>CM022945.1:62695531-64131130 GCA_012931725.1 Litsea cubeba | reverse complement strand
AAAGGTTAGACTATTGATTTAACATGATATTCTGAGTTTTAAAACCATTGCGGAACTTTTGCTTGGTGTACAAATGTATGTCAATTGGATCATGGATGGATTACAAGAGAGCTCCATAGGAAGAAATGAATAAACGTGGCTGGAAGTCCATGATATTATGTGTGTTTCACACTACAGCTTCTGTTAGGCATGGAGAAATCTTCCCTGCCGTTCTTGTGAAAAGGAAGATTTAAGGTAATGAGTATGTAAAAGGCCGTTAAAGATGACTTATCTGATGAAGGAAGCTTCTTCTGTGTTTTTTTCCCACACGACAGTACTAATAATGTAAACTACAAGCAGTGATAAACAATATCTGTACATTATTGATTCTGTAGGTGTGCATGCTTTTGGGCAGGAAAGCTAGTAATTTTGCAATTTGTACATATCACTACTTCCCAAATGCAAAGGCTAACTTTTTGTTGGCACTTTGGATGGGTTTTCTGGTTTGGGATACATCCGAAGGAAATGTTAAGTGTTGTAGTCATTCCAATTAAAATCATATTTTGGGAACATGTGTATTAAATTAGTGAGTAGTTAGATCCATGAAAATGGAACCATATCTGTTGCCTTCCCTTTGACATCCGATTCTAAATAAAAGGATATACTGAATTGCAATGGTGAGGAGAGAACTGCAATTGATGATGTGTATGAAAATGGGACCATATCTAGTACCTCCTCTTGAAAAGCTATTAAAATTAAGAACATGAAAAGAAAATTTTATGCCCTGTGATGATTTTTTTTAGTGGCGGTGGCCCAATATGTAGCTTTACACGCTTGTATTCATCACTCCGGATGGACAACCATTGTAGAATATACACCACATCAGGTGGATTTATCACCTTAAATAATATAATTATTACTTTTACCTTTTCTTTTTCATTTTTCGAAATGCAACTGTGTAGTTTTGTTGTTCTATAATCTTTCTCTACAGTGGTTGCTAATTCTCCACGCACGTGCTTATGGCATCATTGGACATTCTCATAATAAAAATGTGTCTAGATTCTGTTCCTAAAAAAATATGTGCAAGGCTAATGATTCGATGACCCACAAGTCAAGATTGTATGTAACCAATGAGCAATTAAAATTATCTGTTCATATTTTGTATTTGTCATGTCTTTGTGGTTTGTGAGTCTGGAGGTTTATTTTGTGGATGTACAGCTGGGTGACCACCTGATGCATCATGCACCCGTGGACACGAAAATTGTGTAGAGAGATGATGTAGATTATCAAAAGTTTTGTTGTATGTAAAGCTGGCAGAAATCATTCCATGTAATGGATGTCTTATACTTTGAACTGTAGCTCAGTGCAGTTAATCTCTTTTCTTTCTTTAGTTTTTTTCTTTTCATCAAGTGTTTCATGTATGTTTGTGCCTATGGATGCACTGATACTTTGGAAATGATGGTTATGTGGATCTACTCAAGTCCAATTGGACTTGGAGATGCACTTCATTTATTTCTACAAATTGTGTTGCAGACTGTAATGTATTCATATAGTTTATTTGTACCATGAAAAGGATTTTTCATATTGTTTGTGACAATTTGATCTCATTTTTATCAAGAAGTTGCTATTTATGTCATGAAGATTATTTGTACCATGAAAAAGGTTGTTGACATCCTCATAAAATAGAAAAAAACCATTCATCACTCCATACAGAGTCCCAATTAATAAATATGTAATGAAGACAAAAAAGAGAGAATTCCTTCCTATTGGTAAAGACCTGCTATTTATGTTTGTTGTTGTAAATGAGGTTTTCTTTTATCATTTTTTTCTTTTTTTATGTAATTATATGTCATGGGCTTACTGGTTTTTTCTGTTTTTGCTTTCTTTTGTACATATGTCCAAATTCTAAGTTAAGTTATCTAGTAAATGTCTCTTTGAACTGTTTAATTGTTTCTTAATGTTGGGTCTCTATTCCTTTTGCTTGTTTCATTGAAGTGCTGTGTAAACCGGTCCATTTGATAAAGTTATGTCCAATCCTATTGAGGTGTAGTAGAGTATCGATTGTATGGAAATCTTTTACTCCCAAGTATGCTTTAACATGGTATCAAAACATACTTGGGAGTAAAAGATTTCCATACGAAGATTACTAGTGGCTTGGGTTAGGGTTTTTAAACCCAGTTTAAGTGAGATTTGCTTTAATTTGAATTTGACTATAAGTGTATCAACTCACTTGAATGAAGCATTGATGACTGATCTAAGGTTATAGTCCTCTAAATATGTTCTTAAAGTTTCCACAAGGGTGTTGGAAGCCTGCTTGGTTTGTGTTGAATCATACTTTGAGGAGTGAATGTGTTTTGGGCCAGTCAAACACTGAGTTTGCCTTGCCTCTTTTGTTACTTAAGATTTTCATTGTCTTAGTAGTGATCAGATTTTTAGCGGATTTTAGCTAAGAAAAATTGTTGAGTGTTACTATAGGCGATCAAATTTTGTTAAAATATTCTCTTGCAGTGTGAATGTAAAATCCTACTATAAACTCACATCACATGCCTTTTGTGATCATCTGTTTTTGGTCGGTAGGTGACGGCTTGAACCGGATATTAAGATGGATAAAAGTTGGATGCATAAGTCAAGATCGAGCCCTGAGTATCTAATGGTGTTATAGAGTTCCTAAATTTTGCGTTTGACCATGCAACAGATGATGACAAGATCCTGTGTCCATGCATTAAATGTTGCAAACAAGTACTATAAAAATAGAGAAGATGTGCATGGTGACTTATTATGAATGGGATAATGCAGAGATACATCAATTGGATAAGCCATGGGGAGGATATGTATGGAGGTGAATATATTAGTGATGAGTCTGAGGAGGGCAATGATATGCATGAAATGTTACAGGATGCATTCGAATGCCAAACTTAGATGGTGGGGGAGATAATGAATCACCGGAAGAAAGCATTCCGGATGTGCCCAGCTTGGAAGCACTACAAACTTTTGAAGGATGCCGAGAATGAACTATACCCGGGTTGCACTAAATTCTCAAAACTTTCTTTCATTGTACGGTTATTTCACTTGAAGTGTCTTAACGGATGGAGTAACAAATCATTCGACATGTTACTTGAGTTATTAAAAGAGGCACTTCCTGTTGGTGAAATGTTGCACAAGAACCACTATGAATCAAAAAAGATACTTCGGGATCTTGGCCTCTACTACATAAAAATAGATGCTTGCCCAAATGACTGTATGCTGTATTGGAAGGAATATGAGAATACGAATGAATGTACCATATGTGGTGAGTCTAGGTGGAAATCGTCTGCTACTAAATAGGCTGTTAACTTCGTCTACAAAAGATAAGAAGATAGCTGCAAAAATTTTGCATTATTTTCCAATTGAAACCGAGGCTTCAGAGGTTATTTATGTCCTAAAAAACAGCCGAGTACATGAGATGGCATGATCAGGGCTGCATAAAGGATGAGGTGTTGAGGCATCCTGCAGACTCTGAGGCATGGTCGACTTTAGATGATGAATTCCCGATGTTCGGTTCGGAGCCTCGTAATGTTAGACTTGGTTTAGCGAGCGATGGTTTCAATCCTTTTAATACCATGAGTATTGCTCACAGCACATGGCCGGTCATTCTCATTCCATACAAACTTGCCGCCATAGATGTGTATGAAGCAATCATTTTTCATGTTGTCATTGCTTATTCCTGGCCCTAAGTCTCCTGGGAACGACATCGATGTTTAGATGCAACCATTGATAGAGGAGTTGAAGGAATTATGGACAGATGGAGTTGAGACATATGATGCCTCTTCAAAACAGAATTTCCAGATGCATGCAGCAGTCTTATGGACTATTAGTGATTTTCCCGCATATGCTAACTTATCAGGATGGAGCACTAAAGGGGGAAAAAGCATGTCCCTCTTGCAACAAGGACACCTGTTCGGTCAGATTGAAGAATGGACGTAAGTGGTGTTACTTGAGACATCGTCGATTTCTACCACTTGATCATAAGCTCCGACACAATAAGAGATCTTTTAATGGATTTAAGGAATTGAGAAGTGTGCCAAATGCATTATCTGGTGATGATGTACTTGATCAATTGTGTGACTATGAGAAAATCACATTTGGTAAGGCAGATAAGGATAATATGGGGAGGAAGAGAAAAAGGGATGAGTGCAAACTGCCAAAGAATTGGAAGAAGAAGAGTATTTTCTTCCAATTGCCTTATTGGAAAGATCTTATATTGCGGCACAATCTGGATTTTATGCACATCGAAAAAAATGTGTGTGACAGTGTGCTAGGGACACTGTTGAACATGGAGGAGAAAAACAAAAGACACTTTAAAAGCTCGTCTTGACCTAAAGTTAATGGGCATAAGGGAACATCTCCACCCAAAATAGGAAGGAAATAGGTTGGTATTACCCTCTACATGCTACTCAATATCTTTAAATGAGAAAAGAAGGTTGTGTCAATGCTTGAAGGAGGTGAAGGTTCCGGATAATTATTCGTCGAACATTGCACGATGTGTTCAAGTCAAACAATGCAAGATCTCGGGGCTGAAGAGTCACAATTTGTCATGTTCTTATGCAACAACTACTTCCCGCTTGCAATACGTGGACTCTTACCCAAGGATGTGTGTTCAGTTTTGATTCAATTCTCTGCTTTCTTTAGGCAGTTGTGTTAGAAAGTTCTGAAGGTCTCAGAGTTGGAACAACTTCAATCCCAGATTACTCTAACACTGTGTAAATTGGAAATGATCTTTCCACCGGCAGTTTTTGATATTATGGTCCATTTGCCTATTCATCTAGCCGATGAGGCCAAGTTTGCCGGACCAGTGCAATACCGGTGGATGTATCCAATCGAGAGGTCTGTATATATATAATATCAACTTTTCATTTCAATAATGTATTGGCGATAACATCAACAATTATATCGCCATAGGTACTTGTACACGTTGAAATCATATGTACGTAATAGAAGTCGCCCGGAGGGTTCAATAGCGGAAGGGTACCTTTCAGAAGAATGTTCGACATTTTGCTCCAGATACTTGCATGAGGTTGAGACAAGGTTCAATCGACTTGGTTCGGAATTACGATGGTGGTGATGCTGAATCACATGAAAAGTTTTTCATTTTCGCAGGGACCGGTCGTGCCTTAGGGAAGGCAACCTTGCGCACGCTAAGTACAGATGAGTGGGAGCAGGCTCATCTATATGTGTTGAACAACTGTGATGAAGTCACCCCATTTGTTCAGTAAGATTGCTACTTGCCAATCTAGTGAAACAATATATATAGTAAACTTAACATTTTCCTCTCATTTGGGATTATGATAAAAATGAGTTATTGTGCAGGACACATAAACAGATGATTAAGGATGCTCATGGTGGTCGTATAAGTGTAAGGGATGTGGACCGCACTCATATTAAGGAATTTGGTAAATGGTTCGAACGCCATGTAAGTGTTGTATATAATATGCATTTTTCCTATTAAGTGTAGTCATAGTTGTGAATAATGTGATGGAGATGTATTAATTTCCTTGTCCAATCCAAATAGGTTTCACAGATGCAACTAGATGGTGAGCATATAGATGAACAACTACAATCATTAGCTATGCCTCCACTTCGAGCAGTGAGGTGCTTTAAGGGGTACATCGTAAATGGCTTTAGATTTCACACAAAAGATCGCGAGAGACAAAGGAAAACTCAAAATAGTGGAGTTTTCTTAACTGCTGAGACATCGAGCTTTGCAAGTGCAAGAGACTTGAACCCGATGACTGGCAATGTTGGCTATTATGGCGTCTTAAACGATGTTAAGGAGTTACAATATGTCGGTGGGAATCGGATCGTGTTATTCAAATGTGATTGGTGGGATGTAATGAACCGTGGTAGGGGAATCAAGCAAGATGAGTATGGATTCACCTGTGTGAACTTCTCACGGACCTTAAATACCAATGAACCATTTATTTTTGCAAAATCAGGCGCAACAAGTTTTTTACATCCAAGACACCATCGATTCCAATTGGCATGTTGCGATAAAGATACAACCCCGAGACTTATACAATATGGAGTCGGAAGTGGATCCTTGCCAACAAATTGAGCTCGATTTGCACATTGAATCAACAGATATGGTAGACACCAATGATGGTGTTATCACTTGGAATAGACCTGAGATCAAAGGAGTGGTTCTTGATGCAAATATTGTTCTTCCTCATCAAACCCAAGAACATGAAGTAGATGATACATTTATTGATGATGGTGAAGGAGATGATACCTCTACTGACGATGAGGATGGAGATGACATCTCTATTGCTGTTGGTGATGATTAAGATTGCTAGTAGGTATTGCACTTGAGTTTAGATTCTTAAAATCCTCCTAATTATATATTAAAAATATGATGCTTTCACTCTTATTTTGTCCTTTTTAATTTTTTTTCTTTGCTATCACATTCTAATGGAATTTAGTGTCTTTTGTTGATACCTCTATTGAGCATGTATAATATACATGTAATCCTTTTAAGATGTCAATGCTTTTAAGATGTAAGAGTATAAAAATATGTTTTTTGTCACATTATTACCCATTTATTGTCTACTTATTTAATTCAAATCCATATTCTGATTTGATGGATTATATTTGATTATGTGATTTAGGTACTTAAATAGATAGCCATGATTCGTCGAAGCAGAAGCAGATCTAGTCAGAGTTCCTCTGTACATCCCCCTCCACAACCTACAGAGGGGCCATCTGAGACCCAGAGTCAGCCTACCCCTACAAAGGTTGGGGTGGGGGGGTTGGCAGCACTTCAAGTAAGATTACTTAAATTTGATAGATAAAAGTAGACATAAATTTGATAGATCAAAGATACCAGATTATTCTTTACTATTGTATGGGTTATCAACTCTTCTGCTTTGGAAACAGATTCTAACATTGGGAAAAAGAGGACTCGAGGGAGCAACCGAGGCATTAAGTTGTTTAATAGGCGGCCCGATGATAAAACTAATTGTGCAGTTCAATGCAGAAGGGCAACCTATAGGTGAAAATGCTCGGCCTTTTGCCACATTATGCGGAATAATTGTAAGGACACCCGGTTATGCACCATTACAGGTGACGAAATGGGCTGACGTTCCAGAGCAAGCAAAAGAGAAAATGTGGAAGCATATTCAGGTATATAGTAATGAATATTTTTGCATACTAGTACATCTCCCTACTTTAGTTAATCACTTCACCTGATCCTTATTTAATCTTGAAAGTCAGGACTACGCGGTGGTTGATGATGAGAGGAAAAAGTGGGTTTTTCGTGGAATATAGATGAGGAACGACTTCAACATGGACTCCCTGACATTTCTAGTGAAGATTGGGCCCGGCTTGTGCAATACTGGAGCTCCCCAGAGGTTCAGGTATGAAACCATTATTAAAATATTTTGAACATGAAAGACTTGTTTTTGCTTGTGTCTTTAAATTGTTACAATATTGTTGAATACATGTAGGTTGTGGCTTCGAAAAATAAGGCCAATCGTAGTCAACAAACAATTAAACATACAGGGGGGACTAAGAGTTTTGCTCAACATAGAGATGAGGAGGTATATGGGTTCATTATATTATTTATTATTTTAGAATTTACGTTGACATTCAACTTTGTAATGAAATTAACTTTGTACATGGATAGACTCGGAGCAGGACTGATGGGAGTATACCTTCTCGGGCGGATCTCTTCATTGACGTAATTTTAGACCCTTATTTTTAATTGTTGTTAGTAGTTATAGGCTGCCAAGCTTATTATATCAGAGTTCATTTGAGTTAGGTCAAAGGCTTATTAATTATTATATCCAACTTGAATTTATTTATCATCACCATGATCATTGAAGCCTTATCCCATTTATTGAGGGTTGGCTATCTGTGTCTACATTTCCACTAGCCTATTTGAAGAGCTGCACTTCTTTCTATTATTAACTATTTTTGGTTGGATTTTCTATTTCAATTTTAGGCTCAGTTATCACCACAATGTTTTAAATGAAGGCACCATATTTGAGAATCAGAGGCCATACATGGGTTTGAATCTGAGTCTGGTAATTTTTTTTTCTTTTTCATGGTTATATACATTACACTTGCATATTTTGTCAGACTTGAAGAGATTTGTTTGATTTCACTTTCTAAGAGCTCCACTCGAATGTGCTTCTATCCTATCCTATGATATGTAATGCTCCTTATGATTTGTATGAACTGCTGGTGCTTTATCTTTCCCCGCTCTACTTATGGATCTGGAGTCATGCTTGTTCCTCATGTTCAGTGTTCCTACGTTTCTATGCTTGTTCGTTTTTATTTTATATTTTATATGCTTCTATTACAATTCCTTTTTGTGATTAGAATGTTTGTCCTTTAAATTCATTTTGGGTCAAAGTAATCAGTTAGATATATATTTTTTTAAGTTTGAGGATCTTAACCAAGATTTTGTGATGCTTAGTTCAAACTCTTACGACCAAGATTTTGTGTGATGATCCAAAGTCTAGGTTGGAGTTGAGGTTGCTCTTTTTTATAGTTTTATGTTTATGGACAGATGTCATCAAGCATGTAGATCACCTCAATGTGTCTTTGTACCTATTACTCATGTTTGATATGTGTCTACATAATCATATTTGATGTAGGACAGTGTATGCATAGGTCTGATTGTTGTAGGACTAATTTTGGTCCATAGTGATATGTTATTAACAGTTTTAACATTTTGTAAGATGTGGATTTTACACTTAGTGAACATGTTTAGTGTTCTCAATGTAGTTTCATTGAGCTTCATTGGCCGAGTTTACACCAACTACTCATTTGGTTTTTCTTGTTGACATGGGTGCATCATGGACACTTATTTGCTGAGACTTTATTTATCATTCTGCAACTAATTTAGAAAAATGTAGTTTCTCAAAGCAGGTCTGAATATATGTGTTGTATGTTGTCGATCATGATTCAGGTTGCATGGGGTCTGCATTTGGGTATGAAGTTATTCTCTTATTCACGCTTTTGGTTGTGTGGATTAATACCAGAACACAAGTTTAAATATTTTGGTAGGATAGATGGTCAGTTATATTGGAAATCTTGTTATTCGGTAACCTGTTTTCCTTTTCTAGCCCAAACCAATAATCAACGTCAACTACTATTATAACTTTGTGATGAAGAAAGTCAGAGAAAACAGTAATTGAATGTGATTATTGATAAAGCCGCCCTGGATGCAAGTGGAATTTATAACCATCCCATCTAATCAAAATATTAAAGCCGAATATAATTTGGGGTTCATCCAAGTGCACCCTCAAGCTTGAATCATCCCTTTATCTTCTGAGCATAAATATCTTCTTCTTTGTTCCATAGTTATGTAGCTCCTGAGTATGCAATGACCAGACATCTTCTCGTCAAGAGTGATGTTTATAGCTATGGTGTTCTTCTTCTTGAGCTTTTAACTGGAAGAAAACCCGTGGACATGTCACGACCTCTGGGACAAGAGAATCTAGTCACTTGGGCTCGTCCACTTCTCACAAGCAAGGAAGGGTTAGAAATGATCGTTGACCCAGCCCTAGGGCCTAATTTCCCATTAGACAGTGTGGCCAAAGTAGCAGCAATTGCGTCAATGTGCGTTCAGGTGGAAGTCTCGCACCGGCCGTTTATGGGTGAGGTTGTACAGGCCTTAAAGCTAGTTTGTAATGAGAGTGGTTTCAAAGCAGGTGTCAGGTGTTTATTTTATTTTATTTTTCTATGATGAATAAACCTTCTGCCTTTATATCTTAATTGACATATGAACAGGTGGTCATAAGAGCACAAACAATGTCATATTTTCTTGAATAAATTCCTTGTAAGCTGATGTTAATATATAGCGGTGTGTTTTTGTTGTACAGGATTTTAGCTCCCACAACATACATATTTTTCGCATCTGCAATCCCAGTGATATCATTTGGGGAGCAATTGGAAAGAGATACTGGTAATGTTTAATAAAAATTCAGAAATTTATGTTTAGTTTCAGCTAAACTTCTTTCTCATAATTTGAAGTTCACAGTTAATTGTTAGGTATCCATCAAAACTAATTGATGGTTGGCTATCAGCATAATATCATTCTGTTCAATATTCATATGGTTCGTGCCATCTTTGACATATATACCTCACTTGATTTTGGCAGATGGAATCATAACTGCAGTTCAAACATTGGCATCTACTGCACTTTGCGGAATCATACATTCAATTGTGGGAGGTCAGCCTTTGCTGATTCTTGGGGTAGCAGAGCCCACTGTGCTTATGTATGCATTTATGTTTAACTTTGCTAAAGACAGACTTGATTTGGGGCCGAAATTGTTTCTAGCATGGACCGGATGGTATGCTTACTTCCTTGGTTCTTTTGCAGAGAACATGATAGTAAAATGCCATGTTCCTGATGTGTACAAATTCTTTTCCTACACAGGGATCCAAGATGTTCATTCTGTGGGGGTTTTCATTAATTTGTATTGCTGATTAGACTAATGCATGTACATATTTTTTTTTCTTTTGGAGAGAGAGAGTCTATTTTCCCGTCTCTTTTATTATATTTGATCCAAAAACAGATGATCAATGTTGCAGATCTGATGTAGATGCTAACTATGTGAATGCTACTGTTATATATATATTGTCTTTGTTGGTAGGCAATTTTTTTTTTTGAATGCTCTGTGTTTCATGTTCTGATGGGCTGACATTTGTTTAAAAAAAAAATGCAGCTTTTAGCGGCGGCCACAAGATCGACGCTAAAAGCAGTATATTTTTTCGTTAAAAACACCTTTTAGCGGCGGTCAAATTGCCGCCGCTAAAAAAAAATTATTTATTAACGGCGGCCATTTTTGCTATTACCGGCGGCCAGGAGAGAAAAAAAACATTATTTTTAGCGGCGCTCAAACGACCGTCGCTAAAAAAAATATTTTTTAGCGGCGGTCAATTTTACTTTTACCGGAGGCCAATAGGCACCGCTAAAAATTTTCTTCATCGTCTTAACAACCGACGGACTTCTTTTACCGGCGGTCAGAGCCGCCACTAATAAAAATAATAGCGGCGGTCACTAACCGACGCTAAAACTTATACCCACCCGACATGTACCCTCGCCACGCGGCGGCTATAGTGACAGCCGGTAAAATATTTACCGGCGATCATTCTCATTTTTACCGGCGGCCACCGGCCCCCGCTATAAGTAGTTTTTCTTGTAGTGCAATAGTTCGTCAGATATCCCCTCCATCATTCCGACTACTCCGGCCCAGTAGCTTAGTAACCAAATGAGATTTTCAACATGACGGGTTGGATACCCGGTCCTCCTCAGCAAACCAAGATAAGGAATATGGTACTCAAGCGCCAGGCGAAGCTCATCGATCGACCAGACAACCATATTGCGAAAGGGAACCCGCGTGTTGTCAAGCAAAAAGTCCTGGCGACGAACACCAGTAGCCTTCGTCGGCCAGGCTACAAAAAAAAGTGGCCGCTGAATGCACTGATTTTTCTTTCTTTTTTGGGATGTTCTTGTAACACCCTGATCCACCTTAATCTCATTTTAGAGTTAAATAATTTAGATTAATTGCTTAATGGATATTTTGATTGTGATTGGACTTGATTAGGTAGAATTAGTGGGGTTTGACCATTTACTAGGTAGATTATGACTTTTGGAGTGTTTTGGGTTTTGTGTGTACTTAGAAATTTTTGGGTTTTTAATGCATTGCATAGAGCATTTTATGGGCCTCAACTTTCATGTCTTGACCCATCAAATTCGGATCCATTTAGGCCCATTCCCAGCCCATTCATTAGCTCCAAGCCCTTTCTTGCAATTTCAGCCCATTTGTGGACTTACATGCAATGCAGGAGGAAAATTGGGCTTAAAACCCTTACCCAGCCATTTTTCTTTCTTCTCCTCTCATTTCTTCTCCATTTCCAGCTGGGAGCTATTCTTCTCCTTGTCTTCTTCTTCTTCTTTCACTCCTAGCATCAACCAAGACTCCTAGCATGAGTAGAAGCTAGCCACCACTTCATCTTCTCCACCAAGACAACATCTTCCAAGCTCAAGCATCCACTCATCTTTCTTTCTTCTTGCTTTTGGTAAGCTCTTTTTCTTCACTAAGCATTTCCATTTGATTTCCTTCATCCTTGGAAAGCTACAAATCATGTATGCATCATCTCCTTCCTCATTCATTTCATTCATTTTCGTTTTCACCATTTTTAGGGCATTTGAGCTTGCATTTTTGGGGATTCTTGATTAGAAAAGATTTGGAGTGTGAGAGTTAGCTCAAAGCACCAAGGCAAGTTAAACTTATACATTTGTATGCATGATTTCTTGTTTGATTCATGAATATATGCAATCTTGCTTAGATACCCATCTCTTGCTCAAAAATGGATTTTTGTGGGTGATTTCTTTTGTTAATGTATATGGGTTTATTGATGGTTTTGATGAGCATTTTGGAAGCTCAAAGATACCTATTGGTAGTGTTTTAAAACCTGATGGAATGCCTTGAATGGCTTGAGAGAAATCAAGAAGTTTCAGATTTTCGGACCCAGGATTTGACAGTTCGCTCGAGCGAGCGTGAGTGAACGCTCGAGCGAAGGGCTCTCTGGGAGAGTTCGCTCGAGCGAACTTTCGGTCCGGTCGAGCGAACAGCTCTCTGTCTGGGGTCCGCTCGAGCGAACATCTGAACGCTCGAGCGAACCTGATACCTGCAGTATGCAGATTTTCCAATGACCATAACTTTTCAACCGTAAGTCCATTTTTGGAGATCTACATACCGTTGGAAAGCTTATGATGTGTAGAACCCAACAAAAAGATTATATGTTGGATTTTACATAATTGTGACAAATGGACGTTTCCATGAACCGGACATTGGACCGTAGCATGTTCTAGTTGATTGGCCTGATAGATGGACCTGTAGGATGTGCACCCTGGACTTTTATCATGACCACTGGGTTTGTTTAATTGTGGATATGGATTGAGCACCCGTACCCACAAAAGGGGCATTGTGTTCTTCGGATTGTAACCGTGCCAAATGTGTTCTATTAAGGGATTCGACATCCAAATTATGTAACGCCAAGGGGTCCTCGTAGCCCGATAATGTCGAACTCTTAATACTACCCTGAGTTGGACGGTGAAGACCACATGTGTTCCCAAGACCGTAGGCTTGGCTTGAATTACATCTTGACTCCGTATATGATCTGTATGTACATGCATTGCATTCCGTTTCCAGTATTCTAGTGTGACTTGATCATGCTTCTGTTCGGTTATGTATTTTCTGTTACACATCTGTTATATTACATTTATTTCTGTCTTTGTTCAGCATATTTCAGTAAGTCCCGATTTGTTATCTATATGTCCTGTATATGTCCTGTATCTGATTATACTGTCCTGCACCTGCTCTGTTGTTTGTATATTGTACTCTATGAGTCGGCACCACTTAGCTTCGACCCTATCTAAGTCGGACCCGGCTAAGTGTGGGTTTAGTAAACTTCTGGCCCTCTGCAGATGGGAATATATTCTGAGGGTTTACCGGCACCCTAGGTCTACGATGGAGAATTCTGGGTGCCTCTGTCTCCTAGTAGCACCGCCCTGTTCTGTCCTGATATTCTGCTCTCATTTTATTTTCATGTTATATGATTAACTTGAGAGAACATAACTTATGTGGATGTGCCAACTAGTTTGTTAATATGTTTGTCTGTCATCTATGACTTGTATGTCTCATGCTAATTCATACACTGATATGCCTAGTGATCATTCCTTGATCTCTTATGATTTATACCTGTCTGACTATTCATTTGATACATGTTATATGGACTGTATATGTTTGTCTTGCTTAGCTTAGTCTAATGGTGCTACACTTGGCGTTACAGGTGAATACATCGACGCCATTGCCCCGGAGATCCTTGAGAAAGAGGAACCTCCACATAACGTAGCAGAGTGGACTCCTGATGATGTCTTCTAGACATCCACACGATAAGATGGACGTAAATGACCCATTGACCGTGGCTAGGATTGCCACATATTTTGTAGTAGCTTATAAACTTGTTTAGCTTTTGGAATTGTAAACTTTAACTTAACTAACTTACTTCTTCTCCCTTTATCTCTTGAACTTGAACTTGAAATCTAATCTATGCTCATGGACCCCTATGCTCTATATCTTGATGATTGTGTTATGTTAATTGGATATCTATTTGACAAATTATACAGGCATATCGAAAAATATAAACCTCACACGTGATATCCTGTGGGTAAATTCCGTACGTGGGGACCTAGAGTCAACGAGTTTGACTCGAATTTCCACGCGGGCGTGTGTCGCGCCTCGGGATGTGTGAAATCTCGGGCTCGGGGCGTGACATACGTAAGTTGGTATCAGAGCATATGTTGTTCTAAGAGTATTTAAAATACTTAGAACGTTAGGGCACGATGTGAGGATGCGATAGGACGTTTGGGGTGTATCAATTCTTTTGGATTTTCTAGGTTTGTTAAGTGTTTGTGCTAACCCAATTATTTTACAGAAAATGCCACCTCGTCGGGCTACCAATCCCCGAAATAACTCTAGCAGCAGTCAGGATCCTGATGCCACAGTCTTCGTTGACCTTCAAGGTGTGGGAAACGAGCGTGTGGAGGAAGAAGAGTTGCCACCTCCTCCTCCACCTCCACCGCCTCCAGTTAATGATGGTGGATTGAGAGACATCTTGCAAGCTATGTCCGCGCAGCTAGTGAGGCAGAATGAGCAGATCATGAATATGATGAATAGGCAGGTCCAGCCTAGGGAACAAGACCCTAACTCACTCTATGAGAAGTTCAGGAAGCGTGGATCAATTGAGTTCACCGGATTGGAAGATCCTTTGACTGCAGATGAATGGATTGTGCACACCGAGAATGTCTTTGAGACTATGGAGTGTACGGGTAGGCAGAAGGTAGCCTTGGCAGCTTCCATGTTTCGAGATGTTGCAGACACATGGTGGAAGAGTGTCCGTACTCCTTACCGAACGATAGCAGATGAAGTTGCTTGGACCACATTTGAGGCACAGTTTCGGAAGAAATTCATACCAGCTCATATCACGAGACAGAAGAAGGCAGAATTTCAGAACTTGAAGCAAGAATTGATGACTGTAGCTGAGTATATCCATGAGTTTACTCGTCTTTCGCGCTTTGCTCCAGAATGTGTTGACACAGAAGCTAAGAAAGTGGAAACGGTTCATTGAGGGATTGAGGCCTTTTATTCAGCGTGATGTTATCATGTTTCAGAGACCTACTACTTTCGACGATGTGGTTGAGAGAGCGTATTCTGCGGAGCAACAACAGCAGAACATTATTCTAAATGAGCCTAAGCGTTACTTCACTCCTTCTGGCAAGAGTTCACCACAGCAAAGCCAGGGTAAGAAATTCAAGCAAGGGGGCAGTTCTCAAGCAAGGCCAGTGTCTTGTATTCATTGTGGCAAGGCCCACGAATCAAGTCAGTGCAGGAGGATTCTTGGTCTTTGCTACCGATGTGGCTCTTCAGACCACGCGGTCAAGGATTGTCCACGCCCTGTAGGTGATGGGGCTAGAGGGCAGCAGCAGCAACAACATCAGCAACCAGCCCGTCCACCCATTCAAGCTCAACCAATCAGACAGGCTTTGCCTGGAGCTCAGAGGCCACCTCAGCAACAGCAACAGAGACAAGTGCAAGGCCAGTAGAGGCCTAGGCAACAAGGCCCAGTTCAACAGAGGCAAGGGCAACAAAGGCAGCAGCCACAGCAGCGTCCGAATGCAACGGGACGTATTTATGCCATGACCACTGAAGAAGCTGAAGCTGCAGATACAGTTGTGGAAGGTAAGCTGTTTGTTTGTGATCATGAAGCTAGAGTTTTGTTTGATCCTGGATCCACACACTCTTTCATTGCACCGCACTTTGCTATGACGATCGGAGGTAGACCCGAGCAGTTGTAGGTTATACTTGCGATTGTTACTCCAGTAGGCAGGAGGGTAGTTTGTGATTTGTCTTACCCGCAGTGTAGAGTGCAGATAGGTGATTTGGTGATGCCAGCAGATTTGATAGTCCTAGCTATGCACGATTTTGATGTTATTCTAGGAATGGATTGGCTAGCGAAGTATCGTGCTTGTATGGATTGTTTCCACAAGACTGTGACCCTCAGGATAGATGAGTCTAGTGCAGGAGTTATCTTTGAAGGGTCTAAGAAGAGGTTAGATGCCAGAATAATTTCAGCTCTTAAGGCAGAGAGACTAATCCGTAGTGGCTGTGAAGGATTCATAGCTTTTATTTCAGAAGATAAACAGCCTAAGCAGTTAGAAGATATCCCAGTAGCTTGTGAGTTCCCGGATGTCTTTCCGGATGAAGTGCCTGGTTTGCCACCTATTAGGGAGATAGATTTTACTATTGAGTTAGTGTCGGGGACAGCCCCAATCTTTAGAGCACCTTACAGGATGGCACCTACAGAGCTGAGAGAATTGAAGATTCAATTGGAAGAATTGCTTGATAAGGGTTTTATTTGCCCTAGTGTTTCTCCTTGGGGAGCTCCAGTTCTATTTGTGAAAAAGAAAGATGGCACCTTAAGGTTATGTATTGATTATAGGCAGCTTAATCAAGTGACTATAAAGAACAAATATCCACTGCCTAGGATTGATGAACTATTTGATCAATTACAAGGTCCAGCTCATTTCTCGAAGATTGATCTTAGGTCTGGTTATCATCAGTTGAGGATTAGAGCGCAAGATGTTGCTAAGACAGCTTTCCGGACGAGATATGGACATTATGAATTCCTAGTTATGCCTTTTGGATTAACAAATGCTCCGGGAGTTTTCATATCTTTGATGAACAGAATCTTTGCCCCATACTTGGATCAATTTACAGTTGTTTTTATTGATGACATCTTGGTGTACTCTAAGTCTAAGGAAGAGCATGCAGAGCATCTGAGGACTTCATTGTAATTGTTGAAGGACAATCAATTATATGCGAAGTTAGATAAATGTGAATTTTGGTTGGAGCAAATAGCTTTTCTCGGGCACATAATCTCTAAAGAAGGTTTGGCAGTTGACCCAGCTAAGGTAGAAGCAGTAGTGAATTGGCAAAGCCCGAGGAATGTAGCAGAAGTCAGAAGTTTTCTAGGATTGGCTGGATACTATCGGAGATTTGTTGAAGGATTTGCTAAGATTTCAGCTCCGTTGACCAAGTTGACTAGGAAGAATATCGCTTTTGTTTGGACTCCAGAATGTGAAGCTAATTTTCAGTTGCTTAAAGAGATCACTACAGCCCAGTGTTGACTTTACCGGCCGAGAGCGGAGGATTTGTGATCTATACTGATGCTTCGAAGGTTGGTTTAGGTAGTGTTTTGATGCAGAATGGCAAGGGTAGTGGCTTATGGATCTAGGCAGCTAAGAGAACATGAGAAGAACTATACCACGCATGACTTGGAGTTAGTGGCGGTAGTTTTTGCCTTGAAACTTTGGAGACATTATCTTTATGGAGAGAGGTTTGAAGTTCATTCAGATCATAGGAGTTTGCAGTACCTCTTCTCGCAGCAAGATTTGAATCAGAGGCAACGTCGTTGGTTGGAGTTGATGGCTGATTATGACTTTCCGATTCGGTACTTTCCGGGCAAAGGGAATGTAGTGGCAGATGCGTTGAGCCGGAAGTCAGGCATTTTGGCCAGTTTTGGTCGGAGAATGGAATTTAGTTGAGACTTTCAGAGATTTAGATGTTGAGATAGAACTTGTCAGTGAGAAGGTTATGTTGGCAGCCATGTCAGTTTCAGAACCGCAGTTGATTCAGCAGATTAAGGATAGCCAATTTCAGGATCCCGAGTTGGCCAGGATTAGAGACAAGATTGCAGATAAGCCAGATTTCAGATTTGAAGATAATGTTTTGTATTTCCGGGATAGGTTGTGTGTGCCTAATGTTGGAAATCTTAAGGATCAGATCATGGCAGAGGCGCATCATGCGCGGTACTCTATGCATCCCGGTAATACTAAGATGTACCAGAATTTACGGAGTCGATTTTGGTGGAACAATATGAAGAGAGAGATTGCTGGATTTGTTTCGAGATGTTTGACATGTCAGAAGATCAAAGCAGAACATAGAAAGCCTCCAAGACTTTTGAAGCCATTGAAGAGACCCAAGTGGAAGTGGGAACACATTACGATGGATTTTGTGTCAGGTTTGCCAGAGACTTCGAGACACAACAATGCTATTTGGGTGATCGTAGACAGATTGACTAAGTCTGCACACTTTGTGCCTTTCAAGACAGGAACCAAGATACATATGATGGCGGATATGTTTATCAAGGAGATTGTGCAATTGCATGGGATTCCAGCTTCGATTGTGTCAGACAAAGATAGTCGATTTATCTCAAGATTTTGGACTTCATTTCAGCAAGCTATGGGCACTCGGTTGACCTTCAGCACGGCATACCACCCGCAGACTGATGGACAGTCGGAGAGGACGATCCAGACTCTTGAAGGTCCATAGACATGGAACCCATAACTGATTAACATGGTCCGATGGAACTTATTAACACATGAGAAATTTTGGGATAAGTTCATCTCATGTGCCTATCCGTTTTGTCTAACACTTCACCTTGGGTATTCGTTAGTGATTTTGGTGTACTTCGCACACACACAAAGTGACACCAACGAAATGTAACACGTGCATCGAATTATCTAAAACTATATTGTAACAGACGGTTAGAGACGGTGGGTATTAGTTTAGGGTTGGTTAGTAAATCCCCTTGACTCTACTAATCAAAATTGCATTTGCATATCGAGATGGCCTTTATTATTGCCCTCAAATGTTCAAATAGTTGTGTATATGCATTATTCGTATTATTCGCAATTTGTTATTGCTATTATCTTACAAATGTCACCGTACATTGATGTGATATTCGGACTGAGTAAGCATGTGATTCGATTCGTTTGGATATGATTCGAAATGAATAGAATCGAAAAGATTAGATTAGATTAGAAATGATGTGAATAGAAAAGTCTTACTTAAGTCTATTGATTAATTCGAATGGTTTTGCACTACTTAGCTTTAACCATACGATACTCGACGATGTTAAGTTCGGTCTAGTGCGTGTGAATGCCGATGAGCATTAAGTAGTCTGGAGCACCAGAACTCTAGAACCAAGTAGCCAGGAGAACCTTTGGCGGGGTCACTAATGACATCCTAACATGATTCTCTCTTGCATACAGAGGATGAGCAAAATGTACGTAGTAGCCAATTAAGAAAAGTAAGTATTCGATTTATGATTCAAAAAACATGATTTATTTATAATGCACAATGTGGCTAGTGGACCAATGCATTATCTCTTTAATATATTCGCCTTTAAGTTTGAATTAGAACAACATGTGTTATTTTATAATTGCTCATACATTGCTGAATCATCGTATTCATGTTGCTACACTTGGTGTCACAAAAATCCAAGAAATTAAGGAGGAAAACTAACGGTTCCTCTGTGATTAGAGTAAAAAGGACTTTAGGACATCTTCTAGTGCTTAATTGATTATCGAAAAGCGTACTAGAGTATAACTGGGTTTGGGATTTAGATATTGCATTTTCCACTTCATTTATAGTTATGCATATGATTAATTATGATTTGCATTTATCTTAGGAACATGTTTACACTAAAGTAAAACACCTAGAAGTTGTCATCATTAGAGTACTTTTATACAATGTATTAAATCTTGTTAAATGATAATTGTAAAGTGTAATACTTGGAACTCTATTGGACTGTTGAAGCTTCAATATTAATGATGTACTTTATACAATGTATTAAATCTTAATGTTAAATGATAATTGTAAAGCGTAATATTTGGAACTCTATTGAACTGTTGAAGCTTCAATATTAATGATGTACTTTTATACAATGTATTAAATCTTGTTAAATAATAATTGTGTGGGGAGATTTCCAGAACCACAGGATTACGCTAATCACAGCCATCAGATGAGACTAAGCACTCTCACGTGCCATCCGCGTGCCATCTACATGGCACCAGGCTCAACCCGGCTACCAGGACAGGAGGCCGGCCGAAGTCATGCAGCTCCGGGCCTTTAGCGCCGAACTGGCCCGCCCAGGCGTCATCTCGGTAGGGAGCTCCACCTCGGCTGAAGTTGCCGGGATGAAAGCCGAAACCAGAAAGAGTCTCCACTCACGCCCCTCATCCTCCACGTCACCAGGCACGTAGAGTGATAAAGGCACGAGCTAATGGGACAGACACGACATCCAGCGGCTGAGGCCACATCAGGGCAAGGCCCGAGGGCAGATCCCACGATCCCCTATCGCCAAAGGCGTTCAACACGATCTGGCACATTAAATGTGACGTGGGCTGAACCGACGCGTATTAAATGCGACGTGGGCTGACCCGACGCGCATTTATGACAACGTGGGCTGGTCATGGCTTCCCAGTCGATTAATGAGACCCCACCACGACATCTCCCAAAGGGACACGTCCCAAACTCTATAAATAGAGACTCAAACCACCATTAAAGGTACGCACAATTTCATACACAGAGCCGTTACTCTGTCTCAACTATCTCCCTCTCCTTCCATTGTTCCAGTTCCCACACTGACTTTGGCATCGGAGAGCCTTGCGCCGCCCAGGCCAGGGTCCTTTGATCGTTTTCTCTTCTCTTTCAGGCTTTCGGACGGTATCCAGTCATTCCCAGTCATCATCATCATCGGATAAGTCCTCTAAGGCACCTTCTCATTGTGGGTCATTATTTTCTGCACCTACAATTGGCGCCGTCTGTGGGGAAGTAATATCCCAACCTTCCCAACCTTCCCAACCTTCTAAACCTCAATCTCTCAGAAGCCATGCCACCGAAAGCTAAGAAGGGCGGAGAGTCCTCGAGGGCAATCCTCGAGCGGCTAGCACCGTCGACGGACGTCCCTCCTCAGGGACGGTCCCGAACGGTCCAAGGCGCATCCGCAGGCGAGGGTCGCCTGGGCTCCCAACTCTTTGTCGAGATCCCCTTCCAAGAGGGAGTCGAGACCTCGCTCTCAGCGGACGAAACCGTGCCACCCCGACGCGACGAGCACCGGCGCGAGCGTCCCCGCAAAGATAAAGCTGTTGCCGTAGAGGAGACGCGCCGCGATCAACCTCCAGCCGCTGAAGGAGACATCGCAGCCCAAGACGCTCTTCTCCAGAAGCAGGAGCGGTTAGTCCGAGAGCTCCAGCAGCTCCAACAGCAGCTGAGGGCAGCGCAAACCGCCTCCTTGAGGCAGGTCTCTGAGCCTCAAGGGAAGAAGAGGGACGCCCCCAGCAGGGCAGCCCGGCCTCCCCGCGAGGACCTCAGACATCATCTGGACCAGAAACGGAGCCAGATCCATGACGAAGGCTCGAGCAACAGCCGAAGTCATCATAGCCGCGATGGCCGAGCTCATAGCCATCGCAGCCCAAACCATTCCAAGCGAAAATCGAGAGCTTGGACTCCAGAAGAGGACGACGAGCAGGAACAGTTTGACAGGCGCGTCAGGTTGGCTCTTCAGCGCAACCTGGACGTGCGGGACCAGAAGCAGATCTGTGGCCACGCTGATCTTGGGGGCTCACCCTTCACAAAAGAGATCGAGCGCACCCCCTTGCCCAGAAAGTTCTCCGTCCCTCGGTTCGTCCCCTACGACGGACTGTCCGACCCATCCGCTCACCTCCGACACTTCTCCCAGAAGATGTCCATCTGGGGGAATGGGGGTCACCTAAACTGCAAAATCTTCTCCTCCAGTTTGGGTGACCTCCCCCTGAAATGGTTCTGTTCTCTCCCAGAGAGGTCCATTTCGAGTTGGAAGGAGCTCCAGCTCTCATTCCTGAAAAAGTTCCAAGCCTACAGCGCCGTCCCCAAGAAGGAAGGGGACCTCCTCGCCCTGAGAATGAGGGAGGGTGAGACCCTCGCCAAGTTCGCTCAACGATTCTGGGCGGTCTACAGCCAGATCGAGGGCACCAGGGAGGAGATGGCAATCTACGCCTTCCAGCATGCCCTGATCCCCGGCAACGACTTGCGAAAAGACTTGGCCGGGAACCCCCCAGAATCTATGCCGGAGTTGATGTCCCGGGTCAAGCGCTTCATCGCCCAGGAAGAAGACGAGATCCGAGCCCGGGATCAAGACAGGCACCGGGAGCCCGAGCAGAAGAGTAGCCAGCCTCGGCAGAGAGGCGGGAGGCCCTCCCAGAAGCAGGAGCCCAAGCAGGCCTGGGTCTCCAGTTCGGCGAAGCCTTCGTCGTCCAGGTCTGGGGGCACCTGGAAGCCCAGACCTCCCTCTAGCGCCAGTCAGGGCGTCAACGTCGTCTTCAAGGAGCCGATCTACCGCATCCTGCCCAAGATCAGGACCAAGCCGTTCTTCAAGTACCCTCCGCCCATGCTGAATGAGCCCACCTCCGGTGGCCGAAGCCAGCTCTACTGCTCCTTCCATAGGGGTAACGGGCACAAGACCGAGGACTGCCATACTTTGCAGCGGTACCTGGAGAGGCTGGCCGAAGAAGGCCACATTCCAGAATTCGTCAAGGCAGGTGATGCCGGCGGTAGCGAGGGCCGGATTCACCAGAGCACAGCCCAGGCTCCAGACAGCGAGGATTCAGAGAAGATCATTAATGTGATCCACCTGGCATCCTCAGTTCCCGTTTCCTCGTCCCGGGACAGCTCCCAGGCCCGTGCCGAAGCCAGGCGGGCTTCGCACGGGAAAGAAGTATTGAAAGCCGAGCTCGCCCCGGCATCCAAGAAAGCCCGCCGCGACCGGCCCGCCATCTCGTTCTCGGACAGAGACCTAGAGGGAATCCAGCTCCCTCACAACGACCCTCTACTCCTCACCATGAAGCTGAGAGACTTCACAGTGAAGAGGATCCTCGTCGACTCCGGCAGCTCCTCCGAGGTCCTCTACTACGACTGCTTCAAAAGGATGAAACTCTCCGAAGCAGACCTCACGGAGGTCCGTGCACCCCTGCTAGGGTTGTCCGCCACGCCAGTCTATCCCAAGGGCAGGATCACCTTGGAGACCCGAGTTGGCGGAGCCTCCGTGTCAGCCGACTTCCTGGTCGTGGATGCCCCTTCTCCCTACAACGTCATTTTAGGCAGAGCGTGGCTCCACAAATTAGAAGCAGTCCCTTCTTCCCTCCACCAGAAGCTGAAGTTCGTCCATGAGAACATGGAGGGCAAGATGGAAGTGATCACAGTGAAGGGAGACCAGCAGCAGGCCAGACAGTGCATGCTGGCCGCAGTCCCAGCAGTGAAGGAGCCAGAGCGCGTCAACCTGGCCGAGTTCGAGAAAGGCCTCGATGAGATAGGCCGGGACCCTGAGAAGAAGAGCATCGAGGACCTGGCCGAGGTCAGGCTAGACCCGGCAGACCCAGACCGGTTCTTCCTGATTGGCACCCAGCTGCCAGACGAAGAAAGGGCCGAACTCTCTCGGTTCTTGATGCAGAATGTGGACGTCTTCGCTTGGAGCCCAAGCGAGATGCCTGGGGTCGACCCTGAGGTCATATGCCACAAGCTAAATGTGGACCCCGACCACAAGCCGGTAGTGCAGAGGGCCCGCAGGACAGGGCTGCAGCAGACAGATGCGGTCGTCGAAGAGATCGACAGCCTGCTGAAGGCAGGAACCATCCGGGAAGTCCAGTACCCGGTATGGCTGGCCAACACGGTGGTGGTCAAGAAGAAAACTGGAAAGTGGAGGGTGTGCGTAGACTTCACAGACCTGAACAAGGCCTGCCCTAAAGATAGTTTCCCCCTCCCAAAGATTGACCAACTGATCGACGCTACCGCTGGTCACGACCGAATGAGCTTCCTCGACGCCTACAGAGGCTACCACCAGATCCCGCTCTACGAGCCAGACGAGGAGAAAACATCATTCATCACCCCCCGCGGCACTTACTGCTATAAGGTGATGCCCTTCGGGCTGAAGAACGCGGGGGGCGACCTATCAGCGCCTCGTCACAAAAATGTTCCAGGCTCAGCTCGGCCGGACGGTGGAGGTTTACATCGACGACATGGTCGTCAAATCAGTGCACTCCGGCGATCATCTGGTTGATCTCGGCCAAGTCTTCGACATCCTTCGCGCATACAAGCTTAAGCTAAACGCTTCCAAGTGCGCCTTCGGCGTAGCCTCTGGCAAGTTCCTCGGCAGCTTGGTAACGCGGAGAGGGATAGAGGCTAATCCGGACCAGATCACCGCGATCCAGAATATCCAGAGCCCCTCTACCACGAAGGAAGTTCAGAAGCTCACAGGTATGGCTGCAGCACTCAACCGCTTCATCAGCCGGTCATCAGATAAGTGCAGGCCTTTCTTTCAGCTTTTAAAGAAAAATCTGAAGTTCCAGTGGACCCCTGAGTGCGACCAGGCATTGGCCGCACTCAAAACCTATTTAATGTCACCACCATTACTCTCCACCCCAACTTTGGGGGAGATTCTGTATTTGTACCTTGCGGTCTCGGATAACGCAGTGAGCTCCGTCCTCATCAGGGAGGACGAGGGAGTTCAAAAGCCAATCTATTACACGAGCAAGACACTGCTCGATGCCGAGACCAGGTACCTTCTATTGGAGAAGCTTGCGTTGGCTCTCGTCAGTGCCTCCCGCAAGCTCTCCCATTATTTCCAATCCCACAACATTGTGGTAATTACGGAGCATCCACTCCGTTCAGTGTTCAAAAAAGCTGATTTTTCAGGCCGAATATCAAAGTGGGCAGTTGAACTGGGGCAGTATGACATAAAGTACCGTCCCCGAACTGCGATCAAAGCCCAGATCCTGGCAGACTTCATTGTCGAATTCGTCTCCCCCCACCCGGCTCCGACCCAGCTCGGCACGGCACTGGGGGGCACAGGGCACGAGCCAATAGAAAATGAGGTCGAACTGGCTCCCACCTCGGCATGGAAGATCTTTGTCGACGGGTCGTCCACCTCCAAGAGAGCTGGCGCCGGCATAGTTCTTCAATCGCCAGAGGGACTGGTCATAGAGCAGGCTTTCACCCTCGACTTCAACGCAACAAACAATGAGGCAGAGTACGAAGCACTGATTGCAGGGTTGAACAGCGCCCAAATCCTGGGAGCCCAGCACCTGGAGATCTTCAGCGACTCTCAACTGGTGACTAGCCAGCTCGCTGGAGACTACCAGGCCAGGGACGACAGGATGGCGGCTTACCTAGCCCTTGCGAAAAAACTGCTCTCTCATTTCCAGAAAGCCGAGGTCAGGCAAATATCCCGAGATACTAACACGCACGCAGATGCGCTTGCAAACCTGGCCTCCGCTGTCGAAGCAGGCAAGAAAAGGACCATCGAGGTTGGGTCAGTATCAAGGTCGAGCTTAGAACTCCATTCATCTCGGCTTGTCCTCTGTGCTGACCTCGGCCCGAGCTGGATGGATCCAATTGTCGCCTACTTGAAGGACGACCAGCTCCCCGAGGACAAGGCTGAAGCCCACAGGATCAGACTCAAGGCGGCGCGATTCTGGCTCTCTCCCGAAGGCAAACTCTACAGGAAGTCCTTCACAGGTCCATACCTCCAATGCGTCCATCCGAGCAAGGTGGACGACTTCCTGTATGAGATCCACGAAGGAATCTGCGGCAGTCACATAGGAGGTCGATCCCTGGCTTACAGAGCAATAAGCCAGGGCTACTGGTGGCCCTACATGCAGAAAGACGCCCAGGTCTACGCCAGGAAATGCGAGAAATGCCAGAAGTTCTCCCACTCCCTCCATCAGCCAGCACAGGATCTGAGTCCCCTCTCTAGCCCATGGCCCTTCGCTCAATGGGGCCTGGACATTGTGGGGCCTCTTCACCGAGCTCCAGGGAACAAGAGATGGCTGATAGTGGCTACGGACTACTTCACAAAGTGGATAGAGGCTGAACCGTTGTCTTCAATCACGGACAGGGACTCCAGGAATTTCGTTTGGAAAAACATCCTTACGAGGTTCGGCATCCCCCGGATCCTGATTTCGGATAACGGGACTCAGTTCGACTCCAAGTCCTTCAAAGACTTCTGCCAAGGGCACGGCATCAGAAATCATTACTCCACTCCGGCATATCCACAGAGTAATGGCCAGGCAGAAATCTCCAACAAAGTGATCCTGGACGGCCTGAAGAAGCGACTGGACAAGGCAAAGGGCAGATGGACAGAGGAGCTTCCGAGCGTGCTGTGGGCATACAGAACAACTCCAAGGAGGTCCACCTCGGCAACACCTTTCTCTCTGGCCTACGGGATGGAGGCAGTCATTCCTTTGGAAATCGGCCTTCCTACCCTGAGGACAGAGCTGGTCGACCAAGGCCGAAATGAGACGAACCTGGCAATGGAGTTGGAGCTGGCAGACGAGCGACGAGAAGCAGCAGCCCTGAGACTGACCGACTATCAGCAGCGGTTAGCCAGGGCATACAATCAAAATAGTCAAAGAAAGAAGGTTCACCGCGGGAGAGCTCGTTTTAAAGAAGACCCTGCCAGCTGACAAAGAACCAAACGAGGGGAAGCTTGCCCCGAACTGGCGTGGCCCGTTCAGAGTAGTCTCACTGGCTGGAAAGTCAGCCTACAAGCTCGAAGACTTGGAAGGCAAGCCACTGCCGAGACCGTGGAATGCATCCCACTTGAAGAAATTTTATTTCTAAAGATGTAATGAATCTCAGAATCAATAAAAGCAGCTTTTGCCTTGTCAACGATCTGTCGTCTCTCTCTGGTCGACTCCGGCATCAAAGGCTCTACGCCCTGGAAATGGCCTGGAGTTCTTACACTCAGCCTTTCCTAAAGCCCCGTGTCTTGGACACAATCAAGGCTCTACGCCCTGGAAATGGCCTGGAGTTCTTACACTCAGCCTTTCCTAAAGCCCCGTGTCTTGGACACAATCAAGGCTCTACGCCCTGGAAATGGCCTGGAGTTCTTACACTCAGCCTTTCCTAAAGCCCCGTGTCTTGGACACAATCAAGGCTCTACGCCCTGGAAATGGCCTGGAGTTCTTACACTCAGCCTTTCCTAAAGCCCCGTGTCTTGGACACAATCAAGGCTCTACGCCCTGGAAATGGCCTGGAGTTCTTACACTCAGCCTTTCCTAAAGCCCCGTGCCTTGGACACAATCAAGGCTCTACGCCTTGGAAATGGCCTGGAGTTCCACACTCAAGCCTTTCCTAAAGCCCGGGTTCATAAACCCCTCGCACCTCGGCTCAAGGTAGTTCGGCCAAGGTCAGTTTCCTAAAGCCCGGGTTCATACCCCTGAGAAGACCATGCCGAACTCGCTTTCGGCCACGGCATGGGTCCACCTCGGCGCAAGGCCAGCCATTTCGGCCAAGGTCAGTGCCAGCACTCAAAACATAAACAGCACAGAAATACTGTTGCACATCCAGGAATGAAAGAGAAATGCAGAGAGAATGCACGAGTGAAAAAGCTCGACTTTCATTGAACAGACAAAGCGTTACAAAGCTGAGGAGCAAAAATTTTACATAAAGGAAGACAGAAATAGAGAGGAGCCTGGTTACTGTGGTTTCGGCGACTCGACCAGGTCGATCACCGTATCTGCCGAACCAGCAGCTTCGGCCGAACCAGAAGGAGCTTCAACTGGTACCTCAGCCGAAGCAGGCGCAGAAGAGGCATCACCTTGAGGCTCGGCCAAAGCATCGCTGGCGACCGGGGCATCGCTCAAGACCGGGGCAGCTGGAGCGTCGTCAGCAGCAGGAGCTTCGACCGGGGCGCTTTCAGTTGCAGGTGAGGAGCTCGGCTCAGGATCCAGGTCCGCATACTTCGGCAGGTCCTGATAGACAGGGTGGTCTTCAGGGACCCCCGTGCGTCTCAGTGCGGCCAGGCATCCTTCCTCGAATAAGATTGCGGTGATCTCCTCCACCTGCTTCTCGTACAGCTCAGTGGCTCGATCTACCCCATCCTGGAAGGCGGACTGGGCCTCGGCCTGAAGAGAGGCCTTTTCCTTCACCAGCTTCTCCCTCTCAGCGCGACCAGGCCAAGACCTCCCCCCGCAACCTTGTTACCTCAGCCGTCGACTCAGACTTCAATCTGGCCAGCTCAGATTCCAGTTCGGCGGTCTTCTTGTTCTTCATCCGGAGTTCGCCTTTCATATGGTTGGCCCTGGACGAAAGTTCGGCGTTCTCAGTCAGAGCTGATGCTAACCGAGCGGACTCTCCAGCGCTAGCCACTTTGAGTTCCTCCATTCCCTTCCGCTGCACTTCCAGCTCCTTCTTCAGCTTTTCCCGCTCGGACTCCAGACGGGTCACCCTCGACGCGTTCCTATCCCTCCTTCCTAGGATGGCTAGGAGCCTCTGCACATTCTGCAAAGGAAAAGAGGAGGGTCAAAACAGGAACAGCCGAGCTAGGCCACTCGAAAGAATACACAAAAAACACTTACCAGGATGTTGGCCTGGATCGCCGACAACATCAGGCTCTCGTCATCAAACTTCTCGTGCTCCTCCATATCCCGTGGCAGAGCACAGGCCCTGGCAAGGGCCCCGATTACCTCGGCATTTCCCAGCAGTCGATCTTCAACGCTCAGGGGTTTGCCGGGTTGTGTTTCCATTCTCGGCTTCCACGGTGCTGGGGCAGTTCGGGGCCCGGAGGCCGATCCGGACCCTTGCCCTGCCGAGATGAGAGGCTCGCGCGTCGCCCCGACAGTCGACTTGCTAATTGGCGCATTCTGTTCGGCCGGCGCCCTCTTTTCCTTCGGCGCGCTCTTCTCGCCCCCCTTTTCGGCTGGAACTTTAACTCCAGGGGCGTGAGCGGGATCAGCCTTCGAACTCTTCTCCCCCGCCTTGGACTTCTTCCTGGGCGGGGACCCCTCCTTCGAGCGGTCCGGCGAGCGCCGCCGGGCTCCTCCGCTCGGAGCGGGGGCAGGAGCAGAGGGAGCACCAGCGCCCACCGGACCCGAAGCAGCAAGTGTACCGGCAGGCGATGGAGCCCCAGAAGACGACGACCTCTGCCTAAACTTGGCGGCCAGGTCCTTGACAGCGAGCTCCTTTGAGCTTCCCTCCATGTCCTCTCGATCAGAGAGATAAGCTTCCACTATCTGCGACAAGTCCGGCAGCTCCGGATTAGAAGTAGACGCCTCGGCACCAGACGCAGTTCGGTCGACAGCAGGATCGGTCAAGGGGACCCCGCTGAACACCGCAACTGATACGGTCGGACGGTCAGGGTGTGTCTCGTCCACCTTAGGTACTCCAGTCCTGTGGTAGTGGCCGCGATACCTCGGCGTGTACCCAAGCAGCTTCCAAGCTGACCTGGTCTCGTGCCCCTTGTACCGTTCGACCTTGTTGATGTCGTCGGTATTCCTCCTCCAACCTTCGCTAGCAGCTCGGCGTCGCCTTGCACCCGCCTCTGCTCAACAGGCAAAAAAGAGTATCAGTTCGGCATAATGAGGTAAGCAAAGCAAAAAGGAGAAAAGCAGTGATGATTACTTGGGACTTCCCCAGGACGACGTGGGACCGCCAGCCTCCTGCTTTCGCCATCGCCGAACTCCCAGTCCCCCGACACACAGAAGACAGTCTCCTCGGCATTCTTATTTGAATCCTCCAAGGCCAAGACGAAGCCCCTTCTCTGCGGCTTCACCCGGAGATAATATTTCCCCTCCCCTGCCTTGCAGATATCGTAGGTATCCTCGATATCGTGGACACCTAGGTCGGTCCCCAGAATCTCATTCAGCTTCGCCGTGCCCATGATGACCTTATAGCCATTTGGCATCAGCTGGCACGGGGTAAGAGACCAGGTACTAAGGCAAGCTCTAAGCAGAGGGTGCAGGGGGAATCTGACCCCGCCCTCGATCACAGAGATCAGAGGGAACGGCATCCAGCCGCCGGACCAGCGCATCGTGGCATAGTCAACGGAGTCTGCCGGCTTGAGCAGGACTCGCTCCGGAATATCGAAGGCAGCCCTAAATCTGGCTATGCCCTCCTCAGTATCTAAACTGAATCTAGGGGTGCCCATATCTAGAAGGGGTGACGACGAAGAAAAACCCTAGAAATCGAAAAACCCCAATAAGAACCAGACGGAAGAACAAAGCAACTTACAGGGACAGAGGCAGATCAAAAGCAGATCCGGGCGCGTTCTACGGTCGTCGTCCTCGAACAGATTTCAAGCACCAGAGCAGAAATCGAAAGTAAAGGCGAAGGCGAAAGGAATCAGAAGCCAGAAAAGGAAGGGGACGACCCTATTTGTAGAAGGGGAACCTCATTTGGGTACCACCTCCGAATTCAAAGAGACGCTTCAAAGCCTGTGCCCGTCCCATCAATGAGACAACGCAATCAGCGCAGAAGCTACGTGTGTAGCCGTCAACTCGGTTCCCAAGACGAACAGGGCAGAGCATTTATTGCTTCAAAGAGTCGAAGCGACACCAAGTGATGACCGCTGTATCCCCAGATAGACTTTCTAGCCTTCAACCCCTAAAAGCTAAGGCGCTTAAGAGGTCAAAGGCTAGGGGGCAATTGTGTGGGGAGATTTCCAGAACCACAGGATTACGCTAATCACAGCCATCAGATGAGACTAAGCACTCTCACGTGCCATCCGCGTGCCATCTACATGGCACCAGGCTCAACCCGGCTACCAGGACAGGAGGTCCGGCCGAAGTCATGCAGCTCCGGGCCTTTAGCGCCGAACTGGCCCGCCCAGGCGTCATCTCGGCAGGGAGCTCCACCTCGACTGAAGTTGCCGGGATGAAAGCCGAAACCAGAAAGAGTCTCCACTCACGCCCCTCATCCTCCACGTCACCAGGCACGTAGAGTGATAAAGGCACGAGCTAATGGGACAGACACGACATCCAGCGGCTGAGGCCACATCAGGGCAAGGCCCGAGGGCAGATCCCACGATCCCCTATCGCCAAAGGCGTTCAACACGATCTGGCACATTAAATGTGACGTGGGCTGAACCGACGCGTATTAAATGCGACGTGGGCTGACCCGACGCGCATTTATGACAACGTGGGCTGGTCATGGCTTCCCAGTCGATTAATGAGACCCCACCACGACATCTCCCAGAGGGACACGTCCCAGACTCTATAAATAGAGACTCAAACCACCATTAAAGGTACGCACAATTTCATACACAGAGCCGTTACTCTGTCTCAACTATCTCCCTCTCCTTCCATTGTTCCAGTTCCCACACTGACTTTGGCATCGGAGAGCCTTGCGCCGCCCAGGCCAGGGTCCTTTGATCGTTTTCTCTTCTCTTTCAGGCTTTCGGACGGTATCCAGTCATTCCCAGTCATCATCATCATCGGATAAGTCCTCTAAGGCACCTTCTCATTGTGGGTCATTATTTTCTGCACCTACAATAATTATAAAGTGTAATATTTGAAACTCTATTGGACCGTTCAAGCTTCGATATTAATGATGTACAGGCTTCCACAATTTATTTAAATATACATTGACGGGTGTCAATGAGAAATCCTTTCACGCGTGAAGTGAAATTTTCTCCTTAAACTTTGATATTAATGATGTACAGGCTTCCATAATTTATTTAAATATATATTGACGGGTGTCAGTGAGAAATCCTCTCACGCGTGAAGTGGAATTTTCTCCATTCGTGAATTCGGATTTGATTTGGAAAATATGTGAATTCACGGAAATACGAGTGTCACACCTCATATATCGCTCTAAACGGGAAATTCTCGTGCCCCCGGAATGTAACATTGTTACCCTCATCAGGATAGAGCCTGAGCTCGTCATCAAGAATGAATAATGGGAACTCTCTCTCTCTCTGACATTTTTATCCTCATCTTATCCTACAAGCTCTTGGGTAGTTTTACCCTCATCTTATCCTACAAGACAGAGCCTAAGCAACTAAGCAATTGTCATCAAGAATGAATAATTGGAAATCTCTCTCACGCGCGCACACACACACCCCCATTAGAGAAAGCCCAAATGACAGCAAAAGTCTGCTAAAACTTGTAAATGGTAGCTTTTGTTTTATTTACTTAATTTCTACTAGGAGACGATACTCACGCACTTATAAGCACGTAGTTAACTTACACTCTAGAAAACTCAAGTCACAAAAAAAGCCACCCTTCATCTTTCAGCTCTTTCAATGATCAGAACGACCTTCGCTCTCCCTCTCCCTTCTTCCTTCAGGCCCCTCCAATAAGCCGGCATCCCTTTGAGCATTTAATACCTGTTGCACCTCTCTTTCGGATTCCTTGAAGAAAATCTCCCTTTCTTCCCTGTTGAGCTTATTAAAGATGTTGTCTTGCCCTGCGAGCATATATTTCTTGTTGTCTTCCGCGTTGATCTCGAAACAGACAATGCGTAGGTCCTGACCTTCGTCAGCAACGTTCACGAACGGATGACCAGCGGGGACCACATACACATCGCCGGGTGACAGCTTTGCACTGACCTTCTGGTATGAGACGGATTCCTCCTCTCCTTCCGGTCGGCCCTGCTCGCCCTCCTCTCCTTGGCGGCCCTGCTCGCCCTCCTCTCTACTGGGGCGGCCGGCCAAGTGAGGGCACATCATCTCGAAATAGCCCCTACCATCTAAAACCACCGCCACCTTAGTTGCCCTTGAGTTGTAATAAGGTGCCTCCATCGACCCCTGCAAAGTTCACTCTGTTTATTAGAGAACAAGCAAAGAATTAAGGATGCCAGTGGGTGGGTTTAAGGACGCCGTGAGGGAAAAAAAAGTGAAGGAAAAAAACAAGCAGCTAGAGCAATATTGAAGAGCTTCTTACTCCACGGATGTTTGCATAGGAAACTGCAATGTGTTGGTCTCGGAGAGCCGGATAATCGTTGGCATCAACCTCTTGTAATCGTCCGTGCTGGTTAGAATAGGTAGGGCGCTGTTCGTATAGGTTGAAGGGTCCTCTCGACCTACCTTCATAATGCGATTGCCCGCCCCGGGATGATGAAGCATGTCGGGCTACCTCCCTGATTTTCTCCTCAGAAACACGCACGAATGGACCCTCTTGGTGCTGCCCAAACACCCTTCTCACCTTATCATATTCAGTCTGGAAAAATGGAACACAAGACAGAATAGTGGCTGAGAGAAAGAGGGATCATAGAGAGAGTCATTAATTTAAGATGGGGCATGTGCAGTTATATATATGCTAGGGCTAATTAAATAAAAGATGTTTGACTTGGTACATTACATTGAATGCAGCTTCTAAGATATGCCTGCTGAAGCTCATATAGTAGGATTCTGGGTTTTGACCACCGATGCCAAAGAATGCCTATAACAACCAGACAGCGTACAATTTACTGATCAGAAATATCGTTCTAATCAAACATGTAGTAAACTCAAATGAAGAAAGAACTAGATGTGAGAAAATCTTAATGCCTTACTTGGAGTTGTCCTGGAACGGAGATTGTTTCAAACAGTTTTACAATGTATAGCTTTTCCTTGTTGTCATTATTGATTATGTAGGCTGTTGACCCCGCGCGCACTCTGAGTAAATCTCCTCTGCGTAGATTGTAGGACTCCCTGTTTTCTTTGCGTAGGAGAGTGATGGTTGCACTTCCTACACCAAACAATTCCAGCATGATTGATTCAATAACGATAAGAAGAGAAGAAATTAATCTTCTTCTCTTGGATGATGATAAGCAAAACTAATTAAGTATACATACCTTCAACAACGAAGACAAGGGTGTCGGCATCATAGTGGTTGGGTATAAGCGCGGTATTGGGGTTGGCCTCCAAAAGGGCAATTCGGTAGTTCTCAATCCGACGTAGCAGATGCGACCGCTCTGAGAACCTCTGGAGAATTCTAAGCTTTCCTTCTTGGGTTCTTAGTGGAGTACTGAAGCTCTTTTCGCTGAAGTAGTAAGGATTATCCCTCCACTCTCTCGTTTCTTGGCTCTCGTAGGAGAGAGCTAAGCTGGACGTAGAGAGAAGGAATAGAAGGATAGGAAGCATCGCAGCTCGTTTCGCCATTGGAAAGAAGGTGCTGAACTAGTACTTGCAACTCTCTGTTTCTTACAATGGATGGAAGACTAGCGACATAGAGCAGTGAAATTTATAGAGAGAGAATCAGGAGAGAAAACGAAGGTGGAAAAAAAAACACACAAAATGTGGCGAGGCGAGTTTGCATGCGAGGGGACGTGTGGGCAAACGTCGGATTCGGGGACTGCCGCGTGATGCATTTTACCTCCAACACGGACAAGATGATGATGCCCTCTAGACGACATTAGAGCGAAAGTTGCTGTGGGGCGCCGATGAGTGGTATTTCTCTATATTTTGTTCTGTCATGCAGGAAAGATATTGAATCAACAGATTGCATGCAGCAGAGGATTTATGGATATCACGTGCTGCAGTTGTGATGCTTGTGTTTGTGACACATGCAAATTAGAACCAGCACTTGGAAAAGCTTATAAATGGAGAGAAGAGAGGGAGAAGATGCAATTAAGCTGGCAAACAACGGAATAATAAAGGGCCGTTTAAGAAAAATCATCATTCATCAATAGCTTTTCTTTTCTTTTTTTTTACCAAAGTCAAATATTCATTTTAGGAAGGATTTAATCCGTAAAAGCCCCAAAAATAAACTGAAAGTAAAATCAGGCTAAAGCTCATTGGAATGAAGAAAATGAGAAGAAAAATTGGAAATGTAAAATCATTACTTGTTTCCTATTTAAGACTTCGAAATGTGATTTTTATGAAGTGTTTCAAAACTGAACTATTATTTTTGAAAATTGTACATATTATAAATTATTTACCGTTTTAATCTAGTTTTGAAATAACAATTATCTTGATTGTTTTATTATACAAAAGTTTTAATGGCGCGCTTGGTTTAGCAAGTAGTAATTAATATGAGAAGGAATATAATATTTCTTGAGGCACTAGCAATAGATAATGTCACGAACTATCTTAAGATGAAAACTTTTGGAGGCTTGCAGGTTGGAAGAAATGCATCATGTTTTTATAGTGCGAAGGACACTAGTGTCATGATTTCTTATCCTAAGTTACCAACTTCTCGACCGTCGGCTACACGAAGTGGTTTTTGGAGAGCTTTTCGGAGTATCGAGGGCTTTCTAAGAAAGAGCTTAATGTTAAGCAATCTTCACAGAGAGGCCCTTGGAGGTCAGATGGTGTTCGGTGAGAGGAGATTCTAATATTCCTTTCCCGAGAAGAACACAAGATAGGCTTTCTCAACGAGCAGGATATCATCAGATCCGAGCTGTCCTACAGGTTCCTAGTAAGGTTTTGGAATAGTTGGAGCATGAGGAAGCCGAGATCGATGCTTAGTTGCAAGCAAAGCATAAACGGGCTTTTGTGGAGTCCAGAAGTCGGAGTAGACCATCAAACGAAGGGTCGAGTGAGAGATCCATCTTGGAATTTTTGGCAGTGGGGGAGGTTCTTCGAGCAAACCATCCCACAGGAGCAAGAGGAAAAGGGGGCACGACTGTAGTAAAAGATGGCAAGGTCCTGACCTAAAAGCTCCTCTTACCACTGTCGAGGAGGTGTAAGGCAGTGCTGGCGAGCCTCCGGAGAAGAAGAGACCACTGATGATGGTATGATTCTTCCCTTTTCTTTTCTCTTTCCTTTTCCTTTCATGCATACTTTCTTGTTTGATTTGTTTTCCTCTTAGCAAGAAATGATGATTAGGCGATGCCCGAGGTCCTGACTGATGAGGTGATGACGGATACAACCGCGGCATCTAAAGAAGAACCAAAGGACTCTAGAGTGATTCCAGAATCTGCGCATGGTATGATTTCTTTTGCTTTCTTTTTTTTTTCTTTTCATTCGTGCGGTCACTTGTTATAAATAACTAACGGCCCTTATGAAATCTCATTCATACAGTCAGTGCAATGCATGATGTGACGTTACACCAAGCCCATGTAGCACACACGACACCTCGCAGGCAAACTAGCCTCATCACATTTACGTATTTCTATTTGCCACCTTCATTTCTATACCCATTCTCTCTATAAATTGCATTTCAATCAAAGTTTTTCCCAGCATCTTTTAAACGAATAGTGACATTTTTTTTATTAAGGTAAACGGGTGTTTTTGACATAACTATTTGACAATAGGAATAAGTCAATTTTCGACTGTAATTTATAAAAAGACATTAAGGGTGAGATAGTGTTTTTGAATGTTTTAAGTTTTGAATATAGGTCCACCAATGGATATATATATAATCATGTTAAATTAGGCGTTTCGTAAAAATCACTAACTATTTCAAAGATAATTTTTTAACCAATCCAAGTCTTTTATTTGTTGAGGGTACTCAGTAAGGCTTATTTATAAAATCTAAATTGCTCAAATTAAATGGCTCCTTTTTATACTTCCTTACCAAACTTTAATCTAATAAAAGATGAGGCCATTATCAAATTGATCACTAAAAGAAATAAGCTTTAATAATGCCCCGCCTCACGTGAGCACTAGTGCTCATGTTAAGGTGTGAATCATCATCCCAACCATTTGATGAAAGCCTAAAATCTTAACTGTGAAAAATAAGTATAAAGTCAATCCAATAATCCAGTCCATTCAAATGGATCTCAAACTCGAGATCGGTGATTATAGAGGGTCCTTGTTTAATGGTCCACTTTGATGGATTACTTGGTGGGCCCCTTTACATATTTAGGCCTATTGTTAACACTTCCATCTAAATCCTCACATGAGATTTATTGTAACTGCTTCCATCTACGTCCTATTTGGTTTACGCTTTCCCCTTAGTGGGCCATCGGCCTGCATTGCAACTTATCTTGTGCATTTTATTACTAAGTTTGTAAATTTATAATATTTTTTTTTTTAATTCTTTCATCTGGAAAAAGTTTTCTAAGATAGTGAAGCAAACAAAGCCCTGACTTTTCGAGAGATGTCAACCTATGCGACATCTCATGGATCCAACCTTTGTCCTTCAAAAGTTTTCTTCTTAAGATAGTCCGCGACATTTTCTTTTTCTAGTGTCTGAAGAAATATTATATTCCTTCTCATATTAATTACCAAATGTTATTAACCTTTGAATTTACTAATTGCTAAACCAGCACGCCATTAATGTAACACCCCGACCCGCCTTAATCTCGTTTTAGAGTTAATTAATTTAGATTAAGTGCTTAATGGATGTTTTGATTGTGATTGGACTGATTAGGTAGAATTAGTGGGGTTTGACCATTTACTAGGTAGATTATGACTTTTGGAGTGTTTTGGGTTTTTGTGTGTACTTAGAAATTTTTGGATTTTTAATGCATTGCATAGAGCATTTCATGGGCCTTAACTTTCATGTTTTGACCCATCGAATTCGGATCCATTTAGGCCCATTTCCAGCCCATTCATTTAACCCAGGCCCTTATTAGAGATTTCAGTCCATTTCTGGACTTGCATGCAATGCAGGAAAGTTTTGGCTTAAAAAGCCCTAACCTATCCATTTTTCCTTCCTTTCTCCCTTCTTTCTCCATTTCCAGGATTTGGGAGCTCTTCCTCTCTACTACTCTTCCATTTCTCTTCTTCCTTCATTACTCCCCATCTTAATCACCTCTTGCTACCATTCCATCTTCTTCATTTTATTGGAAAAGAGATCAATCCCTAAGCTCAAGCATTCCTTCATTTTCTTCATCTTCTTGCTCTTGATAAGCTCTTTCTTCATTCATCATTTTCATTTGATTTCTTTCATCCTTGGAAAGCTACAAATCGTGCATGCATCATGTTCTTCCCCATTCATTTTCGTTCATTTTCGTTTTCACCATTTTAGGGCATTTGAGCTTTCATATTTGGGGATTTTGAGCTTAAGAGGTTTTAGGTGTGTGAGATAGCTTCCAAGCACCAAGGCAAGTTAAACTTACATGTTTATATGCATGCTTCCTTGTTTGATTCATGAATGTATGAAATCATGTGTAGAAACCCTTCTTCTTGCTCAAAAATGGATTCTTGTGGATGATTTCTCTTGTTAATGTATATGGGTTTATTGATGGTTTTTTATGAGCATTTTGGAAGCTCAAAGATACCCATTGGTAGTGGTTTAAACCTGGAATGAATGCCTTGAATGGCTTGGGAGAAACAGCAAAGTTTCAGATTTTCGGAACACAGGATTTGACAGTTCGCTCGAGCGAGCGTGAGTGAACGCTCGAGTGAAGGGCTCTCTGGGAGAGTTCGCTCGAGCGAACTTTTGGTCCGGTCGAGCGAACAGCTCTCTGTCTGGGGTCCGCTCGAGCGAACATCTGAACGCTCGAGCGAACCTGATACCTGCAGTATGCAGATTTTCCAATGACCATAACTTTTCAACCATAAGTCCATTTTTGGAGATCTACATACTGTTGGAAAGCTCATGATGTGTACATACCGTTCGATTTGAGCCTTAGAAAAGATTATATGTTGGATTTTATATAATTGTGACAAATGGACGTTTCTAGGGGCCGGACATTGAACCGTAGCTTGATCTAGTTGATTGGCCTGATTGATGGACTTGTAGGATGTGCACCCTGAACTTTTATCATGACCATTGGGTTTGTTGAATTGTGGATATGGATTGAGCAACCGTAACCACAAAAGGGGCATTGTGTTCTTCGGATTGTAACCGTGCCAAATGTGTTCTATTAAGGGATTCGACATCCAAATTATGTAACGCCAAGGGGGTCCTTTGTAGCCCAACAATGTCGAACTCTTAATACTACCCGAGTTGGACGGTGAAGACCACATGTGTTCCCAAGACCGTAGGCTTGGCTTGATTTACATCTTGACTCCGTATATGATCTGTATATACATGCATTGCATTCCATTTCCAGTATTCTAGTATGACTTGATCGTGCTTCTGTACAGTTTTGCATTTTCTGTTACACATCTGTTATGTTATATCTATTTATGGCTTTGTTCAGTATATTTCAGTAAGTACCGATTTGTTATTTATATGTCCTGTCCTGTATGTGTCCTGTATCTGATTTACACTGTTCTGCACCTGATCTGTTGTTTGCACATTGCATTCTATGAGTCGGCACCACTTAGCTTCGACCCTATCTAAGTCGGACCCGGCTAAGTGTGGGTTTAGTAAACTTCTGGCCCTCTGCAGATGGGAATATATTCTGAGGGTTTACCGGCACCCTAGGTCTACGATGGAGAATTCTGGGTACCTCTGTCTCCTAGTAGCACCACCCTGTTCTGTTCGGATATTCTGCTCTCATTTTATTTTCATGTTATATGATTAACTTGAGAGAACATAGCTTATGTGGATGTGCCAACTAGTACTGTTAATATGTTATATGTTATCTATGACTCGTATGTCTCATGCTAATTCATGCACCGATATGCCTAGTGATCATTCCTTGATCTCTTATGATTTATACCTGTCTGACTATTCATTTGATACATGTTAGATGGACTGTATATGTTTGTCTTGCTTAGCTTACTCTAATGGTGCTACACTTGGCGTTACAGGTGAATATGTCGACGCCACTGCCCCGAAGATCCTTGAGGAAAAGGAACCTCCACTTAACGTAGCAGAGTGGACTCCTGATGATGTCTTCTAAACATCCGTACGATGAGATTGGACGATAAATGACCCATTGACCGTGGCTAGGATCGCCACATCTTTGTATGAGCTTATAAACTTGTTTAGTTTTTTGGAATTGTAAACTTTAACTTAACTAACTTACTTCTTCTCTCTCTATCTCTTGAACTTGAATCTTTAAATTTATGCTCATGGACCCTTATGCTCTATATCTTGATGATTGTGGTATGTTAATTGGATATCTATTTGACAGATTTATACATGCATATTGAGAAATATAAACCTCACACGTGATATCCTGTGGGTAAATTCCGTACGTGGGGACCTAGAGTCAATGAGTTTGACTCGAATTTCCACGCGGGCGTGTGTCGTGCCTCGGGATGTATGAAATCTCGGGTTCAGGGCGTGACAATTAAAACTTTTGTATAATAAAAAATTCAAAATAATTGTTATATCTAAACTATATCCAAGTAGTAAATAATTTATAATACGTACAATTTTCAAAAATAATAGTTCAGTTTTGAAACACTTCAGACAAATCACATTTCGAAGTCTTAAATAGGAAACAAGTAATGATTTTACATTTACAATTTTTCTTCTCATTTTCTTTGTTCCAATGAGCTTTATTGCCTTATTCAAGATGGAAAAAATACGAATCGGCCACCTGAAAATGGTCCCCTGACTCGCCAAGGCAAATAAGAGAGGTCTTACCAGTCTATTGTATCTTTTAAAGCTTTATCCGGACTCTTCTGGGCAGAGATTCAATCTTATGAAGAGCAGTCTGATCCTTGGAAAATGTTCAGCAAGGAAAGCTTCGATCGTAACTGATATGTTTCATATCCGTCAAGCGTCTCTCCCATCTCTCTATCTTGGTGTTCCCTTATTTTTTGGTAGTTCCAAACATTCCCATTTTGATAAAATGTTAAACCATTTCAGATCCAAGCTTGAAGGTTGGAAGACTAGGTGCCTTTCTTTTGCAGGGAGGTTGATATTAGTCAAGTATGTCCTCTCTTAAATCCCCCTCCACATTTCTCTTGCTATCCCAATTCCTGCCAAAACTTGCAAAGTTATTGAAAGGCTTATGAGGAATTTCTTATGGTCAGCTACTTCAGACAAATCTAAAAGTAATTTCGTTAGATGGGATTTAGTCTGTCTCCCCAAAGCAGAAGGTGGCCTTGGCTTGCGCGGGTTGAAGGATTTGAATGTTACTTGTATGTTGAGATTGGGCTAGTCTGCAGCAACCTCTGAATCTCTCTGGGCTAGGTGGTTTCATTCTCGATATTTCAGAAGTTCCTCTATCTGGAATCCAAGGAATCCGAAGGCTAGATCCTTTATCTGGAAGAAAATTAGATCATGTCATCTTACCTTCAATGTAATAGCAAATGGATATATGGTGGGGACAAGGACTTCAATCAATCTGTGGTTTGATAACTGGTTAGACAAGGACTCTAGTGCCTCTAGATTTCCCAACTTCCTCTTCTCTCAATCTGACTTGGTTGCTGATATCATCATACAAAACTCCTAGAACATCCCTTCTAGCCTCCCTGAAGTCCTCCAAGCTTTGCTAGTGCCTGAAGAAATATTATATCCCTTCTCATATTAATTACTACTTGCTAAACCAAGCGCGCCATTAAAACTTTTTTATAATAAAAAAATCAAAATAATTGTTATTTCTAAACTAAATTCAAACAGTAAATAATTTATAATATGTACAACTTTCAAAAATAATAGTTAGATCAGTTTTGAAACACTTCATAAAAATCACATTTCGAAGTCTTAAGTTGGAAACAAGTAATGATTTTACATTTCCAATTTTTCTTCTCATTTTCTTCATTCCAATGAGCTTTATTAAGGAATGATGATTTTTCTTAAACAACCCTTTATTACTCCGTTGTTTGCCATCTTAATTGCATCTTCTCCCTCTCTCTCTCCATTTATAACCTTTTCCAAGTGCTGGTTCTAATTTGCATGTGTCAAAACATAAGCACCACAAATGCAGCACGTGATATCCATAAATCATCTGCTGCATGCAATCTGTTGACTCAATCTCTAGCTCGGCAGAAGCCTCCAGCTCGCTAGCAGCCCCCAGCTCGGTAGAAGTCTCCTCCAGCTCAAGAGGCAGCTAGATGTCTCCTATCATCACTTAGCTTCGACCGCCCGTCAGCTCCGATCGCACGACCCTCTACCGTCATTTCGGCGGCACGGTCCTCTACTGTCAACTTCGATGGCGCTGTCAGCTTCGATGACACCGGCACGACCCTCTACTGTCAGCTTCGATTGTACGACCCTCTACCGTCATTTTGATGGCACGGTCCTCTGCTGTCAGCCTTGATCGCACGGTCCTCTACCGCCATCAGTCATCCCGAGCCACCGAGCTCACCCTGGAGTCGTTCCATACACCCAGGCTTTTTGGCCTCCAAACGACCGCATTTAACGACCTCATGCTGGTCCGTCCACGTGCTGGTTTCCGCCTCACGCTGGTTTCGGCCACATGCTGGTTTCAATCGCATTTAACGACCTCATGCTGGTCCGTCCACGTGCTGGTTTCCGCCTCACACTGGTTTCGGCCTCATGCTGGTTTCGACCGCATTTAACGACCTCATGCTAGTTCGTCCACGTGTTGGTTTCCGCCTCATGCTGGTCTCGACTGCATTTAACGACCTCATGCTGGTCCATCTGGTTTTCGCCTCACGCTGGTTTCGGCCCCATGCCAATCTCGACCGCATTTCACAACCTCATGTTGGTGTCGCCCTCGTGCTAGCTACGCGCTTCGCGCAGGTTCGGCCTCATGTTGGTCTCGGCCAGCGCCAAAGAGACCGCTTTGGCATACCGTCCAGGCATCTCCATCTCGGCCAGTGCCAAAAGGACTGACTTAGGGTTCATATGCCCCGTCGCTCCTAAAACTTTGGGTTCATACACCCTGGGACTGACCTCGGGTTCATACACCCAGTCTTCCCTAAACTTTGGGTTCACGCACCCATGGACCGACTTAGGGTTCATACACCTAGTCGCTCCTAAAACTCTGGGTTCATACGCCCTGGGACTGACCTCGGGTTCATACACCCAGTCTTCCCTAAACTATGGGTTCACGCACCCATGGACCGACTTAGGGTTCATACACTCAGTCGCTCCAAAAACTCTGGGTTCATACACCCTGGGACTGACCTCAGGTTCATACACCCAGTCTTCCCTAAACTTTGGATTCACGCACCCAGGGACTGACTTAGGGTTCATACACCCAGTCGTTCCCAAAACTTTGGGTTCATACACCCCCCGAGATCGATCCCAGACCAGGCTCGCACAGCCGAGATCCTCGAAGTTTTGGGTTCACCTCGGCCAAAGAGACTGCTCCACGTCCCCACCTCGGCCAATGGCAGCTCAACGAGAATACCGAAGAGACTGTTCCATATCACCTCCTCGACCTCATGTTGATCTCGGCCACACTCATTCTCGGTGACAGTACCAGATCGCCGGCCAACGAGACTGCGCCTTTGGTGACGAGCCAGTTGGTCACGTCTCGATTCTCAGCTACACTCAGCTCGGCAGCAGTGCCAGTCCTCAGCTCGGCAGCAGTGCCAGTCTCCAGCTCGGCAGCAATGCTAGCCTCCTCGGCAGCATCACTAGAATACTTCCAACGAGACTACACCTCTGGCGACGAACCAGCTGGTCACGTCTCGGTCTCTCAGTTGGTGGCAAACCAAACACTGAAGACTACCAAGCTCAACAACTCCTCCCTTCTTAGCTTCCGACCTCAAAGAGTACTCTCAGAGGTCAGAAGCTGGGGGGGCTATTGTGTGGGGATACTCCCGAACTCATCAGAGTCCCGGCCAGCTGCTCCATCTCGGGCCCCGCACCAGTAAGTCCATCCCGACAGGCTCGGTCTCGTGCTCTCGCCTTGGTCTTAGATGAGAGCTTCACGCCTCCTGAGCACAACTCCTTCACTTTGGCAGTGCACGCCCAGCAATGCCAGACTACTCCACTTCGGCAGACTCCACTTCGGCCAAAGCATCCCACTTCGATCGGCTAAGTGCTCCACCCCGGCACCTTTGCCAGATCTCTCTCTAGCCAAGTTAAGGTCGTTCTCGACCTCGGCAACACACCCTAACCTCGGTCACAATCCTAGAACTAGCTAGGGCAGGGGCTGACAGCTGTCCTCCCATGGACGCTCAAGCACACCACAACACGTGCGACAAGACAGGGGCACCCCCCATAGTCCCTGATAGATCGCCGTCCACAGCTCCCAAAGCGCCATGACAAGGCTTGATGGGACTACAGTTAAAGAAAAGTAGGCTACGATGGGACTGCGCCTCCCTAGTACCTGACAAAGTGGGCTATGACAAGACAGTCAACCACCCCCTTGCCTCCTCTCTTCCTCTATATAAACACAAGAACAATCCACAAGCAAAAGGAGCCAACAACGACACCACACTGCTGGTATCATCTTCTTCCCTAAAAATCTCCTCTTACTATTCAGTTCTTAAACTGACTTAGGCATCGGAGAGCCCTGCGCTGCCCAAGCCAGGGTCCTCTGACCTACTATTCTTCTTCGTTTTCTCAGGTTTCAGGCACAGGCATCGGTGTCCCTAATCTCTTTGGATAAGTCCGTGCAGGCACCCCCCTCTTCTTGTGAGTCACATTTTTTGCACTTACATAACTATTAGATGGAGATTAGAGACAGGGGTGGACCAACATGATACAAACCAAGTGTGGTCGCCCCAGGTTGATCCAAAATGACCTATTCCCAAGGCCGCATTCTAGTAAAGTCGTCGCCCCCCCCATGATATCAGTTATTTATACTTATTTTGCCAAAAAACAAAATAAAAATCATGTGTTTAAACCATGCAATAAGTGGAGATTATCACTAATCGGTGTTGACTTTAGCTTTTTCAATTGACCATTGTCCGCCTCACCCAAATAAGGATCCTGGGTCTGCCACTGCCAGCTTCTATGCTTGGAACACGCTAATCTAGGTTGTTTCTTACCTGACCAAGAAATACAATTTGCACCTAAATAGATGCAATATCCGGTTATAGAATGACGTTCGACGAATACATATGTTATGATGATCGAGCCACAATGCAGATTTCCATAGTTGAAGGTTCCTTTTATATATCTCAAAATTCTCAAAGCATGCTTCTACACAGTTCATGGTTCCTTTTATATATCTCAAAATTCTCTTAAGCATAGTTACCTGACTCACTCTTATTGAGTGTGTAACACCCCGACCCGCCTTAATCTCATTTTAGAGTTGGACTTGATTAGGTAGAACTAGTGGGGTTTGACCATCTACTAGGTAGATTATGACTTTTAGAGTGTTTTGGGTTTTGTGTGTATTTAGAAATTTTGAGTTTTTAATGCATTGCATAGAGCGTTTCATGGATTGTTATTACATACTTTGGCGCATTTAATTCGGATCCATTTAGACCCATTTCTAGCCTACTTAATCAGCCCAGGCCCTTTTCTTGAAATTTCCAGCCCTTTAGTGGACTTGCATGTAATGCTAGGAGAAGTTGGGTTAAAACCCATTTCAGCTACTCCTTTCTTCTTTCTTCTTTCTTCATCTCCAGCTGAACCCTCTCTTCTCAATCTCTTTACTACTTCATCTCCTCCCAGCCTTCTACCTCTAACATCCTCTTGGGTTAACTATTGCATGTGAGCCTTGGTGGAGACATCTTCATCTTCTCCAAGCTTCCATTCTCTGTAAAAGTGTTTCATTTGCTCCATTGGTAAGTCTCATCTTCCATTTCCTTTCTCTTGCTTCAGATTAGTGAAAGAATGTCCTAAATTCGTGCATGCATCATCTTCTTCCTCATTCATTTTCTTCCATTTCGTTTTCCACCATTTTTAGGGCATTTGAGCTTGCATTTTTGGGGATTTTCGAGTTTAAGAAGGATTAAGTGTGAGAGTTAGCTTCCAAGCACCAAGGCAAGTTAAATCTATACATTTGTATGCATGCTTCCTTGTTTGTCTCTTGAATATATGCAATCATGTGTAGATACCCTTCCTCTTGCTCAAAAATGGATTTTTATGGATGATTCCTCTAGTTAATGTAATATGGGTTATTGAGGGTTTTTATGAGCATTTTGGAAGCTCAAAGATACCCATTTGTAGTGGGTTAAAACCTGGAATGAATGCCTTGAATGGCCTGAGAGAAACAAAGAAGTTTCAGATTTTCGGACACAGAGATTTGACAGTTCGCTCGAGCGAACGTGAGTGAACGCTCGAGCGAAGGGCTCACTGGGAGAGTTCGCTCGAGCGAACTTTTGGTCCGGTCGAGCGAACAGCTCTCTGTCTGGGGTCCGGTCGAGCGAACCTGATACCTGCAGTATGCAGATTTCCAACGACCATAACTTTTTAACCGTATGTCCGTTTTTGGAGATCTACATACCGTTGGAAAGCTCGTGATGTGTAGAACCCAACAAAAAGAACAAATATTGGATTTTACATAATTGTGACAAATGGACGTTTCCATGAGTCGAATATTGAACCGTAGTTTATTTTAGCTAATTTGGCCTGATAGATAGACCTATAGGATGTGCACCCTGAACTTTTATCATGACCAATGAGTTTGTTTAATTGTGGATATGGATTGAGCAACCGTACCCACAATAAGGGGCCTTGTGTTCTTTGGATTGTAACCGAACCAAATGTGTTCTATTAAGGGATTCGACATCCAAATTATGTAACGCCAAGGGGTCCTTTGTAGCCCAATAATGTCAAAATTCTTAATACCACACCGAGTTGGACGGTGAAGACCATGAGTGTTCCCAAGACCGTAGGCTTGGCTTGAATTACATCTTGACCCCGTATATGATCTATATGTACATACATTGCATTTCGTTTCTAGTATTCTAGTATGACTTGATCATGCTTTTGTTCAGTTATGTATTTTCTGTTACACATCTGTTATGTTACATTTATTTCTGGCTTTGTTCAGCATATTTCAGTAAGTTTCGATTTGTTATCTATACGACATGTCCTGTATATGTCCTGTATCTGATTAACACTGTTCTGCACCTGATCTGTTAATTATACATTGCACACTATGAGTCGGCACCACTTAGCTTCGACCCTATCTAAGTCGGATCCGGCTAAGTGTGGGTTTAGTATATTTCTGGCCCTCTGCAGATGGAAAAATTATTCTGAGGGTTTACCGGCACCATAGGTCTACAATGGAGAATTCTGGGTACCTCTGTCTCCTAGTAGTACCGCCCTGTCCTGTTCTGATATAATGCTCTCATTTTATTTTCATGTTACATGATTAACTTGAGAGAAGATAGCTTATGTGGATGTGCCAACTAGTTATGTTAATATGTTTATCTGTTATCTATGACTCGTATGTCTCATGCTAATTCATGTACTGATCTGCCTAGTGATCATTCCTTGATATCTTATGATTTATACATGTCTGACTATTCATTTGATACATATTATATGGACTGTATATATTTGTCTTGCTTAGCTTAGTCTAATGGTGCTACACTTGGCGTTGCAGGTGAATACATCGACGCCATTGCCCCGGAGATCCTTGAGGAAAAGGAACCTCCCCTTAATGTAGCATAATGGACTCATGATGATGTCTTTTAGACATCTACACGATGAGATGGACGTTTAAATGACCCATGGACCGTGGCTAGGATTGCCACATCTTTTGTAGTAGTTTTCATGAACTTGTTTAACTTTTGGGATTGTAAACTTTAACTTAACTTACTTCTTCTCTCTCTATCTCTAGAACTTGAATCTGAAATTTAATCTATGCTCAGGAACCTTATGCTCTATATCTTGATTATTGTGTGTTATGTTAATTAAATATCTATTTGACAGATTTATACAGGCATATTGAGAAATATAAACCTCACACATGATATCCTGTGTGTAAATTCCGTACGTGGGGACCTAGAGTCAATGAGTTTGACTCGAACTTCCACACGGGCGTGTGTCGTGCCTCGGGATGTGTGAAATCTAGGGCTCGGGGCGTGACAGAGTGCCCAATCACGAAATCAAATAATTCGCTATTTGATTCTATGAAGTTCGAAAATCTCAAAATTCCTAATTTAGGGTGCGTTTGGCATCGTTCCATTTGGATGTTCCCACGAGATGAGGCTCTAGAGAACATGTTTGGTATGTTCAAATCACTGTTCCGAATCTTGATCTCATGGGAAAGAATCTCAAAATCTAAACCCGCTAGCATAAGAAAGTTGAAATGAAAAAACTTTATATTTTTTAAGAAACAACTTCCTAGCAATGTTGCCTTCTTACTTATCTCTTTCCTTTTAAAGACTGTCATTTAAAGATTTTAAATCCTATCAATTATCCTAAAGGTAGGCCTCATGTTCACGATCTCAAAGAAGGTGGCCTCACTTTATAATTCCTAAAGGTGGGTCACATGGTTACAATCACAAAATGTGGGCCCATATTATAATTCTATAATATATAATGGTGAGACCACATTATAAATCGTATGAATTTGGGTCCTATCTTCTAATTTATAAAGATAGGCATCACGTTGTAATTTCTTAAGGTGGGTCATATGTCCACAATCACATTTTAGTGGTGGCCCCATGTTTGGATTCTCAAATGTGGGTACCACATTGTAATTTTTCAAAAGTGGGTCCGTGTTCACAACTAACAAAAAAGATGGCCGCACATTATAATTCCTATAAAGGTGGGCCCACATTGTAAATCCTATTAATGTACTGTCGCATGTTCTAATTTTTAAAGGTGGGCACCACATTGTAATTTTTAAAGGTGGGTCTTGTTTAGGCATGTCAATGGGACGGGCTGAGCCCGAGCATGGGTTGTCCAATCCCACCCAAAATATTGGACGGGCCTACCGGGGATTATCCAATCATGGCCCTAAATTGAGCGGGCCTACGTCAAATCCCATCCCATACAACCCGAGCCAAGCCTGGGCTTTAGCATTTTCATCAATGGAGACGTCTTTTTTCTTCTTAATCGGTGAAGCTCTGTTAATAAAGATCATAATGATGCCCGGATAAGAGGCAAACCAAATTTCAAAAGGTCTAGATACTAGATAGTAGATATTAAGTCTTCAAAATGAAGGGTGATAAATCTATCAAAAATTTCAAACCTAAACTCAATAGTGGATCCGGTCCAAGTATCAAATTAAGTCCACTGCCAATTCATGGTGTGGGTTTTTGGTGTGGAGTGGGAAGTGATTGAATTCATGAGAAATGGTGGAGGGAAAAGACATTTTGAAGGGAGTTTTTGGAGGGTTCCCATTGAAATTTTTTAAAAATTAGTAAAATAACATTTCGGCTAGGCCGGGCTGGGCGTATTCTGCCCATTCCCAGTCCCATTCGACCGGGCTTTCAAATAATTGTCCAAGCCCAGCCCGCTGGGCTCAAATTTTTTTAAAAGCCCTGTGTTTTTGGGCTTGGGACGGGCCGGGCTGGGTACGTATTTCAATGGGCTAAATTGACATGCCTAATCTTGTGTCCACAATTACAAAAAAATTATGCTCCACTTTGTCATTCATAAATGCGGGTCACATAATCACGATCACAAAAGGTGGACCCACATTGTAAACCCTATGAATTATGGAAAGTCCAAAAAGAAAAAAAAAAAGGGTCTCAAAGTGGTAGATGATAGTAAAAAGGAAAAAAGTCTAACATAGAAAAAATGGTATCGTTTTTCAATTTGGGTTTGTTAAGACTGGTGGAGGATACATATATTGAAGAAGGTGCCAAATATCACAAAATCTCATTGAAAAGCAAAAATAAAAGAAAAAATCATCACAGCTAAAAAGGAAGAACTTTTGCAAAATCAAATTCTTAAATTTTGGAAAATAGACATCTAGAAGAAAGGAGGTCCACAAAAATTTGCCAACTATTTGATATAAAGCCATAAATTCATGGAGTGAAAATCAACAAGCTCTTCTAAGTGGCCATTTTCTTGCCTTAGATCAAACAAATATTCACATATGGGTGATCTGCTTCTTTTTCTTTTTAAATTGCTAGGTCACATACCTCTCTTATATTTGATAGGGCCAGCGAGCCAACAAAATTTACCGTGTGACCCATTTTTGGATTGATTCTTTAGGGGCCACACAATGGCCTACACTTACAATAGGTGTGAGTACAACCCTATGAGGTTTCAACATCTTAAACCAATAATAAGCTGTTATTTTTCCAAATAAACTCACAATGAGACCTTTCGACATTCCCCTATGATTAACAAACTATAATAATTGTTGGATTGAACTTAATATTTACCTTAGTTCAAAAAATTGGGATCCATCAAACCCGTGGTCAGACAACAATATGCAATCACATCTAACTGAACCCATTATATTCCTACTCCTACAAGAACACCATAAGTGTGATCGAGAAACATCCCTAATCGACCTTTAATTATTGCAATATGTAAAGGATTCCGGCCATCCGGTCCATGAGTGTTGTAATCTCCTCCGTCTATTACTTTTTCCAACCTAGCCTTGGCAACCAAGTAAAGCAGACTCTCTTCGCCATATTCACCTCACGTGGTAGCCCAAGATGTCCCTTTTCAAATGCCAACAAATGCAGTGCCACTTCTCCGTGGCTCTTCTTTAGTGTCTTTCATGAAGCTTTTTCCTAATTTGAGGAGAAAAGCCTTTGATTTTGGTGTCTCCCGTAATTCCACTAGGGCAGGGTCGGGAAGACATTACCTCTTGACTAATTTAGAGAAGAAGTGACTTTTCAACATACGGCTCGGCACAATGGTGTACCGGAGACATCTTTTTGTTGACAGCCAGCCATATGTTCCTTCTCGTTTTACATTGCAAATATGCTTTTCATAAGGCGTTGTTGGAGTGCCTACGAGCATGGTGAAGAGGTTTGGAGGCTTGCAGGTTGGAAGAAATGCATCGTCTTTTTACAGTGCGGAGGACACTAATGCCATGATTTCTTATCCTGAGTTACCAACTTCCTGGACCGTCGGCTTTACGAAGTGGTTTGTGGAGAGCTTTTCGGAGTACCTGGGACTTTCTAAGAAGGAGCTTAATGATAAGCAATCTTTAGGTAGTAGCCCTTGGAGGTCAGATGGTGTTCGACGAGAGGAGAATTCTAGCATTCCTTTCCAGAGAAGAACACAAGATAGGCTTTTTCAACGATCAGTTTATCATCATCAGATTCGAAGCTGTCCAAGAAGTTCCTAGTGAGGTTTTGGAATAGCTGGAGCATGAGGAAGCCGAGATCGACGCCTGGTTGCAAGCAGAGCAGAAACGGGCTTCCCTGGAGTCTAGAGGTTGGAGTAGACCATCCAGCGAGGGGTCGAGTGAGAGATCCGATCTTGGAACTTTTGGCAGTGGGGGAGGTTGTTCAAGCAAACCATCCCACAGGAGTAAGAGGAAAAGGGGGCAGGGCTATAGGAAAAGACAGCAAGGAGATTCTCCTGACCTAAAAGCTCCTCTTACCATTGTTGAGGAGGTTTCAGGCACTGCTGACGATCCTCCGGAGAAGAAGAGACCACTGATGATGGTATGATTCTTCCCTTTTCTTTTCTCTTTCTTTTTCCTTTCATGCATACTTTCTTGTTTGATTTGTTTTCCTCTTAGTAGGAAATGATGATTTGATGATGCCTGAGATTCCGACTGATGAGGTGATGACGGATGCTAATGTAAAATTAAATTCAATCTTTTAATACTACTTCAAGTGCATAGTTATTTGTTGAGACAGTAGCAATTACAGGTCGATCCCACAGGGAGCACTACTAAGTTAAAATTTAAAATCTAATTTTTTTTATCAATGATAATGACAAGAGAGATAAAGAAAAAAATAAACAATAATAAATTGAGAAAATTCTAGATCTAAGGTTCAGAAATAAAATATGAGAAAATGCATATCAAAATATCATGAATCTATTAAGTAGTCCCACCATCATTCTATGCAATCGACAAAATAAATTAATCCCAAAAACCCTTCAAATAAAAAACAAATCAATGTTTCTGATTCGGGTAATTTGTCTATCAAAGAGCACATTTTTTCACAATTTATTTAAGGCAAAAATCCCCTTCACCTAATGAAATTGTGAATTTAACTAAATATCACATATTAATCAAAGATAGATTATCAAAGAATTTCAATCTAAGAATAATCTATTAAGAAAACATACATGATTAAAGCATTGTTCAAATAAAAAGATTGAATAACATATGTTGTCAATGATAGAAGGTATATTTATTATTATAATCAATATGCAAGAGAAAGAAATATCACATAGATTAATGATGAGAAACATTTAACTACATCTAACACTCGAATCCAGGGATTTACTCCTCCATTGCAAAAGATGTGATTTTCATTTAGAACTTCATGGAAATTATAATTTTCCCTCACACTCTTCTAACCTAGTTCTAACAGGGCTCCAGAATACCCAAAAATAACTCTTATTCTATTAATTAGGGAAAGAAGAGAAAGAGGAGATAGATTAATAATGGACGTCCAAGGGAGGGAGTCTCACGAATGCTTCCTTTGGGTTCCTTTTATAACTCCGGTTATCTTATAGATACATTGAATCTGAGACCTTCTCTGCATATTTGATTTATCTTCATTGATAAGGTATATCTCTTATCCTTTTTTAAATTTGAATGAGGTGGAAGCTTCTGGAAACCTCTGGATGGCTTGGCTAATCTTTAGATGGGGCACAAGGGATGTGTAGCAATTGATTATCAACGATATGGATTTAATTACAATCCCCTCTAAAAATGAATAATGAATATCTCTGGGCACATAACTTTATCAATATAGCTCTGATTTGCACATTCTTGGGCTCCATGAATATCTACTTTGAATAAACTTTCCAACGGTAGGTAAATCTCATCGATCCGACTGTTGGATTGAAAGTTATGGCCATTTGAAGATAAGTTATCTTGAGAAAAACGGGATTAACTATTGAACTTTGATTTGTAATGGATTCTATCTCTGCGCAACTTTCATTTCGAAAGGAGATCAGATATGTGAATGATTCAAACTCTTCTTCTTTTGTTCCAATCAAAATTGTACTCTTTGAATTATCCATTAATAATTTCAAATATGCAACTACTACTGACCCTACCATGTGGGACATTTCATCTGCTTTAACAGTGGGCCCTATAAGAAGTCTTTTGCTGTAGTTAGGACTCTTCAATTGACATGATGAGTGGACCCCTCCTTTAATTTATTTGCACATGGCTTGTGTTTAGGGTCCATGTGGTAAATTCTTCAATTTACCTCTTTTCAAGCTTCAATTCAACAATGCAGGGCCCAATATGACTATGCATGCTTGAAAGTGGGTTCCGTGACAGAGGCCTGCAATTCTCATTTTCTGCACATTCTAATTCAACACACTGAAGAGCCCATATTGAAGCGGGACCTATCTCGACAGAATTCTACTCCAACTGGGACTCTTCAGAGAATACGTGTAAAACATTCTAAATTAATGTAGAAGATGTATGAAAAGTATGAAAATTCGAGTTCCTAGGTGAAAATATATGAAATGATGGAGTTAGATGAATAATGATGCAATTCACCTAATTAAACCCCTAATTCATCCTTAAATGATGCGTAAATATGCAAATTCATGAACTCAATAGATGCCACCGCGGCATCTAAAGAAAAACCAAAGGACTCTAGAGTGATTCCAGAATCTGCCCATGGTATGATTTCTTTAATTTTCTTTCTTTTTTCTTTTTTTTTTCTTTTCATCCGTGCTTTCGTTTGTTATAAACAACTAACAGCCCTTATGAAGTCTTGTCCGTACAGTCAGTGCAATGCATGATGTGCCAGTACACCAAGCCCATGTTGCACACTCGTTACCTCGCATGCAAACTGGCCTCGCCACATTTTATGTATTTCTATTTTCCACCTTCATTTCTATACTCATTCTCTCTATAAATTGCATTTTAATCAAAGTTTTTCCCAACGTCTATTAAAGGAATAGTGACATTTTTTATTACGGTAAATGGGTGCCTTTGACAGAATTATTTCACAATAGGAATCAGTCAATTTCAACTGTAATTTATAAAAAGACATTGAGTGTGAGATAGTGTTTTTGAATGTTTTAATTTTTGATATAGGTCCACCAATAGATATATATATAGACATGTTAAATTAGGCATTTCGTAAAAATCACTAACTATTTCAAAGTTGATTTTTTAACCAATCCAAGTCTCTTATTCGTTGAGGGTACTCCGTAAGGCTTATTTATAAAATCTAAATCATTTTTATACTTCCTTACCAAATTTAAATCTAATAAAAGATGAGGCCATTATCAAATTGATCACTAAAAGAAACAAGCTACCATTTACAAGTTTTAGCAGACTTTTGCTGTCATTTGGGCTTTCTCTAATGGGGGTGTGTGTGTGCGCGCGTGAGAGAGATTTCCAATTATTCATTCTTGATGACAATTGCTTAGTTGCTTAGGCTCTGTCTTGTAGGATAAGATGAGGGTAAAACTACCCAAGAGCTTGTAGGATAAGATGAGGGTAAAAATGTCAGAGAGAGAGAGAGTTCCCATTATTCATTCTTGATGACGAGCTCAGGCTCTATCCTGATGAGGGTAACAATGTTACATTCCGGGGGCACGAGAATTTCCCGTTTAGAGCGATATATGAGGTGTGACACTCGTATTTCCATGAATTCACATATTTTCCAATTCAAATCCGAATTCACGAATGGAGAAAATTCCACTTCACGCGTGACAGGATTTCTCACTGACACCCGTCAATATATATTTAAATAAATTGTGGAAGCCTGTACATCATTAATATCGAAGTTTAAGGAGAAAATTTCACTTCACGCGTGAAAGGATTTCTCATTGACACCCGTCAATGTATATTTAAATAAATTGTGGAAGCCTGTACATCATTAATATCGAAGCTTGAACGGTCCAATAGAGTTTCAAATATTACACTTTATAATTATTATTTAACAAGATTTAATACATTGTATAAAAGTACATCATTAATATTGAAGCTTCAACAGTTCAATAGAGTTCCAAATATTACGCTTTACAATTATCATTTAACATTAAGATTTAATACATTGTATAAAGTACATCATTAATATTGAAGCTTCAACAGTCAAATAGAGTTCCAAGTATTACACTTTACAATTATCATTTAACAAGATTTAATACATTGTATAAAAGTACTCTAATGATGACAACTACTAGGTGTTTTACTTTAGTGTAAACATGTTCCTAAGATAAATGCAAATCATAATTAATCATATGCATAACTATAAATGAAGTGGAAAATGCAATATCTAAATCCCAAACCCAGTTATACTCTAGTACGCTTTTCGGTAATCAATTAAGCACTAGAAGATGTCCTAAAGTCCTTTTTACTCTAATCACAGAGGAACCGTTAGTTTTCCTCCTTAATTTCTTGGATTTTTGTGACACCAAGTGTAACAACATGAATACGATGATTCAACAATGTATGAGCAATTATAAAATAACACATGTTGTTCTAATTCAAACTTAAAGGCGAATATATTAAAGAGATAATGCATTGGTCCACTAGCCACATTGTGCATTATAAATAAATCATGTTTTTTGAATCAATAATCGAATACTTACTTTTCTTAATTGGCTACTACGTACATTTTGCTCATCCTCTGTATGCAAGAGCGAATCATGTTAGGATGTCATTAGTGACCCGGCCAAAGGTTCTCCTGGCTACTTGGTTCTAGAGTTCTGGAGCTCCAGACTACTTAATGCTCATCGGCATTCACACGCACTAGACCAAACATAACATCGTCGAGTATTGTACGGTTCAAGCAAAGTAGTGCTGAACCATTCGATTCAATCAATAGACTTAAGTAAGACTTTTCTATTCATATCATTTCTAATCTAATGTAATCCTTTCATTCTATTCATTTCGAAACATATCTAATCAAATCGAATCACATGCTTACTCAGTCCGAATATCACATCAATGTACGGTGACATTTGTAAGATAATAGCAATAACAAATTGCGAATAATACGAATAATGCATATACACAACTATTTGAACATTTGAGGGCAATAATAAAGCCCATCTCGATATGCAAATGCAATTTTGATTAGTAGAGTCAAGGGGATTTACTAACCAACCCTAAACTAATTACCCACCGTCTCTAACCGTCTGTTACAATATAGTTTTAGATAATTCGATGCACATGTTATATTTCGTTGGTGTCACTTTGTGTGTGTGCGAAGTACACCGAAATCACTAAACGAATACCCAAGGTGAAGTGTTAGACGAAACGGATAGGCACATGAGATGAACTTAACCCAAAATTTCTCATGTGTTAATAAGTTCCTGTTGGGCTTAGTAGGTCCAAACCAAATTGTTGGGCTTAGTAGGTCCAGACCAATTGGGTTCATGGACATTGATGTGCACAAATTATTAACCGCAGTCACACAACTATCTATTAAGTAGATAATGGCAAATACGGGTCGATCCACAGAGATTTGTAGAAACAAGATCCAAAAATCCTCAATCAGTTTTCACACTAGGGATTTAAAACCACAATTAATTAAGAAATTAATAACTAAAATGATATCAAAGGAAATCTAAACACAAACTAATCAGAGAAAGAGAGATCAGGGTATTGGATTTCACCAAAATAGATTTAATCATTCCAAAATTACTTCATAGTCTTATCCCAACAAAACTCAATCCAATGTGCAAGCAACTGCCTTGGATCGGAAGATTTAGCTTTGAAAACTTTTTTCTCTTACAAATTAAATTCTCTAATTAGTACCTAAGACTCCCTTCACTTCAATATGTTGAAAATCTAATAACTATTTATCAAGATCAAGCACAAACCATTAAATGAATTTAACCAAAACATGATATGTCAAGATCAAGCATAAAAAGTAAAAGATATTCCAAATAATCTTTACAAAATCAGAAGTTGAATAACATTCATGAAGGAGAATCTATTAAATCACTAAGCATAATGAGGGAAAGACATAGAAGAATAAGGAACGATCTCACCGGTTTTGGTTTCCTCCTCCACCCTAATCCACGGATTAGCCAAGCATTGTAGAACAAACAACAATAAAGAAGCAAATCTCCATTATTGAAAGCCTTCAAAGTTGTTTATTACGCCACTCAATCTCCACCTTCACTTTCTAACAAAGATTAAAGAAAAATTAAAGTACTTTTGGAGCAAGAGAGAGCCTCCCCTTAAAAAGAAAAAAATACAAGAAGAAAAAGAAAGGCAAATCTTTCAAATTCGTCATCCCCCATATCCCTCCAATTGACAGCCTGTTTTGACCCCCAAAACGTCAGAATTGGGAGATCCTCGTGAGACATGATATTCTTCTCCTTTGAGTCCTCTTTCCAATGCATCTGATCTTGCCTTAATCGGAGTCTTGAGTCACAAGTTATGGTCAAAATAGTAAAGCTTACGCAGGATGGCTATAATTCCGAAAATCTTCTTTCCTTCATGATTTGATCACTTGCTAAAGAATAGCATTCTTATTGATGTCCATGAGATTCCTTCCCTTCTTTTAAAGTTGATTGCTAATTTTTAGCAACCATTAGCAAGCATTAGATATGGTGGGGGCCACCAAATTCGATCTCCAAAAATAAAAATAAAAATAAATTGTGCCAAGTCTTGAACTCATGACCTCTAACTTGAAATTCCAGCTCTCCTCCAACAAGCTTAAATACTCTTTGTGTATATCTTTTCTCAAATGGGACTTTAGCTTTAAACCTCTCCGAATTAAGCTCAAATATGCTCAGTGCCTTCTAATTCCTGCATAATAAGAAAAATGCTATAATTAGAACATTTAAGACAAAATAAACAACTAGTAAATTCAAATAAAAGGGTAGTTATCAGTATTATGCCATGCATATCAGACATGGGTATTATGGTAATTGTACCGGGACTTTCTTATTGACTAAGATAGGGTTTCTTAGGGGTTAAGAAAGAGAACATTATATATATGATGTAATGTGTAACCCATGAGAGATAGACAGATAAACAAAAGAGAGAACCTAAAGGAGAGTCGAGTTTCTTTCCCGTGGACGTAGGCAAGATTGCCGAACCATGTAATTCTCTTGTGCGTGATTGTTTGTCTTGTGTGGTTTATTGTTCGTTCGATCGCTGATTCACGTTTCCGCATACACGCGCACAACAAGTGGTATCAGAGCCTAGGGTTTACTAGGGTTGGATTGTGCCGCGTTGCGATCGACGGATCGGATCAAGGGTATCCGGATTTTCTGCGCGTGGTTCTTCGTCGCAGAAAAGTGAGATCGTTTCCGATCTCTGCTGGGCCACACGGATCGAATTTTCTAATTCGAAATAGACAAAGGTTCTACTTGCAGAGAACAGAGATTGGGTTTTTGGTTGATTTTTGATCATCGCTGGGCCACGAAGAAGGAAGAAGAGTCTTCTGTGATCAAGATCGCCTGAGAAGGAGCCCGCAGACGCCACCATCGTCATCGGACGACTGCGGAATCGCCATCGCCGTCTGGATCTCGATTTGCAGAACCTGCTGCTGCCAATGCTCCCTCACCGTCCCGTCGCCTGCGCCATCGCCGGAGTCCGCCGCCGTCCGGCCGCTGCGCCATCGCCGGAGTCTGCTGCCGTGCCGTGCCGTCGCACCATCGCCGGAGCAGCACAGTCTCCATCGTCTTCGGTTTACAAAAACAGAACAGGGTTCTGTTTGGAGAAGAAGAACAGAGATCTGGGCTTCTAGTCTCAGGCCAGGTCGGGTTCAGGTCAGGTTGACCTGACCCATTTTCAAGAAGCCCAGCCCAGTACATACAAGACCAAGTCAGGTCAGGTTCTGGGTCAGTTCCGCCTGACCCGTGAACAGGAAACCCACTCCAGATTTTACTGACGTCAGCGCCACGTCAGCAAACTGTACGGTCAAACAAGGGTTTGACCAGATTGACGGCTGAGAATTGTTTCGTCAATAACTTGATCATCCGGTGTCAGATCGGAGATCCGTTTGTGCCTACAGACTCGTTGCGAGCAGATCTACATAATTATGGAAGAAAATTGGCAGTTTGATGGTCAACAAAAAAGTTTGACTAATCAGAGCACAGAAAACTATTTTTGCGATATCGGAGCCATCCAGAGTCGGATTTCAGATCCATTTCTTCCAGCGTGCTCGTGGTGACGAGATCTACAGATTGGTGCAGAAATTGAGGTTAGTGACAGTTGTTTATATCTTTTTGATTATTTAATTGAGATGGAGAACAACACTGTGAACACTACCATGATCAAACTCAACCATACCAATTGGTTGATTTGGAAACCTAAGATGGAGGATATACTCTATTGCAAAGACCTCTATGATCCCATTGAAGGGGATAGTGCCCGACCAAAAGATATGTTTGATTCAGATTGGAAAAAGATGCATAGAAAGACCATTGGTCACATCAGACAGTGGGTGGATAATAACATATTTCATCACGTGTCTAATGAAACCAATGCGAGAACCCTTTGGATGAAGTTAGAAGAAAGATATGAGAAGAAAACCACCGTAAACAAAACTTTTCTGATTAGAAATCTTGTGAATATGAAATTCAAGGAGGGTGGTAAAATTGAAGATCACACAAATGATTTTCAATGCATTGTGAATGAACTGGCTACAATGAAGATGGTCCTTGATGATGAGATGCAAGCTTTATTTCTTCTAAGTTCTTTACCAAATACATGGGAGACATTGGTTGTTTCCGTGAGCAACTCTACTCCAGATGGTGTGTTATCAATGAGTCAAGTTACTAGCAGCTTGTTAAATGAAGAAACAAGAAGGAAAACTGCGGGGACAGATAATGCACAGGCCTTTGTTACTGAGAATAGAGGGAGGAGTAAGAGTAGGGGACCAAAGGGGGGTCGTGGTAAGTCCAGAGGTGGCAAGAAATCACAGACTAAGAAAAAGTCTGGAAAATGCTTTCATTGTGGCAAGGAGGGTCACATTAGAAAGAATTGCTTTGCCTTGAAGGAAAAGAAAGAAACCAACAATGAGCAGAAGAATGACACTAACACTACTGCTACTTTGGATAATGAAGTAGTGATTCTTACCAGTGAAGTTGAAGAGTGTTTGAGTGTTGCAGATAATCAGGTTGAGTGGGTTGTTGACACAGCAGCATCCTACCATGCTACTCCTTGTAAGGAGATGTTCACGACGTACAAAGCAGGGGACTTTGGCACTGTGAAGATGGGCAACACAAGTCATTCGAATATTGTTGGGATCGGTGATGTCTGCATTCAAACCGATATTAGTTGCATAATGATGCTGAAAGATGTGCGACATATTCCTGATCTGCAGTTAAATCTGATTTCCGGGACTTCATTGGACCGTGCAGGTTATGAAAGTTACTTCGGAAATGGCAGGTGGAAACTCACTAAAGGGTCTCTTATTTTTGCGAGAGGGAAGGCGTGTAATACGCTGTACAAGACACATGTGAAGCTATACAAAGGTGTGTTGAATGCTGTTGAAGACAGATCTCTCCAAATCTGTGGCACAAGAGACTTGGACATATGAGTGAGAAAGGACTGCAGTTGTTGGCAGAGAAAGGACTGCAGTTGTTGGCAAAGAAAGAACTGATTAACTACTCCAAAGGTACATCCCTTGACCCTTGTGATTATTGTTTGTTTGGAAAACAACATAGGGTTTCTTTCTCTAAAACATCAACGATAAAATCTAATGTGTTGGATTTGGTATATTCTGATGTTTGTGGTCACATGAGAGATAAACAGATAAACAGAAGAGAGAACCTAAAGGAGAGTCGAGTTTCTTTCCCGTGGACGTAGGCAAGATTGCCGAACCACGTAATTCTCTTGTGTGTGATTGTTTGTCTTGTGTGGTTTATTGTTCGTTCGATCGCTGATTCACGTTTCCGCATACATGCGCACAACAGTTCCATCGGACCATGTTAATCAGTTATGGGTTCCATGTCTATGGACCTACAGGGTTGGTCTTTTCACACCCTAAGAACCTTATTGGTTTAATGTTTGTTCACAATTATCCTCAGGAATTTAATATGAAGGGTTCAGGCCTTTTGAAGTGAGATTAACTCCCTTAATGGTCAATGGGTTCCGGCCTAGGGGTCCCACTAGGTTTAAAGTGTCTTTTCCAAAAAAGACAGGGCCTAGTTCATCACTCTCTAACATGCCTTGAGAAAAACCTAATTGCAATGTAAAACGAGAAGGAACATACGGTTGGATGTCAACAAAAAGATGTCTTCGGTACACCATCGTACCGTCCCGTATGTTTAATGTCACTTCTTCTCTGCATTAGTAAAAAGGTAATGTCTTCCCGACCTTACCCTAGTGTAATCACGGGAGACACCAAAATCAAAGGCTTTTCTCCTCAAATTAGGAGAAAGCTTCACGAAAGACACTAAAGAAAAGCCACGGAGAAGTGGCACTGTATTTGTTGGCATTTGAAGAGAGACATCAAAAGCTAGCACGTTAGGTGAATGTGGTTGGAGAGAGTTTGCTTTACTTGGCTACCGAGGTTGGGCTGGAAAAAGTAATACACGAAGGAGATTACAACACTCATGGACCGGATGGCCAAAATCCTTTGCATATCGCAGTAATTAAAGGTCGATTAGGTATGTTTCTCCATCACACTTATGGTGTTCTTGCAGGAGTAGCAGTATAATGGGTTCATTTAGATGTGATTGCATATAGTTGTCTGACCACGGGTTCGATAGATCCCAATTTTTTGCACTAAGGTAAATATTAAATTCAATCCAACAATTATTATAGGTTAAATAAATCACAGATTTAGATGAGCGTGCCAATTCATGGATTGAAGAGATGGTCAGTAACAAAGGGGACGTGGATTGATTGTAGATCACATTGTTACCTCTTCATGGACTTAAAAAGAAGTTATTTCAGCCCCTTTTATATCCCACTTGTATGTTTGTTAATCATAGGGGAATGTCGAACGGTCTCATTTTGAGTTTATTTGGAAAAATAACAACTTATTATTGGTTTAAGAGGTTGAAACCTCATAGGGTTGTACTCGCACCTATTGTAAGTGTAGGCCATTGTGTGGCAACTAAAGAATCAATCCAAAAATGGGTCACACGGCAGATTTTGTTGGCTCACTGGCCCTACCAAATAGAAGAGGTTTGTGACCTAGCAAGTTAAAAGAAAAAGAAGTTAATCACCCATATGTGAATATTTGTTTGATCTAAGGCAAGAAAACGACCACTTAGAAGAGCTTCTTGATTTTCACTCTATGAATTTATGGCTTTATATCAAATAGTTGGCAACATTTAGTGGACGTCCTTTATTCTAGATGTCTATTTTCTAAAATTTAAGAATTTGATTCTGCAAAAGTTCTTCCTTTTTAGCTGTGATGATTTTTTATTTAATTTTGCTTTTCAAAGAAATTTTGTTATATTTGGGACCTTCTTCAATATATGTGTCCTCCACCAGTCGCAACAAACCCAAATTAACAAACCATACCATTTTTTCTATGTTAGACTTTCTGCCTTTTACTATCATCTACCACTTCGAGACGTTTTTTTTTTGGGACTTTCTATAACCATTGTACAGTGAAGATTCGAACAGTAATAACGCTTAGAATTTCACAGCAGAACATCCCAAAAAAGAAAGAAAAATCAGTGCATTCAGCGGCCACTTTTTTTTGTAGCCTGGCCGACGAAGGCTACTGGTGTTCGTCGCCAGGACTTTTTGCTTGACAACACGCGGGTTCCCTTTCGCAATATGGTTGTCCGGTCGATCGATGAGCTTCGCCTGGCGCTTGAGTACCTTATTCCTTGTCTTGGTTTGCTGAGGAGGACCGGGTATCCAACCCGTCATGTTGAAAATCTCATTTGGTTACTAAGCTACTGGGCCGGAGTAGTCGGAATGATGGAGGGGATGTTCTGCTGTGAAATTCTAAGCGTTATTACTGTTCGAATCTTCACTGTACAAAGGTTATAGAAAGTCACTACAAGAAAAATTGCTTATAGCGGGGGCCGGTGGCCGCCGGTACAAATGAGAATGGCCGCCGGTAAATATTTTACCGGCGGTCACTATAGCCGCCGCGTGGCGAGGGTACATGTCGGGTGGGTATAAGTTTTAGCGTCGGCCAGTGACCGCCGCTATTGTTTTTATTAGTGGCGGCTCTGACCGCCGGTAAAAAAAATCCGTCGGTTGTTAAAACGATGAAGAAAATTTTTAGCGGTGCCTATTGGCCTCCGGTAAAAGTAAAATTGAGCGCCGCTAAAAATAATATTTTTTTCTCTCCTGGCCGCCGGTAATAGCAAAAATGGCCGTCGATAATAAATAATTTTTCTTTAGCGGCGGTAATTTGACCGCCGCTAAAAGGTGTTTTTAACGAAAAAATATACTGCTTTTAGCGTCGATCTTGTGGCCGCCGCTAAAAGCTGTATTTTTTTTTTTTTTTACAAATGTCAGCCCATCAGAACATGAAACACAGAGCATTCAAAAAAAAAATTGCCTACCAACAAAGACAATATATATATAACAGTAGCATTCACAAAGTTAGCATCTACATCAGATCTGTAACATTGATCATCTATTTTTGGATCAAATATAATAAAAGAGACGGGAAAATAGACTCTCTCTCTCCAAAAGAAAAAAAAATATGTACATGCATTAGTCTAATCAGCAATACAAATTAATGAAAACCCCCACAGAATGAACATCTTGGATCCCTGTGTAGGAAAAGAATGTTGTACACATCAGGAACATGGCATTTTACTATCATGTTCTCTGCAAAAGAACCAAGGAAGTAAGCATACCATCCGGTCCATGCTAGAAAAAATTTCGGCCCCAAATCAGGTCTGTCTTTAGTAAAGTTAAACATAAATGCATACATAAGCACAGTGGGCTCTGCTACCCCAAGAATCAGCAAAGGCTGACCTCCCACAGTTGAATGTATGATTCCGAAAAGTGCAGTAGATGCCAATGTTTGAACTGCAGTTATGATTCCATCTGCCAAAATCAAGTGAGGTATATATGTCAAAGATGGCACGAACCATATGAATATTGAATAGAATGATATTATGCTGATAGCCAACCATCAATTAGTTTTGATGGAAACCTAACAATTAACTGTGAACTTCAAATTATGAGAAAGAAGTTTAGCTGAAACTAAACATAAATTTCTGAATTTTTATTAAACATTACCAGTATCTCTTTCCAATTGCTCCCCAAATGATATCACTGGGATTGCGATGCGAAAAATATGTATGTTGTGGGAGCTAAAATCCTGTACAACAAAAACACACCGCTATATATTAACACCAGCTTACAAGGAATTTATTCAAGAAAATATGACATTGTTTGTGCTCTTATGACCACCTGTTCATATGTCAATTAAGATATAAAGGCAGAAGGTTTATTCATCATAGAAAAATAAAATAAAATAAACACCTGACACCTTCTTTGAAACCACTCTCATTACAAACTAGCTTTAAGGCCTGTACAACCTCACCCATAAACGGCCGGTGCGAGACTTCCACCTGAACGCACATTGACGCAATTGCTGCTACTTTGGCCACACTGTCTAATGGGAAATTAGGCCCTAGGGCTGGGTCAACGATCATTTCTAACCCTTCCTTGCTTGTGAGAAGTGGACGAGCCCAAGTGACTAGATTCTCTTGTCCCAGAGGTCGTGACATGTCCACGGGTTTTCTTCCAGTTAAAAGCTCAAGAAGAAGAACACCATAGCTATAAACATCACTCTTGACGAGAAGATGTCTGGTCATTGCATACTCAGGAGCTACATAACTATGGAACAAAGAAGAAGATATTTATGCTCAGAATTAAATTGATAGGAGATAAAGGGATGATTCAAGCTTGAGGGTGCACTTGGATGAACCCCAAATTATATTTGGCTTTAATATTTTGATTAGATGGGATGGTTATAAATTCCACTTGCATCCAGGGCGGCTTTATCAATAATCACATTCAATTACTATTTTCTCTGACTTTCTTCATCACAAAGTTATAATAGCAGTTGACGTTGATTATTGGTTTGGGCTAGAAAAGGAAAACAGGTTACCGAATAACAAGATTTCCAATATAACTGACCATCTATCCTACCAAAATATTTAAACTTGTGTTCTGGTATTAATCCACACAACCAAAAGCATGAATAAGAGAATAACTTCATACCCAAATGCAGACCTCATGCAACCTGAATCATGATCGACAACATACAACACATATATTCAGACCTGCTTTGAGAAACTACATTTTTCTAAATTAGTTGCAGAATGATAAATAAAGTCTCAGCAAATAAGTGTCCATGATGCACCCATGTCAACAAGAAAAACCAAATGAGTAGTTGGTGTAAACTCGGCCAATGAAGCTCAATGAAACTACATTGAGAACACTAAACATGTTCACTAAGTGTAAAATCCACATCTTACAAAATGTTAAAACTGCTAATAACATATCACTATGGACCAAAATTAGTCCTACAACAATCAGACCTATGCATACACTGTCCTACATCAAATATGATTATGTAGACACATATCAAACATGAGTAATAGGTACAAAGACACATTGAGGTGATCTACATGCTTGATGACATCTGTCCATAAACATAAAACTATAAAAAAGAGCAACCTCAACTCCAACCTAGACTTTGGATCATCACACAAAATCTTGGTCGTAAGAGTTTGAACTAAGCATCACAAAATCTTGGATAAGATCCTCAAACTTAAAAAAATATATATCTAACTGATTACTTTGACCCAAAATGAATTTAAAGGACAAACATACTAATCACAAAAGGAATTGTAATAGAAGCATATAAAATATAAAATAAAAACGAACAAGCATAGAAACGTAGGAACACTGAACATGAGGAACAAGCATGACTCCAGATCCATAAGTAGAGCGGGGAAAGATAAAGCACCAGCAGTTCATACAAATCATAAGGAGCATTGCATATCATAGGATAGGATAGAAGCACATCCGAGTGGAGCTCTTAGAAAGTGAAATCAAACAAATCTCTTCAAGCCTGACAAAATATGCAAGTGTCATGTATATAACCATGAAAAAGAAAAAAAAATTACCAGACTCAGATTCAAACCCATGTATGGCCTCTGATTCTCAAATATGGTGCCTTCATTTAAAACATTGTGGTGACAACTGCGCCTAAAATTGAAATAGAAAATCCAACCAAAAATAGTTAATAATAGAAAGAAGTGCAGCTCTTCAAATAGGCTAGTGGAAATGTAGACACAAATAGCCAACCCTCAATAAATGGGATAAGGCTTCAATGATCATGGTGATGATAAATAAATTCAAGTTGGATATAATAATTAATAAGCCTTTGACCTAACTCAAATGAACTCTGATATAATAAGCTTGGCAGCCTATAACTACTAACAACAATTAAAAATAAGGGTCTAAAATTACGTCAATGAAGAGATCCGCCCGAGAAGGTATACTCCCATCAGTCCTGCTCCGAGTCTATCCATGTACAAAGTTAATCTCATTACAAAGTTGAATGTCAACGTAAATTCTAAAATAATAATTAATATAATGAACCCATATACCTCCTCATCTCTATGTTGAGCAAAACTCTTAGTCCCCCCTGTATGTTTAATTGTTTGTTGACTACGATTGGCCTTATTTTTCGAAGCCATAACCTACATGTATTCAACAATATTGCAACAATTTAAAGACACAAGCAAAAACAAGTCTTTCATGTTCAAAATATTTTAATAATGGTTTCATACCTGAACCTCTGGGGAGCTCTAGTATTGCACAAGCCAGGCCCAATCTTCACTAGAAATGTCAGGGGTTCCATGTTGAAGTCGTTCCTCATCTATATTCCACGAAGAACCCACTTTTTCCTCTCATCATCAACCACCGCGTAGTCCTGACTTTCAAGATTAAATAAGGATCACGTGAAGTGATTAACTAAAGAAGGGAGATGTACTAGTATGCAAAAATATTCAGTACTATATACCTGAATATGCTTCCACGTTTTCTCTTTTGCTTGCTCTGGAACGTCAGCCCATTTCATCACCTGTAATGGTGCATAACCGGGTGTCCTTACAATTATTCCGCATAATGTGGCAAAAGGCCGAGCATTTTCACCTATAGGTTGCCCTTCTGCATTGAACTGCACAATTAGTTTATCATCGGGCCGCCTATTAAACAACTTAATGCCTCGGTTGCTCCCTCGAGTCCTCTTTTTCCCAATGTTAGAATCTGTTTCCAAAGAAGAAGAGTTGATAACCCATACAAAAATAAAGAATAATCTGGTATCTTTGATCTATCAAATTTATGTCTACTTTTATCTATCAAATTTAAGTAATCTTACTTGAAGTGCTGCCAACCCACCCCCCCCCCCCCCCCCCCCCCCCAACCTCTATAGGGGTAGGCTGACTCTAGGTCTCAGATGGCCCCTCTGTAGGCTGTGGAGGGGGATATACGGAGGAACTCTGACTAGATCTGCTTCTGCTTCGACGAATCATGGCTATCTATTTAAGTACCTAAATCACATAATCAAATATAATCCATCAAATCAGAATATGGATTTGAATTAAATAAGTAGACAATAAATGGGTAATAATGTGACAAAAAACATATTTTTATACTCTTACATCTTAAAAGCATTGACATCTTAAAAGGATTACATGTATATTATACATGCTCAATAGAGGTATCAACAAAAGACACTAAATTCCATTAGAATGTGATAGCAAAGAAAAAAAATTAAAAAGGACAAAATAAGAGTGAAAGCATCATATTTTTAATATATAATTAGGAGGATTTTAAGAATCTAAACTCAAGTGTAATACCTACTAGCAATCTTAATCATCACTGTAGGGTGCAGAAAATAATGACCCACAATAAGGAGGTGCCTTAGAGGACTTATCCGATGATGATGATGACTGGGTGCCGTCCGAAAGCCTGAAAGAGAATAGCAAATGATCAAAGGACCCTGGCCTGGGCGGCGCAAGGCTCTCCGATGCCAAAGTCAGTGTGGGAATTGGAACAATGGAAGGAGAGGAAGAAGAGAGACAGAGTAACAGCTCTGTGAATGAAATTGTGCCTCCCTTTAATGGTGGTTTGAGCCTCTATTTATAGAGTTTGGGACGTATCTTTGGGAGATATCGTGGTGGGGTCTCATGGTTCGACTGGGAAGCCATGATCAGCCCACGTTGCCATAAATGCGGTCCAATCCAGCCCACGTCGCATTTAATGCGCGTCTTGTTGGGCCAGATCATGTTGGACGCCTTTGGCGGTAGGGGATCGTGGGATCTGCCCTCGGGCCTTGCCCTGATGTGGCCTCAGCCGCTAGATGTCGTGTCTGTCCCACTAGCTCGTGCCCCTATCCCTCCACGTGCCTGGTGACGTGGGGGACGAGGGGCGTGAGTGGAGACTCTTTCTGGCTTCGGCTTCCATCCCGGCTTCTTCAGCCGAGGTGGAGCTTTCTGCCGAGATGGCATCCGGGGTGGCCCAGCCGAGGTGGAGCTCCCTGCCGAGATGGCGCCCGGGGTGGGCCAGTTCGGCGCTAGTGGCCCGGAGCCGCCTGACTTCGGCCGGACCTCCTGCCCTGGTGGCCGGGGTGAGCTTGGTGCCACGTGGATAGCACGCGGATGGCACGTGAGAGTGCTTAGTCTCATCTGATGGCTGTGATTAGTGTAATCCTGGGGTTCTGGAAATCTCCCCACACAATTGCCCCCTAGCTTTTGACCTCTCAAGCGCCCTAGCCTTTAGGGGTGGAAAGCTAGAAGAGTCCGTCTGGGGGTGTGGCGATCATCGCTTGGTGTCGCTTCGACTCTTTGAAGCAATAATTGCTCTGCCCTGTTCGTCTTGGGAACCGAGTTGACGGCTACACGCGTAGCTTCTGCGCTGATTGCGTTGTCTCATTGATGGGACGGGCACGGGCTTTGAAGTGTCTCTTCGAATTCGGAGGCAGTACCCAAATGAGGGTTCCCCTTCTACAAATAGGGCCGTCCCCTTCCTTTTCTCGCTTCTGATTCCTTTCGCCTTCGCCTTTACTTTCGATTTCTGCTCTGGTGCCTGAGGTCTGTTCGAGGAGGACGACCGTAGAACGCGCCCGGATCTGCTCTTGATCTGCCTCTGTCCCTGTAAGTCGCTTTGTCCTTCTGTTTGGTTCTTCTTGGGGTTTTTCGATTTCTAGGGTTTTTCTTCGTCGTCACCCCTTTTAGACATGGGCACCCCTAGATTCAGGGTAGATACCGATGAGGGCTTAGCCAGATTTAGAGCTGCCTTCAGCATTCCGGAGGGGGTCCTCCTAAAACCGGCAGACCTCGCCGACTGTGCCTTGTATCGCTGCCACGGCGGCTGGATGCCGTTCCCTCTGATCTCCGTGATCGAGGGTGGGGTCAGGTTTCCACTGCACCCCCTGCTTAGGGCCTGCCTTAGCCTTTGGTCCCTCGCCCCGGGCCAGTTGATGCCCAATGGCTACAAGGTCATCATGGGCACAGCGAAGCTGAACGAGATCTTGGGGACCAACCTAGGCCCTCACGACATCGAGGATACATATGATATCTGCAAGGCTGGGGAGGGAAGATATTATCTCCGTGTGAAGCCGCAGCGAAGGGGCTTCGTCCTAGCCTTGGAGGATTCAAGTAAGAATGCCGAGGAAGATTTCTTCTGTGTCTCGGGGGACTGGGAGTTCGGCCCAGGTGAAAGCAGGAGGCTGTCGGTCCCACGTCGCCCTGGGGAAGTCCCAAGTAATCATCACTGCTTTTCTCCTTTTTGCTTTGCTTACCTCATTGATGCCGAACTGATACTCTTTTTTGCCTGTTGAGCAGAGGCGGGTGCAAGGCGACGCCGAGCTGTCAGCGAAGGTTGGAGGAGGAATACCGACGACATCAACAAGGTTGAAAGGTACAAGGGGCACGAAACCAGGTCAGCTTGGAAGCTTCTCGGGTATACGCCGAGGTATCGCGGCCACTACCAGAGGACCGGAGTACCTGAGGTGGACGAGACACACCCTGATCATCCAACCGTATCAGTTGCGGTGTTTAGCGGGGTCCCCTTGACCGATCCCGTCGCCGACCGAACTGCGTCTGGAGCCGAGGCGTCTACTTCTGATCCGGAGCTGCCGGACTTGACGCAGATAGTGGACGCTTATCTCTCTGATCGAGGAGAGGACATGGAGGGAAGCTCGAGGGAGCCCGTCGTCAAGGACCTGGCCGCTAAGTTTCGGCAGAGGTCATCGTCTTCTGGGGCCCCATCGCCTGCCGTTACTCGTGCCGCTTCGGGTCCGGTGGGTGCTGGTGCTCCCCCTGCTCCTGCCCCCGCTCTGAGCGGGGGCGCCAGGCGACGCTCGCCGGACCGCTCGAAGGAGGGGTCCCCGCCCAGGAAGAAATCGAAGGCGGGGGATAAGAGTTCGAAGGCTGATCTGCAGCCGAAGGGCAAGACTCCCGCTCACGCCCCTGGAGCTAAAGCTCCATCCGAAAAGGGGGGTGAGAAGAGCGCGCCGAAGGAAAAGAGTGCGCCGGCCGAAAGGAGTGCCCCAGTCAGCAAGTCGACTGTCGGGCCAACGCGCGAGCCTCTCATCTCGGCGGGGCAAGGGTCCGGATCGGCCTCCGGGCCCCGAACTGCCCCAGCACCGTGGAAGCCGAGAATGGAAACACAACCCGGCAAACCCCTGAACGTTGAAGACCGACTGCTGGGAAATGTCGAGGTGATCGGGGCCCTTGCCAGGGCCTGTGCTCTGCCACGGGATATGGAGGAGCACGAGAAGTTTGATGACGAGAGCCTGATGTTGACAGCGATCCAGGCCGACATCCTGGTAAGTGTTTTTTGTGTATTCTTTCAAGCGGCCTAGCTCGGCTGTTCCTGTTTTGACCCTCCTCTTTTCCCTTGCAGAACGTGCAGAGGCTCCTAGCCATCCTAGGAAGGAGGGATAGGAACGCGTCGAGGGTGACCCGTCTGGAGTCCGAGCGGGAGAAGCTGAAGAAGGAGCTGGAAGTGCAGCGGAAGGGAATGGAAGAGCTCAAGGTGGCCAGTGCTGGAGAGTCCGCTCGGTTGGCATCGGCTCTGACTGAGGTCGCCGAACTCTCGTCCCGGGCCAACCATATGAAAGGCGAGCTTTGGACAAAGAACAAAAGGGTCTCCGAGTTGGAGTCGGAGTTGGCCAGGTCGAAGTCTGAGTCGACGGCTGAGGTAACGAGGTTGCGAGGGGAGGTCTTGGCTGGTTGCGCTGAGAGGGAGAAGCTGGTGAAGGCGAACGTCGACCTGGAAAAGGAGAAGGCCTCTCTTCTGTCCGAGGCCCAATCCGCCTTCCAGAACGGGGTGGACCACGCCACCGAGCTGTATGAGAAACAGGTGGAGGAGATCACGTCCATTCTGTTCGAGGAAGGATGCCTGGCCGCACTGAGACGTGCGGGGGTCCCTGAAGACCACCCTGTCTATCAGGACCTGCCGAAGTATTCGGACCTGGATCCCGAGCCGAGCTCCGCACCTGCAACTGAAAGCGCCCCGGTCGAAGCTCCTGCAGCTGAAAGCGCCCCGGTCGAAGCTCCTGTTGCTGACGATGCTCCAGCTGCCCCGGTCTTGAGCGATGCCCCGGTCGCCAGTGATGCTTCGGCCGTGCCTCAGGGTGAGACCTCTTCTGCCCCTGGTTCGGGTGAGGTACCGGTCAAGGCCTCCTCCGCCAGCGACGCTCCGAGAAAAGTCACGGTTTCGGCCGAGTCCACTGGTCCATCAGATGTGGTGATCGACCTAGTGGAGTCGCCGAAACCATAGTAGCCGGGCTCCTTTTCATTTGTCTTCTGGCATGTAATGTCTTTGCTTCTCAGCTTTGTAACACTTTGTCTATTCAATGAAAGTCGAGCTTCTTCACTTGTGCATTTTTCTCTGCATTTGCTTCTCTTTCATTTCCGGACGTGGCATTGAATGGTATCTGTATGCCTTTAATATAACGCGTGGCTCTTGAGGTAGAGGGAGTCCAAACGGTCCTCATAGTTGTCTGCGCCAATTCTCCGTATTCTGGAGACCATAAATGGCAATAAACATGGCGCTAGGGTTGATGAGGAAATCGGGCGGATGTCTCCACGTGGCGCCATAGGAATTGCCGGTCAACAGATTGGAGGGCGTGCATCCTTTGCAACGAGTGGGAGACCTCGCCCCTTAACTCCCTTCGGAGATTGAGCCCTTCTCCATCCTATAAGTAGGGGGAGCAGGCTCGCCATGGGAGAAGGAAAGAACATAGTTGTAGGAACCATGTCCGGGAGGTGTCCGAAGTTATTTGATCCGGGGGGAACCCTGCGCCGTTGGACGGCTATCCCCGAGGGGGGGAAGGCTATCGTAGTCCGCGCGCTCTCTGAAGGAACTCCCCGTGGACCGCGCGCTCTCTGAACGCGGGTTCATGGCCGACCGTCCCTGGTTTAGTTGCAGGGGAGACCTTTGCAACTGCGGGGTGGTCGGGACCTGGGTGTCTGCCGATCCTGCAGGGTCCTGCGTTGCATCGAGCTCGCGTCCTGTCAGAATGGTAAGACTAAGGGTGGAGTTGAGGCCTGCCGGACCTCGGGGCTCTTCAAATTCTGGTCTCACTGACCAGAGGGTGCTGAAGAGCTTAGCGAGGTCCTGTGCCTCCAAACTGGAGGGGCTGTGCGATGCTTTGGTCTAACCAGCCAAAGTGTATTGTACAGCCCGGTGAAATTCAGGATCCCTGAGAACCTCCAGGCAACGACCCGGCATCTTCGAGCCTGCAGCCTGAAGAGTCGGTGAAGATCAGTCTCCCAGCTTTTCTTTATTTTCTGTTTTTAGAGGACTGCGATCCTCCTTTTTGTACTTTGCTTTGTGTTCTGTAACTTTTGTAACGAAGCTGTTTACAATGAATAAAAAGGAGGAGTTCTGTGATCACCCAAACTGTGTACAATGCTTTTGAGTTCTTTCTTACTTTCCTTGCACTGTTCTGGAACACTTGTGTTTTTGTGCTGCTTTTCTGTGTTTGAGTGATGGCACAGCTCTTTTCTTTTTTGAAGACTGACTTTGGCCGAAATGGCTGGCTTTGGCCGAAATGGCTGGCCTTGCGCCGAGGTGGATCCATACCTTGGCCGAATTGCCTTGCGCCGGGGTAGATCCATCGTTTCGCTGGACTCGGCTAGGCGAGAGTGAGTGCGGCTATGGCCTTCTGAGGGGTGTATGAACCCGGATTTCAGGAATCTGACCTTGGCCGAAATGGCTGACCTTGGCCGAACTGCCTTGCGCCGAGGTGTGAGGGGTTTATGAACCCGGACTTTAGGAAATGGCTGAGTGTAGGAACTCCAGACCATTCCCAGGGCGGTAGACCCTTGTAGAGTGGGATGAAACCCTGATTTTAGGAATTCGGTCGAGTGTCCGAACTCGAGGCCTTTTCCAGGGCTGTTAACCCTTGTTCCAGGGTGAAGACCCTGAGTTTAGGAATTGGCCTAGTTGTCCGAACTCGAGGCCTTTTCCAGAGCTGTTAACCCTTGGCGATGGGTGAAGACCCTGAGTTTAGGAATTGGCCGAGTGTCCGAACTCGAGGCCTTTTCCAGGGCTGTTAACCCTTGGAGATGGGTGAAGACCCTGAGTTTAGGAATTGGCCGAGTGTCCGAACTCGAGGCCTTTTCCAGGGCTGTTAACCCTTGGAGATGGGTGAAGACCCTGAGTTTAGGAATTGGCCGAGTGTCCGAACTCGAGGCCTTTTCCAGGGCTGTTAACCCTTGGAGATGGGTGAAGACCCTGAGTTTAGGAATTTGGCCGAGTGTCCGAACTCGAGGCCTTTTCCAGGGCTGTTAACCCTTGGAGATGGGTGAAGACCCTGAGTTTAGGAATTTGGCCGAGTGTCCGAACTCGAGGCCTTTTCCAGGGCTGTTAACCCTTGGAGATGGGTGGAGACCCTGAGTTTAGGAATTGGCCGAGTGTCCGAACTCGAGGCCTTTTCCAAGGCTGTTAACCCTTGGAGATGGGTGGAGACCCTGAGTTTAGGAATTGGCCGAGTGTCCGAACTCGAGGCCTTTTCCAGGGCTGTTAACCCTTGGAGATGGGTGGAGACCCTGAGTTTAGGAATTGGCCGAGTGTCCGAACTCGAGGCCTTTTCCAGGGCTGTTAACCCTTGGAGATGGGTGGAGACCCTGAGTTTAGGAATTGGCCGAGTGTCCGAACTCGAGGCCTTTTCCAGGGCTGTTAACCCTTGGAGATGGGTGAAGACCCTGAGTTTAGGAATTGGCCGAGTGTCCGAACTCGTGGCCTTTTCCAGGGCTGTTAACCCTTGTAGCCGAAGTCGATCAAAGAGAGATGACAGATTGACAACGGGGCGAAAGCTATTTCCATTGATTCAGAGATTCATTACATCTTTTAGAAATTGAAGATTGGTGACGGGGCGATGCCAGTTTGGACAGCGGCTTGCACTCCAAGTCTTCAAGCTTGTAGGCTGGATTTTCCTGCCAGTGAGACTGCTCCGAACGGGCCATGCCAGTTCGGGGCCAACTCCCCATTGTTTGGCTCTCTGTCGGCGGGTGTCTTATAGGAGGGCATCCGAGCTGAGGAGGTAACCGCTGGGGAGTCGCACAGCTGGATCACGTAATGATCTTCTCCGAATCCTCACTGTCTGGAACCTGGGCTGTGCTCTGGTGAACTCGGCCCTCGCTCCCGCCAGCATCTCCTGCCTCAACGAACTCTGGAATGTGGCCTTCTTCGGCCAACTTCTCCAGATACCACTGCAAGGAGTTGCAGTCCTCGGTCTTGTGCCCGCTACCTTTGTGGTAAGAGCAGTAGAGCTTGCTCCGGCTGCCGGAGGCGGCCTCATTCCTCAAGGGCGGAGGCCACTTCTTGAAGAATGGCTTGGTCTTTATCTTGGTCAGGATACGGTAGATCGGCTCCTTGAAGATGACGTTGACGCTCTGACTGGCGCTGGTGGGAGGTCCGGGCTGCCAGGTGCCCCCAGACCTGGACGACGCAGGCTTCGCCGAACTGGAGACCCAAGCCTGCTTGGGCTGCTGCTCCTGGGAGGGCCTCCCGCCTCTCTGCCGAGGCTGGCTATTCTTCTGCTCGAGCTCCGGATACCCGTCTTGATCCCGGGCTCGGATCTCGTCTTCCTCCTGGGTGATGAAGCGCTTTACCCGGGACATCAACTCTGGCATGGATTCTGGGGGGTTCCCGGCCAAGTCCTTCCGCAAGTCGTGGCCGGGGATCAGGGCATGCTGGAAGGCGTAGATCGCTATCTCTTCCCTGGTGCCCTCAATCTGGCTGTATACCGCCCAGAATCGCTGGGCGAAGATGGCGAGGGTCTCACCCTGTTTCATTCTTAGGGCGAGGAGGTCCCCTTCTTTCTTGGGGATGACGGTGTACGCTTGGAACTTCTTCAGGAAGGAGAGCTGGAGCTCCTTCCAACTCGAAATGGACTTCTCTGGGAGAGAACAGAACCATTTCAGGGGGAGGTCACCCAAACTGGAGGAGAAGATTTTGCAGTTTAGGTGACCCTCGTTCCCCCAGATGGACATCTTCTGGGAGAAGTGTCGGAGGTGAGCGGATGGGTCGGACAGTCCGTCATAGGGGACGAACCGTGGGACGGAGAACTTTCTGGGCAAGGGGGTGCGCTCGATCTCTTTTGTGAAGGGTGAGCCCCCCAGATCAGTGTGACCACAGATCTGCTTCTGGTCCCGCACGTCCAGGTTGTGCTGAAGAGCCAGCCTGACGCGTTTGTCGAACCGCTCCTGCTCGTCGTCCTTCTCTGGAGTCTGAGCTCTGGGCTTTCGCTTGGGGTGGTTCGGACTGCGATGGCTATGGTGACTCCGGCTGTTGCTCGAGCCTTTGTCATGAATCTGGCTCCGTTTATGGTCCAGATGATTTCTGAGGTCCTCGCGGGGAGGCTGGGCTGCCCTGCTGGGGGCGTCCCTCTTCTTCCCTTGAGGCTCAGAGACCTGCCTCAAGGAGGCGGTTTGCGCTGCCCTCAGCTGCTGCTGGAGCTCGCGAATCAGCTGCTCTTGCTTCTGGAGGAGAGCAGTTTGGGCTTCAAGAACCTCTCCAGTGGCAGGGGGTTGAACGTGGCGCGTCTCTCCTACGGCCACGGCTTTATCCTTCCGAGGACGCTCATGCCGACGCTCATCGCGTCTGGGTGGCATGACTTCTTCTGCTGAGATCGAGGCCTCGAGTCCCTCTTGGAGTGGGAACTCGACAAAGAGCTGAGCGCCTAGGCGGCCCTCGCCTGCAGACGTGCCATGCACCGTGCGGGAGCGCCCTTGAGGAGGGACGTCCAATGACGGTGGTGGCAGCTCGAGCGCTGCTCTCGAGGACTCTACGCCCTTCCTAGCTTTCGGAGGCATGGCTTCTGAAAGACTGAGGTTAAGAAGGTTGCGAAGGTTGGGAAGGTTGGGATATTACTTTCCCACAGACGGCGCCAATTGTAGGTGCAGAAAATAATGACCCACAATAAGGAGGTGCCTTAGAGGACTTATCCGATGATGATGATGACTGGGTGCCGTCCGAAAGCCTGAAAGAGAATAGCAAATGATCAAAGGACCCTGGCCTGGGCGGCGCAAGGCTCTCCGATGCCAAAGTCAGTGTGGGAACTGGAACAATGGAAGGAGAGGAAGAAGAGAGACAGAGTAACGGCTCTGTGTATGAAATTGTGCGTACCTTTAATGGTGGTTTGAGCCTCTATTTATAGAGTTTGGGACGTATCTTTGGGAGATATCGTGGTGGGGTCTCATGGTTCGACTGGGAAGCCATGATCAGCCCACGTTGCCATAAATGCGGTCCAATCCAGCCCACGTCGCATTTAATGCGCGTCTTGTTGGGCCAGATCGTGTTGGACGCCTTTGGCGGTAGGGGATCGTGGGATCTGCCCTCGGGCCTTGCCCTGATGTGGCCTCAGCCGCTGGATGTCGTGTCTGTCCCACTAGCTCGTGCCCCTATCCCTCCACGTGCCTGGTGACGTGGGGGATGAGGGGCGTGAGTGGAGACTCTTTCTGGCTTCGGCTTCCATCCCGACTTCTTCAGCCGAGGTGGAGCTTTCTGCCGAGATGGCATCCGGGGTGGCCCAGCCGAGGTGGAGCTCCCTGCCGAGATGGCGCCCGGGGTGGGCCAGTTCGGCGCTAGTGGCCCGGAGCCGCCTGACTTCGGCCGGACCTCCTGCCCTGGTGGCCGGGGTGAGCTTGGTGCCACGTGGATAGCACGCGGATGGCACGTGAGAGTGCTTAGTCGCATCTGATGGCTGTGATTAGTGTAATCCTGGGGTTCTGGAAATCTCCCCACACAATTGCCCCCTAGCTTCTGACCTCTCAAGCGCCCTTGAGGAGGGACGTCCATTGACGGTGGTGGCAGCTCGAGCGCTGCTCTCGAGGACTCTACGCCCTTCCTAGCTTTCGGAGGCATGGCTTCTGAAAGACTGAGGTTAAGAAGGTTGGGAAGGTTGGGAAGGTTGGGATATTACTTTCCCACAGACGGCGCCAATTGTAGGTGCAGAAAATAATGACCCACAATAAGGAGGTGCCTTAGAGGACTTATCCGATGATGATGATGACTGGGTGCCGTCCGAAAGCCTGAAAGAGAATAGCAAATGATCAAAGGACCCTGGCCTGGGCGGCGCAAGGCTCTCCGATGCCAAAGTCAGTGTGGGAACTGGAACAATGGAAGGAGAGGAAGAAGAGAGACAGAGTAACGGCTCTGTGTATGAAATTGTGCGTACCTTTAATGGTGGTTTGAGCCTCTATTTATAGAGTTTGGGATGTATCTTTGGGAGATATCGTGGTGGGGTCTCATGGTTCGACTGGGAAGCCATGATCAGCCCATGTTGCCATAAATGCGGTCCAATCCAGCCCACGTTGCATTTAATGCGCGTCTTGTTGGGCCAGATCGTGTTGGACGCCTTTGGCGGTAGGGGATCGTGGGATCTGCCCTCGGGCCTTGCCCTGATGTGGCCTCAGCCGCTGGATGTCGTGTCTGTCCCACTAGCTCGTGCCCTTATCCCTCCACGTGCCTGGTGACGTGGGGGATGAGGGGCGTGAGTGGAGACTCTTTCTGGCTTCGGCTTCCATCCCGGCTTCTTCAGCCGAGGTGGAGCTTTCTGCCGAGATGGCATCCGGGGTGGCCCAGCCGAGGTGGAGCTCCCTGCCGAGATGGCGCCCGGGGTGGGCCAGTTCGGCGCTAGTGGCCCGGAGCCGCCTGACTTCGGCCGGACCTCCTGCCCTGGTGGCCGGGGTGAGCTTGGTGCCACGTGGATAGCACGCGGATGGCACGTGAGAGTGCTTAGTCTCATCTGATGGCTGTGATTAGAGTAATCCTGTGGTTCCGGAAATCTCCCCACACAATCACCAACAGCAATAGAGATGTCATCTCCATCCTCATCGTCAGTAGAGGTATCATCTCCTTCACCATCATCAATAAATGTATCATCTACTTCATGTTCTTGGGTTTGATGAGGAAGAACAATATTTGCATCAAGAACCACTCCTTCGATCTCAGGTCTATTCCAAGTGATAACACCATCATTGGTGTCTACCATATCTGTTGATTCAATGTGCAAATCGAGCTCAATTTGTTGGCAAGGATCCACTTCCGACTCCATATTGTATAAGTCTTGGGGTTGTATCTTTATCGCAACATGCCAATTGGAATCGATGGTGTCTTGGATGTAAAAAACTTGTTGCGCCTGATTTGCAAAAATAAATGGTTCATTGGTATTTAAGGTCCGTGAGAAGTTCACACAGGTGAATCCATACTCATCTTGCTTGATTCCCCTACCACGGTTCATTACATCCCACCAATCACATTTGAATATCACGATCCGATTCCCACCGACATATTGTAACTCCATAACATCGTTTAAGACGCCATAATAGCCAACATTGCCAGTCATCGGGTTCAAGTCTCTTGTACTTGCAAAGCTCGATGTCTCAGCAGTTAAGAAAACTCCACTATTTTGAGTTTTCCTTTGTCTCTCGTGATCTTTTGTGTGAAATCTAAAGCCATTTACGATGTACCCCTTAAAGCACCTCACTGCTCGAAGTGGAGGCATAGCTAATGATTGTAGTTGTTCATCTATATGCTCACCATCTAGTTGCAGCTGTGAAACCTATTTGGATTGGACAAGGAAATTAATACATCTCCATCACATTATTCACAACTATGACTACACTTAATAGGAAAAATGCATATTATATACAACACTTACATGGCGTTCGAACCATTTACCAAATTCCTTAATATGAGTGCGGTCCACATCCCTTACACTTATACGACCACCATGAGCATCCTTAATCATCTGTTTATGTGTCCTGCACAATAACTCATTTTTATCATAATCCAAATGAGAGGAAAATGTTAAGTTTACTATATATATTGTTTCACTAGATTGGCAAGTAGCAATCTTACTGAACAAATGGGGTGACTTCATCACAGTTGTTCAACACATATAGATGAGCCTGCTCCCACTCATCTGTACTTAGCGTGCGCAAGGTTGCCTTCCCTAAGGCACGACCGGTCCCTCCGAAAATGAAAAACTTTTCATGTGATTCAGCATCACCACCATCGTAATTCCGAACCAATCGATTGAACCTTGTCTCAACCTCATGCAAGTATCTGGAGCAAAATGTCGAACATTCTTCTGAAAGGTACCCTTCCGCTATTGAACCCTTCGGGCGACTTCTATTACGTACATATGATTTCAGCGTGTGCAAGTACCTATGGCGATATAATTGTTGATGTTATCGCCAATACATTATTGAAATGAAAAGTTGATATTATATATATACAGACCTCTCGATTGGATACATCCACCGGTATTGTACTGGTCCGGCAAACTTGGCCTCATCGGCTAGATGAATAGGCAAATGGACCATAATATCAAAAAATGCCGGTGGAAAGATCATTTCCAATTTACACAGTGTTAGAGCAATCTGGGATTGAAGTTGTTCCAACTCTGAGACCTTCAAAACTTTTGAACACAACTGCCTAAAGAAAGCAGAGAATTAAATCAAAACTAAACACACATCCTTGGGTAAGAGTCCACGTATTGCAAGCGGAAGTAGCTGTTGCATAAGAACATGACAAATTGTGACTCTTCAGCCCCGAGATCTTACATTGTTTGACTTGAACATATCGTGCAATGTTCGACGAATTATTATCTGGAACCTTCACCTCCTTCAAGCATTGACACAACCTTCTTTTCTCATTTAAAGACATTGAGTAGCATGTAGAGGGTAATACCAACCTATTTCCTTCCTATTTTGGGTGGAGATGTTCCCTTATGCCCATTAACTTTAGGTCAGGACGAGCTTTTAAAGTGTCTTTTGTTTTCTCCTCCATGTTCAACAGTGTCCCTAGCACACTGTCACACACATTTTTTTCGATGTGCATAACATCCAGATTGTGCCGCAATATAAGATCTTTCCAATAAGGCAATTGGAAGAAAATAATCTTCTTCTTCAAATTCTTTGGCAATTTGCACTCATCCCTTTTTCTCTTCCTCCCCATATTATCCTTATCTGCCTTACCAAATGTGATTTGCTCATAGTCACACAATTGATCAAGTACATCATCACCAGATAATGCATTTGGAACACTTCTCAATTCCTTAAATCCATTAAAAGATCTATTATTGTGTCGGAGCTTATGATCAAGTGGTAGAAATCGACGATGTCTCAAGTAACACCACTTACGTCCATTCTTCAATCTGACCGAACAGGTGTCCTTGTTGCAAGAGGGACATGCTTTTTCCCCTTTAGTGCTCCATCCTGATAAGTTAGCATATACGGGAAAATCACTAATAGTCCATAAGACTGCTGCATGCATCTGGAAATTCTGTTTTGAAGAGGCATCGTATGTCTCAACTCCATCTGTCCATAATTCCTTCAACTCCTCTATCAATGGTTGCATGTAAACATCGATGTCGTTCCCAGGAGACTTAGGGCCAGGAATAAGCAATGATAACATGAAAAATGATTGCTTCATACACATCCATGGCGGCAAGTTATATGGAATGAGAATGACCGGCCATGTGCTGTGAGCAATACTCATGGTATTAAAAGGATTGAAACCATCGCTCGCTAAACCAAGTCTAACATTACGAGGCTCCGAACCGAACATCGGGAATTCATCATCTAAAGTCGACCATGCCTCAGAGTCTGCAGGATGCCTCAACACCTCGTCCTTTATGCGGCCCTGATCATGCCATCTCATGTACTCGGCTGTTTTTGAGGACATAAATAACCTCTGAAGCCTCGGTTTCAATGGAAAATAACGCAAAATCTTTGCAGCTATCTTCTTATCTTTTGTAGACGAAGTTACAGCCTGTTTAGTAGCAGACGATTTCCACCTAGACTCACCACATATGGTACATTCATTCGTATTCTCATATTCCTTCCAATACAGCATACAGTCATTTGGGCAAGCATCTAATTTTATGTAGTGGAGGCCAAGATCCCGAAGTATCTTTTTTGATTCATAGTGGTTCTTGTGCAACATTTCACCAACAGGAAGTGCCTCTTTTAATAACTCGAGTAACATGTCGAATGATTTGTTACTCCATCCGTTAAGACACTTCAAGTGAAATAACCGTACAATGAAAGAAAGTTTTGAGAATTTAGTGCAACCCGGGTATAGTTCATTCTCGGCATCCTTCAAAAGTTTGTAGTGCTTCCAAGTTGGGCACATCCGGAATGCTTTCTTCCGGTGATTCATTATCTCCCCCACCATCTAAGTTTGGCATTCCGAATGCATCCTGTAACATTTCATGCATATCATCGCCCTCCTCAGACTCATCACTAATATATTCACCTCCATACATATCCTCCCCATGGCTCGTCCAATTGATGTATCTCTGCATTATCCCATTCCATAATAAGTCACCATGCACATCTTCTCTATTTTTATAGTACTTGTTGCAACTTAATGCATGGACACAGGATCTTGTCATCATCTGTTGCATGGTCAAACGCAAAATTTAGGAACTCTATAACACCATTTAGATACTCAGGGCTCGATCTTGACTTATGCATCCAACTTTTATCCATCTTAATATCCGGTTCAAGCCGTCACCTACCGACCAAAAACAGATGATCACAAAAGGCATGTGATGTGAGTTTATAGTAGGATTTTACATTCACACTGCAAGAGAATATTTTAACAAAATTTGATCGCCTATAATAACACTACAATAACACTCAACAATTTTTCTTAGCTAAGATCCGCTAAAAATCTGATCACTACTAAGACAATGAAAATCTTAGTAACAAAAGAGGCAAGGCAAACTCAGTGTTTGACTGGCCCAAAACACATTCACTCCTCAAAAGTATGATTCAACACAAACCAAGCAGGCTTCCAACACCCTTGTGGAAACTTTAAGAACATATTTAGAGGACTATAACCTTAGATCAGTCATCAATGCTTCATTCAAGTGAGTTGATACACTTATAGTCAAAATTCAAATTAAAGCAAATCTCACTTAAACTGGTTTAAAACCCTAACCCAAGCCACTAGTAATCTTCGTATGGAAATCTTTTACTCCCAAGTATGTTTTGGTACCATGTTAAAGCATACTTGGGAGTAAAAGATTTCCATACAACTCGATACTCTACTACACCTCAATAGGATTGGACATAACTTTCTCATAATGGACCGGTTTACACAGCACTTCAATGAAACAAGCGAAAGGAATAGAGACCCAACATTAAGAAACAATTAAACAGTTCAAAGAGACATTTACTAGATAACTTAACTAAGAATTTGGACATATGTACCAAAAGAAAGCAAAAACAGAAAAAACCAGTAAGCCCATGACATATAATTACATAAAAAAAAGAAAGAAATGATAAAAGAAAACCTCATTTACAACTAACAAACATAAATAGAAGGTCTTTACCAATAGAAGGAATTCTCTCTTTTTTGTCTTCATTACATATTTATTAATTGGGAATCTTGTATGGGGTGATGAATGGTTTTTTCTATTTTATGAGGATGTCAACAACCTTTTCATGGTATAAATAATCTTCATGACATAAATAGCAACTTCTTGATAAAAATGAGATCAAATTGTCACAAACAATATGAAAAATCCTTTTCATGGTACAAATAAACTATATGAATACATTACAGTCTGCAACACAATTTGTAGAAATAAATGAAGTGCATCTCCAAGTCCAATTGGACTTGAGTAGATCCACATAACCATCATTTCCAAAGTATCAGTGCATCCATAGGCACAAACATACATGAAACACTTGATGAAAAGAAAAAACTAAAGAAAGAAAAGAGATTAAATTGCACTGATGCTACCGTTCAAAGTATAAGACATCCATTACATGGAATGATTTTCTGCAGCTTTACATAAAACAAAACTTTTGATACTCTACATCATCTCTCTACACAATTTTCGTGTCCACGGGTGCACAATTTTCATGTCCACGGGTGCATGATGCATCAGGTGGTCCACCCAGCTGTACATCCACAAAATAAATCTCCAGACTCACAAACCACAAAGACATGACAAATACAAAATCTGAACAGATAATTTTTAATTGCTCATTGGTTACATACAATCTTGACTTGTGGGTCATCGAATCATTAGCCTGCACATATTTTTCAGGAACAGAATCTAGACACATTTTCATTCTGAGAATGGACCAATGATGCCATAAGCACGTGCGTGGAGAATTAGCAACCACTGTAGAGAAAGATTACACAGTTGCATTTCGAAAAATGAAAAAGAAAAGGTAAAAGAATAATTATATTTATTTAAGGTGATAAATCCACCTGATGTGGTGTATATTCTACAATGGTTGTCCATCCGGAGTGATGAAATACAAGCGTGTAAAGCTACATATTGGGCCACCGCCACTAAAAAAAAAAACATCATAGGGCATAAAATTTTCTTTTCATGTTCTTAATTTTAATAAGCTTTTCAAGAGGAGGTACTAGATATGGTCCCATTTTCATACACATCATCAATTGCAGTTCTCTCCTCACCATTGCAATTCAATAGATCCTTTTATTTAGAATCGGATGTCAAAGGGAAGGCAACAGATATGGTTCCATTTTCATGGATCTAACTACTCACTAATTTAATACACATGTTCCCAAAATATGATTTTAATTGGAATGACTACAACACTTAACATTTCATTCGGATGTATCCCAAACCAGAAACCCATCCAAAGTGACAACAAAAAGTTAGCCTTTGCATTTGGGAAGTAGTGATATGTACAAATTGCAAAATTACTAGCTTTCCTGACCAAAAGCATGCACACCTACAGAATCAATAATGTACAGATATTGTTTATCACTGCTTGTAGTTTACATTATTGGTACTGTCTTGTGGGAAAAAAAATTCACAGAAGAAGCTTCCTTCATCAGATAAGTCATCTTTAACGGCCTTTTACATACTCATTACCTTAAATCTTCCTTTTCACAAGAACGGCAGGGAAGATTTCTCCATGCCTAATAGAAGCTGTAGTGTGAAACACAACATAATATCATGGACTTCCAGCCATGTTTTATTCATTTCTTCCCTATGGAGCTCTCTTGTAATCCATCCATGATCCAATTGACATACATTTGTACACCAAGCAAAAGTTCCGCAATGGTTTTAAAACTCAGAAGTATCATGTTAAATCAATAGTCTAACCTTTTTTTTGAATGTTTCCCCCTTCTAACTCAATATTTGATCTGATCAATATTGCACCATCTCAGCTGTTTCAATCCATAATTGAAGGTCAGTTTTCACCATAGTACTGTATTTTGGAAATTAATCAAACAGCTCGGATGAACAAAGTGAGCCCATTAGTGGATATCTCTTGGGGATAGAACACACCTTTGTGGTTTTATCCTTGAATCCTTTCTCCTAAAACACACCAGAGATCGGACAATCTATCCTTCTAGTCCTAGATCAACAATCATTGGCCTCGTATGTGCAATCTAAAAGGATCTTATATCAGCCATACTCTGCATGAGTACCCAATTATTGATGAGTGAGAACAGAAGTTGTCACGCCCCGAGCCCGAGATTTCACACATCCCGAGGCGCGACACACGCCCGCGTGGAAATTCGAGTCAAACTCATTGACTCTTGGTCCCCACGTATGGAATTTACCCACAGGATATCACATGTGAGGTTTATAAATCCATGTATCTGTATTTTTCACCTGTATAATTTTGTCAAATAGATATCCAATATCATAACACCCAATCATCAAGATATAGAGCATAAGGTTCATGAGCATAGATTTAAAAGTTCAAGTTTAAGTTCAAGAGAAGAGAAGTATGTTAAGTTAAAGTTTACAATCCCAAAAGCTAAACAAGTTCATAAAACTTCTACAAAATGAGTGACACTTCCAAGCCACGGTCTAAGGGTCATTTAACGTCCATCTCATTGTGCATATGCCTAGAAGACATCATCAGGAGTCCATTCTGCTACGTTAAGGGGAGGTTCCTCTTCCTCAAGGATCTCCGGGGCAATGGCGTCGATGTATTCACCTGTAACGCCAAGTGTAGCACCATTAGACTAAGCTAAGCAATGTAAGCATATATAATTCATATAACATGTGGCAAAAGAATATCTGAACATATACATAAATCATATGAGGTCAAGTACGTACACTAGGCAATCTGAGCATGAATAAACGTGAGACATTCGAATCAAGAATAACAGATATACACAATTACAGAACTAGTTAGCACATCCACATTAGCTAAATTCTCTCAATTTAATCATGTAAACATGAAAGTAAAGGGAGAGCAGAATATCAGAACAGGACGGGGCGGTACTACTAGGAGACAGAGGTACCCAGAATTCTCCATCGTAGACCTAGGGTGCCTGTAAACCCTCAGAATAATTTCCCATCTGCAGAGGGCCAGAAGTATATACTAAACCCACACTTAGCCGGGTCCGACTTAGATAGGGTCGAAGCCAAGTGGTGCGGACTCATAGAATGCAATATACAGTTAACAGAGCAGATATAGAACAGATACAGGACAGATCATATAATATTACAAAATCAGAACTTATTACAAATATAACTGAACAGAAGCGGAAAACAGACATAATATAAACAAGTGTATAAGAAAATATACATAACCAAGCAGAGGTATGATCAAGTCATACGAGAATACTGGAAAACGAAATGCAATGCATGTACAGAGAAATTTATATTCGGAATCAAGACAGAAATCAAGCCAAGCCTACGGTCTTGGAACCCTCGTGGTCTTCACTGTCCAACTCGGTGTAGTACTAAGAATTCCGACATTATTGGGCTACAAAGGAACCCTTGGCGTTACTTAATTTGGATGCCGAATCCCTTAGTATAACACATTTAGTTCGGATGACAATACGAAGATTCACGATGTTCTTTGTGGGTGTATGGTAGCTCACACCTCACCCACATGAATTAAAATTCCATTAGGCATAATTTAGGATTCAAGGGATCCAACCTTAAAGTCCAACTATCAGGCCAAACAATCTAAGCATACTACGGTTCAACACTTGGCTCGCGGTACCCTCCGGTTGCCAAGATTTATTTAAAATCCAATATCCTCTTAATTCTAAAATCTCAAATCAATAATATGCAAGGACCATTGGATTCTACGCTTCAAGAGCTTTCCAACAATATAAAGAACGTCAAAATCGGACATACGAGTCAAAAGTTGTGGCCATTTGAAGTTTGGCTCGCCGGGCCCAGTGGGCCCTCCCGCTATAGCGAGCTGGGAGCTCGCTATAGCGAGAATGCTCACTGCCAGGGTCTCTTTTGCTCGCTAGAGCGAGCTGGAAGCTCGCTAGAGCGAGGGTGGTTACTGCCAAGGTCCGGGGAGGCTGTGACAGGGCTGTTTTGTCCCTCTTGGCTTCCCCTACAACCATTGTAGTCTATTCCAATGATAAAAAACTAGCAAGATGAGCCACCAATGCTCTCTAAACATAAACATCCATTCTCTTGACCAAAAATACATCAAACCATACCCATTTACAAATCTAAATCCAATTTTTAAGCAAGAACAAAAATGAGCTGGAATTGGGTAATCTAGAATGAGATCCATTGCAAGAATCATAAATAGAGAATAACATGCACATTATTATAAATGTTTACTTGCCTTAAGGTGCTTGAAGCTAAAATCACAAATCCAAGCTATACTCAATCTATATTTCCAATGTAAACTCTCCAAAAGAAAAACCCCCAAATGTAATGGAGAAGATGAAGTCCTACAATGGTGAAAAATGAAAATGAGGAACAAGAAGATGCATGCACGAATTGTAACATCATCTCACTGATTTGAAACAAAAGCAATGGAAAGGAAGATGGAAACTTACCAATGGAGAAGATTAAAAGGGAAGAAGCTTGAGAGAGATTATAGATCTTGTAGAGGAAGATGAAGAAGATGAAGGTAGAGTCCCCAAATCTCACATGCAAGGTCACCAAGCATTCAATCTTGAGAAAATTTGGTGAAGAAGTGAAGGAGAAGAAGGAAGTTTCAGTCGCTGGAAATGAAGGAAGAAGAGAATCGTTGGAGATGAGACTTTAAATGGAACTTTTCTGAGCTTTGCATGCAAACCCAGATTTAGGATTAAAATGTCACAAAAGGGCTTCCTGCTGGTATTTGGGCCAAGGGGGATCCGAATTTGGGTCAGTTTGGGTCTGAATGACTCGGGTCAAAACATGAAAATCAAAGCCCAAACTATGCTTTATGCAATGCACCTAAAATCCAAAAATTTCTAAAGACACACTAAAACCCAAAACACTCCAAAAGTCATAATCTACTTAGTCAATGGTCAAACCCAACTAATTCTACCTAATCAAGCTCAAATGCAAACAAAATATTCATTAAGCTATTAATCTAAATTAATTAACTCTAAAATGAGATTAAGGCGGGTCGGGGTATTACATCCTCCCCTCCTTAGGACATTTGGTCCTCCAAATGTAAATCGTACCTCGGTCAATAGATGAGGATACTTCCTAATTACTTGCTCTTCTAGCTCCCACGTAGCTTCTTCCGGACCATGGTGCTCCCACAGGATCTTCACCCAACGAATCGTTCGGGTACGCAACACTGTCTCATTGACGTCAATCACTTGCAAAGGTTTCTCATCGTAAGTTGCGTCTGCTCGAATCTCCAAAGGCTCATACTCAATGACGTGCGACGAGTCCGGAACATACTTCCTCAACATAGCCGCATGGAAAACATCATGTACTGCTGCAAGGTTAGGAGGTAATATCAATCTGTAGGCCAAGTCTCCAACTCTGCTGCTAATCTCGAACGGTCCAATATATCTCGGTGACAACTTGCCCTTCTGCCCAAATCGAATGGTGCCCTTCATTGGTGAAACTTTGAGGAACACCTTGTCTCCCACTTGAAACTCGAGATCTCTACGTCGGTGATCCGCATAACTCTTCTGCCTACTCTGAGCTGTCTTCAATCGTTCATATGCAAGTTTGACCTTTGCACTAGTCTAACCAATAATAGTTGGTCCATGAAAGCTTCTGACTCCGACTTCCTCCCAACAAACCGGTGATCTGCACCTCCTACCATAAAGAGCTTCAAACGGTGCCATACCGATACTCGCGTGAAACCTGTTATTGTACGCGAACTCGCACAAAGCCAAATCTCGATCCCATTCTATCTTGTAGTCCAAAACACACGCTCTGAGCATGTCCTCAAGAGTCTGGATCGTCCTCTCCGACTGTCCATCAGTCTGCGGATGGTATGCCGTGCTGAAAGTCAACTGAGTGCCCATAGCTTGCTGGAATGAAGTCCAAAATCTTGAGATAAATCGACTATCTCTATCTGACACAATCGAAGCTAGAATCCCATGCAATCGAACAATCTCCTTGATAAACATATCCGCCATCGTATGCATCTTGGTTCCTATCTTGAAAGGCACAAAGTGTGCAGACTTAGTCAATCTGTCTACGATCACCCAAATAGCATTGTTGTGTCTCGAAGTCTCTGGTAGTCCTGACACAAAATCCATCGTAATATGCTCCCACTTCCACTTGGGTCTCTTCAATGGCTTCAAAAGTCCTGGAGGCTTTCTATGTTCTGTTTTGTTCTTCTGGCATGTCAAACATCTTGAAACAAATCCAGCAATCTCTCTCTTCATATTGTTCCACCAAAATCGACCCCGTAAATTTTGGTACATCTTAGTACTACCGGGATGCATAGAGTACCGCGCATGATGCGCCTCTGCCATAATCTGATCCTTAAGATTTCCAACATTAGGCACACACAACCTGTCCCGGAAATACAAAACACCATCTTCAAGTCTGAAATCTGGCTTATCTGCAATCCTGTCTCTAATCCTGACCAACTCGGGATCCTGAAATTGGCTATCCTTAATCTGCTGAATCAACTGCGGTTCTGAAACTGACATGGCTGCCAACATAACCTTCTCACTGACCAGTTCTATCTCAACATCTAAATTTTTGAAAGTCTCAACTAAATCCCATTCTCCGAACAAACTGGCCAAAGTGCCTGACTTCCGGCTCAACGCATCTGCCACTACATTCCCTTTGCCCGGAAAATACCGAATCGGAAAGTCATAATCAGCCATCAGCTCTAGCCAACGACGTTGCCTCTGATTCAAATCTTGCTGCGAGAAGAGGTACTGCAAACTCCTATGATCGGAGTGAACTTCAAACCTCTCTCCATAGAGATAATGTCTCCAAAGTTTCAAGGCAAAAACTACCGCCGCTAACTCCAAGTCATGCGTGGCATAGTTCTTCTCATGTTCTCTTAGTTGCCTAGATCCATAAGCCACTACCTTGCCATTCTGCATCAAAACACAACCTAATCCAACCTTCGAAGCATCAGTATAGATCACAAATCCTCCGCTCTCGGTCGGTAAAGTCAACACTGGGGCTGTAGTGAGCTTCTCTTTAAGCAATTGAAAATTAGCTTCACACTCTGGAGTCCAAACAAAAGTGATATTCTTCCTAGTCAACTTGGTCAATGGAGCTGAAATCTTAGCAAATCCTTCAACAAATCTCCGATAGTATCCGGCCAATCCTAGAAAACTCCTGACCTCTGCTACATTCTTCGGGCTTTGCCAATTCACTACTGCTTCTACCTTAGCTGGGTCAACTGCCAAACCTTCCTTAGAGATTATGTGCCCGTGAAAAGCTATTTGCTCCAACCAAAATTCACATTTATTCAACTTCGCATATAACTGATTGTCTTTCAACAATTGCAATGAAGTCCTCAGATGCTCTGCATGATCTTCCTTAGACTTAGAATACACCAAGATGTCATCAATAAAAACAACTGTAAATTGATCCAGATATGGGGCAAAGATTCTATTCATCAAAGACATGAAAACTCCCGGAGCATTTGTCAATCCAAAAGGCATAACTAGGAATTCATAATGTCCATATCATCATAAGCATAGTTCACCTTTGGGAAGTTAACCTCTTAACCATTTTTTTTTCTGGTAGGCCATTCAAAAGCATATTTCGCCTTTGATTATATTTGTTTGATCATGGGACACCTTCAAGGAATTGCCCATTTGAGATGCTTGATCAGATGAATCATGATCGGGCTATTGGAAGATGGCCCAAAAACACACACACACACACAAAAAAAAAAAAAAAAAAAAACCCAATTTTGCAGGGAAGACAACGAAGGAGGTAAGAGCAGCCAGAAGGCCCAACTAACAAATTGAGTACATCCAAGGTAAATAAGGTAAACAATAACTAGTTAAATGCATGCATGTCACTCCGATTTGGCATTAAAAAAAAATGCTATAATCTGAGGAGGGAAAAACCTTCTACAATCAGAAATCAGGAACCCTAATCAACCATAAAATATCTAAAATTCTAATCGGAACTTGGCAAATCAATCATCAAGTCAAACGAACTACAAATTACAAACAAACAAAAACTAAGAAAGAAATACTGAAATAGGACAAAATGAATCATGCACAATATCCAGATCTAGAGATACAGACGCTATATTGGGTCAAAAGCTACAAAAGATTCAAAATCAAAACCAATAAAATAAAATCTAATAAAAACATGAAAAGTCAGATGTACAAATGAGAACGAAGAATCAAAGTACACATAAACAATGACCATTTAAAAGGCTTGAAGAAGAAAATGATTGAACTCTACAAAGTCACACAAAAATCAAACTATTCATATTCACATCCGGGATAAAGAGACCTGGAAGAGAGAAAAAAAAAAAACAAACGTACTAGAATCCTAAAAAACATCACAAAGACACAGATGAAGAAGTTAATCACAAACCCCATAGAAACGAGTTGTTCAGAAATTAAAAGGAACAGATAAAATAGAACCCAATCACATTCGAATTCATTGAGATCGCTCAAAAATCAAATGACCCAGATGAAGAAACTAACAAAGACCCCACAAAAGAGAGAATTTCAAAAGAATAAGAAACACCCAGATCGAATAGAACCCAACCAAGTTCCAATTCGTTGAGAACCACTCAAAAATCAAATGACCCAGATGAAGAAACTAATCAAGATCCCAAACCAAGATCAAAAAGAACCCAATCAAATCTGAATTCGCTGAAAACCACTCAAAAGTCAAATGACCCAAAGGGTAGAAAGGGGCGGAGAACCTCCAACGCTGTTGTGATTTGAACATCCGGCGACGGAGCGAGCGAGAATGGGGAGAGAGTCGAGCGTTTGGTAGGAGATCGGTAACGACATGTCGATGCAGACAGTTGAAGTGGTTCCTCCATCGATACCGAGGACAAGTTCAGGAGAAGAGTCTCTGTGCCCACTCACATCTCAGATTTCTTCAAAAACCGAATCGAATCCAAAACAACTAGCAATCCTTTAAAAAAATTCCACCAGATCGAACCTTCCACGGCTCAAATCTCTCGCCTTTCAGCAAAATCGGGCCAGAAAACAGTCGATTGCAGCAAAAAATCATTCAAAACTCAAAACACAGAGCAGGAAATCAAAGGTTTTACAAGAGAAAAGCAACTGTATTTAAGAAAGAATCCATAACAAAGAAGCAGATCGTCAGCTCTATGTGGAAAACAAAGGTTTTACAAGAGAAAGAAGGAATTGATTGTGTGGGAATTTCTTACCCTGAAAACGTGGCTTCAGATTTGTTGCAGAAGGGAAAGGAAGGAGGGTTTTAGATTTCTTCAAGAACATGGCTAATGAGAGACGTGAGAGAAGAGATGGGGAGGGCTAGAGAGATGAGAGAGTGAGAGAGGAGAGATGGAGGCCGGCCTATGCGCAGGGGAGAGAACGAGAGAGCAAGAGAGGGTTGTGAGGCTGAGAGATGTACGGTGAGGGTTTAGAGTGAGAAGCGCGCGGGGGATATTAGAGTGAGAAGCGCGCGGAGGACTTTAGGTGTAAGTTTTTTTACCGTCGGGGGCCACTTATGGCCACCGCAAAAAATAAGTTTTAGATGGCCAACACATGATTGACGCTAAAAAGACAGTTTTACTTAAAAAATTTCCCGCGAGGCATTGGCGCCATTGAATCTGTGTTTTTTGCGACGGACATAGCAAAGGCCGCCGGTAAAAGTAGCTTAAAAATTGCGTTTCCACGGGGTCACCTTTGGCCGCCGCTAAAAGTATATTATAGCGATGAATTTTATTGGCCGCCACTATAAATCCGACGCTAAAAATATATTTTCTTGTAGTGTTGGCTGTCAATATCTTTCAGCGGGAAGCATTGAATTCTCACTTTGAAATGATTGATTTGAACCAGACTCTCCTCATTGCAGAGCAGTAGCTGACTGAAGCGCGAGTAACGCTCCATGGACTTTGTGTTCATTTGCAAGGTCGGAATGGTAGTGCCAGGCGTCTTATTGCGTTGAAGATCGGGAACGAGAGATGGCTGATCAGATGGATGGGCTGCTACATCGGGCGAACAGGATGCGCCTTTCTGCCACCCGGGGTTTTCCTTTTGGGCTGCTCGTTGGGTCCGGTGTTGATAGTACCATTGGTCGGGATTTTCGGCGAAATGCCGAAAGAAGCCTGAGGGAACTGCTTAATCGGGCTAGTCGTATTCGCTGATTATTGACCACTGTATTTTGTTGTTTCTTTTTTTATGTCTTGCTGGTTTTTTTTTTTTTTATCTAAGCCTGTTGGAATGTTACCTTTGTCCGGTTGACATTGGCATCGTCTGCCTTGGGTATTATCTACCTTCGGCATCGTCTGTCTGGGGTATTATCTAACTTGTTTTTGCTAGGTCATCCCAAATTCGGGGCATTCTCCGCCCTTCTCTTTTTGCTGCGTTATCCACTTCGTCCCCATCGGACGAAGACTCCCTTTTTTCAAGCGAGTTTCCCCCCTTCTCTTTTTTTGTTTTTTTTTCTCACCTTCTTTAGGTGTTTGCCTTTGTCAGGCACATTGCTCTTCTTGTGAGCTGCCTTTTATTTAGGCGTTATCTGGTCTGATCGACCCATATCTCTTACACGGGGACAGTCGTTTCGACAAACGAATAAAAAAAGAAAAATTGAAGAATGGGTCAGGTTGAAGGACAATATTGGCTTCTTTCTTGAAAACAGTCGACTTTCTTTTTTTTCTTTACTGGTAATATTTTTGAGGAACTTGCCGTTAATTGGCAATTCAAACTTGGTTCCTTCTACATCCCTGAGTTGATAAGCAACGTTCGAGTAGACGGTGTCGATCACATAGGGTCCTTCCCACTTACGTTCAAACTTTCCTGTGGACTTGAATATGGTTTTCATGGGTTTCCTAAATTGAAGCACAAGATCCCCCTTTTTAAAGTACCTGTGCTTGACCATCTTGTCGAAAGATGCAGATATTCTTGCTTGGTACAACTCAATGTTTTGTCGAGCTTCCAATCGTGCCTCATCTAGCGACTCAAGTTCTCCTACCTTTTTTAGTATTTTGCATATTGTTTTATTGAAGGCCTCTGCTAGACCATGCGTTGCTGGGTTATAAGGAAAGAAGCGACGACTTTCGATTCCGAACTTCCTGCACAGCCTCTGCAATCGATAATCTCAAAATTGAGGGCCATTGTCATGGATGATTCTTCTGGGTATTCCGAACCTGTATATTAGATTCTTTTTCACAAAATCCATATGAGCTGTGGCTTTTACCTTAGTGAGTGGGGCAACCTCGGCCCATTTACTGAAATAGTCAGTGGCGCCCAGTATGAACCTGTCGCCCTTGTTGGAAGGTGAGTCTATAGGTCCGATTACGTCGATTTCCCACATATCAAAAGGCCATGAGGGAACGGTTGGGTGCAGCGGTTCTGGTGCCCGATGTATATAATTCGCGTGCTTTTGGCATTCTTCACACCTTTTTGCGAATTGCATGGAGTCTCGGACCATAGTTGGCCAATAGTTTCCTTGTCGCAGTACCCTCTTGTTAGGGATTTTGTTTATTGCAATTTGATGGATGCATTAACATTTTAATCATCATTTGAATTTTCACACATGCATTGATTTAGAAAATCTTGAAATCTTGATTTACTCATGCATTGTTTTAAATCTTGTAAATCTCTTGTTACATGCATGTTTTGGTTTTAAACTTGGATGCATTTAATTTGAAAAAGAATTTTCATATATCAAGCAAGCCTATGGTTTGGTGCGGTGAGCGAAGCAGTGGAAGTCCAGTAGGGTGTTGAGTCACAAGCCGGTAGTGGATGTAGGCATTGAGGCCGAACCACTATAAATCTTGTGTTGTGGTGATTGCATTGTGGTGATTGTGTTTGTTTAAGCTTCCGCATTTTGTTCGTTTAATCATCACCTGTGACTAATTGATTTAAAGAATTTAAAATTGGTCATAGTTGGTCACTAGTTGTAGCTCACCCTATTCACCCCCCCCCCCCCCCCCCCCCCCTAGGTTAGGATCCCTTGGACTTTCACCTCTCATACAGCTTCGGTCCTGGTTGATGTGCCTCACATATGCACCTATGCATTTCAATCAGCATCATTTTTCCTTCTTCCTCGGAAAGGCATCTGAGTAATACCCCGTCATATGACCTGTAATACAAGAGAATGATGTTGAGGGGGAGTGCAGACATCTCTAAGGTGATCAAATGTGAGTTTATATTTGAGGTCATGGAGATACATATATGGATAGGATGAATATTTGTTTTTAAGTATTTTGAAAATAAAATAATTTTTACTTGAGAATGCATTAGTTTTTATAGGTACATCTTTATTTATTTCTCATATTGCCACCTCCATGAGCTTTTAGTTACGGTATTTTTCTAAGATATGGATATTTTTACTTTTGATCATCACTATGCTTTGTAATGTGATATTTTTATTTGTGATGATTTTGCAAGTCATATGCTCTTCTATTTGTAAATTTCCTAACTTGATGACTTGTTTGGAATGCAATGTACCAAATTCATCACTTTGGATTATAATCGCTTAGTTTGATGATTGAATACTTTTGGTGATTGCATTCTTTCTCATAACATTCATTATGCCTTTGTACGTTAAATTTTTCTAATTAAAGATTGAATGTTATAGTTTTGGATTTTATTTGGTATCATAACGCATGTTCCTATTATATGCTTAAAAATGGATTGATTTTCTTCTGGAACTTCATGCATTTCTCATAATCATTGTCTGTGGTTTATGGTTATATCAGTTTGGTAAACTAATGATTATGCAGGTTCATCACTTCGCATAAGTGGTGAAAATGGCCAATGAAATAATATTTCATATGATTTTTAATGAGTCCTTGCTCTTCAAATTTTTTGTATCTTTTGAAGGACTTATAGAATCCTTTTGTATCTTTTGAAGGACTTATAGAATCCTTAAATGGATTCATGGAATTGATATGGACTTACTTAGTTGTTTTAAATAGTTCAATTCCAAATTTGCATGATTGCATCACTTTATAGTCAAATCCTTTGAATCATGCTTGCTAACTTCCCCTCCATGCTTATAGGTAAATCTTTTTATGTCCTTGATATCATAATATGCTAAATATTGATATCTCACACTTGTCCTTATCTCTATATAGTACTCCATATACTTCATCGGTACATCTCTTTGTCAATTTGTGACAAAAAGGGGGAGAATAATAAATGGATTGAATCCTGAAAAATGGAGAGATTAAACAAAGGGGGGAGAGTGTAGAACAAAGGGTGAGAACGCACTCTATCTATGATATTTTGTGACTAACAATTAAGGGGGAGTAGCAATCCCACCATAGAATGTGTTTTCAATATTCTTATGCAGGTGTATCTTTAAGAGACAAAGCACACTCTCAGGGGGAGCTTCTAGAGTCATGAGTCCTTGTGTTGTAATTGTTGTATCTTTTGTAAAGATCATGTACTCTTGTAATCTTGGTTGTATTTGAGTCCATTTGTTGTAATTTAAAAATTAGAATAGGTGTTTTGCCACGAAATTGACAAATTAAGGGGGAGATTGTTAGTGCCACATTCCAATGAGCACTTATTTTGTATTGTCAATTCCGTGTCAAAGAGTCCAAGACCTTACCTCTTAGAGTTTCACATGGAAGATCAAGTTTGAAGGCAAAAGATCAAGTCTTGGAAGGCCCGGATTCATCGAGGAAGAACTCCATGTGTGTACCAACCTATCCCGGTAAATGGGACTCCAAACCAACCAAGAGATTGCCCTAAAAACCCTTAGATTAATGGCTTATTTAATAGGGTTTTAGAAATTGTTTTTGAGCCTTTTCAAAACTCAAAACTAGCCCCAGAGGTCGGCTAACCGCCATGGTTTGCAGTCACCTTGCGGTTGCTTTTCTAGAGAGCAAACTCCTCATCAGCTGATATGGGAGTTCGCTCACCTAGCGGCCACCTCACAGCTAACCTCCAAGTGTTCTAGCGGCTAACCGCCAGGCAGCTGAAACCCACGGTTAGCTTTCCAGAATGCTGTATATTTCTAGAAGTGCCTTCGGTCACCTCACGACTAACCGCCAAGACCACTGACGGCTAACCGTGAACCGATCGAATTAGAAAAAATGACCATTGCCTCAGTTAAATTGAAAAGGGGCTAGCCGAGGTGTTAAGGGGGCTAGCCGCCAAAAGCCGTTAGAGAGCCATTTGAGGGTTGTTTATAAATAGAAAAGGCCCCAAATCATCAAATCTCTCTCCAAGATCATGAGAGCTCATGTCCTAACCATGGTGCATCATATTAGACCTCTCATAGATCATTCCACACACACTTTGAGCTTGCATTGGCAAATCTAAGAGCTTCACTAGCTTAAGGAAAGTGTGATGTGTGGAAACAATATATTGTTCACACACACTTTGAGCTTGTATTGGCAAATCTAAGAGCTTCATTAGCTTAAGGAAAGTGTGATGTATGGAGACAATATTACCTAGGGAAGAACTTGAGCCATCATAGTTTAAAATCCATATCCCTAGACCAAAGACCTCTTCCCTTGATTGAGCACAACATTGGAGCATCATCATCAACATCAAGGAAGCATTGCAAGAGGCATCAAAGCTTGGAGCTACGGTAACAAGCTTCGAAGAGCATCCTCCGGACTTCGTCAAAGAGGCAAGTGGCAACCACCAGAGTTTGTCAAAAAGAGGCAATTGTTCTTCCCCCTCACTTCATTCAATTCAGAGCATTGTAAGAGTGGTTTATTTCTTTGTGATTTAACCACTATATAAATTATAGAGGGGAATAGATCTTTGTGATCAAACCTCATGAACAACAAGGGGGAGTAGATCTTTGTGATTTAACCTCTATAACAAAATTGATGTAGAATCAGTACTTGTGTAGTTTGATTCTTCACAGTGGAACCAGGGGACTCTATGGCCCTTGAGAGTGGATGTAGGTCTGTGTGACTGAACCACTAAAAATCCCTTAAGTCAATTTCTCTATCTCTATCCCTTATGTATGATTTACATATCTATATGTTGTGGAGATTGATATGAATGATATTTCAGCTTTGAGTTTAAATTGACACATTTGTACTTGGTTGTTTAAATTGACACATTTGTTCATACTGGGTGCCACAGACTATTTCAGTAAATGGGCCGAGGTTGCCCCACTCGCTGAGGTAAAAGCCACAACTCTTATGGATTTTGTGAAAAAAAAACCTAGTATACAGGTTTGGAATACCGAGAAGAATCATCCATGACAGTGGTCCTCAGTTTCAAGATTACCGATTCCAGATGCTATGTAGGAAGTTCGAAATCGAAAGTCATCGCTCCTCCCCTTATAACCCAGCAACGCATGGTCTAGCAGAGGCCTTCAATAAAACAATATGCAAAATACTAAAAAAGGTAAGAGAACTTGAGTCGCTAGATGAGGCACGATTGGAAGCTCGACAAAACATTCAATTGTACCAAGCAAGAATATCTGCATCTTTCGACAAGATGGTCAAGCACATGTACTTTAAAAGGGGGATCTTGTGCTTCAATTTAGGAAACCCATGAAAACCATATTCAAGTCCACAGGAAAGTTTGAACGTAAGTGGGAAGGACCCTATGTGATCGACCCCGTCTACTCGAACGGTGCTTATCAACTTAGGGATGTAGAAGGAACCAAGTTTGAATTGCCAATTAACGGCAAGTTCCTCAAAAAATATTACCAGTAAAGAAAGAAAAAAAAATCAAACTATTTGAAAGAAAGAAGCCAATATTATCCTTCAACTTTACCCATTCTTCAATTTTTCTTTTTTTATTTGTTTGTCGAAACAACTGTCCCCGTGTAAGAGATATGGGTCGATCAGACCAGATAACGCCTAAATAAAAGGCAGCTCACAAGAAGAGCAATGTGCCTGACAAAGGCAAACACCTAAAGAAGGTGAGAAAAAAAAAACAAAAAAAAAAGAGAAGGGGGGAAACTCGCTTGAAAAAAGGGAGTCCTCGTCCGATGGGGACGAAGCAGATAATGCAGCAAAAAGAGAAGGCGGAGAATGCCCCGAATTTGGGATGACCTAGCAAAAACAAGTAAGATAATACCCTAGACAGACGATGCCGAAGGTAGATAATACCCAAGGCAGACGATGCCAATGTCAACCGGACAAAGGTAGCATTCCAACAGGCTTAGATGAAAAAAAAAAAGAAACCAGCAAGACATAAAAAAAGAAACAACAAAATACAGTGGTCAATAATCAGAGAATACGACTAGCCTGATTAAGCAGTTCCCTCAGGTTTCTTTCGGCATTTCACCGAAAATCCCGACCAATGGTACTGTCAACACCGGACCCAACGAGCGGTCCGAAAGGAAAAACCCCGGGTGGCAGAAAGGCGTATCCTGTTCGCCCGATGTAGCAGCCCATCCATCTGATCAGCCATCTCTCATTCCCGATCTTCGGCCGCAATAAGATGCCTGGCACGACCATCCCGACCACGCAAATGAACACAAAGTCCATGGAGCGTTACTCGTGCTTCAGTCAGCTGTTGCTCTACACTGAGGAGAGTCTGGTTCAAATCAATCATTTCAAAGTGAGAATTCAATGCTTCCCGCTGAATGATATTGACAGCCAATAGTTCGTCAGATATCCCCTCCATCATTCCGATTACTCTGGCCCAGTAGCTTAGTAACCAAATGAGATTTTCAACATGACGGGGTTGGATACCCGATCCTCCTCAGCAAACCAAGATAAGGAATAAGGTACTCAAGCGCCAGGCGAAGCTCATCGATCGACCAGACAACCATATTGCGAAAGGGAAACCCGCGTGTTGTCAAGCAAAAAGTCCTGGCGACGAACACCAGTAGCCTTCGTCAGCCAGGCTACAAAAAAAAGTGGCCGCTGAATGCACTGATTTTTCTTTCTTTTTTGGGATGTTCTGCTGTGAAATTCTAAGCGTTATTACTGTTCGAATCTTCACTGTACAAAGGTTATAGAAAGTCCCAAAAAAAAAAAAACATCTCGAAGTGGTAGATGATAGTAAAAGGCAGAAAGTCTAACATAGAAAAAATGGTATGGTTTGTTAATTTGGGTTTGTTGCGACTGGTGGAGGACACATATATTGAAGAAGGTCCCAAATATAACAAAATTTCATTGAAAAGCAAAATTAAATAAAAAATCATCACAGCTAAAAAGGAAGAAATTTTGCAGAATCGAATTCTTAAATTTTAGAAAATAGACATCGAGAATAAAGGAGGTCCACTAAATGTTGCCAACTATTTGATATAAAGCCATAAATTCATAGAGTGAAAATCAAGAAGCTCTTCTAAGTGGTTGTTTTCTTGCCTTAGATCAAACAAATATTCACATATGGGTGATTAGCTTCTTTTTCTTTTAACTTGCTAGGTCACAAACCTCTCTTCTATTTGGTAGGGCCAGCGAGCCAACAAAATCTGTCGTGTGACCCATTTTTGGATTGATTCTTTAGTGGCCACACAATGGCCTACACTTACAATAGGTGTGAGTACAACCCTATGAGGTTTCAACCTCTTAAACCAATAATAAGTTGTTATTTTTCCAAATAAACTCAAAAAGAGACCGTTCGACATTCCCCTATGATTAATAAACATACAAGTAGGATATAGAAGGGGCTGAAATAACTTCCCCTTTTGAAGTCCATGAAGAGGTAACAATGTGGTCGACAATCAATCCACTTCCTCTTGTAGCCGACCATCTCTTCAATCCATGAATTGGCACTCTCATCTAAATATGTGATTTATTTAACCTATAATAATTGTTGGATTGAATTTAATATTTACCTTAGTGCAAAAAATTGGGATCTATCGAACCCGTGGTCAGACATGTCACGCCCCGAGCCCGAGATTTCACACATCCCGAGGCGCGACACACGCCCGCGTGGAAATTCGAGTCAAACTCATTGACTCTAGGTCCCCACGTACGGAATTTACCCGCAGGATATCACGTGTGAGGTTTATATTTTTCAGTATGCCTGTATAAATTTTTGTCAAATAGATATCCATCCATAATTTATAATGTAACAAAGTATAGAGCATAAGAGTCCATAAGTAATACTTTAAAAGTTCAAGTTTAAGAGATAGAAAAAGAAGAGGTAAGTTAAGTTAAAGTTTACATTCCCAAAAGCTAACAATTCATAAAACTAATACAAAAGATGTGGCAACCCTAGCCACGGTCCATGGTTCATTTAAACGTCCAATCTCATCGTACAGATGTCTAGAAGACATCATCAGGAGTCCATTCTGCTACGATAAGCGGAGGTTCCTCTTCCTCAAGGATCTCCGGGGCAATGGCATCGATGTATTCACCTGTAACGCCAAGTGTAGCACCGTTAAACTAAGCTAAGCAAGACAAACATATACAGTACATATAACATGTAACAAATGAATAGTCAGACAGGGATAAATCATAAGAGATCAAGGAATGATCACTAGGCAGATCAGTGCATGAATTAGCATGAGACATACGAGTAATGGATAATAGATAAACATATTAACAAAACTAGTTGGCACATCCACATAAGCTATGTTTCTCTCAAGTTAATCATATAACATGAAATAAATGAGAGCAGAATATCAGGACAGAGCAGGGTGGTGCTACTAGGAGACAGAGGTACCCAGAATTCTCCATCGTAGACCTAGGGTGCCGGTAAACCCTCAGAATAAATTCCCATCTGCAGAGGGCCAGAAGTTTACTAAACCCACACTTAGCCGGGTCCGACTTAGATAGGGTCGAAGCTAAGTGGTGCCGACTCATAGAGTGCAATGTACAAACAACAGAGCAGGTGCAGAACAGTGTTAATTAGATACAGGACATATACAGGACAGGTCATATAGATAACAAATCAGATCTCACTGAAATGTACTGAAAAAAGCCAGAAATAAATATAATATAACAGATGTGTAACAGAAAATACATAACTGAATAGAAACATGATCAAGTCATAATAGAATACTGGAAAAGGAATGCATTGCATATACATATAGATCATATACGGAGTCAAGATGTAATTCAAGCTAAGCCTACGGTCTTGGGAACACTAGTGGTCTTCACCGTCCAACTTAGGGTAGTATTAAGAATTTTGACATTATCGGGCTACAAAGGACCCCTTGGCGTTACCTAGTTTGGATGTCGAATCCCTTAATAGAACACATTTGGTTCGATTACAATCCGAAGAACACAAGGCCCCTTTTGTGGGTACGGTTGCTCAATCCATATCCACAATTAAACAAACCCAATGGTCATATGATAGTTCAGGGTACACATCCTACAGGTCCATCTATCAGGCCAATCAACTAGAATAAACTACGGTTCAATATCTGGCTCATGGAAACATCAATTTGTCACAATTATGTAAAATCCAACACTTTTCGTTGGGTTCTACACATCATGAGCTTTCCAACGGTATGTAGATCTCCAAAAACGGACATATGGTTCAAAAGTTACGGTCGTTGGAAAATCTGCATACTGCAAGCATCAGGTTCGCTCGAGCGTCCAGATGTTCACTCGAGCGGACCCCAGACAGAGAGCTTTTCGCTCGACCGGACCAAAAGTTCGCTTGAGCGAACTCTCCCAGAGAGCCCTTAGCTCGAGCGTTCGCTCGAGCGAACTGCCAAATCTCTGTGTCCGAAAAGCTGAAACTTCCTTGTTTCTCTCAAGCCATTCAAGGCATTCTTCTTGGTTTTAAACCACTACAAATGGGCATCTTTGAGCTTCCAAAGTGCTCATAAAAACCATCAATAAACCAATATTACATTAACAAAAGAAATCATCCATAAAAAAATCCATTTTTGAGCAAGAGATGGGTATCTAAGCAAGATTGATCATAGTCATGAATCAAGTAAGGAACCATGCATACAAATGTATAAGTTTAACTTGCCTTAGGTGCTTGGAAGCTATCTCACACTCCAAATCCTTTCTAATAAAAAATCCCCAAAAATGAAAGCTCAAATGCCCTAAAAATGGTGAAAACAAAAATGAATGAAATGAATGAGGAAGAAAATGATGCATACACGATTTGTAGCTTTCCAAGGATGAAAGAAATCAAATGGAAATGACTAATGAAGAAAGAGCTTACCAAGAGCAAGAAGAAAGAAAGATGAGTGGATGCTTGAGCTTGGAAGATGGTGTCTTGGTGGAGAAGATGAAGTGGTGGCTAGCTTCTACACATGCAAGATCCCCTGGTTGATGCTAGGAGTGAAGGAAGAAGAATAGAAGAGAAGGAGAAGGGAAAACTCCCAGCTGCTGGAAATGGAGAAGGAAAGAATAAAGGAAGGAAATGGCTGGGTTAAGGCTTTTAAGCCAATATTTTCTCCTGCACTGCATGCAAGTCCACAAAATGGACTAAAATCTCTAATAAGGGCCTGGGTTAAATGAATGGACTGGGAATGGGCCTAAATGGATCCGAATTAAATGGGTCAAGACATGAAAGTTAAGGCCCATGAAATGCTCTATGCAATGCATTAGAGACCCCAAAATTTCTAAACACACACAAAACCCAAAGCACTCCAAAAGTCATAATCTACCTATTAAATGGTCAAACCCCACTGGTTCTACCTAATCAAGTCCAATCACAATCAAAACATCCATTAAGTAATTAATCTAAATTAATTAACTCTAAAACGAAATTAAGGCGGGTCGGGGTGTTACAAGACAACTATATGCAATCACATCTAAATGAACCCATTATACTGCTACTCCTGTAAGAACACCATAAGTGTGATGGAGAAACATACCTAATCAACCTTTAATTACTGCGATATGCAAATGATTATGGCCATCCGGTCCATGAGTGTTGTAATCTCCTTCGTGTATTACTTTTCCAGCCCAACCTCGGCAGCCAAGTAAAGCAGACTCTCTCCAACCACATTCACCTAACGTGCTAGCTAATGATGTCTCTCTTCAAATGCCAACAAATACAGTGCCACTTCTCCGTGGCTTTTCTTTAGTGTCTTTCGTGAAGCTTTCTCCTAATTTGAGGAGAAAAGCCTTTGATTTTGGTGTCTCCCGTGATTACACTAGGGTAAGGTCGGGAAGACATTACCTTTTTACTAATGCAGAGAAGAAGTGACATTAAACATACGGGACGGTATGATGGTGTACCGGAGACATCTTTTTGTTGACATCCAACCGTATGTTCCTTCTCGTTTTACATTGCAATTAGGTTTTTCTCAAGGCGTGTTAGAGAGCGATGAACTAGGCCCTGTCTTTTTTGGAAAAGACACTTTAGACCTAGTGGGACCCCCAGTCCGGAACCCATTGATCATTAAGGGAGTTAATTTCACTTCAAAAGGCCTAAACCCTTCATAATCAGTCCCTGAGGATGAATGTGACACAAACATTAAACCAAAAGGTTCTTAGGGTGTGAAAAGACTAACCTTGTAGGTCCATAGACATGGAACCCATAACTGATTAACATGGTCTGATGGAACTTATTAACACATGAGAAATTTTGGGCTGAGATCATCTCATGTGCTTATCCGTTTCGTCTAACACTTCACCTTGGGTATTCGTTTAGTGATTTCGGTGTACTTCGCATACACACAAAGTGACACCAACGAAATATAACATGTGCATCGAATTATCTAAAACTATATTGTAACAGACGGTTAGAGACGGTGGGTAATTAGTTTAGTCTTGGTTAGTAAATCCCCTTGACTCTACTAATCAAAATTGCATTTGCATATCGAGATGTGCTTTATTATTGCCCTCAAATGTTCAAATAGTTGTGTATATGCATTATTCGTATTATTCGCAATTTGTTATTGCTATTATCTTACAAATGTCACCGTACATTGATGTGATATTCGGACTGAGTAAGCATATGATTCGATTTGATTAGATATGTTTCGAAATGAATAGAATGAAAGGATTAAATTAGATTAGAAATTATATGAATAGAAAAGTCTTACTTAAGTCTATTGATTGAATCGAATGGTTCAGCACTACTTTGCTTGAACCGTACGATACTCGACGATGTTATGTTTGGTCTAGTGCGTGTGAATGCCGATGAGCATTAAGTAGTCTGGAGCACCAGAACTCTAGAACCGGGTAGCCCAGAGAACCTTTGGTCGGGTCACTGGTAACATCCCAACATGATTTGCTCTCGCATATAAAGGATGAGCAAAATGTAGTAGCCAATTAGAAAATTAAGTATTCGATTTATGATTCAAAAAACATAATTTATTTATAATGCACAATGTGGCTAGTGGACCAATGCATTATCTCTTTAATATATTCGCCTTTAAGTTTGAATTAGAACAACATGTGTTATTTTATAATTGCTCATACATTGTTGAATCATCGTATTCATGTTGCTACACTTGGTGTCACAAAAATCCAAGAAATTAAGGAGGAAAACTAATGGTTCCTCTGTGATTAGAGTAAAAAGGACTTTAGGACATCTTCTAGTGCTTAATTGATTACCGAAAAGCGTACTAGAGTATAACTGGGTTTGGGATTTAGATATTGCATTTTCCACTTCATTTATAGTTATGCATATGATTAATTATGATTTGCATTTATCTTAGGAACATGTTTACACTAAAGTAAAACACCTAGTAGTTGTCATCATTAGAGTACTTTTATACAATGTATTAAATCTTGTTAAATGATAATTGTAAAGTGTAATACTTGGAACTCTATTGGACTGTTGAAGCTTCAATATTAATGATGTACTTTATACAATGTATTAAATCTTAATGTTAAATGATAATTGTAAAGCGTAATATTTGGAACTCTATTGAACCGTTGAAGCTTCAATATTAATGATGTACTTTTATACAATGTATTAAATCTTGTTAAATAATAATTATAAAGTGTAATATTTGAAACTCTATTGGACCGTTCAAGCTTCGATATTAATGATGTACAGGCTTCCACAATTTATTTAAATATACATTGACGGGTGTCAATGAGAAATCCTTTCACGCGTGAAGTGAAATTTTCTCCTTAAACTTCGATATTAATGATGTACAGGCTTCCACAATTTATTTAAATATATATTGACGGGTGTCAGTGAGAAATCCTGTCACGCGTGAAGTGGAATTTTCTCCATTCGTGAATTCGGATTTGATTTGGAAAATATGTGAATTCACGAAAATACGAGTGTCACACCTCATATATCGCTCTAAACGGGAAATTCTCGTGCCCCCGGAATGTAACATTGTTACCCTCATCAGGATAGAGCCTGAGCTCGTCATCAAGAATGAATAATGGGAACTCTCTCTCTCTCTCTCTCTCTCTGACATTTTTACCCTCATCTTATCCTACAAGCTCTTGGGTAGTTTTACCCTCATCTTATCCTACAAGACAGAGCCTAAGCAACTAAGCAATTGTCATCAAGAATGAATAATTGGAAATCTCTCTCACGCGCGCACACACACCCCCATTAGAGAAAGCCCAAATGACAGCAAAAGTCTGCTAAAACTTGTAAATGGTAGCTTTTGTTTTATTTACTTAATTTCTACTAGGAGACGATACTCACGCACTTATAAGCACGTAGTTAACTTACACTCTAGAAAACTCAAGTCACAAAAAAAGCCACCCTTCATCTTTCAGCTCTTTCAATGATCAGAACGACCTTCGCTCTCCCTCTCCCTTCTTCCTTCAGGCCCCTCCAATAAGCCGGCATCCCTTTGAGCATTTAATACCTGTTGCACCTCTCTTTCGGATTCCTTGAAGAAAATCTCCCTTTCTTCCCTGTTGAGCTTATTAAAGATGTTGTCTTGCCCTGCGAGCATATATTTCTTGTTGTCTTCCGCGTTGATCTCGAAACAGACAATGCGTAGGTCCTGACCTTCGTCAGCAACGTTCACGAACGGATGACCAGCGGGGACCACATACACATCGCCGGGTGACAGCTTTGCACTGACCTTCTGGTATGAGACGGATTCCTCCTCTCCTTCCGGTCGGCCCTGCTCGCCCTCCTCTCCTTGGCGGCCCTGCTCGCCCTCCTCTCTACTGGGGCGGCCGGCCAAGTGAGGGCACATCATCTCGAAATAGCCCCTACCATCTAAAACCACCGCCACCTTAGTTGCCCTTGAGTTGTAATAAGGTGCCTCCATCGACCCCTGCAAAGTTCACTCTGTTTATTAGAGAACAAGCAAAGAATTAAGGATGCCAGTGGGTGGGTGTGTGGGGAAATTCCCAGAGCTACAGGATTAGGCTAATCACAGCCATCATACGGGGCTAAACATTCTCACATGCCATCCGCGTGCCATCCGCGTGGCACCGGTCTCATCCCGGCTACCAGGGCAGAGGCCTTGGCCGACATCATACGTCTCCAGGCCGCAAGCGCCGGACTGGATCACCTCGGGCATCATCTCGGCAGAGAGTCCACATCGGCAAGGCCACCCCGGACGCTATCTCCACAGATAACCCTGCCTCGGCTAAAGCCACCTCGGCTGAAGAAGCCAGAACAGTAACCGAAGCGAGAAAGAACCTTCGCCTAGACCCCTCATCCCCCACGTCACCAGACACGTGGAAGGATAGGGTCACGATCTAGTGGGACAGACACGACGTCCAGCCGCCCACTATCTTCGCCAGATCGCCACGTGGCAGCATCCAGCGGCTGAGGCCACATCAGGGCAAGGCCCGAGGGCAGATCCGCTGGTACTCCTACCGCCAAAGGCGCCCAACACAATCTGGCCCAACAAGACATGCATTTAATGCAATGTGGGCTGACCCGACTGGCATTTAATGCTGAGTGGGCCGGATTAGACCGCATTTATTACTTTGTGGGCTGATCATGACTACCCAGTCAGATCATGGGACCCACACCCAGATATTCTCAGAAAGATACGATCCACTCCTCTATAAATAAACCCTCAAACACCATGCAAGGTACGCACATCCTATACACAGAGCCCTTACTCTGTTTCTCTTCCTCCTCTCCTTCCATTGTTCCAGTTCATACACTGACTTTGGCATCGGAGAGCCTTGCGCCGCTCAGGCCAGGGTCCTCTGACCGTTTGCTACTCCTTTTCAGGCTCTCGGACGGCATCCAGACATCTCAGACACCATCATCTTCACGGATAAGTCCTGTAAGGCACCTCCTTATTGTGGGTCATTATTTTCTGCACCTACAATTGGCGCCGTCTGTGGGGAAGAAATATCCCAGCCATCCAAACCTCTCGAAACCTTCCCAATCTTCCTAACCTCATCCTTTCAGAAGCCATGCCTCCGAAAGCTAAGAAGGGCGTAGAATCTTCAGGAGCAGCGCTCGCGCTGCCACCACCGCCGACGGAAGTCCCTCCTCAGGGGCAGTCCCGCGCAGTGCAAGACACGACTCCAGCGGAAGTCCCTCCTCAGGGGCAGTCCCGCGTGGTGCAAGGGACGACTGCAGGCGAGGGCCGCCTGGGCTCCCAACTCTTTGTCGAGATCCCTTTCCAAGAGGGAGTCGAGACCTCACTCTCAGCGGACGAGGCCCCGCCACCCGGACGCGATGAGCATCAGCATCAGCGTCCTCGGAAGGACAAAGCCGTGGCCGTGGGAGAAACGCGCCACGCTCAACCCCCCGGAGAGGCTCCCGAGGCTGCCCTCCTCCAGAAGCAACTCCGGAAGCAAGAGCGGATGATTCGCAAGCTCCAGCAGCAGCTGAAGGCAGTGCAAACTGCCTCCTTGAGGGAGGTCTCTGAGCCCCAAGGGAAAAAGAAGGGCGCTCCCAGCAAGGCGACCCAGCCTCCTCGTGAGGACCTCAGACATCATCTGGACCAGAAACGGGGCCAGATTCGTGACGAAGGCTCGAGCAACAGCCGGAGTCACCATAGTCGCGATGGCCGAACTCATAGCCATCACAGTCCGAGCCGCCCCAAGCGAAAGTCCAGAGCTCAAACTCCAGAGGAGGACGACGAGCAGGAGTGGTTCGACAAACGTGTCAGGCGAGCTCTCCAGCACAACCTGGATATGCGGGACCAGAAGCAGCTCTGCGGTCACACTGATCTCGGGGGCTCTCCCTTCACAAAGGAGATCGAGCGCACCCCCTTGCCCAGGAAGTTCTCCGTCCCGCGGTTCATCCCCTACGACGGACTGTCAGACCCGTCTGCACACCTCCGACACTTCTCCCAGAAGATGTCTATCTGGGGAAATGAGGGCCACCTAAACTGTAAGATCTTCTCCTCCAGTTTGGGTGACCTCCCCCTGAAGTGGTTTTGCTCTCTCCCAGAGCAGTCAATTCCCAGTTGGAAGGAGCTCCAGCTCTCCTTCCTGAAGAAGTTCCAAGCATACACCGTCGTCCCCAAGAAGGAAGGGGACCTTATCGCCTTAAGAATGAAGCAGGGTGAAACTCTTGCCAAGTTCACCCACCGATTCTGGGCAATCTACAGCCAGATTGAGGGCGCAAGGGAGGGGATATCCATCTACGCCTTCCAGCATGCCCTGATCCCCGGCAGCGATGTGCGGAAGGACTTGGCCGGGGACACTCCAGAGTCCATGTCAGAGTTAATGTCCCGGGTGAAGCGCTTCATCGCCCGGGAAGAAGACGAGATCCGAGCTAAGGATCGGGACGGGCATCCAGAGCCCGAACAGAAGAATAGCCAGCCTCGGCAAAGAGGCGGGAGGCCCTCCCAGAAGCAGGAGTCCAAGCGGGACTGGGCCTCCAGTTCGACGAAGCCTTCGTCGTCCAGGTCTGGGGGCAATTGGAAGCCCGGACCTCCCTCCAACGCCAGTCAGAGCGTCAATGTCGTCTTCAAAGAGCCGATATACCGCATCCTGGCGAAGATCAAATCCAAGCCGTTCTTCAAGTATCCCCCGCCCATGAAGTACGAACCCAGCGAGGGCGCCCGGAGCAAGCTCCACTGCGCCTTCCATAAGGGCAACGGGCACAAGACTGAGGAATGCAGAACTTTGCAGTGGTATCTGGAGAAGCTGGCCAAAGAGGGCCACATTCCAGAATTCATCAAGGAGGGGTGATGCCGGCGGCAGCGAGGGCCGGGCCCACCAGAGCACGGCCCCGGCTCCAGACAGCGAGGACTCAGAGAAGATCATCAATGTGATCCATCTGGCATCCTCGGCTCACGCTTCCTCGTCCCGGGGAAGCTCCCAAACCCGTGCCGAAGCCAGGCGGGCTTCGCACGAGAAAGAAGTGATGAAAGCCGACCTCGCCCCGGCATCCAAGAAAGCCCGCCGCGACAAACCAGCCATCTCGTTCTCGGATCGGGATCTAGAGGGGGTCCAAGTCCCTCACAACGACCCCCTGCTCCTCACCATGAAGTTGAGAGACTTCACCGTGAAGAGGATCCTCGTCGACTCCGGCAGTTCCTCCGAGGTCCTCTACTACGACTGCTTCAAACGGATGAAACTCTCCGAAGCAGACCTCACGGAGGTTCGTGCACCTCTCCTAGGGTTGTCCGCAACACCAGTCTACCCCAAGGGTAGAATCACCTTGGAAACCCAAGTTGGCGGAGCCTCCGTGACAGCCGACTTTCTGGTTGTGGATGCCCCTTCCCCCTACAATGTCATTCTGGGTAGGACGTGGCTCCACAAGCTAGAGGCAGTTCCTTCTTCCTTCCACCAAAAGCTGAAATTCGTCCACGAGAACGAAGAAGGCAAGCTGGAGGTAGTCACAGTGAAGGGAGACCAGCAGCAGGCCAGGCAATGCGTGTTAGCCGCAGTTCCAGCAGTAAAGGAGCCAGAGCGCGTTAACCTGGCCGAATTCGAAAAGGGCCTCGATGAGATCGGCAGGGACCCTGAGAAGAAGAGCATCGAGGACCTAGCCGAGGTCAGGCTAGACCCGGCAGACCCAGACCGTTTCTTCCTGATCGGCACCCAGCTGTCGGACGAAGAAAGGGCCGAACTCTCTCGGTTCTTGATGCAGAATGTGGACGTCTTCGCTTGGAACCCAAGTGAGATGCCCGGGGTCGACCCTGAGGTCATGTGCCATAAGCTCAACGTCGACCCCGACCACAAGCCAGTGGTGCAGAAGGCCCGCAGAACCGGGCTGCAGCAGACAGACGCGGTCGTGGAAGAGGTCGACAACCTGCTAAAAGCAGGGGCCATCCGGGAAGTCCAGTACCCGGTATGGCTGGCCAACACGGTGGTCGTCAAGAAGAAAACTGGAAAGTGGAGGGTGTGCGTAGACTTCACCGACCTGAACAGGGCTTGCCCTAAGGACAGTTTCCCCCTCCCAAAGATCGACCAACTGATTGACGCCACCGCTGGTCATGACCGAATGAGCTTCCTCGACGCCTACCGCGGCTATCATCAGATCCCTCTCTATGGGCCCGACGAGGAGAAAACATCATTCATCACCCCCCGCGGCACTTACTGCTATAGAGTAATGCCCTTCGGGCTGAAGAACGCGGGGGCGACCTATCAGCGCCTCGTCACGAAGATGTTCCAGGCCCAGCTCGGCCAAACGGTGGAGGTGTATATCGACGACATGGTCGTCAAATCTGTGCGCTCCAGCGACCACCTGGTAGATCTCGGCCAAGTCTTTGACATCCTTCGCGCCTACAAGCTCAAGCTCAACGCTTCCAAGTGCGCCTTCGGCGTAGCCTCTGGCAAGTTTCTCGGCAGCTTGGTGACGCGGAGGGGGATAGAGGCCAATCCAGACCAGATCACCGCCATCCAGGACATCCAGAGTCCCTCCACCACAAAGGAAGTTCAAAAGCTTACGGGAATGGCCGCCGCACTCAATCGCTTCATCAGCCGCTCATCAGATAAGTGCAGGCCTTTTTCCAGCTTTTGAGGAAAAATTTGAAGTTCCAATGGACCCCCGAGTGCGACCAGGCATTGGCCGCACTCAAAACTTATTTGATGTCACCCCCACTACTCTCCACCCCGACTCGGGGGGAGATTCTGTATTTATACCTAGCGGTCTCGGATCACGCAGTGAGCTCCGTCCTCATCAGGGAGGATGAGGGAGTTCAAAAGCCAATCTATTACACGAGCAAGACCCTGCTCGATGCCGAGACCAGGTACCTTCTGTTGGAGAAGCTTGCGTTGGCTCTTGTCACCGCCTCCCGCAAGCTCTCCCATTATTTTCAATCCCACACTATTGTGGTGATCACGGAGCACCCACTCCGTTCCTTGTTCAAAAAAGCTGACTTTTCAGGGCGCATATCGAAGTGGGCAGTTGAATTGGGGCAGTATGACATACAGTACCGTCCCCGAACTGCAATCAAAGCCCAGATTCTGGCAGACTTCATAGTCGAATTCGCCTGCCACAACCAGGCTCAGACCCAGCTCGGCACGGCACTGGGGGGCACAGGGCAAGAGCCAGCAGAAACAGAAGTCCAGCAGTCTCCCACCTCGGCATGGAGGATCTTTGTCGACGGGTCGTCCACCTCCAAGAGAGCTGGCGCCGGCATAGTTCTCCAATCGCCAGAAGGACTGGTCATAGAGCAGGCTTTCACCCTCGACTTCAAAGCAACGAACAATGAGGCAGAGTACGAAGCACTGATTGCAGGGCTGAACAGCGCCCGAGTCCTCGGAGCCCAGCACCTGGAAATCTTCAGCGATTCTCAAACTGGTAACTAGCCAGCTCGCTGGAGACTACCAGGCCAGGGACGACAGGATGGCGGCCTACTTAGCCCTGGCAAAAAAGCTACTCTCCCAATTCCAGAAAGCCGAGGTCAGGCAGATCTCCCGAGATACCAACACGCACGCCGATGCGCTTGCGAACCTGGCCTCCGCTGTCGAAGCAGGAAAGAAGAGGACCATCGAGGTCGGGTCAGTATCAAGGTCGAGTCTAGAACTCCAGTCATCTCGGCTTGTCCTCTGTGCTGACCTCGGCCCCAGCTGGATGGATCCAATCGTTGCCTACCTGAAGGATGACCAGCTCCCTGAGGACAAGATTGAAGCCCACAAGGTCAGGCTCAAGGCAGACCGCTTTTGGCTCTCTCCAGAAGGCAAACTCTACAGGAAGTCCTTCACAGGCCCGTACCTCCAATGCGTCCACCCGTCCAAGGTGGACGACTTCCTGTACGAGATCCATGAAGGAATCTGCGGCAGCCATATAGGAGGCCGCTCATTGGCCTACAGGGCAATCAGCCAGGGTTACTGGTGGCCCTACATGCAGAAGGACGCCCAGGTCTACGCCAGAAAATGCGAGAAATGCCAGAAGTTCTCCCACTCACTTCATCAGCCAGCACAGGATCTGAGCCCCCTCTCTAGTCCATGGCCCTTCGCTCAATGGGGCTTGGACATTGTGGGGCCCCTTCACCGAGCTCCAGGGAACAAAAGATGGCTGATAGTGGCTACGGACTACTTCACCAAGTGGATAGAGGCTGAGCCGTTGTCCTCCATCACCGACCGGGACTCCAGGAACTTCGTTTGGAAAAACATCCTTACGAGGTTCGGCATCCCCCGGACCCTAATTTCGGACAACGGGACTCAGTTCGATTCCAAATCCTTCAGAGATTTCTGCCAAGAACATGGCATCAGAAACCATTACTCCACCCCGGCATATCCACAGAGTAATGGTCAGGCGGAAGTCTCCAACAAAGTGATCCTGGACGGCCTCAAGAAGCGACTGGACAAGGCAAAGGGCAGATGGACAGAAGAGCTTCCGAGCGTGCTGTGGGCGTACAGGACAACTCCAAGGAGGTCCACCTCGGCGACACCATTCTCTCTGGCCTACGGGATGGAGGCTGTCATTCCCCTAGAAATCGGCCTTCCTACCCTGAGGACAGAACTGGTCGACCAAGGTCGGAATGAAGCGAACCTGGCAATGGAGCTAGAGCTGGCGGACGAACGACGTGAAGCAGCAGCCCTGAGACTAACCGACTACCAGCAACGGTTAGCCAGGGCATACAATCAGAATGTCAAGGAAAGAAGGTTCACCACGGGGGAGCTCGTTTTAAAGAAGACCCTGCCAGCTGACAGAGAACCAAATGAGGGGAAGCTTGCCCCGAACTGGCACGGCCCGTTCAGAGTAGTTTCACTGGCAGGAAAGTCAGCCTACAAGCTCGAAGACTTGGATGGCAGGCCATTGCCGAGACCGTGGAATGCATCTCATTTGAAGAAGTTTTATTTCTAAAGATGTAACGAACTTCGGAATCAATAAAAAGCAGCTTTTGCCTTGTCATCAATCTCTCTGGTCGACTCCGGCGACACAGGCTCCACGCCTTGGAAACGGCTTCGAGTTCATACACTCAGCCTTTCCTAAAATTCCGTGTCTCAGGGCACACAGGCTCCACGCCTTGGAAACGGCTTCGAGTTCATACACTCAGCCTTTCCTAAAATTCCGTGTCTCAGGGCACACAGGCTCCACGCCTTGGAAACGGCTTCGAGTTCATACACTCAGCCTTTCCTAAAATTCCGTGTCTCAGGGCACACAGGCTCCACGCCTTGGAAACGGCTTCGAGTTCATACACTCAGCCTTTCCTAAAATTCCGTGTCTCAGGGCACACAGGCTCCACGCCTTGGAAACGGCTTCGAGTTCATACACTCAGCCTTTCCTAAAATTCCGTGTCTCAGGGCACACAGGCTCCACGCCTTGGAAACGGCTTCGAGTTCATACACTCAGCCTTTCCTAAAATTCCGTGTCTCAGGGCACACAGGCTCCACGCCTTGGAAACGGCTTCGAGTTCATACACTCAGCCTTTCCTAAAATCCCGTGTCTCAGGGCACACAGGCTCCACGCCTTGGAAACGGCTTCGAGTTCATACACTCAGCCTTTCCTAAAATTCCGTGTCTCAGGGCACACAGGCTCCACGCCTTGGAAACGGCTTCGAGTTCATACACTCAGCCTTTCCTAAAATTCCGTGTCTCAGGGCACACAGGCTCCACGCCTTGGAAACGGCTTCGAGTTCCTACACTCAGCCTTTCCTAAACTTCCGTTTCTCAGGGCGCACAGGCTCTATGCCTTGAAAGAGGATTGCAGTTCTTACACTCAGCCTTTCCTAAAGTCTGGGTTCATAAACCCCTCAAGGAAGTCCGGCCAAGGACAGTTTTCTGGAGTCCGGGTTCATACACCCGTCAGGAGGCCATTGCCGAACTCGCTCCGCCGAGCTGAGACCAATGGAATGGGTCCATCTCGGCACAATGCATCTCGTCTCGGCCAAAGCCAGCCCTTTTGGCCAAAGTCAATGCCAGCACTCAAACACAAATCCAAGCATTCCAGAACAACGCAAAGAAAGGAGAAAAAGAACTCAAAAGCACTGTACACAGCTTGGGTAATCAGAAAGTGCATTTTCATTCATTGCAAACTGCTTCGTTACAAGAATACATAACAGAAGGAAGAGTACAGCAAGGAGGATCGCAGTCCTCTGAAAACAGAAAATGAAGCAGAAAATAAAATGACAGAGACTCTGATCTTCACTTGACTCTTCAGGCGTCACTGACTCTTCAGGCAGAGGGCTCCTGGAGGTTCTGAGCGATCCCTGGACCCCGCTGGGCTCTGCAACACCCTCGGTGGCAGTAGGAGCGGCAGAGCTTGAAGAAGCCTCCCGGACCAGCGAGGCCCAATCCCGCCTGCCGTACGACGGGCGCACAGGGCGGTGTCGGACGAGAAGGCGCCACCGTCCCCTCGCAGCGCATCCTCACTCTGTCTGGCCAAGGGCCAGTGCCCATGGACCCGCGTTCAGAGAGCGCGTGGCCCACGGGGAGTTCCTTCAGAGAGCGCGCAGGCCACGACAGCCTTCCCCCCTTGGGGACAGCCGTCCAATGGCGCAGGGTTCTTCCCCGGATCAAGTAATCTCAGGCACCTCTCAGACATGGTTCCTGTGTTCCTTCCTTCTCCCATGGCGAGCCTGTTCCCCCTATTTATAGGATGGAGGGAGGCTCAGACTCCAAAAGGAGTTATGGGGCGAAGTCTCCCATGCGCTGTTGGGAAGGCGCGACTATTGACCAGCGAACCCTACGGCGCCACGTGGAGACACCCGTCAGACTCCCTCGTCTGCCGCGCCACCATATTCATTGCTATTCAAGATCACCTAAGATACGGAGGATCAGCGCGAATACCAATGGAGATCACCCAAGATACGGAGTATCAGCGCAAATATCAAAAAAGATCTTAAGGGATCACTCTACCGAGCTCAAGCAATCAAAGAACTCAAGCTTAAAAGAGGAAAACACGGGTATTTCAGAAAACCTTCATTTGTATTAAAGTTTCAATCATTACATTGTCCAGCAAATACAAATTGAAGGAAATTACAAATTACAAAGCAAAAGAGCAAACATCCCGAAGTCCCGAGGTCATGACCGGTCAGTTGCACGGGCTGCGGCGTCAGAGGCTTCACCAGATGGACGGGCAGAGTTCGGCACCGGAAGCGGGTACGGAGGCGGCTCCCGAAAGGAGCGGTGGCCCTCCGAGATCCCGACCTCCTTCATGCCGGCAAGCCACCCTTTCGCCCAAGCCTTATCCCTCACCACAAGAACCCTTTCCTTGTAGTGGTTGGTGACCTGCACTTTGGCATCCTCGAATGCAGCGTCACACTCGGACTCGAGCTTAGCCTCGGCTTCGTCCGCCCTCTTGGACTCGGATTCAAGCTTCGCCTCGGCCTCGTCCGCTCTCTTGGTCTCGGCTTGAAGCAGGGCCGCGTAATCGTCTCCCATCTTCGAGATGGAGACCTCGAGCTCGGCCACCTTGGTCCGCTCCGCCTCGGCCTCCTCCCTCGCCTGCTCGAGCTTCGCCGCGAATTCCTCCTCTGCTTTGGCCAACTTCTGGCTCACAGCGTCCAGGGACTCTTGCAGGCCGTTCTTCTCCACGGACAGCTCGGCAGCGTCCGCGCTGTACCTCCAGATCCTATCAGCAACGGCCATGGACTTCTGAGCCGCCTGTCAAATGAAGACGTACATGTTAGATCCAAAGAGCGTCAGACGATAAATTGCTGGTTTAGCAAAGGAAAATGAAGATTTACCACGAGGTTGGACTGCAGCATCGACAAGATCAGCTTCTGATCGCTGTACTCATCCAGCCGCTCCATGTCCCGGGGAAGGGCACAGGCTCGCCCAAGGGCCTCGAGGACCGGGAGATCGATCCTGTGAAGAATGCTGTCCTCCACCGTCATCGGCCTCCCCGACCCGAGCATGAAGCCTGGCTCCCATAACTGCGGCCCCGGCGGCAACGAGGCAGCGGCCGAGCTAGGGCCCGCATCAGTCCTCGGCATCTTCAGCGGCCGAGTTTCCTCCTGCTCGACCTCGGCTGGGGGCGAGCGTACCCCTAGGTCAACAGGGCCAGGGGGCACGGGTACCTCCACCGCCTCTGCAGGAGAAGCCACCCGAGCCCTCGGAGACGGACGCCTCGGAGAATCTACCGGCTCCTCGGGGGCTCGGACGTCCTCCACTCCAAGCGCCAAGGCCTCGAGATCCTCGAAGGACAGACGCCTGGTGTGCCTCATCCCGGATCCTGGCGAGGGAGATCGGGCAGATCGACTCGATTCCCTTCCTGAGACCTGGGGTAGTCTCGATTCTGCTAAGGAAACTAAGATTCCAGACGCTGCCCTAGCTTCAGACGACGCCCGCGAGGGCTCTGCGACCTCCGGAACGGCCCGCTCCTGACCAACCCCGGATCCGGCACCTTCACTCGGGATCGGCTCTACGGTGCCCCTCAGATACCCGCGGTACTTCGGCTCATATCCTAGCAGCGACCAAGCCGCCCTGCCGTCGTGACCGCTGTACCGCTTCACCAGACGGAGCCAGGCATCGTTCCTCTTCCAGATGTATTTGGCAGCCCGTCTCCTCTCCTTCAAAGCTGCAGTCAGAATCATGAGCACGGCAGAATTAAAAGAAACTTATGAAAAAGAAAAAGAGACGGAGGACGTTTACTTGGGATGGTTCCGAAGTGGCGAGGGACCTGGTAGCCTCTATCGGTGTCGGCCTCCCCAAACTCCCAGTTCCCAGAGACGTATAGAAGATCGTCCCCGGCATACTTGCTCGAATCCTCCAAGTATCGGACGAAGCCATCCCGGCCTGACTTAGCCCGGAGATAGTAAGATTCCCCGGACCTGCATATGTCATAGACGTCCTCAAGATCGAAGACGCCGAAGTCGGTGCCCAGGACCTCATTCAACTTGACCGTGCCCATCACGATCTTGAAGGCATTCGGCAGCAGTTGGCAAGGGCAGAGACGCCACTGACTTAGGCACCTCCTGAGAAGTGGATGAAGGGGGAATCGGACCCCGCCTTCTATCACAGCCACCAGCGGAAAAGGCATCCAGCCTCCCAGAAAGGCGCGAGGGTTGTAGCCATGGGGATCAGCACCCCTGACTTGGACATCAGCAGGGATCCTAAAGGCTGACCTAAAACCCTCGATCGCTGCCTCGCTCTCTAACCAGTGGTTGTAAATCCCCATTCCTATCCCAGTCTAAAAGCAGAGAAACCCGCAGAAGAAGAAGCAGAGCAGAAAGGACTTACGGAAGCAGAAAGACGCTGGACAGCGAAGAGGCTCAACCTCAGCAGCGCACCACTTCTCGGATGAAGCTCCCTCACAGCAGCCTTCCCTCTTCTGACGCTCGTCTCTGATTCAGAATCGCAAACGAAGGATGGAACAGACCTCAACTGCCCTATAAATAGCAGAGAGTTCCCCCCTTTTACAGAAACCCTAATCGGGCGTGCCAAGGGGCGCCCCCCTCCTGGGATTTCGCGCAAATCATTTCAAAAATTGATTGCGCCCCTGACGAAACGGCGCGTACGACCTCGAAGAGACAGACAACCAGCCCAGGAACGACACGTGGAACCGTCGAACTGTCTTCAGCATTGAATATCACCTCGAACATCCAAAGCGACAGCGAGTCAGGGCCGAAAGAAGATCTCCTACAAATAGACCCGGCACATAGCTCCCGACCTCACGGCACTGACGTTCTACGCGAGCTCAGAAGCTAGGGGGCAATTGTGTGGGGAAATTCCCAGAGCTACAGGATTAGGCTAATCACAGCCATCATACGGGGCTAAACATTCTCACATGCCATCCGCGTGCCATCCGCGTGGCACCGGTCTCATCCCGGCTACCAGGGCAGAGGCCTTGGCCGACATCATACGTCTCCAGGCCGCAAGCGCCGGACTGGATCACCTCGGGCATCATCTCGGCAGAGAGTCCACATCGGCAAGGCCACCCCGGACGCTATCTCCACAGATAACCCTGCCTCGGCTAAAGCCACCTCGGCTGAAGAAGCCAGAACAGTAACCGAAGCGAGAAAGAACCTTCGCCTAGACCCCTCATCCCCCACGTCACCAGACACGTGGAAGGATAGGGTCACGATCTAGTGGGACAGACACGACGTCCAGCCGCCCACTATCTTCGCCAGATCGCCACGTGGCAGCATCCAGCGGCTGAGGCCACATCAGGGCAAGGCCCGAGGGCAGATCCGCTGGTACTTCCTACCGCCAAAGGCGCCCAACACAATCTGGCCCAACAAGACATGCATTTAATGCAATGTGGGCTGACCCGACTGGCATTTAATGCTGAGTGGGCCGGATTAGACCGCATTTATTACTTTGTGGGCTGATCATGACTACCCAGTCAGATCATGGGACCCACACCCAGATATTCTCAGAAAGATACGATCCACTCCTCTATAAATAAACCCTCAAACACCATGCAAGGTACGCACATCCTATACACAGAGCCCTTACTCTGTTTCTCTTCCTCCTCTCCTTCCATTGTTCCAGTTCATACACTGACTTTGGCATCGGAGAGCCTTGCGCCGCTCAGGCCAGGGTCCTCTGACCGTTTGCTACTCCTTTTCAGGCTCTCGGACGGCATCCAGACATCTCAGACACCATCATCTTCACGGATAAGTCCTGTAAGGCACCTCCTTATTGTGGGTCATTATTTTCTGCACCTACAGTGGGTTTAAGGACGCCGTGAGGGAAAAAAAAGTGAAGGAAAAAAACAAGCAGCTAGAGCAATATTGAAGAGCTTCTTACTCCACGGATGTTTGCATAGGAAACTGCAATGTCTTGGTCTCGGAGAGCCGGATATTCGTTGGCATCAACCTCTTGTAATCGTCCGTGCTGGTTAGAATAGGTAGGGCGCTGTTCGTATAGGTTGAAGGGTCCTCTCGACCTACCTTCATAATGCGATTGCCCGCCCCGGGATGATGAAGCATGTCGGGCTACCTCCCTGATTTTCTCCTCAGAAACACGCACGAATGGACCCTCTTGGTGCTGCCCAAACACCCTTCTCACCTTATCATATTCAGTCTGGAAAAATGGAACACAAGACAGAATAGTGGCTGAGAGAAAGAGGGATCATAGAGAGAGTCATTAATTTAAGATGGGGCATGTGCAGTTATATATATGCTATTGCTAATTAAATAAAAGATGTTTGACTTGGTACGTTACATTGAATGCAGCTTCTAAGATATGCCTGCTGAAGCTCATATAGTAGGATTCTGGGTTTTGACCACCGATGCCAAAGAATGCCTATAACAACCAGACAGCGTACAATTTACTGATTAGAAATATCGTTCTAATCAAACATGTAGTAAACTCAAATGAAGAAAGAACTAGATGTGAGAAAATCTTAATGCCTTACTTGGAGTTGTCCTGGAACGGAGATTGTTTCAAACAGTTTTACAATGTATAGCTTTTCCTTGTTGTCATTATTGATTATGTAGGCTGTTGACCCCGCGCGCACTCTGAGTAAATCTCCTCTGCGTAGATTGTAGGACTCCCTGTTTTCTTTGCGTAGGAGAGTGATGGTTGCACTTCCTACACCAAACAATTCCAGCATGATTGATTCAATAACGATAAGAAGAGAAGAAATTAATCTTCTTCTCTTGGATGATGATAAGCAAACTAATTAAGTATACATACCTTCAACAACGAAGACAAGGGTGTCGGCATCATAGTGGTTGGGTATAAGCGCGGTATTGGGGTTGGCCTCCAAAAGGGCAATTCGGTAGTTCTCAATCCGACGTAGCAGATGCGACCGCTCTGAGAACCTCTGGAGAATTCTAAGCTTTCCTTCTTGGGTTCTTAGTGGAGTACTGAAGCTCTTTTCGCTGAAGTAGTAAGGATTATCCCTCCACTCTCTCGTTTCTTGGGTCTCGTAGGAGAGAGCTAAGCTGGACGTAGAGAGAAGGAATAGAAGGATAGGAAGCATCGCAGCTCGTTTCGCCATTGGAAAGAAGGTGCTGAACTAGTACTCGCAACTCTCTGTTTCTTACAATGGATGGAAGACTAGCGACATAGAGCAGTGAAATTTATAGAGAGAGAATCAGGAGAGAAACGAAGGTGGGAAAAAAAAACACACAAAATGTGGCGAGGCGAGTTTGCATGCGAGGGGACGTGTGGGCAAACGTCGGATTCGGGGACTGCCGCGTGATGCATTTTACCTCCAACACGGACAAGATGATGATGCCTTCTAGACGACATTAGAGCGAAAGTTGCTGTGGGGCGCCGATGAGTGGTATTTCTCTATATTTTGTTCTGTCATGCTGGAAAGATATTGAATCAACAGATTGCATGCAGCAGAGGATTTATGGATATCACGTGCTGCATTTGTGATGCTTGTGTTTTGACACATGCAAATTAGAACCAGCACTTGGAAAAGGTTATAAATTAATGGAGAGAGAAGGAGAAGATGCGATTAAGATGGCAAACAACGGAATAATAAAGGGTTGTTTAAGAAAAATCATCATTCATCAATAACTTTTTTTTTTTTTTTTTACCAAAGTCAAATATTCCTTTTAGGAAGGATTTAATCCGTAAAAGCCCCAAAAATAAACTGAATGTAAAATCAGGCAATAAAGCTCATTGGAATGAAGAAAATGAGAAGAAAAATTGGAAATGTAAAATCATTACTTGTTTCCTATTTAAGACTTCGAAATGTGATTTTTATGAAGTGTTTCAAAACTGGACTATTATTTTTTAAAATTGTACATATTATAAATTATTTACTGTTTGAATTTAGTTTAGAAATAACAATTATTTGGAATTTTTTATTATTAGAAAGTTTTAATGGCGTGCATGGTTTAGCAAGTAGTAAATTCAAAATTTAATAACATTTGGTAATTAATATGAGAAGGAATATAATTTCTTTTGGCACTAGAAAAAGATAATGCCGGGGGCTATCTTAAGATGAAAACTTTTGAAGGAAAAAGGTTGAATTCATGAGATGTGGGATAGGATGACATCTCTCGAAAAGTTGGGGCTTTGTTTGCTTCACTACGTTAGAAAACTTTTTCCAGATGAAAGCATAAAAAAAAAAAAAAAAAACTATGATAAATTTACAAACTTAGTAATAAAATGCACAAGATAAGTTGCACTGCAGTCTGATGTCCCACTAAGGGGAAAGGATAAACAGAAGATGGCGTAGATGGAAGTAGTTACAATAGATCTCATGTGAGGAACGTAGATGGAAGTGTTAACAATAGGACTAAATACCTAAAGGGACCCACCAAGTAATCCATCAAAGTGGACCATTAAACAAGGACCCCCTATAGTCACCGATCTCGAGTTGGAGATCCATTTGAACGGACTGGATTATTAGATTGACTTTTTACTCATTTTTTAGAGTTAAGATTTTTTAGGCATTCATCAAATGGTGGATGATGATTCACAGGTTAACATGAGTACTGGTGCTCAGGTGAGACGCCGGGGGGGCGGGGGGGCGCATTATTAAAACTTATTTCTTTTAGTGATCAATTTGATAATGGCCTCATCTTTTATTAGATTAAAATTTGGTAAGGAAGTATAAAAATGATTTAGATTTTATAAATAAGCCTTACGGAGTACCCTCAACGAATAAGAGACTTGGATTGGTTAAAAAATCAACTTTGAAATAGTTAGTGATATTTACGAAATGCCTAATTTGACATGTCTATATATATATCTATTGGTGGACCTATATCAAAAATTAAAACATTCAAAAACACTATCTCACACTCAATGTCTTTTTATAAATTACAGTTGAAATTGACTGATTCCTATTGTGAAATAATTCTATCAAAGGCACTCGTTTACCGTAATAAAAAATGTCACTATTCCTTTAATAGATGTTGGGAAAAACTTTGATTAAAATGCAATTTATAGAGAGAATGAGTATAGAAATGAAGGTGGGAAATAGAAATACATAAAATGTGGCGAGGCTAGTTTGCATGCGAGGTAACGAGTGTGCAACATGGGCTTGGTGTACTGGCACATCATGCATTGCACTGACTGTACGGACAAGACTTCATAAGGGCCGTTAGTTGTTTATAACAAACGAAAGCACGGATGAAAAGAAAAAAAAAAGAAAATAGAAAGAAAATTAAAGAAATCATACCATGGGCAGATTCTGGAATCACTCTAGAGTCCTTTGGTTTTTCTTTAGATGCCGCGGTGGCATCTATTGAGTTCATGAATTTGCATATTTACGCATCATTTAAGGATGAATTAGGGGTTTAATTAGTAGGTGAATTGCATCATTATTCATCTAACTCCATCATTTCATATATTTTCACCTAGGAACTCGAATTTTCATACTTTTCATACATCTTCTACATTAATTTAGAATGTTTTACACATATTCTCTGAAGAGTCCCAGTTGGAGTAGAACTCTGTCGAGATAGGTCCCGCTTCAATATGGGCTCTTCAGTGTGTTGAATTAGAATGTGCAGAAAATGAGAATTGCAGGCCTCTATCACGGAACCCACTTTCAAGCATGCATAGTCATATTGGGCCCTGCATTGTTGAATTGAAGCTTGAAAAGAAGTAAATTGAAGAGTTTACCACATGGACCCTAAACACAAGCCATGTGCAAATAAATTAAAGGAGGGGTCCACTCATCATGTCAATTGAAGAGTCCTAACTACAGCAAAAGACTTCTTATAGGGCCCACTGTTCAAGCAGATGAAATGTCCCACATGGTAGGGTCCGTAGTAGTTGCATATTTGAAATTATTAATGGATAATTCAAAGAGTACAATTCTGATTGGAACAAAAGAAGAAGAGTTTGAATCATCCACATTTGATCTCCTTTCGATAATGAAAGTTGTGCAGAGATAGAATCCATTGCAAATCAAAGTTCAATAGTTAATCCCGTTTTTCTCAAGATAACTTATCTTCAAATGGCCATAACTTTCAATCCAACAGTCGGATCGATGAGATTTACCTACCGTTGGAAAGTTTATTCAAAGTAGATATTCATGGAGCCCAAGAATGTGCAAATCAAAGCTATATTGATAAAGTTATGTGCCCAGAGATATTCATTATTCATTTTTAGAGGGGATTGTAATTAAATCCATATCGTTGATAATCAATTGCTGCACATCCCTTGTGCCCATCTGAAGATTAGCCAAGCCATCCAGAGGTTTCCAGAAGCTTCCACCTCATTCAAATTTAAAAAAGGATAAGAGATATACCTTATCAATGAAGATAAATCAAATATGCAGAGAAGGTCTCAGATTCAATGTATCTATAAGATAACCAGAGTTATAAAAGGAACCCAAAGGAAGCATTCGCGAGACTCCCTCCCTTGGACGTCCATTATTAATCTATTTCCTCTTTCTCTTCTTTCCCTAATTAATAGAACTTAAGAGTTATTTGTGGGTATTCTGGAGCCCTGTTAGAACTAGGTTAGAAGAGTGTGAGGGAAAATTATAATTTCCATGAAGTTCTAAATGAAAATCACATCTTTTGCAATGGAGGAGTAAATCCCTGGATTCGAGTGTTAGATGTAGTTAAATGTTTCTCATCATTAATCTATGTGATATTTCTATCTCTTGCATATTGATTATAATAATAAATATACCTTCTATCATTGACAACATATGTTATTCAATCTTTTTATTTGAACAATGCTTTAATCATGTATGTTTTCTTAATAGATTATTCTTAGATTGAAATTCTTTGATAATCTATCTTTGATTAATATGTGATATTTAGTTAAATTCACAATTTCATTAGGTGAAGGAGATTTTTGCCTTAAATAAATTGTGAAAAAATGTGCTCTTTGATAGACAAATTACCCGAATCAGAAACATTGATTTGTTTTTTATTTGAAGGGTTTTTGGGATAAATTTATTTTGTCGATTGCATAGAATGATGGTGGGACTACTTAATAGATTCATGATATTCTGATATGCATTTTCTCATATTTTATTTCTGCACCTTAGATCTAGAATTTTCTCAATTTATTATTGTTTATTTTTTTCTTTATCTCTCTTGTCATTATCATTGATAAAAAAAATCAGATTTTAAATTTTAACTTAGTAGTGCTCCCTGTGGGATCGACCTGTAATTGCTACTGTCTCAATAAGATAACTATGCACTTGAAGTAGTATTAAAAGATTGAATTTAATTTTACATTGGCATCCGTCATCACCTCATCAGTCGGAATCTCAGGCATCATCAAATCATCATTTCCTACTAAGAGGAAAACAAATCAAACAAGAAAGTATGCATGAAAGGAAAAAGAAAGAGAAAAGAAAAGGGAAGAATCATACCATCATCAGTGGTAACTTCTTCTCCGGAGGATCGTCAGCAGTGCCTGAAACCTCCTCAACAATGGTAAGAGGAGCTTTTAGGTCAGGAGAATCTCCTTGATGTCTTTTCCTATAGCCCTGCCCCCTTTTCCTCTTACTCCTGTGGGATGGTTTGCTTGAACAACCTCCCCCACTGCCAAAAGTTCCAAGATCGGATCTCTCACTCGACCCCTCGCTGGATGGTCTACTCCAACCTCTAGACTCCATGGAAGCCCGTTTCTGCTCTGCTTGCAACCAGGCGTCGATCTCGGCTTCCTCATGCTCCAGTTGTTCCAAAACCTCACTAGGAACTTCTTGGACAGCTTCGAATCTAATGATGATAAACTGCTCGTTGAAAAAGCCTATCTTGTGTTCTTCTCTGGAAAGGAATGCTAGAATTCTCCTCTCGTCGAACACCATCTGACCTCCAAGGGCCACTCCCTAAAGATTGCTTAACATTAAGCTCCTTCTTAGAAAGTCCCAGGTACTCCGAAATTCTTTCCACAAACCACTTCGTAAAGCCGACGGTCCGGGAAGTTGGTAACTCAGGATAAGAAATCATGGCATTAGTGTCCTCCGCACTGTAAAAAGACGATGCATTTCTTCCAACCTGCAAGCCTCCAAACCTCTTCACCATGCTCGTAGGCACTCCAACAACGCCTTATGAAAAGCATATTTGCAATGTAAAGCTCATTGGAATGAAGAAAATGAGAAGAAAAGTTGGAAATGTAAAATCATTACTTGTTTCCAACTTAAGACTTCGGAATGTGATTTTTATGAAGTGTTTCAAAACTAATCGAACTATTATTTTTGAAAATTGTACATATTATAAATTATTTACTGTTTGAATTTAGTTTAGAAATAACAATTATTTTAATTTTTTTATTATACAAAAGTTTTAATGGCGCGCTTGGTTTAGCAAGTAGTAATTAATATGAGAAGGGATATAATATTTCTTCAGGCACTAGCAATAGATAATGTCACGGACTATCTTAAGATGAAAACTTTTGAAGGACAAAGGTCGAATCCATGAGATGTGGTATAGAATGACATCTCTACCTTAGAAAACTTTTTCCAGATGAAAGCAAATAAAAAAAATATGATGAATTTACAAATTAACTTAGTAATAAAATAAGGAGTAACAATAGATCTCATGTGAGGACATAGATAGAAGTGTTAACAATAGACCTAATAAGGGGCTCACCAAGTAATCCATCAAAGTGGACCATTAAATAGGGTCCCCCCTATAGTCACCGATCTCCAATTTGAGATCCATCTGAATGGACTGGATTATTGGAATGACTTTATACTCATTTTTATTGTTTCAATTTTTTTAGGCATTCATAAAATGGTTGGGATGATGATTCACACCTTTGCCACCATAAATTTTTTTTTTTTTTTTTTTTTTTTGTGGGGGGGGGGCAAGGTGATCACCTTAACTTGTGCACTGGTGCTTAGGTGAGGGGGGCCATTATTAAAAATTATTTCTTTTAGTGACCAATTTGATATTGGTCTCATCTTTTATTAGATTAAAGTTTGGTAAGGAAATATAAAAATAAGCCATTTATTTTGAGCAATTTAGATTTTATAATAGGTCTTAATGAGTAACTTCAACAAATAAAAGACTTGGACTGGTTAAAAAATCAACTTTGAAATAGTTAGAGATTTTTACGGAATGCCTAATTTTATATGTCTATATATATCCATTAATGGACCTATATTCAAAAACTAAAACATTCAAAAACACTATCTGATCAACTTTATGTCATTTTATAAATTATAGTCGAAATTTACTTATTCCTACTGTCAAATAATTATGTCAAAAACACCCATTTACCGTAATAAGAAATGTCATTATTCCTTTCATAGATGTTGGGATAAACTTTGAATGAAATGCAATTTATAGAGAGAATGGGTATAAAAATAAAGGTGGGAGATAAAAATACGTAAAATGTGACGAGGCCAGTTTGCATGCGAGGTAACGTGTGTGCAACATGGGCTTGGTGTACTGGCACATCATGCATTGCACCGGCTGTACGGGCGAGATTTCATCAAGAGTCATTAGTTATTTATAACAAACGACAGCACTTTCACTTGACTTAGAAGGTGTTTTCATTCTACGGAAGCTAATCCAAAAGGGAATTTCCATGTCTAAGTAGAAGGTTCATCATCTAGTCTCATCAATGGTTAGAATAGTTTTCCTTGCATTAATAAATACCGAGTGTTTCAATGTTACAGTGTTAAAAAAAACTAGTAAAAAACTTACAACAACTTGCCACACAAGGGTCATATAATTTGTGATCTATGGCTCTTTCAATTTGTATCTTGTTTTTTTTTTTTTTTTTTCCTTCAGAAAGATTAGGCTAATTTGAAACTTCTGAATTGAGTAGATGATGAAATGCACGGGGCTCTGAGTAGTTTCTATGTAAATTGATGAAAATGGGTAAAGGACTTTCAATTACACTTTACGTTGTTAAGATTTTAGTCTATTGATTTCTACTAAGTTCTTTTAGACAATACTTGACTTGTATGATACTTTGCAGATTTCGGTTAATTTTTGTTGACTTTTTTATTTTTTTATTCTGTCACTAGTATAAATAAATAAATTACTCCATCATGTTGCTTGTTGTATTTCTTTACCGGTCCCAAGCCCGGAAAAAATGAGGGTTTAAAGTTCATTTCACACCCGGTAACTGTCATGCCTCGAGCCCGAGAACTCGCACATCCCGAGGCGCGACACACGCCCGCGTGGAAATTCGAGTCAACTCATTGACTCTAGGTCCCCACGTACGGAATTTACCCACAGGATATCACGTGTGAGGTTTATAAATCCATATATCTGTATTTTTCACCTGTATGAATTTTGTCAAATAGATATACATCCATAATTTATCATGTATCAAAGTATAGAGCATAAGAGTCCATGAGTATAGATTAGATTTCAAGTTCAAGTTCAAGAGATAGAAAGAGAAGAAGTAAGTTAGTTAAGTTAAAGTTTACAATCCCAAAAGATAACAATTCATAAAGACTACTACAAAAGATGTGGCAATCCTAGCCACGGTCCATGGTTCATTTATCGTCCAATCTCATCGTACGGATGTCTAGAAGACATCATCAGGAGTCCATTCTGCTACGTTAAGCGGAGGTTCCTCTTCCTCAAGGATCTCCGGGGCAACGACGTCGATGTATTCACATGTAACTTCAAGTGTAGCACCATTAAACTAAGCTAAGCAAGACAAACATATACAGTCCATATAACATATAACAAATGAATAGCCAGACAGGAATAAATCATAAGAGATCAAGGAATGATCACTAGGCAGATCAGTGCATGAATTAGCATGAAACATACGAGTCATAGATAACAGATAAACATATTAACAAAACTAGTTGGCACATCCACATAAGCTATGTTCTCTCAAGTTAATCATATAACATGAAATAAATGAGAGCACAATATCAGGACAGGACAGGGCGGTGCTACTAGGAGACAGAGGTACCCAGAATTCTCCATCGTAGACCTAGGGTGCCGGTAAACCCTCAGAATATATTTCCATCTGCAGAGGGCCCGAAGTTTACTAAACCCACACTTAGCCGGGTCCGACTTAGATAGGGTCGAAGCTAAGTGGTACCGACTCATAGAGTGCAATGTACAAACAACAGAGCAGGTGCAAAACAGCATTAATCAGATACAGGACATACACAGGACATGTCCCTAGATAATAAATCGGTACTTACTGAAATATGCTGAACAAAGCCAGAAATAAGTGTAATATAACAGATGTGTAACAGAAAATACATAACTGAACAGAAGCATGATCAAGTCATACTAGAATACTGAAAACGGAATGCAATGCATGTACATATAGATCATATACGGAGTCAAGATGTAATTCAAGCCAAGCCTACGGTCTTGGGAACACATGTGGTCTTCACCGTCCAACTCAGGGTAGTATTAAGAATTTTGACATTATTGGGCTACAAAGGACCCCTTGGCGTTACATAATTTGGATGTCGAATCCCTTAATAGAACACATTTGGTTCGGTTACAATCCGAAGAGCACAAGGTCCCTTGTGGGTACGGTTTGCTCAATCCATATCCACAATTAAACAAATCCATTGGTCATATGATAGTTCAGGGTACACATCCTACAGGTCCATCTATCAGGCCAATCAACTAGAACAAACTATGGTTCAATATCTGGCTCATGGAAACATCCATTTGTCACAATTATGTAAAATCCAACACTTTTTGTTAGGTTCTACACATCATGAGCTTTCCAACGGTATGTAGAACTCCAAAAACGGACATACGGTTCAAAAGTTACGGTCATTGGAAATCTGCACATTGTAGGCATCAGGTTCGCTCGAGCGTCCAGTGTTCGCTCGAGCAAACCCCAGACAGAGAGTTGTTCGCTCGACCGGACCATATGGTTCGCTCGAGCGAACTCTCCCAGAGGACGTTTGCTCGAGCGTGCACTCACGCTCGCTCGAGCGAACTGTCAAATCCTGTGTTCCGAAAATCTGAAGCTTCTTTGTTTCTCCCAAGCCATTCAAAGCATTCTATCAGGTTTTAACCCACTACAAATGGGTATCCTTGAGCTTCCAAAATGCTCATAAAAAGTCATTCAATCAATCCCATATACATTAACAAGAACCATTCATTTATTTCATCAAAAGGAGTACCGAAATCCATTTTATGAGCAAGAAATGGGTATCTACACATGATTGCATATATTCAAGAGACAAACAAGGAAGCATGCATATCAATGTACATATTTAACTTGTGTTGGTGCTTGGAAGCTAACTCTCACACCTAATCCTTCTCAAACTCAAAAATCCCCAAAAACACAAGCTCAAATGCCCTAAAAATGGTGAAAACGAAATGGAAGAAAATGAATAAGGAAGAAGATGATGCATGCACGAATCTGAGACATTCTAAGATTGAAAGAAATCAAGAGGGAATGATTTGAAATAAACACAAGGGAAAGGAAGGTGAATACTTACCAAGGAAGAAGATGGAGCACACTTGGAGGAAATGGAGACTTGGAGAAAATGAAGTGGTGACTGGCTTCTACACAAGAAAGGTCCCTTGGTTGATTGCTTGAGATGAGGAAGGAAGAAATGAAGTAGAAGAAGAGATCCCAGCTGGAATGAAGAAGGAAAAAGAAGAGAAGAAGGAAAATGACTAGGGCTAGGGCTTTTAAGCCAATTTTTCCTGCACTACATGCAAGTCCACAAAAAGGACTAAATTTGCAAGAAAGGGCTTGGAGCTAATGAATGGGCTGGGAATGGGCCTAAATGGATCCAAATTCAATGGGTCAAGACATGAAAATTAAGGCCCATGAAATGCACTATGCAATGCATTAAAAACCCAAAAACTTCTAAGTACACACAAAACCCAAAACACTCCAAAAGTCATAATCTACCTAGTAGATGGTCAAACCCCACTAATTCTACCTAATCAAGTCCGATCACAATCAAAACATCCATTAAGCAATTAATCTAAATTAATTAACTCTAAAATGAGATTAAGGCGGGTCGGGGTGTTACGGCAGAGTTAGGGTTTTTGTTCCTTTGGATATGTTCTTGCTTCCTTTAATCTACGTGTGTTTTTTTTTTTTTTAGGGTTTCGAGTTTTGTAGTTACATGATCATGCCTCCAGCAGCCTCCATTCCTTCGTCAACCACCACCAACAACACAAACAAATTAGGAAGTGAACACGGGAACATAGATTATTTTTTTTTTCTTTTTCATTCTTTTTCCCCCCTTCTTGTCTCTGGTGCCTTCATTTGTATGAGTAGATGTATTGGAATAATAAAGATTAGCTCAAATAGGGGAGATTGATTTATTATGGCCTTCTAGGGTTTGGAGCTGCTCTCATAAGAATTACCGGACATCCGTTTGTAGAGTTGGAGGATGCCAGTGGCTTGTGTTGTGTTAAAATATAGGGTATTTCATAATCTTGAAGTCGATCAGACACTGCTATTGCAGTTTTTCATATCCAAAATTGCCAAGTCATCCAAATTTTGTGCGCCCCACAAGTGATCAAGAAAAAATTATTTTTAGGCTTTTTCAATTGCCATCGTTTCGCACCCCTCAACCGAAAATTCTGGGTCTGTCACTGCTTGTATGCATCGGGTTTTCACAAGATTTCGGTGATAACCCATTCGATTGTGCTCGAGGAATCCTCAATTCCTGCACCGAACATGTCCCGAAAACAAGAAGTTACCAGCCATAGTAAATGCAAGAAAATAAGTTGATGGGTTTATGCATAGAAACTTCAAGGACATGCTATCCTCAAGCCAAAGTCTTGTTTTGTGGTAAAAGTAAGTAACGGACTTCTAGTGGTTGAATTAGAAGTGGTTGCAAAGGTACCCATAGTGGGAGGAGTTTCTCACGTCCCCCATTATAAGAATCGGGAAAAAAGTGAGAAAATAAATAAAATTCAAATTTTCTGTATTTAATACAACACAAGCTTCCAAAAGTGGACTCACACAAGATTTCAACCTGTGATGAGTCAAAATAAATTTAATTAAATTCAGCGGAAGCTTTAATCAACTGGTATTCAAAGTTCATAAATGAGACCAAACACATAATCAGATAAACATTAATAATTAAATTTGAGGAATAAATAAAACAATTTCTAAATGAAGTATCATCATTAAAAGAAAGTTCATCTAAGGGTTTCTACGATGACGTTCATTCCTGTGCTGAATCAGACGGCTCCAAAGCCATCTCCGGCACCACACTCGGTTTTGTCAGTTGGCTCAAACGTTTGAAACGCTTGATCCTCATCCGTGGGATTAGGTTAAGGGAGGGAATATTCCCTGAGTTTAGGTTAACATGTCAAACTGTGGGCCAGGTTATCTACCTAGTGGCCCAGCTCACCGAACAAAAAACCTAATCTAACATGGTCCCCACCTAAACTCTAGCCACTTATTTAAATAAAATACATTTAATTAAAATAATAACATTCTTATAAGTGCCTAAAAATTACACTTCATTAGGGAGGATTAGGATCGCCTTGAGGCTCCTCGATGAAGATGAGATGCCTGCCTGAAACCTGAAAGGGAGAAGGAACAAGAAGAGGACAATGACAGAGACCCTGGCTGCGGGTAGCGCAAGGCCCTCTGATGCCTACGTTAATATAAGGACTGAACAATAGGATAGAAGAATAAGAGAGGCAGAGTAAGGGCTCAAGAATGGTATTATGTATACCTGAGTTGGGAGAGAACTTCTCCTATTTATAGAAGAGATCTCTATGATAAAGGACAATGGAGCCCACTGATTTGATCTGTACTTTGAAAAGTACGGTCTTATCAGCCCACATTCCTTTAAATGAAAGTCTATTCCGCCCACCATTCAATAAATGACAGTCTGATTGGGCCTGTAAGTGCAGAAAACTATGACTCACAATAATTGAGGTGCCTGATAGGACTTATCCAAGTAGAAGGAGATTATCTACTGCCTCAAAGCCTGAAAAGGAAGAAGAAACGGTCAGAGGACCCTGGCCTGGGCGGCGCAAGGCTCTCCGATGCCTAAGTCAGTATGTGAACTGGAACAAAGGAAGGGGAGGAAGAAGAGAGGCAGAGTAACGACTCTCAAGTATGGGTTGCGTACCTTGCATGTGAAATGAAGTCCTATTTATAGAGGACTCTTGAGGATGTTTTGGATGATATTTTGGAGTGGGTCCCACGATTTGATAGGATTTGATAGGGAAGTCTCTATCAGCCCACAAAGTAATAAATACGGTCCATATCAGCCCACAAAGTAATAAATGCCAGTCGGATTAGCCCACATTGCATTTAATGCATGTCATGTTGGGCCAGGTTCTGTTAGAGGCCTTTGGCAGTAGAGGTACCATCGGATCCATCATCGGGCCTCCCCCTGATGTGGCTACAGCCGCTGGATGCCGCCCTGTCGGCGATCTAGCGAAGATTGTAGACGGCTGATGTCGCATCTGTCCCACTGGCTCGCGCCCCTACTCTGCCATGTATCTGATGACGTGGCGGACGTAGGGCGCGAGCGGGGATTCTCCCTTGCTTTGGCTTCCGTCCCGACTCCTTTGGCCGGGGTCCCCGGCTCCCTTGGCCGAGGTCAAGCTCTTTAGCCGAAGTGGACCCTTGGTAGCCGAGCTCGGCGCTAGCAGCCAAAGTCTGTCCGATTTCGACTGAGGCATCTGTCTCGGCAGCCGAGATGAGCCTATGTGCCACGTGGATGGCACGTGGGAGTGCTTAATCCCATCTTATAGTCGTGATTAGCATAATCCTGGAGCTTTGAAAATCTCCCCACACAGGGCCCACCTTTTATTAAATGGTGGTTCAATCGACCCACAATTTATTAAATGAGGGTCTCATCGGGCCTCACCCTGTCCAGCCCTTTTGGCGGTGGTCCCATCGGATCTTGCCTCGAGCCTTGCCCTGATGGGGACGTAGCCGCTTGAAGGTGATCTGTATCTTGTCTGGGATTCTGGGTGACTAAGATGTCTTTTCAGCCTCATATGCGCATGCCCTTGTCATGTCATACGTCTCATGACGTGGCCGAGTCACCAAGGGAGTTCGATTGTTAGTACCTGTCTCGGCTAGCTTTCTGGCATTTCCTTAAAGCTCCGTAGCAGTTAAGTAGGTGGATGTCGAAGTGTGTGACCGAGGCCAGAACATAGTATCGGGGTTAGGGATGATCTTGATCTCGGCTGGTGCCCTGGAATCGCTACCGAGGTGCGCGTGGCTGAGGTAGAGACATGATTAGCTTGTATTATTACCAAAGCTGATGTAATCTCGGCTCCTTAGGAAATTCCCCCACACAATTGCCCCTACCTTCTGAGCTCTTGGAGCCAACTCTTTGAGGTCAGAAGCTATAAGACGGGAGAATCTTCAGAGGTCGGCGGTGGAAGGCTTTCGTCGAAGACGTTGGTATGGATTGTACTGCCGAGCCTTCCTTCTGCCCGAGTTTAGGTACTTTTAATCTTACATCGGTCTTGGCCGTTGACGCTTTATCCTTATCCGACGTTGCCTCGCCGTCCAAGCTGTTAAATGCCACGCCTTAATCATCGCGGGATTTGGGCTGGCGGTACTACGTGTCACCACTTAATTGGCTACCCTGTCAATTCGAAGAGGCGCGTACAGTAGTCGATGCAACATTCTCAAAATTTGAAACGGCGCCATTATGAAACGCTTCCCCCTCTTTTTCACTATAAGTAGGGGACGTCTTTGTTCCTTCTTCTTCTTTATTTGCATGTTTCTGGAGAAAGGAGAAGATTTTCAGAGAGCTTCAAGAAGAGAACGATGCTGAGGAGAAACGTTGCTGAGACTAAACCTCTGCCGGTTCGAATCTCTCTCCTACTCTTTGTCTTTGTAAGTTCTTCTCCTCTTCGCCTGACCTCTATCTGCGATTTAGGGCTTTTTCTTAGGGTTTTCCATTCTCCTTCTTCTAGTCTTTGTTTCTGTAGAAATGGGCATCTAGTCATTGGTTAGAGAACCCACCGGCGATTGCCAGTTCTTCTCCTCTTCGCCTGACCTGTGTCTGCGATTTAAGGTTTTCCATTCTCCTTCTTCTAGTCTTTGTTTCTGTAGAAATCGGCATCTACATTCATTGGTTAGAGAACCCACCGGCGATTGCCATTTTTAGGACTGCTTACCATATACCCGACGATGTTCTCGTCAGGCCTAACCCCGTCGGCTATAACAGTCGTGCCTTTTTTTATGGTTGGATGCCGTTCCCTTTGGTACCCATCACCGAAGGTGGAGTCCGATTCCCCTTAGACCCTCTTCTTAGGATCTGTTTGAGTAGGTGGTCCCTTTGCCCTTGTCAGCTGTCGCCCAATGGATGCAAAATTATAATGGGCACGGCTAAGCTCAATGGCATCTTAGGTATCGACCTCGGCATTCATGACATAGAAGATGTCTATGATTTGTGTAAGTCCGGAGATAATACTTATTACCTTCGAGTCAAGCTACACCGAGATGGATTCGTTCATGCTTTAGAGGAGTCGCATAAATACGCCGGGGATGACCTCCTGTATGTCTCTGAGAACTGGGAGTTCGTCGAGGCTGAAAAAGACAGAGTGTACCGAGTTCCTCATCGATTCGGGGCTGCCCAAGTCAATACCATCTCTTTTTAGATTTTACATGCCTTTTCTTTTCTTCTGTCTTGCCGAGCTGATGCCTTCTGTTTGTTGTGCAGCTGCTTGGGAAAGAAAACAATCTGCCAAGTATATCTGGACGAAGAACAAAACTTGGTTCCGAAAGGTCAAGGAGTATCACAGCCACGAGGGCAGAGCGGCTTGGTCGCTTCTGGAGTACCAGTAGAGATATCGCGGTTATTTCAAGAGGACGACCGGGCCGTCTCGGTAAGGAAGTCCGGAGAGAAGTGAGCCCAAGGACGAAATAGGGCAGGCTGCTGTTAGGGCCGAGGCGGAAATAGGAGAACCTTCGTAGGCCGAAATTGATACTAATCGCCGATCTGCGTCCGGTGCTCAGGCTTCTACATCGGGTTCTCCAGAGGTTCCTCTAAGGAGAAGAAACTCACAATAGATAGCTCAACCTTCTTCATCGAGTCCTGGAGCGGAGGAGGAGGAGACGATGCCTAATTGGTGTCCACCGGTTGAAGACTTGGAAGCGTTGGCGCTTGGAATTTTGGCTTCCTCGACCTCGAGAATTGCGGCAGCAATTGAGATTGTTGCCCCTGGGCCTTTTAGGGATCCTCCAGATTTCGTTGCCGCACTGAGATTCCTGCCTCCACGCCTTCTCCTAATTAGCCTACTAGCCTAGTTGTCCGGCAGCATTCAGCCGAGACCACTCAGGAGGAAAGTCGGGCAGTGAAAGGCCTGGGATCGAAGGAGAGTCCAGTGCGGCCATAGCGTCACAATTTACAGGTCCGGATCTCTAGAGGCCGAGCTTCTTGCTTGAGGATGGGAGACCGATAACAGTTGGGGATCAGATTCTCCGCAAAGTTGATCCCCTCGCTGTTGAAGCGCTCGGGCGAGCCTGTGCCTTGCCAAAGGACATGGCTACGCTGGAGAAGTACGACGATAGTAAACTGATGACGTCACTGATTCGGTCTACTTTCATGGTAGGTTTGTCTCAGGTTCTTTCAAGGTGTTTCATTTTGGCTTCTGTTGTCTAAACACTCTATTTTTTTGACAGACGATGCAAAAAAGCTTGGTTGCTGTGGACAGGCTTCATCAATTCAGTTCTGCGATTGCCCAACTAGAGACCGAAAAGAAAGGTCTTCAGGCAACTTTTGACGCCGGCAATGGGAAGGTGAATCAGCTGGTGGATCTCAATGAGGGATACAAAATGAAGGTTAGGCAAGCCAAGGACGAGGTTGACGCCGAGAAGAAGAAGGTAGCCGAGCTCGATGCCTCTCTGGAGAAGTTGAAGAAAGACTTTGAAGCCAAACTCCAGGCCGAGACCGAGAGGGCAAATGAACTTGAGCGGCTGAAGAAAGAAGCTGAAGCCAGGCTTGAATTGGAATTCAACGTTGCCTTAGAGAAGGGGGCGGCGCAGATAACAGCTTACTACAAAGCTCAAGTCATTGTCGTGAGGGATAAGTCCTAGGAAATGGAATGGCGCGCTGCATTGAAGGGAGCAGGAGTCCCTGAGGACAACCTGTCCTTCATAAGTCCACCCAAGTTCCCAGGCTCAGAGTCGAGCTATGCCCCCGCTACTACCGAGGTCCCTACTGATGTTCCCGAGACCACTGCAAATGAGTCCGTCCCAGCGGAGAAAGTGGTCATCGAAGTCAAGGACAACACTACTGATGATCCTCCTATATCCACTTGAAGGCCTCCTTTATCTTTTTTTTTTTTGCCTTGACGTATATTTTTGTTCTGCAATTGTATTTCCTTTCTTCGGGTTTATGATGCCCCCATTTTGTGATGAGGAACGACTCTGGTAGTACAATTGGTATTTCTCCATTTGCATCTGAACAACTTTCTTCTTTTCCTTTATGTCATCTTTCAAGTGTTTCTTGAGCACTTGTATGTGTCTGGCCTTAGTTTCTCGACCGGAGGCAGGCATCTGAACTTGGAAGATCAAAGTACTTGACTCGGCGCCAAAACTGGGAGGCCATAGTGTCCGTCTGTCTGCGGCGCAGCTTAGTCTATTGATCGAGCTTGAATCAAGGACAAGTTGGATACAAGTTTTTCGTCTTGGCGCTGTCCTCGTTATACTTTGTCCTGTAGCCGAAGTAGTTATTGAGGTAATCACTGACCTTTATGACTTGGTGTCATGCCCCGTGGTGTTTCAGCATTCTCCTAGTGCTTCATAGCAGTTAGGTGGGTGGTGTCGAGGTGCCAAGATTGAGATCTGACTGGTTGGTATGGGACCGAAGCCAGTGTAATCTTATTAGCACTCTTTCTGATCGAGACATGACTGGTTGGTGTCAGACTGGGACCAGTGTAGTCTCTTATCGCCGAGCTGGGGATGGCTGAGTCATGCCTTAGCTGCTGCCTTTATCAAAGCCGAGGTGCTTTCGGCGTCCTTTGGAGATACTCTCATACCAAGTACCTTAGAGAAATCTCTAGGCTATTGATCTTCCAAGGTCATAAATGACACTCTTTAATCGATGTAGAAGACGAATCGACGGCACTACGTGTCACCATCTGAATAGTCATCCAACCGCTTTGAAAAGACGTGCATCGACTCAATGGAAGCGTGTGCATTTTTTGACGATATGAAGGGGTGTCTGACACGTATATCTTCAGACTTGGAAAGGGTGTCGTTCCCCTCTATAAATATGTATAGAAGGTCAAGGTTTTCCTCATCTTATATTCTCGCCTTTACCGGAGAAGAAGCAGATATTTGTAGTGAGAGTGCTGTCTTGTAGGCTTCTGGTTCCTCATGAAGAAGGGATGGCGCTGGCGATCAGAAAAAATCACTCTGCCCAGTCTGTCTAGGCGAGGAAGCTGCCTGTGTCTTCATGAAATAGGGCTTTGGCCCGCTTTAACAGAGGAATTTGAAGGAGGTACTATCATGGAGCCGTCCGTGTCTTCATGAAATACATCCTCGACCACTCTTGTCGGCTGGGAGTAGATAAGGCATCTATACTTGGTGACCTCGAGCCAAGAATGGAAAATAGATGTCCTTCGCTTTTTCCACGCCGCATCAATCCCTCTCTATAGTAGGGAGCATTTTTGCTTGTAATAAGATGTAATAGAAAACACTTCTGTTTGTAATTTTTCCTAATAATTCAATAAGAAGGCTCTTTTGCTTTGCAATCTATCTTTCTTTTGCTGCTTTGGTTGTTTTCATTTGACTAGTTTGTAATCAATTGAGGAAGTCAAACATACCTGGTTGGTAATTTTACCGGGACCAGGGTAGGTCTTGTAACACTCGCTGAGTTGTTTCGGACCGAAACATGACTAGCTGGCTCATCACCAGAGCTGTAGTCTCGTTGGCCGGTCATCTGGTACTCTTACTGAGATACCATGTGGCCGAATTGGCTCGGTGCTTCTTTTGCTAGTCTCAGCACGAGCTCCATCAAATCGGGACATGACCAACTGGCTCGTCACCAGAGATGTGGTAGTCTTGTTGGCCAGCGAACTGATACTATTATCGAGATACGCGTGCGGCCGAGCTGACTCGATGCTGCTTTTGCTAGTCTCGGCATGAGTTTGATAAAACCGGGACATGACCAGCTGGCTCGTCACCAGAGGTATAGTCTTGTTGGTCAGTGATCTGGTACTATTATGGAGATGCGCGTGCGGCCGAGCTGACTCGATGCTGCTTTTACTAGTCTCAACATGAGTTTGATAAAATCGGGACATGACCAGCTGGCTCGTCACCAGAGGTATAGTCTTGTTGGCCAGCGATCTGGTACTATTACCGAGATGCACGTGCGGCCGAGCTGACTCGATGCTGCTTTTGCTAGTCTCAGCATGAGTTTGATAAAACCAATACATGACTAGCTGGCTCGTCACCAGAGGTGTAGTCTTGAAAGCAATCAGAGATTTGAGACCAATCAGAGAACAAAGGCTTCTTTTATTGATCTTCAAAGATTGATTACAATTCAAAAATAGTACTTCTTGAGGTGCGTCACGTTCCACGGTCGTGGCAGTTCTTTGTCGTCCATGTCCTCAAGTCTGTACGCTGACTGGCCAACAGCCGAGATCACCTTAAATGGTCCATGCCAGTTAGGTGCTAGCTTGCCTTGGTTTGGATCTCTGTCTGCAGGTAGTGTCTTCTTCAGGACCAACTCTCCGACTGAGAATTTCCTTTCTCTGACTTTTCGATTGTAGCCCCTAGCCAACTGCTACTAGTGGGCGGCTAGGCGGATTACCGCTGCTTCTCTGCTCTCTTCGGCTAGGTCTAGCTCTCGAGCCAGGTTCACATCATTTTGGCCTTGGTCGAAGAGTTTCGATCTCAAGGTCGGGAAGCTGACCTCAAGTGGAATCACAGCTTCCATTCCATAGGCCAAGGAGAAAGGCGTTGCCGAAGTGGAGCGCTTTGGAGTAGTCCTGTATGCCCATAAGACACTTGGAAGTTCTTCCACCCATCTTCCTTTGGCTCGGTCGAGCCTCTTCTTCAGTCCGTAGAGAACCACCTTGTTGGAGATTTCAGCTTGATCGTTGCTCTGAGGGTAGGCTGGGCTCTTTATGAGCTAAATAAATACCATGGGAGAGATGGGTTCAAGCTCCTACCTGGCAATGCCCAAACAAGAAGCAAGGAGAAAGATGGAGTAGAAAATCAGCTGGAATCTCCAAGCAAATGGTAGCAAACGAAAGCTTGAGATGAGAGGAAGAAAATGGTAGTCTTAGATTTGAGAACGGAGCTCTCTAGCTAGATCATTCAAGAGGAAGAAGATGAGGAAAAATGGGTTTTCTCCTCCCAGCTCTAGGTCAAGAAGTTGCAGGAAAAAGAAATGAAAATAGAAGATGGAGAAGACAACTTAAGTAGCTTGAAAATGGGGACCATTCAACTGAAATTTGAAATGGCTAAAACATGGTCTTGCGGGCCCCGGACGAGATCGACGAAGAAGACAAAATCGATCGTTGAAATATCTAGTTTCTAAAAAGTATATTTTCCCTAATTTCTGAAATTTTTGAAAATCAGGTACAGATTTAGTGTAAAATGTCATTTTTGCCTTTTTTCTCGAAAAACGCAATTTCTGAGTCTCAAATTCAAACGGTACATGAAAGTTGTTAGGATCAGTAAAATGAGTCAAAATGTATAAAAACTAGTATTTTAGAAATCAAGAATAATTTATCACAAAAATACATTTCACAAAGACCGGGTCAAACCAAAGTCAACGGTCCCTAAAATCTCCAAAGTTAAAAAAAAAATCTATCAAATTCAACAACCAAGTTAAACCCACTACTAATCTTACTGAAAAAGAAAACCACAATTCAAATAACACTAAACCCAAAAATTGGGGGTCGGGGTCTTATACGGGTCTTACCGAAAGTTGGTGGACATGTGCAATTTAAGGGGGTCATGTGTTTCGTCCATTTGGATGGACAAAAGGTGGGCCCCATAAGTACGAGCTTACGAAATTTTCTTCCTAACCTCGAACTTAGGGGAGCCTTTCTATATATATATATATAGTGGAGCCGGAATCTTACAGAATTCATGTTGGTGAATGGATTTATAAAAGGTTCTCAAGGAAGCAATCAATAGTCAGATGAGTTTGTCAAATGAAAATGCAATTGGGTTTCTTTCTATTTTGAAACTTTCCCTGTGCTATTGTATAATACACTGTTGTTTGCAAATCTCAAGTACCATGTATAAACTAGAGTAAGAAAAAGAAGAACAAAGAGGAGGGAAACAAAAAGGAGGAGAGAAGCTCACATGGGGTCGCCGGGTGGTCTCCGTAGGTTGCCGCAAGAGGAGAGCTGGTTTGAATCTTGGGAGGGAATAAAAAGAAACAGTAGAAGGAGAGAAGGAAAGAATAAGGGAGGGGTTTCGGAGCGGCAAGAAGGAACGAATAAGGGAGGGGTTTTGGAACGGCATTTTGGGTGTTTGGAAACAAATAGAGAGGAGGGAAGTAACGGAAATCACTCATTCGCACGGGATGTCCTAATTTGAAATAAATATGTAAAATTTAAGTCCTATTTTGAAATTTAAGATTTTTTTCCTGATTCGAAATATGGGCAAAACTTGAGCCCTCTTTTAGAACTATCTAATATATCTTCTATTTCTCTCTCTAAACATTTTTTAATGTCTCTTTCGTACCTGATGAGTCAAGCCCAATCCGGATCGCGGCAATGAGTCAGGTCCAAGTGACCCGGTCCGTCTAGGATCGTGGGTCAGGCCAGAATAGCTCCGTTGAGATCCGGGTTTCGTTAAACAAAGCCTCGTCACCTCAGGCTCCAAGTCATCGCGACGAAGTCCTCCCCTCACCTGCATTTACCAAGTCTCACGGAGAGGATCTCACCTGCCTTCCACCTGGCTCGATCCTCAAGGACACGACTGAGGCTCCAAAGAGACGTTGAACTGATCGCATCCCCACCTGGTGGGGAAGAGTTATAAATAGAGCCCTCTCATCACTTGAGAAAAGGATGGTTTTCCCTACTTTCTCATATCTGTAACTCTCTACATTAATCAAACATCACCATTTTGAAGTGGACGTAGGTCACGCTTGACCGAACCACTATAAATCTCTCATCTCTCTTCATTTACTGCACAGTATTAATTATCTGACCGGTGGTGTCCGAATTTACCCTTTTTGGCATCATCAGTTTGGCGCCGTCTGTGGGGAACGAAAAAATTCAAACCCCTTGTTAGAATCATGGTGATCAGCACGAGGTCTGTAAGACGAGAGGACAACCCTGGCCTAACTACGGGTCCGGGCCCTACCGTTCAACCAAACTCTCCCAGACAGGGAGAGAACGGTCCTCCACCGGGTAATCCTATCCCGATTACTCCCGCTCCTACTCCCTCTCCACAGCAGATGATGGAGACCATGCAACAGCTAGTGACTCAAAACCAGCAAATCCTCCAGCTTATGCTCGCAGGGCAAGGAGGAGCGCCGTTCGGTGGGATACAGCAGCAGGAGGCGACGCGCCCGCGGGGCCCGACTGCTCCGCGAAACGGAGCGCCTCACCCGGGCGCCCATCCCCTGGGCGCCCAGGGCAGAGGACTTCCTATGGGCGCCCAGCCCAGTCTCCATCACCTGGGCGCCCATCCCTATGGCGCCCAGGGTCGAGGAGTTCCCCCGATGATGCAGTTCCATCGCGCCCAGGATGCCTCTGCCGGCGCTCCCTTGGACCCCCCACCTGGCCCGAGCCTGGTTGGTCCTCAAGGTCATGCTTATTATGCAGTGCCTCCACCTCCAGGTGGAGCCCAGTTTGCGAAAACCTCAGGCTGATGATCCCCACTTCCAAGAAGGGGGAAGCGAAAATAATACAGTGGGGGAAGAAAGCAATCTCCCTGGTCCTTCCAGAGAACCCCATAATCAATGGGAGGAAAAATTTAAGGAGATGCAGAATCAAATCGGGGACGTCTTCGATGCTGTGAGGGCGCAGGCCCCAGAGACGGTAGATTATCTCGTCAGACGAACGAACACCCCGTTCAAGTCTGATGTAGTAAACTACCCCCTTCCTCGGAGGTTCAAAATGCCGTCCATGGAGACCTTCGATGGAAGGAAGGATCCACTGGATCACCTGGAAACTTATAAGACCGTGATGCAGTTGCACAATATCGCTGATGAGATCATGTGCAGAGCATTCCCGACCACACTGAAGGGCTCCGCCCGACAGTGGTTTTCCAATCTCGCCCCAGCTTCCATCGCCACCTTCGAAGAACTAAGCAGGTCCTTCGTATCACATTTCATTGGAGGACGACGCCGCCATCAAAAGCCACCCACACACCTGCTGAGTGTAAAGCAGGACAGTAATGAGAGCCTCAGGGCATACCTCACTCGTTTTAACGAGGAGGTACTTCAGGTGGAGGAACCCGATGACAAGGTGACCATGACTGCTTTCTTGGGAGGCCTCCGTTCATCGGGTTTCTACTTCTCAATAATGAAGCGCCCACCAAAGAACATGACGGAGCTGTTGGCGAAAGCCCAGAAATATATGAATGCGGAGGACGCTACTAGGGCCAGGCGGGGCGAGTCCTCCAGAGTGGCGGATAAAGGAAAACACGATAGAGACGACAAGAAGGAACCCAGTAATAAGCGGAGCAGAACCGAGAGGATACCTGCTAGAGACCGACTCGGTCCTGCCCCCCCGAGAGACCGACCCTTCCCTGCTCCGCAGAGAAACCAACAAGCTTTCACAGCTCTCAATGCTGCAGTAGGGCACATTCTACTGGAAATTCAAGATGATCCTGCAATAAAATGGCCGGGAAAAATGAAAGCTCCATCACATCGCAGGAATATGACCAATACTGTCGCTTCCACCGCGATCACGGTCATGATACTGACGATTGCTTTGACCTCAAGAGGCAGATTGAAGATCTGATCCAGCGGGGACACCTGCGCCAGTATGTTGCCGGTAGGGGGCAGGGGCCGCCACAGCCTCATAACGTCGAAAATCAGCACCCTATTGGAGAAATTCGTACTATCTCTGGAGGATCAGCAGAGTCATTCTCCGCCATGAAAGCCTATGCCAGAAAGGCGAGGCATCCTGATGAACCACCCCCGTCAAAAGCGTCGAGGCACAGCACTGATGAGACTATATCCTTCTCGGATAAAGATCTAGAGGACATCCAGTACCCTCATGACGACCCTCTGGTGCTCTCTATGACCGTCGCCAATTTTTAGGTGCATAGGATCTTGGTTGACAGTGGGAGTTCCGCAGATATTTTATTTGTGGAAGCCTATGATAAGCTGAGGTTGGGCCGAGAGAGATTGCAACCAGTCAAGTTTCCTCTCATCGGTTTCTCGGGGGAAAAGGTGTATCCTTTGGGGGCCATCACGTTACCGGTCACGGCCGGAACAGCCCCCCGAACCTCCACCACAATGGTCAATTTCCTGGTGATAGATTGTCCATCAGCATACAACATCATCCTGGGGCGACCCACTCTTAACTCCTTGAGAGCCGTCCCTTCCACATACCATCTCATCCTCCGCTTCCCAACCCCGAATGGAGTAGGGGAGGTAAGAGGAGACCAAGTAGCAGCAAGAGAATGCTACGTCACCTCGATGAAGGCCAAGATGACGCAGGAGGCGCTGCAAGTGGAGCTCTTGGACCCATGAGATGAGGCCACCACAGAAAGAGGGGAGCCAGTTGAAAAACTCACCCTATAATCTTGCATGAGGAACATCCAGAGAGGAAGGTGTATATTGGCTCTTCACTCCCGAAAGCTCTGGTTGGCCGATTGACAGATTTTTTGAGGGATAATATGGGCATATTCGCATGGTCACATGCTGATCTGGAAGGGATCAACCCAGCCGTCGCCACCCATCGCCTCAATGTCAGCCCTCTCCACAAACCTGTTCGGCAAAGGTTAAGGGGCGCCTCCACTGAAAGGGCCCAAGCAATAGAGAAGGAAGTGGGAAAGCTGATGGACACCGGGGCAGTCAGAGAAGTCGCGTACCCTGAATGGCTCTCCAATGTGGTGATGGTGGCCAAAGCAAATGGGAAGTGGCGCCTCTGCGTAGACTTCAGCGAACTCAACAAGGCATGCCCGAAGGACAGCTACCCGTTGCCCAGGATCGACCTCCTCATCGACGCCACGGCGGGACACGAGCTTCTTTCCTTCCTGGATGCTTATTCTGGATACAACCAGATTAGCATGCACCCTCCCGATCAGGAAAAAACATCCTTCATCACTCCGAAGGGCACCTACTGCTACAGGGTTATGCCCTTCGGGCTAAAGAACGCTGGAGCAACCTCCCAGCGCCTGGTGAACAGGATGTTCCACTCCCAGATCGGGCGAACGATGGAAGTGTATGTCGACGGCATGCTAGTGAAGAGCTTGGCTGCAGCAGATCACATCGGTCATCTTCAAGAAACCTTCAGTGTTCTTAGGACCTACAACATGAGGCTGAATCCCGAGAAATGCGCTTTTGGCGTTGGATCAGGAAAGTTCTTGGGATTCATGGTCAATCAGAGGGGGATTGAGGCGAACCCTGACAAAATCAAGGCCATATTCGATATGAGGTCGCCATCATCAACTAACGAGCTGCAGCGCCTCAATGGGACAATTGCAGCGCTCAACAGGTTCGTCTCCAAATCTGCAGATAAGTGTTTGCCCTTCTTCAAAATTCTGAGGAAAACTTTTGAATGGGGATCTGAGGCTGAGGAGGCTTTCCAAAAGCTTAAGGCATACCTGGCCACACCTCCTCTCCTCTCACATGCTTCACCTGGGGAAATGCTGTATTTATACCTCTCTGCTTCTCCCTCAGCAGTAAGCTCTGTCCTCATTTCAGACCATGGTGGGGTACAAAAACCAATCTACTATGTGAGCAGAGCATACAGAGGGGCAGAGATCAGATACTCCGAATTGGAAAAACTAGCGCTCGCCCTCGTTTCTACTGCGAGGCGTCTACGTCATTACTTCCAGAGCCACACAGTCACTGTCATCACGGATCAACCTCTGAAAAGAGTTTTGGCAAAACCTGATGTTGCTGGAAGATTGGCTAAGTGGTCGGTGGAGCTTGGTGAGTTCGACATTCACTATCAACCGAGGCCTGCCATCAAAGCACAGGCTTTGGCAGACTTTGTAGCTGAACTTACATATGCTGAAGAACAAACTGAGGATCCTCCTCTGCTTACACTGGGCGCCCAGCTCTCAACGGGCGCCCAGCTCTCCTCTCCCACACTGGGTGCCCAGCCCTCAACGGGCGCCCAGCTCTCCTCCCCCACACTGGGCGCCCAGCTCTCCACTTCACCTCTGGGCGCCCAGCTCTCCTCTCCCTCAACGGGCGCCCAGCTCTCCACCTCATCTCTGGGCGCCCAAGCTTCTCCCCCACAGGGCTCGCAGGCCTCTCCATCTGTGAATGAAGCACCTCTCCAAAGTGCCCAAGTACCTCCTGAGAGGTCCAATGTCTCGCCACTACCAGCCTGGAAACTCTACGTTGATGGCTCAGCAACCACAGAGGGAAGCGGAGCTGGCTTAATCCTAATAAGTCCTGATGGTACACCCAGCAAATATGCAGTGAAGCTCCACTTCATTGCCTCAAACAATGAAGCCGAGTATGAGGCCCTCCTATCTGGTCTAAAATTGGCGATTGAGATGGACGCCAAATCTGTTCTCGCTTACAGCGATTCACAACTGGTGGTGAATCAAGTAAACGGCGACTTCGAAGCAAAGGAGGAAAGAATGCAAGATTACCTCAGCATGGTGAAGGAAATAATCAAAAGTTTCCAATATTTTCAGCTCTCTCACATTCCTAGGGGAGAAAATGTTGCCGCCGACGCACTCGCCAGGCTCGCCTCATCATTGGAGGCCTCATCTGCAGAACCGACACTCATCGGGCATCAGTTGGAGAAGAGTAAGTTAGATGTAGTGACCGGAAACATCAACTGTGCATCAGAAGGCGACGAGCCAAATTGGATGACCCCCATAAAAGCCTTCCTCCAAGAAGGCACCGAGCCAGATGACCATCTTGAAGCTAGGAAACTGAGGATGAGAGCTTCTAAGTTCACAATCCTACAGGAAGTTCTCTACAAGATGGGTTACAACCTACCGTTGCTGCACTGCCTTTCCCCAGAAGAGGCTGACTACGCCCTCAGAGAAATTCATGAGGGGATTTGTGGAAATCACTCGGGAGGACGCTGCCTCGCCCATAAAGCGCTTAGGCAAGGGTACTTTTGGCCAAGCATGTTGAAAGATGCCAAAGACCTCGCCAAGAGATGTGACAAATGCCAGCGCTTCGCCACTGTGACGCGGCAGCCACCAGAAGAGCTGACCACCATCCTCAGCCCGTGGCCTTTCTCCAAGTGGGGCATCGACATTTTGGGCCCCCTGCCTTTGAGTAGAGGCCAATGCAAGTTCAAAGTGGTCGCCATCGACTACTTTACAAAATGGGCGGAGGCGAAACCCCTAGCGAAGATAACAGACTACAAGGTGAAGGATTTCGTCTGGAAAAACCTGGTCTGTCGCTTCGGGATACCTAATACCATTGTCAGCGACAATGGCAAACAATTCGAAAACAGGCTCTTCAACTCCTTCTGCGCCGACCTTCACATAAAACAACCTCACTCCAGCCCGGCACACCCCCAGGCAAATGGACAAGCATAGGTGATGGTGAGGACAGTCCTGCGCAACCTCAAGACAAGGCTCGAAAGAGCAAAAGGTCTGTGGGTTGATGAGCTTCCAGGGGTATTATGGGCCTACAGGACAACTCCGCGGACTCCTACAGGAGAAACCCCTTTCTCTCTTGCTTTTGGGACTGAGGCGGTAATCCCTGTCGAGATAGGGGTACATTCCCTAAGGGTCCACCAATACAACCCTGCCACCAACGAAGAAGGACTCCGCCTCAACCTCGGTTTGATAGAGGAGGCAAGAGAAATGGCTGTGGTCCATAATGTGGAGTACAAACGACGCATGGCCAAGTACTACAATTCGAGGGTGAAGCCTCGTTCCTTCCAACCAGGAGACCTAGTCCTCAAGAAGGTGATTCTCGCTACGAAGGACTCTCGGGAAGGAAAGCTCGGACCAAATTGGGAAGGTCCGTATCTCATAATAGAAGTGGTGAGACCAGGTACCTACAGAATCCAGAACTCTGAAGGAAAGGTCTTACCCCATCCGTGGAATGCAGAACACTTGAAGAAGTACTACCAGTGAAGAGGTCTAGGGGGGTGAATTAGGGTTTTTGTTAAAGGACTTAGGTTTGCACTTTTTATTTCATTTAATGTTGCAAAACAATGGATGGATAAATAAAATTACTTTTATTACCAAAAGTTGCATAAATCAGGCTTATGCTGCCTTTACAAAAGTCAAGCTACCTACCCATAAAATCCCTATACACTAATCACTTTCATCCCCTTCCTCATAATCCTCCTCTTCATCGTCCTTATAATCACCAGAGCTGCTACCACCATCATCAGGCGCCTCCATCGGCACAAAGCCTGATATGTCAATGTCTGGAAAGGCGGCCGAAATCTTCCCTCGAAGCTCCTCGTAGCCATCAATGAAGGCATCCGCAATGCCAATCTGCAGGTCCCTCTCAGCTTGAGAAGCTCTCTCGGACGCTGCCCTCATCTCTGCCTCTACAGCAACTTCTCTGAGCCTCACCTTCTCAAGGGTTCGAGCAAGCTCAGCCTCACTGAGCGAAGCCCTCTCACGGGCCTTCATCAGCTCAGCCTCACTGAGCGAAGCCCTCTCGCGGGCCTTCATCAGCTCAGCCTCACTGAGCGAAGCCCTCTCGCGGGTCTTCGTAAGCTCAGCCTCGGTGAGCGAAGCCTTCTCGCAGGTCTTCGAAAGCTCATCTTCTACCTCGGCCGCCCTCTTATTGGCTGCTGAAAGCCCGGTCTCAAGCTCGCTTACCCTCTCTCGGGACGCAGCAAGATCGGTCGCGGAAATCCTACCAGCGGCTTCCAGAGCAATAATCTTCTCTCGAGCAGTGGAGAGCTCTAGCCGCATAGCCTCCTTCTCCCGTCTCATCTGACCACAAGACTGGGCTCGCGACAACAAGCAGATGGATGATGTGGAAAGCTAAAAAGATAAGAGACGAGAAGTGAGACAGTTGTAAAGAAATGAAGGGGTAACAATCTGGAGAAAAATAAATAATGAACTTCACCTGAGTCAGACCCTCTACAAATGAGTCAATGACCCCCTCGGTGCCCAAGGCGTTAACCCGAAAGACCTCATGCGCCAGCACATATTTCCCTAGCCTATCCCGCATCTCCCACGAACGACCCCGCCTGGGACCGGTCCCGGTGGGTGCCCCTGTAGAAGTACCCGGTTGTGGAGGACATAGCCGAGGGATAGGAAGTGTGGCTGAAGAGGAAGGCTGCGAGACAACAGTCTTAGCGGAGGAGATCCCTGCCTGAAGAGATATCACAGGTAAAACCACTCGAGTAGGAGACACTCGGTGCTCAGTGCGAGAAGCTAATAGAGAGGTTCCTGGTGAGACATCGCCTGTTCTCGCCACCTTCGAAGGAGGGGTACCCCTATCCGAGAAGCGGGTCGAAAAGCGGGCTCCAATCATCTCTCTGCTTACCTCCGTGCCTATTAAGAGAAGTAGTGGCAAGTGAGACATTGATACAACACATCAGATAATGTTTAAGATTATGGCCAAAGCAGATTTAACTTACTTTTTCTCTTTGATGACGGTCCTGAAGAAGAGCCCGGAAAAGGTCCACTGGCCTTACTGCTTTCTTTGGGAATAAGAGCTCCCAAGTCTTTCTCTGGATGATCCCTCACCGCTTGCAGCTTCGCCTCTTGATCCTTGGAGAGTATGGGAGGATCTGCGGAGAAACGGTGAGCATAGGAAAACAATATATATACATATATATAAGTATGGAGAAGTGAGCAGGGAGACGTACCCAGTCTCTTGGCGCCAATCCATCGTGTGGGCACCAAAGCCTGATCTGCTTGTGAAGCCCACTCGCCACCTATGAAGAAGAAACGAGATTTCCAGCTGTGACAGTTGGAACGCATCCCTGTAAGAAGCTTACATCCCCTGGAGGTGAGATAATACCATCCCCTATTTGGGGCAGGAGACTCTGTCAAGTTGTAAGCGGCGTGAAACTCAACTGGAGAGGCATCCTGGCCATTCACCTTCCTCCACAACGCCAGAAAACCCAGCAAAGCCCTCCAGCCGTTGGGCACGAGACGCCCCGGGGTTAAAGAAAAATAGTGAAGAATCCGGCAGATGGAAGAAGACATTGGAAATCTCAGCCCGGCCTCAAGCATCTCCTCATAAATGAGGATCTCAACTGAGGAGCTGTCGCAAGCTGGCTCATCTTTTTCAGCAAGACGACACATCACCATGGGCGGAATACGATACGAAGTAATGATTCGGGAGATGTCACCTCCTGTCCTAAAGGTGCTGAAAATTGTGCTTACTTTGGACCCGTCGTCCTCAACGATGACCTTCCCTTGGTATTTCTTGGGACGAGGACGCAATTTTTCTCTCGTTGAGGAGACCGATGCAAGGTCTCGTGGCCCCTTGCCTGATGCGACACCTGAACGAGAGGTGCTGTGACCCACTTCCGGTTCGGTCCTGATCGCTTGTGGAAGATTACGCTCCCCCTGAACCTCCTCACCCTCGCTCAGTAGACCCCCAGTCCGCAGGCTCTCGCCCCGCCAGGCCTCGGCCTTGCCCTCCATACCTCGCCGCAATGGGCCCTCGCCCAATGCATGCACGCCCAGCTCAGGCTCGCCCACCAAGTTGGGGTCGCCCGTCAGTCCTCCACCTAGCAAGCCACCCCCCTGCCTGGGCTCGCCCGTCAGGCCTGCTGGGCTGGCCTCGCAACCCGGGCGATCTGCCCCTTTGCGCAGGAGAGCCCTCTCGCCCTTGCTGCTCGCCCAAGGGGGCATCTCGCCCAACAGGCTGGGCTCACCGTGTGGGCTGCTCGCCCAAGGGGGCATCACCGCGCCTCCCTCGCCGCTGCTGCTCGCCCAGGGGGGCCCCACGACGCCGCCCGCGCCTCCCTCGCCGCTGCTGCTCGCCCAGGGGGGCCCCTCGTCTCCGCCCAGCGCTGCAGGGGCGCCTGCAACTGGGCGGGCGCCCACCGCGGCAGCCCCCTCGCCCGCTGCCAGCGCGCCGCCCGCGGTGCCCGCGCCTCCCTCACCGCTGCTGCTCGCCCAGGGGGGCCCCGCGACGCCGCCCGCTCCTCCCTCGCCACTGCTGCTCGCCCAGGGGGGGGCCCACGACGCCGCCCGCGTCTCCCTCGCCCGTCTCCTCCTCCTCGCCCATCTCCTCCTTCTCTCCACGCCCATCGCCCAACGCAGGGTCGCCCTTCTCGCGGGCGACCACCTGGTCCTCGCCCATCGCGGGCGACCGCCCACCAGATCCTCGCCCATTGCCCAGCATCGCAGGGATGACCACATCCTCCTCACCTATTGAGGGATCGCCGGAAACGCCAACGCCAGTGCCTACCCTGCCGCTTGCCACCATCTTCTTCTCTCCTAATGGTTTTTCTGCAGAACCAAGTTTATTTCTTTCGAAGAAATCATGCTCTAGGGCTTATTTTATAGCCAAAGTTTTCAAAGAAGAGTAACCCAAGCCGGGAGGACTCTCCGAAATACAAATCTACAGGAACAAGCAAGGTCAAAATCGGGAAGAAGAAAATTTGTCAAGAGAGACGAAATCGGAATTTATCAATGCCCCCTTTCAAAAAAAATATATTATTATTTGAGCACGGGGCATTGAGGGGGCAAATGATGAGTCAAGCCCAATCCGGATCGCGGTAATGAGTCAGGTCCAAGTGACCCGGTCCGTCTAGGATCGTGGGTCAGGCCAGAATAGCTCCGTTGAGATCTGGGTTTCGTTAAACAAAGCCTCGTCACCTCAGGCTCCAAGTCATCGCGACGAAGTCCTCCCCTCACCTGCATTTACCAAGTCTCACGGAGAGGATCTCACCTGCCTTCCACCTGGCTCGATCCTCAAGGACACAACTGAGGCTCCAAAGAGACGTTGAACTGATCGCATCCCCACCTGGTGGGGAAGAGTTATAAATAGAGCCCTCTCATCACTTGAGAAAAGATGGTTTTCATCCCTATTTTCTCATATCTGTAACTCTCTACATTAATCAAACATCACCATTTTGAAGTGGACGTAGGTCACGCTTGACCGAACCACTATAAATCTCTCATCTCTCTTCATTTACTGCACAGTATTAATTATCTGACCGGTGGTGTCCGAATTTACCCTTTTTGGCATCATCAGTACCTATGGAACATATGGAAAACAAAAACGTCCTTTAAAAAAGACTATGTTGCACCATAGTAGTCAATTCCATTTTGTTGGCCAAAACGGAGTGGGCTAAAAAAATTCCGGTTTAGATTCCGGTCCATTTTGGTTTGTAGCATAGTTTTCACTAATTCTTTTATTTTTTTTCTCAATATGTATAATTTATATTTTTTTCTATTTTACACATATATGTATATATATTTTTTAGTTTTTATTATTTTGAAAAGTTACTCCAAAAAATTTTGCCGAAATTTTGAAATACTAAAATATTTCATCTTGGAGGCCTAGACCGAAATGATAATAGTAACAGAATTGACAACTATGAATTGCACCCTTCTTCAGTATCTTTGTCTTTGGTACGAACCTGGGATAAGAAATTCATTAACCAATGGGCCATAAGTTTTGATGAACTAATATGTTGTGATGGTGCTTTTCCAAATCATGTCAGCCCCCTCATGATGCTTGACCCTTTTCCAAACTATCCAACAAGAACATGATAGAAGAGAACACCTTAGGCGTAATTCATGAAGCTCGTTCATTTCAGGATACATTTCCCATTGGGGTTTTACAGTAGGTATTAGTACAATTGAAGATTAAGTTGAAATTTCAAAGGCCCAAGGTGGTAAAGCCGAATATAAATAGCACTTGGTGTAGTTACTTAGGCTCTTATAAATTTTATGTTTCCACATTTCAGGAAGCACATTTTTCTTTTTTTAAAGAAGTGAAACTAGTTGCCCCACCTAGGGAACATAAGAAAAGCTTGTGGGGTTTAGACTTTTCAATTGTTCCTCAAAATTCACTCAAAATTAATTAGAAAATAAGTAAGAAAAAATGTTACAAAAGGCCCATCTTTAAAAGTAGGATCCAATGAGTTTTTCTCTTTAAAAGAGACGTTTAAAAGTGAAACTAGTGGCCTAACTTATCAAAAATATGAGAATCTAGTGGGGCCCAAAATTTTCAAGAGATGCTCAAAATGCAAAACCCCCCCCCCCCCCCATTTACCTATACGTTCTCCGTACTGTTCGTACGTAAAAAAAGTTTTAAAAAGGTACTTTTTTGCGATATCACAACACTATATGCGATATCGCAATTTCTATATGTGATATCACAATTACCTCTTGCGATATCGCAAATAACTTCATGGGATATCGCATAAAGTGTTACGTACAAAGTCTATGGTTGCATTTTTTTATATATTTTCATCCCGTTCTATAGCTTTTATATTTGAATTTGCACACTAATTTAGGGTTCACAATTGGCTTGATGACCCAAGTTGTAGAACAGACCCTAGATGGTAATCTCAGCAGTTCTTGGTCCAAGTTGAAGAGGAGTAGAAGGAAACCTGGTCTCAACCCAACTTTGGAGCGAAGGAGAATGGATTCGATAATAATCATGAGAAGCCATGGATGACACCGGTACTTGAAAAGAGAGCATTAAAGATGTTTCATGCACGTTTGAAAAAAAAAATATAGATTTCCTAGATTTTAGAATCCAAGTTATGCTCTTTTCCTGCATAGTTTGAATTGTGGAATCCACAAATATTTATTTTTTATTTTATCTCAGCCAAGGGAGCTGAGAACCAAGAGAGAGCCCGCACACATGGGAAGGTAGCCTATGTAAGTGAGAAGAGGTAATGTACCTGGGGTTCAAATCCTAGGCAGCCACGTAAGAACTGACACTCCTTACCACTCATGTTGTGCTAAGGAGCCGTTCTTCACAATTTTTATTTGGTGAGTGAAGTATGTGGGATGCATCCTCCACATCCAATGCTTTTATAAAGAAGATTTTGCACCGAATCAGCAAAGGCACCTTTGTGTACACGTTGCGGAAAACCAGAGCCGCAAAAAAAAAGTTTCCGACTACCCATCATAGGAATTTGTTTTCCAAGAAATTGCAAAAAACTTATCCTCTTTTGTACTTTTCTGTAAAGGAAATCGGTAACCTGAAACATAAATTTTACTATAGTGTGAAAGTTAAGTTCCACAATCTTCACTTTTTCTACGGAATACTAGCTACATAAACGTGCCCTTAGATTTACATATGTCCACAGGAAGCTTCTATTTTCAGAGGGAAATGTTGCAAACGAGCCCCAGATATATTAGTTTTGTCTATTGATAGGTAACATGACTCCAACTCTTGGCAACCTTTTGCATTACGACAATGAGCACCGACGCGCTACAACATTGGCCCTAAAAAGAGTCCGGATCACGGTCCACCACGGTCACCGTGGGTCAAATCCCTCATAGGATCCCGATTCACCCTCGATAAAGCTTTATGAAGACCATAATGTGGGCCTCCTTTCTTTGAATTTGGACACAAGACCTACCTTTAGAAATTACAATGTGGTGCCTACCTCAAGAAATTAGAACATTAGGCACACATTCATAGGATTTACAATGTGATTCCACCATTATAGGAATCATAACGTGAGCCCACCTTTTGCAATCGTGACCATTTGACCCATATTTAGGAATTACAAAGTGGGGCTACCTTCTTTGAGATTGTGAACATGGGATGCTTTTAGGATGCATAAGAGGATTTGGAGTACTCTTTAAATGAGCTTTTATATAAGGCAGGAGATGAGTAGAAGTTCTTTAAAAAAAATAAAGTTTTTTCGTTACTCTTTAAATGAGCTTTTATATAAGGCAGGAGATGAGTAGAAGTTCTTTAAAAAAAAATAAAGTTTTTCGTTCCATCTTTCTTATATCAGTCAGTTAAGATTTTGAGATTCCTTCCGGTATGATTAAAATTTAGAAATGTGATTTTTACTTACCAAACATATTTTCTGAGGTCTTATCTCATTGGAACATGAGCATCCAAATGGCATGATGTCAAACACATCATTTATTTGCATAGAACTCATGCCAAAAGAAGTTGAAAATGATCGTACAGGGGTGATGATGATGATCTCAACAACAATGCAGGGCTTTCTTTACCCACCTAAGAGTTGGAATGGTACAATTGCTCCCTATGTTGTGTTCAAAACCACCCCAGAGTTGCCAGGTGTGTGGGTTTAGCGGGAGCCACCCAGGGAGTTAGTCCTGTTAGGTCAAAGACTGATGCGAACGGATTGATGAGCAAGTGGTTGTGCAGGCTATGATATATTGATATTCATAGAAGCATTTGATCAAACACATGGTGTCCGAACCCATGTGTAGATGTTTCCTCAAGAGTAAAGAGCCCAAAACAGTCCACCAATACTAATCTTCAACTCATTCAGGTGTTGTTTTATTATTCATAAACAAGGCAGGGCGTTCTTTGCAATTCTTAGTTTCAACTCCAAACATTTAAACAAAAAAGGGACCCAAACGACTGTTTTATTTTGGGCTGCTGTTGAGGACCATAATGGGTCCATGTCCACTCAAGTCCAACACCACCAGGTGCGCCCAAGAGTGTATGAGAATGGGGTCAGGACCCACCTTAAGATTGGTGGTGCATGTGGGGCACAAGGCCATTCCCGTGCAAGGTGTCTAGGCCGTCACTGTCATAGAAATTCTGTTGGATTTGTGTTTTCTTTCATTTTTAGTTGCTATTTTCTATCATATGGGGTCTTAATTTCTGTTAATTAGTGGTTATTAGCAGGGATCATGAGATATTATTGACTGTAATTCTGTTCTTGGAGATTGATATGCTTGTGGTAGGTCGTCTACAACATTCAGTGTTTGTTGAATGTCATTTTTCAATTAATAAAGGTTCTGCAATATACCTTTGAAGTCGCTGTGTGTTTCTTCACATCATCTCCTTATCTCTCTGTTATGTGGTGTGTGTGATGTGTTCCCATTGGATGTGGTAGAGCACACAATCTCCTCCTCTCTCTGTTATGTGGTGATTGTGATGTGTTCACATTGGATGTGGTAGAGTTTGTTAACGAGGTTGTTACGCTAGTCAGTCCGACTACAGTAGTGGAACAGGTTTGCAATTGCAAATCTATTCGGGCCACGTGAAGACCTCAGGGATACCCATGTCATCACTAAAAAAAGGTGAATATAAAAAAAAAATGACCATTAAATAACACCTCCATCTAGTAAAAAGTGAATCAAGGGAAGATGGTATATGAACACTCAGCCATCAATTCAATAATTCAAATCCTAGGAAAATCAAGGTCCTGCCGACATTGCTACATTATATCTTTCACCCCACCTTACAGCATTTACACTTCGCCTATTTAATAGAGTTCAACTGACAGTGAATCCCCATGTATTCAATTCATATGTATTCTAACGGGGGCGGACCCAAGCTTTGATGACCTGGGGCGACCGCCCCAGGTTGATTTTAAATTCTTCATTGATATAAATGGGCCTCCCATGCATATTTGTCTAAACACTAAACAATCGCCCCATGTCTGAAGCACATATGTCTAAATGGTAAATAATCGCCCCACCTAAATAAAAATTCTGGGTCCGCCCCTGTTAATTCTAATGCAAACAAATAAGCCCTATGCAACATCTAACCACCATTGCAATCTTTTGCGGGCTTGACCTGTGATCAGTCTAATTATCGTGCCTATCCAATGTGTATTTGATACAGACCCAAATTTTATCATCATCCTATTTAAATTCACCACTGCATCATATCACCCTATAAGTTTGAATCGAATATCCATGAAGTTAAATTGATAGTCATCACCATCCAATGATGATTTTCAAGCAAAAACTAATCCACAACAAGACCTTCCCACACTCAGTACTGAGATTGATGGTAGTCCTAAATGAGCCCCACAAAGAGGTGCACACCTAACCTACAATGCAACCAACGTCAAGCCTCTTACATTTTATAGTTTTCTTTTTAACTAATGCCAAAAGATTAAAAAAATTTCGAGTCCAGAAAAGGGTTGATGGTCTAGGTCAACTAGCTTCAAAACATACACAGAAGTAAATCCAGAGAACCCAGTCTTTTATGAGATTTCAACCAACCAACAAGAAGCTTCAAGCAGACAACACCCAACTCATCGACAAACACCTCCTATATTCAGAACAAATTTAATGGTCAATTATAATTATACATGGGATACCTTACTCTCTAACCACGAATCGATGCTCGGGGCACAGCAGGTAAGCCGAAATCATCTTCAACCTGCAACGAAGAAGCAAATATCATCAACAGTAACATATTGCAAAGTTAATAAAGAAGTTCTTTCACCAAAGGAAAACTTAAACTAATGCATGATATAGACCCAACCCATTCAGACAAATTCTAAGTTGTTCATCAGGTATATTCCCTTACAAAATGATTTTTTTTCATTGGTATTATATTAAGGGAAATAATCAGGTGAGAACTATTGTCACAGTTCAAACCGTGAGAACTATGAGTGGGGCCCACTTATCACCCAATCATCTCAAGTCACCATTCTCTTGATGGGTGACCAATCTGATTTTGATTTTGGGCCAGTCATCCACAAGGTGGGATCCACCATTGCATTGTTAGGGAACAGCTTAAGACATCATACAGCGGTGGAATTGAATTATTAAACGCTGCGTGCATGCAAATAATGGATATACCTGAGCACTCTGTCTGCTGGGTGGCACTGTTCCATGCCCTGATGGTGCCGATGGAAAATTCAGTTCAGCATCCAAGTCAGGCTCCTTCTCAGGTTGAAGATAGGCTGGCACACTATCAGACTCGGTCTCCATTCCCATGTCAGCTTCCAAAGCGTCAAGCTCTAGATTTTGTACCAAGCAAGAAAATCAAAGGGAATCACTGCAAGATTCATAGCCTCTGAAGCATGTACAGAAACAGCTAAAGAAGATATAAAGATAACTATACTACATGTATCTTGAAATAATAACTAGTAAGAGTACATGCATAATATGCTAGAGCCTTGATTTTCTGCATGTGGGCTTATATTTGGTAATGCAGATTGTGAGTGTAGCAGACACCAAAAAGGACAGATCAAGCCCCAGACATAAACTAGATGTAAAGATACTGGCCAGTTGACATTTGGCCCTTTTTCCATCATAAGTGGGTTTCACTAGTTCTAGACTTTTATTAGTACCATTGCCATTTTCAGGCAAATGATTCGAGGGTTCAATTTGTTAAACAAAGGGGGTTTTTTTGGGGCATAGTCTATCCATGGTTGGCCAACTATCAACAATTAATATAACCGAAATATAGGTCCCACTTGTACACAACCAAAGCTTAGTATGCATATCATGTTGCCAAGGTTGCAAAATATCCCAAAGTCAAAATATAATTACCACCCATGAGTTCTTCCTCGTCAATGTCATCCGGTACATTGTAGCTTCTACCAAGGGATTCTTGAATTTCATTACTCACATCCATCAGATCCATCATCTCATCTTGCATGTTCTAAACAACAGGAATCAGAAGCACAACCCCATTCTCAGAATAACATATTAAGACATCATAATTCATAAGCCTCTTAGTTCTGGCCAATAAATCAATTAGGTTAATTCTGAAAGAGAAGCTCAGTTATATAGAATGTAGTAAAGATGGAAAAATCATGCATAAGGGAATCATACATCTATATCTTGTATCTTCACAGTTTTCATCATTCCTTTCAACTCCTTATTTGCAGATTTCAATGCTGACATCTGAAATTCCAACAATTAGTTCAGTAGAGGGGAGCTCAGCTATTTATTACTAAGAAATGTTCAACAACAATTTAGCACGTACTGTCTGTTGAGCATCTTTAATCCCCTCGGCTGCAAAAGCCACCTGATCAAGGTTAAATGTCTGATTGTAGAGCATATCCCGCTGCCCTTCATACCTGACAAGAAGGCACATGAAAACACATACTATGATGAGACAGACTATGCTACAATTCAGATAATGGAAAAAACAACTGTCCAGGGGCATATAACTGATAAACTGTTGAAACAGGTGTAGAAGGCACATGGATTACTGTTCATTTAACATAAGGCATTAATGCCAAGCCAGAATACACTTCTATTTCAAAAAAAAAAAAAAAAAATTACTGCAAACTTATTAGAACACAAAAAAAAAAAAAAAAAAAAAAAAAAAAAAAAAAAAAAAAAACCACTACGGAGCACTCCATAGTTTAAACTTAAGCCTAAAAATAATTATGAAAAAAAGCCCAAAACGAACCCCAATCACCAAACCGACTGAGCTTTCTTCTCCATACATTCCTGTTTAAAGACCTCCTATAACACTCAACCATCTAAGATGAAAATTTAAGCAGTTTTCCCTACTTGTTATTTAATGCCATGATTTCCATTACAAGTTTATTTGATCAGGATCCTTTCGCTCCTCCCATCAGAGTATACAACCAAAGTTCACCATCATCAAAGCGTTGTCCCAAACATGAATTATGTTTCTCTGTTCCAGTCTATCCTGGGCCAAATCCTCAGATAGCAAGATCTTCTTCATATCCATTCTTATTACTTCCATCCATGTCCTCTTCAGCTTACCCCTTTTCCTTGAAGGGGGTATCAACTTACATTAAAAAACCTTTCCTCACCGACATCATTGCTGGCCTATGTTATATATGTCCAAATCATCTCAAATGGTTCTCTTTTAATTTATCACATATTGACGCTACCCTCTAAATGCGACCCAATGATGTCATTTATGATTCTATCTTTCCTAGTTTTACCATGCAGCCATCTCAACATCATTTCTGGAACACTCACTGTTTACATGTGTTATTTCCTAAGTGGCCAATATTCTGTTCCATAGGTCATAGCTAGTTTAATCAATTGTCTAAAGGAAAATTTTCCTTCAATCTTGTTGGTATGTGCCCATCACAATGCACTCCAAAGAAAGTCTCTACGTTAACTATCCAGCACTCATCTTATGTTTGACTTCCTTCTTAATCTCTCCATCCTTACTGCTTATAGAGGCATGGTATCTCTTGAGCTTCAATTCTCATAGGAGTTGCATCATTTTGCACACATCACCGCTAAAGTTGAAATTAATATGAGTTCTTTTACAAAATGGCCCTAATATTTTCAGACAATATAAAAAAGGCCCCTATATTTTGTTTTTCTACTAAAACCTCCTTTGACTAATAGTCAAACTATACAAAAAATGACAAGAGCCTCCAATTTTTTTTGTTTTTTTACCGATCTATCCTTAAGAATCACTAAAATGACTTATCCCTTGAGTAAAAGATAAAAAGAAATTTTCACCCTTAAACTAAAGGCTATGAGACCATTTCAATGTCTTCGCATTACATATTTTCAAAATCTACATCCAAGCCTTTCAATCACCATGCCTCCCTTAGTCATCAAGCATCCAAGCGAGCCCCACTAAAGTAACTTGAGTTAGTGAAATAAATAAATGGTATTTTTATCATTTATCACTAAAAACAAACACTTGTATGTTATATTGACAGACCAAGGGCCTTTCTATCAAAATAGAAACGACAGAGGCCTTTTTGAGGTTGTCAGGAAACACAGGGCATATGAGTTGATTTCTAATAATAAAGAAACTTGCTCAAATTGTAGAAAGGGCTGGACCTCCACATAAGATTGAAAGGGAAGAATATGATGATCTTCATGATAAGGAATACATGAGATTTATAACATTCCTTACCTCAAACATGGCAACTATTATATCAATCACTAATCAGTTAGCCTTAAGTCATGGACATGAATTAATAATCAATTACCTTAAGTCGTGGATATCAAATATTGAGAAATTACCTTAAGTCATGGATATCAATTACCCGAATCAAGGTAATCAATCCCTAATCATATGGCCTAAACACCACCGCCGCAAATAAGGCTTGAATGTATCACTCATTTGATTTTGGGACGTGGATGGGGCATTGGTCAATCCAAACAGCATGTCTAAGAGCTCAGAATGACCACCATGGGTTCGGAATGCTGTCTTTGGAATGTCTTCTTCATGCATACGGATATGATGAAAGCCTGACCAAAGATCGAGCTTTGAGAAAAAATGAGCCCCGTGTAGTTCATCAAGTAGCTCATCGATCACCAGAATGGAAAACTTATCTTTCCTGTTATTTGATTCAATGCTCGATAATTTACACAATAGATCCATCCATCTTTCAGACCATCAGCACCAGAGACGAGAATGAACTAGTACTAGAGCGAATAATGCCTGATGTGAGCATCTCTTTCACAACCTGTTTGATCTCATCTTTCTGAAAATGAGGATATCAATGAGATCACGCATTGAAAGGCGTGGATCTAGCATGAGTGTAATATGGTGATCCTGTGGTCTTGATGGAGGTAACCCTTTAGGTTCCTCAAATACAGGAACAAACTCATTCATTACTCAAATCGAATCATCAGGCACGTGATCGATTTTACCTTCACACATACCCATCTGCATAAGCATCCCTTGTTGCTAATGGTGTATTATTCGCTCAATTGGCTGAAGTTGCTAGGTGGATATGTCTTTTGAGCATCTAAATGATGGTTCCCTTCTGTTCAATTTGAAGTCCATTGTGAGATTATTGAAATCCAATTATTAGATCCTAATGGTCGTAACCATTGGCATGCCCAATACCATGTCCAATCCTTTCCAGGGGAACAAAAAGATCGATATTGAATTGACACCATTGAATATTCATCTCAATGCCATTACACCGCCAGACACAGGTCAATTGATTTCCATCCGCCACCATTACGTCAAATGCTAAGGTAGAGCGAGCTCGATGATGTAGGACAATGTGAAATCTAACCCAACATGTTATTGTGAGATCAATAAAGAATTAATAATTCAATTCCAATTATAAATCAGCCAATAACACACTATGTAATGTTGAGAATTTAGGGAAATTATGTAATGGTCCAAGGCTTTATCACAAGTCTTACAGTAGCAGTCCCTCAAGTAAGAAGGGACGGACCTAATGGGCTTAGAGATGAGCCGATTCAAGTAGATTAATCATTCCCCTTTTGAGGATTTGAAGTAACGGTTTGGTTCAACTTAGGTGAAATTGAATCAATGTATAATATGGGACTAAAAATTAAAATTCAGATCTGGAAATAATGTTCTCACAGAGTGATCAAGGCTCAAGTTAATTTCAGATTTATGGAATTGAAGTAACTTAAGGGTTGTGATGGTAAAACAATGGTAAATCTGGCAAAAAGATGATAGATCAGGTTCAGCCAATGCATTAGGAGTGGTTGGCATTTCGGCTGGGCTGGAAGCGCTAAAAGATGGCACAGATAGGGCTGATTAGGTCTGTAGTGTAGATCGGCTATGGCTGGTTGGGTTTTGAATGGATTCGATGGATTTGATGGGATGATGGTCGGCTGAAGTGGATCTTGGTATTTGGGTGGTAATTAGGATGGTGGCTGTTGTAGAGGCTTAGATCTGATGATTAAATTTAGGATTTTGATGATGGTTAGATGAGATCTAAAGGCTGGTAGTTCAAATCTAAAGATCTAACGGCTGGATCTTGGTTTGGGCAGTAAGAAACTATTAGATATAAGAGTTTATAGCTGGCTAATGGGAAAGGTGATGCGGATCTAAAGCTCTTGTGAGTTGTGAGAAAAACAACAAGGAACAGAAAGTAGAAGAAGATAAGAAGCATACCTGACTTGGCCTCTCACCAAACTACAATCCAGGAGGCAATATTGAAGATCTCAAGAGCACAATAATGGAGACTCATGGAGAACTTGGAAAACTAGGATTTTCATTCATATCATAGCATAGTGTAAAGAAAGAAAAAGCAAGACATTGTCTCTTTAAACATAAAACCCTAAATGAGTGATGACATCATCACATAATAAAAATAATTTAAAAAATGACAAAAAGAAAAGAAACAAAAGAGGGGTTTTACGGAATTGGGATTTGTGCGCAAGGGGATATGCACAAAATCCCTTTGTCGTCTTGAGTTATGGGTCCCTCTTTTATTATTTCTTTGAGTTACGGGCCCCCTCCCCTCTCTTATTATTTTCTTTGGAATTCTCTTCGGCCCCTCTGAAACTTCTTTAGCTCTTTTATTTCTTCCCATGTGGCACTTTACAATGTAGGGCCTTTAAGGCAATTGCACACATGGATCCTTTAATCCGTCAAATGCTTGATCCGAAGCAATCCTTGTCAGATTATCGTTGACTTGACAATCGAAGTTCGGGCAATGATCATCCATCCACAAATTAGCTTGATCTGCAATCCTATGCCTCCGTCGCTGGTAGACCTTGAAAGAACTTGGGGAATTAGGGTTAATGCCTCCATCACCCGCCACCCACCCGATCTACATGACAATAATTTATGAAGTTATGAGTGTTGCTGCTATGAGTGCTATCAATCAAAACAGGCACCTTCTGCTAATTGACCAGCCTTGAGATACGCGTTGTTTGGGGCTAACTTACGCCCGATAATGCATATATGGAGATCTCCAACGATTTTGACTTGTTGGGAGAAGTAATTTCCTCCTCTGGCTTCTCCATTTTCTCCACTTCTAACAAGTACAGCTGCTGGATTTTGCATTGATGGATAGGAAAAAAGTTATCACCACAATTTTAGCATTACCCCTTCCCACGCCGTGATTGCATCTGAGCTACATTGATGTGTTTCCCACGAGGGAGTCCGCTTCGTGCCGTTGAAGATACCCAAAAATTGGGTAGGTATCTCAGGGGAAAAGGCTGTGGCACTCACTGTAATCGAGCCACCTTTTCCTCCTGTATCCTTGCGAGTCCCACTGCCATGCAGTCTATTACAGAACATCTTTAAAACAATGGCTATTTCTTCCTTCAATCCCCTAATAAAACAGCCCACAAAGCTTTTTTCACTCAATCCGTTGACTCGATTGGCCAACCTTTCAGATTGAGTTTGATATTTGCGCATTGATCCATTTTGACGAACCCGAGAAAGGGCTTCACCAAAATCTTAATATTTGGTGGGTCCAAATCTAAAGTAAATAGCTTTGACCAGCAAGTCCCATGTCAGATTGAACTAAGTCCTTTCATACCATTGGAACCATTGGACCGCATCTCCCTCGAGGTGGAAAGATGTGAGCAATACCTTTTGATCTTCGTGCGTGTTTTGATAAGCGGAGAACTGGTTAGCTCAATGGACCCAACTAGTTGGATCGTTGCCTAAAAATTTTAAGAAGTCCAAATGAATAAATTGAGGCTGAAGTGCCCCATTTCTCACATCATCGCTTCCGTTGGTTCTCTTTGTTTCTTCCTTTTTGAATACCATCGAGGTTACGTGACATTGCTTCTAATCATTGCGGCAAGGGTCTCCCTAATGTCGCACAAGGACTCCGTGCATTGTTGCATTTCAATCTCTAATTTGTCTACCTTGTTAGCCATCGTTTCTTGTTGAGTGGTAGCCATGGTAGGATCGACGCTTTGATGCCAAAAGATATGAACTGATTTCTAATGATAAAGTAACTTGCCCAAATTCGAGGATGGGCTGGACGTCCACATAAAATTGCAAGGGAATTATACTATGATATTCATAATAAGGAATAATAAGATATTTATAACATTCCTTGCCTCAAATATACCAATTGTTCGATCAATTACTAATCGATTACGCTTAAATCATGAATATGAATTAATATTCAGTTATCTTAAGTCATGGATATCAATTACTAATCAATCACCTAAATCAAGGTAGTCAATCAGTAATCATATTGCCTAAATCAAGGTAATTAATCACTACTTTTTTATATCCATGATATGGGGAGATTAGCATAATAAAAAGTGTATATATAACTACAACACTTCTTCTCTATTCATCCTACATTTTCTCTGTCCTTAATATCTTCTTCAAGAGCCTAGTTAACCAAACCCATCCAATTTTTCCTAAACATTTTCAAACCTTTATTGGATGCCATTTGGCCCCATAGTCTTTCCTGTCTCCATTCTTGCAAATGCTTTCTTCAGTTCTGCTACTCTAATTTTACTGTAAAAGGTATGTCTTGCAAACAAAGTATCTTCCCTCATTCCTAAGTCTCTCATATAATCTTCATGCCGAAGTTTGCTAAAATATTCTCTCCACCTTTCCTAAATATCATCGTCCTTCAATGAAGCCTTTTTGGTCATAGCTCTTTAGACATCTAACATGATCTAAGTCCCTATTTTTGTTTTCCTTCATTTTTGCAAGATTGAAAGCATCTTTCTCTTGTTCCCAATTTGTTATATAGGTCATCATATATTCATATGCTTTGGACTTTGCAAAAGTTGTCAATTTCATTCCGATTTGACCCTTTAGTGGAATATTTCGGCGTTCCAGTCAATTACGGCATTCCGTTCCAAAAAAGACGTGATTGAAAAATGAAAAGAGTATAAAGAAATACCTAAAATTGAAAATAATTATTGAACACTAAATAATACCAAAAATGCATACTTTCATTATTTAAATTAAACTAAACTACACTCTACAATTGACCATTTTCTAGTTTTCACTGCATATGAATAGAAATATTTAGCATTGACCAAACTTAGGCAAGAATAAGGACTGGAATTGGGGCCAGAATGGACCGGAATTGGGCACGGAAAGTTTTAATGGGGGATTCTAGTCCACACCAAGCCAATTCCGAAATGTTTAATGGGGCATTTTGTTCCACCCCAAGCCAATTCTGGAGTTCCAGCTGGAATTGGCCAGAATGGAACAACTATGCTTACTAATTACTGCTTAACTCCTTTTTTTTGCGTCCTTAGACATTTCATAATTTTTCGGACTCCTAGTACCCTAATAAACTTTGTAGTAACGTCCTTTCTCTCATGCGGCTTCCTTAACCTCTACACTCAACAACAAGGCTTTTATCAAGGTCTTTTTCCTTTCGACTCTCCAAGCACCACTTTTGTAATCTTGAATCAGCCATTTGGTTCTACATTGTAGTTTCTCACCCCTTGATCATTTTACATTTAATTATTGTCGCCCTTTCCCCTTTATAATCTCCCTACTTTGTTTTAAGGAACCTTTTATTTACTACCCCTCTTTCTACTTCTAATGCAAACATCAAAAACTACTATCTCATGTTGTGTACTCAAACTCTCTTTATGAATAACCTTATGGTCTTTACAAGCTAGACGATCATGATTTCTAAGTAGAAAAGATTCTATCTATCTCTCACTAGTTCCACTTTTAATATGTTATTAAATGCAACTCTCTCTATTAAAGTAGGTGTTTGCTATTATAAGGTCAAATGTCAATGCTAGTTCCAAGATCTTTTAAAGTAGGTGTTTGCTATTATAAGGTCAAATGTCAATGCTAGTTCCAAGATAGAGTCTCTCCAACTCATTCCTTTATCCAAATCCTTATCCTTCATGCACTTTTTCATACCCTCAATTATCATTTCATACATGTCTATTTAAGTTCCCTCATAGGAAATTAAACAAATTAGAGTTTCTCGTATTAGACCATCCATCTCCTCCCAAAATTGTCTCTTAACACTCACATCTAATCCTACATTGGAAGCAGAAGCACTAATATGAACTATATCTTCCTCTAACACTAGTTTAATTGATATAAGTCTATCTAGCTGTTACTAGTTCCATTTTTAATAAGTTATTAAATGCAACTCTCTCTTTTAAAGTAGGTGTTTGCTATTATAAGGTCAAATGTCAATGCAAGTTCCAAGATAGTGTCTCTCCAACTCATTCCTTTCTCCAAATCCTTATCCTCCATGCACTTTTTCATACCCACTATTATCATTTCATACATGTCTATTTAAGTTCCCTCATAGGAAATTAAACAAATTAGAGTTTCTCATATTAGACCATCCATCTCCTCCCAAAATTGTCTCTTAACACTTACATCTAATCCTACATTGGAAGCATAAGCACTAATGATATGAACTATATCTTCCTCTAACACTAGTTTAATTGATATAAGTCTATCACCCAATCTCATTACCCCCACAATTTTTGCTTTCAACACCTTATCTACTACTATTCCCACTCCATTTCTGGCATTGTTCTTTCCCCGTGTAGTATAGTCCGTAGCTATCAATGAGTTCCTTAATTTTATCCCCTCTCCACTTTGTTTCTTACAAATAAGCAACATTAACTCTTCTATTTATTGTATCAACCAACAGTGCACTCTTGCCCTGTCAAAGTTCGTATATTCCAATAACAAGTTGTATCATCCTCTTCCTTCGGGCTAACTTCTTTATCACACTAGTCCTCATTGGTACAGGAACGCTTGCCTACTATTCACTGCAAATGGACAAGCAACTCTACAAGCAAAGTTAAAATCTAAAAATAACAAACCAAATTTCAAAGTCAAGATGAGTTTCTATACCAGTTTTGATGTTTTATCTCCATTATCAGGATATCTCTACATTCCCTTAAACTCATGCAGATCATTCATATTTAATAAAGGTGTATCGTAATATAGATTGAGGGTGGTTCTCTGTTTAAGATGTAATAGAAATAAAACTAACAAAATTTTCTTATGAAAAAAAAAAAAACACAAGATTCTGCAAATTATATATGTGTGTAATACAATGTATTTGCAGAGACTAAATGAACATTTATCACTGTATAAAAAAAAAAACTTATAAGTTGAAACTTGTATGAATTACTAATAGCCAAAAAATTAATATTAATTAAGATGCAGTTGTAGTTTGAGAACCACTAAAAATTAAACTTGTGACTGCCCATTCTATGGAACTGTTGAATGATAAAATCAAAAACCATGGAAATATTGTTTCTTACAGAAGTGATGATAGAACATAAACTCTTACATTCGCTTTTGTTTGAGAACCCTCATGGCCCGAGCTTTCACAGCTTCTTGAGCGGGTCCAGGTCGTGTCTTCTTAAGCTGTTCTCTGTATCTACTAAGCTCAGCATCAAGCCTTTTAATCTTCTCATCTACAGTTTCACCTCTCTTATTAATCTGAAGAATGGAAATCCATCAGTCAAAAGGGAACGAAGAAGTATAATTTGAACATCAGGTATCATGCAAGGATAACAAATATAATAAAAGGTATGTCTATACTTAGGGAAAATATATGAAAGGAGCATATATTAAATTGAACCTATATTAGAAAGGAAATATATGAAAGGAACACAAAAAAAAAAAAAAAAAAAAGGTGTAGATAAACAAACATAAAGGTCTTCTTTTTCTGTAGTAAGTTGAGAAAAAAGATTCTCACGCTTGACAGCAAAAGCAAAGGTGTAAGCCCAATTCGGAATAAAGCTAGTAATCAAATTGTACAAAACAAATGCAAGTCATGGACAAGGTGAAGCAAGCCAATGGATATAAATGAACATGATTATGACCGTAAGAGTCATTGCAAGAAACCAACAAAAGAGATGTCGAGATCTCCAAAACTTCACCCAACTAATTTAACAAGCTTTTGATTCCAAAAATGTAGTTAAAGACTACTATACTGAGAGAACATGAAGGGTCATTCGTTTAGTCAGTATTGAAACCTAGGATCACTAAGCAATGGCTCTCTTTTAAAGGAGCTAAAAGTGAAGAATTGAAGGTTGAGATTCAAAAGGGGATATCAAATAACCACCCCTTTGATAACAAATGGTTACTCATGCATCAACCTAGTAATTGAATATCTTAGGGAAGTGGCAGTCCAATCTAAATCTCCACCGTACCTTAGACCCTTCGCTCATCATCTAGTTAATACTCAATTCAATAAAAACTCCCTTTACTATGAATTCCCCAGGATTCAATTAGAAGCAAGCAAAGGGCCGATATCCAAAATTCTTCATTTTCCAAAGAATATAAGAGTTTTTCGCACAATGTAAGACACTAAATAAACATAACTGAATCCACCAAATCCCTTCCATGCTACTGCTAATGCCTTTTCTTTACAGCAACTAGCAATGTGATCAATTTACCTTCCTACTTTCTACTCAAGACAACAACTTACTCTTTCAAATTTTATACAAATCATTGCAAGGAAGGAAATTCAATGTCAACCAACTGCTAGAAAGACCACTGAAAAAAAATAGCTGAAGAGAATAGAAAAGGTGAAAAAAGGAAAAAAATTAATAACAAAACCCAATTGAGTGGACAGCCCCCTCGATGGGTAACCATCACCATCCGATTTTTAATGGGTCGCACACAAATTGAAGGACATAAAAAAAAAGGAATGCCCACCACATCAACGGTTAGCAGTGATGGAGAGAAGGGGGTAAAAAAAGTCCCACCCATCAAATCGGATGGGAAGGATCAAGCGTTGATCCAATGGAAACAACTTTGGGGGGACTGCAATCTACACAGAAATTGAAACAACAGCAATTCAAAGAAACCCAAAGAAGAGAAATCAAAGAGAGAAAGAGGAAGTCATACATATGGGTACTCACCCGCTCAGAAGCGTCTTGAAGAGACGGAGGAGGCTCTTTATCCTTCTTCACACCAAATACTCTCCTCATCTTGTCTCTTTTCTCTCTCTCTCTGGATCTAACCCACACAAGGAATTTGAAGAAAAATCCCTCGCGAATGCGTGGAAGAGATTCAAACGATTGGGGGAGGTTGAACAGGGGATATGAAAGGGATGGGTGGCCTTTCTACGAAAAGGAAAGGTCAGACTCCGCAAATATTAATAAATAAAGGAAAGTCTATTGTGACTAAACTTTGTTGGAAGCTGCACGGAGAGATGACATAAGGTCAAAGAGTTGAAGCTTGGATTAATTTCATGTTGTAATCTTTTTGTGTGTGTTGTAATCTTTTTGTGTGTGTGTGTGTGGGTGTTTTTTCGTTTTATACGAAAATACACTTTAGATAGCCACTATACGCAATAGTGTATTTTAGTCATCTATGCACCTAACAGGGAATCCGTACAGGATTCTCAATTTTTTTCACCATTTTTTTTTGTGGTCGAATTCGACCTTCATTTGCTGTGTTGAAGGTCGAATTCGACCTTCATTGCAACGCTGGAGGTCGAATTCGACCTTCATTTGCAGTGTTAAATGTCGAATTTGACCGTTAGATATAATTTATTTGGGGCACTGGTTAACCCACTTCCCGAGGAAATTTTTGGACGAAATTTGGGGGTTTCGAAGTCCATATGATGAACTTCAAATCTGCAATTTTTGGATAGGAATCAATCGCGTTTGTCGCATTTTCAACTCGTGCACTTTTCCTATCATGTCGGCCAAATGTGCTGAAACCTTGCTAAGTACCCCTGTTTGGGGCACTGGTTAACCCACTTCCCGAGGGAGTTTTTAAACAAAACTTGGGGGTTTCGAAGTCCATATGATGAACTTCAAATCTACAATTTTTGGGTAGGAATCAATCACGTTTGCCGCGTTTTCAACTCGCGCACTTTTCCTATCCTGTCATCCAAATGTGCTGAAACCTTACTGAGTACCCCTGTTTGGGGCACTGGTTAACCCACTTCCCGAGGGAGTTTTTAAACGAAACTTGGGGGTTTCGAAGTCCATATGATGAACTTCAAATCTGCAATTTTTGAATAGGAATCAATCGCGTTTGTCATGTTTTCAACTCGCGCACTTTTCCTATCCTATCGGCCAAATCTGCTGAAACATATTGGACAACATTGTGGGCCAATTTGATTTTAGAGTACTATGATTGTTATCTTACAATCTTACTGGTTCAGTTTGGTCGACTGAATTGGATTGCAGTGTGGGTTTTTTTAAAACTTGGGTTTTGCTGTTTTCTGCACTAAATTTGGCCTCTAAATTTCTGCACTAGTTGAAACAAACGCATTAACTGCACTATTTAAAACTGGAAAAAAAGTGTTTCTACAATTTTTGCACTAGCTGAAACAAACCCAATTTCTGCAACAAAAGTCTCTCTGTGCATTACAATCTCTGCAACAAAATTTCTGCAACATGACTAGACAAATTCCATCCATACCATAATTTTCAACAAGGGAAACACTCAAGAAATAATTTACACTCATGCGACAACAGAAAGCATTCCTAGACAACTTCCATCCATTCATAAACTTCCACACAACATTAACAAATTTCAGAACCTTGCTAAAACAATCACATTTTCGCACTATCTCAAATTGAAACATATGCCTTTCATTCATATTGTTCAGCCACATAGTGGTGTGCACCTACAAACATAAGTCTTGAACAATCTCAAACATATTAAAATACATGAACAAAAGGTGGACTTCAATGTGATTCTTCATGAAACCTACAATAACAAAAGGTGGGCATAACAAAAGTCATGATGACAGTCTTGATGTGTTAAACACTGCAAAAGATGGCACCTTCTCTACATTATAGTCATTGAGCTGCAATAGACATGCAACATGAGGTCAGTTAATTTAACCATAGATAACTCAATTAAGAGGCTTAACTACAACTAGAGGCGTAATTACTTATTTACTCAAGGTGCATTCAGGAGCCTTATGCACTACCTTTTGAGTAAATAGAATGCCATATCTCATGCCTCAGCATTTTAAGCATTGGTTTATACTTAAGGGCTGTTTGGATATGGGTAGAAAGATCAAGCGAGAGAGATGAGCGCAACAGAGAGGGGGCGAGAGAGATGAGCGTAGCAGTAGGGCAGCGAGGGAGAGAGATCAAGCGCGGGATGAGCGCAGCAGCAGGGCAGCGAGGGAGAGAGATCAGCGAGGGATGAGCGCAACAGCAGGGCAGCGAGGGAGAGAGATCAAGCGAGAGAGAGCGCAGCAGGGCAGCAGGGGAGAGAGAGGAGAGCAGCAGCAGGGCAGAGAGAGAAATCGCAGCAAGAGAAAGAGGGCAGCAACGAGAGAGCGAGGCGAGAGAGAGAAGGAGAGCAGAACGAGGGCAGAAGAGCTCGACGAGATCGGGAGAGATGAGAGCTGAGAGCTAGAGAGCTCGATCGACGAGATCGAGAGAGGGAGTGCAGAGGCGAGAGAGCTCGATCAACGAGAGAAGAGTGCTGCTGGCGAGCTTCCAGAGATCTCGACAAGCGACAATGAGAGGGAGAGATAGAGAGATGAGAGCTGAGAACGAGAGCAGAGATCGAGCTGAGAGCGAGGCGAGAGAGAGAGAGAGCTGAGAGAGACCGGCGAGAAAGAGAGAGAGGCGAGAGACAGGGGCGGGTAGGTCTAAGAAGGGGGGAAATGAAAAAATGAGCGGGCCCCGCGAAAAACTCACCTCGTATATAAATGAAGGTCGAATTCGACATCCAGCGCTGCAATGAAGGTCGAATTCGACCTTTAACACAGCAAATGAAGGTCGAATTCGACCTCCAGTGCTGCAATGAAGGTCGAATTCGACCTTTAACACAACAAATGAAGGCCGAATTCGACCAGTAAAAAATGGTAAAAAAAAAATTGGGAATCTTGTACGGATTCCCTGTTAGGTGCATAAATGGCTTAAGTGCACTGTTGCGTATAGTGGTCATCTAAAGTGTATTATCGCGTAAAAACCCCTTTTTTTTCTTTTGGGAGCGACTATTTGGATATCCCTTGTTGCACTTTACACATTCATTCACGGGCTTCCTCTAACATTTCTAAAACACCCTCTCCTTTCCTCTCTCCCTCTCTCTACTGGGCTCCCACATCCGCACGCCCTCCTTCCTCCTCTCCCTGTCTCTCTCCCTATCGTCTCTCTCCCTCTCCCTCCTTTAAAATAAGGCCTTAAATTTTTACCTTATTTCAAAAAAGGATAAAAGATTCAAAACTTTTCAAAATAGTCCTTGGTTTTTCAATTAAGGACATTCGACCATTTAAATGTATTTTCGAGCAACTTTTTTCCTCATATTTTTAAGAACTCAAATTACCCTTCATTTAAAGTCATGACATGGTTCATGCAGTCGCGATGTGTAGCCGATTGCCATGGTAATGTTGGTCCTCATAGATTACCGTGAGGGCACTAGTAAAGGAAATGAGGAAAATATAGAGAAAGTAAATGAAGGGTAATTTGGGTATTTTAAAAGATTGAGAAAAGAATTGGTAGAAAATAACTTTAAGGGCACGTTTGGTAAACATCCATGGTAGGGAGGGGATTCCATGCTCCGAATGATTCCTTTGTTCCAATGGATTGTAAAGAGAGTTCTAGGTTTAGCAGTGAAAGATGATTCCCACCATTAGTAGAATATATGATCCAATAGTTGTAAGTTTTTTTTTTAAATAACTCAAGATCTATGAAGAATCAAGGCCTCAACTTTCTACTCAAAGTCATTTTTTGCCATCTAGAGTATTTGAACTGTTCAGATCGTACGAAGAGACCCCACAAAAATTAAAAAATTAATATTTTAGAATCTGGATGTTTTTTTAGAATATCTCAATATCTAGACATGATCAACGGTTGAAATTTGATCAATTAGCCATTTTTTACCTTCCAGAGACATCTCAAGGTTTAGATCATGATCATGGGTCCCATAGGAACCAAAAAATTGAAAAAAAAACATTATTTTTCATCCCCTTTTTTGCACTTTGTGAATCAATGGTCAGTGGTTTTTGGCCAATTTCTCGTGATCCATGATAAATTAGGATGCCAAATTTGGACCCAATGTTGTTTTAGGCATTCTGAAGAGATTGGACGATTTGGATTTTGCAAATGGGCCCTATAGAATTTCAGAAATTGCCATCCAATGATCTAGACGTTTTTGTAAATATCTCAAAATCCGTGAACAATCAACGGTTGATATTTGACGTCTCGGCTATTTTGGGCCTTTTAAACAAGACTACCGGTTCATATCTTAATTGTGGGGCCAAGAAAATGTCAGATTTTGACAAAAAATGGTGAATCCTATATTACTCCAATGCGCACTGTAGTAGCACCTTTCTGCCCATTCACTGATTATGTCTTTCAGACGAGGGAGGGTCTGACGGGGAAATACACAGGAACGGTGATGCAGGGATTCCTTGATGTAGGTTTTCTTGCATTACCAAACGTGGATTTTTCACGGGAGCACAGAAAATCGGTGAGGAATCCTCACTGAGGATGGTTGCCAAACCTGCCCTAAATGGACAGATGTACTTAATTGAAGATTTCTTGAAAGTTTTAGGGATTAATTTTATGGTCTTGAAACTTGTGTCCTTTTTTTGAAATAAGGTTAAAACTTAAGACCTTATTTGAATTTTTTTTCTAGCCCTTTTATCGTTTTTATTTGCTCTTAATCCAAAGGCTCATTTGTTTAATTGACTATAGGCAATGATGCCCTTCTTTACGAGCAAATTGTAGTAGAGCTGTTTAGCCAAGCTGAAATCACGACAATTAAAAGTATCCAAGTTAGATCGAGAAGCACCATGTCAAGACAGATGGGTATGGCAGTACACTAAAAATGGCACTTTCTCAGCCAAGTCAGTTTATCATGTTCAAGCACATGACAACTTACCTCAGAATGCCAACTACCCTTTATCTTCGAATTTTGTCTCACACATGCATGACATGTCAAGACAGATGGGTACGGCATTACACTAAAAATGGCACTTTCTCAATCAAGTCAGTTTATCATGTTCAAGCACACTAGCGGTAACCCGTGCCGTTGGCACGATAAAAAATTATCGTAAATTAATTTATTTAAATTTGGGGTTTATGATTTATTTTTCGGATTTTTGATAAGGGGTTTACTTATAGGATTTAGTGTTATTAGAATTTTTTGTTTAGGTTTTTTTTTTTTTTTTGTGTTTAGTATATATATATATATGATTTAACTTTTATAATTTAAGAATTTACACTGAAAATTTCAAAAAACTCTATTTTTTTAATGTTCTTAACTTTAATTTTTTTTAACACTCTGGCCAACCAAATCGGACCCGGCTCCCTACTTTTCTTTTCTGTTATTTTTTTTCTATTTTTCTCCCCAACCATCCATTGAGAAAAATTATAAGATGAATAGTGAAATTGGGTCAACAAAAAAGTGTGATGGATGGCCCCCCCCACCCCGAAACCCATCAGCCCCCTCCCCTCCCCTCCCCCACCCCAATCAGGCCCTTAGCTCAATGGCATAACCTTGTGCTTTTGATGGATATGACAAAACCTTATAATTATTTCCAACTTTTAGCCCTTTGTGCTTTTCATGGGGATGGCTTACAGTGCCACGTAGGACAAATGTCACTTCATACACTATCCTGAAATGTAATAGTAATAGCAAGAAAGACTCGTGCTAAGCCTGGGTCTAAAAATATTACTAAATTCTTACATCAAATTGCGATCCCCTTTGATCGGTTTGGAAAATAAACTAAGATCATTTAAACTTTTTGGCAAACTTAACTAAAAATTATAATAAATTTTAATAAAGAGAATTCATTGGGTAAAAAGAAAAAAATTAATATGAAACTTGATAAGAACAAATTGAACCCATACTGCCAGGGCCGTGTTTTGGAGCAGCATGGGTTCAATGTGTTCTTATATTTATATATTTGTGATTAGCTACATAAAGAAATTTATTTCCCTTATTTAAAGAAAGTTCATTGGGTAAAAAAAAAAATTAATATGAAACTTGATAAGAACAAATTGAACCCATGCTGCCCGGGCTGTATTTTGGAGTAGCATGGGTTCAATGTGTTCTTATATTTATATATTTGTGATTAGTTATATAAATAAATTTATTCCCCATATGTGAGGCCCCACCCCTTGTGGACCCTGACTTATATTTGAATTGTTCTAATTATATTATATAATATTTACTTATACTAATTAATATGGGTTAGTGAGGGTAGTTATACTAATATAACCCCTAATTAATAGGGTATTAAATGTTTAAGGGAAGTACTGCTAAGTGTCAAAATTTCAGATTTTTCTAAATGAGACACATGGCATGACTGGTTTTTGTCTTATAATATATATAGATGACAACTTACCACAGAATGCCAACTACTCTTTATCTTCGAATTTTGTCTCACACATGACATGGGAGTTTTTATGGAAGACGCCATTTATGCCCAAAATCAAGAATTTCCTATGGAGGTCTCTTCATAATAAATTGACAGTGGGAGAAAATCTATTTAAAAGAAGGGTATGCACTGAGAATACATGTCCTCTATGTGGAGAACATAATGAAACTATGGAGCATCTGTTCTTGAAATGTCATTTTGCTCGTGCTATATGGTTTGGCACCCCATTATCCTTTATGATGGACATCTTTCACCTCTTGGTGGGAATATTGGATGGGGAAGAGAATTGATGAGTTTATAGAGTTGGAACATATACTCTATATGGGCTTGGTACTTTGAAGTAAAGAAATGAAAAGGTCTTCAGATATAATATCCCATGTGCTGAGGATGTGGTAAAGAAAATCTAGGCTTCACATTTGGAGTGGATCAACTCTTTAGAGGAAAACCATGAAGTACAACATAGCCATCTAGACCAAGTGGATACTTCATCTAATGAGCATGATAGCGACACTGATGTCCGCATTTTTTGTGATGGAGCTGTGAGCAAAGAAGCTAGTAGGCTTGGGATTGGGTGCATTGCTTATAGAAATGATGGTGTAGTTATGGCAAAGCTAGCAAAATGTAAGAACGGGGACACTCCTCTCATAGCTGAAGTTTTAGCAATTGAAGAAGCCTTGGACTTAGCAATTCAATGTGGATGGAGAAAGGTTGGCTTTTTAGTGATTCCAAAGTAGCCATTGATGCAATTACAAAACCTCAAAATGTGTCTCCTTGGGAAATTTATGCCCCGCTCCAGAAAGTCAAAGAAATAAAAGAATACTTTACAAAAGCTATGTGTGTGGCCATCAACAGGAGTATCAATTGCCAAGCTCACAATCTAGCAAAAGCATGTTTAAGCACAGGTGATGAAGTATTTATTATCAATTCTGATGTATCTACTTTTATTTCTTTTTTAATAAATATCAATCTTCCAACCAAAAGAAAAGAAAAGAAGAAGTAGAGCTCATGATATAAATAGCTAATAACTTGTATTAGTGCATGTTTGTTTGCATTACAATACATAAGAATTAAATTCCTAGTATTTATGTTATAACTGGTTAAAAAGAAGGGGATTTAATCGGAATTAAATCTCATTAGACTCACTATAGAGCAAAAAAGCCTTAAAAGATATGAAATGACCGTAATAGTCCCAGGGGACTTTTCGATTCTTTTTTTTCACCGAGCAACAATATCCCCGCTCACCTGCATACAAGAGCAGGGGATACGCTCGTTTTTTCCATATACGAGGTGTGCAGTGGGCATTGTTGGTCGCGCAGTGGGTGTGCAGGGGAGTGTGTGATGGGCAAGGGGGAGAAGGAGAGGAAGGGGAAGGGGAAGAAGAGGAAAGAGAAAGAGGAAGAAGATGGGTTGTCAGGCAATGGCGCAGGTGATGCAAGGCATGCGTGGCACATATGGAAGAGAAGAAGACAGGAGGAGAAGGAAAAGAGAGAAAGAAAAGAAGAGGAGAAAAGAGAAGAGGATGATGGACGAGTGGGTGTTGGACATATGCAGTGTTAGATTGTATGACCTCAATCCAGTGGATAATATACATAAATTGATTTATTTCATTAATTAATGTATATTTTCATGCTTTGTTCATGAGATAAATGGTATTTTATTCTATGTTTGCACATGACCAATACAAAATGACATGATGGTTCATGAGACGAAAAAGAGCCCACAAGTATATTAGAAGTAATTCGTGTGTTTGAATGTGATCCACATACAGGAGACATAGGCTTAAATTTATTTACAGCCAGTGATAAGATTGGGCATCTCATCTGATAAGGTTGCAACACTGTGATCACTATGAGATAATGTGATATGTCTCGATCATCAGAATATAAGACTTTAGACCATTGTGCTTGTACATTGGCTGTACTAAAGGACCATGAGTAGCACCTTGTATAAATCTGTCTTTGATTAAAATATTGCTCTCATAATTCCCAAGCAATAGGCTCTTAATCCTAAGAGATTAATGGACTCAGGTTTCTACTATATATTTACTTTAAATGTCAACACTTCGATGTCTTGTGTACGTGATAGTGAGGCTATGGAAACATATAATTCTCAAGATGGAATCTATCCTCATAAATATCCCCTTGTGTCAATTAATGGATTTTAGGAAAAATTTTAAAAAAGTCCTTAATTTTTGGGTGATTTTCAAAAAATGGTCAAAAGAACTCAATATTTCAAAAACCTATGAAAGTTTACAAGACTTCATTCAATCAAGTCCAATCCAGCAAAACATGCCCATCGCCGGTAATTTTTTATTAATATTTTTTGAAAAGGACGAAAATGCCCATAGTACGTTGCAAATAGGGTTTTTTGTTCTTTTTCTTTATTCCTTCTCTCCCAAAACTACCGTCTCTGCCTCCTCCTTTCCCACCTTCCCATATCTTGGTAAATATATGTGAGTAAAACCAGGCCACTGCCCAAATCGACAGTTGCTGAGCAAGTGACGGTGACTCTCGCAAGGTATGCAAATCGTTTTTTTTTTTTTTTTCTAGAGTATGGTACTTTGTATTTTATGAGGAGCACATGGTTCAAAAAGGGTGATGACAACCAAGGCTCTTACCTAAGTTATTGTATCACCGTAGTACACCCCAGTGCAATTGGCAATCCACTGTAGTACAAAGAGGATGAAGACGGCTGAGGCTTTTTTTCATCTATTTCCATAACATGTCAGAATAACCATTTATTCCCATGCACCGGAGTCCCTTGCACAAGCATCGAAATGCAACTCTGTAATCTGATGACAATCTGCCATTTTATTTCCACCTATTTTCTTCTAATTACAAGAACCCAACTATCCCTTATATAGTAAAACATGATTTAGTTGATAAATAATTATTTTGTAGGGCAAGCAATGAGCATAACCTGTTATTATAAATCCAATTCATGTAGGATCTCAATGTAGTATTGTATGTAAATGAATGCGAACAACTTTTTACCTCCAATCAAGTTTTAAGTTTTCTTCTTTCATTCAAAAGTTAAAACACTTGAGCCCTTGGTTTTATTTAATGAAATGCAAGTATTTTTTGCAATACTGATGGAAACTGGGTTTGTTTACTTAATGAACATCTATTGAATTCCAAGGATTTCTAACCGATACCTTATTATTAAATGGGCTAATGTGAAGATATACAATGGACTATCAAATGAACTCCCCTTTGATAGATGGGCAAATGTGAATAAAATAATAAAATACAAAAAACCTTACGAGAGTCACTATATCACTAATATCTTCTTTGACTTGTCACTTCCAATTTCAGAGAAAAGGATTACAAGATGTCCTTCTGTTTTAACTGGAATTACAGACTTCTAGTCTTTTGTTACTAAATGACTTTGACGACTATGGTGTTCATGATGTTAGTAGTAGATGCTTGCAATATGTTAGTTTCTATTGGAAATCGGGTAGTATTTTATTGCTTTCCATATTTAATAGTTCTTTGTAGTTTGTACTTTCTGTTATGTTAATGCATCTCAACAAAAAAAAAAAAGGAACTTTGCTGAGGCTCACACAATGACAGGTAACAAGCTGCCCATATTAGCATTCTTCTTGTCTTTATACTAGCCATTAGTAATTGCAGAGGAGTAAGACCGTGGCCAATCTTAAGTAGATAGATAGTATCCTTGGCCTTATTGTTCAAATACGTGGTCCCATTTTAAAATAGTTTTTCCCTTATCCTTATGTTCGATCTCAGTAATACTGCAGTATTTTCATTTAAGCTTGTAAATTATTGTGTAGCCGCTCTATTATTTCATTACTTATTTTTGGATTTATTGTTCAGATGGCATCGGGATCACACGATGATGAGTTTGATCCAAAATTCAGAAATAAAATAAATGTTGAAGAAGATGAAATAGATGAGTCCTATGCACCTGATAAAAATGATGATTTTGTGGAGTATAATTATGATGGTATAGAGCCCGAAGATGAAAATCGGGAATTTGAAAATGACTTTATATCAGGATCCGAGGGTGTGGGTCATGAGTCTGAGGTTGTAAGGGAAGATGTGACTATGACACATGTACAGGAAGATGGAGAGTTCTCAGAATACACTTCACACTCAAGTTGTCATTCACTCAATTCAGGTTCAGATTCAGAGGGAATATCGTATCATCGTTATCATGAATTTGATCCTAAATATACAAATGGGTCAGCCAGCTTTATCAATAGGTCTTTCTTTCAAGGATGTCAACATGCTTCGAATGGTGCTTAGGCAATATGCCATTCGAAATTCCTTCAACATAAGTTACTTGAAGAATGATAAGACCCGGCTCACCGTAGTTTTTTCAGATGAAACATGCAATTGGCGCCTACACGCTTCTGTTTTACAAGATGGACAGACATTTGAGATAAGAAAGTCAATTGATAGCCACAATTGCCTTAATATAAATCAAGGAGAAAATCATATGGCATCCGCTGCTTGGCTTGCCAAGAAGATAGAGGCACGCATTAAAATGGATGTAAATGTGACGCCGAAGGTTTTATGCGCTGAGATTTTCAGGTGTTATGGGGTAACAGTTTCATATTTAAAGATGTGGCATGCAAAAGAGACGGCTCTCCAAAAGATTCGTGGAAGTTTCGAGGAGTCTTTTCATTTTATCCCATCAATGTGTAAAACAATTGTTAAGTACAATCCTGAAAGCATTGCGCGATATCAACTTGAAGAAAATGGTTCCTTCAAACGGGTTTTTGTTGCTTATTCTACCTCAATAAAGGGTTTCTTGAATGGTTGCCGGCCTTTCATTGGCTTAGATGGAACATTTTTAAAGGGAAAGTATAAGGGTGTTTTGTTGACTGCTGTAGCTATTGATGGTAACAAACAGTTGTTTCCGCTAGCCATCGCAGTTGTGGGGGCCAAAAATACCGAGTCTTGGTTGTTCTTCCTACATTGGCTAAAGATTGGTCTAAATGGTCGCGAGTTTACTTTTATGAGCGATCGCCAAAAAGGATTAGTAGAGGCAGTTAATAGAGTTTTCCCTATGGGCTATGAAAGGTTTTCCATGCATCACGTTTATGCAACTTTTCAAAAATATTACAAAGGTGACCAATTAAGAGATTTATTTTGGACTGCATCTCGGGCATATACAAGATCCGAATGTGATACTGCTCTGAATGAAATAGGTAGACTTTGCCCCCAAGCAAGGCAATGGATAGAGAACATGTAACACCCTGACCCACCTTAATCTCGTTTTAGAGCTAATTAATTTAGATTAATTGCTTAATGGATGTTTTGATTGTGATTGGACTTGATTAGGTAGAATTAGTGGGGTTTGACCATTTACTAGGTAGATTATGACTTTTGGAGTGATTTGAATTTTGTGTGTACTTAGAGATTTTTGGGTTTTTAATGCATTGCATAGAGCATTTCATGGGCCTTAACTTTCATGCCTTGACTCATTTAATTCGGATCCATTTAGGCCCATTCCCAGCCCATTCATTTAACCCAGGCCCTTATTAGAGATTTCAGTCCATTTTGTGGACTTGCATGCAATGCAGGAAAATTTTGGCTTAAAAAGCCCTAACCCATCCATTTTTCTTCTTCTCTTCTTTTCACTTCTTCATTCCAGCTGGGAGCTATTCTTCTCTTCTATTCTTTTTCTTTCTTCACTCTTAGCATCAACCAAGGGATCTTGCATGAGTGGATTGCATCTCCACTTCATCTTCTCCATCTTCTTTGTCAAGGACTATATTTCCTAAGCTCAAGCATTCATCCATTCTTCATCTTCTTGCTCTTGGTAAGCTCTTTCTTCACCAGTCATTTCCATTTGATTTCTTTCATCCTTGGAAAGCTACAAATTGTGTATGCATCATCTTCTTCCTCATTCATTTTCTTCCATTTCGTTTTTCACCATTTTTAGGGTATTTGAGCTTGTATTTTTGGGGATTTTTTATTAGAAAGGATTTGGAGTGTGAGATAGCTTCCAAGCACCTAAGGCAAGTTAAACTTACATGTTTATATGCATGCTTCTTTGTTTGATTCATGAATAGCTTAGATACCCATCTCTTGCTCAAAAATGGATTTTTGTGGATGATTTCTCTTGTTAATGTATATGGGTTTATTGATGGTTTTTATGAGCATTTTGGAAGCTCAAAGATACTCATGTGCAGTGTGTAAAACCTGAAATGAATGCCTTGAATGGCTTGGAAGGAAACAAAGAAGTTTCAGATTTTCGGAACACAGGATTTGACAGTTCGCTCGAGCGAGCGTGAGTGAGCGCTCGAGTGAGCTTTTGGTCCGGTCGAGCGAATGGCTCTCTGTCTGGGGCCCGCTCGAGCGAACATCTGGACGCTCGAGCGAACCTGATGCCTGCATTATGCAGATTTCCAACATCCATAACTTTTTAACCGTATGTCCGTTTTTGGAGATCTACATACCGTTGGAAAGCTCATGATGTGTAAAACCCAACAGAAAGTGATTTTATTTGATTTGAATCTTTGAAAGGAATAAATGTTGGATTTTACATAATTGTGACAAATGGATGTTTCCATAGCCGGACATTGAACCGTAGCTTGTTCTAGTTGATTGGCCTGATAGATGGACCTGTAGGATGTGCACCCTGAACTTTTATCATGACCGATGGTTTGTTGAATTGTGGATATGGATTGAGCAGCCGTACTCACAAAAGGGGCCTTGTGTTCTTCGGATTGTAACCGAACCAAATGTGTTCTATTAAGGGATTCGACATCCAAATTATGTAACGCCAAGGGGTTCCTTGTAGCCCGATAATGTCGAACTCTTAATACTACCCGAGTTGGACGGTGAAGACCACACGTGTACCCAAGACCGTAGGCTTGGCTTGAATTACATCTTGACTCCGTATATGATCTATATGTACATGCATTGCATTCCGTTTCCAGTATTCTAGTATGACTTGATCATGCTTCTGTTCAGTTATGTATTTTCTGTTACATATCTGTTATGTTATATTTATTTCTGGCTTTGTTCAGTATATCTCAGTAAGTTCTGATTCTTGTCATTTATATGTCCTGTCCTGTATATATCATGTATCTGATTTATACTGTTCTGCACCTGATCTGTTGTTTGTACATTGCACTCTATGAGTCGGCACCACTTAGCTTCGACCCTATCTAAGTCGGACCCGGCTAAGGTGTGGGTTTAGTAAATACTTCTAGCCCTCTGCAGATGGGAAAATTATTTTGAGGGTTAACCGGCACCCTAGGTCTACGATGGAGAATTCTGGGTACCTCTGTCTCCTAGTAGCACCGCCCTGTTCTGTTCTGATATTCTGCTCTCATTTTATTTCATGTCATATGATTAAATTGAGAGAACATAGCTTATGTGGATGTGCCAACTAGTACTGTTAATATGTTTATATGTTATCTATGACCCGTATGTCTCATGCTAATTCATGCACTGATATGCCTAGTGATAATTCCTTGATCTCTTATTATTTATTCCTGTCTGGCTATTCATTTGATACATGTTATATGGACTGTATATATTTGTGTTGCTTAGCTTAGTCTAATGGTGCTACACTTGGCGTTACAGGTGAATACATCGACGCCATTGCCCCGGAGATCCTTGAGCAGTGGCGGACCTAATATTTTCATTTAGGTGGGGCAGGTAATTTTTCCAACATAGGTTAAAGGACATGATTATCAATATTTTTTTTTCTTTTTGTAAGAAATCCTACTACTAAAACCTAATTCATAAATAATCTTCTATAACCAAACGCCCAAATCCTAACTTCTCAACAAATTAGCACATCAAGTAGCAGCCGTTCTACAACAATAATAAAGAAACTCTAAAAAAACTCCAGAGGAGTAATAATTATTATCATATGAAAATTAGTACCTGCTTATTTTTCCTTAAGCTCCTCATGGTTTTTTCTATCATATAAATCCAAATGAGAGCACTTTTACTTATAAAAGAATATTGTCACCATAATCATAAATATCATATCATAGTCCAAGAAAAAAATTTCAAAAGAAGAAGAAATAAGTAGTTTAGCTCAATCTTATAATTTTGTCGCTATCTACTTTTGTTTACAACAAGAAAATAAACTCTTGTTTTTCTTGGAGTAGGATTACTGATTCCATGGAGGCATTATAGATCAAGAAATGCAAAGGGATGTGATCAAATGGAAACATTATTGTATATACATGTGGCCCTTTATGGTGATGATGATGAACGATGACAATAATTGGTCCATGTCTTGGTGTTCCACTTCCAACACCGATGGGCTTGGTTTTAGGTATGAGGAAACAAGGCCCATTTCAGATGAGAATATCTAGAAACATGCATTAATCAATATCTAGCCAACTAATGGATGGTTATAAGAAAATGGTAGCAGTCCAAACACAATGGATGAATTTGGCCAATAAGGATCACTGGCAGAAATAGTGTTTTTGGGCGTGGGGCGGTACTTTTGAGATAAGTAGGGCATTGGCCGGGGCCCATTACATGTTTTTTACGAATTTTCTAAATTTCACCTGGGGCAACCGCCCATATAGTGACAACGTGGGTCCACCCCTGGGCTAGGGCCCATTTCATATTTTTGAGAGTTCTTAAATTTCACCCGGGGCGGCCGCCCCATATGGTGACTACATGGTCCGCCCCTGTCCTTGAGGAAGAGGAACCTCCACTTAACATAGCGGAATGGACTCCTGATGATGTCTTCTAGACATCCACACGATGAGATGGATGTTTAAATGACCCATTGACCGTGGCTAGGATTGCCACATCTTTTGTAGTAGTTTTAATGAACTTGTTAGCTTTTGGGATTGTAACTTAACTAACTTACTTCTTCTCTTTCTATCTCTTAAACTTGAACTTTTAAAGTATTGCTTATAGACTCTTATGCTCTATACTTTGATACATGATAAATTATGGATGGATATCTATTTGACAAAAATGTATATAGGTTATGGAAATTTATAAACCTCACACGTGATATCCTGTGGGTAAATTCCGTACGTGGGGACCTAGAGTCAATGAGTTTGACTCGAATTTCCACGCGGGCGTGTGTCGCGCCTCGGGATGTGTGAAATCTCGGGCTCGGGGCGTGACAGAACATTCCTGGAGTACATCGGTCACGAGCATATTTTCCAGAATGGCTTCCATGCAACTATAATCAGAATAACTTCACTGAAAGTTTTAACAAGATGATCTTGGACTCGAGGGGGTTGCCCATATGTGACATGATTTATTGGATTCGGCAAAAGATGATGGTAAATTTGCAAAGCAGACGGTCAAGATCTGAAACATGGGATGGAATTGTTTGCCCCAAAATAAAGAAAATACTTAATGATGTACGAGATCAATCTCATTTTTGTGATTTGTTCTTTGCTGGTGGCAATGAGTACGAGGTTATTGAAAGGGCGGAGAGGGGTGAAGACATGCGCCACATTGTACATATGTCAAATAAGAGTTGTTCTTGTAGACACTGGCAATTGGATGGGATACCATGTATACACGCGATGAGTGCAATTGCTCATCGGAGAGAAAAGCCTGAACAATATTGTCATCCTTGCTATTTTGTCAGTACTTATCGGAGCACATACGAACAAATAATCCACCCATTGCCTGGCAAGAGATTATGGGAGAAGACTTCCATAAATACGGTTATGCCCTCGCATGATCGAAGGCCACCGGGTCGCCCGAAAAAAAATAGGAGGAGATATCCTATTGAAACAACAACGTCTTCACAGCGACGGCAACGAAGAAAACAAACTGTGAAGTGTGGTTTGTGTGGACATTTTGGGCATAATAGAAAAACTTGCAAAGAACCAATTAACACAAGTCAAGTTGAATCTTCCTCAAGAGGTCATACGCAAAATGTGATACCTAACATCAGTCAAGAAAGCTCGGTTGGTGGGAGTAGGTTCAAGCTCACTGCATCTAGAGGTCCTCGGCTAACTAACATTCATTGGTACAAATACATTAACTTTCATAAATTTTCATATTGCACGCTTATATCATGCAATAAAATGTTAACACTATATTGCTTATGATCTACTTTTGCTTGACAGATGGTTGTACATGCAGAGACTCATTCTTCTTAAGATATTAGTCAATGTCTTCAAATGCACTACATTTGAGAAGCCAAAAGTGACCTACCAATCACGCATATTTGTGCAGTTGGAGTTGTTATGAAGACAACCATTTTTTTCTGTTTTTCATTAGGATATTACAAATGAAATAAGTTTATTGGCATTGTCATGGACATAATATTGCAAATAAAATACCAACTCTAGTTAGTTTTATATATTGAACAAGAATTTTTTTTTTCTAAGGAGATGATTGGCATTATAATTGTGCTTCAGGCATATTAAAGTTGCTTGTGGATATCGATGCATTGTGTGAGCTTTGGATATAGGATATGGTCCCATTTCCCCAAAACACTCTCTGTGTGTGTTATTTGGAGTGTGCACTTAAATTTTTTGTAACTCAAATTATGATTCTTAGTTTTTGAAAGTGGCTTTCATTTAAAATTTGGGTCATATTGTGCTCAATACTTACTGCATGTAACATGGATGTCATCCAAAGCTAATATGAGATGGGGTTTTGACTAATGGATGTCATATTTTGAGACAGGGTTGAAAATGAATCAAACTAAGGTGGGTCTAGGTTTAATTTAGGCTTGGTATAGGTCTTGGATTTTAATCAATTGTAATGTCTTTCATCTAGTAATAAAGTCCAAATGTTTGGCCCGGTTGATTTTAACAAGAATGTTGAGTGCTAGCAGCTAGGTGAATGAAATGGTTGTTTCTATGTTAAGTGGCAATTTGTGGGAAAAAAAAGTGCCCAATAGTTTGTTGCAGCACGGCTTAGACTTTATAGAAAACTCCAACCATTAATGTACTAAATAGAAAAAAAATGATCGATGTAGATGAGTGCATCAAGAATTTTTCATGTTTTCGCCTTCTGTTAATTTATAGTGGGCATCTTAGTTTATCCAAGTCATTGATATTACAACTCTCCCATGAAAATATACTCTGAAATTCATTCCGTTTGAAACCAAGTGCCCAATTAAATTGATTAAAGTTCATAAATAACCTAGTCAATAGTTAATTTCAGTTTTCACGTCATGATCAATCCAAAATCTGGGCACTCTAAACAATGCTTTGTGTTATATAAGTGACTTGGAACAAGCAAAAGTGATCTTTATAGTTGGTCCAACATTTTGGAGAAGGAATGAAATCAAATGGATGTTTTTCATTTTGAATTAAAAAAAAAATGCCAACAGTGAATGGAGATCTCCCAATAGGATCTAATTGAAAGAAGTCTTGAAAACTTTCATACCTTTTTGAAATATTCAATTCTTTTGTCCTTTTTTGAAAATCACTTAAAAAGTCTAGGACTGTTTTGAAAATTTCCTTTTTACCTACTTACTACTCACTAAGGGCACTTTTATCCTTTTGAGTTTTTGTTTATACAAAGTTGTCGGCGGTGGGTATGGTTTGCCGGATTGGACTTGATTGAAAGAAGTCTTGTAAACTTTCATACGTTTTTGAAATATTGAATTCTTTTGACCCTTTTTTGAAAATCACCCAAAAGTTAAGGACTTTTTTGAAAATTTCCCTAGATTTTATTATTAGTGAGTGCATACCCATTTCAATTAAGAGTTAATTGGATGGTATTGATGATTACTGTGATTAATTGGGTCACAAGGATAATAAGAGATTGATCCAATTTGGTTGGACAAATTTATTCCAATAGATCCATGGATATAATTGATGGAGGGGTCTACTTGTAGTAAATGAGAAGTTTAGGGTCTTCTTGTAATTATTCCTAAGACTGGAGTGGAATTGCATTTAATTCGTGGACTTATTTGCAATTAATTGTGGGTCTGGAGTTCACATGAGATATGGGGTTCAAATCTTTAGTTGAATTCAAATTCTAAGGAATCCCTAGTGGTCCTCATGCTAGCCCTAATAAGAAAAAGTTACTAATCCCATTAGAACTTATAAGGAAATGAGGAGTATGATACTTACTAAGAATAGAATTGAGACTTCTAATCTTGGTCTAAGAGGAGGTGTGCCATAAACTATAAATAAGAGGTGAGGGTTAGAGATCTCTACACACAATATTCTCTCAAGTTCTTCTCCCTCTTCCTGCTCTCTCTCTCTCTCCTCTGGTTTCCTACTAGAGATTTAGGCCCTGTTTCTTTAGTGGAATTTCTGCCAGGAATTCACCATGTCCAGGAATTCCTGGATATGATGTGACAAGCTGTCCCCTGGAATTTCTGAATTCCATGTTTCTTTACTGACTTTCTGGATTCCAGCCACCTTTTGACCTTTGGGAATCCAGGAATTCCGCTCCCTATGCATTTTTGTGCAATTCATGGGTGCTCAATCCCAAAAGGGCATCCAGAAATTCCAATTTGTCTGAGAATTCAGGAATTCCCCATACAGGAATTCCTGGAATTCCAGCAAAGAAATAGGCCCTTAGGGTTTCTTCTACTTGGATATCCCACCATTCTCCTTTAGAAGTTCTCTAAGAGGGTCATAGTGTTGAAGAACACAAAGGCAAGGGAGATCAAAGTTTACGAAAAGAGTTTTTCGTAGAGATTAAGTTCTCGATTAAAGCACAATCAAGCTCCTAAGGTATAGATCTATTATCTATTTGAATTAGTGGATCTAGTTATGCTTGTTGTTTCATGATTTATCTTCATAATGATGTTGTTTCATGATTTATCTTCATAATGAATGTTTGATCTTAATGTATGAGGTTAGGGTTTTAGATCTTGTGCTTGGGTCCCTGGCCTAATAGATATTTGATCCCTATATCAAGTGGGTCAAAAGTTTTGAATACTTCTCCACGAGGCCCACCTATTTCCAACATGCAGGTGTAGGTGGGTGCAAGGAAGAGGGATAAGAGATGAGAAGGAGGAGAGGGAAAGGAGGAAGAGACAAGAAAGAAAGGAGGAAGAGAAAAAGGAGAGCGTTGGGCATGTGCAAGGGAGTGCTCCGATGATGGAGGAAGAAGGGAGATGGACTCGGTGACGCAGGGAGGAAGGAGAGAAGAGAGGGAGGAAAAGAAAAAGGAAACAAGAAGAAAGAATGAAGAAGGTGGAGGTGGGGGTGTGCTGTGAGTGGTGAATGCTGGGGTGCAGGTGATGGCAGGGAAGGAGAAGAAGGGAGATGAAGGGGGAAGGGAAGAAAGAAAAAAAAAGAGAGAGAGAGAAGAAAAAACGAGTGGGGATATATGCAGGTGAGCGGGGATATCGCCCCTCGGCGAAACAACAAAAAAATGAACCGAAAAGGTCCTCTGGGACTACTACGGTCATTTCATATCTTCTAAAGCTTTTTTGCTAGCTCTACAATGAGTCTAATGAGATTTTTCTGGTTAAATCCCCTAAAAAGAAAGACCAAAATTGAATTTTAAAAAATGAGCATCAAATAACCTTTTCTTTTAAGAAAATAAAATTAAAAAAGATGGGAAATGAATAACTAAGGCGATGGCAAGTTATTTCTTTCTCATCTTTTAGTTATTCTATTTCCATAAAAGAAAATGTTATTTGATGCTCATTTATGAAAATTGGCTTATGATATTCATTATTTATTATTTATGGCATAAATCCTATGTATTCAATTCCTATGCATTTTAATGCAAACAAACATACCATTATAAGTGGTTGTGATTTGAGCGTTGAGTCTGAGTCTCCTTTAGTATGAAATAAATAAATAATAAAATAGGCTGAAATAATTTTAATTAGCATACATCCAAAACCAAAAGTTTGAAAATATGTAAAATAATCACCAGAGTACCATAATGAAAGTATGGGAATTTTAATTTTTTATTTTAAATGTTTTGGCAGTTGAGCTGTTTGTAGTTTGGATTACAAATATAAGGCTCACAAGAATGAAAAGATAAATAAATAAAAGTGGTCGATAGTGCCTACAAGAATCCAAATACCGTGTGAGAGACTATATTAGTGCCTTTTTTTCAAAAAGCACGAAAATGGCAAAAAACATAAATTGGTTTTCACACCTATTTAGGTATGAGAATTTTAGTTTCTAAATGTTCGTATTTACACACTATTTTCACACCTCACTTATACATTACATAAAAAAAAAAAAATGAGCACAAACAAACATGATGATGCATAACCATTATGCATGTAATTCATTTGCATATGTAAATGAAACAAATGACCCCTTAGATAAAAGGGAAGAAGTGTGGATTAGATACATGCCAAAAGCCATCCATATTCAGTTCTCATTATTAGTCATTTAATCCAAGTAAATGAAATTGATTCTTAAAATAAAAATCATGTATGGCTCACAACTAGGTACAACATGGCTAATGATCAAAACTGTGTTCCATTGGTGGCGTGCAAAATAATCACTAACATTCTACCAAAAAAATCACAAACAAATCTAGTGGGAAAAATTACAAATCAAGACAAATCAGAAGTTACTATGGCAAAAAAAAAAAAAAAAAACGTGTTACACTAAATGATGAGAGAGTGCGCATGCATGGAAGATTATAACAATTTTCCCCTCCACCACAGAATTCTCTCACTTATTTGACATTTTCCTGTTGTGAGGATTGTCTGTCATTTGGGTTTCTCTCTTCTTTTAGGACTAGTATGGCTATACAATTGCCTTGTGATTTTAAACAAAGCTAGTCCAAAATCACCACTTTTCTTTTAAAAGGAAATGTTAATAACAACCAAAAGAGAATAGGGCCATAAAACTACAAGAGCTCAAATGGCCTAAGGTTCACGAAAATGATATGTATACATAAGCCTTCAACTTAGACAAAACTAACCAACCGAGAAGTGCCTACAAACCAGACAAACTAAAACATCCAAATGTACAAGAAGAAAAGTCAACTAAGGTGTCATTTGGCAAGTCCGCATTTTATGTATATTTGATTTAAAATTAATTCAAATAGATGCTTCAATGCTCTAAATTGCTTGGTAGGGTTTTTGTGATGTCCGATTCAATAGGTTTTAGCTTTTCTACCTCTCTTTAAAAAGTAAAAAGGTAACTTTAAAGTAGACATGAGTTTCGAAACAAATATGACACTTTTTGCTACTTTTTTATAAGTTTTTGCCCATATAATTTTTAAAATATGACAAGTTTGCCTTTTCTAGTATTACTTTTACTAAGGTGCCATTTGACAAGTCTATTTTTCATATCTATTTAACTTAAAATTGATTCAAGTAAAACTGCACCAGAATATTTGGTAAAGTTAAAGTGGATGTTTAATTTAATCAGCTTTAAGACCTTTTGTCATTTGTTTTTCAAAAACTAACTAAAATATAAGTTTCCATAAAAAAAAAAAAAGAATATCTAAAGCAATCGTACACTTTTTGTTTTTCTTTTGACACGTTTGTTTATATAATTTTTATGATATGATAAGTTTGCATGTGCCATTTTTTCTTTCTAACAATTTTGCAAGTACTACTTATGCTGGAAGTACCCATATAACTTTCAGAGTATGAAGAGTTTTCTTTTTCCAATTGAATCAAACGTACCAAACAACCTATTTGTAAGGTCTCATTTAAACAACTCTCTTTCAAACATATCAGTTTCAATCAGCTCTATTTCAAATAGATAAGATTTGCCTAATATACCCATAATGGCAACTTTCACTGCATATAACTTCACAATGTCATAAGTGTGTCTTTTCTAATTGAATCAGCAATACCAAACCAAGGTTTAAAAACTTGGATTCAAACTCGGAGTTGGGCTGAGTTGAGTCGAGGTGGAGCAACTAGACTCAGCCAAATCACAATTTGTTTCTTTTTTTAATTATTTTTGTCTTCTACTTTATCATTTCTAATACACCATTTGCATCCTTGTGAAAATGATAAATATGACAGCTCTTTTTATTAGGAGTGTAAAAAAAATCAAAAAACCATCTAACTGACTGAATCGAACAGAATTGTTGGTTAATAACCGTGTTTCACGGTTCGGTTACAATTATGGTTATTAAAATAAAAAAATCGTGCTTCACGATTCGGTTACGGTTTTTAGTTTCGACTCACGGATATTCGGTTAACCGTTTCCCCAAAACATATGGTTAACGGAACCATTACACTAAGAAAGAAAAAACTAAATGGCCTAAATGAAATAAAATGTGTTAAGTTAAGCTCCCTTTCCCATTCTCTCATCTGTATTTTGTGAGTTGGATTATACTCGTCTCATGTTTCCTAGAATTATATTGCATGATAGATGTTTTGTATTATCATTTTATACTTTTTGATGATGCCAAAAATGAGATTCGGAAAACACCGGTCGAGTAATGGATAATAAATGCAGTAATAAAAGAAGAGAGAGATTATAGTGGCTCGGTCAGTATGACCTACATCCACTTCAGAAAAGCAGAGGTTGCCGGATGGTTTATATCTCGAATGTGCAGAGATTACAATGTAGGAGAAAGAAAGTGTGTTGATCGGGAAAATATTTCTTGCCCCTCAAGCGCTGGTGGGGCTCTTTTATTTATAGTCTTCCCTTAACAGATGGGGACGACTTTACAGCAACGCTCCCCTTTGATGGAGTCTTCGAACTAACCCTTGATGGACGAGGCAGGTGAGATATCCTCTGCAAGACCTGGTATGCAGGTTAACAACTCTCAAACGACGTGAGTTGCCTTGACGTGGTCAGTCTTCTTTGTAGGATTGAGTCCGGGTCTTAACTGACTCGGATTTAGGCCCTGGCTCATTAATGATTGGGTTACTTAGACCCGACTCATCATTAAAGACCGGGTCACTTGGACCTGACTCATCATTTGCCCCTCAATGCCCTGTGCCCAAATAATTGTTAAAAGGGGGGCATTTGGTAGATTCAGGTCTCTTCTCCCTCTAAAGTCTTTTTCCTTTATTTTGTTTTATATATCCTGTCAGTTTCTTTGGATATGTGTCTGGGAGAGTCCCCATGGCTTGAACTACTCTCTTTTTGAAAACCCACAGGCTATAAAATTACTTCCTTGCTTCCACTCAGACCCTAGATCACAACTTTTCCAAAAGAGAAAGACAGCATCTGCAATGGAGCACTCTAAGGAAGAAGGTCATTGGGAGAGGAGAAGAGGACCAGCAATGATGAAGAAGCAGCGGCAACCGGCGAAGCACATCACACGGCGACAACGGGCGGCGGCAGCCAAGGCGCCCTCACGGCAGCAGAGGGCGTCATCCGAACCCAGCGAGAGGGCGAGGGCGAGGGCGTCGGCGGCGGGCGGGGGTCCTGGCCTGGGTGCCCGCCCTGCAGCGGGCGAGGGCCCTAGCCTGGGCGCCCGCAGCCGGTCCTGCGGGCGAGGGCGGTTCTGGCCTGGGCGCCCACCTGGCTGCGGGCACCGATCCTGCGGACAGCGGCGGTTCTGTGGGCGAGGGAGGTTCTTGCTTGGGGCGCCCGCCTGGCTGCGGGCGCTGGTCCTGTGGGCAGAGGAGGTTCTGGCCTAGGCGCCCGCCTGGTTGCGGGCGAGGGGCTTCCCGCCATGGGCGTCCGTCCGGCGGCGATGCGCGAGGGGCGCCCTGCTGTGACTGGTGAGGGGCGTCCGGCTACGTCGAGCGAAGAGTCAGCAGCGGTAGCATTGCGATGCCCAGCGGGCGTCGCCCAGGGCGCAGCGGGCTCCTCGGGTGTCACTACACGGGCGAGTGCGGCTGCAGCTTGTGTTGGCACGACTCGCAAAAAGTATCCAACAAAAGTTGCTGTCGACGACGAGGGATCCAAGGTGAGTACTCTTTTCAGTGCACTCAACACTGATGGCGATATTTTCAAGATCACAGTTTCTTATCACATTCCTCCCACGGTGCTGTGTCGGCGGGCTGAAACGGACGAGCCGGCTTGTGATGGCTCCTCTGGTGACATCGTCATCTATGAGGAGATGCTTGAAGCAGGACTGAGGTTTCCTATGTCCTCCTCCCTCTGCCGCATTCTCCATTATTTTTCATTGACCCCGGGGCGGTTAGCCCCCAATGGCTGGAGAGTTCTGCTTGGCTTTCTTGAATTGTGGAGGAGGGTACATCGCGAGGATGCTTCTCCTGTGGAGTTCCATGCCGCCTATAGTTTGACTGAGTCCCCGGTTCCCAATAGGGGATGGTACTATCTTGCCCCAAGGGGCGGCAAGCTACTCACGGGATTGCGCTCCAATTGCCACAGTTGGAAATCTCGTTTCGTCTTCGCTGGTGGGAGTGGGCCTCTGAGGCAGACCGGGCTTTGGTGCCCACACGATGGGCTGCTGCTAAAAAACTAGGTACGCCCCTTGATGGCTTTCTTTTTTTATATACATGTATGTGCTTACTGTTCTAGTGCAGATGCTCCAGTGCTCTCCGCTGATCAGGAGCGGAAACTGCAGGCGGTGAGGGTTCATCCTGATAAAGATTTAGGAACTCTCCTTCCCAAAGAGAGTGGGACTGGTGGACCCCCTTCGAGATCTTCCTCCAAAAGAAAAGGTACATCATTGTTGTTCGATCCATAATTTTCCCCGTTTACATGATAATCCCTAGCCAAGTAACACCTTTGCCTTTGTAGGGATAGACAGAACGGTAGAGTTGGACAGAACAGTGGTTGGGGCTCGCCTCTCTAGTAGGGGTACCCCTCCTTCCAAGGCAGCGAGGGTAGATAACGCCTCGCCAGGGACGTCCCCATTGTCGACTTCCAGGGCGAGTTCTCTTCCTTCTACCCCTCCAGTGGGGCTTCAGGCTTGTCCTTCTCCTGTGGCAATGGCCGCGGTGCCTTCCCAGCCAGCGACCTTCTCTACTCCAGAGTCTTCCTCTCGTGCGACACTTTCTGCCCCTCGTTTGTGTCCTCCACTTTCGGGGACTTCTACAGGGGCACCGACTTGGGCTAGCCCCATGATGGGCAACCCGCAGGTGATTCGAGAGAAGCTTAGGAGATTCGTGTCTCCGCCCGAGGTTGCGAAGATAAATGCCTTGGGCACTGAGAGGATTATAGATAAATTTCTAGAAGGTGTAGCTCAGGTAAAGGTCTACTGTTCCCTTTTCTCCAGACTTTTACCATATCTTTTCTTCTTAATGCACTTCACATTTCCGTTGTTTTTTCTGTATAGTTCTCCACCGCATCCATCTGCTTGATATCAAGGGCCCGATCTCACACCCAGCTGAAGCAGGATAATGAGACCATGCGAAAGGAGCTCTCAGCTGCTCGAGGAAGGATCGCAGCTCTTAAAGATGTGGGAAGGGCTTCCGATGCTGATCTTGCGGCAGCCCGCGAGAGGGCGACCAAGCTTGAGATTGAGCTGACAGCATCCTGCGAAAGGGCGGCCAGGGTGACCAGACTCGAGACTGAGCTTTCGGCAGCCCAAGAGAGGGCAGTCGGGCTTGAGACTGAGCTTGCAAAGACCCGTGAAAGGGCTTCATTCAATGAGGCTGAGCTTGTGAAGACCCGCGAGAGGGCTTCGCTCAGTGAGGCTGAGCTCGCACGGACCCGCGAGAGGGTGCTGCTTATGGAGACAGAGGTGAGGGGAGCACATGAGAGGGCTTCCCAAGCTGATGAGAGGGCTTCCCAGGCACGGAGGGAGTTAGCGAATGGCTTCGCTGATGCTTTCATCGACAGTTATGATGAGCTCCGAGGGAAGATCTCTGCTGCTTTTCCAGATATTGGCCTCTCAGGCTTCGTGCCGACTGAGGCACCTGATGATAGCGGTAGTAGCTCTGGTGAGATCGAGGACGATGAGGATGATAAGGATGGAGAGGATGATGAGGGTAGCTATGAGAGTGATTAGATGGCAGGGGACTTCTGCTGTATATATACATATTTTCTTTTTGGAAAGGCAACTTGTAGCCTAACTTTTGAAAATTGAATGAATCTTTTCTCACAAAATGTTCTTCATTTTATTCATCTGTTGCTAAACATCAATTGGAGAAAGATAAAATTTAATCAGACCCCACACCCTCACTATCCTAGCTCTCTTACAATATTATTGATAGTACTCTTCAAATGTTCCGCATTCCATGGATGAAGTAGGACCTTTCCTTCAGAATTCTGGATCCTGTAGGTGCCTGGCCTTACTACTTCTGTTATGAGGTACGGCCCTTCCCAACTTGGTCCCAGCTTTCCTTTGCGAGATTCTTTCGTGGCGAGGATCACCTTTTTTAGGACTAGGTCTCCCGGTTGAAATGAACGAGGCTTCACCCTCGAGTTGTAGTATCTTGCCATGCGCCGTTTGTACTCTGCGTTGCGGACCATAGACATCTCCCTTGCCTCCTCTATCAAATCGAGGTTGATGCGGAGTGCTTCCTCGTTGGTGACGGGGTCATGGAGGTGGACCCTTAAGGAAGGTAGTCCTATTTCAACAGGGATGACTGCCTCAGTCCTATAAGAGAGAGAAAAAGGGGTTTCCCTAGTAGGAGTTCTTGGTGTGGTTCGATAGGCCCACAACACTCCTGGGAGCTCGTTGACCCAAAGACCCTTCGCTCTTTTGAGCCTTGTCTTTAGGCTGCGTAGGACTGTTCTTACCATGACCTCTGCTTGTCCGTTTGCCTGTGGATGTGTAGGGCTGGAATGAGGTTGTTTTATCTGTAGGTCAGAGCAGAAGGTGTTGAAGAGTTTGTTATCAAACTGCTTGGCATTATCACCAACAATGGCTTGAGGTATCCCGAAGCGACAGACTAGGTTTTTTCAGACAAAGTCTTTTACCTTTGAGTCTGTTATTTTCGCCAAGGGTTCTGCCTCTGCTCACTTTGTAAAATAGTCAATGGCGATGACCACAAACTTGCACTGCCCTCTACTCAAAGGGAGAGGGCCTAGGATATCAATACCCCATTTTGAGAAAGGCCATGGGCTCAAAATTGTTGTCAGCTCCTCTGGTGGCTGCCTGGGCACAGTGGCGAACCGTTGACACTTGTCGCATTTTTTGGTAAATTCTTTGACTTCCTTTACCATGGTAGGCCAAAAATATCCCTGCCTAAGTGCCTTGTGGGTGAGGGAACGTCCGCCAGAGTGATTCCCGCAAATTCCTTCATGGATTTCTCGGGGGGCGTAGTCAGCCTCCTTAGGCGAGAGACAGCGTAGTAGTGGTAAGCAGTAACCTTTCTTGTAGAGTGTATCTTGTAGTAGGGTAAACTTGGAAGCTCTCAGCCTAAGTTTCTTCACTTCAAGGGGATCATCTGGCTGTTTACCTTCCTGGAGGTACGCTCGTATGGGGGTCATCCAGTTTGCCTCGTCCGACGCACAGTTAATGTTCATAGTATCCACATCTAACTTGCTTGGCTCCAACTGGTGTCCGATGATCGTCGGTTCTACAGATGTCGCCTCCAATGACGAGGCGAGTCTGGCGAGTGCGTCTGCAGCAATGTTATCCCCTCTAGGGACGTGACAGATTTGGAAGTGCTGGAATCGCCCTATCACTCTTTGCACCATGCTGAGATACTGCTGCATTCGTGCCTCCTTTGCTTCGAACTCGCAGTTTACTTGGTTGACCACCAGTTGTGAATCACTGTAAGCAATGAGGTACTGGGCATCCATTTCTATTGCCAATTTTAGACCAGAGAGGAGGGCCTCATATTCAGCTTCATTGTTAGAGGCGATGAAGTGGAGCTTCACTGCATACTTGATGGGTGTCCCGTCAGGGCCGATTAGAATAAGGCCAGCTTCTCCTCCTTCACTGGTTGCAGAGCCATCAACATACAGCTCCCACCTTATCTGTGGTGGAGGATCAGTGATCTCAGTGGGTACCGGGACATCAAGATGGGAGTCGCAAGCTAGAGGTGCTGGGGTGCCAAAGGGAGATGCCTGGCGGGCGTGTGGAAGGCTCTGGGGCCCCAGAAGGGCCTGGGAACCCGAAGAGGTCTGGACGCCCGGGGGAGTAAGGGCCTGGGCGCCCAGGGGAGCTTAGGCGCCCAGGGGAGTAAGGGCCTGGGCGCACGGGGGAGCGTGGGCATCCAGAGAAACCTGGGCGCCCAAGGAGACATGGGCGCACGGGGAGACATGGGCTCCCGGGGAGACATGGGCGCCCGGGGGAGCCGGGGGAGTCTGGGCGCCTTCTTGGATGTTCGCGTCGGGTGGGAGATTGACTTGTAGCTTGGTGGGCTCATTTGTTACCACCTCTGAGGGTGTAAATTCGGCCACAAAGTCGGCCAGAGCTTGTGCTTTGATAGCCGCCCTTGGCTGGTACTGGACATCGAACTCGCCCAATTCGACTGCCCACTTAACCAATCTTCCGGACACATCCGGTTTTACCAATACTTTCTTCAAGGCGGATTAGTAATTACAACAATAGTATGGCTCTGAAAATAATGCCGTAGGCGCCTCGCCGTCGAGATGAGGGCGAGCGCCAGCTTCTCCAGCTCCGAGTATTTGAATTGTGCCCCTCGGTATGCTCTGCTCACATAATAGATGGGCTTTTGCACTCCATCATGATTCCTGATGAGGACAGACCTGACTGCTGAGGAGGAAGCAGAGAGGTATAAATACAACACCTCCCTGGGTGTGGCATGCGAAAGAAGAGGGGGAGTGGCCAGGTAAGCTTTGAGCTTTTGGAAGGCCTCCTCGGCTTCGGGTCCCCACTCGAAAGTTTTTCGGAGGATTTTGAAGAAAGGCAAGCACTTGTCAGCAGACTTGGAAACAAATCTGTTAAGTGCTGCAACTCTTCCGTTGAGGCGCTGCAACTCTTTGGTGGAAGAGGGCGACCGCATATCAAGTATGGCTTTGATCTTATATTGGTTTGCCTCAATTTCTCTTCGGTTGACCATGAAGCCCAAGAACTTTCCTGATCCTATGCCAAAGGCGCATTTCTTAGGATTCAACTTCATGCGATAGGATCTGAAGACATTAAAAGTTTCTTGGAGGTGGTCAACGTGATCCGCAGTGGCGAGGCTTTTGACCAACATGTCGTCTACATAAACCTCCATGGTTTGCCTAATCTGGAAGTGAAACATTTTGTTTACCAGACGCTGATAGGTTGCCCCTGCATTTTTTAGCCCGAAGGGCATGACTCTGTAGCAATAGCTCTGCAATAAGATATCTACAGAGCTACCACTGTCAACCAGAATTCTGTGTACCTGAAAATTGGCGACGGTCATGGTAATCACCAGAGGGTCATCATGAGGGTGCTGGATCCCCTCCAAATCCTTATCCGAAAAGGATATGATTTCATCAGCTCCCAGTCTAGGCGCCTTGGACAGGCGCTTCATCTGGATGCCTTGCCTTTCTGGCATGGGCCTTCATGGCCGAGAGTGACTCTTCCAGTCCTCCGAGATGGTTCGGATTTCTCCAATGGGCTGCTAGTTCTCTGTATTATGAGGTGGTGGTGGCGGAGCTTGCCCCCTACTAGCAACATACTGGCCTAGGTGACCCCGCTGGATGAGATCCTCAATCTGCCTCTTGAGGTCAAAACAATCGTCCGTGTCATGGCCATGGTCGCGATGGAATCAACAGTATTTGGTCTGGTTCCGACGATTTGGAGGAGACTTCATCTTTCCGGGCCATTTTATGGCGGGGTCATCTTGTATTTGGAACAAGATGTGCTCCACAGTGGCATTGAGAGGAGTGAATACATGTCCGTCTCTCTGCGGAGCTGGACCGAGTCGGTTTCTCTGTGGAGCGGGACCGAGTCTGTCTCTGGCAGGTATCCTCTCTGTCCTGCTCCGTTTGTTGCTCGTTTCCCTCCTTTCATCTCTTTCTCGCTCCTTCCCCTTGTCCCCTATCCTGGAGGACTCTCCATGGACGGCATCTTGAACTTCCGGGGAAGCGGGTAGTTCACCACATCGGGCTTGAACGGTGTGTCTGTTCGCCCGACTAGGTGATCTACTGTCTCTGGTGCCTGCGCCTTCATGGCGTTGTAGACGTCTCCCAACTGGTTCTGCATCTCTTTGATTTTTCATCCCAACGATTGGGAGCTTCCCGGGATGGGTCACGCAAATAGGTCCCCTCCTCCATGCTTTGGTTTTCACTCCCCTCCTCTTGGAAAAATGAGGATCCTCCCCATTAGAGGCAGAGGGAGGGTGTGGAATTCCACCATGATTCGGTCCCCCTCCTGGAGGCGGGGGCACTTGGTGGTGGGCGCGACCGTGAGGGTCTATCAGGAGACTCCATGAGGGGCTCTCTGGGCGCCCTGGTGAATCCCAGCAGGGAAATCCTGGGCGCCATGGAGGTGGACGCCCAGGCGAGGTGCTCCTCGACGTGGAGCAGTTGGATGCCCCGGGCGCGGTGCTCCTTACGGTGCTCCTCCCTGCGGTGCTCCTTGTGGTGCTCCTCCAAACTGTGCTCCTCCTTGCCCCGCAAGCACCAGTTGTAGGATCTGCTAGTTTTGGGTTACCAGCTGTTGCATGGTCTCCAACATCTGCTGATGAGTGGGAGCAGGAGCATTCGGGATAGGATTAATTGGTGGAGGGTTACCCTTGCCCTCTTGCTGGAGGTTATCCTCCGGTCGTCTTGCTGCTCTTGTGGTGATCACCATAATTTTTGAAGAAGATGTGAGAAGTGAGAACTTTAGCTTTGTTTTCGTTTCCCACAGACGGCGCCAAACTGATGATGCCAAAAATGAGATTCGGACAGCACCGGTCGAGTAATGGATAATAAATGCAGTAATAAAAGAAGAGAGAGATTATAGTGGTTTGGTCAGTATGACCTACGTCCACTTCAGAAAGGCAGAGGTTGCCTGATGGTTTATATCTCGAATGTGCAGAGATTACAATGTAGGAAAAAGAAAGTGTGTCGATCGGGAAAATATTTCTTGCCCCTAAAGCGCTGGTGGGGCTCTTTTATTTATAGTCTTCCCCTAACAAATGGGGACGACTTTACAGCAACGCTCCCCTTTGATGGAGTCTTCGAACTAACCCTTGATGGACGAGACAGGTGAGATATCCTCCGCAAGACCTGGTATGCGGGTTAACAACTCTCAAACGACGTGAGTTGCCTTGACGTGGTCAGTCTTCTTCGTAGGTTTGAGTCCGGGTCTCAACTGACTCGATTTTAGGCCCTGGCTCATTAATGATTGGGTCACTTGGACTTGACTCATCATTAAAGACCGGGTCACTTGGACCTGACTCATCACTTTTAGTTGTGTTTATTTTCGTAAAAAACGATAGCATCGTTTTGTTTGATATGTGAAAAATGATAGTGTTGTTCTGCATGCAAAGTCAAATGGCAATGATAGTTTTTTCTAAAGTGACAATTAACCGTAACAGACCCGTTAAATGTGGTTAACTGCGGTTTGGTTTTTAACAATTTTTTAGGATACGGTTACGTTTACGATTTTTAAAAATTAAAAATCATAAATAAGGTTCGGTTAACAGTTTTTCTAAAATAAACAGTTAATCAAACCGTTACATCCCTAGCTATTTTAAAAATAACACCTCTTTCAAAAATGATAAAGATGATAGCTCCTTTTGAAAATGATAATTCCCTTTTTTAAAATGTAGTACTATTTGTATCTTCTTGAAAATGGTAGCTCCTTCTTCATCTTCTAGGATCACTATTGCAAGGAGCACACATCCTTATTTTTCCACTACCCAGAGGAAATCGCTCTTAGATTTGGGAAATCTTCTCTGATATATAGAGAGAGAGAGAGAACAGATAAAAATCAGAACTTTTCTTCTTTTATTCACTCTAACTATTTTCCTAACCAGGTTTTCTTTTCATTTGATAGGAAACCGAAGTCATGAAAGTCACGTAGTTTTTCATCTTTCCTTTGAGAGAGAGTTTCTATAATTTTCTTCTTCTTGGGAAATCTAATAGATCTCTTTGATAGCATGAAAACGGGGAAGAAATGGGCAAAAGTAGGAGAAGTGGGGAAGAAACGGGCAAAAGCAATTCCCTTAGACCAAGTCACACCAGAACTGAAACGGACCTGACCAAGTTTGAGTTGAATTGGCTGATTTTTAAAACCCTTGGTACAGTCTATGTGTAAATAAAAGAAAGTTTAATTGATACAAATCTATTTTAAACAGATATATTTGAATAAGCTCTATATCAATTTAACAGTTACAGATTTGCCAAGGAAATTGTATATCTTTAAGTCTTCTTTAAAAGCTGTAAAAAAACATGTGGTTTTGGACATTATGTAGAAAAAGATATGGGATCGTGTATGAAAAGGCATGGTTTCTAATAGCTTCTATATTATTCTTAATGAGATGAAAATTTACAAATTAGATCAAAGGATGTCATCCAGGATATCATACCGAACTGTTCAGCAAAATCGAATATGCACTTGTATTTTTTTTTGGCTGAAATTTTGTTAAGGGCCATTTGTTCGCTTGAAGTTGATTTCCTAGAAATTCTATGAAATGTAATTACATCAAAGTAGCTAAAATCGAAGAAACATAGGTGAAGGTCCTCAAATGACCATTAAATAATCTCCCACCAAATCATCTCCACCCCATATCCTTTACCGTCGCCTATTTAATATTCATTTGTTGGCAAAGCCGGACCCAAGTTCAAGGGTCAGGGGCCGAAGCCCCCACCCAAAGTGCAAAATTCTTAAAAAAAAAAAACCCATGCAAATTATGAAAATTAATATGTTTTTATTTATTTTTTTATTGTACATTTATCCCTTCCCTAATAAATTTTATTTTTTACATAAAGTCCCCCAAAGGAGAATTTTTTGGGTCCGCCGTCCGCCCCAGTTTGTTGGTACCCATTTTACCATAAACTTCTAGAAATTCATTTCCATGCAAACAAATGGACCCTTATGGCTGGCTAAATTGTTTCAACGTAGAACCTCATTCTTTATTGTTGGGGTTTCTCCAATCTCCATTCCCATTCCTCTTCTAAACACAATTTCATGGAACTGACTATCCTTTGACTCTTTCCCATCACATCATTTTCAGCCAGTTCTTAAACATCCTGAATACTTCTTTGGAATCCATACACCTTTGGTTGTCTTTTGAAAGACATTTGTTCTCAGAATGATTTGGAACTTTTGATTAATTCCTTGTCTTAGTAAAGATAACCGGGAATTATACCAAAGAGATCCAGACTTAGCAATAGCAAGTGATGGGCATCACCTACTGAAATTGGAGACCACCCATTTCACATGGCAAGCAGGCCCATTTGTTTGCATCGAAATGAATTACTAGAAATTTTAAGAAATGTATTCTTAAGCATGGTTAAAATTTAAAAAATAAAGATAAAGATTCATATGGTTGTAAAATAATTTTCTCTTTAATGAAAAATAAATAAAATAAAAAAAGAAATAATAATAGGGATTTTAATTGCACAACTGCCTAAGACTTGACCTTTTTCCCCTCAATGGCTGAAACTTAGAAATTACCTACAGAACTATTTGTGCAACAAAGGATGCTACGAAAATTATGATCTTACCCTTAACATTTTCAGTATCCTACAGTCATAGGATATCATACAAAAAATGTTTTTTATACTCTCCATCTTAAACCCCCTACTTTTCTTCTGAAAAAAAAAAAAACAGTTTTACTACAACCCACCTACTTCGTTTCTTTTTCTTCCATTTCACATTCTCTTATTAGATTTCGCAAAATGTGTAAGGATCTAATTCTTGTTATGTTATTTAATATTTTACATCCATAAAAAAAATACAAAGGTTTTTTTTTTACCACAAACTCTTTCTTCTATGTTGATGAGTCAAGCCCAAATGATCCAACTCATGAGGATAAGTCAGGTCAGAATAGCCCAATGAGCCAAGGTCCAAATCAGTGGAGGCCCGATTGATCCGTTCAGGTCCGGGTCCAGATCCACATACTTTGGCCACGTCAAGTTAACACGTCGCTGCAAGGGTAGCCCCCCGAAGTTCCACTACAATGGTGAACTTCCTGGTGATAGACTGCCCGTCAGCCTATAACATCATACTGGGGCGACCAACTCTTAACGCACTGAGAGCCGTCCCCTCCACATACCATCTCATCAATCGTTTTCCAACCCCGAATGGAGTCGGGGAAGTGAGAGGGGACCAGGTAGCAGCAAGAGAATGCTACGTCTCCTCAATGAAGGCCAAGAAAATGCCGGAGGTGTTGCAAGTCGAGGTCTTAGACCCAAGGGATGACACCACTGCAGAGAGAGGAGAACATGTGGAAGAGCTCACCCCTGTGGTCTTAAATGAAGACTTTCCTGACAGAAAGGTATACATAGGCTCTTCCCTTTCTGAAGATCTAGCCCACCAGTTAAAATTTTTTTGAGGAGTAATATGGGCATTTTCGCATGGTCACATGCGGATCTTGAAGGGAGTGATCCCGTAGTCGCCACTCACCGCCTCAATGTCGATCCTCGCCACAAGCCTGTCTGGCAAAAGCTAAGGGGCGCCTCCACTGAAAGGGCCCAAGCGATGGACAAGGAGGTCGAGAAACTAATTGACACTGGGGCAGTCAGGGAAGTAGCATACCCTGAGTGGCTCTCAAATGTGGTGATGGTAACCAAAACAAGTGGGAAGTGGCGCCTATGCGTCGATTTCTTGGAGCTCAACAAGGCATGTCCAAAGGATAGCTATCCGTTGCCACGGATTGAGCTCCTGATCGATGCCACTACTGGACATGAGTTGCTATCTTTCTTGGATGCTTACTCTGGATACAACCAGACCAGCATGCATCCCCCAAGCCAAGAAAAGACGTCCTTCATCACTCCAAAGGGGACCTATTGCTACAGAGTCATGCCCTTCGGACTAAAAATGCAGGGGCAACCTATCAGCGTCTGGTAAACAAAATGTTTCACCACCAGATTGGGCAAACCATGGAGGTTTATGTAGACGACATGTTGGTCAAGAGCCTCGCCACTGCAGATCACGTCGACCACCTCTAGGAAACTTTTAATGTCCTCAGATCTTATCGCATGAAGTTGAATCCTGAAAAATGCGCCTTTGGCGTAGGATCAGGAAAATCCTTGGGCTTCATGGTCAACCGAAGAGGAATTGAGGCGAACCCAGATAAGATCAAGGCCATACTTGATATGCAGTCACCCTCTTCCACCAAAGAGTTGCAGTGCCTCAACGGAAGAGTTGCAGCACTTAACAGATTTGTTTCCAAGTCTGCTAACAAGTGCTTGCCTTTCTTTAAAATCCTCCGAAAAACTTTCGAATGGGGACCTGAAGCCGAGGAGGCCTTCATAAAGCTCAAAGCTTACCTGGCCACTCCCCCTCTTCTTTCGCATGCTACACCCGGGGAGGTGTTGTATTTATATCTCTCTGCTTCCCCCTCTGCAGTCAGCTCTGTCCTCATCAGGAGTCATGATGGAGTGCAAAAGCCCATCTATTATGTGAGCAGAGCATACCGAGGGGTAGAATTCAAATACTCGGAGCTGGAAATACTGGCGCTCGCCCTCATCTCGACGGCAAGGCGCCTACAGCATTATTTTCAGAGCCATACTATTGTTGTAATTACCAATCAGCCTCTGAATAGAGTATTGGGAAAGCCGGATGTGTCCGGAAGATTGGTTAAGTGGGCAGTCGAATTGGGCGAGTTCGATATCCAGTACCAGCCAAGAGCGGCTATCAAAGCGCAAGCACTGGCCGACTTTGTGGCCGGATTTACAGCCCCAGAGGGGGTATCAATTGAGCACACCGAGCCCCAAGTCAATTTTCCACCGACGCGGGCATCCAAGAAGTCGCCCAGACTCGCCAGGCTTCCCCGGACACCCAAATCTCCCTGGGCGCCCAGGCCCTCACTCCCCCAGGCCCCCATCTCTCCCTGGGCACCCAGGCTTCCGAAGCTCCCCCGGGCGCCCAGGCCCTCACTCCCCCAGGCGCCCATCTCTCCCTGGGCGCCCAGGCTTCCCCGGGTCCCGCAGCTCCCCCGGGCGCCCAGGCCCTCACTCCCCAGGGCGCCCATCTCTCCCTGGGCGCCCAAGCTTCTTCGGGTTCCGAAGCTCCCCCGGACGCCCAGGCCCTTATAAGGCCCCATGGCACCCCAGCACCTCAAGCTTGTGACTCCTATCTTGATGTCCAGATGCCCACTGAGATCACTGATCCTCCACCACAAATAAGATGGCAGTTGTATGTTGATGGATCTGCAACTAGTGAAGGAGGAGGAGCTGGCCTTATTCTGATCAGCCCCGACGGGACACCCATCAAGTATGCAGTAAAGCTCCACTTCATCGCCTCTAACAATGAAGCTGAATATGAGGCCCTCCTCTCTGGTCTAAAATTGGCAATAGAATTGGATGCCCAGTACCTCATTGATTATAGTGATTCACAACTGGTGGTCAACCAAGTAAACGACGAGTTCGAAGCAAAGGATGCACGAATGCAGCAGTATCTCAGCATGGTTCAAAGAGTGATAGGGTGGTTCCAGCATTTCCAGATCTGTCACGTCCCTCGAGGGGATAACATTGCTGCGGATGCACTCGCCAGACTCGCTTCGTCATTGGAGGATACATCTGTAGAACCGACGATCATCGGACACCAGTTGGAGCCAAGCAGGTTAGATGTGGATACGATAAACATCAACTGTGCGTCGGACGAGGCAAACTGGATGACCCCCATACGAGCATACCTCCAGGAAGGTAAATAGCCAGATGATCCCCTTGAAGCGAAGAAACTTAGGCTGAGAGCTTCCAAGTCTACCCTTCTACAAAATACACTCTACAAGAAAGGTTACTGCTTACCATTGCTGCGCTGTCTTTCGCTTGAGGAAGCTGACTACGCCCTCCGAGAAATTCATGAAGGAATTTGCGGGAATCACTCTGGCGAACGCTCCCTCGCCCACAAGGCACTTAAACAAGGATATTTTTGGCCAACCATGGTAAAGGAAGCCAAAGAATTTACCAAAAAATGTGATAAGTGTCAACGCTTCGCCACTGTGCCCAGGCAGCCACCTAAGGAGCTGACGATAATTTTGAGCCCATGGCCTTTCTCAAAATGGGGTATCGATATCTTAGGCCCTCTCCCTTTGAGTAGAGGGTAGTGTAAGTTTGTGGTCATCGCCATTGATTATTTTACAAAGTGGGCAGAGGCAGAACCCTTGGCGAAAATAACAGACTCAAAGGTAAAAGACTTTGTCTGGAAAAACCTAGTCTGTCGCTTCGGGATACCTCAAGCCATTGTAAGTGACAATACCAAGCAGTTTGATAACAAACTCTTCAACACCTTCTGCTTTGACCTACAGATAAAACAACCTCATTCCAGCCCGGCACATCCACAGGCAAATGGACAGGCAGAGGTCATGGTCAAAACAGTCCTACGCAGCCTAAAGACAAGGCTCGAAAGAGCGAAGGGCCTTTGGGTCGATGAGCTCCCAGGAGTGTTGTGGCCCTATCGAACCACACCAAGAACTCCTACTGGGGAAACCCCGTTTTCTCTCTCTTATGGGACCGAGGCAGTCATCCCTGTTGAAATAGGACTACCTTCCTTAAGGGTCCACCTCCATGATCCCTCCACCAACGAGGAAGCACTCCGCATCAACCTCGATTTGATAGAGGAGGCGAGGGAGATGTCTATGGTCCGCAACGCAGAGTATAAAAGGCGCATGGCAAAATACTACAACTCGAGGGTGAAGCCTCGTTCATTTCAACCGAGAGACCTAGTCCTAAAAAAGGTGATCATTGCCACGAAAGACTCTCGCGAAGGAAAGCTGGGACCAAGTTGGGAAGGGCTGTATCTCATAACAGAAGTAGTAAGGCCAGGCACCTACAGGATCCAGAATTCTGAGGGAAAGGTTTTACTTCATCCATGGAATGCAGAACATTTGAAGAGGTACTATCAATAGTATTGTAAGGGGGCCAGAGTAGTGAGGGTGTGGGGTCTGATTAAAATTTTTTTTTTCAATTGATGTTTAGCCACAGATGAATAAAATGAAGAACATTTTCATTCAATTTCAAAAAGTTAGGCTACAAATTGTCTTTCCAAAAAGAAAATGTGTATATATACATCAAAAGCCCCCTACCATCTAATCACTCTCATAGATGCCCTCATCATCCTCTCCGTCATCATCATCCTCACCAGAGCTGCTACCGCTATCATCAGGTGCCTCAGTTGGCACGAAGCCTGAGAGATCAATATCTGGAAAAGCAGAGGAGATCTTCCCTCGGAGCTCATCATAACCGGCAATGAAGGCATCAGCGAAGCCATTCTCTAACTCCTTCCGTGCCTGGGAAGCTCTCTCATCAGCTTGGGAAGCCCTCTCATGTGCTCCCCTCACCTCTGTCTCCATAAGCAGCACCCTCTTGAGGGTCCGTGCGAGCTCAACCTCACTGAGCGAAGCCCTCTCGCGGGTCTTCACAAGCTCAGCCTCACTGAGCGAAGCCCTCTCACGGGTCTTCGCAAGCTCAGTCTCAAGCCCGGCTGCCCTCTCTTGGGCTGCCGAAAGCTCAGTCTCAAGCTTGGTCGCCCTCTCGCGGGCTGCCGCAAGATCAACATCGGAGGCCTTTCTTGCAGTTTCAAGGGCAGTAATCCTTCCTTGAGCAGCAGAGAGCTCCTTTTTCATAGTCTCATTATCTTGTTTCAGCTGACTCTGAGATTGGACCCTTGACATCAAACAAATGGATGCGGTAGAGGCCTGAAAAAGAAGAACAAATGAAATGAGATAGTGCATATATATGTGAAACAAAAATTTGGAGAAAGAGGAGCAATAAACCTTTACCTTAGCCAGACCTTCCACAAACTTGTTTATAACTCCCTCAATACCAAAATCATTAATCTGGCTAACCTCGGGCGGAAACACAAACCTCGCGAGCTTTTCCCGTATCACGAGTGGTTTGCCCAACATGGGGCCAGCCGAAGTCGGTGCCCTTGTAGAAGTCCCCGACTGTGGAGGACACAAACGAGGGGTAGAAGGTGTGGGCCGAAAGGAAGATTCCGGAGTAGCAGTCTTGGCAACAGAGGCCACCCAACATGCACGAGGCCCCGTAGCAGGCGTGGATAGAGGAGAGCTCACCTGGGTGGATAGAGGAGAGCTCACCTCCAAAGTCGCGGGTTGAGAGGTCCCTGGAGAGGTGTTATCCATCCTCGCTGCCTTAGCAGCAGAGGTATCCTTACCAGAAAGGCGAGCCCCAATCACTGTTCTATTCAACTCTACCGTTCTGTCTATCCCTACAAAGGCAAAGGTGTTACTTGGATAGGGAGTATCATGTAAATGGAAAAATTTATGGATCGAACAACAATAATGTACCTTTTCTTTTAGAGGAAGATCTCGGAGGGGGTCCACCAGTCCCACTCTCTTTGGGAAGGAGGGTTCCTAAATCTTTATCAGGATGAACCCTCACCGCCTGCAATTTCCGTTCCTGATCAGCGGAGAGCACTGGAGCATCTGCACAAGAACAGTGAGCACATACAGGTATATATATAAAAAATAAAGACGATAGCCATCAAAGGGCGTACCTAATTTTTTAGTAGTAACCCATCGGGTGGGCACCAAAGCCCGGTCTGCCTAGAGGCCCACTCACCACCAGCGAAGAAGAAACGAGATTTCCAACTGTGGCAATTGAAGCGCAATCCCGTAAGTAGCTTGCCTCTCCTAGGGGCAAGATAGTACCATCCCCTGTTGGGAACCGGGGATTCAGTCAAGCTGTAGGCGGCATGGAACTCCGCAGGAGAAGCATCCTCGCGATGTACCCTCCTCCACAGTTCAAGAAAGCCAAGCAGGACTCTCCAGCCATTGGGGGCTAACCGCCCCGGGGTCAATGAAAAATAATGGAGAATGCGGCAGAGGGAGGAGGACATAGGAAATCTCAGTCATGCTTCAAGCATCTCCTCATAGATGACGATGTCACAAGAGGAGCCATCACAGGCCGGCTCGTCCGTTTCAGCCCGCCGACACAGAACAGTGGGAGGAATGCGATAAGAGACTGTGATCTTGCAAATATCATCATCAGTGTTGAGTGCACTAAAAAGTGTACTCACCTTGGATCCCTCGTCGTCCACCACAACTTTTGCCTGATACTTTTTGCGAGTCGCGCCAACACTAGCTGCAGTCGCACTCGCGCGTGTAGTGACACCCGAGGAGCCCACTGCGCCCTGGGTGACGCGTGATGCTGCCGCTGCTGGCTCCTCGCTCGATTGGGCAGATCACCCCTCCCCCGCAACCTGGCCGGCGCCCAGGCCGCCGCCGCCATCGCCTGCACCCTGGCGGGCGCCCAGGCCACAGCCGCCTGCAGCCTGGCCGTCGCCCAGGCCACTGCAGCCGTCGCCCGCACCCTGGCGGGCGCCCAAGTCGCCGCCACCCGCAGCCGAGCGGGTGCCCAATCCACCCTCGCCCAAGCAGCTGCCGCCCACAGCCTAGCGGGCGTCCGATCCACCCTCGCCCGTTGCCGGGCGGGCGCCCACTCCCAGGCCGCCGCCGCCCGCAGCCTGGCGGGTGCCCAGGACAGCTCCAACCGCACCACCGCCCGCTGTGGGGGGGACGACCACGCCCGCAGCGCCGCCGCCCTCAGGGGCGCCCGCCAAGCGGGACAGCCTCCTCTCCCACTGCCAGGCGGGCGACCACGTCCAAGCCGCCGTCCGCCGCCTGGCGGGTGCCCAGGCCGGGGCCGCTTGTGCCGTCGCCTTCGCTGCCGCCACCTGTTGTCGCAGTCTTCTTCTCTCTCAATGGCTTTTCTTCTTTAGAGTACTCCATTGCAGAGGCTACTTTCTTTCTCTTTGGGAAAAGTAATGCTCTAGGGCTTGAGTAGAAGCAAGGTGTAGTTTTTATAGCCTGGGTTTTCAAAAGAGAGTAGTCCAAGCCATGAGGACTCTCCCAGATACATATCTACAGAAACTGACAGAATTAAAACCAGAAAAGAGAAAAAGATTTTGGAGGGAGAAGAGACCTGAATCTACCAATGCCCCCCTTTCAAAAAATTATTTGGGCACAGGGCATTGAGGGGCAAATGATGAGTCAGGCCCAAATGATCCAACCCATGAGGATAAGTCAGGTCAGAATAGCCCAATGAGCCAAGATCCAAATCAGTGGAGGCCCGATTGATCCGTTCAGGTCCGGGTCCAGATCCACATACTTTGGCCACGTCAAGTTAACACGTCGCTGCGGAAAAAGTCATCCTCAACCTGCTCTCTCCGAGTCCAACTGAGGATATTAACTGCCTCGTCTATGGGGGGCAGTTTGAGGCTCCTTGTGAGCGATGGCGGAAGGTCCTCCCCATCTGTTAGGGGAGGGTTATAAATAGAAGACCCCATCGTCACTTGGGGAAGAGGAAAAATTCTATCTTCTACACGATCTCTATTATTGTAATCCTTTGGGACTCAATACAAAATTATATTTCTAAAGTGGACGTATGTCAGATTGACCGAACCACTATAATCTCTCTTCTTTATTATTGCATTAATTATCCATTACTCGACCGGTGTTGTCCGAATCTCATTTTGGCTTCATCATATGTCTTCAAAGGAAGATATAGGGCCAACATATCTCTCGTGATGAGTGAGATGGTTGACGTGGATAGCACGATATATTCAGGCCATGGTTTCTGTATCAACATTCAACAAGCAGGCATGTTGTAGAGAAAATAGAGTTTTAAGATTTGAGGAAAAAGGTTAATATTTATGATATCCTATGGATGTGTGCAATACCCTACAACCATAAGATATCACACATATTATGGGCAACATTGTAATTTTTATAGTGTCCTTAGATGTATGAACAGTCCTGTAGGCATTTCTTTAACTTTCAACCGTCAGGATAGTTGTACAGTCAACATCCCTAAATAATAAATACGCCATCATCACCCTAGTAATTCAAATCCTAGAAAGTCGAGGTGTCATCTACTTCTCCACCTCACATCCTTCTTCCCTCACCTCTTGAATAATCCTTTTTTGGACCAATTCACCATGAATTCCATGTAACCAAACAGGCACATAGCTCTCCATTATTGATCCTCTGGAAAGAAGCTTCAACTGAATCAAAAGGATGGAGTCAGGTGGGAATCACGAGCAACCAACAAATTTCTCTCACATGCAGCAGTTCATTTTTATAAGGTAAAATGTGAGAATTTAACTAGTAAAGTCAAGTAAAGTCAAGTAAAGTTAAGTCAATTTAAACATCACATCAAAATCAGTTTTTACCAAAATTCCCTCCATCTTTTTCAAAAAAAAGTAAAAAAAAAATATAATTATTAACTAAAAGACAAAAACTCCTTCTCTCATACAAAAAGTAAAAAATATTCTATTCCAAACAGCTAAAAAATAAAATACCATCATAACTCACTACATATTTTATTCATTCTTTTTTTTTTTCACTTCATTCAACTTCATTTTAAAAGTAAAGTGCCAAACGGGTGTGCTTGAAATAAAAAATTCTTTCAATTTAGACCGTTGCACAAATAATTTGCTTGGTATGCCTGCTACAATTCAAAAAAATAACAAACTTATTATATAGTAACAATTTATATAAACAAACTTATCATATAATAAAAGTAGCACAAACAAATTTATCATATTGTAAAAGTTCGGCCAATACACTCAAGCTTGCCCAGAGACTGATCTCTGGGTCTTCAAGTTCAAAGTACTACTCCTGACCAATAGTATGACTTAACAATAAATAAATAAAAAAAACTTAATAGGGGAAAAGCAGGATGCGTTATAGATAACACTCATATAACTGAGGGGCCACATAAATCAACCCATATCCCATCACTGATTTAAGGAGAAGACGAGGTATGTAGCCCCCCAGGGCTGACTGCTACATCAGCAGCTCGAATGATTCAAAGACTCATTGTAATTACCTAAGAATATACCCAACAAACCAAGGAACCCGAATCTTACTGTAAGAGGAGGCATCTAATGAGGACTGAGCCCCAAATGCTTCCTAGTCTTCCCTACGAACAAATCCTTGGATTTGATTCTGCCAGGCAAGCATCCAATGAGCGTCACAAATGGGAACTGGGCCACTCCCTCCTTCCTCCCAAGAGAAACAATTGCCATTGCTGACCCTGGCTTGTACGTCGCCAACTTCTCCTCCTTGCCAACTCTGATCAAATGCTTGATGTTCTTGGCAGCTACCTCAGCATGCCTCTCAGCCAGGTATCCTTGCTTTAGCTCCTGGTTTTTGTGAGTTCATTCCATCTGTCAGTTTCAATCCAGATAAAGTGGAGAAGACTATATATAACATGTGCACTTGAACCCATTCTTAGGCTGCAACTGGCAATATGTCTTACATTAAATGTTACAAACATTTAAATAGTCCAACCATGGGCTCCATTGTGGACGGGAGCAAGCACACTAACTGTTAATGCACCCATTTTACCCTTGACTTGAGAGTGGAGACAATTAACCATTATTTTACCTAACCATCCATTTGATGGACACAATGTAGATTGTCCCATCCAGTGTTCCTGACAGTTCAAGGTATAGGTTGACTTACATGTATGACAAGTACATAAATACTTTGGCCAAATTAAAATCATTTAAAGAAACAGTGGCAAACACACACTGAAAAACTCATTGAAGTAGTTGTACAGATTTGATCAAGCCTGCATACTGTTTAAATAATGTTCTCAATATGACAAGCAACATTGTTGCACCCGTGGACCACCCAAATATCCAATAATGATGAACAGGCATGTGGATCAATCTGGATCAACCAATTAGGCCAACTATCACAAGGATGGGCCAAGGAAAAGATTGCAAAAAACTAACCAGCAAAAACCTTTTCCATACATTGCTCAGACCTTTAACCATCCAATAACAGGTGATGCACAGAAAGAATGAACCACTAACTCAAGGATGGGCCAAGGAAAAAATTGCCAAGAATTAACCAGCAAAAACCTTTTCCATACATTGCTCAGAACTTTAACCATCCAATAACAGGTACGCACAGGAAGAATGAGCCTACCTTCAGCAAGACATGCCATGTTTCATGTTGAATGCAAAATGATTAGATGGTCCAAATGGGCAAATTTGAAAACACGTTCAATGGTCTGGAGGGACAAAATAAAATACTAACGCGAACCAGAAGTGCACAGAGCCTTATATAAGTAATGACTAACTCAACACAGAACTCAGCATATAAACCTCCCCTACCTGACCATCAGCTGCACATTCAATAACAGGTACGCACAGGAAGAATGAGCCTACCTTCAGCAAGACATGCCATGTCTCATGTTGAATGCAAAATGATTAGATGGTCCAAATGGGCAAATTTGAAAACACGTTCAATGGTCTGGAGGGACAAAATAAAATACTAACGGGAACCAGAAGTGCACAGAGCCTTATATAAGTAATGACTAACTCAACACAGAACTCAGCATATAAACCTCCCCTACCTGACCATCAGCTGCACATCCAATAACAGGTACGCACAGGAAGAATGAGCCTACCTTCAGCAAGACATGCCATGTCTCATGTTGAATGCAAAATGATTAGATGGTCCAAATGGGCAAATTTGAAAACACATTCAATGGTCTGGAGGGATAAAATAAAATACTAACGGGAACCAGAAGTGCACAGAGCCTTATATAAGTAATGACTAACTCAACACAGAACTCAGCATATAAACCTCCCCTACCTGACCATCAGCTGCACATTCAATAACAGGTACGCACAGGAAGAATGAGCCTACCTTCAGCAAGACATGCCATGTCTCATGTTGAATGCAAAATGATTAGATGGTCCAAATGGGCAAATTTGAAAACACGTTCAATGGTCTGGAGGGACAAAATAAAATACTAACGGGAACCAGAAGTGCACAGAGCCTTATATAAGTAATGACTAACTCAACACAGAACTCAGCATATAAACCTCCCCTACCTGACCATCAGCTGCACATCCAATAACAGGTACGCACAGGAAGAATGAGCCTACCTTCAGCAACACATGCCATGTCTCATGTTGAATGCAAATGATTAGATGGTCCAAATGGGCAAATTTGAAAACATGTTCAATGGATTGGAGGGACAAAATAAAATACTAACGGGAACCAGAAGTGCACAGAGCCTTGTATAAGTAATGACTAACTCAACACAGAACTCAGCATATAAACCTCCCCTACCTGACCATCAGCTGCACATCCAATAACAGGTACGCACAGGAAGAATGAGCCTACCTTCAGCAAGACATGCCATGTTTCGTGTTGAATGCAAAATGATTAGATGGTCCAAATGGGCAAATTTGAAAACATGTTCAATGGTTTGGAGGGACAAAATAAAATACTAACGGGAACCAGAAGTGCACAGAGCCTTGTATAAGTAATGACTAACTCAACACAGAACTCAGCATATAAACCTCCCCTACCTGACCATCAGCTGCACATCCCATGAAACACTGAGCAAAAATCACACCAATCAAATTGTCTCACTCTTTATCAATGGATGTTATTGTTGACCATGGTATCCTATGATAGGGGAAATGTTTTCCTACAAGCAGACTGCATACTGCTAATATGTAGTCCAGCTTGTAGGGCCCAATTAGATGCCTGCTTATCAGTAGGGTGGGATAGATGGAAAGTCTCCTTATTTAACAACCTTAAAACTTCAGTGGTCTTTTAGGTGCCGTTTGTTCAGTGGCCATCGCTACGGAAAAGGGAAGGAGATCCAGTGCCCTCCTCATTCCATTTGGTGCAGAGATGGAATGCCAGCTGGAATTTCGGGTGCCTCCTTTATTTGCTCCGGAATGCTCGCTAAGGAGGATCCAGTTCCAGAGTTCGCACCGCGATGTGTAGGAAACTAGTTCTGCGGAAGAGGAAACGCGCGGTTTCCTCTTCCGCGGCGTTACCAAACACACCCTTAACTGTAGATTTCTTTGAGAATCAATCCAAATGTGGGTAAAGGTTTGACGAGAGTAAAATTTGGCCTGCTGCCAGATCATGGGGGGATGAGAGTATGGAAGGGCCTACACTGATCAAAGGTGGGCCCAAGTGGGCCTCACGGACCTGGACTGCACATCCTGTTGCCCATAGGAGAACATTATAGGAGAGCTACACGCCGTAGTGGGTTTTTAGGCTGTTGCCAATTTAAAAGGTAGCTCATTCATTGAATCGTCCATATGAATGAGGATGTGCCCTAATGAGGTGATTGAGATGGTTCCCTTCATAAATCTCACTTAAAATGAAGATGAATGACGACAAACAATCACCGAGAAAAATCAGATATACTCACCGGAATGTCGGTAATGTCTCCAATTGCAAAAATGTTCTTTTGCCCGATGACCCTGAGGTTCTCATCTACCTTCAGTCTTCCCTGTACATCCAAAGAGTCCTTTAACACCGAATCTTTTAGCCATGATGAACCACAAGGTTTTGCCACGCACAAGAAATGACAATCAGCTACTATGTTTTCTCCACCTGATAAATTGTATGCCTTTTCACCTTCTGTAATTGAGTGAAGATCGACCTTCTGATTCAAAATCACTTCCACTTTCTTGGACACCAACCAATCTAGTGCCTTAGCAGAAGCCTTTGGTCCAATGAATTCCATTAGCCTCGATCCACTGTGAACCAATGTTACCTTCTTTTCTGGGAAGTCAACAGCAATCTCTCCAGCAAGCTCAACACCAGTGGGTCCCCCTCCAACAATTAAAATGGAGTCCGAAGATTGTATCTTTTGATTATCTATGATTCAGCGAAAAAAGAGGGGAAAAAACAACAAAATAAAAACTAGAACTAAGTAACACAATGAATGATACTCGTAGGGATAAGGGAGAAAATTTAAATTGGTCTGCACCCCTGAAACTACGAAAACCCTGCAACCCCAGTTTTAAGAGTACTCATGTTTGGATGGGTTTTTTTTTTTTTCTTTTCCATTCACATGAGAGATTAGAGAGAAATAATGTAGGCTTTTTAACAGTGCAAAATACAGAACACAGAAACTAGAGACTTTTAATTCTCTATTGTTAAGCATGGGACTCGAAACCTATCGGTTTTGAGAGTTGCAACTTGACTGTTCTTGAGTTACTTGGACCCAGGCAGTCCTGTATTTCACTACAGGGGTGCCTTAATGACTTGGGAAATAATATTTTTTAAATAGAATAAATTAAAATAATTCATCCGCTAACAAGTGCATAGGCTGCTCCCTGACCAGGCTTTTTAAGAAACAACAGTTTACCGAGACTGGCAATTTTTCTTTCTGATTGCTCCTTGTGAGCATTAAAAATTAACAAAAGAAATAAAAAGTGAAAGATGACTGACATTGCAATAACAGAAAATATTTTTATAAGGTTACTACTATTACAATTATGAGTAGGACCATTAGACAGTCGGACCTTTCTTCCTTAAGCCAGGAATGGTACCATGAAAACAGATACCACTCACCCAACATTTACTTCATTATTAGAATGGAAGCCCTTAGAACAAGTTATTTAAAATCTTAACAAAGACGACGCGGTAATATCTATCCTTTCAAGAACCCAATACAGGGAGCCAGTTTCAACAAGTTATTTAAAATTTTAACAAAGACAAAGCAGTAATATCCATCCTTCTGGTGAGCCTACACCTGCTTTGACTTATCCAATTTCCAAAAGTACAAATACATTTGAAGCAGGTTGACATTTGCTAAAAAATTAATTGATGCTTCAATATTTAAATAATAGAGTGATCTAGTAAACATGGTAATATGGTAAGTTAATAATAAAAGGGCTATCTTTCTTGCTGGCTTATAAATAAATTCCAAGGTTGGGATCAATTCAACATGGCCACAACAAAAAGAAAACCTCAATTCACGCGGGTTAAATAAGACACATCACATTCGTTGGATTAGAAAAGACATCCAAAACCAATTTAGAATATTTTGGAATGATCTTTTAATTTGTACAATAAAAGTTTGTGTCACTTCGCTAAGGGGTTCATTTGGCTGCATGGAACCCACTGGTGTACACAAAGTCCTAGTACCACCGGAATCTTAGCAGCCATAGCAAAGGATTAGTTCACCACCTCATCTTATGAAAAGAAGAGGATCCCACAAAAAGATGTCAAATGTCTATGGAACCTTGTTTTAAATTCCATGGCCCAACCAAGGAATTCTATGGATTTGCAATTTTATAAATTCCATGCTTCCAAACAAGCACTAAAGCCAGGTGTGATAAATTGCAGGTGGCATCTTTTCATATATTTATGTGCAGCTATGCACTAAAGGCACAAATCTAGAATAGCAAAACTAGTGTGGCAATAACCAAAATGCAACTGCTTATCCTTGAACATGTGATTATAATTTATATATATATACATATGTATATGTATATATATGTATATATATATAGAGAGAGAGAGGGAGGGAGGGAAGCACCATGTGAAATAAGCTATAAGAAGATTTGACATATGCATCTAACCTTCAGTCACTAAGAAAAGCGCTAATTAGCCATTTTTACAGGTATTTTAAAAAAAGAACCTAAGCCATACAATCCTTGTCCTTGGCTTAAAAATGAATTGTTAAAAAACAGCCAGTATACTATTGATCAAACATTCATTGTGTTCTTTCAACTTGTAATTGTCCATTTGCCATACACCAAGGTCTGGTAGACACCTGAACCTGTGAATTTCACTATATGACACATTAATGTTGTGGTGCACTAGATAACAGGTCCAGATCACCTTCTTTGGTTATCGTAATTAATTATACTAGCACAAAAACCCGTGCTTAGCACGGGCATGTTCCTGAAAAGTATATTTACTGATTTATTAAGAAAAAAAATCAGATTATGCAAAATCAATCCTCAAATACACATGACAATGATTTGGTGATTATGATAGGGATAGAAATGAAGTTCTTACAAAAAAGTGAAAAGTGGAAAGAAGATGTGGTTACATGAAATGGAGGAAATGAGTGGTTACATGTTGGAAGTGGAGAGGAGAAGAGTGGCTACATATGGGAAGTAGGGAGTTATAACTCCTGTCAAAATCGTAAGTTATGGTCAAAATCACCTAAAAAACCCTACAGCTTAATATAGTATAATTGAAATAGCAACAAAGATATGCATACCTGCTTTAAATTGTTGAATCCTGAGAGTTCTGGATAGAGGAACAGAATCAGTGTGACCAGTGGCTATGACTAGATAGTCATATGGAACGCAACTACCATCGGCGATCAAGACATCTGTTGCTGTCACATTTATTGCAGAAGACACAGTCAGCTTCCCATTCTTTAAGTAATCGGTGTGTTGAATAATTGATCGCTCTGCAAATGAAGGCTCCACCATCGATCTAAGCTGCGCCCAGGGAATCTCAATATATTCTTTCCTACAATGTTAAGAGAAAATCACGAGGCAATGAAATGATTTACAAAACAAAATGAAGGGATGAATCCACCACATGCCTAGCACATTACTAAGTAATGCAAGCAATCAAAGTGGGCCCAATTGTCGATGATTGATGTGATGGGTTGGATTGATCATAGGTGGATGCTTAAATGGAGAGATAGATAGCTAGAGACACTTTGGAGAATTTTCAAAATCAAGTTCCTTTCTTTTTGGTGTTTGGGGTGGTCCAAGGAGATCACATTTATTCTAATTTTGATAGATCCTCTTTTTATCAGTTTACTACACCCTTTTAGGGCAATGAAAAGTAGTTTTTGTCATACAAAAATGGGTATATGTCATACCCCACCATATGAAGATGTCAGGGTTTAACGCTCTTTCCACCAGAATCGAAAATGCTTCTCCTAATTTTTTGGATCTCATCCTTTCTTTAGTTTTAATCACTAACAACTTTATGGGTCATGTAGCAGAGCTGGAAATTGACATACAATCACCAAAATCCAATACAACTTAGGCTCCTATAAGAAACCAAATGCAAGCACTCAGTTCTTCTGGGTCTAATAACATATAGAGAAAGCACAACAAAAGAAGGGGGCTTTTCACCATACACGAAGGAAAAATAAAAAAACAATCAAGTTACACACATCAAATCGTAACGCACCACATAAAGAACAGCTAATATATACAAAGCACCAAATCCCAATCTGAAAAACAGGGTTCTTAGTAGAAAGAAAGATCTTTTCATAGAGTATAGTATCTTACGAATCTATGAGGACAACTTCTGCAGCGTATTGGAGAGACTTTACAAGGGAAGCGCCGGCTATCCCACCTCCAACAACACAAACCCTTGATTTACCCTGCATAGTTTCCGTGTCCATGAGTGATTATACGCGAAACACTGTATACAGATGGAGAAATGGGAGAGAAAGAGAGCGGATGGAGTGAATGGGATGGAAGAGGAGTGATAGGAGGGGTTTTATGAGTGGAATGACGCATGATAGTTTCCCTTAATAAAGAGGAATTTACCTGATAGAGCCTCGTAGGATATTATACCACTTCGGATGTGTCCTATTTACCATGGACATAGATAAGTCTCTACATGTGCATTTTTTAATTTTTTTTTATCGTTTAGCTTATGGTCGATATCGACCATTCTGCGGGAACCCAAATAAAAATTAGGTTTTTCAAGAGGGGAGGAGGAGGAGGAGGAGGAGAGAGGAGAGGGGAAGGGTGGAGAAAAGGCCATCTACTTAGATGGAGCGGTCCCACGCGACGAAACAGGCAGCCGCCCTCCTCTTTGTCGCCGGCCTGGGCTCCAAACTCTGCATCGAAGTGCTGGCTGAAGCCGGCGCATACCTCGACCGGAGGGACTCGCAGGGCGGGCTGACGGCACTGCACATGGTGGCAGGGTACGCGAGAGAGTGCCATTACACAAGAATCATCATTTTCTAAAAATCAGACAAGCCCCAGCACATTGAATGATGACATGGGAACTCTGAGATATGAAGAGTTGCAGGCTCTAGATGACATTGAATTGGCAAACGTTGTAATATTTGGTAACAAAACTTTTCGGCCTCTGCAACATCAGGCTTGCAAAGCGGTAATGGCAAAGAGAGGCTGCTTTATTCATATGCCCACTGGTGGTGGTAAAAGTCTATGTTACCAGGTATTGCTCCTGTTGCTAAATCCTCTTCCATTTCTTCCCTAACTAGGTTTTGTTTGACACGACGATATGGGCAGTTGGAACGATAGAGTCGTTGCTATCATCATGGTTGGAGGCCCAACTAAAGGTTGTTTTGAAGCAAATCAACGGTTTGGTTGAGATTGAGATTCCATGAAAACTTTTTTTTTAATGAAGAAGAAGGGTTTTTGAGGCATTTCCATGGATTTCATTTGAGGAGAAAAGTCTGGGTTTGTTTCTGGGAGGCATTTTCATGGAGTTTCATTTCCGGGCCACTTTGTGTTTTTTATGATCACTGTGTACTAAAGAAGCTTTTGATGGTCTGTGATGGCTATGGGTTTGTTTGGGTGGAGTTCATTGAGATTGATATGGAATGCAAATGAAAATGCAAGAAACCAATCAAGTGAAAATTGCATGGGATGGAAGATGGAATGAGATTTGATGGAAATGTCTTTGCATATACAAACGGAGCACTGATCTGTGCCATCATCTTTTTTTTTCTTTTGTTTTAAAGTGGTCGATATCGACAATAAAAGTGGTCGATACTGACAATGACTGTATTTTTTGTGTTTCAGTTATGTTGTCGATATCAACAATAAAAGTGGTCGATACTGACAATGACTGTATTTTTTGTGTTTATCGATGACTCTTCTCCCTCCTCCTCCCCTCCCATCTTCTTCCTCCTGAAAAACCCATTTTCTTTTTGGGTTCCCGCAAAATGGTCGATATCCAAAAAGATCGATATCGACCATATTGCAAAACGACAAAAAAAAAAAAGAAGAAAAGTCCATACGAGGATCTCTCCCGTATCGAACAATAATTTGGGTCCCGCTGTGACGTATGTGGTCCTAGAGAGATTTTATGGGTAAATTCCTCTTTAATAAAAATGTATTATATTGGGCATCACTAGCCATGTAAAACCGGAGATTCCAACCATTAAAAATCTGATCTCGGTCCTTATTTAGGCCTCAATAAATAAATAAGTCCGAATCTGGTTCCATCTTGGTTCGGACCCGTGGACCTGAAATCCGACATATTATTTTAATTTTTAAAAATTTCTCCTAAAAATCATGTTTTTCTAATATCATTCTATAGCTAGACCCGGACCTAGATTCGGACCGTCCCATATATGGTTCCGGTTCCGGTTCCGGTCCCAGTTCCGGTTCTAGAGCTAAAAAATCGATTCTGAAACGGTTTTGGGTCAATATCCAGTTCTACCTTCTCCTTACCGGTTTTGGTTCCGAGTCCACCATGGACCCGGACCGGAACCGACCCATTTACAAACCTAGGCATTGTGGAATAAATATGGGTAATTGTCTAAAAAGAATTAAGTTTGACAAATATTTTCATAAAGTTGACTATAGGGGATTATATGCCCCAAGTCTCACCAAGTTATCAAGCACCCATGGCCCGTGACAGACATGGGTAAGGTCAAGGTGGCGAGAGACACAATGCTATGGTGGAGGCCTTTCAAGATTGTTTATCCATCATTACTTTGCTAGTGGTGGGACACACATTATTAGGTGGACTTAGGGATGCTAGTGGCATCCCACGCGGATAGGATCCTATTAAGGGTTGATTATGTAGTGGGTCTGTCAAATTCAGGGTGAAAATGGTTTTTTAGACTTTGATCTGAGTTGAGATTTAATTTCGAGTGCATATGCGTTATGTTTTATTTTTTAGAACTTTTTATGTAATAGTAGTGCTAGCAAGATGTATTTGAAATGCTAGCAAGAGTAGTGGGCTCAAAAGATAAACTCAGCTTTAGATTTGTTTGGTTTGGAATCAGATCAGCTTTCAAACCATAGAAAATGCGCCCTTCTATAAGATCAAAACTGGCCATATGAAGCAAATACATCAACTTCAATCCCATTTCTTTTGGTTAGGAAAAACTCGATCAGTCACTCCTTTGGACTCCTGCAGCTTCGGACAAAGTTGCTACACCGACTGAACATGGGGGTCTGGGTATTCGGTCAATGGACAAATTTAACAAAGCGGCTCTAAGGCATACCCTTTGGAGATTCCTAAACTTACCCAATAGCCATGTGGGTTACGTTATTAAGCCAAAAGTATTTACAGCACCAATCTATTCAACAATACAAATTAAGGAGCTCAGACTCACCTTTTCGGAAAGCAATGCTCCAACACAGGGACCTCATATTCAATAACTAATAGTGGGTCATTGGAAATGGATCCCAAGTCAGAATCTTTCAAGACAGATGGGTTGCTAAGGTTGAGTCTCTAGCCCATGTTCCTTTAAAAGTGTCTTTGGACCCCTTTGACACTCAACTTACATGGGTATCTGATTTGGTTGTCAATAATGAGGAGGGGTTGGCTTGGAATAGAGCTTTACTAGACGGACTTTGGGAACATGATATAGTTGACAAAATCACATCCAATTAGGAGGTTTGAACATCAGATGTTGGGGCTCAGAACCAGCAGGATCTTGTACAACAAGGGCACAATACAGGGTCCTTGAACAACTACTTATGGGGCCTCACTTCCCATAGAAGCGTACGTGGTCCCTGGCCATCCCATCCAAACTACTTTTCTTTACATGGAGGACCTTTCATAACAAATTACCTGCAGCCGAGAAACTCCACCTTTTTAGTATCTCTGCTTTCCCAACATGCTTCCTATTAGGGGTGGAAGAAATCGAACCGAACCGAACTCTGGACCGTAAACCGAATCGTAAAATTAAGTTTGGTTCGGTTTATCGGTTTTCGGTTCGGTTTCGGTTTTGAGTTTTTGGCAAGTTCGGTTTTCGGTTCGATTTCGGTTTTTAGAAAATAATTTCGGTTTAAATCGAAAAACCGAATTATAGTTCATGTTTTAAATTAAATATATATATATATGTCAGTATTAGACAGACTATTACTATAATTTACACAGACTAATATACTATAATCTAAAGACTAAAAGAGTAAAAGACCAAATGAGAAAGGAAAAACCGAAAAACCAAACGTTTAATTGAAATTTTCGGTTTAAACCGAAAAACTGAAAACCAAACTGTTTAATTATTTTCGGTTCGGTTCGGTTTTACATTTTATTCGGTCCGGTTCGGTTTGTAATATTTTGACATTTCGGTTTTCGGTTTTCGATTTTTTTCGATTTCGGTCTAAAATCGAACCGAAAACCGTACTTCCACCCCTACTTCCTATGTCATGTAGAGGATGAGACAGGGGATCACTTAATAGTGTATTTCCCAGTAACCAAATCCAGTTGGAACCTATGTTCTCCAACCATTAACAAACCAAAAAGTTCCATGACCTTCTCTCAATGGTTCTGGTCAAATGCATCTAAGCCCTCTGTTAAACTTGCTTTATTTGTTTGTTGGTTTATCTGGAAAATGAGAACTGATCATGTGTTTAGCCACTCACCCATCCTCCCTTCTTCAATTAAATGTAAAACCATATTTGCCTGGTTTGAATGGAATTATTGTAATTTCATCTCTTCGATAGCTCCGCATTCAGGGGCTCCTCTAGACATATGGATCCCGCCACCAGGTAACCATGTCAAATTAAACTTTGATGACTCTTTCAACCCATTTACTCAATGTGCGGGACTTGGTGGAATCATTCGGAGCGCAGCGGGTACTCTCATAATGGCCTGAGAGGTTGCAGCGGGTAACACCTTAGAGGCAGAGTTACAAGCTCTACTAGAAGGAATCACAATCTATAAGAAAATGAATCTCCAGGGACTCTTCAAAGATATGTCAATCTTTCATAGTCATGCATGGTACATTAGAGGAATTTAATACGAGCCTTAATGCATGTCCAATGGTGGGAAGCAAATTTCTATAAGAGAACAACAAACAAAGTTGTCGATCTGCTATCAAAGATGGAATTCCCTCCCCCGACTGTATTTCCTATGCTTCTCCCACCCCTGGTGCACATGAACAGTACCTCCAAGATCTACAAACAATGACGACATACCACCAAATGTTTGGTCTGTCACCGTTCTAATTTCAAAAATTCTTTTCTTTTTCTTTTTCAAATACCAAACTTTTGTATGCCTTGTGCAAGTGTATACAATCAATCTTTCAAATGTTCCGATATGATATCATGAAAACAGAACTCTCCCTCAAATGCTCTGATCTTTTCTAGATTTAGGGGCTCATAAGTTTCCCTCTCAAGGCTACTGTAACGGCTTTCGTACTACTATTTTTTCAAAGACCGCTAGATGCATCTCTATTTTCATTTTCTTTTCTTTTTTTCCTATTCATTCTCCTTTTTTTTTTCAACATAGGGTTTCATTGGGTGAATTTAGCTTTGTCATATAGGATATGGGGAGCAAACCCATCTCTTTTATGTTTCACCTTTTTCTATTTTAAACATCCTTATATTTTATTTTTCTCTTCATCATTTTTTCTATGGTGGGCAACCCTTTTTAGTTCACCCGAATTAATCCAATGGTGTTGGTTGGCTAACCATCCTGATGGTAGACTTACAATGCTAAACTTCAGAAAGTCATCCTATTTTTTCTGAAAAATCCTGAGTTCGATACTAAAGCTTCCTATCCAAAATCATGACAGATGTATACATGTTTCAGTGAGAAATAGAGTTTAGTATTTTTCTTTAGAGAAAAGAAAAACACACTAAAAATCAAAAAAATGGTCCACCCCGGACCAACATGAGGGTCTTTTAACGTCAGATTCCCACACGGGTTGCTTACTACGGCAATAATTAGTTTTGCCTTACTAGGAATCCGTTCATCTCTTAACTTGTGTAACTAGTCTAGGATCAAATTTCTTTAGTCTTACTCAGCAGTTCCCGAACCAATAGTCTTCTTTGTAATCTCCCTACCGAGGCCAAAAATAATCCATTCCACTTTTTTTCATTTTCTCTCAACACTGAATTGAAACTTAATCTAGCACAACGGTAGCAACATCCTATCATCTTCGCTCTACGTTTAATGGTATATAGGATCTTGCCATCGAACGACAACGATTGTTTAACCTTCATTTCCTGCTCGAAGGCCTTTCTTATTTTCATCATGATTATGAACTTGACGTCTGAAGGGACATCAAGGTTGGACACAAAGCAAATACTCTGACGAAAATTGAAAACCATTGGGTCGCCTCCCAACAAGCGCTAAGTTTAACATCTTCAGTCCGACAAAAACCTAGAAAAAACCTTTTTTTTATGAAAAATAAAAAATTGCCTAAAATTTGGACAAGTGTGCTTGTTCCTACCCCCAACCTAAACTAGATAGCGACCTCGATGTCATGCATGTAATGCAAAAGATGATGATGTAATATGAGAGAAAATAAATAGCCGGGGATAAAGGGAAGAAGTCAACTGATGATTTCCCATGGTAATCCATATCCAATTAAACAATGAAAAATGAAGACAACATACATGAATGTGGGCCATTGTCAAATCCATGGCCCGTTAATCCTCGTAGACAGGATCTTCCAGAAGGATCCCATCAACATTTTTATCTCTCAATTCTAGGAAAGGTATTGGCCTTTGACCATTAACTTTGAAAGTTTCCCCAGTTTTTGGATTCTCAACCGCTGCCCCGTGAAAATACACAACTCTCACTATGAATGGTCCGGTCCAACAGGATCTAAGTTTTCCTTAAAATAGGTGTAACCTTGAGTTGTACAGGAGAACTTTCATACCTAGTTCGATTGTCTTCCTAAGAATGAATCTACCATGGTTCCACTTCATCTGTTCCTTATAGAGTTTGGCATTTTCATAAGCATCATTCCTTAGTTCTTCCAACTCACTGAGTTGAAGCTTACGATGGTTACCGGCCAATGGTAAATTGAAATTGAATGTTTTAATGCCCAATAGTCTCTATGTTCCAGTTCAACTGACAAGTGGCAAGCTTTTCCAAAGACTAACCTATATGGTCGGGACATCCCAATAGGATTCTTATAAGCCGTTTGATAGGCTCATAATGCATTCAACAACTGTAAAGACCAATCTCTCCGATTTGGGTTCGCTGTCTTTTTCAAATTTACTTAATTTTTGAGACTTCAACTTGGTCACTTGTCTATGGATGGTAGGGCGTAGCAACCTTATGAGTAACAAAGTATTTTTTTCATCAAATGATCAAAGGTACTATTACAGAAATGGGTCTCCCCATTATCGATGATGGCCCTAGGTGAGCCAAACCGAGAAAATATGTATTCTTTCACAAACTTAATCACCACATGGCGATCATTTTTTTTTATTGGAATGGCTTCCACCCACTTAGAAACATAGTCCACCGCAAGTAATATGTAAACATAGCCAAAGTAATTTGAAAATGGTCCCATGAGGTCAATCCCCCAGACATCGAAAATCTCAACAATGAGGATTGGGTTCAATGGAAGTATGTTTTGATGATTTATCCTTCCTAACTTCTAGCATCTCTCACAACGCAGACAAAATGACAATCTTTGAAGATTGTGAGCCAATAAAAACCGCACTGTAAAATTTCTACCGTGGTCTTTTTGAAACTGAAATGGACTCCACAGGCATGATCACGGTAGAATGAAATGACACTATGGTGGTCCTCATCAGGAATGCATCTCCTGATTATCTGGTCTGAGCATTACTTAAACAGGTAGGGGTCAGCCCAAAAGAAGTACTTGACTTGTGACAAAGACTTGAACCATCATGTTTAGACCAATGTTCACGCATCTCCCCATAACAAGGTAATTAACTATATCAGCGAACCAAGGGAGTCGAGCAATACTCAGTAATTTCTCATCAAGGAAGCTCTCATACATTAATGGTACATCCTCCTGAGGTTCTACTGGCAACCTAGATAGGTGGTCAGTAACAACATTTTTGGTACCCTTTTTATCTCGAATTTCCAAATCAAATTCCTATAGCAGGAGTAACCACCTAATCATATGAGATATTGCATCCTTCTTAGAAAGAAGGTATCACAAAGCTGTGTGATAGGTGTATATGATGACTTTAGATCCTATGAGGTAGGGTCTAAATTCTTTCTAGGCAAAGACCACAACTAACAGCTCTTTCTTGGTGGTCGTACAGTTCAGTTGTGCATCATTCAAGGTCCTATTAGCATAGTAAATCACATGGGTTCTTCTTATCTAACCTTTGACCTAAAAAGGCCCATGGAGCATGATCTGATGCATCATCACACATGAGCTCAAATGGAATAGTCTAATTTGAAGGCTGAATGATTGGGGCAGAGGTAAGTTCCTTTTTCAGTTGCTCAAAAGCTTCAAGGCAAGATCCATTAAATTCAAATGGAGCATCTTTAAAAAGCAGATTGCACAATAGTCTAGCAATTTTACTGAAATCCTTAATGAACCGCCTATAGAAACCAACATTACCTAGGAATGATCAAATTTGTTTAACTGTCCGAGGTAGCGAAAGATTAGAAATCAGATTAACCTTGGCTTTGTCTACTTCAATTCCTTTTTCTGAAATCACATGTCCCAAAACTATCTCTTGTTTCACCATAAAATTGCATTTCTCCCAATTCAAAATTAGATTTTTCTCTTTACACCAAATCAACACTAGTTTCGAATGGTGTAAACATTTCTTAAAATTGTCACCAAACTCCGAAAAATCATCAATGAAAGCCTCCAGAAATCTCTCAACCATATCCAAAAATATGCTCAACATACACCGATGAAAAGTAGCCAGTGCATTGCATGACCCAAAGGGCATGTGACGGTAGGCGAAGGTTCCGAATGGACAGGTGAAGGTAGTCTTCTCCTGGTCTTCAGTTGCAATTGGAATCTGGTAATAATCTAAATAACCATCACAAAAGTAGTTATATACATGTTCGGCTATCCTCTCAAGCATTTGGTCAAAAAATGGGAGAGAAAAATGGTCTTTTCTAATGGCTGAGTTTAGCTTTCTATAATCTACGCACACTCTCCATCATGTCTGTATTCTTGTTGGCACTAATTCATTTTCCTCATTTTGTGATCCCTGATTTCTTTGGTACAACTTGAACAGGACTGGCCCATGAACTATTAGAAATTGGGTAAATCACACATGCGTCCAATAATTTGAGCACGTCATTCCTAACTACTTCCTTCATATCCGAGTTAAGACTCCTTTGTGGTTCTCGAGAGGTCTTAGCATTTTCCTTTTGATGAATCATGTGTTGAACCACAGAGGAACTTATTCCTTTTATGTCTGCTATTGTCCATCCAATGGCCTCTTTGTGGTCCCGCATGATTTTTATCAATAATTCCTCTTTAGCATGGTTCAAACTAAAGGCTATGATGACAGGAAGAGTTTGTGATGAGCCTAAGAACACATACTTGAGTGTATCAGATAGTGGTTTTAGGTCCAATTTTGGGAGTACTACGATTGGTGGCCGTTCAGGTGGAGTAGCAGATAGAGTCAAAATTTCTGGTTTGGGGTTTCGCCTATCCTTGATTATGAATGGGATTGAATCTAGCAATGCATTCACCTCCTCAATTTGTCCATCCATATCAAAGTCATTCCAAGAAATGTGCCAAACATGCTTCTAATAGATCCTCACGCCTATCTGTGGAACAAAATTATTCACCAACTCATTTAAGTAGCTTACTTCTCCTAATCCATCATCTATATCATGCGGTTGCCCACTCACATTGACAACGTTGACTTGAACTTTCATGGTGCCAAATGAGATTTGCATGACTCCATTCCTACAATTGATTAAAGCATTTGAAGTTGCTACGAATGGTCGACCCAAAATAATTGGAATTTTGGTTACAGTCTTTGCTGGTGGGTTCGTGTCCAAAACTACAAAGCCACAGGAAACAAGAATTCTTCGATTTTGATCAAATTGATGAATCAGCCACTTGGAGGGTCACATGGGTTGTCTTCAATTCCTCCAAACCTAATTCTCCGTATATGAAATACGGAAGAAGGTTCACACTAGCGTCCAAATCTAGCAAGGCATGCCCGATATGATGGTCTCCTATCTAACATGAAATGGTAGGACATCCTGGGTCCTTGTATTTGATTGGGGTTGGGCAAGAAATGACAAAACTAGCTTGCTGGGCTAAGAAAGCTTTCTTGGAAACATTGGTGTTCCTCTTAAAGATGCAAAGGTCCTTCAGGATTTTGGCATAGGCAGGAATTTGCTGAATTATATCCAATAGTGAGATGTTGATCCTAACCTGTTTAAAAACTTCAATAATTTTATCCAATTGGACACTAGACTTGGCTGTGCCTAACCTTTGGGGTATGGAGCTTTAGGAATGTAGGTCCTAGGAGGTGGATCACTAGGTGATGCGTCTCCTATGGTAGTGTTGGGCCCATCAATTGGTTCTTTTTCTTTTGGTTCAGCTAATGGTTCATCCTCACATTTTTCTAAGCCCACACTCTCTTTAGCTATTTCAGAGTTTTTGCTTCTTTGGGCATCTCTACTTTGTTATCAATCTATCTACTTGTCCTAAGGGTGATTATGGATTTGACATGCTCATGGCCTTTCCCTTTGGTATCATGAACAATTTGGCCTTTGGGATCGAGTTCTGGCTGACTAGGGAAAGTTACCTTATCTCTTGCACTCAAAGAATTGGCAAGTTGGCCCATTTGGTATTCCAATTCTACAAGGGCCTGCGTATAGCCATTCAAAAGTTGAGTAATGGTCTGTTGAAAATGAGCAGTACTCTATGACATAAGTTTCATGGCTTCTTCCAAAGAATCTACTGAAAGTCCGGGGGATCCTAACCCTAGAGGGGGGGTGAATAGGGTGAGCTACTAATAGTGACTAACTATGACCAATTTTAATTTTCTATAAACTAACTAGTCACTAGTGATGATAACAAGCACAATGCGGAAGCTAAATACATACAATCATCACAAGAGCATGCACCACAACACAATATTTATAGTGGTTCGGCCAACGTGCCTACATCCACTACCGGCTTGTGTTCCTCACACCCCACCGGATTTCCACTAATATGCTTTTCCAATAGGCTAAGCAATAACCTCTACAATATGCTTTCCAAGGATAAGCAATAACCTTTACAATGATGTTTTTTCTAGGCTAAACAACAACCCTTACACAATGCTTTTAAATGGCTAAGCAATAACCTTACAAGTAAATATTTCTCTCAAAGAAGGTGTCTTCACAAAACACTCTTATGAGATTACAATTTAAGCTCAATAAAAATTGCCTCTAAGTAGGCGGATAAGAAAATGAAAATCTAACTCACACAACACAATGAAATGCAAAGATGAATGCTTGTGATATGTGTGTGTGGAAAACTTCAATCAAGTTTAAAAAGAAGGCTTAATCAATGTATGCTAGAAGCATTTGAAAGTTAAGGCACACAAAGATTTGATTGAAGTTATATGCAAATCACTTGAACAACTACAAACTTGTTAATGATATGAAAATCAAAAGATCACAAGTTGAATGTTTAAGCCTAATCAAGTGATGCATGTGCTATGCTATGTTGTTTTCAAAAACAAAGGTTTAACTTAAGATTCAAATGAATGAAAACAACAAAGATGATTCAAACAAGTTAATGAAACATGTTATAAAGAAATCAAAGTTTTAAACATAACATGTTTAACAAAGTTTAAAACTAAACTAAGTTTGAATCAAAGAAAAGAATTCATTACAACTTAATATCAAAGATTGAATGGAAGTAATGAATTCATTTCATCATAGTTATCATGCTAAAAACATTTACCAAAGATTTAAAACCAAGCATGAAACATATGATTAAATTAAGCAAAGCTTACTTGGAGATTTAACTTCATGATCCAAGCTTGAGCTTCCTTAATGACCTTCTTAATCCCCTTGGTTCATCCCCTTTATCTTCTCTTCAAACACCTCCAAGAAGGCTCCAAGTTTGCTCAAAAGTTTCCACCTTTTTCAAAGGGAATGAAGCCTTTTTATACACAGAAAACAGAGTTTCTGCGTGTCCCCGGTCGACCCCATGACAGGCCCGGTCGACCGACCCTTAACGGTCAGAAAAATGACCGTTGGAGAGCCAAACGGCTCTCTGCCCAGTCGACCCGCAGTGTACGCGGTCGACCGGGATGTGTACCCGGTCGACCGAGTACACTGGGCCCTGGGTCACTTTTCCCATTTTGCATACTTTTGCAATTTTCAAAGATTTTTGATGTGGGACTTGATGGGGCCATTAAATCAAGCTTGAAACATGATTTAAATCAATCTAAGTATTTTTAAAATCATGAATCATAAAAAGCCACAAATCATTTGAAACTTTAAAACTTAGGCTAAGCTTGAATTTTGAAATTCCTTTTTCAAAATCAATTGCATCCAAAATTAAAACCAGTTCATGCATAAAACATGAGTTTTACCATATTTTAAAAACAATGCATGGATAAAATAAGATTTCAATGTTTTCTAAAATAATGCAAGTGTGAGAAATCAAATGATGATTAAAATGATATGCATCCATCAAATTGCAATACACAAAATTCCTAACAATCTCCCCCTTTGCAATTTGATGGCAAACCTTAACTTAACACTAAACCTCACACTAAGTCTTCAGCTCCTTGGCTTGACACTGCTTGAAATCTTCGGATGCTCCTTCACTTAGCTTGGGCTTTAGCTCTTTTGATCTTCATTCTTCTTGTCCTTAGCTCCAAGCTTTCTTTCTTTTATCTTCTCTCCCCCTTAGACCAAGCACTCTCTCTCCTTGGTCTTTCTCTCCCTTTGCCATTGAATGCTCTCTCCCCCTTTGATCTTTCTCCCTTTTTGGGTAGCTAGAGCATTTTCTCCCCCTTAATCCTTTCTCCCCCTTTGCCATTAAATTGCAAAGGTAGCAATTGAAGAAAGATCCTACACACATGAAACAAGGAAAATACCTTTAGTAGCACCTGTTAACAAATGAAATCGAAAATGAAATACTTAACAGGCTATTATGCATGTGAGTAAGCTATAAGGGAATAGCAATGGTGAATTTGATCATCTCTAATGCTTCCTTAGAAGGTTTACTCCCCCTCAATCCATATTCTTCTTTTGTCATACTTTTGACAAGAATATAACTATTAGATGCAAGAAGAAGATGGTTTAACCAATTGAGGGATAACTTCAAGGGAAGGATTAGATACCAATTGATAATGATTAACTATAAGGCTCAATGATCACATTACCAAATTGGAGAGAAACCAATTGACCTATAAGCTTAAGGAAAGTTGAAGAGCAAGGTCAAAAGGTTAATCTATCATGGATACCAATTGAAATAAGAACCATATCAATTGAGATTTAAGAGTATGACTTATTAGCTCAATCACTCTAAAATGGACTTAAGGAATGTAACTAGAAGGATTAATCCAAGTTAGAGCTATCCATGATGATAAGGGGTTTACTAAACATAGCATCAAATAATATAACTATGAAAATCATATGCTATGTAAATTTTGAAATCATTTCACTCAATCATAAAATATGACTATCAAGTGTAAGATGAGTGAAATGAAATTCAAACCATGATGCCTACCTCAATCATTAACCAACCAAGATTATTAACACATAAACATGGTGGTCACGAGATTTAACCAAATAAGCAAGAGAGGTGGCAAACATGACCATTTATGAAGCTAATGGAATGTGACATGGAACAAAGACATATTACTATCAAGTTTAATCCAATGTGCACAAGGTTTATCACAAATATATAACATCAATTGGAAGTTATACTAATTGAAAATGATATCATTTGATTACCAATTGAATATGGAACATGTTTAGAGCAAGCATGTGACAAACACAAAATTCCAACAAGCAACATAAATGAATATTCATCACTTTAATGATATAACTATTGAGCATAGTGATGAACATGAGAAATTGCATTTTGAAAATATATGACTTATAAGAATATGCAATTTCCAAAGTGTCAATCATATGAATACAACATCTAAGAAATCCATCATTCAAGAGATATAACTATGTAATTCAAGAAATGAATTTCAAAGAGGTTCATATGATCAAACACTACTATGAGGTTGAAACATGTATAAGTATGACAAATACACATGAATCAAACATCATAACCATCCATTTCACAAAAATGACTAGAAAGCATAAAGGATGGATTTGGGTTCTAGTATGGTTAAAAAAAAATTAAAGAACACAACCATACATGGAACAAATAAAACATTTGCATAAAGAATGTAACTAAAAGAGCAAACATGCAAATAGTCTATCACAACATTCATTTCCATTAAAGGATGACATAAGCAAAAGCATAAGGAAATGAAAACATGGAACATGCTTTGATGAATATAACTAATAATGTTTTTAAAGCAATTCCATTCAAACAATCTTCAAATCATAAACAAAATCCAACAATGGACATAATGTATATGAAAATAAAGAAAGCACCTTATCAAACATCAAATTGTATTCTAAGCAATATCACTACCAAGAATCATACAATTTGATTTAAAAACCATTCAACTTGCATTTTAAAAGATATAACTTAATTGGAAAACATACAAGTTGATCTTTTCAAAGTAATTTTCCATGTGAAAGTATAACTTAAAAATTCATGGAAAAATTAAATTGATTTAAGTCATTTGTTTTTCAAAATAATCTAACTACGATATACAAACAAATGATATTGCAACATCAATCGATTATGAAAGATCTAGCTATGAAAGCTTTGAACCCATAATCAATTGAACATGTAGAAATGCAAACAAGATGTGACTATAAAAAGCAAATCTAACATGTGAGAAATACAATCAAATGATTTTGAAAACCATGATATGTGACTTAGGGAAGTACATGAAGACAAATCAAATGATCATAAAGAAACAAATGCATTTTAAAAAATGTAACTAAGAAGAACATAAAATGCAAATGCAATCATGACCAACAAAAAGATTTAACTATTAAGGTTAGGTTGGTCAATGAGGTCCAAGGCCCTAAGGTTTGTCTATTTGTCTAACTTTGGGAATCCACCTAAGGTCTTGGGAGGGTTGGTCTTTGAGGTCCATCTTAAAAGTCTTACCAACTATTGGAGATTTGACTTGATAAATTTTCAATTTAGACTTATCACCATGATGTTTAGATTTAACTAAATTTGGCTTAGGATGGTGATTAGTCTTTTGAGGTTGGTGACTTTTCTTCTTAGGGGATTGAGCCATTTTTCTTTTCTTCTTATTTTCTCCCTTTATTTGACTTTTGAATTTTATATTTAACTTTGCAACTTTCTTCAAAAGTTCTTTCATGTTTTGATTTAAGGGAGATAGATTGAGAAGCTTTTTATTTATAGATTCATTTAAAGTTGGTTTAACTTGTTTAAACATTTTAGAATCTATTTTAGGAGACTCCTTTTTAATAGGTTTTACTTGTTTAGTCTTCTTGGAGTCTTCCTTGGTTTTTAGTGTCTTAACCATCATAGAATTTGATTTTCTTTTCTTTGATTCAAAGATGGGTTTAGACACATAGCTTCTTCTTTGTTTGCACTCAAACCTAAAATGTCCTTCAATGCCACAATAATTGCATTTAGTCATGGGCAAAGAAGTGTGAGTGCTAGAGAATGAGGACTCACCTTTCACAAATGTGTTGGTGAATTTAGGGTCATGTGTAATATTCCTATCATATCCAAGACCCGTCCTATCTCTTTGAGATTTACCCAATTTCAATAACTTTTCAAATCTTTCTTCATTTTGGGTAAACTTGCACTCATACTTTTGTTTATAGGTTTCAAGTTGAGTGACTTGTTCTTTAAGGGTTGAATTTTCATTTTTAACTTTTTGTAAGTTCATTTTCAATTCCCTTAAATTTGTTTAGCTCTTCATGGGCAAGTTTTAATTCAAATTTAACTTCATTGATAACATTAGATCCAAGTTCTAGAGTTTTTATCTTAATTTGTGCATTAGATAAATTTTCCATAGAAATGGTTAACTTGGATTCTAGGTTGTTAATGTTTTCATCTTGCCTTTTTAATTGATCTCTTAGTTTTGAATTTTCCTTATTAAGATTATCACAATCTATCTTTGATTCTCTTAGATCATCTTTAATATTAGATAGATTATGCAAAGAGATCATGAACTTAGATTCTGCACAATTTATTAATTCTTCTTTTTCTCTAAGTTCATCTTTTGAAGAGACTAATTCTTGATTTAGTCTTTTAGATTCTTCTTTTAATCTTCTATTCTTCTTAGAAAGCTCTAAGGATAATGTGCACAAATCCTCATAAGCTTTTTCAATGTCATTATCATTTTCATCATTTTCTTCCTCTTTTAATTCAAATTGAGATTCTTTAAATTCATTGTTTGAATCTCCAATAGTGGGAAGAAGGCGGGGTCTAGAAGAATCTACCAAAGAATCTACAAAGTCTAAACTAGTGGAATCCATTCTTATGATTTTCATGGAGGCACAACACTAGGGTTTTAACTCTAGGTTTTTACACCTAATCAAGAGTTCCAAACACTTGATCCTAATATAGAGCACGAGGCTCTGATACCAATTGAAAGTCCGGGGGATCCTAACCCTAGAGGGGGGGTGAATAGGGTGAGCTACTAATAGTGACTAACTATGACCAATTTTAATTTCTATAAACTAACTAGTCACTAGTGATGATAACAAGCACAATGCGGAAGCTAAATACATACAATCATCACAAGAGCATGCACCACAACACAATATTTATAGTGGTTCGGCCAACGTGCCTACATCCACTACCGGCTTGTGTTCCTCACACCCCACCGGATTTCCACTAATATGCTTTTCCAATAGGCTAAGCAATAACCTCTACAATATGCTTTCCAAGGATAAGCAATAACCTTACAATGATGTTTTTCTAGGCTAAACAACAACCCTTACACAATGCTTTTAAATGGCTAAGCAATAACCTTACAAGTAAATATTTCTCTCAAAGAAGGTGTCTTCACAAAACACTCTTATGAGATTACAATTTAAGCTCAATAAAAATTGCCTCTAAGTAGGCGGATAAGAAAATGAAAATCTAACTCACACAACACAATGAAATGCAAAGATGAATGCTTGTGATATGTGTGTGTGGAAAACTTCAATCAAGTTTAAAAAGAAGGCTTAATCAATGTATGCTAGAAGCATTTGAAAGTTAAGGCACACAAAGATTTGATTGAAGTTATATGCAAATCACTTGAACAACTACAAACTTGTTAATGATATGAAAATCAAAAGATCACAAGTTGAATGTTTAAGCCTAATCAAGTGATGCATGTGCTATGCTATGTTGTTTTCAAAAACAAAGGTTTAACTTAAGATTCAAATGAATGAAAACAACAAAGATGATTCAAACAAGTTAATGAAACATGTTATAAAGAAATCAAAGTTTTAAACATAACATGTTTAACAAAGTTTAAAACTAAACTAAGTTTGAATCAAAGAAAAGAATTCATTACAACTTAATATCAAAGATTGAATGGAAGTAATGAATTCATTTCATCATAGTTATCATGCTAAAAACATTTACCAAAGATTTAAAACCAAGCATGAAACATATGATTAAATTAAGCAAAGCTTACTTGGAGATTTAACTTCATGATCCAAGCTTGAGCTTCCTTAATGACCTTCTTAATCCCCTTGGTTCATCCCCTTTATCTTCTCTTCAAACACCTCCAAGAAGGCTCCAAGTTTGCTCAAAAGTTCCCACCTTTTTCAAAGGGAATGAAGCCTTTTTATACACAGAAAACAGAGTTTCTGCGTGTCCCCGGTCGACCCCATGACAGGCCCGGTCGACCGACCCTTAACGGTCAGAAAAATGACCGTTGGAGAGCCAAACGGCTCTCTGCCCAGTCGACCCGCAGTGTACGCGGTCGACCGGGATGTGTACCCGGTCGACCGAGTACACTGGGCCCTGGGTCACTTTTCCCATTTTGCATACTTTTGCAATTTTCAAAGATTTTTGATGTGGGACTTGATGGGGCCATTAAATCAAGCTTGAAACATGATTTAAATCAATCTAAGTATTTTTAAAATCATGAATCATAAAAAGCCACAAATCATTTGAAACTTTAAAACTTAGGCTAAGCTTGAATTTTGAAATTCCTTTTTCAAAATCAATTGCATCCAAAATTAAAACCAGTTCATGCATAAAACATGAGTTTTACCATATTTTAAAAACAATGCATGGATAAAATAAGATTTCAATGTTTTCTAAAATAATGCAAGTGTGAGAAATCAAATGATGATTAAAATGATATGCATCCATCAAATTGCAATACACAAAATTCCTAACATCTACCCTCTGGGTCGGTGGGCTGGAGTTTAGATTTGGCTTTTAAAAACCTGGTGAGGCATTGACTTGAGATTGATTGGACTGAAATTGAGTGGACTATGATGGGCCACCTTGAGTTGGGCATTTGATCCACGAAAAATTTGGATTCTCCCTCCAACCTAGATTGTATGTGTTGGAGTATGGGTCATACCTTTGATGATTATAAAAATGAGTATTTTGGTAAGGCGCGTTGACTTCCTCAAATGACTCGGCTTGACCCACAGTTGTTGCATTAATCTCTCCACTTACCGCCTAACTATACCTTAATGACTCCAAAGTGTTTTGAGTGGGCTTTTGGACTCCATGGTTTAGTTCTAGAGCCTCTAATCTCTCATCAATGTGGCCAATTTGGCATATGCTTTAATTTTGGGTTCAACTTTGAATATTCCCCCTTTTTTTGAAATGGTGGTTTTGGTGGGTTCACTTTTGATTAGGGCCCATTGCAATGTATTTTCAACAGTTTCTTCAAAAAATGCCCATGTTGCTTCTGTTGTTTTCTGTGTAAAATTTTCACCCCAGAAAGATTCCATCATTTGTTTGGTAGGGTAATCCATGCCTTCATACATAATTTTGACCAATCAAATCTTTTCAAATCCATGGTCGGGACACTGGATCAAGAGGTCATCGAACCTTTCTAAGTAATTGTGAAGTGTCTCCCCCTCCTTTTGGTAAAACCCATTGATGACATGTCTAATCGAAGCGATTTTCTACTTGGAATAGAATTTCTTGTAAAATTCTCCGACTAGTTTGATCCATGCAGTGATGGACATGGCCTGTAAGGCATAAAACCTAGCTTTCAGCCTTCTCCTTCAATGAAAATGGGAATAACTTAAGCTTTAAGGCATCCTCGGTCATATGATTTATTTTCATTATCCCACAAGTGTCCTAAAATCCACTAACATGTTGATATGAATTTTCCTAGTGTAGCCCACGGAATACTAAAAGCATCTGGATCATGCCAAATCTTAGCTCAAAGGTAGTATTGGTCCAAGGCAAAGTGATATAAGACAGTTAGGTTGTCTTGGTGGGATGCATGTAATCCTTCTAAGTCATGGGTGAGTCCTCTTGATCAGTCATCCTAATAATTTCTTCAAAAATTGAAGAAGTTTCAACAATGGTTAAGGCTAATTGGGTGTGACACCCCGGAGTCCCACATCGACATAGAGAGGAAAGTGATTGGGATTATATGTAGAACTTACACCCTTATCTTGCTTGAGGCCTTTTGATGAGTTGAGGCCCATCAGAAACAAAACCGTGAGGCCAGTGGGCCAAAGCGAACAATATCATGTATGCGTGTAGGGTGGGGCGTTACAAATGGTATCAGAGCCGACACTCAACTAGTTCGAGTGTGGGTCCCCTACTGTGGTCTGGTGCAAGTGGGCGGGTTTCCATGTGAGCGGGCCAAGAGGGCTGGCAGGCTACTGCACAGGGACGTGTAGCCCCAAGGGGGGTGGAATGTGACGCCCCGGAGTCCCACATCGATTATAGAGAGGAAATTGATTTGGATTATATGTAGAGCTTACACCCTTACCTGGTTTGAGGCCTTTTGATGGGTTGAGGCCCATCAGAAACAAAACCGTGAGGCTAGTGGGCCAAAGCGGACAATATCATGCATGCGTGTAGGGTGGGGCGTTACATTGGGGCTTTATTCTGATCAACCTTTTGCTCTTACATTCCCTCAATTTCTCTCTCAGGGGCTAACTCGCAAGCACTGGTTTTATCTAATCTATATGGAAGGTTATATGATTCTAATATGATGTGCAAGCGATCAAGCAAAGACTAAGGCACATAGAAATTTATATTAGGTTCACTTAACCTCTAGATAGCTCCTAATTGGTTTGAAGAGTGTACCTAGGCCTCCGATCCGATCTTCTAAAGCCAAATTGATCAGGTAAGTCCTCACTGTCACACCCCGAAATCTGGCCCTGCAGTGATCCGATCTCGGGATGCGACATTTTGGAATTAATTTAAAACTTTTTACTTTACCCAAGATCCGCGTGAGTGAGGATAACAAAATTCCATCACTATCAGAATATATTTTCGCGGAAGCTAAACATGGCATTGCGATCCGGAGCCTGTGGCCATCGGATTCCGTGTCGCACTCAACCACTAACATAAGGTCATCAATTGAGCAGACTGGTATAAATCATGAATCATAAGACATTGAGCTGACAGTAACAGGGCATTTTCTTTCCCACATATGTTCAAGTTACAATATACAAAGTATTTTCATTAAATATCCCAAAGAAAAAGGCTAATAAAAGCCATACAACAAAAACTAACTAAATAATTCACTACCCCAATTATGTTACGAACTCCGGTGCCACCTTGACATCTATATGACATCAATGGGCAGCCTCTCGCGTCCAACCAGCAGCTCAACCGCCTCCTCACTCAAGCCACCTAAAAAGGCAAAGGAATCAAGACCTGGCACCAAACAAGAGGGGTCAGACACAACGGTCTAGCAAGCAAATAAACAGGTAACATGATGATAGATATTTATAAAACGATGTAAAAATCATTCTTGATACAGTTAAGGTTTGAAACATAAATAAATCAATGGGGTAAAGAAAGCACTTTCTAAATCATTAGCAATATGAAGAAATATGACAAAATGAATAAATCAATTGTAAATAAATAAATCAATAGTAATTGTGTAAATCAGTGATGATCGAATAAAACATTAACAATCGATAGATCAATGACGGTCAAATAAATCAATAGCGTTCGATAAAAGCATTGGCAACCACATACGCTAAATTCTCCTATTACCGAAGTAACAAGAGCACTCACTCAGAAACGTACCTCATCGCCGAAGGGACAAGAGTACTCGTACCTATCACCGAAGCAACAAAGGTACTCGTACCTCATTACCGAAGTAACAAGGTACTCGATCAATTCTAATCCATGCAAAAATGGAAGAAAAGATCTAACCGTCGCCATGGCTGGAAACACTCGCTCATAAAGAGCTCCAAACTGCAGTTGGCAAACAATATAAAGATCCCAAGCCGGGTGATCAGCCCGAAGAGGAATCCAAGCCTAGTGGTGCCGAATGAAAACCAAATCAATACAATCAAATCACTTAGATACATTTTCATCGATGAAAGCAACTACTCTGGGCATTTAGCACAATGACAATATCACTCACTCAAACGAGTAGTTTTATCGATGATCAAACGTGGCGAACCACTCAAATGCACTTCAAATCACTTCGTATAAAATTCATACAATAGACCCTTTTTGAAACGTGGGAAAGCCCACTCAAATCAATACTCATTCGATTTGTTGAAAAGATACAAATCTCCTTGGCAAACCACTTAAATACATTTCAAATCGATTTGTAGAAAGCTCATAAATGATACTTTCAAACGTGGCGGTCCACTAGAATATATTTCAAATCAATTAGTAGAAAAACATATTAATTTCCGTAACGAATCACTCAAATACATTTCAATACAATTTGTGAGAAAACATACAATCTCGATCTTGAAATAAAGATGTCATTTTCAATCGTGGTGAACCACTCGAGTAATAAGATAAGGAATACATATAAATTTCCTAACATGGAAGGGAATAGTATATGATGATCAATCATTTACCGAGGAAAGTCTCGATGCACACTGAGCATCCAAGTGTTGATTTACAATTATAAGTTTAGCACCAATGAAAATCCTCAACGCTTGAGATAAATAAGTGTATTTTAAGACTAAAGAATTCCCGGGTAAAAACTCCATATCAATACTTTCTCTCATTTTTCCCATTCAATCGAAACACTTCGAGCATTACATTTCATTGTAATAAATCATTGGCTTTTCAAACATTAATAGGAATCAATGGGCCTCAAAACGAGAAAGGAAACGGGCTGGGAAAAGGGCCCAAAACAGGTTGGAAACAGCCCAGGAAAATGGGCTGAAAACAGCCCAGTAATCTGCCCAGGAAATGGGCTTGGGCAGGACCGGCCAGGTCCGTTCGAGCAGCCCTGGGTCCGCTCGAGCGGACCCCATCCAGAACCTGGGCCGCTCGAACGGCCCATTGGGTCGCTCGAGCGGACCCAGTTCTGTTTGGGTCCGTTCAAAGTGCAGAAAATGCACTTTCTTTGCAACTTTTGTGATTCTTTTTCCTCCTCATTTTTTACAATAAATTCCATACTTCTTGGGTTTCTTCTTGCCATGACAAACCTCCAATAAATCATACATACACTAATTCCTTCCATCTCCATTCAAGAATCAAATATAAACATAATTTTCTCCATTCCATAAAACATTAAAATTCTGAAATATAAAGAGCTGAACCAAAGATAATCAATTAGAGAATAAAGATTTATGTTCTTACCAAACAATATCTTAAGGGAAGTAAACATAAATCATTGCTTGAACCATTAAAAGAATAAATCCATAAATCATAAGGAGAACACATCATAGAATGAAAATAACATGAAATCATTTACATTGAACACAACCATCAAATTAGCCGGAATATTTACTTGCCTTTGGTCAAGAAGAGAAGTAAATCACTCAATGGTAGCCTCTAACAAGTCTCTAGCTCCCAATCTAGAAAACCCCTAAAATAACCCAAGAGAAAGCCCTAGAAATCAATCATTTGCAAGCCTCAATGAAAACCTTTTGCAAATATGATAAATACATTCTAAAGACCTAGGAAAGAAAGATTTTTTAAGAAAAGAAAACCATTGCTAACCTTTTGGTGTTCCAAACAAGGAGAAAAGCTTGAAGAGGAGAGTTGTCCCAGCCCAATGTTCTTGAAAATGGGGTCTTTGGAATGCTTGAGAGATGAGGAAGAAGAAGGTGAGATCAATCCTTCACTTGGCACTCAAGAAGGAAGCTTACAAGAGGAGAGAGAGTGAGGGCTGGAAGGGAAAAGAAGAAGCCCTCTCCCTCAGCCAAAAAGTTGCAGGAAAATGAATGGGAGAAGAAGAGTCCAGCTGGGCTTATATAAAGTGGGCAAGTGGGTCCCAATGGGCCCCAAGGTTCAAGTGGCTAAAAAGGGCATTTGTGAGTCCCGAATGAAGATGACGAAGAAGACAAATTTGTTCGTCGAAATATCTACTATCCGAAAAGTATATTTTCCCCAATTTCTGAAATTTTTAAATTTTATGGACAGATTTAGTGAAAATGTCATTTTTGCCCTTTTTCTTGAAAAACGCGATTTCTGAGCATTAAATCAACATGGTCAAAACATGAAAGTTGTTTCTAACAATAAACAAAATAAATAGAATTTGGGATTTTTTTTTTTGAAATCAAGAGTAGTTTCTCACAAAATGCCATTTAATAAAAGTCGGGTCAAAACAAGGTCAACGGTCTTCAAAACTCTCCAAGGTTATGAAAAATCTAGTCAAACTCAAAAACAAAGTCAAACCAACTCTAATCTCATTTACAAAAAGTTAAACTACGATTAAAACAACACTAAATAAAAGAATTGGGGGTCGGGGTCTTACACTCACGATGAGTGGTGGGGTCACAATGCTCTTGGCACTGTCCCGCATACAAACCAAACTCCTAGAACAGTGACTGTCACCCTTTCTTGTAGGGACATGACTTACCTAGACATCGACTTGACCAAAGAGCGCAACTGGTGCAACCTTTGGTGGTCTTCGTCCTAATGAGCTCGAATTCCTAAGGTCTCGTTCTTGCTTGATTTTAATTAAAGCTTGGTGCCTATGTGAGATGTGGTTAAATCTAATTGGGCAAGGATCTGGTGATGAAATCCAGTCCTTATCTTGTTGGGGTAAATTGCCTTTAACTAAGTGTGTGGGTCCACTTTACTTGGTGTGTCGATCAAATAATCATACTATGCAGACTTTAAATCAACCAAGCCCCACTTGCAAGTAGGGGTGTACACCGGGTTTCAAAATCCGGCCCGACCCGGACCTAATCGAGCGGGTGACATAGGCTCTTTTACCGGGTCGGGTCTCACCCGGCCCGCTAAGTCCTTATCCGGACTGTGTTCCGGGTTAAGAAAGTGTGGTTAATCCCGATAACCCGGTTATATATATTTTTTATATATATTTATTTGTATATATATACAAATAAACATTAAAAATATATATATTTATATTTACTGTATATATATATTTATAGTATTTTTTCATCTCAATTATTGAAACTTTTAATTGTTCTAAACAAAATATTTTAAACTTAATAATTAACCAGGTGACCCGGTAACCCGACCCGGTTGACCCGGTAAACCGGTAACCCGAACCCGGATAACCCGGATATAATTTACCGGGCATTCGGGCGGGTTTCTTGTGTTTATAAAATAACTTGGTCGGGTCAAACCCGGGACCCGACCCGATGTACATCCCTCCTTGCAAGTAAAAAATTTATGGGGTAAAGTTTAATAGAAAGTCTTATAGTGAGGCCATGAAATTTTTTTTTTTTTTTGCAAGCTTAGCATCTTTCTTTTTTTTATTTTATTTTTTATTTTTAACAATTTTTACAATTCTGAGAGCAATTTTTTTATTCTTGGCAATTCTGAGAGCAACCTATTTGCTTGAAGCAAATCCCGCGATTTTATTCCTTTTAGAGTCCTCCAAACCTGTAATGGTACCTAAGAGAAAACAACTAAAGTGTTAGATCTAAATAAACTGTTAAAAATAGCTAACAATTGTCAATAAAATTCCTAAATTGAAAACTCAACCTAATCTAAGTTTTAAAATCGTAAACTAATGCAATTTGAATGAAAGATGAAGTGTAAAACTCCAAATGCAGTCCTAAGTTAATTGGACGCAATGCTGTCAAGTGCTGAAAAATTCGAAGTATTGGGAACTGTTGCACACGCCAAAGTATACAGATTTGACGACCCACTTAGATTAATCAAAACCTGAAAAGTGGCTGGTTTTAATCTCCTAATATGCAAGAATTAAAAAAAAAAAACCGAAAGAAGATAAGAAACGAAGAAGTTATGCTATTGTAAAGTTGGCTATTTGAACCAATTTTGCTGTTGATTGCAGAATTTGTCTCACTGATTGGCCCTGTTTACAACACTAAAAACTTGACTTCCTGAAAGTATTTTTAGCTAAAAACTTTTTGGGTTAAAAGTCTATATATCAAAGTTCAATCTAGCAAAATGTCAAGTCAAAAGGAGCTTGTTTGACTGGTTTTCAAAGTGTAAACTTTTGGGCAAAAATCAGGCAAAATCTGCCAAAATATTAGTACTGAAACTAGTTCTTAAAGTTACCACTTGTAACCAATCCGAATTTTTTTTTTATAAAAAAACCAGCAATCAAAACTTGATAAATCTGTAACCATAAACATTAAAAATCACAAAAAACTAACCCTAATGCATGATATGAATGCAACCAACCGCAAAAATATGCTATAGTATGAACAAATAATGCTGAAACTAACTAAAAATTCCTAATTAGAAGATTTTTCTTGAATTGGCTCACCGGAAATGGTGCCAAAAACTTGATGTGACATCAATCAAACATAAAAGTATTGCAAGTACACAGGTGTCTACGACTAGACAGCGGCAAGTACGGGTCAAACCCACAGAGAGCGAATCAAGAAGAAAATCTAATTAAGATGATGTCACAAGTAACTAATAATGCTGAAAATTAACTAAAGCAATGAGATAATGATATAATAAAATTGATCAAGGCATTCAGAATCCATCAAGCAATCCAAAACTACTTTCTTAATGAAAATACTTGTTTAATCAGTTTTCTACTTTAGATCTGGATCCAATCAAGGCACCCAAATCCGGTTTCTAAGACTTTAAAAACCAAATTCCTCAAAAGAGGTTTATTTTTCTACAAAATTAATCAAATACCCAAGACCTCCTTCCCTTCATAAAATTACTAGAGTTACCCAAGCATTACCCATCAAATCTAAGCATAAAAGAGAACAACGCCCTTAGCATGATCTATAAAAAAAATAAGCATGGATAATCAAAAGCCTACTCTAGCGTTAATAAATACAACATGGAAGGTACCTACTCATACGAAGACAAGCCTACTAAAGAACTCATTAGTACATCAGTAACTCAATCAAACTCATAATAACATAAAGAAAGGGTTAGGAACACTTAACTTCATTTGTAGCCTCAATCGCAAAATCAACCAGCCATTGCACAAAAGAATAATAGCATTAATTTTCATTGATTGCATATCTTAAGTACAAAGCTTCTGACCCTTCTAAAAACTACGCCTTGTTTGGACAAGGCCCAAATCTACCTTATTACATAAAAAAATATTGATAAAGTGGAGAACCTAGACTAGAGAAACCTAGATCTAAAAGGAGGAGAGAGAGGGGATGTGACGTCCAAGCTTAGAGAGAGCATGGGTTGGGCGTCCCCCCTAGGGCTCTGTTTTATTTTTATTTTTTTCTTTGCTTGGAACTCTTCCCAAAATTGAAATCTATCTTGGCTTGACTTGTAAGCAAAGTAATTTCCTTTTCAAATTCTAACTAATCTTCTAACCACTTGATGTCTTATTGTTTAGCAGGTTTTTCAGTAGCGGGTCCCATCAAAGATTTCTTTTGCAGTGATGAGGGGAACCAATGGTGTGGTTTGAGTAGAGGGAGAGAAAGAGGGAAGGAATGAGTGGACGTCCACATCCCTTTGGGGTATTTTCCTCACAGATTTTTTTTCTCATTCCTTTTGAACTTGATCTCCTTATCTCTTTGGAATTCTGGCTCTCTTTGCTGACTCATCACGGATCTTCTTGGATAAAATTTTCCAACTCAACCTCAACAAAGATTTCTTCCAGAATACTCCTTTGTTTTGAAATTCAAATCTTGATAGGAGAGAGGAAGGAATCTTGGTACACTTGGAAACTTTGAAAGAGAGAATTGTGCAGCAACAGTGGGACCCACCCCTTACTGGGTGTGCATGGGGAAGCACGCGAGGGTTGTGGTTCCCTTATTTTCTTTCTTTCTTTTCTTTTCTTTTCAATTTCTCTCTTTCATGTGAGCCCCCATTGCTGTGACTAGGGGTGTGCATCGGTCGGTCGGTTCGGTTATTGACATATTTTTAACCTAACCAAAACTTTTCGGTTAATTTCAACCATTTAACCAAACCAAAATTTTTTAGCGGATTAACCATCGGTTCGGTTAACCTAAAATTATCGGTCGGTTCGGTTAATTCCAATTATTTTGGGCCAAAGTCAAAGCCCAAAAGCTAAGTTCACAAAAGCCTTATATTTTCATTATTTTGGGCCAAAGCCCAAAGGCCACTCTATACACATGCAACCTGCAGCAACCTTGCAACCATTAATTGTAAAGGAATTGAAAACATTAGTTCTACAATGGTACAACCATTAGTTCTGCAATCTTGATAAATATAAATATATAATATATTGAATGTGCTACATTACATGGTAACTTGGTAAGTTACTAAGTTGGTACTTGGTAACATGAATTAATACTTATTAATTGATGTATGTTATATTTATTTTGAATTTTTTATATAAGATTAATAGATTTTCATATTATATACATGTACACATTTTATTATATATATTATATATTTATATAATATACTATAATTTCGGTTCGGTTCGGTTAATTTGGTTAATTTTTTCTATTAACCGAACCGTTAACCGAAAACCGAAATATTCAAACATCATTAACCGAACCGCCCGATCGGTTAAGAATAACCGGTAAATTCGGTTAACGGTCGGTCGGTCCGGTTCGGTTAATCGGTTTTAACCAAACTATGCACACCCCTAGCTGTGACAGTTTCTGCACAATAAGACAACCAAATCACGAGCAATGAATTAATTAAAGATGCAATGCTGGAAATGGGCCCTACTTAATGTATAATGAATTAATACAATGGATGCAATGGGTGCAATCAATGGATGCAATGGGGCCACAGTGCTAAGAATCTAATTGGTGGGACCCAGGGGTGATACAAACTACCATCTCATAAATTCATGCAAAATTAATGATTTTAAACTGATTTTTACTAAAAGTCCACATTTATGCTTATATGCATGAAATCATGAAATTATGATGCAATTTATCCTAATTAAGTCCATAAATGCGCATGAAAGAATGGATTTTTTACCCAATTTTGTGGACTTATCATCTAGGGGTGCACAAAAAATCTGCTGATCCAGTAAAACCGATCCGATGTGATCCACGAATTTTTAACCGAATCGAAGGTAAACGGACTGGTGAAGGATTAGAATCTTGTAATCCATTACCAACGGATCAATGATGGATTTCACCTTCAATCCGTGGGTTCAATCTGATCCGATCCGTTGATATTAAATATAAATAAAAAAAAAAGCATTAGAGCGTTTGGTAAACTTGTAATTGTGTTTTATATTACAATTCATAAAAGTGGAGCCCACATTATAATTCTTAAAAGGGTGGGCTTCATTTTTACAATCGCGAAAGGCGGGCCCATATTTCAGTTATAATAAAGGTGGGGCCATGTTCATCACTTATGACAAAAGAGTTAAAAAGGGCTGAATTTGTAGGGTCGTTATTGAAAATCATTAAAATGGGTCATGCTGATAAAGGCATTTTGAAACGTGGAACGAGGTTTTGAAGTCTTGCTAAAGTCATGTTGACAGAAGTACAGCATCCGGCTGCACCATACTACAAGTGCACCACAAAAGCCTATTACAAAATACCACCAAAACAAAAACAAAAAAAAAATGTCAACAAGAACTGCCTGTCTAAGAGCCACAGGCCCACAGCCCTTTGGATGCCTTTCTGTTACTAAACAAATATGGCCACTTTTTCACCAAAATAAGAAACAAGGCCACTCCCCTAGGCCCTGATTTGGGGGAATTTCTAAACCAGAACCACAGAACTTGGACACCACCTTCTTGTTGCTTAACAAAAATGACAGCTATTCTTTATGAGTATTGATTAGGGTAGAATTAGAATGCGGCGTTGCGGCATGAATTTCAGTACAAGACCATGCAAGGATGGGGTCCCACTTTTGAAAATTCAAACAGTAGAGATAGAGGTGCCCATGGGTGGGGCCAACCTTGGCCGGCTTGGTGCCTAACCCGCTTTGGGCTGGGGTTGGATTAAGTGATGGAAAACCCAAAACCTGGCCCGAAAAAGGAATTTTGTAATTTAGTGATTAATTTGTCCAAATAACTTAAAGAAAGCCCCAGCAACTGATGAAAAGCCCAATTTGGTTTGGTCCGATTAACTAAATGGGCAAACTTGGACTTAACATTTTATGGCCAATGTTGGGCTTGGGCCATATACAAGCTTGTGTTACTAAAGTCAGGCCGGGCCTAAATATGCCTACTTGGCCCATGAATACCATATATATTGAGAGATGCCTAACACCCATTATATTGACAGTCTCTAAACAGCAGTGGAGTCAGGATTTACTTGAGGTGGGCAAGGAGAAGTAAAGAACTTGAGTAAGAAAGAACTCGTAAAAAAAATAAAGAAAGTCTGAATGGACAGAAAAAACGGCTTATCCTAGGGTCCAGGGCCTTTCATGCCCTTTTTCATGCCCTTTTTGCGGCCCCTATAGCATGTCTCAAAAAAATATATAGGTTGTTTTGAATATAAATAACAGTGTATCGATTATACATAATAGAGGGTTTCCATGAAAAGTTAAAAATCGCAATTCCATTGCTATTTTTATTATAATTATACCCTCATTTTCCACAAAAAAAAAATTGTAAACCCCACCCTACCTTGTGTAGCTTCCATATTGGTGAGATGGTTCCATATCATTATTGATTTACTAGATAGGAGCTGAGATTAATATTAAAGGTTCAATTTTAAATTGGAATTGTCGATCGGAGAGGCCCCACTTTGTATTTTCCATCATATGTTATCAGACTAGCAATCTAATTGGTGACTGGCAAAATAGATGGTCAAGATCGAATAAAGTCTGTATGCATTAATTTACATTATTCATATATTAATAATATATATTATTTATTGTCTAATTATTCATATACTGATTATCTAAATCTAACTCTAATAACGGAATGTCTAAGATGGTAGATAGGACTTAAAACATAGAACCTCACAAAATCTTATATGTTTGAACATCGAACCTCACAAAATCTTATATGTTTGAATGAAGGAAAGAAAAGAAAAGAAAAATGGAAAAACCTGGAGCCCCACTTCAAGTCTCCTCCATGTGTAAATGTCCTCTAAACTCTCCCGCTCTTTCGCAACTATTACACGATAATCATGTAACACTTTTCTGGAACTTCATTGTGAGGTCTGCTCATTGTGAGGTCTGCACAGAGATCTTCTGAACCATTCAAGATAAATTTCGAGTGCTACTATTGGCACACAAAAATTTTCTTTTCAAACACAAGGTTTTTTTATTTTTTCTTATTACATTTGTACCCCTTTATGAAATGACTAAAGTAGCCATTATCCAACAAAAACTCAAATCAGATTTTTTTTTCACACACAATCTCCATTCTTCTTTCCTAAAGAGCTTCTCCCACCTCACTCTCCACTTCTCACTCTCCACTTCCTCCATCTTCCTTGGGCAAGTCATCTTCACTCACTTGCATTTTATTTTTTCTGGGCATCCTATCTCACTCTCCACTTCCTTCATTTTCTTTTGCAACTCATCTTTCATTCACATTCCTCCATTTGATTGTGCAATGAAGGAAGAGATGGATGAAAACAACAATCAAATGGTGCTTTTTAATCAAAGCAGTAGTGGAAATGTATGTTTCATTGATATTTTTTTTTATTTTTGTATCTTTTGTAAATTCTTCATCTCACCTGAAACTTCGTACCTCCCGATATGTACGGTATTTCAGAACCGAACATATAGCATATGTTCGGACTTACAGGACCGAACATATGACATATGTTCGGACCTATACAACCGAACATAAGCTATATGTTCGGTCTTACACTTCCGAACATATAGCATATGTTCGGTCCTGAGATTCCGAACATATACTATATGTTCAGCGAACATATACTATATGTTCGGAAGTAAATATCCGGACAGTGATATTAAATTAATATATTATGCAGGTCTCTACGCAAGAAAGTCAGGTTGGATCGGACTTTGTCATGGATTATACCAGTGAGTTTATAACTCAAGAGGTAAGACCAACATATGTAGGATTTATTATTCAAATTACATTTACTTATTATTAAATTCGTATTTAATTTGTTTATTTATTGTAGATATTTCACAGCCGCGATTCGTTGATTAGTTGGGCTCATGGAGTAGGAAGGAAAAACGGATTTGTTATCGTGATAAATATTTCAAATGCTGCTCGAGTGGGTGTCAGAGCTAGAGTACTCCTTGCTTGCGAGAGAAATGGACAATATAAACAAGAAGAGTGCCAAAAGCGAAAGAGGATCAAACAAACCGGTTCAAAAAAATGTGGATGTCCTTTCGCACTAAAGGGTAAAAAGTTAGACTCAAATGATGATTGGATGTTGGAGGTCAAATGTACCCAGCTGTATGTGTATCAAAGCTGGTCAATAAGGACCTATCTTGTGGCCCCAGGGCTGGTTGATCTTCCATCTCTTGTTGTTGTTCTTCCTCTTCCTCAGATACCTCTGGGTCTTCCACAACCTCTTCTACTATCTGACGTCGCTTCCTATTTGAAGCAGTAGGTCGCACCTGAGAAGAGCTTGGCCGGTTCATTTATAAAATACGAAAGAAAAAATTTTTATTTGACTGCTAGATCTCTATATGTTCGGACACTCAGGTCCGAACAAAACCAATTTGTTCGGACGTTAGTGTCCGAACATCTGCAACCCGTTCGGTCAACCAGAGCCGAACAGTCGCGATTTCTGAACCTAAAACCGCGACGATGGATGATCAAATGCAACCCAAAACTATTAGAAAACAGTAACATTATTTGTCAAAACTTACATTGAATGAAAATCTATCCTAATAACAAGTTTTCATGGAAAAATAAGTAATATAAGATGGAAAAAAATGGTAAAGAACAGATAGGAAAGAAGAAGAAATGGTAATGTTGGAAGGATCCATTTACCTTTGGAAGAGAAGGATGTCTAGAGGAATAGGAACGCCGGTGGCACGCTGGAGAATCGCCGGAAAATGATGATCCAGTCGGTGGAGTAGAAGTGCCTTTTGGTTTGTGTGTGGGAAGAACAAGAAGAAGATGTGTGTAGGAAGAAAAAGAGGGGAATGAATATAAGGGCAGTTTAGAAACTTTTGTGTGTGTGTAAAGAAATACATTCATTTTTAAATTTTAGTAATGTGTGTGGAGAGGAATTGTGTGGGAAAAGATAAATTTTGTGTGCCAATAGCAGCACTCTAAATTTCATCCCTCCAACCAAATATATTCAAGTTTCACCTCAAAAGGAGTCAGCCCCACCATCTAATTGAGCACGATGGTGGGACATCCTCATTTTAAGATACAAGGTGAGGACACATGGTAGGAGGGGATGAGGATCATCTTGAAATAATTTTCATATGGGCCCCACAATGGAGTTCTAGAAAAGTATATTACATTCAAAACCCCAAAGTGCAGTTAAAAATTTTCCAAACCCTCACGCACACATCCAAGGAAAAAAAAAAGCTCAACTACCTCGTCTTTAAATTTTAGAATCAATGTCAGTGGGCTGACTGTTAGATTGACCAGTGGGATTTTCACATGATGGCTTCATCCATTTTAAAAATAAAAGAAGTGAAGTGAAGGAAATGGATCATGGGTTCAAGATGTACTCAATCCAACGGTGTACTCATCTCACCAATTGAAAAAAATGTATTACAATAGTGTTACAAGGAGCCTCTCAATGGTTTGGAATTTTAGAAGTTGGGCCTCACTTGTGCCTTAGCCTTTAAGGAGGGTGCTGCATGCATTGTAGTTCTGTCCCATTCATAAAACAAGGACCCCCTTTTAATGGCAGTGGATTTGGGATATAAGGTATATGGTTCCCACTGAAAAAAAATTCAAAAATCAGATCCTTTATAAGAATAGAAATTCAACAGCCTGTTTAATGCAGTTCCAATACAAGTGCACCTTTTATTCTCCCTTCTCCTCATCTGGAAACCGCCCCACAGGCTCCACTCATCAATCTTCCAAGGTATCTAATGCTTGCTTGCTTAGGGGCCTTATTATGTTCAGAGGGCTCTAGGCTGGAGCATGGATGGAAAACTCTATGAATTGACTTCGTGACTCTCTCGACTCTCGAGTCATTTCATTTTGACGAAGAATCGAGTCAAATACATGAAAAACTCGGCCGGGTCATCTCATCTTAGTAAGTTTTTTATATTTTAAACCATTTGATCAGTAGATCTAATTTTGAACAATTAATGTTTATTTGTAAGTAATTATGTACGAGATTTGGAGTTGGCAATTTAAAAATGATGCCTGCAATGTAATTCAAAACTTATATTTGCTCTTTTACATTATATATTTTGACTAATAAATTATGTAATATGCAATATTATTTCATTTATCTTCAGTTTTATAGAACTTTTATTGCACATATAAATTTATTAATTTACATTGATTATTATGAATGCATGCAAATAAATTTATATTTATATTTTATAAGCAATGAATTTGCTTTTAAATATTTTTAAAATTATTTAAAAAAAAACATGATTCTCCGGAGGCTTTATATTAGCTCTATTTTCATCATTGTTTTTATTATTCCACTAGTCAAGTCCGAATACCCTAGTTTCCAACCTTGGTCTGGAGAAACAAAGTCAATTCTTCAACATGGCTAACTTAAGCTTAGCCGTGCATACGTCATGCGGAGCATAGAGGATATGCTCTGGTGGAATTCCCAAGAGACACTATGTCGTTTGATTTCTATTTTTTTTTTAGAACTATGTCGTTTATATTGAATGAGATATGGTGCATTCATCCTTCTGGACAAAAACGAGAGGACAAAAACAACAAAGAAAACCGAACTCCCACTTCAAAACCATTCAACGCCCCCACAGATTACATGAAGTGGAATTCCTGATATGGTGATCCAAATGACTAATTGAGTTCCTGGATATTGATATTCATTGTCAAAGGAGTTCATATTCTTTAAGATTTTCTTCACGGTGACCGTAAGTGAACCAATCAAGATCCTCCACGTCACTGCAGGCAGCCAGCCATATATCTAGGCAGGGATTGCCTACGGTGACGTGGCGACGTGGCGGACCATAATTGGTCCACTCATGGTCACCATAGGAGAAATCTTCTTACCAATCATAACTATGCGATAAAAAGATAAGGGGCTTAACCTGGAAAGAAGGGTAAGAAGCGGGGTGCCAACCACTAGAATCAACAAACTACGTTGGACCAAGTAAAACTGCAACCAATTGTTTGAAAAGTCCAACTATCTGATCATCCACCCACACCATACATCGTACATACTTACCTCAAAGTCACTAGATCCGATCAATCCACCCAACTATGTGGCATCAAGTAAATGAAACATTCTGCTTATCTTATCTTAGTTATCTACCCATGTACACAGGCCCCTATTCATGTAGATGGGCTTTATTTTGCACTATGGCCCACATAGGGATAATCCAAACTGGTTAAATGAATCACATCCCCTTCACTGATATTTTCACAAGTTTCGGTTCAAAAGAAGTTGCTTCCACGCTCCGTCTGAGCATGATGACAGAAATGTCATTGACACCACGTCACTGTTTGTTCACTTTTCAATCATGGTGCTTAATTGGAACCCACACCTTTTGAATTAAAACTTGAGAATATGTCAATGGAGGTGACGAAGTTCATCTTGACAGATTCTAATCATTTTTATGTGAGCCCTATGATAGAGTTCAGCTTGTGTTAGACGGCTCTGTGTAATAGCTGTGAGAGAGGATCGGAGGACTCCAATCCATGATAAGACTCATATTCTATTTGGAAAAACTTCATAAAAAGTATTGTCTCATTTTCAAAAAACTATATAAATATTTAAATATTTTTAGAAAAGTATAGAGGTTTTCCACAATTCTTTCAATCAAGTTATCTCCATAAATTTCTTGAGAAATGACAAAAACACCCTTGTCTTAAAACTCATTCTTGTCTTTTCTTAATCTCTTTTCTCCTCAAAATTGGCCATTTTGATTTTGATGATCACAATCATTTAATGAATCTAGTGGTAGTTGAAGTGGGCCCCACTATATCAGTTGATTTGGACTTGATCATTTCTTTTAAACGATATATTAAAGAGAGAATTTAAAAAATATCATAAGAAGAGGGTATTTTTATCATTTATCAAAAATGATTTTTTTGAAAAGGACTTGATTGAAAGAACTATCCAAAACTTATATATATATCAAGTTTGACACTCTTCTAACTTTTTCTCACGGTTGGATTGAAATCATGATAAAATAATGCCTCCAAAATATTAGATTTTAGGACGATACATGATCTTATTGGCTCAAGATTTTACATATAGGTAGGAATCATGTATATCTTTCCATCCAATGATCTTCCATAATCATCATATGTCCCAGTAAGCCCAACTAGGAGGGGAATTTTATCCTGAAAATGGTGCCGGGATTATGCGGCGCTCCCCATATATATATATATAATATTCTAAATTTTAATATAATTTTAGGGAAATGAACCTAATTTTTTTTATTTTAAATCCTAAGCGACGAATTCTCTCACCTCTGCACATTGTCCAGCCACTTTTCTGAAAAAAAACTAGTAGTCAGGTAAATGCGTTATCGTGTCGGATTCCTCGTCCTCTCCCACTGAAAGAGTAGATACGCAATAAGCCCAGAAAGACGAGAATCTCGCTCTCACGATTCGACAATCTTAAGCTAAATCTCTCCCTTTTATCGTCTCCCTCTTTCTTCTCTGTAAATCTCGATATTCGTTCCGTTCAGGCATGGCCGAGGGAGTTGGTAGCGGATTGAAGTTGGAGCAGAAACACGGAAAGTCTCGAGTCAGAGTTTCTAGGGTTTGGAGGGAGAAGGACGGCCGAGATTCCATCGTGGAATGGAGCGTCAACATCAGCCTCCTATCAGACTGCATCCCGGCGTACGTTAGCGGAGACAACTCTGGCATCGTCGCCACCGATACCATTAAAAACACGGTCAGTTTGATCACTTGAATACGATTCGATGTTTCGCTTTTGATGATTGATTTAGATTTAGATTTAAGATTGTTTGATTCTAGATTTGCCTTCTTATAATGAAGCATGCATCCAATTTGCATGTTGCCAGCATGGATTAGGGATTGGTTGATCAGATCATCTTAACCATGATATTATGAAATCAGATGATTTTAGGAGTGTTTTTTTTTTTTTTTTATTGGGTCTCAATCTAAAGGTGGATTGTTGTTGATCAGTGTCAAATTGGGTGATGGTTTGGATTTATCATGGGTTGCTTTATTGTACGGAGAGCTTTTATATGGAAACTGTAGAAATTATCGAAAGAATTGATTTTGACGTAAAGGTTGTATATGGTGCCCGATGCAGCAATTGGGGAGGCGGGGTCCTTTTTTTTTTTGGGAAGATCTGACCGTTCATCTGGTGGATATGATATTTGTTTCAAAGATGTTGTTATCTCTATCATCGATTGGTTCAAAATGGATGGTTCAATTTAATCATCTGTGTAACATTTAGTTGCTGACTTAATGTGTAGGGAACAAGTGATGATGGGTTCCACATGTGACAGCCTGGATGATAAGGTTGATTGTCAAACAGACACATATCTTTTGTTTTAGAGTACCTCTAAAGGGATCTTTTCAAAAAGGGTAAAAGCTTTATTTTTATTTTATACAGTTATAAATTAATCTTTCCAAAGTGGGTGGATCGTTTTTGAATAGTGAAAATTTGGGATGATCTTCAAAGCTCAAATTCTGATCCGTACACCTCATTTATGCATCACATGTGTTAATTAATGCAAACGAACATGAAGATCAATGACCATTTTGCCTGTGAATCACATATGTAAATGACTGCAAACAAACCACCCCTTAATGATAACTTATGTGTTGAATCATTTGGATTATCATCCATAGGGAAATATATATAGGGTAAAGGTCCTGTAAGGACGGTCCTTACGGTTCGGAACGCCCACTAGGGCCCACCTCATGATCAATCCAAATTGACCACTCATTCATAACCCCCTTATAGGCAATGAATCCCATGAATTTGCATGGAGTCAGATGAAGTAGACCGTTGGATTGAGGGTCAATTTTTTTTCTTTATTATAAAGCTATTAAACTTGTGGACGTTGGATGTTAGAAATATTAAATTGACTTCAAATTTGATATGTAAGTTGACCCCACTTGGATCTTTCAATCCCCCCTTGTCCCATGACAAGTAGGGTCTCACGGTGGGCCCCAATAGGCGGTCCTTACGGTAAACCGTAAGGACTGTAAGGATATATCATATACACTATCTTTTATAAGATTAAATTCTCTTATGTTTAAGTTAATGGAAACCAATAAAAGAACATTCAAGTTAAAGGAATAGCACACTGACCCCCTCAGCTTTAGTTGTCAATTGCAAGCCAATCCTTGCAATGGTAAAGATTTTAAAATTTGATCAATTCATCCTAGTATACTGATAACTAATTTCCTGCAAAAATGTGCTCTTAAATTGAGTATATCTGTATATGTGGCTTTTAATAGTCACATCATTTAAACGAAGTAGAACTTATTATAAACCTGTGTGCATCAGCATATGATGAAGTTACATTTAAGAGTTGGCTCATCTGCAGTTTGGGTATTATGTTATGCCAGCTGTGTAGCATAATTTTTCAACCCACCTCTTGCTACATAATATTTGGAAAAGTAAAGTCCTTCATATAGGATTTTACATGAATTAATTTCTATCTAAAGGCCTCACGAGCCATTTAAGTGATATTCTTCAACACATCCTTGTTTGTAGCTTGAAAACCTTCTAGTTTTATAGAGTCCAAGGTGGTTGAGTCATATATTCACGTTTTCATCCCTTAAAAGATGCATCTTTATATATGTATGTATACAACCACTGGCTATCCAGTGCACATGGTGAATTCAGTGCGCGACAGTCATTGGACTCCTGGGTTTGCACACATCCAAATGGACTGGAGTATTGGATGGACTTTGCACCCAGTTTTAGTAGTGAAAATTTATGGGCTGTTGATCAAAGGGTTACAATAATCATGTGAGCCCCCATCACTGTAGACTGGTAGGGGCCCACCCAGATCTTCTAAATCCCCTAGGTCCCATCCCCAGGTGTGGCTCCATCCATGCACACCTCATGCAGGTGATAAGGGCTCTGTATATAACATATATATTTACATTGGTGATCAGGTGGATTCTTTCATTATGACCTTGCAGTTTCTCTTTATTTCCAAGCAGTCATTTATGCAGTAATTTTCTTATTACTCTTTGGCGACGTTCATTTGGTGGAGAACTAACTTTAACCTCCTATCCTCAAGTTTCTGACAATAGTTTGATTTAGCTGGTAGAAAAAGTATTAGTTAAATCTCATGGGAAGAGTTTTTCTGCGATCTCTCTCATACAGTGCACTTTTATGTTTCTAAAAGGATATTTCAGTTATGTTTTCCAAAAAAAAAAAAAAAAAGGAAAAGAGTAGAAGAAACTTCTGTTTCTTAAGTTATAAAAGTTATGATAAGATTTTGATGAACATAAACAGTATAAATAGGTCATAGTTATTATCTGGATTTATCTTAATTCTACTGATGCATCATTAAAATTTCATTCCATCTTAACTATTTTTTTTGTGGTCAACTGTATCTTTCTAACTTTGACTTGAATCATGCTAAAAGGTATATGTGAAAGCAAAAGAGTGCTCGGAACTTCTTTCTGTGGAGGACTTCGCAATTATACTTGGAAAGCACTTCACAACATTTTATCCACATGTATGTAAGATGTATCAGTATAATTTTAACTTTGTTTACTTTTTTGAACTGTCTTAGAAAATAGTACAAATTGGTAAGAATACTATTACATCTGGAAAGAACATCTTTCTTCAATTTTCATGGATTAAAGATGACGTTTGGGGTCATTTTACATAGTTGTTAATTTCATTTTAGTTCGGCCAATGGTCCAAATCGAACGACCCTTGAAAAATATTTCAGCCCAAATTTCGGACCTTCTTGAAATCTTGACTTTTGGTCCAAAATTCTAGATTTTGGCCAAAATTGCCAATATCCAGAATGTCGGCTGATATATATTTTTTTGTTAAAGAAACCAAACAGTAGAGCGAGAGGGACCCTAACCCTAGCTTTGAATCAAGAGAGGGAGAGAGGAGAGGAAGGGATCTGCTACGGCCTGCGGGGAAAGTGATCCAATGGACCACATTCGCGAAATTGCTTTCCACAACAAATCTATGATGGAAATGAATTGTGAAAATACTAAGCACCTCTAAAATTGCCAAAAGATCTGCCTCATCAGAGTCCAAAATGCTCACATGCTTGAGAACATTGCGAAAAAACAACTCCACTATTGTGCAGGACCCCTTTAATCCCAGCCGGCCGTGGCTTACCCCTAGCAGCACATCCACATTGAATTTCAATTCACCACTAGGAGGGAACCAGCAGAAAAGCTTCCTCACCTTGAGAGGTGCACAGACGAAAGATGCTTCCCAATTGTGAAACAAACCATCCACTCTAAGCTATCTAATTCGTTTCTTGAAGGCGCCCACTTGGCCAATCTCAAAACCACTAAAGGCATTAAATCATCCTGTAATATCGAAGTTCCCTTAAAAATTCTGTCATTTCTTTCTTTAGACACTGGCAATTAGACAACATAGGGAATAAGATGCCAAATGACAACCTTCTAGGACAAACAGTTGGGGAAAACTAGGAATATAAATGCAGTGACAAATGTAAGCGTTTTTGGTGTTAACTGAAATGGTGATGAGAGTCAGTTGGATGCACCTCCATAATGGCAACAAATTTCCTGCCATTCGACTTCTTTCAATCTTCATGTGATGGCTGCTGCTATTTTTCCTCTTATTGGCGACAAATGAGTTTTGTTAGTATGACTTTCTAAGATGCTACACAATGTGAAAGTTACACAGGCAAATAGCTAAAAAGAAACAAATAAAGGCTAATTATTGCCTACTGACAAGGAATCCCCATCCACCTCTTGTGACATGATTATTCATCAGCCCACTGGTCTCCATTTCTGCATGCACAATGAAATGTTCAAGCGTTACAAGACAATATAATTTTGAGCAAGGCTTCGTTTAGATGTCTAGAACTATAACTTGGATTCTATGTAAGTCAGGATATGCCATGAAATTCTAAAATGCATTTCATAGAATCCTGTACTGGAAATTTTAACAGTTTCAGCATTATCTGACACCATATCCTTCAGTAAAAGATTAATGGACAACATAGATTGTGTGGCTAGATGGTGACCACATTCCAAACTGAACCCCACACTAACATACATGATGGCACAAACCCACCACTTGCTGTGACACTCGTGCATGAGTACACTCCCACCCAAAAAGAACAATCCGAAGATTTGTTAATCTGAATCTAATAATGTGAAGTGCACTCAGTGCATAATTATCAGGTCTACATGACTGAATATCTATACATGGTTGGAAAACTCTCCAAGTCGACTCTTGACTCTCCCGAGTCATCTCGTTTTGACGAAAAGGACCGAGTCAAAACTAGGGAAGCCTTGGCTGGCCTAGTCATCTTATTTTAATAAGTTGTTTGCATCCCAAACCATTTAACATGTAAATCTAATTTTAAAATAATTGAAGTTTATTTATAAGTAATTATGCATGAGGTTTGCAGTCAGTAATTTAAAAATGATGATTGAAATGTAATTTGAAACTTATGATCTTTTATAGTCAATATTTGGACTAACAAATTATATAATATGCAATATTTTTTATTTTTCTTATTTTAGTACTTTTCTTGCATATATAAATTTATTAATTTGAATTGATTATTATGAATCATGTAAATAGATGTACTCTTTAGATTTTATAAGTAATGGATCCATTTTTAAATTATTTTAAAAAAAAGCATGACTCTCCCGAGTCTCCGTGTTGACTCTGCCCGAGTCAATTTTTTTGCATTGGACGAGTCGAGTTTGAGTCACAAGTTTTCCAACCTTGTATCTATATATGCATTCATTGGGCAGACAAATACTTAAACTCATGGCCTTTAATAAAGGTTAACTGAAATTCCCCAAAATTGCCAGTGTCCTGACTACCCATATGATACATTTCAAACAGAGATCTTCCAGGTGGGACATTTTCACATTTTAGTTCATTTAACTTTATAGAAGACAAATTATTATTTTCCCCCTATTTTTTAATGATGACAAATTAGTGTAGGTAAACTTATATACAGAATGGCATGTCTTTCCTATTTCATGTGTTGACACTTGTCCCTGTGTATGTTGGGCTCTCATTCAGTCATGCTGCTCTACATTATTGTGTTTCTTGTTATATAGCTAAGTATAGATTAATTCCTTCCCGTATTTTGTAGGTTACTGCTGCATTAATCAAAATAGTGGAGAAGCCATGGGAACGTGTTATTATAGATGGTCAACCACACAATCATGGTTTGTATATTCATTAATTTTAAAGCAAGTGTTCTATATCTAACACCTTTTCATTTTCTTTCCAATAGACACCCAATTGTGTCAGTATAGGTTGCTGTAAACTGTAATAGCAACTTGGAACAAAAAACTCCCCAAGACCAAGGATTAAAAACTTGGACTTGGGGGGTGGCTCAGTCCCCCTCGAGTTGAGTCAAGTTGCAATCGACTCAGTCAATTCAGACTAAGTTTCCCCTGACGTCCAAAAAGGTCTTTCATATGTGTTCATTTTCATTCTTTTCAGAATCTAAGTACCAGAAGAACTGAAAATCTCCCAAACACTCTCCGATTCCTCGTGTTTTCCATTCATTCTTCCTACTGGTTAGATCTGAAATGATTCTGTGAGTTTCTGATCTCATATTCCTCTTTTTCCAGATCTTCAATTCCATATCTCCATTATCCACTTGGAAACGAGGAATACTATACAATTCCAGACTTGAGAAATCATGGTTATCCGAACCGAATTACCATCCTCATTCCCTTTCTCCCTTGTAGGAAAAACGAACCCCTCCAAGACCCTAGCCCTTTATTCTTGATCCTTCAAAGAAAACCTCCTCCATCGCCTCAAATCCTTAAATCCAACTCACCCTCCGTCTCCTCGAGTGCTCCGGTGGATCTCCCCCCACCGCAATAGAAGCTACGTTGTGCGCATCAGTCCCTCATTAACAAAGGACACCCTTAATGTCAAATTTAAAATCGAGTTTGAGTTTACCCTATCCTGACATAGGAAGGACCGATCCGAGTTGCCTAAGTTAACTTAGACTGCCTTGAGTGATGCACGACAAGGTTGATATCCCCATCATCGAATTTTAATATTGTGACGACCTGGGCCCGTTATCCACATGATATTGTCTACTTTGACTGAAGTCTCACGGCTTTAAAACATGTAATGTGGGGTTAAGCCTAGGCTGCACATATATACCTAGAGTTAGGACTTGGATGTTTCCGATGTGGGACTCAGTGTAGTCCAAAGCCCCCCAGGAGACATAACCAAACCAAACCAAGCCTTTTCCCACTAGGTGGGGTCGGCTATATGGATTTGACGACGCCAATCAAATCTGTTTAGGGCCATGTCCTCCGTTAGATCCATGTAGGCAAGGTCATGTTTAATAGTTTCTTTCCAACTTCTCTTGGGTCTCCCTCTCCCTCTCCTACTCCTAGCAATCTTCATGCTTTCACACCTTTTAACAGGTGCCTCCGTTGGACGCCTTCTAACATGGCCAAACCATCTCAGTCGATTTTCTCTCATTTTATCTACAATCGGTGCTATTCCTACTTTGCCCCTAATCTCCTCATTCCTAATCCTATCTCTCCTTGTGATCCCGCACATCCATCTTAGCATTCTCATCTCCGCAACTTCCATCTTCTTGACATGATTATGTTTTACTGCCCAACAGTCTGATTCATATAACAACGCTGGTCGTACCGCCACCTTATAATACTTTCCTTTAACCTTGAGGGGGACTTTCCGATTACACAAGACCCCCGAAGCACTCCTCCATTTGGTCCACCCGGCCTGAATCCTGTGACTTACATCAGTATCAATCCCTCCATCCTGTTGCACCATAGATCCAAGGTACCTAGAGTTTTCTTTCTCTATAATCTTTTGTGTACACAAGACATGCAAGCAAATAATACAAGTAAGCTCAGGCAGGTAGGATATTGAGACCCTAAAAAAAAACAGAGCCATCCTTGGCTCTGATACCATTCTATGATGATCCGGGCCATTATCCACATGATATTATCTTCTTTGATGGAAGTCTCACGGCTTTAAAACGAGTCATGTGGGGTTAAGGCCAGGCCGCACATATATGCCTAGGGTCGGGACTTGGATATTTCCGATGTGGGACTTAGTGTAGTCCAAAGCTTGCTGGGAGAAAAGCAAGCCCAGGCAGGTAGGATCTCACAAATACCATGCCTAGGACAGCAAGTAGTGGCCTAAGCATAAAGGAAAATAAACACAAACACTCACAGATCCAAAGGAGAAGTTCCAAAATGAGAACCTGGTGTTTTCACTTTGTCCGGGGGACTATCAATGTGAAAAGCAAGGCAAGAACTGACTGCTATGAATTTAGTTAAATCTGAATTCTTACTAGGGTTAGCCCTAGATTACGTCCAAACCATTTCTTGGGCACACTTTCAGAAGATGTTATAATCCTATTCACAAATAATCAAATAAATGAAAAAAGAGAGTAAACAGTACTTGTATTTAAGAATGAAAAAAAAAAAGAACAGATGGAGGGGATGGGTCTGGCTGCCTGGCCCAATGGGCTGGCTGGTTGTTCCTAGGCCCATGGAAAATGGACTGTGCAACCTCACTTATGGGCCTGGCATGAAGTTTTATGGCCGACGGTCCTCACGTGTGGGCTGTGGGCCATCACAGTCTCGAGCATAGTTGTCAATTCCATTCTGTTGGAGCTAATTCGAGTTGGAATGTTCCAGAATTGGCTTGGGGTGGAACATAATGCCCCCCTAAAACTTTCGGGGCCCGAATCCCGGTCTATTCTGGTCATTTCAGTCCTGATTCCAATTCCAGCCCAGCTCCACCCCATTCCGGGTCATGTTTCATACTTCCATTTATATGTTGGTGTAGTTTAATTTAAGTGATGTAAGCATGCATTTTTAGGATTATTTTAGTGTTCAAACATTTTTTTCAACGTTAGGTAGTCTTTTCTTTTTTTTTTTTCATTTTTCAATTACATATTTTCTGGAATGGAATACTGGAATTTGACTAGAATCCCGAAATTTTCGGCTGTAGGTTCCGATTTTCCACTATAGGTTCAAATCGGAACAGGGAATGGAATGGAATTGCCAACTATAACTCTAGAGAGCTGGACTGCCCATTTGGACTGTCTGCCCTGGTCCTAGGGACACACACATGGGTACATGTTCTATATATGCGGGGTCAAAAGTCTCCAAATAGGCCAAACCTTTGTACAATGTTGTCCTTGTTTTAATGTCTATTTATTTGTTTACAGAGAGAGAGAGAGAGAGAGAGAGAGAGAGAGAGAGAGAGAGAGAGAGAGAGAGAGAGAGAGAGAGAGAGAGAGAGAGAGAGAGAGAGAGAGAGAGAGAGAGAGAGAGAGAGAGCAATAATGTGATACATCATACTTATGCATGGTTGTTAAATAACTTCTTAGTTGAAGTATTCGACACTCTATTCACTCTCTTCTGACTCAAACAAATCTGATATGTTTGATTGTGTTGCTAACAGCACAATTTTTTCCATATACAAAACCTAGTACGTCTCGAAGGCAGAAATCCCATCTTTAGTTTCTTGAAGCTTCTCAGGAACATTTACACTGGAGACATGCAGAATGCACTCAAATGAGAGTCACTATCTTCTGAAAATCTTTGGGTTTCATTAGTTTCTAGTGTGGATGGATTTAGAGACCTACGAATTGTATTATATTTTTTTTTTTTGCTTTTTCTTAGAGCTGCTAACTTGGAAGATACCCTTGCCGACTGTAGAGATTGAAAGACTACTTTCATTTGTTTACCTAAGGAGTACTAAACTTGCTATTATAGTAAGATTGTTGTTAGGACCTAACTGGATGTAGTTAGTTTGTGAGTGGAAGTTGAATGGGGCGAAACTGCATATATTGAGTAAATTTGTAAATGAGCAATGCTAGAATAGATAGCTGCTGTGATGGATAACATCACATACATTCCCCCATCTTCAAAAGTTCTGCATTCTCCCTCCTCTCTCCCATAACTTCAATCTTTGTTTCTACTCTAATAGAGGAGCTTCTTGTCTACAACTTGTAGTTTATGTGTATCACTCTTTTGTAACTCTGCTTTTCTTTAAAATTAAACTCACTTTTTGCTGTTAAAATAAGGCCACTCTATGAAGTTGCATTTAACATAGTAGTGAATAATCTTAGAAACAACCTCAATTGCCACGATGGAAACCATTTTTCTCACTATTTAACCCTTGAGAAAATCTCTTTTAAAGTTTCTTCATTATTAACTGTTGGAAGGAATGACTAAATGGTATAAGGCTTTTCTTGCTTTCAGCATGTAACTTGTTTCTTGGTTGTGGTTTTCTTTTGTGATTTCCTTGTTGGTATAAGGCTTTTATACCCTTGTTTCGTCCCAATCTGTTAGATTCGTTCTCTTTTAGTGAAAGTCAATTACTGATTAAAAAAAAGGAATGATCAATGTTGTTGTACAGATGGTGCTCTATTACAAGTTGCACAAACCCCTTTGAAATATCAAATGAGAACTTTTTCACTGAGCATGTAAAGATAAATAATCACAGTAAGATGATGATAACCCAAATAGCAAGTGTAAAGGCTTTGAGACCCAATCTCAATTATATGCTCCAAGATCATAATGAAACACTTCATCCTCTATCTTTAGTTGAGATACCTGGTGAGCTAAATTTTTGGAAGGACTGATGGATCACTTTATAGTAGATGATTCCTATCCTTTTAGTTGGCAGTGCGGAAAGAATAAAAATTACTTTTTCTCTCGTCTTTCCTCCCAATAAAGCTGCCATTTCTTTTGATTGCATCAAAGAAAAAGTCATCAAAAAGTTGGCTTCTTGGTATTCATGGAGCCTGAATTGTCATTGCTGCTGTTGACCTCATTAGTGATTGGACCTCAACTGTCTGAAGTGGTTCTTAGAGATATTCCTTTTTCCCTTTTTTTTTTCACTGAACTGTTTGGTCTTTGGATCCTTATCCACATCTGCTATTGGTTTCTCATTTGTTATTGATGTCCTTTTGAGAGATTGACATGAGGGTTAGTCATGATCATCTACTCTATACCTTTACATTTGACTCTCTCTCTCTCTCTATATATATATATATATGTGAGGTGCTCTAGTGAGAGACACTCTCACCAAGTTGGTGAGAGATAGGTGGGGGCCCTCACATTTAAGTTGGGGGTCCTTGCATTTAAGTTGGTGAGAGTGGATATGGAAGTGAGTGTCAAAGTTGCTAGTCAGTAATCCCAAAACCAATTGGTGATAGGAAACTGCACAAACAACTACTTAACACCCCCCCTCGGGCGGGACACCGCCCGGATCCGAAGCACACGCCCACACAAGACTATATCGCGGCATGGGGCCTTTTTGCCCTGCGCATTTTGCGCCCGTACAAACACGCAACGCGGCATGGGGCATTTCTGCCCTGCGTGGTTTCAAACTCGAGACCTCAGGCTCTGATACCATGTCAAAGTTGCTAGCCAGTAATCCCAAAACCAATTGGTGATAGGAAACTGCACAAACAACTACTTAACAGTGAGGGCCCCCACCCATCTCTCATAAACTTGGTGAGAGCATCTCTCATAGGAGCACCTCCCTATATATATATATATATATATGGGAGATGCTCCTATCAGATGCTCTCACCTTATTATGAGAGATAAGGTGGGGGCCCTCACACCCATATCAAATGCCAACAACTTAAATGTTAGGCTCCCCACCTTATCTCTCATAGCAAGGTGAGAGATATATCTCATAGGAGCATCTCCAATCCATATATATATATATATATATAGACACACACGCGCACGTGCGCACCATCATCATCATCAAAGCCTTGTCCCAACTATGTTGGGGTTGGCGATACTTGAATTCTGTTTCCCCATTCCTATCTATCTTAAGACAAATCCTCAATCTTTTTCTTTTTAAAACCTCAATACTAAATCATTAATTAGACCTATGCTTCCAGTTGATTTAGTGAAAGTGGTGGTACTGTATGATCTTTTGATTGTACATAAGTTAAATTTTACAGGGTCTTAGCAGCTGTACAGCTTCCTATTGTAGAGAAGTACATCTTGCAGGGTCGTATTTGTAATTTTTATATTGTGAATTTTATAGATGTATATGTTGATGGAAAGGTTTAAATGCACAGATGTAATCTTTCATTGAAGATTTAATAAAGTTATCCTGGGGATTGTGTGTGAGAAAGATGATACATGGTTCAACCTCCCCATTCTTCTTTTCTCCTTCTTTCTTAATGAAATCCCTCATCCCTCCATTTTAATTCTATTAGAATGAAATTGATCTGCTTCCTTGCAAGTATGCCTCTACCATTTAACCAATCTACCTATGATAGACAATTTCATGAACATTTCCAGTCATTCTGTCTCTTGGTATTTGCTTAAATGACTTTCCTACAACTGCAAGTTACCGTTATTTCCTCTCTTTCCCTTATTGCGTGTGCATCTGCACAAAGTCCCTGTGACAGTGGATGTTTCTTCACACTAGGGTTTCCAATGGAGTTCTTCGGTCTTTTGGTAAATTTTCGTTGGTCTTTTTTTTTTTCCTTTTCAAATTCATGTTATCCTTTTCTATTGTATGGTTTCAAAAGGAATACGGATTTATGTTGGTTTTATAGCTGATTGGCAACCTTATTGTTGGTACACACTAATCTCATTCCCAAATGTTCTTTGAAAGTTCTCTTCGTGATTCTTCTTCCAGTGGAAATATAAAAGCATTCTTGTAAAAGTGGACCAAAGCATCTACTGCCCCATTTGTGGGCCATATCTATGATCAATAGATATCTTGGTGTGTTTACCTAGTACCCTTGTACTCTAGTAACAAGATGGATCCATGAATGTCTAGGAAAACAATTTGTATAAAGTTTCACCATTTAAATTAGTTTCCTAATACTCGTCACCTTAACTATGTAGTCAGTTCAATTGCAAAGTACTTCAATCATTTTCAATGAGTTTTCAGGTAGCTATCAGATTTAAAATGGACTTTATAATTTTAAAATTTATAAGCTAATCTTAGATAAAAGAAGTCACAAATTTTCTGTTATCAATGTGCACCTTTTTGTAATCATTTGATTTTGAAAAATAATGCCATACTAGTTGCTAAATTAGATATTTTCTTATGTTTTACAAGTAATACTTTCTTTCAGGCTTCAAACTTGGATCTGAGAAACACACAACTGAAGTGACAGTGAGAAAAGGAGGTGATTTGCATGTAACTTCTGGCATTGAAGGGTTAGCTTTGCTAAAAACAACCCAGGTAAGTTCTTTTTTATTTTATTTATTTTTTCTTACATATAAAGCCTTAATCACATGGTATGATGAACATAAGTCACTTTAGTTTTAAAACGGTTTCAAGCTTACTCCTCAAGTCTCACCGGGGGGCAAAGCGTTTCCAGAATGCCCCTGGGGCTCTCAAAAGTAAGGCTTACGCAACAAGGCTATCCTTGGGGTGAAGCATTCCCATGTTGCCCCGAAGCTTAAGTCTAAGGCATAGCTTGCATTTGGGATGCCTTTAATAACATAAAAGAATGAAGAAGAAAGAAGATTTTTTGAAGAATTGTTGTGGATTTCTTGTCCCACACAAGCCAAGATTTATCGTTATACAGGTTGCCAAAACAACCTAAACTACAATCCCTAATCATAGTCAATCATTCCTTATTACAACTAATTTATTTTACAATGTCTTCCCGATATCAATCTTCCTGCTGGATCATTTTTTTCTGTATCTCTACACTCTCGCTTAAATTGATGCAGAGAGGAATGAAGCATCAATTTGTTTGTTAAGAAATCATATCGTGCTTTTGTTATGGCTTATTGAAGAGATTAGCCAACTGCATCTGAGTAGAAATATATGAGAGATGTAAGGTGCCTAGTAAGGTGTTGTCTAATGAAGTGATAATTCACCTTGGTATGTTTGGTTCCTTCATGAAAACTGGATTCGGAGTATTGCCAATAGCACTAGTGTTAACTACTCCAAATTCTGAGAGAAGATGTCGTAGCCAAATGATTTTACTTGTCGCTAATGACATGGAGTGATATTTAACTTAAGGTGAGGATTTAGAGATAGTATTTTTCTTTTCACATTTCTAGGATATCAAGGATGTGGTAAGATTAAGAAACATGCACCATCTGGTGGTTGAACGTTGGGTGTGAAGACGACCAGGACAATCGGCATCCACCGTATAAAGCCTGTTGAGTAGCCAAGGGATGAAGGGATACAGTCTAGAGTATGGTTTTGATTATGAAGAGGCCTCTGCCCCACGCTTCATAGATGATGACAGTCTGAGCCTTTATCTCTATCATGGCCATTTGACAATGGCCTCTCTATTAGCTTGATGTAAAAAATGCATTTCTAAATGGCTTTCTTACAGAAGAAATTTATATGCACCACCTCCTGGACTTGTTCGACCTCCACATCATGTGTGTCGACTCAAGCGTGTAGTTTATGGTCTCAAACAAGCTCTACGAGCTTGGTTTGACTGCTTTAACACTTGTGTTCTTAGCCTCAAATTCAAACAAAGTGTGCATGATTCTGCTCTCTTCACCTTGATTTCTGATACTTGGTGTGTATTTCTCTTGCTTTATGGTGATGGTATGATTATTGCTAATAGTGCTCCCGTTAGTATACAAAATCTTAAGATATTTTTATATCACCAATTTGATATGAAAGATCTTGGTCCTCTTCTGTATTTCTTAGGGAGTGAAGTTACCTATTCCCCAGAGGGATATCTTCTCTCTCAAACAAAGTATTGCAAGTGTGTGATGAAACTTTGAACAACAGATGATGACCTTCTTTTAGATCCTAATTGATATCAAGAAGTTGTTGGGAGCCTAATTTATCTCACCATCACTAGATCGGATATTGCCTTTTTCTGTTCATGTTCTGTCACAACCCGAAATCCAAAATTCAATAGAAAACCGCCTTCCGAGCCACGAACTAGATTTTCCCGCATTCGTGAGATTAGGTCAAATAGAAACATAGCGGAATTCTATCTCAAACATCAAACAAAAGGCATTTAATAACAGAGCACAAGTAATTAAAACCTATTTTACTGTTAACTTCAACTGTCTAACCGAATGTGAACTAAATCCGAAATCCATATAAAATCTTGGCCAATCTTACGCCTTAATACAACTACTCAATACTTAAAAGAAACTAAAGAAAATCTAAATGTTTCTCTTTGAGTGATCTTTGATCTTGACGTCTCTAGACTAAGCATCCGCACTCTATTCTTTATTTTCTTGAGTTTTCCCTTTGTATGCATCATCCTCAGGATCCGGTTTTACTTCTTCACCAGTAAGTATTGGGGGAGTGGGTTAGATTTATAAGAACCCAGCAAGTAAACAAGCCGAGAATTTTATTAGAGAGAAACTTTAGGAGCAATGTAGAGGAAAAGGTAGGAGCCATGCATTACCTTTTTGAAAGGGCGAGAGAAATTAGGAGCCATTTAAGCTATTTGCTTATTCGTTTTTTTTTCCCCACACATTCACAATCAATGCGAGTACATCTCATTCTTGTCTAACTCGTCAAAAGCATGGGGCGTTCCTCTTTTTAAAATGCCCGGGCGTCATATAGCATTAGCACTAGAAAACTCCAGGGGAGTTCTTTTCAAAAAAAGGGGATGGAAAGATTTTGATAAGATCGACCTATATTTAAAATTTCAACTCCATTGGAGCATCCAGAAACCTTGATCTATGGCCCTAAAGTTCAATGGTTTTAAAAGCATCATTATCTTAGGATCTTAATCTGATGGTGTGCCAGAAGTTGAAGGAGTGTCAAATTGGGGCTTATGACAATTCGTACGCGGGGGGGGTTGTTAGTGGTTGCGGGAGGTTTGAAAAGATTGGATTGGCTCAAGATGGGCTCCATGGCCTAAAAAAGTAGTTGAGCAAAAAAGGGGAGTATTTAAAATGGGGAGAATTTCTCTCTCTCTCTCTCTATATATATAGAGAGAGAGAAAGAGTGTGTGTGTATAGAGAGAGAGGAATGTTCATGTGCATCCATCCCTCGCCATAGGGTGAGGGATACTTGCATAATTGGAAATATTCATGTGCAAAAGCGAGAAAGCTGTGTGTGTTCATATGAAGAAGAGGAATTTTCATGTGCAAAGAGGGAAAGCCAGGTAAGTTTCAGGTGCACACCTTGCGCACTGGGGCCTAGTGTTGGTCCATCTAAATGGACCACAAACAAGGAACCCCCTCAATTACAACAGATCCATGGGGTTAACACCCATCCAAATGGATTGGGCCCACAGATCAACTGCACACCCGTTTGAATGGATTGTGAAATCATTGAAACTTGTGGGGCCCAGATGAAGATGTAAAGGATGATCAAATGGACCCCAAACTTGGTAGGAAGATACAGCCCATCCAGATCTTTAAATCCCCCCAGGTACCAACCCTAGGTAGGGGCCCCATGTGGGCCCCATAGTGAGCTGCACACATTGACATAAAGCACACCTCGTGCACCTCATCCTTCCAATGTATATATATATATATATATAAATCCTGCCACATGAATGTATACATGATATGTGAGTGAACATGTACTTAGTTCAATAAATAGGTGCATGTATAAATTGGTGTGTATTTCTATTTTCATGGATGTTCCTTAAATATGTGCATCGACGATCATGGATACAGTCAAACCAGATTTCATTTTCTGATATGTATATTTTCATTTGTTCTACAGTCAGGTTTTGAAGGATTTATAAGGGACAAATACACGCTTCTACCGGAAACAAGGGAGAGGATTCTAGCTACGGAAGTTTCTGCTTCATGGATGTATGACTTCTACATTTCTGTACATCGAATCTAAAATGATGCATTAGTAATCAAAATTAAAGCCTGGGAAAGAAAAATAGCAAATGAAGGTAAGAGTGGGAGAGATTCAAAGAGAATTGACTCTCTTGCCGACCCTGGGTCTTCTCTTGCCATTTGCCAACCCCAGGTTCTTCTTGTGTGTCATATTCATTATCTTTTAAACTTCGAAGTTTAAACTTGAAAACTGTAATAAGTTCATTTAGAAGAAAGACAAGAACCCTCAAGAAATGTTAAACAATGTTTTCGTAATTAGATTATTAACTACTTGTTTTAATCTTTATGTAGCTTAAGTACTCCTTTTCATAATTTGGAGAGTGAAATCCGATTGATCTGTTAGCTTGAGATCCTGATGTAAGGGAGATATGTCTTAAGACTAATCGAATCCTCTAGAAAGAATCTTTGGGGGTATAGTTTTTATAAAAAAAATATCCTTGAGTTATCCCTTGTACTTGTTTATGTAGTTCTGTATATATCAATGAAGGAGAACTTGTAAACCGAGAAAGATGTTGCTCGTCCCGAACTTGGTAAAGATCCACAGGCTGAAGGGATAGAATTTAAGGAAGATTAAATTATCTTTATATTTTAATTTCAGCTATTTAATGAGGTTGTCTTCATCACGCATATAGTGCATTGATGAATTGATAAAGGAGATATTATTTATTTGCCAGTTATTATAACAAATCATAGAAGATGAATGCAGAGTTTGGAGGCTTTAAACCAAACAAGATCGCTCCATGAAGCTGAGTTGGGTATTTTTATCTTCAGTTTTGTTTTTTGCAACAGCAGGTTTCCTCTTCCTGTCCTTAAAGGATATGTTGTGTAAAGTTGATGAGTTGTTATTGAGATTAATTGATTTAATAAAGCTGGTTTCCTGCAGGATATACAAAACAAATCCATACAAATCATAATACACATTATTTCTCTACATGTAATACGTAGAATATTAGCTACTGAAATGAGTATGGAGGCAGCTAAACCAACTTGCATCAGTGTAGGAACTCAACCAACTTGCATCAGTGTAGGAACTCAGATTTGGCAAGTTAATGATGACATCAAAAGCCCAATCGCAAAAGAACTTATTGTTATGGAAATCCAGTGAGGACAACTTGGAGAATTCATGAACTGACTTCAAAACGAAAACCACTCCAGTAATATCTTGTCAATATCCTTTCTTTTTTCTTTTTATTTAGCAAAAACAGAAGAAATAAGTAAAATTGATGGAAAATGGTGCCCCAAAAGGAAAAATGTCGGTAGAAACAATGTTTTCCTCACCATATCCTCTTGGAAGGTTCTATAATTTTGAAATATTCTCTCTAAATGAATAAATAAGAACTATTAATGATAAGAAAAAATAGCTAGATGAAATGAGAAGAAATATTGTAGTACCTATATAAAAGAACAAGTGAGTTATATAAAACTGTACCAACTATCGTGTGATTAAATGGGAGAGAGTAATGGAGCAAAGACGTAGATATAAGACCAAGATATTTGAAAATCAAATTGGTTTTATGCTTGAGAGGTCAACTATGGAAGCTATCTTCTCACTTAGGCAATTAATGGGAAATATCGAGCGAAGAGGAAAAATATGCACATGATCTTCATGGATCTAGAATAACCTTACGACAGGGTACCTAGAGATTTAATTTGGTGGGTTTTAAATAGAAGGAATGTTCCAATAGTTTATATTGAAATTATTAAAGACATTCATGAAGGAGCAGTAACAATTGTGAGAACTACCTATGGAGAGATAGGTGAGTTCCTAGTAACCATTGATTTGCATCGTGGGTCAGCACTGAGCCCTTATCTCTTTGTACTGATTATGAATGAGTCAACTAGACATGTTTAAGAGGAGGTACCTTGGTGTATGATAAGAGACGCTGTGAATGCAAAAAACTCGAGAGATGGCGGGAGGCTTTAGAATCCAAAGGCTTTAAAATAAGACATATAATGACTGGATGTCTGGATTGCAACTTTAGCGAGCATATACAAAGAGTTGAAATTGTTGTGAGAATTGAAGCCCGAGAGATACCTTAAAGAGATTCATTTCATTACCTTGGCTCGATAATTAGTAAGGATGGGGAGATTGATGAAGATATAGAGCATAGGATAAAAACGGGATGGTTGAAGTGGAGACTTGCTTTTGCTTGCGATTTCGTGACCGACGAATGCCAACTAATTGAAAGAAAAATTGTACAGGACATCGATTATACCAACTATGACCTATGGAGCAGAATGTAGGCCAATAAAGAAGTAACATATGCACAAAATGGATGTAACAAAGATGAGAATGTTAATGTGGATGTGTGGTTAAAATAGGGAGGATAAAATTAGAAATGAGAGCTTTCGAGTGCATCTAGGGATAGTATCAGTAGGAGATAAAATTAGAACAACGCAGGCCGGCAACGGGGCAGGTAAGGAAAAGTCTGGCTATGCATGTTGATGGCCCACTAAGAGAAGGGTTGGGCCGAAGAGGACGTGGATGGACGTAGTAAACATAGATTTGAAGAAGTGCAACATATCTGAGGATTTGGCTCAAGATAGATCAGAATGGAGAACCAGAATTCATGTAGCCGGCCCCAACATGGTTGGGACAAGGCTTTGATGGTGATGATAATCTTTTGGGTTGGCCTTCTGAGTTATAATTTTCCTCTCAACCTTGCTTACAATCATGTTTTTAGCGACTCCACAATCCTTTGTCTTTCCTCACTTCTTCAGCTACAATCTTCACAGGTCTTCCCCTTTTCCCAGTTCCTTGAAAATGTAACCCTTCATTATGTCGTATAGGAGTGTTTTTTCCCGTACATATTCCTTGATTCTCTTCTATTGGGGGCATCTGTAAGTTTCCTCTCTTTTGCAGATCTCCACAACATGTGCTTTTGCTTTTCGTTTCTCTCTTGCACATCTTTCAACTTCGTACAACATAGTAGGTCTAATCACCATCCTGTAAGTTTGCCTCTTTAAACAAAGTGGCACTAGATGATCGGATGTTGTCTCCACTGCCCCCAGCACTAATCCTATTTGCAGTATCCAACTCAAACATTCCATTTTGTACGAGAGTTGCTCCTATGTATCCAAATCTATCATAGCATGGAACTGAAGTATTTTCACTTCCAATGTTTGCAAACTCATCTTTTGCACTCTCATCTCTGCTAAAATTGCACTTTATATACCTTTTTTGTCAGCAACAATGGATTATTCTGTTAATTTTTGAATGAGTCTTTAATCTGTTAGTTTTCATCCATTTGACTCTAGAGTCTATAGCTTTTAGTTTGCTTGCCCTTTTATTTTACCAATGACTACACTAAGGAATTACATCTTGGATACCTATCGTTAAGTTGTCTTGTTATGGATGAGATACCTCAAGTAGTAGTGTTTTTCTGTTGGAACTTTAAAATTGGAGAACATGTCCTATCCCCACAAATAAATGGATTAGTGTGCTCATGTTGCCCAAGGTCAAGTGAAAATGAGAACAATAATTTCTGGGGCTTGATGATGAGGCAGTATTAGACAAACCCTGTGAAGTAAAATATTGGAAGAGATTTTAACGGACATGTAGAGATGAGAGGAGAAGGAGATATCATGGAGTGCATGGTGGATGTTGTTTTGGGCAGAAGAATGATGTGAGGGAACTGTTATTAACTTTGCTATGGTCTTTGATCTTCATATAGCTTACACTTTGGGAAGAAAGAAGACTTGTGATGTTTAGAAATGGCTCAAATAGGATACAAATTGACTATTTCTTACTTAGGTGCCGAGAACAGTCTGCCTAAAATGAATGTAGTCATAATGGGGGGAGTGTCTTACAACACAACACAACATAAGCTATTGATTGTTTATATTATTAAAAGTAGTACAATAGAAAGGAAAGTGAAGACCCATTCAAATGTAGGGTGGTGGAACCTTGAAGAGGAAGCATTTACAGTAGAAGGAAGTCTTGAAGGTGAGGTGTAATTGAGATATGAATTCTAATGGAGTATAGGATCAGACCACGCCTGTAATAAACAGGTTAACAGAGTGGTTTTATGGGAGTCTGAATAAGTGTTGTATGCATAGGGAAACTTGGTGGTGGAACCCAAAATTCCTAGAGGTTAAAGAATGACCAAAAAAAAAAAAAAAAGAAAAGAAAAAGAAGTGGAGAAGAATTGAAAGATAGAAACTTGTTAAAACAATTCAAAGAGAAATATCGGCAAAGCCAAGTATGAAGCGTATTAACAATTTATATCTGGCTTGCCATAGTCAGAGAAAGGAAAACTTGAAATCTTTTATCATATTAGGTTCAGTGAGGATGAAGATGATAGGGTCTTGGTTAAAAAGAACCGGCATTAATTGGTGGAGGACATAGGCATTGGAGGACATATTTTGAAGACTGTAAGTTAAGAGCTGCAAGTGAAGTAAAGCGATGGTACGAGTGAAATATATTAAAGGGCATATTACCATTTTCTACGTGGATGACAGTAGTTTCTAACAACGATAAAGCAGTGGTCAGGAATTTAAAGGCTCATCTTGGAAGAGTTTGAAATTAAAGATCTTGGAGAACTGAAATGCTTTTTGGGAATTGAAGTTGCTAGATCAAAGAAGGGTATTTTGATTTCACAGCAGAAGTATACATTAGACTTGCTTGAAGAAACAGGAAAGTTAGGTGCAAAACCAGTGTATTCACCAATGGAAAACATCATGATTTTCATTCTGAAAGTGGTGAGTTGCTGCATTATCAATGTGCATATCATAGATTGGCTGGAAAATTAATTTATCTGCTCAGCCATACTTCTCACGTGCTGCAAGTGTTGCAACTTGCAAGTCAGTTTATGCATGCTCCAAGAACTGAGCATCTAGCTGCAGTACATTGAAGAAAAACCAAAGTTGGTCGGTGTTTAATTATCTTGCTCTTTGCTCTAGCATCTCTTTTTTCTGTTCTTTATTATTATTATTTTCCTGGAATGGCTTTGATGTCTTTATTGTAGTGTGGATTACCATGCTTATGCTTAATTCATTTTACCTACCAATATTCACAGAATCACGGGAACATATCATATACATAAAAACAGTAACACAAATTACCATGTGTGCAGGTACCCTTTTGGTTGCCTTTCTCACATTCCTGTTAAACCACTTTACTTCACAGAGAGATACCTGGGTGTTAAGAATCTTCTGACCAAAACTTTCTTCGGGCCACCAAATGTAGGAATATATAGTCCATCTGTTCAAAGCACACTCTATTTCATGGCCAAAGATGTTCTCTCCAGGTTCTTTTCCACAACAACCACATCGACATTCATGTTATTATGCTTCATTTTGCAGCTTATGGTGTCATGCATTTGAGCCTCGTCCATGTTATTTTCAGGTTTCCGGATATAGCATCGATCCAACTTAGGATGCCGAACCTCCATTTCTTACCTGTCAATCTTCAGAGCAAAGATAACCCAACAATGGTTAAGGTAGGAGGCATTTCTTACTGGTTTTAAATTTGGATTTGGAATTTCCCAAGAAACATCAGTAAAAGTAATAATGATAATAATAGTAATAGTGGTAGTGGGAATCGCAGTAGTAAATTTGACCTCAAAAGTCCTGTCAAATAACTAAATTATCTAGTATTGGAAATTATTTGATTGATATGCACAGTAGTAGTAGTAGTAGTAGTATTAGAAGTTCAGTCAATTAACTAAATTAACCTTGCCTTTGTACCAGCTTTGAAATATGACCTACAAGCACCAGCTCAGGGTCCAAGCTGTGTTTCAGTTTATTTGGAATTTCAATGATACATTTCAGAGTTTTGTTTCAGGGAAATGTAAATATATATAAGTTAAAAATATAAGAAACAATAAAATTAAAAAATATATAATAAAAATAAAATATTAACTATATACATTTAATTTATTCTACTAAATTAATGATGCAATATGTTATTTCTACATTACAAGTTAATAATTTATAAGCTATATGTACAGGACAATGTGTAATTCGACATGCATTCTCAAATCTCATCTCATACTGTGACATGCAACTATTTTGTTGTTTGTGTAGAGTTGGGGATTTTGCATATATTTTATAAAAGAATTACCAAGACTGATGTTCTTTATTTTTTTAAAGACAAAAACATAAAAATTTCGGCTGAAATAGACCAAAATGGGTCAAAATGGCTGAAATGGACTGAAATCCGGTAAGAAACTTTTTACATGTGTAGTTTGGTTCAGCTGGTGGTCAGAACTGAATTATTAGCAATTTTGGCCGAACCGAACCGAAATTGACAACTGAGCCTTTTTTCCATAGACGAATAGACTTTTATTATTTTTGCTTGATGGGGTGAGTGGTACACAGCCTGTGAGGGAACCTTTCTGAGATGGGATGTCCTTATTCAAAAGAAATTCAATGCAAAAACTAAAATGTTGGTGCGTGTGTCAGTAGTGGTTGGAGTATTAACAAAATGTGAATGGAATTTTAGTTTCTATTTGAAAGGAAATCATACGAAAGAATAAACTCCGAAATTCCACCCTACACAGGGTTAAATGCATTTCCAATCAAATGTTTCATCACATGCTTCCTCATGGAAGGATTGTATCCAAAGAAGTATTAAAACCACACAGGTTGAACAATCCTGTCTTTTTTTTGCCCCCTGACGTTGCAACTGACCATGTTCTTCTCAGCTGAATGGTTGATGGAAACCAATTATATCACTGTAGTCACTTGATTATATCACTTTTGCAACTGACCATGTTCTTCTCAACTGAATGGTTGATGGAAACCAGTTATATCACTGTTGTAACTTGATTATATCAGCTTCATGCCATAATCTATCAATGATGGGTCTCAAAATTTGGAAAGTGTGAATTACATGTATGCAAGATGAGTTGCCACAAAATTTGGAGATTGTTAATTTCTGCTTTGCAGAAGACAAATATCAAGGGCTTCTCTTTAGACCACTTATGTGGTTTGTGAAATGACAACCTTTGTCACTCACTTGTTCTTTTCTTTAAATGTTTTGTTATAATAATTTAAATAGAGGGAAACCATTGTCTTTCTAGAATAAATTAAATTGAAAAAAATTCTTCTTGGAAACATGTCAACGTCCAGAGCACAGGAGCTGACAGCCATTGCTGTGGGAAGTGGAGGTCAGATTAGAAGACCCCCTCTTCCCCATCAAGTGCGCAGAATGAGGGAAGAATCCATCTCAGTTTTCTCATCTAAATCTTCCACAGCAGATCACCAAAACAGAGCTACAAGCAATGTTCCATAGGACAGGAAGAATAGTGGATATTTTCATCCCTCTGGATCGGGCCAATGGGAGAATCAGGGGTTTTTCTTTTGTGAGATTTGCTACTCGCAAGGAAGCAGAAAGGACAGTTGATCTAGCATCGGGAAGATCATGCGGTGGAAGGAAAATTCAGGTAAACTTAGCTAGACATAGCTCGAATCTAGGGCAAAGGAATGACGTAGAGAAAGCCAGGATTCTTAGTAATGGGGCTAGTCAAGAAGCAACGGGAGACTACTCCAACTTGGAACAGAATCCAATCTTCGAGACCAAGAGGGAGAGGTGGGCGGATCTGTTCAAACCTAAAGCAGCAGGGTGGATCATAGATGAGGGATCTGAGAAAGAAGTCAGAGTAGCTTCATGGGTGATTAAAGAGCAGGAAAAGGCCATGTGTTGCAGTCTAGTTGGGTTTTTGAAGACCAAATCAGACAGGTTGCCCCAAGTAGAACTGTGGCTGGAAAGGCCTGGGGAAAGATGCTAGAGAAGATCAAAATGCTGGACGATCAGGTGGTTTGGATGCAGTTCCTAACTAAGGAAGACGTTAAGGAAGTGCTACACAGTGCCGTTACCAGAGGAGTCCCATCACCTTTTGCAGTTCTAGAGAGATGGATGGAGGTTATGGGCTCCCCTTTGAAGCCAGTTTGGGTCAGATTGAAAGATGTTCCGCTACAGGCATGGCACGAGGATGTCTTCCAGCTATAGGGAGTACTGTGGAGGTTGACACCGCAACTGTTACGAAAGAATATTTAAGGGAGGGCAGAGTCAAGGTTCTGCTAAATAAATCAGGGGTGCTACCTGCACGTCCAACGATTTGGGTGGATACCTTACTTACATGGTGATGGCAGAGTTGGAGAAGGAAGATGAAGGGGGGAATGATGTTTGGAGGAAGAAAAGAGAAAGGGGGATGAAGATGAAGTCTCAGAGAACAGTAGCATATTGCAGCCAAGGAGCAGAAGTCGGGGTGGGGGGGGGGGGGGGGGGAAGACGATGACGTCACTCCTGTGGATTCAAATTTTAAGTCGCCCGCTCAAACTAATCTGGGAAATAGGCTTTCGGGCCGAGATGAGATTTGGACTAAAAGGTCCAGCTCATTTTTTATGTTGGGCCGAGCTTCTTGTGCTAAAAGTGGGTCAATACGAGAAGGGTCGAGAGAGTCTGCCTCGAAGCAATTTAAGAAGTCGAACCTAGGGTTTCGTTTAAAAGAAGGGAAATTTTAAATGCACCCACATAACTTGCTGAGCACACCCACATTCTGAGTTCACCACGCAAAAAATATAAATGATCTCTTTTTACTGAGCCCACCCATAGTAGTTCCCAAACTGTCCCCTTCTCCTCTTCTCTCTTCTTCCCCTCTTCTAAATAATGGAAGGGAATCTATGCAAATGGAATGGAGGGTGGGTTGCAATTGGGAAGGAAACACCATTTAATGGAAGGGATGGGAGAGAGGAGAAGGGAAATCCCGAACAGAGTGAAACCCAAAAAAAAAAATATTCGCATTATGCATGGAAACGCAGAGCCGTGCACATAAAAACGTGCACGGTGACTCCAAGTCGTGCACAATTTTTTTCACGGTGTATGAAAACTGTGCAGGACGCGACTCCATAGATGGCCGAGCACTATTGCATTGCACAGCTTAAGATGGCCGAGCACTATATGTGATGTACGGTTCTGCAATTCCATGCAGGACGCAAACAGGGAAAAAAATGAACAATGTGTCAAAAAAACGATACCTTCTCTTCATAAATGGTCAATTGCTGGTCCATATTGGAGATGGCTTCTCTAAAACACCATGTGGTGCCTAAGATTGGAGGTGTGGTACCTTATATGCGGAAATGGAGAGATGGGTTACGAGATGAGTTCTTCTAAGAACTAATGGTGGGAGCTTTATGATGATGAGAAGAAGAAGAATAAGAAGAATAGTGGTGAAGGGAAAGAAGTGCAGAAGAAGAAAAAATCGGCTGAAGAGAGGAAGAAGAAGAAATCGGCTGAAGACGAAGATGGAGTCGGAAGAGGAAGATGAAGTCAAGGTTACCTTCGGTATTTCACATATGGGTATTTTGGTAATAATTTTTTTTTTAAAATGTGGGTGTGCTCAGTAAGTTACGTTGATGCATTTAGAATTTCCTTAAAAGAAATTGGGAAAGAAGCAACGAAAGGGGAAAGGGAGGAGCCCGACGATCAGACAAGAAGCACTACATGCTCTTCCGACTACTCCAACAACCACACCGATTTTGATGCACTTTCGAATACTGGTTCAACAACTTCTAGGGTTGCTTCGTTTGGAAAGGGAGAAATTGGGGGAAGAATGGAGGATGCTTCCTTGTGGATCAAGGAAGTGAGATGCTCATGGGAGAATGAAGGGGAAAAGGGAGGAAGGACCTAGCTGGGTCAGTCCTCTGAGTCGAAGTAGCAGCCACAACAAAGATATGTCCGACAGAAGGAAGGTGCGAGGGAGGAAAGATGACTGTGACCTAACATCGACTAAGAAGAATAGGGAAGGAGAATGCAATTGGCCTATTACAATAGGGTTAAAAGAAGGAGGGGGGTGGATTTCGGCCACAAACTGAAAGTCTGGACGTCCTCCATCACCTAAGTGTAATTGCTCACAGTTGTGGGAATCCGCTTCCACTAAAGGGGTAGAAAGGGTCTTCCTATCGACACCATAAAATGGGTTGTGCTTCAGTGAGTTCCGGGAAGAAGCAGAAGCAAGGAGGAAGTCTCGTGTTGGATGGGAGGCTGTAGAAGCTGGGGGTTCAGATGGCGGATTTTTAATACTTTGGGACTCCCACTCTATTTCAGTGTTAAAAACCTGGAAAGATGTCTCTCTCTATTGGTGTTAGTGGAGGACATTGTCAATAATTCAAGGTGGCTTCTCACTTCTGTTTATGGTCCAAATGATAGCCAAAGGAGGCAGGAGCTGGACACAATAAGGGGAAGGTGGAATGGTGTCTGGTGCATAGGAGGAGACTGGAACATTACTAGGTTTCCTAGTGAAAAAAAGTGGGGCCGCAAGATCTCAAGTGACATGACATCCTTTTTGGATTGGATCAATTTACACTCCCTGGTGGGTCTTTAGTTGAAAGGGGCCCTTTTACATGGTTGAATCACCAAGATCCTCCAATTATGTCAAGGTTGGATAGATTCTTGATCTCCACTGAATGGATGGACTCATATCCGTATGTTTTCCAGACAGCATTGCAAAAGACTACTTCAGATCAGTGTCCAGTAATGTTAAATTCAGATTGTGAGAGATGGGGTCCTGCCCCTTTCAGGTTTGAGCTTATGTGGCCAGAGGAGAAGAGTTTTTTGACGTTGATCTCTGATTGGTGGAGGGAGTTGGTGGTTGAGGGCTGGCCGGGTCAGAGATTGGCTGTTAAGCTAAAACTGGTGAAGGTAAAGGTAAAAGGAATGGGCAAAGGACAACTTTGCTGAGGTGGGTGTTATAAAACGTAAAATTCTCGAAGAGCTACAATGCCTAGACAGTATGGAGGAAATGGGACTTCTGTCGGGTGAAGAAAGGAGGATTAGAATTAACCTTAAGGAAGAATATCGTAGAAAGGTAAGGGAGGAAGAAATAATGTGGAGGCAGAGGTCTAGATGTAAGTGGCTGAAGGAGGGGGATAAAAACTCAGTTTTTTCACGGTCTGGCTTCTTCAAGAAGAAGGACAAATAGAATTGCCTCAATTTTAGATGGAAGCAACAGAGTAAAAAAGAAAGAAGAGATTATTGAAATTATAACAGGATACTTTGCATCTCTTTATTCTAAGGAGGAGTGGGTAAGGCCGACTTTGCACAATTTGGACTTTGATGTCATAGGAGAAGAGAGGGCCAGCTGGTTAGAAAGAAATTTTGAGGAAGAGGAAGTCAAGGAGGCGATTTTCTCCATTGCAGGACATAAGGCACCGGGGCCAGATGGATTTCAAATTGCTTTTTTCCAGTGTTTTTGGGTCTTGCTAAAGGAGGATATTATGGCTTTCATGGAAGACTTTCATGAAAGGGGAAAGCTATCTAAAGGTTTGGGTGCTTTCTTTATAGCACTCATGCCAAAAACAGGTGGGAGAGGTAGGGGTTAAAGACTTCAGGCCAATTAGTCTAATTGGAAGCATTTATAAGATCTTGGCTAAAGTTCTCGTAGGAAGATTAAAGAAGGGAGCTTTTGTGGCAGGGAGGCAGATTTTGAATGGGGTTTTGGTGGCAAATGAGTGCGTGCATTCATGGAACAAGGCTAGAGTCCCTGGGCTAATTTGAACGCAGGATTTGGAGAAGGCATATGATAGAGTAGACTGACAATTCTTGCAATACTTCGTAGAATGGGTTTTGGTGGAAATGTAGAAGGTCGATAAAGGAATGGACTGCTTCAGCTTGGTTCTCCATCCTAATCAATGGCTCTCCAAAAAGTTTCTTTCATGCTCAAAGAGGTCTAACCGTCTAAGGCAAGGCGATCCTCTATCTCCTTTCCTTTTTGTTATAGTAGCTGAAGCTTTGAGTAAAGTGGCGAGAAAGGTGGTTCAGGAAGGCCTAATAGGAGGCTTTATAGTGGTGAATCTCCCTCTTCAGGTGAGTCACCCTCAGTTTGTAGATGACACGCTGATATTTTGTGAGGCAAGTGAAGAACATGTCAGTAATGTGAAAGCATTCTTATTATGTTTTGAGGCAGTCTCAGGCCTAAAAATCAATTTCTTCAAGAGTGAGCTCATTGGTATAAGAGTTGGGGATTCTTTTCTCAGTCAATGTGCGGATCTGTTGGGATGTAAGGTGGGATCTCTTCCAGCGTCATACATGGGGCCACCTTTATGTGTAGGATCAGCTAAAACGGAAGTGTGGAACCCGGTGGTGGAAAGAGTTGAGAAGAAGTTGTCTTTATGGAAAGCCAGTTACCTATCTCTACGAGGCAGGCTTACCCTTACAAAATCTGTTATGGCTAATCTTCCGGTGTACTACCTCTCTTTGCTAAGATGTCCGATATCAGTAATCAACCGGATTGAGAAGTTACAGTGGGATTTCTTATGGCCTGGAAGAAATGAAGAGAAAAAATTCCACTTGGTGGATTGGTCCTCAGTTTGTAGACCAGAGGAGGAAGGGGGCTTGGGTATTAGGCCTCTTAGATAGATGAACCAGGCGTTTTTAGGGAAATGATTATGTAGGTTAGGCGATGAGTCTGAGGGTCTTTAGAAGGAGCTAGTAGAAGGAAAGTATGGTGTCTTAAGGAATTGTTGGGATGTGCAGGAAGTTTCCTAGTAAGCCTCACGTATTTGGAAGGGGATCCACTCTGTTAAAGATAATTTTATGAAGAATATCACCTATTGAGTGGGAACGGGCGAGAATATTTTATTTTGGAAGAATAATTGGATTGGTGATCGGCCTTTGGCAAATCAATTCCCTGACTTATGCAGTGCAGTGGATAAGGAGGCTAAGGTCAGCTGTTACCTTTCCTTTTCAGGTGAGAAGAAGGTTTGGACCCTAAATTGAGGAGGAACATTAGCGGGGATGAGGTGGTCACCTTATGTCCCTTTTAAATATTCTGAGTGGGGTTTATATTGCAGAAGGTGGCAAGGATATAAGACTGTGAAAAGCTTCTAAGGATGGGTCCTTCACAATGTCTTCTTTTTTCTCTACTATTATGGGAAGGAGTAATGGGAGGAACCCAATGGCTAGCATTTGGAAGATGTGTTGTTTCTATGATGGGAAATATAATTTGGTATGATTTGTATTGGAACCATGAAAATCATCTTCTTCGCAATTTCTTGCTACTGAAATTTGTTGGTATTTCTCGATTTCTTTGCAAATTGACCTTTTTTCCTTTGTGGCCATGATACATGGAGATATAGAGAATTTGGGCTTATCATTCTTTGTTCCATTGTTTAGACTAGTTGGGATTTGAAGATTTTAGTAGTTAGAATCTTAATTTGTATAACTCTTTTTCGGATGGCTTGTTGGTGCGGACAACGGAGGTAGAGATGCGGGAGGGCGATGAAGATAGAAAAAGATAAGAAAGATGATACATTTTCTTGGGCTCTCACCAAACTCCAATCCGGAGGCGTTACGTCAGATGAGCAAGGTAGGGCTCAAGTGACTCAGAAATTGGGCTCTCACCAAACTCCAATCAAGGAGGCGTTAGGGATTTCTTGGAGAACTCGAAGAAAACTCATTTTCATTAATCATCAATCATCCCTAGCCAAAGAGGCTTTACATCATTATATAGGAAAATAAATAACCCTAAGACTAATCTGGACCATCCAAACACATTGCTGGCCAGGATTAAAATATCCTAATAAGCAACCTAAAACATAATTAAAGGCCTAAATAACATAAAATAAATGGGCTGGGCCCAAAGGCTTGGACATGATAATTGGGTTGGGCCCATTGGAGGGTCGACCCATGGGGGACTATGGGCTTGTCCTGCATCAATTTCTCCTCTTCTTGGAGGAAACTCGACCTCGAGTTTTATAAAGGTCCTCCAGGATCAAATATCAAGCGTACAAATCCTCGATGTGCTTCTTGGTCTTTAACTTCTTGGCATGACTTGGATGCTGGAATCGATACTTTCAATTGGGGAATCCATTGCTTTTTAAATCGGGAACTTGCTTTTGAGTGAGAGCTAAACATTTGATGCATCAACTTCTGAATTTCAACTGGCTACACACAATCTCCATGCATTAATGATCGCCGAAGACGAAATCAATATGTGGAACTTTAATCACTTGATTTTCAGTCGCAACCTCTTGATCAATAGCTTGCTCTTCCGATGCTTTAGCTGGCTTTTTTGGAAGTGTACTTTCTATGAATTCTTCTATCAGAAGCTCAATTGGCTTGCATACTACTTCCAATTCTTCAATGTGCTGGTCTCCTTCTTGAGTTGCTTGCACTTGTTGATAAACACTGTCCAAAGAAGAAATTTCGGAGACAACTGTATTGATGGAAGTTTATGGATGTGTTCTTGTACCTCAATGTTCATATTGGCAACAGGGTGATCTCCCATATCAACTTGACAAGACCTCTCAATTTTCTCGACAGGTGTAGTGATTGCCTCAGGTTGCTCCTGTAAAGCAATCATTTGTGCAAACAAGTCTTATATTTGTTTGGCAAGTTGATCGAAGGTAGCAGCAACAACTTGGGCATCAACTTGGGAGGAAGCATGAAATGGCTTCTCAGCATCAGTATTGATCTCATTTGCAACAGTCTCCACAATATGTTTTTGTGGATTGTTGAGGCTCTCTTACTAGAGGCTTAGAAATTTCTATACGGGGCCAATTAAGCTTGCGTTCAACAAGAATTACTTCTCTACGTGCTTCATACAGGGTCATGCGGCCTCTCATGTTTTCCAATATGCTTGGTCTCAAGCCTCTGAGAAAGCTGAGGCAATAATGTGTGTCATCTTCAACTAATCGACATACTTTTTGCAGCCGTGAAAATTTATCATAATATTCATCAGCTGTCAGTTCTCCCTGATGCAAGCTAAAGAATCGCAGAAAATAGACTATGTTTTCACGACACCAATTTCCATACTTGCGCCTGTACTGTACTCTTTGAATTTTATTGAAAGTTTCTATGCGGTCCAACTTCATATTGACTTGAAGGCTCAATAAATAAAATAAAATAAAATATTTTGAACTGACCTTTGTGTTAGCTCTGATTTTCAGAAATTTGCAATTGAAAATAGTTCAACGATTGGAATCCGGATGGCTTCAATATTAGCAAATCAAATTCTAACCGTCCGACTTGATCAAAACAGGCCTTGACTGGGAGATGATGTCAGCGATGATGGCTGTTATCAAGAAGATCTGTAGGTTATGGGCCCTTGTGCTGATGTCTACAAATCTGATGCAAGTGGCTTTTTTTAAAGCTATTATTGACTGTTGTTTTGGATTTGGGCCTAACTCAAACTCAGGCCCAACTCGGCTTGTGCTGCTAGCGGGTTGAGTTGACCTGAACTAAAACTTGACTCATGTCATAAAGGAAACATGTGCAAGGATTGTAACAAAACACATGAGGCTCTTTTCCCTGATGTGCTTCGAACGAAAAGGGGAGGGGGATGATTCTTCTGCTTGTTGCTGTTGTTGACACGGAGATGGAGATGGCGGTGGCGAGCGACAGCGAGGGATGACAACGGAGGATCGACTGCTCTGGTTCAGTTCCAGGTACACTTTTTTTTTTTGGTTCCTTTTCTCTTCCTCTCTCTACGTTTTGCTTTCTGCTCCTTTTTTTTTCTTCCTCTGCTGGTTTTTTTTCTTTTCTTTTTTTTTTTTTTGTTTTCTTTCTTTCATTTTACAAGAGGGAAAAAAGGCTGGGGAATGGGTGACTGTATTCGGGTGGGACCCAGTTGGCAGGATCGATGGTGGGGAAAAGGGCTTGATGGTTTTGGAATGGAAGGGCGATGAAGATAGAAAAGGATAAGAAAGATGATACCTTTTCTTGGGCTCTCACCAAACTCCAATCCGGAGGCGTTACGTCAGATGAGCAAGGTAGGGCTCAAGAGACTCATAAATTGGGCTCTCACCAAACTCCAATCCAGGAGGCGTTAGGGATTTCTTGGAGGAGAACTCGAAGAAAACTCATTTCCATTAATCATCAATCATCCCTACCCAAAGAGGCTTTACATCATTATATAGGAAAATAAATTACCCTAAGACTAATCTGGACCATCCAAACACACTGGTGGCCAGGATTAAAACATCCTAATAAGCAACCTAAAACATAATTAAAGGCCTAAATAAAATAAAATAAATGGGCTGGGCCCAAAGGCTTGGACAGGATAATTGAGTTGGGCCCGTTGGAGGGTCGACCCATGGGGGACTATGGGCTTGTCCTGCATCACTTGTTCTAAGGAAAAGAATCCTCTTGATGGACAACTTAAGGCGGAGAGGAAAGGTTGTTGTCAATGGGCGTCCTATGTGTTTAAGCGAAGAGGAAACAATGGATCACCTGCTTTTGAATTGTAAAGTTGCTCAAATGCTTTGGAGGTCAGTGATTGATTGTTTTGGGTGTAGCTGGGTTCCTCCAAACTGTATAGTGGACCTATTCCAAGCTTGGAAATCTTCGGTCCGATCACACAGGGGAAGGAGATGTGAGGTCTGTCCTTTTTAGCAGTCACTTGGATAATTTGGAAGGAAAGAAATCAACAATGTTTTGAGGGGAAGTCCCACAATGTTGGTTCGTTAATAGGAAAAATCAAGCTATTGGTTGCATCTTGGGTGATGATTGATGAACACTTTAAACCCTACTCAGTGGACCAAATTATGCATAACTGGATGGAAATGGCTACTCTCAAGTCTGTCCTTTGTAGAATGGTTATTGTTCAGTTTCTTTCTTGTTGAGTATTTGTAGCTCTTTAGGGGTTGTTTGGTTTGGATTTTATTTTCTTTTTCCCCTTTGGGGATGGTGTTCTTTTCGTTGTAAGCTTGTCCGTATAGTTCTCTTGTAATGCTTGCTTTTAATGAAAGTAACCGTTCAAAAAAATAATAATAAATTAAATAGAGGATTTAGAAAATCTCTGTCACCAATGGAGGACAATAGTCAGTGAAATTACTTTTTCTGATAAAAAGAAAGAAAAACTGAGGAGGATGATATGCATCACATGTTCCTTTTTAATGTATGTACTATTTGCAAAAAAGCACCTCTAGCTTGCTCCTTCTTATAAAAGTTTAGTATGCTTCACTTTTTCCAGAACTTTTATATCGAGTCCTCTATTCAACAGTCTAAACCGCTCATATCAAACATCTCTGGATATATAGGTAATATACAAAACTTTAATATGGGTGGGAACCATCATTGGATTGGTCGCATCTATGATACATGATTAACTCCAATTGAATAAGTTCTTACTTGTGATCAATCTAATAGTGGGGTGCTCTTTGATGTTTGGTGAGTTTTGGATGAGTGCCTATTCATTGAAGAGAGGTGGAGCTGAGTTGGATTTATTATTGGTGGGCCCGTTTCATTGATTTTGAAAAATAGGAGATATAAATTGGTTCATTATAAAGTGTTCCTTATATACTCTATTTTTAACTAGATAATAAGCTTTATTAAATGTTAAAAGGTGTGTGATCAGTTTTTGTGAGCTCAAAATCTTTGTGATGAGCCGGTTTGCAACCTTGAGGTTGGAATTTGATTTATGTAACGAGTGAAAAAAAAAAACTTTTTTGTGGAACTTGTTGCTTATTTCCATCCTTGATCTCTCCAACAGCTTGATATTGTTCTACATAGTATTTCTGGCATTCTACCACATGTAATTCACATGTTGAGGGGACCTTTTAGGTTCATTATCTCTAAAGTTTTATTTGGAAATTGGATATTTACTTGGCTAAACTGTAATTTCATGTAAGCACCCCTTATGCCGTGAGAAAGCAATCTCCTTTATGATAGCAAGGAATAAGAGTAATTTATTATGATGGACCTTTTAAAAAAATGGGAAACTAAAAGATATTTACTCTCTTGCTTTTGTTTTTCTCCTGTTTTCATTCTTTGTAATTTGCTCTCTTTCTAATGAAAGTTTTTGTTGCCAATAAAAATAAAAATAGATATTTACAGCATTGGACTGTTTATTTAAGAGTCCAAATTCCAGATTAGAGCTTGTAACTTATTCAGAAATGAATATATTTAGGGATAACTTCAAAAGCTATATAACTTTTGGCTCATTTTCATAAAAGTACATGAAGATTTAATTCAAAAAAGCATAAAAGTTTTCCAAAACTCCTTCAATGAAGTCCTCTACATAAAATTTAGTGAGAATGACAAAAATACCCTTCCCTTGTGACACTTTTTGTCTTTTCTTAAACTTTTTCCCCCCTAAAATTGGCCAATTTGATTTTAATGATCTTAACCATTTAATGAAGCTAGTTTTTTAATCATTTGGAATTTCCCTTTTTTTAGCAATGCATGCATAAAGGTAGTTGAAATTGGCCCCACTAGGTCATCTGGGTTGGTCTTGAGCATTTCTCTTAAAATGATTTATTAAAGGGAAAGTTTGAAAACTGACATAAGGGTGTTTTTGTCGTTTCTCAAAAAAATTTCTGTAGAGGACGTGATTGAAAGAATTTTGGAATACTTTTATACTTTTTTGAAAATGAGCCAAAAGTTTTATACCTTTTTTAAACTTTCCCTTATATTTATTCCTACTCATGAGTTCATTCTTTTTTCCTTTGAGTCTTGCAGTTCAATGATGATGTATTTCTGCCAACGGATGAGCCACACGGAACAATTGAAGCAACCATGAACCGTTCAATGTCCAAGATGTAGAGGCTGTTGGCTACAAACATGCAGTGAACTTCTACCTTTGAGCAGGTTAACAGTGGAACAAATGCTGCTAGTGTGCAGTATCTCAGATACATGCCCAACACAATGGTCCATCCATTGTGCGGGAAATTGATGGGATCTTTGTGATGTTGTTATTTCAAAAATAAATTATGAACAAGCTATATTCCTGTTTCAGGTTAACATATGTGGGCGTTTTATTTGAAAATACGTTTGGCTTTGTGGATCTTTTCTTGTAAATAAAAGGATTACTTGCTTGCTAATTACTTTCCTCCCAGTTTTGATCATGGATGGTTGATGCATCAGCTTTTTAACTATTAAAGATTTCCAGCTGTTTGAAATGTGTTAGGCTCAGAGATAGCATTGCTCAATGCTATACTTATAATTTATTTGACAATAATATTAGTTGATCCAAATTAGTGGAACCTTGCATTTGTTAATCTCAAAATTGTCAGATTTATATTTTTAGATTTGTCGATTTTTTTTCACTTGCTGGAAAAAATCAATTATTCGATCGGCGGCTATTGCTGAATAATTCTGGGTATCCAAGCACTGCTCGTAATCATAGGGACAGGAAGGCAAAAAAGGAACAAAAAAAAGTCCATTTCCTGCTGCCCTGTTGCCTGACAGCAGATGAATGGCTTCTGAATGAAGGTTAACAGGCCCTTACGAAGGGACCAAATAGCCAGGAAGTTTACTACTCTCTCTGTTGATGTTATCAATCACTGATGAGTGAAATATTTGCAGGAGGTAAATGACTGGCTTAGTAAGGAGAGGTTAGAACTGGATGAAACTTCTGAAACAGTGGGAACCGAAAACGAAATCAGGCTAGCCGTTTGATCTCTGTTAGAAAAGAATCTGAGCTCGAAAAATCCACCCTTTTCATTCCTTGAAAAATGATGAACGGTGCTAGCTCTCCCTTTTTTTTATGATGAGGATTATTTTAGTTGGATTAGAGTTGTATATAGATCCTTTTAGGGGAGAGTTCTGTGGAGCATGTCTGTTGAGAGTTCTCGTCTTTTAAATTTTGAATACTGGTTGTTCACACTAGTTGGATGAGCTACCGGAATAGTGACTTAAACCATTGTTTCATGCCTTTTTTTTGAGTATGAACAGTTACAACATTTTACAAATCCTTAAACCCTGATCTCTTTTATTCACGAGCTGGTAAAAGAACTCCATGATCCAGTGGGCCTAGAGGTGTAAAATGCATGGGGCTGCCCAGGCCGGCATGGCCCGGCATGCCGGTCAACTAATTTCAACACTTAAAAGAGATCTATATATACCCCCTGTCCCCTCATTTCCCAACACTTATCTTCTCTCTCTCTCTCTCTCTCTCTCTCTCTCTCAGGCACCCAATGCTTTTTCTCTAGTCTCAAAGGCTAAAAGGTTTAATTAGTTTGTGGGGGCCAAGATCCATAATCAAAGGACTCTCTCCATCTCTGGGAACTTCTTAAAATTCTCTCTTTCTTCAAGGTGTTTATTTATTTTGATTTCAGATTTTATTTAGTATGTACATAATAATAATATATAATAAGTCGCATCTTCCCCCTTTCTTATATAAAGTATCGCAACAAATACATTAATATTTATGTATAATTTTTTTATTTTTATTTATGGACCATCACAAGAATACAACTATACCTTTAGTCTAAATGATTCAATTGCTCCAAATTTATTGCCCAAGGTCAAACCTCAACTAAAAAAAAGGAAGATTAACTTATGGAATTTAAAGATATTTCGAGAAATTTGAGGTAAAAAACGCCGCTGGAAACATAATGGAAGAAGACACGGTGCATATATTGTAAAGAGTTTTACAATTGTAATTCTACAAGTGGCACTGGCCACCTTAATAGACGCATAAACAAATGTATCCCCAAACATGCCGTGGGAATATCCATCCGGCGGTACGAGGTAGTGGCACGTAGACTCTAATGTTTTAAAGTTCTTTATCTAATAGTTTACAAGTTTCTAATTATAATCTTGTTAATGCTAGATACCAACTTATAAAATTTATTATAATTAATTAATTACCATTTTTAATTGCTTAGAATGAATTCTGAGAAGAATCTATGAATAAAGCATTCACCCCTTTATTTTAAATTTTTTTGAGGAATATTGTGAAAAATGATGCAATAAAATATTTTTAAAAAAATAAAATATAAAAATTCTTCTTTAAAACATAACCGAAAAAATTGGATTAACTTCAGATTTATGGACCTCTAAAAAAAATATTGGATATATTTCAATGACAGCACATTATGTTGATAAAGACTGAATTATGCAGAAAAGAATTATTTTATTCACTTTACTTGAGTAGTGCTAAGATAGGGTGCACTTTCTAAGAGAAACTTAGAGAATATAATATTAAAATAAAATAATGTCTATAGCTTTAGATAATGTAAGCTCTAACAATAGCATTGTTGAAATATTAAATATTGTGATTGAACTTAATTTAAATGGGGTGAAAATCACAATAGATATGTGTGTCACATCTTAAATCTTATAGTACAAGATGGATTAAGGTTTATAAAAATTATAATAAAAGTTATTAAATTATTGTAGTTTTTTTTTTTTGTATATTATCCCACTACAATTTAAGTTTTAAACCACTTTTATGAAATTAGTCTTACTTTTGTAAAATATAGAAATGTAAAGTCTTTCAAGGATGTGTGTACAACAAGGAAAATAAGATTTTCACAATACTAGAAAAATGATCCACTAATATTTTGTTTAGCCTCTATATTAGATCTTACGTTAAAATTTGTAAGTATAGAAACTTTACTTGAAGCAATAAATAAAAAATATGAATACCACTAATGTAAATAATATTTCTATTATAAAATCTTATTTGGAAGAACTTTTTACCGAGTATTCTACCCAACTAGGTTGAAGACCTAAACAGTGCCCAACCTCAGGCAAGGAAAAAGATAACCTCATAGAATCTTCTAAAGAGCTCTCGAGGTAGCAGTTCTTTTGGATCCCGTGTCAAACTATGAATAGCTTAATGGTATTTCTACAAACTAGCCCGACTGATATCGTAGATAATGACACCATATTTTACCTTTTGGCCTGGTGGAAAATAAATGAAAGTCGATTTCCTGGGCTTTCTGCCATTGCCCCATGATTTACTAACAATTTCGGTGTCTACTATTGCATCGAAGCATGCTTTTAGTGTAGGTGGACTACTTATTGAATACAAGAGGACGATGTTATCAGAAGAAATGGTGGAAAGCATGTGCCTGCGAGATTGGTTTGAACAGAGAAGAGAAAGCAAGATTTATGCCAGAAGAAGAAATAGAAGATGAATTTTCAACATTAGAAATTTCATAGTATTAAAAAATTATCATAATTGTAATTTGGGAAATTTATTTCAAGTTGGAAATTATCGTCAAAGTTGTTATAACAACTTATCCCTTGACTTTTTATCTCTCCAAATCCCTTGCTGGGGAATTCCTCTCCCTAAAAGAAAATACCCTTTAACATTTTAAGGCAATATGTATTTCTTAAGATCATGTCAAATGTATTAAAAGCAATGACCAAAAGGTTCTAGTGAAGGACAACAATATCAAAGAAAAATGGGGGAATATTTTAGCAACATCAAAGAAAGGTGGGGGAAATATTTTAGCATTCTTTTAAATGAATACTGTATATGAGACATAAGAACAAAAGAGGATCCTTCAACAGCAAAATATACTTTGTTCGTAGAATTAGGGCGGTGGTAGTGAGGAAAGTATTAAAATAAATGAAAACGGGAAACGCTATGGGCCTAGATGACATCCCAATTGAGGCTCGGAAATGCTTAGGAGATCTGGCTAGCTAGACTTTTCAATAAGATATTAATGACAAAGAAAATGCCTAATGAATGGAGAAGAATTTTTGTAGTACCTATATATAAGAACAAGGAAAATATGCAAAATTGTACCAACTATCGTGGGATTAACTTATGAGCCACACTATGAAGCTATGAAAGAGAGTAATGGAGCAAAGACTTAGACACAAGACTAAGATATCTGAAAATCAATTTGGTTTTATGCCGGGAAGGTCAACAATGAAAGCTATCTTCTCATTTAGGCAATTAATGGAAAGATATCGAGCAAAGAGGAAAAATCTGCATATATATCGTCGATCTATAAAAAGCCTACGACATGGTACCTATAGATTTAAATTGGTGGATTTTAAATAAAAGAGATATTCTACAAGGTTATATTGAAATTATTAAAGATATGTTTGAAGGAGCGATAACGAGTGTGAGAACTACATGTGGAGAGACATGGGATTTCCCAGTTACCATAGGTTTGCATCAGGGGTCAACCCTAAGCCCTTATCTCTGTGCACTGTTTATGGATAAGTTAACCATTCATATTCAAGGAGATATACCTTGGTGCATGTTATTTGTAGATGATATTGGTAGTTGAATCAAGAGATAGTGCGAATGCATAATTCGAGAGATGGCGGGAGGCTTTAGAAAAATAAGCCGTACAAAGACGGAATAAATACTTGTGACTTCAGTGGGCATATAGAAAGAGCTGAAACTATTGTGAAAATTGAAGACCATGAGATACCACAAGGTGATTCTTTCCGTTACCTTGGCTCTACAATTAGTAAGGATGGGGACATTGATGAAGATATCGAGCATAGGATAAAAGTGGCATGGTTGAAGTGTAGACTTGGTTCTGGAGTGCTTTATGACCGACGAATGTCTACAAGATTGAAGGGAAAGTTTTATAGGACAACAATTAGACCGGCTATGACCTATAGTGCAGAATGTTGGCCCATCAAGAAACAACATATGCACAAAATGGATGTAGCATATATGAGAATGTTGAGGTGGATGTGTGGTAAAACTAGGAAGGATAAAATTAGAATTAAGTATTTTCGAGAGCATTTAGGGGTAGCAACAATAGAGGATAAAATTAGATAAATCCGTTTTGAGATGGTTTCGGCATGTCTAACGTAGGCCGGTAAGGAAAAGTTTGGCCATGAAGGTTGATAGCCCACCAAGGGGAAGGGGGTAGGCCAGAGAGAATATGGATGAAGGTGGTAAAAATGAATATAAAGTAGTGTGACTTATATGAGAATTTGGTTCAAGATAGATTAAAATGGAGAAACGGAATTCATGTAGCCGACCCCAATATAGTTGGAACAAGGCTTTGATGATGAAGTATTGCTTGGGATGGGCCGGGCTTTAGGCTTTATATCATTTAACCCAAGCCCAGCCCAAGTATTAAATGGGCCTAAAGTAAATCTAGGCCCAACCAGAATATTAGAAAGTATGCCAAATCCAGCCCAGGCCCCTGCCTACCCATGAACGCCCATACTTAGTTGGGGTGGATAATCCATTGTTAACTTCTTGTGAAAATTTTACCAAAAAAAAAAAAACTTCAGGTGCGGGTGAACTCTATTAACAATAATGCATCAATGCACTGAAATTTGGTTTCTTATAGAAATCAAGAAAATATTGACGACAATAAGAAACAAGGAAGCATAAATAAGGAAAGAAAGAAGCCCGCAAATAGAACTAGTACAAGTCAAGATTACTTTACCAAGATACAGTACCACTGGGAGACCAGCTACAGTATGTGGAGTCGGGTTGTTTTTTTTTTTTAAGATGTGGAGTCGTTAAATAAACAACAGAACATAAAAATACCTGGAGGACAAAACACCATTCAACAAAGCTCCTAATATAATACATTAAGGCCAAGGATTTTGACTGTTAGTTATTGATGAGTCAGGCCCAAATGACCCAACCCGTGAGGATAAGACAGGTCAGAATAACCCAATCAGAAATGAGCCAGGGTCCAAATCTGTAGAGGTCCGATTGGTCCATTCGGGTCCGGGTCCAAATCCACATAGTTTGGCCACGTCAAGGCTAACACGTCGCTGCGAAAAAAGTCACTCTCAACCTGCTCTCTCCGAGTCCAGCTGAGAATCTTAACTGCCTCGTCTATCGGGGGCAGTTCAAGGCTCCTTGTGAACATTGGCGGAAGGTCCTCCCCATCTGTTAGGGGAAGGTTATAAATAGAAGACCCCACCGTCACTTGGGGATAGACAAAATTTCTACCTTCTGTATGTATTGGTATTTTTCTCTCCTACATTGTAATCCTTTGAGATACTCAATACCAAACTACCTTTCTGAGGTAGACGTAGGTCACACTGACCGAACCACTATAATTGCTTTTTCTCATTAATTATTGCATTTATTATCCATTACTTGACCGGTGTTGTCTGAATCTCATTTTGGCATCATCAGTTTGGCGCCGTCTGTGGGAAAGAACAAAGTTAAAGTTCTCACTTCACACATCTTCTTCACAAATTATGGTGATCACCACAAGATCAGCGAGACGACCGGAGGATAACCCCCAGCGAGTAGGCGAGGGTGACCCTCCACCAATCAATCCTACCCCGAATGCTCCTTGATGAGATCTTTATCAATCATATAATACCGCAAGTGCACGGGTGTCTAGATAAGACAGTGGCAAGAACGGGTCGAACCCACAAGGAGTTAATTAAAGAAACTTTTAGATTAAGAAAACTAATTAACTAACAATTAAGGAAAGTTTTGAGTATTTAGAAATAAAAACAAGCAACTAATTTAGAAATATGAAAACTACCAATTAATGAAAGTGATTAGAGCATAGGAATCCAATAAGCATCCACCAATTATTTATCAAGTAATCTTAACTTATTCCAATTTTTACTTCAAATCAAAGACAAATCAATGTTTTAATTTGGAAAATCTAACTTTAAAAACCCCCTTTTAATTATAGAAGCCAAAACCCAAGACTTGCTTCATCTCATAAAAGATAAAAAAAACAATCTAAGCACTACCCATCAAAAGTAAGTATAAACCATCAAAAAGATCTAAGTCCTAAGCATAGCCAATCAAACCTAAGCATGGATAGTCAAAAATCAATTTTTATTTTCAGAAATTAAGAATGGAGATTTGCCTAGGGCACGAAGACAAGTCTATTAATCATTAAGAACATAAAGATATGCAAACAAGTTAAAACTACTAGATAAATAAAAAGCAATCACTTATCTTCATCCATCACTCTAATCAAAACTAGCCCTCCATTGCAAAGAAGACTTCTTGATTTTTCATTAAAAATTGCATCTTTACAACTTCTCCTTCACAACAAGTACTTGCTTGGACAAGGCCCAAAGCTACCCAATATAAAAAAATATGGAGAACTAGAACTAGAAGAGGGGAAAGAAGAAAGGGGAAGAAGAGAGAGAATGGCTTGGCCACTTTATGAAGGAGAATGGGCTTCGTAGTTCTAGCCCCCATGATGCTTCATTTATACTTTTTGGCCTCTTGATTTTCAAGAAATTATTTCTATTCTATGACTTGATTATTGGCTTAGCCTTCAAGCAGAGCTTCTCACTTAGGTTGCAATTTGAATTGGAGATGATTTATTACTAAGTGTGGTCTCTTGTGCTCCAAGTCTTGCCAAATTGAACTCCTCAAAGATCTCTCATGTTGCCAATTTTAAAAACCTTTTACAATTCCCGCATGGAATTATAACAGCCAAATTCCCGAGGTCATATCTCCCTCAATATAGCTTCGATTTATGAAATCTTGCACTCCATGGATATCTACTCGAAAAGAGCTTTCCAAGGTGGGTAGATTGCGCCAATCCGATACTCGGTTTGAAAGTTATGGCCATTTCAATTTGCTTCCCCTGAAAATTTCGAGAATAATGGCAATTAAGGAAACTTCTATGTTTGGCATGCAATGGGGTGTGTGGGACCCATGTTGGACGTCCAAGGCATGTTTGGACTCTTTCTTCGCTTGCTTATTTGATTCTCTTCCCAATATTTGGCATACTTCTTTACTTGCAACTTTGACTACTCAACTCCCCTTGCAAAGTTTCTAATTTTCTCTCTTTCTAAATTTTGGTTTCCAAATTTAGCAAGTCAACACCATCTTTCCAATTCTGATTTTATTCTTTCCTCTTTGAGAATTTTCAACATTTCCAACTCCACCAAGATGTCAAGATATGTGGGCCCACCATGAAGAGTGTCCTGCCTTTGATCTCTCTCAAGTTTCACCAATGCAGGTCCCACTCTTGATTTCTCCTACATAAATAAAATTAAATAATGTCAATAATAATCAAGTGTGAGGAATTTAGATGGACTATGCATGGGACTCTACATGCCTACTTAATGCACCAAAAATACCCAACTTTTTCAAAAATAACACATGGTGTCAAAATTAGCATATATGCATTAGTGAAGCTAAAAAAACTAATTTTGGGTGATGAATGAGATCAGAACCCTAATTTCACAAAAGTCATGCAATGTAATGAATTTTGACCAAATTTGACTAAGATTCCAACTATGATGCTTAAATGCATGAAATCATGAAATTAAGTATAATTCTATGCAATTAGCCTAATTAAGTCCACAAATGCATATAAAATGATGAATGAAAGCTACAATTTTGTGGACTTATCACGCCCCCAAACCAGCTTTTTGCTATTCCTCGAGCAAAATAAGTGAAAAATGAGAAGTTTATTACCTAACTTAAAAAAAAAAAAAGACAAATGCAGAAAAAAAATAATGCCACTTTCGCCGGCCCTCTCGACCGCAGTTAGCGTATGCAGCAAGCCCTTACACCCCTAGGTTCCCCCTAGTGGACGAGTTGTGCCTCGTGAGGGTTTGCAGTCAATATACCCACAAAATTCATTTATCCTAAAAACAAACATAAAAACAAAGAAACTTTTTTTCCTTCAAAAGGAAATCAAGTTATCTCGGACACTCTGTGTAACCCAGAATAGTCAAAATCTCAGACTTCTCAAAATTCGGTTCATCCTTCTAATGTCAAGCTTTTTTTTTTTTCTCTTTTTATTTTTTTTTCAAATACCAAACTTTTGTGTGCCTTGTGCAAGTGTATACATCCAATCAATCTTTCAAATGTTCCGCTATGATGTCATGAAAATAGAATTCTCCCTCAAATGCTCTGATCTTTCCTAGATTTAGTAGCTCATAAGTTTCTTTCTCAAGGCTACTATGACGGCTTTCGCACTACTGTATTTTCAAAGGCTGCGAAATGCATCTCTATTTTCTTTTTCTTTTTTTCTTTTTTTCTTTCTTTTTTTCTTTTTTTTTCTTGTTGCAAACACGCTCATGTGACAGTGCAATGCCTAGGTCCCTTAAGCTTTCTAATTAACCCATGTAACGAGAATTCGGCCAGTGACTCCCAAACCAGATGGCTTTAGGGCACTAGGTATGTAAATAACCCTAAGGGCTTACTGGCTCGAGTTAAAAAGGCTACGAACCCAAACTAGTCACAAAACTTTTTATTCAAGACTTCTAACTAGACACTTTTTTTTTTTTTTGCAGTCCTCAACAATAGGCAGCCTTTTTCAATTCGCCTGAATTAATCTAATGGTTTTGGTCGGCCTAACCATTCCGATGAACCAGGTAGACTTACAAGGCTAGACTTCAGAAAGTCATCCTATCTTTCTTGAAAAACTCTAAATTCAACACCAAGGCTTCCTATCCAAAATCTTGATAGATGTATACGTGTTTCAGTGAAAACAGAGTTTAGTATTATTTTCATATATTCTAGAAAAGATTTGAACTTTCATTTTACTTCCTTCCAAGGATTTCAAAATTTCGGATTTCCGAGCATTGTTGAATTTTATCAATTCCTTTCAAAACTACCTTTAAAAATATATATATATATATCACAAACGAGAAATTATCCTAAAATCTTTTTAAAAAAATAAAAGTTTTCCTAAAATTGAAAACAAATACCGAAAATTGGACAAGTGTGCTTGTTCCCACCCCCAAATCGAGACTAGACAGCGTCCTTGATGTCGTGCATGTAATGCAGAAAATGATAATGTAAAATGAGGAAAAATAAATTACAGGAGGTAAAGGAAAGAAGTTACCTGATGATTTTGTATGGCGCTCCCTGTCCAAGGTTAAAAAAAATAAAAAAATAATCTAAACTAATAATAATAATTTATATAAAAACAAAGAAAAAGAAACTACCCTATTTGACACCTAACATGGATTCCTCCTGGATCCGAAACAAACTTACCTTCCAAAATTGAGATCAAGATCTCTCGGTTAGGTTGCCTCCTATTCTTTTCTATGAATGAGGTTGAATCTAGCCGTGCATTCACCTTTTCAATGTGGCCATCTATATCAAAATCACTCCCAAACTGTGCTAGACAAACCTCTAATGGATCCTCACATCCTAATTGGGGAGCAACATTTCCAACCAACTCTTGTAAGTAGCTGGCCTCACCAACCTCATCATCCTCATCTTGAGGTTGATTACTCACATTAAAGATGTTTAGTTGAACTGTCATGGTGCCAAACGAAATTTGCATCACTCCATTCCTACAATTAATCAAAGCATTGGATGTTACTAGGAATGGTCGTCCTAAAATGATTGATATTTTAGCCACAGTCCTTGCTGGTTGATTCATGTCCAAGACAACAAAGTCTACAGGAAACACGAAGTCCCCGACTTTGATCAGAACGTCTTCGACTACCCCGTTGGGGTATCGAATCGATGCATCAGCCAATTACAATTTTTGGGTCTTTTTCAACTCCCCCAAACCTAATTCTTCATAAACAAAGAATGGAAAAAGGTTCACTCTAGCACCCAAGTCTAGCAAAGCTTTCTCTATGTGATGGTCCCCTATCTTGCATGAAATGGTAGGACACCCTGGGTCCTTATATTTGATTGGGGTTGGACAGGAAATGATTGAGCTAGCTTGTTGGGCTAGAAAAGCTTCTTGGGTACATTGGTAGTCCTTTTGAAGGTACAAAGGTCCTTCAGGAACTTGGCATAGGCAGGAACTTGTTGGATCACATCTAAAAGTGGGATGTTAATCCTCACTTGTTTGAACACTTCAAGCATTTTGTCTAATTGGGCATTTGATTTTGCCGAGCCTAGCCTCTGTGGGTATGGTGCCTTGGGAACATAAGTCCTAGGAGTGGGTTCACTAGGTGATGGTTCAACATTGACTGGGTTCTTCGGTTCTACTATGGGTTCAGCATTCACACTTAGTTCCTCAGTTTCCATTATCTCACTTGATTCGTCCTCAGGCTCCTTGGGTAGTTCCACCTTCTTATCAACTTGTGCACCCGACCTAAGAGTGATAATGGATTGGACTTGTTCCAGGCCTTTTCCGTTAGGATCATGAACAACTTGGCCCTTGGGATTGGGTTCAGATTGACTAGGAGAGGTTCCCTTGTCTCTGGCACTGATGGAGTTGGCCAGTTGGCCCATCTGATATTCCAATTTTGCAATTGATTGTGTGTTAGCATTCAAGCTCTAAACAGTGATTTGCTGGAACTGGAGGGTATTCTGAGCTAACAATTTCATGGTTTCCTCAAGAGAATCTATCCGTTAATTTTGCGGATTGGGAGTGAAATTGGGCTTTTGGAAACCGGGTGGGGCATTGGACTGAGATTGAATGTGCTGAAATTGATGTGATTGTGATGGGCCACCCTGAGTTGGACCCTTGGTCCAAGAAAAATTCGGATTATCCCTCCAACCTGGATTGTATGTGTTGGAGTATGGGTCATACCTTTGACGATTATCAAAACGAGTGTTTTGATAAAGTGCATTCACCACCTCAATAGACTTGGTCTGACCCAAAGTTGTTGGTTCAATCCCTCCATTCATGGCCTGATTATATTTCAATGACTCCAAAGTGTTTGGAGTGGGCTTTTGGTTCAGCTCTAAGGCTTCTATTCTCCTCACCAGTATGGCCAATTTGGCCTCTGCCTCAATTTTGGGTTCAATCTTGAACATCCCAACTTTTTCAGGAATGGTGGGTTTGATGGACTCCCTCTTGATAGGGGCCCACTATAATGTATTTTCAGTGGTTTCTTCCAAAAATGTCCATGCTTCATCCACTGTCTTCTGTGTAAACTTCCCACTACAGAAAGATTCCACCATTTGCTTAGTAGGGTAATTCAAACCCTCATACACGATCTGGACCAATCGAATTTTTTCAAATCCATGGTGGGGACACTGAATTAAGTGGTCCTTGAACCGTTCCAAATAACTGCAAAGTGTTTCCCCTTCCATTTGATGGAATCCATTGATGGCCTGCCTAATCGAAGCGGTTTTCTGCTTGAAGTAGAATTTTTTGTAAAATTCTTCGACTAGCTTATCCCATGTAGTGATGAACCTGGCCTGTAAGGCATAAAGCCAAGCTTTAGCTTTTTCTTTTAGGGAAAAAGGAAATAATCTAAGTTTTAGGGCCTCCTCAGTCATGTTATTTATTCTCATGGTCCCACAGATGTCCTCCAGTTCCCTAACATGTTGATATGGGTTTTCCTGGTCTAGCCCACGGAATACTTGGAGCATCTGGATCATGCCAGATTTCAGCTCAAATGTAGCATTGGTCTGAGGCAGGGTGATGCATGACGGTTGAGTTGTCCTGGTGGGGTACATGTAGTCCCTCAAAGTCATGGGTGGGTCCACTTGATCGGCCATCCTAACAATTTCTTCAAAGATGAAAGACTTTCCGACAACGGTTAAGGCTAATTCGGGCTCTATCCTGACTAACCTTTTACTCTTGCGTACCCACAGTTTCTCTCTCTCAGGTCTAGAGCGCATGCATCGGGTTCAACCTTAAAGAAATGCAAGCCTAATCTATATGCGGGCCCTAATGGTCTTACTGGATGATGCACAAGCAGTCAAGCACAAAGATTGAGCACAAGAAATTATCCTAGGGTTAGCCTAACTCACTAGACAGCTCCTAATTGGTTTGAAGAGTACACTAAGGCCTCCAATCCGGTCTTATGAAGCCAAATCAACCAGGTAAGTCCCCAGGATGAGTGGTGGGGTCACAATGCACTTGGCAAGGGTCCCGCTTAAGAACCAAACTCCTAGCCATCCTTTTTGGTAGGGACAGGACTTACCTAGACATCAACTTGACCAAAGAGCGCAACTGGTGCAACCTTTTGTGGTCTTCGTCCTACTGAGTTCGAGTCCTATGGTCTCGTTGCTACTTGATTTTAATTAAAGTTAGGATCCTAATGTGAGAGATGGTCAACCTAAATGGGCAAGGATCTGGTGATGAAATCCAGTCCTTATCTTTCCGGGGTCGATTGCCCTTAACTAAGTGTGTGTCTAATTAGATGGTGTGTCAATCAAGCATTCACACTTTGCTAATATTAAATCATTCAAGCCCCACTTGCAAGTAAAATATTCGTGGGGTAAAGTTTAGAAATTCTTACAGCGGGTCCACGCAAATTCTTTAAACTGTGCAAGCTTAACCTTTTTTTTTTTAGCAATTTTACAATTCTGAGAGCAACTTGTTTGCTTAAAATCAATCCCCACGATTTCCTTCCCCTTTTAGAGTCCTACAAAACTCAGATTGTAACCTCAAAGAAAACAACTAAAGTGTTAGATCTAAATAAACTATTAAAAATAGCTAAAAATTGTTAATGAAATCCCTAAATTGAAAAATCAACCTAATCTAAATTTTAAAAACCTAAACTACTGCAATTTGAATGAAAGATGCAATTCTAAAACTCCTAATGCAATCCTAAGTTAAATGGACACCTTGCTGTCAAGTGCTGAAAAAAATTCTAAGTGTTGGAAAATGTTGCACAGGCCCACGTTTACAGATCCATACGACCACCTTTTATTGATCAAAACCCTAAAACAGTGACTGGGATGTAATCACCTAATATGCAAGAATCAAACAAAAAAAAAAAAAACCAGAGACTAAAAAGGATAAGAAACAAAGAATTTATGCTATCATGAAGTTGGCTACTTAGCCCAGTTTTGCTGCTGAATACAGAATCTGCCTGATTGATTGGCCCTGTTCACGGCACTAAAAGTTGGACTTCCAAAACGTATTTCTTTCTGGAATTTCTATGGTTCAAAGTCAATGTACCAAAGTCCAATTCAGCATAATATCAAGTCCAAAGGAGTCCGTTTGACTGGTTTTAAAAGTGGAACTTTTGGGCAAAAACCAGGCCAAATCTGTCAAAAAATTAGTGCATAAATTTCTCTCTTATTTAACCACTAGCAATCAGTCCGAAAATTATTGAAAAAACAGCAACCAAAACATGAAAAACAATAACCACAAATATAAAGAAACACAAAAACTAAACCTAATGCAAGCTATGAATGCAACTAACTAAAAAGCATGCTATGATATGAAAAATAATGCTAGAAATCCTAACTAAAAGATTCTTTTCAAATTGGCTCCCCGGCAACGGCGCCAAAAGCCTATTCATCTTTCTAATTTTTGCTAATTGAAGATTTTAACTTAGGAAGTTTCTTAATATTTGGAAGTTCTAACGTATGGTATGATTGACTTAATGCTTTCTAAAATTATTATGATTTGAAAATCTTTATTTATTTGGAAAGTCCTTAACTTTATGGAGTTGATTAAATTGGTGAAAAAGTAGGTTGTTTCCTTTTTTTTTTATTGATTTGATTCATTACTAATCTTTGTTGAACATGTTTGATTAATTTAGTTTCTAACTTAGGTTTATTTTGTTTCTAATTTAGCTTCTTAGTTTTATTTTTAGTAAGTTTTTGGCTTGTTTCTAATTTGATGTTCTAATTTGTATGTTCTTTTGTAGCAACTTGTGATTAATTGTAGGAATGGAGTGATGAAAATTTCGTTTGGCACCATGACTGTTCAACTAAACATCTTTAATGTGAGTAAGCAACCTCAAGATGAGGATGATGAGGTTGGTGAGGCAGCTACTTATAAGAGTTAGTTGGAAATGTTGCTCCCCAGTTAGGATGTGAGGATCCATTGGAGGTTTGTCTAGCACAGTTTGGGAGTGATTTTGTGGCTACATTGAAAAGGTGAATGCACTGCTAGATTCAACCTCATTCGTGGAAAAGAATAGGTGGCAACCTAAGCGAGAGATCTTGACCTCAATTTTGGAAGGTAAGTTTGTTTGGGATCCAGGAGGAATCCATGTTAGGTGCCGAATAGAGTAGTTTCTTTTTCTTTGTTTTTATATAGATTATTATTAGTTTAGATTATTTTTTTGTCCTTTTTTTTTCTAACCTTGGACAGGGAGCGCCATGCAAAATCATCAGGTAGCTTCTTTCCTTTACCTCCTGCAATTTATTTTTCCTCATGTTACATTATCATTTTCTGCATTACATGCACGACATCGAGGACGCTGTCTAGTTTCGGTTTGGGGGTGGGAACAAGCACACTTGTCCAATTTTAGGTATTTTTTTATTTTCAACTTTTTCATTAGGAAAACTTTTATTTTTTTTCCAATTTTAGGAAAACTTTTATTTTTTTAAAAAGATTTTAGGATAATTTCTCGTTTGTGATATATATATTTTTTTAAAAGGTAGTTTTGAAAGGAATTGATAAAATTCAAGGATGCTCGGAAATTCGGAATTTTGAAATCCTTGGAAGGAAGTAAAATGAAAGTTCAAATCTGTTCTAGAATATATCAAAATAATACTAAACTCTGTTTTCACTGTAACACGTATACATCTATCAAGATTTTGATAGGATGCCTTGGTGTTGAATTTAGAGTTTTTCAAGAAAGATAGGATGGCTTTCTGAAGTCTAGCCTTGTAAGTCTACCTGGTTCATCGGGATGGTTAGGCCGACCAAAACCATTGGATTAATTCGGGCGAATTGAAAAAGGCTACCTATTGTTGAGGATTGCAAAAAAAAAAAAAAGTGTAGTCTTGAAAATAATAAAAAGTTTTGTGACTAGTTTGGGTTTGTAGCCTTTTTAACTCAAGCCAGTAAGCCCTTAGGGGTATTTATATTCCTAGTGCCCTAAAGCCATCTGGTTTGGGAGTCATTGGCCGAATGCTCGTTACATGAGTTAATTAGAAAGCTTAAGGGACCTAGGCATTGCACAGTCACATGTGAGTGTTTGCAAAAAAAAAAAAGAAAAGAAAAATAAAATAAAGATGCATCTCTCAGCCTTTGAAAATACAGTAGTGTGAAAGCCGTCATAGTAGCCTTGAGATGGAAACTTATGAGCCACTAAATCTAGGAAAGATCAGAGCATTTGAGGGAGAATTCTGTTTTCATGAAATCATAGCGGAACATTTGAAAAATTGATTGGATGTATACACTTACACAAGGCACACAAAAGTTTGGTATTTGTAAAAAAAAAAAAAGAGAGAAAAAAGAAAAAAAGCTTGATATTAGAAGGATGAACTGAATTTTGAAAAGTCTAAGATTTGACTATTCTGGGTTACACAAAGATTGTCCGAGATAACTTGATTTCCTTTAGAAAAAAAAAAGTTTCTTTGCTTTTTATTTCTATGTTTGTTTTTAGGATAAATGAATTTTGTGGGTATATTCACTGCAAACCCTCACGAGGCACAACTCGTCCACTAGGGGGAACCTAGGGGTTTAAGGGGTTACTGCATATGCTAAATGCAGTCGAGAGGGCCAGCGAAAGTGGCAATTTTTCTTTTTATTTTTATGCATTTCTTAGAATAGTAAACTTCTCCTTCATCACTTATTTTGCTCGAGGACTAGCAAAAAGTTGGTTTAGGGGTGTGATAAGTCCACAAAATTGTAGTTTTCATTCATCATTTTATATGCATTTGTAGACTTATTTAAGCTAATTGCATAGAATTATATTTAATTTCATGCATTTAAGCATCATAGTTGGAATCTTAGTCAAATTTGGTCAAAATTCATTACATTGCATGACTTTTGTGAAATTAGGGTTCTCATCTCATTCATCACCCAAAATTGGTTTTTTTTAGAGTCACTAATGCATACTTGCTAATTTTGACATCATGTGTTATTTTTGGAAAGTTGGGTATTTTTAGTGCATTAAGTAGGCATGTAGAGTCCAGTACATAGTCCATCTAGATTCCTCATACTTGATTATTATTGACATTATTTAATTTTATTTATGTAGGAGAAATCAAGAGTGGCACCTGCATTGGTGAAACTTGAGAGAGATCAAAGGCGGGACACCCTTCATGGTGGGCCCACATATCTTGACATATTGGTGGAGTTGGAAAGGTTTAAAATTCTCAAAGAGGAAAGAAGAAACTCAGAATTGGAAAGATGGTGTTGACTTGCTAAATTTGGAAACTAAAATCAAGAAACAGAGAAAATTAGAAACTTTGCAAGGGGAGTTGATTAGTCAAAGTTGCAAGTAAAGAAGCATGTCAAATATGGAAAGAGAATTAAATAAGCAAGCAAAAAAAGAGTCCAAACATTCTTTGGACTTCCAACATGGGTCCCACACACCCCATTGCATTCCAAACATAGAAGTTCCCTTATTGTGCAATTAAATTCTCGGAATTTTCAGGGGCAGCAAATTGAAATGGCCATAACTTTCAAATCGAGTATCGGATTGGTACAATCTACCCCCGTTTGGAAAGCTCCTTTTCACGTAGATTTCCATGGAGCTCAGGATTCATAAATTGGAGTTATATTGAGGGAGATATGACCTCGGAATCACTGTGTTAATTCTATGTGGTAATTGCAAAAAGTTTTCAAAATTAGCAACATGAGAGATCTTTGAGAGTTCAATTGGCAAGACCTTGGAGCCCACTAAGAGCACACTCTAGAACTACGAAGAGGGGAAAGAAGAAAGGGGAAGGAAGAGAGAGAATGGCTAGGCCACTTATGAAAGAGAATAGGCTTTGTAGTTCTAGCCCCCCTTGATGCTTCTTTTATACTTTTTGGCCTCTTTGATTTTCAAGGAATTATGTCTATTCTATGACTTGATTATTGGCTTAGCTTTCAAGCAGAGCTTCTCACTTAGGCTACAATTTGAATTGGAGATGATTTATTACTAAGTGTGGTCTCTTGTGCTCTAAGTCTTGCCAAATTGAACTCCTCAAAGATCTCTCATGTTGCCAATTTTGAAAACCTTTTGCAATTCCCGCATGGAATTATAACAGCCAACTTCCTGAGGTCATATCTCCCTCAATATAGCTCCGATTAATGAAATCTTGGACTCCACGGATATCTACTTGAAAAGAGCTTTCCAACGGTGGTAGATTTTCACCAATATGATACTTGGTTTGAAAGTTATGGCCATTTTAATTTACTACCCCTGAAAATTTCGAGAATAATGGCAATTAAGGAAACTTCTATGTTTGGCATGCAATGGGGTGTGTGGGACCCATGTTGGACGTCCAAGGCATGTTTGGACTCTTTCTTCGCTTGCTTATTTGATTCTCTTCCCAATATTTGGCATACTTCTTTACTTGCAACTTTGACTACTCAACTCCCCTTGCAAAGTTTCTAATTTTCTCTCTTTCTAAATTTTGGTTTCCAAATTTAGCAAGTCAACACCATCTTTCCAATTCTGAGTTTATTCTTTCCTTTTTGAGAATTTTAAACCTTTCCAACTCTACCAAGATGTCAAGATATGCGGGCCCACCATGAAGAGTGTCCTGCCTTTGATCTCTCTCAAGTTTCACCAATGCAGGTCCCACTCTTGATTTCTCCTACATAAATAAAATTAAATAATGTCAATAATAATCAAGTATGAGGAATCTAGATGGACTATGTACTGGACTCTACATGCCTACTTAATGCACTAAAAATACCCAACTTTCCAAAAATAACACATGATGTCAAAATTAGCAAGTATGCATTAGTGACTCTAAAAAAAACCAATTTTGGGTGATGAATGAGATGAGAACCCTAATTTCACAAAAGTCATGCAATGTAATGAATTTTGACCAAATTTGACTAAGATTCCAACTATGATGCTTAAATGCATGAAATCATGAAATTAAGTATAATTCTATGCAATTAGCCTAATTAAGTCCACAAATGCATATAAAATGATAAATGAAAGCTACAATTTTGTGGACAAAAGCTACAATTTTGTGGACTTATCACTCCTGTTCCCACTCCCCAACAGATGTTGGAGACCATGCAACAGCTGGTAACCCAAAACCAGCAGATCTTACAACTCGTGCTTGCGGGGCAATAAGGAGCACAGTTTGGAGGAGCACCGCAAAGAGAACCGCAGGGAGGAGCACCGCAGGGAGCACCGCGTCCGGGGCATCCAACTGCTCCACGTCGAGGAGCACCTCGCTTGGGCATCCACCTCCATGGCGCCCAGGATGTCCCTGCTGGGATTCACCAGGGCGCCCAGGGAGTTCCCAAGGGGGCCCCTCACGGAGTGCTCCTGATAAACTCTCACGGTCGCGCCCACCACCAAATACCCATGCGTCCAAGAGGGGGACCGAATCATGGTGGAATTCCACCCCCTCCCTCTGCCTCTAATGGGGAGGATCCTCATTTCTAAAAGGAAGAGAGTGAAAACCAAAGCATGGAGGAGGGGAGTTATTTTCGTGACCCATCCAGGGAAGCTCCCAATGCTGGGAAGAAAAGATCAAGGAGATGCAGAACCAGCTGGGAGACGTCTACAACACCATGAAGGCGCAGGCACCGGAGACAGTGGATCACCTAGTCGGGCGAACGGACACACCGTTCAAGCCTGATGTGGTGAACTACACGCTTCCCCGGAAGTTCAAGATGCCGTCCATGGAGACCTTTGATGGAAGAAAGGATCCATCGGACCACCTGGAGACGTACAAAACCAAAATGCAGTTGCATAATATCCCTGATGAGATTATGTGCAGGGCGTTCCCAACCACACTAAAGGGTTCTGCCCGCCTGTGGTTTGCCAGTCTCGCCCCAGCCTCCATCGCCACCTTTGGGGAGTTGAGCAAGTCTTTCGTGTCACACTTCATCGGAGGACGCCGCCACCAGAAGCCAGCCACACACCTACTCAGCATAAAGCAGGATACAAATGAGAGCCTCAGGAGTTTCCTCACTCGTTTTAACAAAGAGGTACTTCAATTCGAAGAACCTGACGACAAGGTTTCCATCACAGCCTTCATGGGAGGCCTCTGCTCATCGAGCTTCCTTTTCTCAGTGATGAAGCGCCCACCAAAGAGCATGTCAGAGCTACTGGCAAAGGCCCAGAAGTACATGAACGCAGAGGACATCACAAGGGTCAGGCGGGGAGAGTCCTCCAGGACAGGGGACAAGGGGAAGGAGCGAGAAAGAGATGAAAAGAGGGAAACGAGCAACAAACGGAGCAGGACAAAGAGGATACCTGCCAAAGACAGACTCGGTCCCGCTCCACAGAGAAACCTACTCGATCCTGCTCCGCAGAGAGATGGGCATGTATTCACTCCTCTCAATGCCACTGTCGAGCACATCTTGTTCCAGATACAAGATGACCCCGCCATAAAATGGCCTGGAAAGATGAAGTCTCCTCCAAATCGCCGGAACCAGACCAAATACTGTCGATTCCACCGCGATCATGGCCATGACATGGATAATTGTTTTGACCTCAAGAGGCAGATTGAGGATCTCATCCAGCGGGGTCACCTACGCCAATATGTTGCTGGTAGGGGGCAAGCTCCACCACCACCACCTCAAAATACAAAGAACTAGCAGCCTATTGGAGAAATCCGAACCATCTCGGGAGGACTGAAAGAGTCACTCTCTGCCATGAAGGCCCATGCCAGAAAGGCAAGGCATCCCGATGAAGCGCGCCCGTCCAATGCGCCCAGACTTGGAGCTGATGAAATCATATCCTTTTCGGATAAGGATTTGGAGGGGATCCAGCACCCCCATGATGACCCTCTGGTGATTACCATGACCTTCGCCAATTTTCAGGTACACAGAATTATGGTTGACAGTGGTAGCTCTGCAGATATCTTATTTGTAGACACTTATGACAAGCTGAAACTGGGTCGGGAGAGGCCGCAGCCTGTCAAATCTCCCCTCATTAGGTTCTCAGGGGAGAAAGTGTTCCCCCTAGGGGTAATTACATTGCCAGTCATAGCCGGGGTAGCCCCCCGAAGTTGCACTACAATGGTGAACTTCCTGGTGATAGACTGCCCATCCGCCTATAACATCATACTAGGGCGACCTACTTTTAACGCATTAAGAGCCATCCCCTCCACTTATCATCTCATCATTCGTTTTCCAACCCTGAATGGAGTCGTGGAAGTGAGAGGGGACCAGGTAGCAGCAAGAGAATACTACGTCTCCTCAATGAAGGCCAAGAAAAGGCAGGAGGCGTTGCAAGTTGAGGTCTTGGACCTAAGAGATGACGCCACTACGGAGAGAGGGGAACCTGTTGAAGAGCTCACCCTCGTGGTTTTAATGAAGACTTTCCTGACAGAAAGGTATACATTGGCTCTTCCCTTCCTGATGATCTGGCCCACCAGTTAAAATTTTTTTTGAGGTGTAATATGGGCATTTTCTCATGGTCACATGCGGATCTGGAAGGAATTGATCTCAGAGTCGCCACTCACCACCTCAATGTCGATCCTCGCCACAAGCCTATCAGGCAAAAGCTAAGGGGCGCCTCCACTGAAAGGGCCCAAGCGATGGACAAGGAGGTCGGGAAACTAATTGACAATGGGGCAGTCAGGGAAGTAGCATACCCTGAGTGGCTCTCAAATGTGGTGATGGTAACCAAAGCAAATGGGAAGTGGCGCCCATGCGTCGATTTCTCGGAGCTCAACAAGGCATGTCCAAAGGATAGCTATCCGTTGCCACGGATTGATCTCCTCATCGAGGCCACTGCTGGACATGAGTTGCTATCTTTCTTGGATGCTTACTCTGGATGCAACCAGATCAGCATGCATCCCCCAGACCAAGAAAAGACGTCCTTCATGACTCCGAAGGGGACCTATTGCTACAGAGTCATGCCTTTCGGGCTAAAAAATGCAGGGGCAACCTATCAGCGTCTGATAAACAAAATGTTTCACTTCCAAATTAGGCAAACCATGGAGGTTTATGTAGACGACATGCCGGTCAAGAGCCTCGCCGCTACAGATCACGTCGACCACCTCCAAGAAACTTTTAATGTCCTTAGATCCTATCGCATGAAGTTGAATCCTGAGAAATGCGCCTTTGGCGTAGGATCAAGAAAATTCTTGGGCTTCATGGTCAACCGAAGAGGAATTGAGGCGAACCCAGATAAGATCAAAGCCATACTTGCGGTCACCCTCTTCAACCAAAGAGTTGCAGCGCCTCAACGGAAGAGTTGCAACACTTAATAGATTTTTGTCCAAGTCTGCTGACAAGTGCTTGCCCTTCTTCAAAAATCCTTCGAAAAACTTTCGAGTGGGGACCCGAAGCCGAGGAGGCCTTGCAGAAGCTCAAAGCTTACTTGGCCGCTCCCCCTCTTCTTTCGCATTCTGCACCCGGGGAGGTGCTGTATTTATATCTCTCTGTTTCCCCCTCAGCAGTCAGCTCTGTCCTCATCAGAAATCATGATGGAGTGCAAAAGCCCATCTATTATGTGAGCAGAGCATACCGAGGGGCAGAATTCAAATACTCGGAGTTGGAGAAGCTGGCGCTTGCCCTCATCTCGACGGCAAGGCGCCTACGACATTATTTTCAGAGCCATACTATTGTTGTAATTACTAATCAGCCTCTGAAGAGAGTATTGGGAAAGTCGGATGTGTCCGGAAGATTGGTTAAGTGGGCAGTCGAATTGGGCGAGTTTGATGTCCAGTACCAACCAAGGGCGGCTATCAAAGCACAAGCTCTGGCCGACTTTGTGGCCGAATTGACACCCTTATAGGGGGTAACAAATGAGCCCACCAAGCTCCAAGTCAATCTCCCACCCGACGCGGACATCCAAGAGGGCGCCCCCGGCTCCCTCGGGCGCCCAGGCTCCCCCGGGCGCCCATGTCTCCCCGGGCGCCCAGGGTTCTCCGGGTGCCCAAGCTCCCCTGGGTGCATAGGCCATTACACCCCCGAGCGCCCATCTCTCCCTGGGCGCCCAGGCTTCCCCGGGCTCCGAAGCTCACCCGGGCGCCCAGGCCATTACTCCCCCGGGCGTCCCGACCTCTTCGGGCGCCCGGGCCCTTCGGGGGCCCTAGAGCCTTCCACACACCCGCCATGCATCTCCCTTTGGCACCCCAGCACGTCCAGCTTGCGACTCCCATCTTGATCTCCAGGTGCCCACTGAGATCACTGATCGTCCACCACAGATAAGGTGGAAGCTGTATGTTGATGGCTCTGCAATAAGTGAAGGAGGAGCTGGACTTATTCTAATCAGCCCTGACGGAACACCCATCAAGTATGCAGTGAAGCTCCACTTCATCGCCTCTAACAATGAAGCTGAATATGAGGCCTCCTCTCTGGCCTAAAATTGGCAATTGAAATGGATGCCTAGTACCTCGTTGCTTACAGTGATTCCCAACTGGTGGTCAACCAAGTAAATGGCGAGTTCGAAGCAAAGGAGGCACGAATGCAGCAGTATCTTAGCATGGTGCAAAGAGTGATAGGGCGGTTCCAGCACTTCCAGATCTGTCATGTCCCTAGAGGGGATAACATGGCTGCAGACGCACTCGCCAGACTCGTCTCATCATTGGAGGCGACATCTGTAGAACCGACGATCATCGGACATCAGTTGGAGCCAAGCAAGTTAGATGTGGATACTACAAACATCAACTGTGCATCGGACGAGGCAAACTGGATGACCCTCATACGAGCGTACCTCCAGGAAGGTAAATAGCCAGATGATCCCCTTGAAGTGAAGAAACTTAGGCTGAAAGCTTCCAAGTTTACCCTTCTACAAAATACACTCTACAAGAAAGGATACTGCTTACCGTTGCTGCGTTGTCTTTCGCCTGAGGAAGCTGACTACGCCCTCTGAGAAATCCATGAAGGAATTTACGGGAATCACTCTGGCGGACGCTCCCTCGCCCACAAGGCACTTAGGCAAGGATATTTTTGGCCTACCATGGTAAAGGAAGCCAAAGAATTTACCAAAAAATGCGACAAGTGCCAACGCTTCGCCACTGTGCCCAGGCAGCCACCAGAGGAGCTGACAACAATTTTGAGCCCATGGCCTTTCTCAAAATAGGGTATTGATATCCTAGGCCCTCTTTCTTTGAGTAGAGGGCAGTGCAAGTTTGTGGTCATCACCATTGACTACTTTATAAAGTGGGCAGAGGCAGAATCCTTGGCAAAAATAACAGACTCAAAGGTAAGAGACTTTGTCTGGAAAAACCTAGTCTGTCGCTTCGGGATACCTCAAGCCATTGTTAGCGACAATGCCAAGCAGTTTGATAACAAACTCTTCAACACCTTCTGCATAAACCCATAGATAAAACAACCTCATTCCAGCCCGGCACATCCACAAGCAAATGGACAAGCAGAGGTCATGGTAAGAACAGTCCTACGCAGCCTAAAGACAAGGCTTGAAAGAGCGAAGGGTCTTTGGGTCGATGAGCTCCCAGGAGTGTTGTGGGCCTATCGAACCACACCAAGAACTCCTACTGGGGAAACCTCTTTTTCTCTCTCTTATGGGACTGAGGCAGTCATCCCTGTCGAAATAGGACTACCTTCCTTAAGGGTCCACCTCCATGACCCCACCACCAACGAGGAAGCACTCCGCATCAACCTCGATTTGATAGAGGAGGCAAGGGAGATGTCTATGGTCCACAACGCAGAGTACAAACGGCGCATGGCAAGGTATTACAACTCGAGGGTGAAGCCTCGTTCATTTCAACCGGGAGACCTAGTCCTAAAAAAGGTGATCCTCACCACGAAAGACTCTCGCGAAGGAAAGCTGGGACCAAGTTGGGAAGGGCCGTATCTCATAACAGAAGTAGTAAGGCCAGGCACCTACAGTATCCAGAATTCTGAGGGAAAGGTCTTACTTCATCCATGGAATGCGGAACATTTGAAGAGGTACTATCAATAGTATTGTCAGGGAGCCAGAGTAGTGAGGGTGTGGGGCCTGATTAAATTTTATCTTTCTCCAATTGATGTTTAGCAACAGATGAATAAAATGAAGAACATTTTGTGAGAAAAGATTCATTCAATTTCCAAAAGTTAGGCTACAAATTGCCTTTCCAGAAAGAAAATATGTATATATACAGCAAAAGTCCCCTGCCATCTAATCACTCTCATAGCTGCCCTCATCATCCTCTCCATCCTCATCGTCCTCGATCTCACCAGAGCTACTACCGCTATCATCAGGTGCCTCAGTCGGCACGAAGCCTGAGAGGTCAATATATGGAAAAGCAGCAAAGATCTTCCCTCAGAGCTCATCATAACCGTCGATGAAAGCATCAGCGAAGCCATTCGCTAACTCCCTCCGTGCCTGGGAAGCCCTCTCATCAGCTTGGGAAGCCCTCTCGTGTGCTCCCCTCACCTTTGTCTCCATGAGCAGCACCCTCTTGCGGGTCCGTATGAGCTCAGCCTCACTGAGCGAAGCCCTCTCGCGGGTCTTCACAAGCTCAGCCTCACTGAACGAAGCCCTCTCGCGGGTCTTCGCGAGCTCGGTCTCAAGCCCGGCTGCACTCTCTTGGGCTACCGAAAGCTCTGTCTCGAGTCTGGTCACCCTAGCCGTCCTCTCGCGGGATGCTGTTAGCTCAATCTCAAGCTTGGTCGCCCTCTCGAGGTCTGCCGCAAGATCAGCATTGGGAGCCCTTCCCGCATCTTCAATAGCAGTGATCCTTCTGTGAGCAGCTGAGAGCTCCTTTCGCATGGTCTCATTATCCTGCTTCAGCTGGGTGTGAGATCGGGCCCTTGATAGCAAGCAGATGGATGCGGTGGAGAACTATACAGAAAAAACAACGGAAATGAGAAGTGCATTAAAAAGAAAAGATATGATGAAAGTCTGGAAAAAAGGGAACAGTAGACCTTTACCTGAGCTACACCTTCTAGAAATTTATCTATACCCTCTCGGTGCCCAAGGCATTTATCTTCGCAACCTCGGGCGGAGACACGAATCTCCCAAGCTTCTCTCGAATCAGGTAGTCGCCCTGGAAGTCGACAATGGGGATGTCCCTGGCGAGGCGTTATCTACCCTCGCGGCCTTGGAAAGAGGGGTACCCCTACCAGAGAGGCGAGCCCCAACCATTGTTCTGTCCAACTCTACTGTTCTGTCTATCCCTACAAAGGCAAAGGTGTTACTTGGATAGGGAATATCATGTAAACGGGAAAATTATGGATCAAACAACAATGATGTACCTTTTCTTTTGGAGGAAGATCTCGGAGGGGGTCCACCGGTCCCACTCTCTTTAGGAAGGAGAGTTTCTAAGTCTTTATCAGGATAAACCCTCACCGCCTGCAATTTCTGCTCCTGATCAGCGGAGAGCACTGGAGCATCTGCAAAAGAACAGTGAGCACATACATGTATAAAAAAAAAAGCCATCAAGGGACGTACCGAGTTTTTTAGCAGGAGTCCATCGTGTGGGCACCAAAGCTCGGTCTGCCTCAAAAGCCCACTCACCACCAGCGAAGAAGAAACGAAATTTCCAACTGTGACAATTGGAGCGCAATCCCGTGAGTAACTTGCCGCCCCTAGGGGCAAGATAGTACCATCCCCTATTGGGAACCGGGGACTCAGTCAGACTGTAGGCGGCATGGAACTCCGCAGGAGAAGCATCCTCGCGATGTACCCTCCTCCACAATTCAAGAAAGCCGAGCATAACTCTCCATCCATTTGGGGCTAACCTCCCCGGGGTCAACGAAAAGTAATGGAGAATGCGGCAAAGGGAGGAGGACATAGGAAACCTCAGCCCTGCTTCAAGCATCTCCTCATAGATGACGATGTCACCAGAGGAGCCGTCACAAGCAGGCTCGTCCGTTTCAGCCTGCCGACACAGCACAGTGGGAGGAATGTGATAAGAAACTACGATCTTAAAAATATCGCCATCGGTGTTGAGCGCACTGAAAAGAGTACTCACCTTGGATCCATCATCGTCGACAGCAACTTTTGCTTGATACTGAGCCCGTCGTGCCAACACTAGCTCCAGTCGCGCTCACCCGTGTAGTGACACCAGAGGAGCCCGCTGCGCCCTGGGCGACGCCCACAGGGCATCGCGATGCTGCCGCTACTGCCCCTTCGCTCGACGTCGCTGCCGAACAGGCGCCCATGGAGGGAAGCCCCTCGCCCACAACCTGGCGGGCGCCCAGGTCAGGACCGCCGCCCGCAGCCTGGCCGGCGCCCAGGCCAGAACCGCCCTCGCCGTAGGACCGCCGCCCGCAGCCTGGCGGGCGCCCAGGCCAGAACCGCCATCGCCCACAGGACCGCCGCCAGCAGCCTGGCTGGCGCCCAGGCCAGCGCCCTCGCCCGCAGCCTGGTGGGCGCCCAGGCCGGGGCCTCCGGCGCCCTCGCCCTCGTCCTCTCGCTGGATTCGGACGACACCTTCTGCTGCCGTGCGGGTGCCCTGGCTGCCGCCGCCCGTTGTCGCCGTGTGACGTGCTTCGCCGGTTGCTTATTCATCAATGCTGGTCTTCTTTTTCTCTCCAAATGACCTTTCTTCCTTAGAGTGCTCCATTGCAGATACTATCTTTTCTTTCTCTTTGGGAAGAGTTGTAATCTAGAGCTTGAGTGGAAGCAAGACAGTAGTTTTATAGCCTAGGGTTTTCAGAAAGAGAGTAGTCCAAGCCATGAGGACTCTCACAGACACATATCCAAAGAAACTGACAGGATAAAAAAAGTGAGGACTCTCCCAGACACATATCCAAAGAAACTGACAGGATAAAAAAAAAAGTGAGGACTCTCCCAGACACATATCCAAAGAAACTGACAGGATAAAAAAAATATATAGAGGAAAAAGATTCTGGAGGGAGAAGAGACCTAAATCTACCAAATGCCCCCCTTTCAAAAATTATTTGGGCACGGGGCATTAACTGGCAAATGATGAGTCAGGCCCAAATGACCCGACCCGTGAGGATAAGACAGGTCAGAATAACCCAAGTAGAAATGAGCCAGGGTCCAAATCTGTAGAGGTCCGATTGGTCCGTTCGGGTCCGGGTCCAAATTCACATAGTTTGGCCCGTCAAGGCTAACACGTCGTTGCGGAAAAGGTCACTCCCAACCTGCTCTCTCTGAATCCAGCTGAGAATCTTAACCGCCTCGTCTATCTCAAGGCTCCTTGTGAACGTTGGCGGAAGGTCCTCCTCATCTGTTAGGGGAAGGTTATAAATAGAAGACCCCACTGTCACTTGGGGATAGACAGAATTTCTACCTTCTATACGTATTGGTATTCTTCCCTCCTACATTGTAATCCTTTGAGATACTCAATACCAAACTACCTTTCTGAAGTGGACGTAGGTCACACTGACCGAACCACTATAATTGCTTTTTCTCATTAATTATCGCATTTATTATCCATTATTCGACCGGTGTTGTCCGAATCTCATTTTGGCATCATCAGTTATGATTTTAACAATCAATTATTTATTTTTCAAATCTACTCAATTCTCTCCCCATTTATCCCATTATAATATATTAAAGTCAAAATTCTTGGCTTTAATTTTGACCGATAGTTATGATTTGAGGATTTACGGAAAAAATTCCAGTAGATGGTCGTTGCAGTAGAAAGAACCCGGTAGTTCGGGCTACACGATTTCAATCCTCCCGCCATTTTTTTTAATTTTTAGGTAGTCTAGGCAACGCTATCGTCTCTATGCGCAGATATGTTTTCACTTCTTTTTAGTTCTGTCTGACCCACTTATTCAGTTATTCTATTTCTTCTTCTTCCCATTTGTTTGTATTCTTTTTCTTAAAAAAGAAAAAACTAAATCAAATCTCATTGGATCAACTCACCTCACCATTCTTAGACATGTAATCTCAAGAGGCTACAATGACAAGTCTGTCCGAACATGAGGATGAAATCATAGTTACAAGGGACAATTACCGTACGGACGGCCCAAGACTCGACAATTACCCCATACCAGATGAAACATTACAATTTACCAGATGGAAGATCGTACACAAAAGGATGACCAAAATGGGACAGTTTTACCCTTTTTCCTACGATATCCTAGGGTTGTAGGATATCGAAGGATTTGATATCCCAGGCGCTTAGGATATCGCACAGTTCGATATCCTAAGCCTGTAGGATATCACACAGTTACCTACTCTCATTCAAAGCTTTCATCTTCTCACTCGACTTTTCCAACGATGAAAAAACTCTTGCTCCTCCCTGTCTCTTCCGGTCTTGCTTCACCGTATCTTTCATTAAGTCTCATCTCTCTCAAACTCTCTTGTCTCCCCAACCCTCTTTTTCTAGTGGTTTTATCTTGTGCTAAACCTCACAAACCCCATGGATTCAAAAGAGCCATGGTTTCAACTTTAACTCCAACTCCAACCCCATCGCAGCTGCAGATTCCATCACAGCACGATCTCAGCTCCACGCCACATCGCACCCGACGGCGTCCATCCCTCTCTCTTTTCCATCACGGAAATGAAAAGGGAGACAATGACTCTTTAACAGGCTAGAGTTCTAAAATTATGTTAATTAAGATTATTTTAAAGTTTTTATTGTGTTTTTTAAAGGATTTCTATTTTGTTTGTTTAAGGATTTCTGACATCCCAATAGGATTCTTGGCAACCAATGCATATATATGTTTATTATATTTTTATTCAACATTTTTTTTTAAATTCCAGATCGTTAATAAAACATAAATAGTGCAACCATCGAAAGAACACTACCCATTGAGAAAATGGGATAGTGAGCACAAAGATGATCAAATCACTGCAGTCCAACAAGTATATTAAAAAAAAATAGGAAGGACCCACACCGAAAAAGGTGTGGAAGTTTATTGTCGCTATAGCGAGATCAGGTCTCGCTACAGCGAGACTGTATTCTCGCTATAGCGAGACCTATTCTCGTTATATCGAGAATGGTCCCTGCCTCCTTTTGCTCTATTTTCCTCGCTATATCCTCTATTTTCCTATGTTTCTCGCTACATCCTTGTTATAGCGATAATATGTTTATGTGGAAAAAAACTATTCTCACTAAGAGGGCGGTCTGTGAATGAGGTGTTGAGCAAATTTTATTTATTTTATTTTTTTAAAATGTTTTTAACAAACATATAGGAAAAAAAGCCTCGTGCAGTTCAATGGAACTTGGTTCACTCTTCATATGAGAATTCTCTATTATTTCTTCCCATCATTGAAAGCGATAAATCTAGTATAAGGCTCAACTTCCATTGAATTGAATTGAATTTTGGCCAATGCCTTAAAAGTGGGTCTCATTTCTATAAAGCACAAGTGATGGATGGGCTTTGATTTCAAAATTCGTCTCAATGATCTCCATCTTTGCAAGTGAATCTAAAAGCATTTGCTGGTTAATCTTTTAGTAAATCTCCATCTTGGCAAGTGCAAGTTTTGGCATCACCCGATAATTGTCCAATTAACATGACACATACTAATAAAGGCATGGAAAAATATTCCATGACATGCATACAAACCAAGTAATTTTTAACCATGAAATTGCACCTTGAGGAAAACCTGATACCCATACATAATTAAAGCAACATGGGAGTCCGCATTCATCACACATCCACCTTTCCATAAGCTAAAATCACAACTAGTCAAATGATCAATACCAACTGTTTGCAATTCCAGAATATATGGACACAACCAACACTCTATACATTCATTTATAATATTGGAATATCCATTTACAAAAAGGCAATATTTCAACAACGTCCAAGCACATTTGCAAAATCCAACATCTAACACCAATTCCCAGCATCCAACATAAAATGAAATAACTTAGAGACATAGGAGTAGAGCCGAAAATCCAATAGAACTAAGCAAATTACATTAATAACAACCTCCAACATCAAATCCCAACAAAAAAAATGGATAGAACTAAGCAACCTCTAACAACCACCAAGATTACAAAACCCAATTGCCGTTAATTCCTTGAAATGGGTAGCATCCAAAACCAACATTCAACTTCTCGGTAATCAGTGGTTAGACTGGATATCTTCAGAACATGAGAATCCCATACAATGGGTGTGCCACATAGAACAGTAGCCACCTCATTGCATAAACCTTGTACTGGTGAGACCGCTGTGCACAACTGTTCTCTCAAAGATGACTGTGCGATTGATGAATCTTGATTCAAAACGTTCAGCATACTCAGCATCCTTAAAGCTTTCAGTATTGAAACGAGAGGAAGACCCAGCTGGTCGCATCCCTTTTCCCTTTTTAGGAGCCATGCTGTACCATGGAAAGTCACAGACACAAATAAACAAACATATAAGGTGCAATCAGCTGATTTAGGCAATCCAACAAACACTTAGTGTGTAGAAAAATCATAAAGAGAAATTCATTGTTTCCGCAGATTCAGAAAAATGGTGCAAACTAGACAGTATGGAAATTATATGAATGGTGACAGGATGGGAGCTAAAAGAGACCAGAAATGCCTATGAAACTTAAAAAAAAAAAAAAAAAAAGGAAAAGAGAGAATGAATGACAACTAAACAAAGAACCCATTCCTAATGGTACATATGTCCGATTTTAATTTTGTTAATGTAAACATATCTCCGTCCGTATAGTAAAATATAAAAACAAATTTAAATTTTTAATGTAAAAAATCAACCAGAGCGTTCTCGCTATAGCAAAAGCCACTCTCAAATAGAATGATAACTCCCTCCATTTTATCATCTACTTTACACAAGCAAATAGAATGATAACTCCCTCCATTTTATTGTAAATAACAAATGTGCATAGATTACATATCACAGTCTCATGAGAAGCAGCCTCTCTCTATATAGTCAGACGATCTCATGCCCTGCAATCCCAACCATCCATTGCCCATCAGATTATAGTCCAAATGGTACATATGTGTGTGCTTTTATATACTAAAAATCATGATGATCTGGTATAAATGCAACTAAGGGTAGAGTTTGGATTGGAAGTGCACAATATTAGTACCTATAAAGACTCAGAATGCCTTATTTTCTAGTGAGTAACAACTTCATACATTTTATTATAACATAGAAATTCGAAAAAAAAGTCTTCACAAATGGACTATTAAATAGGTTAATGGTGAAAGATACAAGATGAGGGGAGCAGTATATAAATAAAAAATAACACATCAAATGCAAGAAGATAAACAAAATAATGCATTTTATGGAGGAATCTAAATCTTAATATGTGACTTATGGTTTCCATCAAAAGAATCAAATCAGAAAAAAGACTTATCAATACCACATTTATATGATATTTTTTTAAGGCATTCAGAAATTTTATGGTCCCACATACCTGCTATGATGAATAAGAAGTTTAAAGTACGGATGAAAGAAGATGGAATGGCAATATCCTATCGGAAAGCACAAGAGAAAACGCCAAAGATGGAAACGGACCTCCTTAGCGAAAACGGAGAAGATGAAAACAGTCCTTTTTGTGGTGAAAAACTGTGATATGTGACGAGATGGGAGTAGGTAACCGTGTGATATCCTACAGGCCTAGGATATCTAACTGTACGATATCCTAAGATCCTGGGATATCGAATCTTGCAATATCCTATAACCCTAGAATATCGCAGGAAAAAAGGGTATTTCGGTCCCATTTTGGACGTTTTTTGTGTACGATCTTCCATCCGGTAAATTGTAATGTTTCATCTGGTATAGGGTAATTGTCGGGTCTTATGCCGTCCGTACGGTAATTTTTCCTAGTTACAATAAGATACGCATTGAAAAAGATGAAAGGATGGCTTGTCCCATTACCCATCAAAGAGAAGACGGTTTTTACCTACATGAAAGAGATATGCCCGACTTATTCTTCGATTTCTTCTCTTGTATTTGCGATCTTTTATCCCAAGAAGGGTCAGAAAAGTTTGTTCTCGATAGATGGATAGTATTCAAAGTGTATCCTTTCAAGAATTGAAGATGGACATAGCACCGAAAGTGTATAGTGTGCAACAATCCATTTTTTACCAAGATTAAAGGGAGTTCTAGGTTTTAAGAGAATCGAGTAGCGCCACTCCCCTCATACTTTAAGAAAAAAATGAAAGAGGTTTGACGGACTTTGTTTGTATGGCCTGAACAATGGGGTCCTTTTTCGTACAATGGCCAACTAATGGGATTTCTCCCATAAGATTATATATATAGGGGCCAGCTCCCCTAAGCTCAAGCTTGGGATAAGGTAAGCTCAAGTGTATGGCGGGGCCCACTTGGGGACCCACATGGGGATGGAGGTGGAGGTGATTTTAAGGACTCCATAATATCTTCCTCTCAGCAAAAAATCAGCCCCAACCGTGATCTCCATCATCTCCATATGAGCCCAAAAGTTTAATGGCTAATAGTCAATTCGAATCGATACATAGTCAATCCAACGGCCCAATAAATTCGGAACTAACCGAAAGGTTGTGGACATGTGTAATTTAGAGGGTTCATGTGTTTGATTCATTTAGATGGACCAAAGAAGGGCCCCATAAGCATGTGCTTACAAAAGTTTCTTCTAAGCTTGAGCTTAGGGGAGCCTTGATGGATACCTCAATATATATTACTAAGATAACAAGAATTTTGGTGTGACTCGATACTAACTTGGATTTCAAGAAAGAGGATCCGTACCCAAATTTATTGGGTCTGACCCTTTCAATTAACAAGGCAGCCGAATATCCATTGATGGGCAGTGAGGTCCACTATATAAAGGCTAGAATGACTTAATACCAAACCTTAATTTTATAAATTTAAAAGCTATGCAACTGTAATAGCACAATTCACAGTCGGATTGTACCGCTTGTTATTGATGGGGGCGTTGTCCGAATATCTGCTAACGTCAAGTGATCCTAAGTGTTAGTATTGTGGGCCATCAAATGAATACTAACACTTGTTAGTAACCACAATACTAACAATATGTGGGTACATTCATTTGATGGCCACTCACCGTCACATTTATCTTCATATTTTTAATCGCATAAACCTAAAATTCTCTTTTGAGGGGCCCTTACGATAGTCACTTGAAAAGAATAATGATATTGTCGCTCAATTTTGATATTAAGCGATGACATCGTCGCTAGCTGAAAAAAGAAAACTGAAAAAAGAAGAAAACTGAAAAAAGAAAAAATGGCAGGAAGACCGGTTTTGTTTTATAAAACTATGGAATTCTTTTTTGTGCATAGGACCTCTACCTTGATTTTTCGGATAAATTCCTCAACATTCTATCATCAAAAATTATATGACATTTGTACTACTGTTTTAAATTTCGCTCTTCAAAACCCATATTCAAAGTGTAGAAACATTAGAGTAATTTACGAATCATTTGTGGGTCACAATTATTTTATCCAAATCATTAACATTCTTAGATTAATATCATTAATACACTCAGTTTCATATCTTTTAGTTTTTAATGGGTTTTGAGAATTTGTTAAATACATCCAAATAATCCAAATACATTTAAACCACTGAATGTATTCATTTACATGACTATGAAAAGTGAAAATAATAATTGGAGAAGCATAATAAAATGTTCAATGATCCCTAATTCCAAACAACGATTCTGAACTAATTCTATGATTGCAATCCTATGATTATACAATGAGGGGACCGAATATAAGATTATAATCTCATTCTTGTCGGTTTCCAAACCAACTAAGTCCAAAATATCTAATAACTCATTGAGTCCTATGCCTTTTATTTTATATTAAATACAAAGATGGATATTTGCTGAATGGATGAATAGCGGGTGTGCGCCAATGCCGGGGACGGAGGGTTAGCAGATTTGGGGGTTTTTTAGAGAGGGAAAAAGAGATCGGGAGGGGAAAGAGGGGTGGGGACTATGGGTTATTTTAAGTGGGGGCTGGGCCAAACTCCATTTAGGCCCCTAATAGGCTTTTTCCAATTTTGAAGGGGGCAACCTGATATATGTAGGTCCACCCCTGGTTGACACCCATACATTATACATATGGAAATTCACATTCACACCTTTACATATCAACCTGCTTAGACATGCACGAGCGCATTCATCATCATACAAACATCTTCATATTCATCTCCATGTAACAACTTCAACAACCCTAATATCACAAAATCATAAAATTGCAAAATTACAACTTCAACCATGTAACGACACACTCTTTCATATACATGATAGAAATCACAAAAACAGTTCATGAATGCAGCCCTAAAATCAAGCACATCAACAAAGGGTAAGTTCATATATACCCTAGAAACCAAAATCAAGAGATGAGAAGTTAGTCATGCATGGTTTGCGATGGGAGTGGAGGGTTGGTAGATGAATAGTAAGAGGAATACCTCCTCGGTCGTCCGCCTGTGGGCCACAAAAAGGAAAAAGTAGACAATGAAGATACCGACAAGTGTTTGGGAGGAATGAAAAGTTGGAAAAACTCAGTAGATGGGTGACCTGGAGGAGCTTGGGACCACAACAAGTTGGAGCGTCACTATCGATGGAGAGGGGAAGGGGAAGGGAAGAGATGAGGAAGAGGAAGAAAGCAAAAGATCGGGGCGCGGGGTGTGTTTTTATCCCATGGCAACGAGCAGCAATATCACTACTCATGAAAAATAAAAAATAAATAAACTAGAAAAGGCTGATGGGACTACTCGGGGCCATAAATGTCTTAGGGGTTCCTTTTGGTCTAATAAGGGTCTAAAGGTTTTTTTTTTTCGGTAAAAACCCTATAAATAATCATGTAAATAAACAATTAGCTTAGAAAACTAGTAAGGATGGAGAGATTCAGAACGGTGTCAAATATAAGATAAAAGGGGGATGGCTGAAATGGAAACCTGCCAGTAGAGTGCTTTATGATGAGCATATATTAACAAAAATGATGGTAAAATTTTACAAGATAAGTGTTAAACTTGTTATAGCCTATGAAGCTGAATTTGCCCAATAAAAAACCAACATATGCACAAAATGAGTAAGACGAGTTGAGAACTTACATGAATATGAATAAATCTAGGAAAAACATAATCAGAAATGTCTCCCATTTGGGGAGCTTTTAGGAGTAAGCATAAACAGGTCATAAATTATGAGAGGCCCATTTAAGATGGTTTGGATACGTATGGCGCAGTTCAGCAATAATGTTATTGAAAAAAGTTTTTTATATACAGGTTGATGGCCTACTAAAGAAAAGGGGTACAATGAAGAAGACATAGAAAGAATAGTAAGGATGGATATAAAGAAGTGCGACCGTATAAGAGGATTTGAGCTCAAGATAAATTAAAAATGGAGAAATATAACATATTATGCAAAGTTCTTGTAAAAAAATGATGAATAATGTCTAAAAGATTGTGAAATGAGACTACTTCCAATTAAGTGAAGTGCCTCGACGTATTGTTGATCAAAAGTAAGAGAGTGAGAGAGAAAGAGAGTATTAATAGTCATGACATGAGTGATGCTTTCCACCGTGCGTGTATGTGAGTTTTTGGTAGAGAGTAGGGACTATGGCCCTTCTTTCTTCCTTGTCTAACCAAAACCCATCAAATTAAAGGGTCACTTTGGAGTTGGTGTTGCACGGACCTTTGTTGTTGGTCCATGTATCCTCACCACTACAAACCAACCATTCGTGGGACCATTGGTTGATGAAATGTTGCTGGATCAAGTAACATTTTTCATCTTAGCCATTAATTTTATGACTACTAATTTAATTATTAGAATATCCTCTAATAAGGGCCCGTTTAGATGTATACAGAATAAAATATTTACAGATTTAATTATTGCAAGAATAGTATAGAATAGAATAATGTAATATTATAATATTACAATATTTTTGCTGTTTGGCGATTTTTGAAGAATCTTACAGATTTTAAATTGAGTTGTTTGGAAGATGCTATGATTAAAGTAAATTACATTATTAGAATAAATTTTTATTAAATATTTTAATATAAATGTAATTTACCACATCTGGATAAAAAAAGTAGTGTGAATAGTAAAGTTCAACTGCAATGTTTTTACCTTAAGTTACTTTTCTTTTATCACATAAAACCATAGTAAAGTATAGTAAAGTAAAGTCAATATAAAAAACAACTACTTTACAACTCTCTCTCCCACTTTGTTTTACCACATACTTCATTTCACCTTACTTTACCTCACATTTACTATGATATGACATCAATCTTTGATTTTACTTTACCACACCTATAAATAAGTCACTTTTACTTATCATATAAAATACGATAAAATATGATAAAGTAATATTGAATAAAAAGAAAATACTTTACCATTCATTCCCACTTTACTTTACCAAATATTTCATCCCACCTTTACTTTACCCCACCTTTACCGTGCTGTGACATTTACTTTTACTTTACTTTACCATATATGTAACATCATGATGGATTTGAAAGTCTTTACTTTACCCTACCACTTTGTAATCGTCATTTTGAAAGATTCTTATCTTGTAGAAATTTTTCTACATGGGGGAGCTGTAGGAAAAAATATTGAGCTTTTTGAAAGAAAAGATCTTTTCTTCAAGTTTTTCTTGGGTTACCAAATGCACAAGATTCTCTTCTTTAGAAAATAAAAGATTATATTCTATAAAAGATTATTTTCTTGTGTTTTTTTTGTGCATCCAAACAGGCCCTAAGGGGGTGTTTGGATAACTACATAATATAATATCAATAAGTTTAAATATTGTAAGATTTCATTATCATAGAATAAATAGTGTCATATTATTATATAGTGTCACTTGTGGTGTTTGGCAATTTTTACAAATTTCAATATGCCTTTGAAGTGTTTGGCAATTTATAAAAAAAAACTCACAAGATGATATATACTAAATAAAAAACGGAATGAGAGTAATTAATTGACCCAATGCAGGACCCACTAATTAGTAATCACATGTGTTAATAATCATGGTAGGACCCACAATTGTTAAAAAATCACATGATTAAATGTTAAAACCTGGAGATCCAAGCAATACTGTTTGATTAAGGTAGGTCCGCCAAATGTTGATAGCCATAGTGTAATACATCTAATGGTGATTATCACAAATGAGCCTATCTATTTTATTTTATTTTTTTGATAAAACTTTATCTAATGTCAAGCATCATTGATGAATCTATCTATGAGAAATCATTATGAGACCCATTTGATATTTGTAGTCATACTAACACAAGGGGAGCTATCAAATAGTGGGGCCAATTTAATGATGACAAACTTCTAACTACAATCACACAATTCAATTTTGGTAATTAATTAGAAACCCAGCTAATTTTGATAGTATGGGACCCACCTAATGTTGGTAATCATGATGAATGGTCTCTAGTGTGACATTAATAAGACTTTCATAATATTGATAATTAAAAATGACCATGTAATTGTGATATAGGTATAGGACCCCACATTAAATTTGAAAGTATTGTGGGGCCAATGTAATATTAGGATTCATAGTTGCAATGATGATCATTAAATGTTAAAACTTATAGTGAGCCACTATAATTAATAGTTGCCCATGAGTTCTTTCTAAATAAAAAAGATTTTGTAACAAAAGATTATCTTATCCAGCATATCCTTGAATAATGTAATATGAGCAAACACCTCCTTTTTTGGTGCATAGATTATATTCTAAATTAGCATATAATATGATAAAACCTCTTGAAATATCTTGTTTCCAAACACCCCTTAGCCTGATTTTTGTACCATAATCCATCTACAGTAAGGCCTGAGACTTGGATGGCCTTGATTGGCATACAATTTTGCCACGTTACAGTAGATCACGAAACATTGAGAATAAAAGCCAATTTCCCTTCTACCCCCAATCCGATCTTCTTCAAACTCTCTCTCGCCAAACACATGGTAAGTAGTCTTTTGCCACACCTCTCTAATGGTCTTTCACATTCTGCCCTCTTGTCTTTGTAATCACAATATTTACATATTTTTTCATGCTATCAATTTCAGATTCTTCTGATTGCAAATGAATTTGTTTTAATTTTTCATTAGTTTTCCATTCTAAATCATGCCTTCACAGAAAAATCCTTCACAACAGCCCACCCAATCACATCTCTTAATCTTGAAAAAGAGAAATTTTGCAATCTGGGGATCAGCTCTTCTCATTCTGTTCCTAGCCCTGTCCTTCAAAATTCCCGACACTAGTAGATACCTCACAATCCTCTCCCCGAAATCAACCCTCATATCACACCCTCTGAAACCCACAATTGTAAACAGATTACTTGGGTTTTTTTCATCAAAGCAACATGACAGAAAAACACCCAAAACACCCAATTCCAAGCCCCACTTCTGTGTTCTTTGGATGGCTCCCTTCCTTTCTGGAGGTGGTTATTCTTCAGAAGCTTGGTCTTATATTACAGCTTTGGATAGAGACTCAGGGAACCCAAAATTTAGTTTGGCAATTGAGCAGCATGGGGATCTAGAAAACTTTGACTTCTGGGATGGTTTACCTGAAAAAGAAAAGAATCTGGCCATCAAGCTTTATAGTACAGAGTGTAGGATGAATGAGACTGTTGTGATCTGTCACAGTGAACCGGGAGCTTGGTATCCACCTTTGTTCCAAACCTTGCCCTGCCCGCCCACCGGCTATGAGGAGCCACTTTTCGTCATTGGCCGGACCATGTTCGAGACTGATAGGCTCAATCCTGAACATGTCAGGCGATGCAAACGAATGGATTCAGTTTGGGTCCCTACTGATTTCCATGTATCCACATTTGTCCAGAGTGGGGTTGAGACGACAAAGGTTGTGAAGATGGTTCAACCTGTTGATGTAGACTTCTTTAATCCATCGAAATATCGAACCTTGGATCTCCCCTATCATGGGAAGTTGATTTTGGGCTCTGATGGTTCAGATTTAAAGGGGATGTCAAAGGAGAGGAAAGAGTTTGTTTTCTTGAGTATTTTCAAGTGGGAATATAGGAAGGGATGGGATGTGCTGTTGAGATCGTATTTGGAAGAATTTGACAGCAGTGATGAAGTTTCATTGTATCTACTGACAAATCCTTATCACTCTGAAAGCAATTTTGGGAATCAGATTGTGAAATTTGTTGAAGATTTTGGACTAGAGAAGCCTGGTAATGGGTGGGCGCCAGTGTATGTGATTGATACCCATATCCCTCAGTTTGATCTTCCAAAAGTATACATGGCTGCTGATGCATTTGTTCTTCCATCAAGGGGAGAAGGCTGGGGTCGGCCACTTGTAGAGGCAATGGCAATGTCTGTGCCAGTGATTGCAACAAACTGGTCTGGTCCAACTGAGTTCTTGACGGAGGAAAATGGCTACCCATTGGCGGTAGATCAAATGAGTGAAGTAGCAGAAGGGCCATTCAAGGGTCATATTTGGGCTGAGCCCTCTGTGAATAGGCTGAGAGTTCTGATGAGGCATGTGATGAGCAACAGAGAGGAGGCTAGAAGGAAAGGGATGCAGGCAAGGGAGGATATGGTGAGGAGATTCTCACCTGAGGTTGTCGCAGGCCTCGTCACTAAACAGATATTGAAGATTATTGCTGAGAACATATAGATTCTTGAACGAGACATGATCATAGAAAGAAGCAAGGACCCAAGGAGCCCCTTTGACAATGTTCCTGATGTTACATTCATTGGTATGATCTCAATTTCTAGTGCTTGATTACAAAACCAGGATTTAAAATTTTTAGAAACCTCAAATTGAAAATGTTCAATGTATATTTTGGAAGTTATTGACTTAAAAAGGAGAGAGAGACAAAAAAGGAAAAAGGAAAAATATGTTGTTCTGCCTTGGCATTAGTTCAATCCTGTCCTGAAAACACGCATATGTTGATTCTATTGACTATACTTTAATTTCTTTTTTCAACTATGTTGCAATTTAGGGCACTTAGCCACTATTTGGGTTACCTTTCTAGTAAATAAAAAACAAAAGTCTGCTTCAATCATGGGTCAAGATGGTGAAACAAGCTATTTTAAAAAGATTGGCTTAGCGTTGAACTGAAGCTTTATCACTTTTGATTTTGAGTTTTTGTAAGACAATAGAAACAACTTGATTGTCCACTAATTTTGAAGATAAATGAACTAGAGCTGGAAGGTTGTTTATCTGTCTTTAGATCCTGTCAAATGACATTTTGAATCTGTCCAGGACTCCATGATTCATCTCATTTTTCTCTTGCACAACTGGCCAATAAGAACACAATCTCCGGACTTTATTGAAGACTCAATCAAGACTTTAATTCTTTGTGCTCCACGGCAATAAAGAATGGGATTTTGTCAGATAAATCTAAATTATGAAGTTGATAATCTAAGAATTGTGGGTATTTTGATTATGTGATCTGAGAAATACTAGTATACTTGTCATCTCGTCATATTAATGTTCTCCTGATCTCTGCTGTTTCTTTTTCACCTCTATGACACCATGATGTTGATGCTAATCAAGCATTCAGTTTCTTTTCTTCAGTAGTGACCAATTCATGATGCTTCCTGTGCATATTGCCTTTTTTTTTTTCCTTTTCATTTCATTTTTCTCAGCCTAGCAATCGTACAGGTGCGGTCCACCTTCTTCTGACCCAGATTGTTTATCTGTTTGACCTATCATGGGTGGGGACTTGCCGGATTACCACTAACCTTTTTTTTAACTATAGCTGTAACTTATATTAATAAGAAGGGAAAATACAGCGAAGTACAACAATTACCACTAACCTTGGATAGGGCATTCCAAATCTCCTCCCCTGCTATCCTAACCTATGCTGCATGGATACTTCAAAATTACATATCGTGTCGTATCGTGTCCAATACTTCACTTTTTATGTGTAAAATCAGTGTCCCTGCCTTACCCATGTATGTCCCTATCGTAACCATGCCATATCCAGGCATCACAGATCCCAACCCTCCTTGGCATTACAATGCTCTGATGGAGAACTCCATTGATATTCAAGTATCAAGCTAGAATGACCAATTCCAGAATGTACGTTTTTGGCATCCGTTAGCTTTTCTAACTGCCCCATTTATTGTGTCATTTGAATTTTTTTTCCAAATTTACAAATCCCCAAAGAACTTTATACTAGTCTCCATTCTAAGGTGTTCACTGCAACTTTTAAGTTAATGAAAATAGAAATAGAGATTCATCTGCAGAATTAGAGACATGTTTGCAACTTTAACTTATAGTTTGTTTGTTTTTTTGTTTTCTTTGTGCATGTGGTATTTCAGTGACCAATTATCATTGGAAACCCGCTCTCTAGATTTGCATAATCAAGTTCTAGAATTTCAAGTTTCTGCCCTTTCCAGTCACATCAAAGATATCATCTTCCAGTTAGTTGACCATTAAGGAAGTTTTCATGCACAGGAATTCTCTCCAAATTGGCACCCATCTGGACATGATACCAATTTTGGTGGACTACTGCCAAACAATCTAGAGAAAGGGAGACACTCAAACAGGCCCTAATATCTTTCTGTTAACAGTCCACTGTCAACTTTTTGTAGTCTTGAAATCATTTCCCTGCCCTTTTAAACATGATGATGGTGCAATGAAAGGGGCCATATATGTTCCTGCAACCTATCTTTTTAGAGTAGATGATGATAACACTTCACAGGATATGATAATAAAAAATTTCTATAACTAAGTTAACTCATCCAGTCACTCAGCTTCAAGTTGGAAGTTACTAGTTGTTTCATCCATTAAGTCTCACTTTCATCCTCGAACAATCGTATGCTGTAGCGCCATTTAATTCCTCGTGATTTTGTTTATCACATTATATATCCTCTCAACAGGCTGTCCACAAAACAGTCAAAATTAGTATTTGGAGGTTTAATTCACGACATTCTCCATGTTATAAAATGAAGGTTTATCGTACTTGGTGTCTGTAGGGTGCAACCAATTTTCATTGAATAATTGAAGCATCCACCATCTCTTTCACCCACAGCAATTTCTTTTCAGAAAGGGCCACCACTTGAGTTGTAATTGGTTTAAGTCTGTTGGAGTCAATATATGGCATTTCCACACCAATATCTTTTCAAGAAGAGTTGTTTGAGTTGTTATCAGTTTAAACAGATTGAACTCATTATCAGTGGCGAATCCAGAAAATATATTTTGGGGGGGCTTGAGATTATCGTGCTTAAAATTTTGGAATCCAACTGTTGGCTTGATTATATCCAACATAATATAATTGAGAATTTCATTGAAAATTTACAAAAATTCAAACTTGAGATTTCATTCAAACTTTCACAATTGACATCTTCGAGTTTTCATATCCTGAAAACCTTTCATGATATTATCATTGTCGATCTTTTCAAAAATTTCTCTCTCTATGTATGTAACTAAGATATCACTCAACCATTCATCACTCATTCGATTGCGTAACCGAGTCTTTATTATATTCATGGTTGAAAAATGCTCTCTCAACCGATGCAGTGGCGACTGATAATACTAATGCCAAAGTCATAAGCAAGTAAACCAATGAATATACTTTATTTCTTCTTGTCTTCACCATTGCTCTTGCAAGATCACCAATCCCATCTAAGCTTCCAAATTCATCACTAGAATGCATGTCGGCGATATAAGTGTCAAGTTGATTATGAATGAGCAATATACTGATATTTCTATACGGGCTTTGGCTTTGGGCAATTGGGCTCTAACATTTAGATTTTGGGTGGGCTTTGTATATTTTTTTTGGGTGGGCTTGGTCACCTATACCTTAGTATATGTAATTTAAAAAAAAAAAATAATGGGTAGGCTTGAGCCTACCCATTAATGTACATGCATCCGCCACTGCTCATTATCTGCTATTTTTCTTTTTCTGTTGGGAATATGGCCTCTTTTCCAAACATTCGCCCACTAATCTCTTATACAGATCAGGCATGAGCGGTGGAAAAAGAAATAGAAGGGAATTAAGTGAAAACACACAAAATGACAAAAAGTTATTCCTGCCCTCTTTTTTTTCTCATTTAGTGCCTTTTAAGAGTATCTTTTTTTCATTTTGTGACTTTAAGTGTAGTTTTTTTGTCATTTTGGGTTTTTACTCTCAACTCCCTCTTCTTTTTTTTCTCTTGATTTGACCCTGAATTTTATCTCACTTTACCCCTCATGCAAACAAGCATGCCCTTAGGTAATGCACTTGACCCGCCACACTCCATCTCTTTCCTTCCTCCTCTTTTTTCCTTCTCAAACCCTCTTTTTTCCTTCTCAAGCCCTTCCAGCCAAGCTCAAAAACAGACCTTCTTGGAAAGAACCAAGAGAAGCCCCAAAATACTCAAACCCACATTCTCAAGGCTGCAATAGTGGGCACCTTCCACTATGGCATAGCTGTTGTGAAAACTATCTTGATAACCCAAAGAAACCCCTTTTGCTTGTTGCGGAAGGAGGAAGCCAAAAAACCCCTTTCTCCAAGTGGCTCTTCACTTTCCTGCTTTAATCCTTTTTTGAAAACGTAATCCTGTGTTAAGGGTCGGGGGTTAAATTTAAGTGACCAAAATTCTCTTTTTAAGTGACCAAAAATGTCAATAATGACCATCCAATGGGATATTGATACATAAGACCCATTTCCTTATGTACATGGCATTTAGAAAGAGCTTAGATGAATAAGTTTGATGTACTACTATAAAAATCTCCACCTTGTCATCTAAATCTGATCCAACACTCACCTAGTCCATAGTTGTTGCTCCATACAACTCACCTCACTCACTAACATAAAAAAGGAATTGGAGAAATGAACCTAAATGTAAAATGCATAAATTATAGTGAATGTGTGAGAAAAAAAAATGATAAAAACATACCTTGAATATTGCAGAATAGAAGGGCACACCCTAAATGTAGAAAGAGAAATTATAGAGTGAATGTGTAAAAGAGAAAGTATATTTTTTAGGGACTTGATGCGAGAGGTTTGTTGAGAGAGGAGATTAGCTAAATATAATTATAACAGGTCATCATGAGAGAGAGAGAGAGAGAGAGAGATTATGTGAACGATTTTGGGAGGAAACCACGTGAATATGAGAGAGAGAGAGAGAGAGAGAGAGAGAGAGAGAGATTATGTGAACGATTTTAGGGAGGAAACCATGTGAATGGGTTGAGATAATATAGTAAAGGATCACATCATGACGTGGACTATACTAGCATTAGATTGGAAAGAAGCTAGAGTGTAGGCAAAAGGCAACCTGGTCCATCCTTTGGATGACTACAAAAAAAAGAAAAACTTCTATAGTGATACTTAACCATTCCATGTTTAGGCAAGTGGGCCACACGATCGTGCCATAACCACTGGATATGTGTCGCAGTGTTTCGTTGATGTCTTGACTACCATTGATGTTTTATCTTATAATGAAATAGAAATTGTGTGAGGGTTCAGGGTGATTAAAGGGTCCATGTGCTTGAAAGTTGAATAAAAAGAAAGGTTAAAGATTTGTAATTTTTAAATGCAGGCCGTACGTACATGATTTCTAAGAGTGGGCTTAATCTTTAATTCCTAAAAAGTAGATCTCGTGTTGTAATTTCTAGAAAAGATCGGTCCCATGTATCACAATTATGAAGGTGGGTCCAAAGCTTTAATTTCTAGGGTGGATCCCACATTGTGATTCCTTCATATGACCTCCACATCCAATAAACTTTCTAAAGGTGGGCCTCATATTTTAACTCTTAAATGTGGGGTCAAATGTTATAATTTCTAAAGGTGGGGCCTTAGATACTGATTCATACCAGGATTTCTAAAGATGGGTCTGTAAAATGCATAAAATGCTTGGTGTGTAAATGGAAAGTAAAGTGAAGGAATTAGTAGCTAGTATGAAAATATCAAATGGACAATGAGATTTATGTGGTTTGACAATGCCTACAACCACAACCCAAACGGGGTACCTCCCGGTTAGATTTTTACTAGCAAAACCCCGTGGATAACCACGAAACCACCAAATACACAGATTGATATGAATTATTTTTAATAAATTTATTAATTAGTAAACTTGTGAGTCCTTTTTTTTGTTGCTAATTTGATCTTTATATTTTTTTCCAAATGTTTTATTCTTTAGGTGAGGCATGAATTGATTAAGAAAGATCAAATGATCATAGAATTAATAAATTGACCTGATATATTTAAGTGGGACCAAGATGAATGGGGTCCATCATTTCTATTTCTAACTGTTCATAAAATCATATATTCCGGGCTAGGATCCATTAATTGATAAGATCAAATGATCATAGACCTCTCAAATTGACCAAACCTAACCTATTTAAGTGGGACCCCCAAGATAAATGGGGTCCACCATCTATATTCTAACCGTCCAATAAATCATATTATGCGGGATGGGACCCATGAATTGATTAAGAAAGATCAAAGGATCAAATGATCGTAGGCCTAACAAATTGACCTAATATATTTAAGTGGGACCCAGTTGAATGGGGTCCACCATCTTTATTATAACCGTCCATAAAATCAAATAATGCGGGCCGGGACCATTAATTGATTGATAAAGATCAAATGATCATAGACCTCTTAAATTGACCAAACCTAGCCTATTTAAGTGGGGCCCCCAGGATGAATGGGGTCCGCCATTTATATTCTAACCGTCCATAAAACCATATGATGCGGGCTGGGACCCATGAATTGCTTGATAAAGATCAAATGATCATAGACCTCACAAATTGACTAAACCTAACCTATTTAAGTGGAACCCCCAGATGAATGGGGTCTACCATCTCTATTCTAACCGTCCATAAAATCATATTATGCGGGATGGGACCCATGAATTGATTTAAAAAGATCAAAGGATCAAATGATCGTAGACCTAACAAATTAATCAAATATGTTTAAGTGAGACCCAGATGAATGGGGTCCACCATCTCTATTCTAACCGTCCATAAAATCATATGATGCGGGCCGGGACCCATGAATTGATTGATAAAGTTCAAATGATCATAGACCTCATAAATTGACCAAATCTAATTTATTTAAGCGGGACCCCAAAGATGAATGGAGTCCACCATCTATATTCTAACCGTTTATAAAACCATATGATGCGGGCTGGGACCCATGAATTGCTTGATAAAGGTCAAAGGATCAAATGATCATAGACCTCACAAATTGACCAAACCTAACCTATTTAAGTGAAACCCCCCAAATGAATGGGGTCCACCATCTCTATTCTAACCATCTCTATTTTAAACCGTCCATAAAATCATATTATGCGGGATGGGACACATGAATTGATTAAGAAAGATCAAATGATCATAGACCTAACAAATTCACCAAATATTTTAAGTGGGACCCAGATGAATGGGGTCCACCATCTTTATTCTAACCGTCCATAAAATCAAATGATGCGGGCCGGGACCCATGAATTGATTGATATAAATTTAGCACATCTGGTGTGTTGGCTTATTTAGGGATCTCATGGAGAGATTTTAGGCTTTTGAGTGGAAGATGATTTTTGATAGAGAGATTTTAGGTCTTTTGAGTGTGTAATAGATATAGAGATTTTAGGGATAAGGGCAACTCCGGAAATGACATTGCAAAAGGCTTGAGGTTGTGCCAGGTGTCTTTATGTGAAGAAGAGTACATCCCTTTAGTAATATAGATATAAACTCTATGTTAAATATATCGAGTCAGGACAGACGTTTAAGAATATATTGATCCAGATCAAAGACCCAATTAATATCTCGCCCATGAATCAGGCCCATGGGACTAAAACAGTGCTCAAATAGTCAGGATCCGGAGAGGAACTCCACATGGGTCACACCTAATTTAAAATATGTGTCACTTAAAATAAAGGCCCGCTTAATATATGAGATATCATCAAATTAATACAAACCCACCAGAAATGGATATATCTATGATTAAAAATTCACACCAATTTTTATATCACTAGGAATAGGTAGTCATTAAAATAGTTAATCTCAAAGAATGACTGACGAATAGTTAATCAAGCCCATTTAGGGATCTCATGGAGAGATTTTAGGCTTTTGAGTGGAAGATGGTTCTTTATGAACAGATTTTTGACATTTGATTGTGGGTTAGATAATGAAGTAAAATCCTTGATTATGTTATTAATCTCAAAGATTGATTGATTGAAAAAATATCAGGCACATGGGCCTAAAACAACATATTCATGCTGATCCAACATATATAAACATGGACCATTTTATTTTTTGAAATTGGAGTCCATAAAAAATATTATATTTCTTAAACATAAGCATGAAATTAAAAAAATAATATATTTTGAGATTCCTGTATGGAGTAGGAGAAAAGATTACCTTATTCTATGAAGATGATGTATTTGTTGCTCGGACGGTTTGCAAACATAAATTAAGATCGAGCCCCTTCCAACTTCAAGTACGATGTGTGAGGTCCTTATTTTCTTAGAGCTTTGGTCTGATGATAGTTAACAGTCTGAAAATTAAGAATGAAAAAAAAAATCAATACCTCGTCAAGAACATTTCAAAAACTGTCCTGATTGGACTGCATTTGGGTCCCACAGTCCAAGACACCCAAAGTTTGTGAAAATCGCACTCACAAAGAATCTGGTACATGAATTCACGCTTGCATATCCGGGTGGCATGATAGTGGGTCCCACTGGTCCCCGTTGACAGATCGACCCTAGACTCAGACAATCCCGGGATAGTATGACCTATTTAAAATTTTTTATTTAATAATTGATCTGTGATAAGATCATAAAGTGGGTCCCATAACTTTTTTAAATAAAATTAAAACACTTTAATATTTCTAATCACATGATCAGTAGCCCCCTAACCACATGATAAGAGGACATCTTACCCCAGGGCATGTCATTGTTTTTTTTTTTTATTTTCTTTTTCTTCCAGTTTGCCATAAAGTTCAATTTATAGGGAATTCATCGGTCAGTTAGAATTGAATTGACTGATCAGTTCAAAATTGCGGACACACCTCATCAATTATAGCAGCTGTTACTGGACAAACTGTTCACGCAAAACAGGTACCACATTCACAGTTCTAGATTGCAGACATCAAAATCTTAGTAACCTACCTACTCTAAGTTATGTCACAACAGAACTCTCCAAACATTTTTTTTTTTTTTCAAACATGTACAGGTCACGCCATCCCCTAAGTTATGTCACAACAGACTAAACAGCCAAACTTTATAGCATGAGATTTGAGGCCCATGCATGAGCGACAGAGGCTGTGATGATGAAAAATATTGAATCTAGAGATAGAAAGAACTGACCTTGAAGAGAGAAGACGTGCATATGGGTTTTATGACCTTGAAGAGAGAGATGGAGATAGTATACGTGTATATGGGTTTTAGGAGTATGGGTTTATGGAGAGATGTTATGGAGGGGTTTTAGGATAATTATGGTTGGTAATAGGGATCTCATTGAGAGATTTTAGGATGATTATGGAGAGGTTTTAGGTAGGATAATTATGGTTGATAATAGGGATCTCATTGAGAGATTTTAGGATAATTATTATTGGTAATAGGGATCTCATTGAGAGATTTTAGGATAATTCAAATTCTAATCAAGCAATTTCTATTTTCTAGCAGAACACCATTGTAGGCTGGCTGCTGCCACGTGTCCCTCTCCAAGACATGTCACGTGTCCTCCTCCAGGAAGTCTTATGAAGTGCATACATCCCTTTAGTAATATAGATTAATAAATAGATGAAACAATACATATACAGTGATGAGAAATAGGGATTCTGGGCTAACATTAAGCTCCCGGTCAATTAAAGACTAATCGTCAATGCCCCTCTTACAAGAGCCTTGCTACTTGGACAAACTCTTGGGACCAGTCCAACCGGTCCCAAGAGTTTGTCCAAGTAGACTTTTTACTCTTGCAAAGAGAACTAGGAAACCAAAGACTAAGGGCGGGAAATTGGATCAAGCAAAGCTCGTTGATAACTCCCCAACGCTATTGGTTGCTCTCACCAAACCACCCTTTGGCCAAGAAGGGAAGCTCCTGAGGGAGTCTCTACTCTACTCTCCAACGGATGCTTGTTGACCTCTCTCTATTCCGGCCTGTTTGGATAGCCTAATAATGGAATGAAGTGAAGTTAAGTGAGCCAAATTTCAACTCATGGGTGTTTGGATCAGCCCGACCCGACAGGTGAAGTATTCCTGTCGGCCCACGTGGATCCAATTCCACTTCAACCCAAAAAACTTCCATTTCCCTGGGTGAAAAAATGATTCTACTCCTACCCCCTCTCCTCCCCTCTCCCCTCTCCTCTCCGCTCGATTCAACTCCTGCAATGCAATGTCTCTCTCGCATTTACATCGATAAAGTCAGAGGCACGAAAGCATAAACAACATTTGCATCTCCATCTCGATCTCGATCTAGGGTTTGCCGATTCATCTCGATCCACAGCTTCAGCTTCAGGTGAGTTTCGTCCTTGGTCCTTTTTCGGATCTGTTCTTGCTGATTTCTCCTTTCTCAACCCAAATTTTTAGGGTTTTTTTTGGCTTTATTTTGTGTTGAGTCTTGTTTTGCCCATCCAGATCTCCTTTGTTTTTACATGTCATTGGTCTGATTTGGGTTTTCGATCTTATCTTGTGTTTTGGGTTTTCGAAGGCTGGTAGAAACCATGGAAGAATATGGAGTTGGGCAAGGTCCATGAGAGTCGAAGCTGAAGGCTGGGATTGCAAGTGAAAGAGATTGACAGGCGTGTTTGCTGTGGTGTTCATGGCTTCTCTAACCCTCTTACGTGGATTCACGCCAACTGCAACAACAAAAAAAAAAGACCCAATTCAGCTTTCACCCAATTCATCTGATAGAAAAAAAATTGAAAATTGAAGATGGAAGGAAGATTGAGAAATACCTATTCCACCTCCATTTCCATAGAACATTTGGGAGTGATGGAGAACTTCCTCTGGTTGTGATTGCAGAGCGTAATCACCTCCTTCAATCATGTTCTTCTTCCCCTCCTGACCTTTCCTACAACAATTCAAAGAAACAACAATAATAATAAGAACTACAGAGAGAAGATAAAAGAAAGATTATAGATAGATAGATAGAAAGAAAGATAAGAACCTGTTTGGATTTAAAAGCAATATAGTAGATGGGTATTGTGCTTGGACTGCCATTGAAGATGCGAAAACAAAGGAAATACAAAAGGATGGACAGTTAATGATGAAGAGGAGAAAGGAGAAAGAAAACCAAATCCAAACACAAGGATCTTTGTCCAATTAATCCTCTATCCGTCTCTTGTTTTCACCACCATCTCCTTTTTCTTCTTCTCTTTCTTTCAAACGACAGCTTATTCTATCAGACATCTTCTACTTTGAGAAAGAAATAATTGAAGTTAGATTAATTGAAATGATGAAATGTTTCTGCAAATTTCGCTTTACGACATGTTGGAGGAAAATCACATCTTTGATGTTTGTAATTAGTTCTATCATAGGGGCAAAATCTGGGGTGGTGGTTTTTTGGTGAGAGAGATATTGAAAATGAAAGTGGAGATGTGGAGAGGTGGGTCTTCGGGGCTGCAGGGGTGGGAGGAGGAGAGGATCTTCAGGGTGTAGTGTAGGAGACTTTTCCATTAGTGGTGAAGAGATAGATGGAAAGCATGGACTACATAAAATTCCACTGAAGACCAATGAATGGATGCTGGACTTTTCAGTCTGGAAGATTTTTTGGGACATCACCCAAAGCTGAGCCAATCACTATGGTATGGCATGGATCATCAGTCCAATTGTGTCCTGCACTAACAGGATAGTGAAGCCAAAGTAGAATGTACATTTGCAATGTTGCATGTTCATCTCTCTCAGCTGTTATTTTTGTAGTGCTGGTTCTATTTATCATCATTTGTTGTGTTTCAGCAGCTTGTCTGCAAAATCATTGTTGTGGTCTTACTTCTGTACCACCAACTTTAAATCTGTATCATACTTATGTTTCTATTCACCATTTCAGTGAATGATCACAATTCCACCAAAAGGATTGGGAGTCCATTGCACCACCTATTGGGGCCTTTTTTTTTATCTTTTCCAGATTTGGTGCCAAATTAAATATGTGGTCCAGATCCCATGATTTGAAGGATTAACAGGTCATCATCTTTTTCCTTCATAGTATAAGTATGAATGGGACTGGTCAATCAAGGATTGGAACAAAATCAGAACCTGACAGATAGATCATCTCAGCAGTAATGATATATCATCTTCATCATCATTCATGGCATGCATGGATGTCTTCATTTGATAATAAATAATAGTACATGCATTCTCTATAGACATGTATGTAGTGTAGTAGTGGTGGAGGTGCCATTAACCACATCATGAGCAACAGCAGATGAGAATGTGAGTGAGAGATTGAGCTTGAGGATGGGAGATGTGAGGGCAACAAGACATCAACTTTTTGGAGGGTGTGGTCCCCTTTTCCCATTGAGATGTCAAATGTCTAAAAGACATGAAAAAGGCCAGGATACCAAATTGTCCTGTTCTTGTCTTGTTGCCATAGCAAATCTCTTACTTCACTCTTTCTGTAAAATGCTTTGGATTCATTGTAGTAAAAAGGAGCTAGGACACCAGCCCTTTGCCCCCATTATTTTGTATCTACTTTGAAAATCCCCAAAACATTTTTTGGTTCTTGGTTGCTTTATTAATTCTTTTACTTTTATTGTTATTTTTGTCTCTATATTTGACATCTAATTTGATTCTTTTCATGGGGGTCCACAGAAAGACTTGTCGAGGCTAAAAATCACTTGAGGGAATAGGGTTGTACGAAAGAGGACAAGAGATGTAGAAGTACTTGTAACGGGGATGAAAGAATCCGCTGCTTTGGTGCAACATGCATTGGACAGTCTTGCTGATAGCATTAAGAACTCAGAGCCACATAAGCGAATAGGTGACGAAGTTTATAGAGAACTGGTGAAGATCGAGGGTCTTACTCGAGATGACATAGATGTTACACATGAGTTTCTAACAATGAGAAAGGAGATGGCTGTAGTCTTCTTGTCGCATGGAGATAAGAAGGAATGGATACTAAGACGCTTGCATAGAATTCATGCTCCATCCTTTCCTTAGGCGGGATTTATTTAACCAGATTCTCACCTTTTGATGTATTGGATTCAACAATATTCTCTTGAAAGTAACTCAACTTTTTTTGTATATCTTACCAAGGTGACAAACAAGACTGTAGATGCTGGCCTTAGCTGGTTTCTAGTAGGATAGTATTGTTTCCTTTCTTTTCTTCTTTTGATCTGATTAGGATTCTTTATTTACTTCATATTATGTTTTTGTATTGTTGCATTGAGTAGAGGAGTTTGTGTTTTGAGAATTGGGGGGTTTGGATGTAGCAGGTGATTTTTTACCCAAATGGGATTGGCCCCACTTGGGTTATTTGGGAGAGAAAAGCTAATCTTATAAAAGATTGGATCCTAATTCTCCTTGGAATTGTAATTTTGGGAATTCCTCAAAATCTCTATTTTATTGCCACTCCACCATATTCTATTATGATTAATCATAAATTCCTCTATCAAATAGACCCTTGAACTGTGTATGAGTTATAGTTTGGGCAAAAGGAAAAATTGAAAAATAAATTGTACCCCATGAGATGTGGTTCTTAATTGTGTGTGCATTGGTGCCACTTGTGTTTGTAGATTTATGGTTCTTGCTTTTGTGTATGCATTGCTCTGTTTTTTGAACCAATGTTGGGGCAAATACAAGTTTTAATTTGCTAATTACACCTTTTGCACATTTTCCCAGTAGCACACATTGAAGTGGCTTTAAAGTAGGGGTTTCAAGTTGCTACTGCTAAATGGGTATTAGCTAAGCAATCATTTTTAGAGAAAATTGAAAAGATTTACCAAACCAGATTTGCCTCCTTTAATTTTACATGGAACCGGGATAAGTGTAAGAGATTTACATGGAAAATTTTCTTTATGAGAAAGCCAAAAAAAAAAAGATTTTTCAGGGGGTTACAAAGAAATCCCAATAATTCCCCACCAAGACAACAGGAAAAAAAAAAGATCATGGATCTGAAAATCCATAAAAATCCAAGCAACACAAATGAAAACTCATAGTTTGGATTTTCAGCTAATGGCCTTAAAAACGAAAATGCCATTGAAGGATCTCTCTCTAATTTTTTCTAGCTTTTTTGTTACCTGCTTAGGTCAATGCTGATGGAAGCATAGAAAAGATGATATTAGGCGTGTCCATGAAAATTAATATTATATAAGATCTGTTGAAACAATCCTAGGAAGTGTTCAGAAAGAGAATAAAAGAGAGAGCTTGGTTTTCTCTTTGTTTCCATTTTTACTTTACTCATAGGTATCCAAACATATACAAAGTGTTTTAGATTTCACTTTACACAAAGCAACCAAACAGAGTGAAGTAAAGTTAATTTAATTAACTTCAACCCACTTCACCCCACTTCACCTTTCATTTGAAATTTACCCCATTTCACTCCACTCCTTATTTATCCAAACAGGCCCTAAAAATTGGTTGAGGCACCTCAGGCAGTGAAGGGAACTCTTGAGGGAGTCTCTACCGTGGGAAGCCCTTGTGGCGGCCATTTTCGTGAGGGCTGCCTATACGCTAAGGCTTGCAAGAGGATGACAGATATGAAGGAGAAGAGCAGCAATAAGAGATTGGATTGAGGAAGAGTAGGGATCGATTAGGCTGAGATGGGTTTTAGTTAGAAAATTCTGGGATTTGCATGCAAGTCCACTTTTTAAAGAGAAATATCACAAAAGGGCTTTTAGGCTGGACTTCGGTCAAGATGGGCTCAAATGGGTTGGGTCAAAACACGAAAATCAAAGACAACGATATGCTCTACCCAATGTGCCCAAAATCGCATTAAAACTGAAAACACACACGACGTCACTCATAAATCCAAAATTACAAAAAGGTCCTCAAAGTGCCTAGTCAAGGTAAAAAAAAAAACAACTTAATCTACCTATTCAACCACATTAGCATCCAAAATATCCTAAAAAAGAATTATTTCTTTGTAATTTGTATCATAACAATCATATTTGCGTACCTGTTGCAGTAGTGATCCCAGAACTCATCTAGTAATTTAGTTTCCTCCTCTGTCAGTGTACGTTGAATTTTTTTGGCCAATTAAGGGATGTATTAAATCCCTAAGATTTAATTGGGACTCTTCTTAACTCGGGTTGCATTTTTTTTTTCTATTGGATTTTGGGAGGAGGACTATCAAGAAAACAATACAAGATGTTAGAAACTAGGAGACCATCGGGGAGAGACCGTAGCATTAGGACGGGTGGGACTAAATTTTTGGAGGATTTAGGCGGAGTATGTACCTTTGAATCAGATGATTTACAAGTAAAACCTAGATTCTTCTTTAGCACTGCCTACTATTTCTCAATCATTTTAATTTCCTCGTGAGATTTACTTGGAGTAACTTTCTGATACTTAAATCTCATAAAATCATTTTCGAAGCCCTGGTTGAAGTGTGCCACCTAACTACGCCCTACATGTAGCAGTTTCTCCGAGTTCAATTTCTCCAATTCTCTTTTTTTGGCCGGCCAAAGTGGCCATAAAGTCATCCTAGAAGAAATGGGCCCACGCAATAAAATTCAAGTGAGTCATAAATAATGCAAATGAAAATATAATTTAAATTTGACAACTAAGAAAATGCCACTTACTGGACTCTTGTGGATGAATTCATCATCCTTCTTGAAGGTGGGTTGTGAGAGGCATCTTGTCTTCGTCATCACCTTCTTCCTAGGGCCGGGATTCCGGGAAATCAGCAACCTTGTCACCGTAGTATGCCATATCATATAACACTCATCATGATTGAGTGAAGCATTAGGTTCTTCATTCAACACCATCAAGGAGTACTTTCAAAGATTTTCTATAATCATAGCAAGCTTTTCTTACGAATACAAACAGAGAGCACCTGCCTCAATCTGAAGCTCTGAACTGCTTCATTATCCATTCGTAATTGTGACGCTCGACGATTCAATAGAAGATTATTGTTATATTATATGTGCATAAATGCCTCTCTATTGCTGGAACTACCTTAACTAGTTTTTTTTATTTACGTCTTCATATGGTGTCCAAATAAACTACAGCGTAGATAGTTTTGTTAATATACTGATCATAATTCAAGATTCTTGGAAAAATATTTACTACGTAAAAAATGCTAAAACACCACAGCCAATGGCCATGGTTTTTCCTCCTTTTTTTTTTTCCTCTTTTTTTGGACATTGATATGACTGTGGCAAAAGAATGTTGTGGTATATCAAAAGTCACCGTTCGAAGTTATGGAAAATATAAAAAAATAAGCAGCCAATACATGTGGATAGCAACAAAATAAAACCACATATAAAGTCGTGGTATTTTTGAGTCGCCGAGGTTTGTTTTCTTTTTTAATTTTTAAAATAATTAAAAAATTAAAGAAAAAGTGCACATGTTTCATACCAATAACAATCAACTAAATGATCATTCTAAAACAACCAACCCAAACATATATAATAATCAAACGTCCAATATTAGTTCAAACCACCACCACACAGTAATCAACTGTCCATCAACTAAAACATTAATATAATTAATAATATAATCATCCATCATTAGTTAAATTTAGTATATCAAAATATTCAATTGAAAATGCTAAATGGAGACGATCCTAAATTCAGGCCAATCTATGACATTGGCTAGTGCGAGATCTTCCAGCTTGCTTCGTTCGTTTACGAAGTCAAAGTCAACATTCCCATCAATGATCTCATGTAAAAGATCATTTTCCAACTTGATTTTTTAACAAACTGATCCATCTTTATTCCATATGCGACACATGTATTTTTTATCAAATGCAACAATTTGAACAAAGTTGAACCAGCTTGAGCCGTTGCCTGGTCGAAATGTGCCTCTTAACGTAAAGAATCTTACATCACCTACATATATTATATATTATATATTAGGAATAGTGAGTAATTTATCAATAAGATATTTAATTATGGTTAGAAATCTATTATTAATGTAAAACGATTTTGTACCTAAGATGAACTCCCACGATCGATCGAAAATCGTATCTGTCCCCCACCATGAGATGCAAAGATCTGCTCCATTTCCCTCATCCGCTCCTTCAAATGTTCCGCCTCAGTATGAAGGGTGGCATCGACTTCTCCCGCTCTAGTATTGATGCGGAACGGGGTACCCGTTGCGGGGCGGGTAGAGATGGAGGTGGAAGGGATAGATTAGGCTTTCGCATGGAAATTGGCTTCACGCCAAACTCCCCATCGCGGGTGAGAAAGAAGAGATAACTTGAAAAGACCCAAAATCACTCGAGAAAATTTTCATTAATCTTCAACTGTCTAAGCCAAGAGGCTTTACATCACTTATATAGGAAAATAATAAAACCTAAAACTAATATGGACCATCTAAACACATTGATGGTCAAGATTAAAACATCCAACATAAGTCATAAATAGCATCAAATATAACTCTAACGATCTAAAACATAAAAATAAATGGACTGGGCCCAAAGAGCTTGGTCGAGATAGATGGCCTAGGCCCATTGGCGGGTCAACCCATGGGGACCATGGGTCTGTCTTGTATAAGTATTCTCTTGTAATTGTAAGGAGCTGGACGTGAAATGACATATTTACAAATTTCTTGAACTCATACCCTTCACACGTCCACCACGTTCCTGTGCAACTGGGTCCTGATCTAGATATTTTTGTGCAAAGGAAGGGTTATTCTCATGTATTATGCAAACATCTTCCTGCAAAGCAAAAAACATTGGTACATTAATTTATAGAAGCATAGCTAAAATCATTTTAAAATAATTTATAGAATGTGAACATCACTTTTTAAAATTTATAAATAAGAATACCCCCATGTCATTAAATATGAAAACATGTATGGCTCATTAGATAGGAGCCAAGATCATACACTGTCTAAAAAGCCACCAAGACAAGGTCGCACACATTGTAAAAAAATCCTCTTAAAAGCCATTAAGCCCCATGTAACATACACTGTTGTATTCTAAAACGGAACAAATAGCTTTTAATTCCATAGATGCCAGGACATGTTTGTCTTATGTTTCTACATGTGAATCCACAGTATCAAAGGTCACTTTTTTGTAGTGTTATTGGAATTTCCTCTTCCTTGGGAGTGGGCGGTTGTGGGGGTGGTGTCAAGGTTAGAAGTTATAATTTTTTGAATTTTTTGGCAAAATCTCCCCTGTATTTCGAAACATGAAAAATATCTCAAGTGCACAAATGTATTGCCTATTAATAAAACACTTCATATATATATATATATATATATAAGGAGATGCTCCTATGAGAGATGCTCTCACCTTACTATGAGAGATAAGGTGGGGGCCCTCACATCCATATCCAATGCCAACAACATAAATGTGAGGGCCCCCACCCCTATCTCTCATGTAAGGTGAGAAATATCTCTCATAGGAGCATTTTCCATATATATATATATATATATATAACCCCAATACCCCTTAAAACTCCAATATCAACAATCCATATCATCACATCACACAATACTTCCATAAGAATGAAAATTCTCTTATATCTTAAAAAGAGAATCAATGTTGACTTAGAGATGTCGTGATTTCTGAAATAAACTCAATTCAATGTAGTTAACTGGAATTAAGTTTTTCTCACCGTTTCTTTGCTGGAAGAAGAACAATCCTTTGTATGAGTTTCGAGCTAGACGTCTGGACGGGTGAGATCTCCCTGTCAGGATTTTTCTGTCATGAAAAATGATAGAAGCAAACATCCCAATTACATAAAAAATCATTGAAATGTGGAAAAGTAACTAAATGAATAAATTGTGATTACTAGTTAATCAGCAACCCTCGCTTGCCCCTTCCTATCGAAGTTGTGTGAGCACCTCATGGCTTGCCTAGCTGCCTTCCCCAGCTTACTCCTTTTTTGTGCCTCATGTGTCGAGCACATGTCGATAAACGTCTCCCAATCCACCTTGACAAATTTGGATACATTTTTTTTTCTATGTGCACCCGTGTGATATTTAGCGTATATGGTATGCTTTATTTGTTTGCTTTCCTAAACACCCACTCTTTATTGTCAATTGGAATTTCAGATTGATTCTGCAAAGTAGATTATTTAAAGAGATCATAGAAAAAGGGGAACACTGGAGAGAGCCTTGGAACCACTAAGGGGCATGATAAACTTTGAGGGTATTTTTAGTCTCCAAAGAGTCCTAAGGGATTTTTCCAATAAAATCCCCATAAAAATAAAATACAAAATAATAAACAAACATATCTTTATAGAAAAGAGATGTAGATATCACAAGGAGCACCTCCTATGCCTAAGAGGTAAGCCTCAATGTCATTTTCAAATTATCAGTAATTTCACTAAACACTTGTAAAAATTGTAATATTCAAGCAGACAACGTTCATAAAATCATTAGCACTGAAAAACTTAAAATAATGTACTTACCTGCTTTCCTATACCACCTAGTCCTTGTTGCGGTTGCGATGTCAAAATGAAAATTTCTTGTATTATAGCTTCCATATCCTTCCTATTTACATAAATAAGAAATAAAACTGAATTATATGACAAATAAGAAAAAAAAAACATTCCATTTCAAAAGTAGAAAGAACAAATGATACGGTCCAAGAAAACCATAGTAATCCGGCCATATTAACAAGGAAAAACCAATTCTGCTTAGAGCTCACAGGTGAACTCAAACACAATAACTGATGCATAAAGGTCATTAATGACTCGAATGAACATAAGCAAAATCAATGGGTAAAACATTTATACCTGTAATTAGAGAAAATGCAACCCATTCTCTCCACCATTTATCCCATGCTATAATTTATAAGGTGAAAACAGCCCCAAAAGGTAACTCAAGTTCATCAATACGATATATATATATATATATATATAGAAAAACAGTTTTTTTTCCCCAAACCAGGATTATACATTTTGCCCACCTTTGTTGAAAAATGAGCCCAACAAAATGGAGCACCTGAAGGGTGATTGAATGGGTAAGATTGCAACAACTAGCATAACCATAAACTACCATTAAGAAAAATTTAGGAAAGGTCTGGTTTCATAGGTGGCCCACTTGTTTTTGGCTGTGCAAAAAGAACTCATTAGTCTACTTTATTTTCTTTTCTAAAGCTACTAAAATACCTAGTTTATCAAGTTTAAGGGAAAGATAATATTCAACAATATCCTTCTTTGTAAAAGCTAAACGAAATCAGGGATATATACCTTTATCGGCGTTTTGGCTAAAAACATAGATAACAGATAAACAGATCAAGATAGAAAGGAAAATTGCCCAATCCAACTACAAACTGGCAAATTTTAACTTTCATCAGTCAAAGCCACAACCAATCTTGAATCCGATTATTGAATGGAGAGGGTTTGAGCTGTATACACTAGGAATAAATGAGTAGCGAAATTGCATTTGGTGGGGCTAGTGGACACAACAAACACTGCTACTTATTTTCTTTGGAAAACGAGAAGGGAACTTCACCCAGAGTTAAAAGGGTCTATGTGCCAGTAAAAATAGCAAACCCTTAAATATATCAGACAAGAAAATGTAAGGGCAATATTTCAAAAACTAGATGACAATGCTGATGCAGACATTTACACCAATTTCAAAGGTTACATCTCCAAAACGCATGGAATCTGGTAAAAATAAATTATGGGAATGAGTATAAGAAACCTGTATTTTCAATAAAGAAAAAAATAGATATAAAAGTATTGGAGAAATAGGAGAAGTACAATGCAGCGTGGACTACCTTCCGAAAATCCAAACCGTTCATATACACACCCATTGTAACAAGCACCACATAAAATAATTCCAAATGGAAATGGTTAAATTAACCATGAACACATGATCAATCAACTTCCTTCATGTTTTTCTTTTGTTTTTCTTTTTAAACAAAAAAAAAGAGCGAAGCCATCATGTGTAAAATCCACTGCTCTATCTAATGGGTGGCCATCTGAAATTAATTTCAATATTTAGAGACGGTAAAAAAAATGGAAGGTGGACCCTACTCATTTAAGGAGGGTGCTTGAGCCGATACTGTGATCCATAGCAGAATAAAACGTTACAAATAAATGGTTCTGAAGCTTTTTCCGAAATACTATTGACCAGAATAAATGGCAGAAAAGATAATCTGAAATTGCAGTCACTCACCGATATTCAGTCACCTAATCATAGATGATAAACGTTACTGATAGTCTACTACGTACAAAAAAAAAAATTGAAAAAAGGAAAACAAGCTGCCGTAAGAGAGTGAAGAAAATGCACCTGGGATTGAGACCTCCAAAATGAGAAGCAGCAAACCCAAAACAGATAGGTGAGACGAAAGACAATCACATAATGTTAAGTCCAAGGGAGGGAGAGGTGGGAGAAAAGAAGACTGAAGGGGATAAGCAAAAGAGATGAAGAGGCGCTTTGAGTTTAGTGAGAGAGATGCAAAGCGTCAGAAGGTAGGTTTTGTGAAGAGCCGAGAAGAGATAAAGGATGGTCGATTTTAGGGTTTTAAGAGAGGTTTTTATAAGGGATTTTGTGTGCGGGCCGGGTAGCGGGTATACAGGTCTAAACTTATGGTGGTTCCAGAACATAACCCGTTTAGCTACCCTTCCAAATGAAGGTTTCAAAATCAGACCCATTTATTAATCGGGACCAAAATCAGAATCCAAACTTGGTATAAAACCATTAGGTAGTCGGAGACTCAGGGACCAAATAATATCCCTATTTGAATTGAGTACACACTACCCACCACCTCACATTTAGATAAATGGGCATTTCCGAGTTACCCCACGTCCTGCATCCTAAAAAAAATTACTACAGAAATGGGATAAAAAGGTGAAGCCCTTTTTTATCAGCTAGAGCCTATTTGGTTGCAAGTATTTCGACGATAATTGTGAGTTTTAAGAGTTTTTTACATTGGTGTCGTGGCATATCTTTAAAATTTTAAGTTTTTATGTTTGATTGTTAAAATTTTGAAATTTATAAAAAGGAAATTATAAAATTGACTAAACAATTGAGGCTGGTTCTGCCAAGGACCGTTGCTAATGTGAACAAGAACAACACTTTGGAGTGGAATTTGGACCTACAAAGTTCGCTTTTGTCATATGACATAATTTCTAGAAAGGGGTGTTTCTAGAGTCCAAGTTTTGGTTAATGGAAAAAAAAAAAAAAAAAATCTAGATGAATAATGGATAAGATCATTGTGTGATAACTCCTATTATCTGAGATATTTCTAAGGCTTCTAGTTGTTTTGACAAAATCTCTTTTGCTCATATTATAAGGGAACTAAATCCGTGGTGATCAGTTTGTCCAAGCATAATTATTCCTTATTCCTTTACCTTTGATTTTGAGTGGTGTGGGAGCTTTTCCTATTGGATTACAGAGTCATTCCCTTTAGTTTGTTGGTCTTGGAAGTTTTTGGGTTTGACCATTGCTCTATTTTGTTGAATCCATAATGTGTTCCCCTCTCTACAAAAAGCAACTCACACACCCCCACATTAAGCAATCTATTTCAACATTGCAGTCCAGGTCCTCCACTCAATCCACACACTCTCAAACTACCATGCAGCATGCAGATCGTTTCAAAGTACATGAACAGTAGCAATCATATTTTACAGATTATAATATAATCTGTACAATCATTCTTTAAAAAAAAGTACACTGTAAAGTATGATCTTTTGATGAGAGAGTATGAGCATATAAGTACGTAAAATGCTAAACAGATTCAAGAATGCAAAATTCCATAATTAGAACACTAGAATGATAAGAGAAACAAGGAATACACATCAACACAAGTTTCTTCATGTTATTCAATTTGGGGAACTCACTTTAGCATGATATTGAATGAATTTAATGTAATTCATAAGGATTAATGAATCCTATATTGATCAACCAGTAGCAATATTCCACAGGAAACATTTTTAGGCAATGGGTTGTGTCTCGTACTTGACCACAACCCAACAAGTCCAGGTGGTAATGCTCTATAAATCACGAGCTTTCAGCCTATATAAATAATCCCTTGAACCCTGGAAGGATCGGTTACTGATAATTGGCAAACATCATGCTGACATCATTCATAGAAGGTCAAGCACACAATATAATGGCCGGCGTTCTTTAATACCGAGCTCTAGTAGATTGTAGAATAAAGTAAAATAAAACTGGGGAGAAGAGGATGAAGCGCCATATTTTTTTGGTGTCATTTATGTTTATTTTTCATTTTAATTGCAAGTTTTTTACTCACTCATCTATGCCGTGGTGGGTCATGTGTCTGGCTTTGTGCAGAATTTTCCTACTATATTGTATAGAGTTTTTGTGTAATTTTTTAGGAAGAGAATTGTGTGTTAGTTTGCATGATCTGCCCTGATGTTTATTTCTTTAATGTGTACTAAGGTGCAAATAATAATATGCCCTCTTATTAAGACTAATGACAATAAGGCCTGTCTGCATTGGCAAGTGGGGAACTATATTTAAATTCTTTTTTTCAGCATACTAGGCACGTGAAGCATTTGAGCGAACAGTTCTAGGTATTGAATAGTAACAAATACATGCCTATCTTTACTACTTCATTTATTTTATTGCATACACCAGAAGTACAATAAAAGCTTGTGGATCTGTTGTTTTGGGACAAAAAGTTATGGAAAATGTGTTCTATATAGGATGTTAAAAATCATGGAATCTGATTTAAGAGTAATTTGAAATTTCAACTTCTGCAGGAAGCCTTTTCTCACCTGCTTGGCGAGCAGAATGACCTCACGCAAGAGTTAGCATGTCAAGGCATGAGTATTGTTCATGAACTTGGTGATGCATCGATGAAAAGCAACTTGGTCAGTGCCCTTGTAAACACATTGACTGGTTCGAGATAGAGGAAAAGAGTTGTCAAGGTGCATGAAAAGATTTCTGTGTGTTTCAAACTATTTCCTTTTCTTGTGTTCAATGTGAGTTTAAATGAACACATCTTTAATGTTGTTTCTGCAGCTGGTGGAAGACTCGGAGGTATTTCAAGAGAGAGCTATTGGTGAATGTCTAAGTGGAGGGAAACTCAGCACTTACAAGGAACTCTGCAGTTGGCTAATGAAATGGGGCAACCAGACTTGATTTATAAATTCATGGATCTGGCAAATTATCAAGCTTCACTTAATTCCAGGAGGGGTGCTGCTTTTGGATTTTCAAAGATAGCAAAACAAGCTGGGGATGCAATTAAGCCATAACTGCGCTTGTTGGTTCCCAGGCTTGTTTGTTACCAGTATGATCCAGATAAAAATGTTCAGGTATATCTATGTATGTTATATCTTTTTTTTAAAAAATAGCAAAAATAAATCTTTTAAAGCTTCACAGTACATTTGCCATGTTTTGAGTTACAGGCATTATTCATCTGATTAGCTTTCATTGATAATGACAGTGGGGTAGCTTGACCTGTCTCTAATTTAAGCATTATAGGCATGTGGTTCCTTTCTGTTGGTCATAAGTTTATTTGTAGTTTGGATTCAATAGATCAGGACCTGGCATCACTAACCATATATTATTAGGTTCAATATGTAGGTATATTACTCTGTAAACATAAAATAACATACATTCCAGTGTTTTCCATCAATATGAAATATTTTTTCTGCAGCCACCATAACCAATATTTCAAACCATGGCCTTATTAGTAAATGGGAATTGTCAAAATCATCATCCTTTCATTCTAGTATATAACAAAGCTAACAGATGTTCTGATAGGACATCCATGTATAAGAAACCCAAGAGAAGGAACATTCACTAGGCAACCAATACTTTGATCGTTCCAATATCAGAGGGACAACTTCAGTAACATTCAAATGTTTAACTTCTGACACCTAATATCTCCACTGTTTAGCACCAGGTATTTCTGAACTCAGGAAAAAAGGGACAAACAACCATTTCAAAATATAATAATTATAAGAGAAACAAAAGGGGAAGATGGCAAACCTGCCCAAATCCCAACAATCAAACCAACACATAATATATAACTAAGGCTTACTCTCCAATAAAGGCATTTAAATTCATACTTATATGGCAAACCTAATAACATACAATTAGCACACCAGGCAGTGCTCTCCGAATGTTACGAGTTATAGTCAAAGTGAAATAGGAAGTATAACCGTGCAACTGTACTCACCTCAACAAATCTCTAGCTACCTGTGGAGCCCAAACCGCCTAAGCCGGCTCGCTGGAGCAGCATCTAAATCTGACTCGCCTGTGTAGCCGCCTGATCTTGCAGCTGCTTCAACGACTCTTTCTGTTGTCACCACGACTCCTCTTGTGCCTTATGCGCCTCTTCATGCCGTCGCTGCAACTCCTCTTGTGCTCTCTACAACTCGACTAGCTACTGCCGTAAGCTGCTCATCTCAGTCGCCACCGCAGTACTGCTGGATATTGATGCTAGACCCCCTCGAGCGGTACCCTTGCCTCCTCGCGACCCTCTTCCCTAGAACCTCCTCTATCAATTGTTGTTGAGCCACTGGGGAGCTGCTCACCTCGGACTGCGACAGTATATGTAAGAAACACTATATAAAGTATGACATACTAATGAATTTTCAATAACTCACATATGTCGCTTCATCATGAGGAGTGATCCACTCGCTCTTCTTCTTGCTCTAGTGTTGCTGCCGGTATAATTCCGCTTGGGAGGAAGGAACCTCCTCGGCAGGCGTGAGTAACAACCACTGTGGAAACGACTGAGAACCAGAGGTATGAGTCATCTGCACTTGCCTCCGGCTCATTGAATTCCTCTATGACTGAAGCTGCAAATTATAAGTGAAAGAGAATGTAGTTGGCTTATTTAGAAAAAGCTCAAGGGAACATAACAATGGATTTAGTTACCTTCCACTCAGTTGTCTCTCATTTATGCTCTATCAGCCATATCCATCGGGCCGCCCTCTGCGTATCCGATTTCCGATGGGTACCGCCTCGAATCATGTCCCTCTTCAAACAACTGCTTATACTCCCTGTGAAGCCCGGACCTGAATTCCTTATATATATATATGCATGGCAAGTTTGTGGACGGCCTTTTTCACAACTTGGTCAGTCTTCCACTCGCCGAAGTCAAACTTTTGCTGTCATTTAAAAATCCATAAGGTGAGTAATAAATAATGATGCATTTAAAACGCAACGAACCAAATCAAATTCCACATCCATCAGATAGTTCCAAGTAATTTATCTACACGAGTGCCAAAAGGGAAGCAACTAAAAAAGCCACCACTCCTACATCACTGGATCCAAAAGCATGAATGACAAGATTCAATGCAAAAAAATTCAAAGCATATGGAATAAGAAGCCAAAGTTTGTTTTATTACCGACGCTGCCACGTAGACTGCCTCCCTGGTCCCTTCATCAACCATTACCCATGTTGGTTTGTCATAAGGTGTAATCCTCCGGATATGACTGCCTAGCTCTACCGCGAATGTGGGGGCATTTACACCCTCAAATGCCCCCTACATTGCACCCAACGAAACATTCATCTTACCACCAAGAGCCTTCATCCTCTTCTCCAATGCTGAGCCCGCCACCTTGCCCCGCACACGTCGAGAGGTTGATGCTACAACCATCACAAATAAATATGAGTGTTACTTTAAACATAAACAAATGAAATTTGGAATATAATGGGGTCCAATATTACTTACCAACGCTACTACCCGTAATAGGCAGGCTAGCCAAATCGGGATCAGTCCGACTAGCAACACTATCTAGGATCGTAGGCTGACTGGCAGCACGCAGCGACTAACTGACTGCACTACGGTGTTGGTAATCGGTATCTCCCTTGACCAGCCATGTCTGCGATCTGAATAACACAATCAATGAGCATATATAACTCAACAATAATTCACATAATTGAAAGATATTTGATGACCCATATAAGAGCATGTAACATTAATGTTCTACCACACTCACACTACTATTACCTCATCTTCAAGTCATCTTCACCCGAGGAACTCAACTCTTTCTCACTCCTGGATGGCATGTACTCTATGTTGACGTCATCATCTTCGTCTTCAAGTGAGAGATGACATCGAGTTGGACCTTCAAGTGCCCGTTCCAATGGTCGTGCACCCAGCGCATTCAATTGGGGGATTTTCTTTTGAATGTTACTATTTCTATTTGCCTCGTAAGAATTTTTCTCCTAGGTCAATGCGCTGGGTTTGACATAAAGTTTTCTTTTGGGAAGCATTTTCTGCTGTTGTGATTAATAAATTGACATAAAATAAAACATATATGCTTAAGACACACAGGAGGGAGGAACAACTTACATATAAAAACACACAAAAAATGGCCGACTGAAAGGTAAATTAATGATTTCATAGCATTACAATACTTGTCCACACACATGAAAAAAACAAGTTTACATATCATATTCCATATCATAATCGATATCAGCCTCGGATTGATCAATTTCATCTTCATCTACGCATTCTACCAATGTATCATCCTTTTTTTATCACCATTATTGGCAATGGGTTCATCACGGCCAGCCGCTGGTTCATTACCCTCTGGGATGATCTCTAGTTCAATGTCATCCCTAGTGTAAGGAAAGAAAAAATACTCTTGAATAGGGACTGAGAAACTTTCAGTGGTTTCTTTCTATTGGTACGGCTCGTTTATCACATTTTGTCCACTATCTTCATCTCGCTTTGGCACATCCCAAATTCCCCGATGCTTGACACGTTCCACGACTTTCCAATTTGGGCTTAATTTGGTATCATTGACGTAGAAGACCTGATTTACCTGATTTGGCAAGGCAAACGGATCCTCCTCATACCACCAACCCCTAATGCCAACGCTTGTGACATGTGCATCCATATGTATTCTATCTTTACGCCCGGTATTATACCACTCACATTTGAACAAAACTACTTTAGAACCATTAATGTATGACAATTCAAAAATGATGGACACGTAACCAAAAAGAGTCAATTATTTCATCACTGTGTTCCCCCTCAACAACCAACCCACTATTCCGGCTCTTATGACAGTTGTCGCAGTCTCTAGTGAGGAACCGGACACCATTGACCATACAACCCGAATATTGATGCACGATGCACTAGACAATTAGGACCATTTGCCAATGCCCACAGTTCATCGATTGCATCACGAGACCCTTGAGATCTCAGTTGATTCATTTGCATTAATTAATAGATCATGAAACATATAAATTAGGTTACACGAGTGCTTAATGTTTTGGGTTGACAACATTTATTGTGCATTTATCTTACGTACATGATTTTTGAACCATCCAAAGAACTCTTCCCGTTGTATATTAGTTATGTTGCGTCCCCCAGGCACGTGCACTTGCCTCTTGTGCTCTCTACTCAGGGGACTAGTGACAAACATCAATATGAGTGACATAGAGGGAGATCAAAAAATTTACATGCTATGATTAGTTAAACTGAACCACTTACTTTAGATAAACTATGACCTCGGGATTATTACACAACACAAACCAATGGGCCAAGTTGCGTTCCTTATGGGACACATTGGGAGCCCTTGTGATAGGTGCAAAGGGACGGACGCGTTGGGTGAAGACGTCCAACCTTGGGCCTCGTTCGCCCCCATCATCATTCCATTCTTGAGGAGCTTCTCCCTTTAGGTACTTCATGATAAAATTAAGACTCTTTTGGCAATGTATGCCTCGGCGATCAAACCTTCTGGCCGAGCTCGACTGGTTATATATCTCTTCAGGGTTCATAAAAACCTGTATACATAACAAACAACAATTAAGATTAAAAAACTAAAATATCGTTACACTAATCAACAATATAAAGATGGGTAACACAATCACCCCTCAATTGGATACATCCATCGATATTGCACCGGTTCAGCAAGCATTCCTTGCGCGGCAAGTGAACTTGCAAATGGAACATCACATCAAAAAATGCAGGAGGAAAAATCCTCTCCACCTTACACAATATGATGACTATCTTTTCTCCAGTTCTTCCAAGTGGATCCGTCTTGATGTCTTCGAGAAAATGTCTTCGAAGAAGCTGCCCAGCTCAAATAGTGTTGTGCATATCTCATTGTTCACGCATCCACGCATGCCAATCAGAAGAAGACGCTGCAAAAGAACATGGCGGTCATGGCTTTTCAGGCCCGCTAATTTCCCATTCTTCGAGGTCACACACCTATAGAGATTCCCAGCATACCCATCTGGGTACTTGATCGATTTCAGTCTTTTAGATATTTATAAAAACCATCTCTCCTTTGGGGCTAATGTGTATGACACACGGTGCTTCTCATATCCTCATCCATTGCTTCTCCTCCGTAGATGTAATTCTGGCCTAATACTAGACTCAAGCAGGCTCACTGACAATGAACCTTCAAAATCCAATAAAAAGAAACCCTTGAAACCTTCCCCTGCGCAACTCCTGTCCTCACCTCAGCTGGTAAACGAATCTTCCTAAACTCTCCAGTGGACAAATCTATGACTAGTATCTCTAAACTACTAGTCAACCAGTAAAGTATAAGACCGATGCAAACAACACCGTCATTCCGCCTTGTAGCTGCTTGATCACCAAATGAATCAAACTCCAACGTCTCCCAGGCGTTGTTCATTAAATCATACATCGCGGTTGCCACATGCAGTATGAATCTAAATGTGCATCGGAGACCCATATTTTTAGATATACTACATTGAACGTGTCACTGCACTTGTAAACAGCCAAATGAATCATTTTGTGTTTAGTATACTCTGCAATTCAATGGCTGTTCTTGGAACATCGGGAAGAATCTTTGATTTCCTTGTATTTGGATTGTAGACATAGATCCGTTCCCCCAAACGAGAACAACCCACAAGAACTAAAAGACGATCGAAGGGCCAAATCCACTAGGGAGGGGGAATGGAGTACATAGATTTCACCATATGTACCGAGACTCGAAGGAAACGCCGGTCACGACGTTGAACAACCACAACCATCGGATCATTTAATAAAGCCCCATCATTCCTGAGTCGAATGAAGTTGCCATCAGAAATCCAATTTTTTCACGATTTGCAAACAAATTTAAAATCAAGTACACGCTCAACCGGCAATTTTGCGAGAATCTTTTTCATGACATCTTCATGAAATTCCCATAATTTCCTAACATGATTGACTTCTTGGATATGGAGAGATCGGCTTCTGAATCACTACAAGTAACAATATATTAGAAATATTATTGAGAGAGAACATTCCAAAAGATAAATCAACAACATAAATCAATGAAAAAAAATGTAGGATCTAATTGCATATACTATCCACATGATCAACAATAAAAGTGAATGAAAAACATGTCAAAGACAATTTTAGAGGTTTTTCTTGTACATACCCCCCCCCCCCCCCCCCCCCCACCCCTACAGTTTTAGAATGTGCAAAACGTGGTTTACATCCCTGCATTTTTCATTTTTATACATTTCATGTCCCTAAAATTTCAGAGTAATTTTGAATTATTTTATTAACTTGAGGAAAAAAATGTATAGTTGGAAATGGTTTTGAGTACTTGTGAGTATTCTAATTCAATTGTGCCCAGTCTAAGATAGGTCACAGCATGAATCTGGAACACAGAACATTCGGAAACTCGCCTAAAATTGTCGCCCATTTCAAAGAAACATGAAGCCAACCCTACAAAAAGAATCTGAATCTAGGACATGTTCAAAAACATGACGAGAATAATTCAAAGACAATGCAATTGTGTCCAGTCTAATAAGATGGGTCACAGCATGACTCTGGCGCACAGAACATTCGGAAACTTGCCTAAACTTGTCGCCCATTTCAAAGAAACATGAAGCCAACCCTACAAAAAGAATGAATCTAGCACATGTTCAAAAACATAACGAGAATAATTCAAATGAAAAACATGTCAAAGACAATTTTAGAGGTTTTTTCTTTGTACATCATTCCAACCCGCCCCCCAATTTAGAATGATAGAACAACATGGGTTTGTCCAAACCTACTAGAACACTTGGACCAGAATCTAAATTCAGGTTCAATGGTTTAACAATCACAATAAAACTGATGGAAATCAGTAAGGAAACTAAGGACATTATTTATATTCCAAAATCCATTGATTCCCATCAAAACTATGTCTTAATTTGGGTATTATTAGATCGACCATAGCATATCTCAAACCCTACTGCACGATCAGGTCCAGCGCCTTTTCCCAACATTAAAACACCATTAGACTAAAAAAATAAAAGGAAAACAATCTTAGGGTATCAAAAGATCATTAGGGAATGGCTTTAAAGAAAAACAATGGGATTGTCTACACAAAGCAAGACTAAACAAGGTGGGTTCGATAAAATCAAACCTACAATGATCACATGATGGTTTTTACAGCAAATTTATGGTTAGATGATGATGACAACAAAGGACCACATGGATTACAGCAATAGATCCAGGATTAATAATGGAAATAGGGTCATACAATGCATTTTTCACATAGGATTCCATGGATTGAGATTAAAGAATATCACAACCATACCACGATAAGCTCATTCAGCACTATATAAATTCAACCATATCGGTTTTTCTTCCTCTATACATGATATTCAGTAATGGCTATTAGATAATATAAATAAACTCCCATCAATATGCTTATATTGTGGATTTGATTTATGTTGGTTTGATTGCTCATTAGTCATGTCCAATACCCATGGGCCCAGGGTTTGGGCTGTGACAACGTGTTTAATGAATTGAATTTCACACAGAACCATGTACTAAACTTAATCAATCAAAACAATCACACCTTAGGATGACTTCATGTTGAAAACCTCCAGCGTCAAATCTATGATGAAGATCAATTCGATGGTCATGGGATCACTTCTTCAGGTTCCTCTTGTGATATGAAGTTCTTAAACAGTAATGCAGAGCTTTTAGAACCTTTACAGGGTAAAAAATTTCCCTGGTTCTTGCAGTATACAGAACGAGAAGACAGGCCTATTGGATCTGAAAATTGGGAGCCAAGATTTGCTGGACATCAGACTCTCCAAGAAAGAGAAGATTCTTTTTATGCTCATGATAAAAAAAATAAATTGCGGTTTTATTAAAGGACTCTCCAAGAAAGAGAAGATTCTTTTATACTCATGATAAAAAAATAATTGCGGTTTATAAGGTCCTGAAGATCCCAAGCACTGGAATTGATTTGGCAGAAGATAATACAAGATACATGAGTAGTTGCCATATAGCTGTATCTTCCTGTTTCTTTGGAAACTCGGATAACCTGAGAACAACTACATATAAACTGGTACGGCTATCTGTTTTACTCGTCATCTATCATAATTTTAGACTGGTACTAATTGCACTCTTTAAAAACCACGGTAGACTCATCTTGTATAGTTGCTCTAGGCATTGCATAGTAATTCCTGCTAATATAAAAGCACTTGTGCATCAGATTCTAGACTTCAATTTACTGATGTCATGAGGAACAAGTTTCATATCACAATGTTGCATTGTGGACAATAACTTGCGTGAAGGGTCCACAATAGAGGTTGTTTGCATTATTATTATTATTATTATTATTTTTGCATTTGCTGCTATTTTATTGTTATTTGCTGCAACGCGTAAAGAGGAGAATAGGAAATGAATTTCCTTTGTGGGTGGATTTAGTGTGCATGCTAGAATTGTTTTTCCACGACGCTGGAGGTTCCCAGGATTTTCATATCATCAATATGTCCTTGGTCATGGTCCTCTTGTCCATGTCCAACATTGTGCGAAGGTGACTTTCACATGTATTCTTCTCTACGTGCATGACAACAATGTTGTGTCGAACCTTTAGTTTCTTAAAATACGGAAGCTCATAAAAAATGCTTTTCTTCATCCAGTTCAAGTCTTCAGGATCATGAGGTCTTTTCTTGTTACTAGAGTGCTTCCCAAGCCTTGTCCCTGGCAACCGAGCCCATTGTGGTTGTACCTTTTCCACCGACGGCAACTCCAATGACTTCACCCGATTCTCATTCTTATCATTAAAGTCCTTAAGGCATCGCCAGGTGTGCTTCTTAAGCAAGTAAGCTCAATGGCCCGTGTAACCAACGTTCATTTTCAACTTAACCGCTAAGGAATCATCATTACAAGGGGGGCAAGCCTTGTAACCTTTCGTGGTTCACCCAGACAAGTTACCATATGCAAGAAAGTCGCTTATGGTCCACAATAGAGCCGCATGCATATTGAAGGTCAGCTTGCTGGAGGCATCGTAAGTTTCGACACCTTTCTCCCACAACTCCTTCAACTCATCAATCAAGGGTCAGAGATAAACATCGATATCATTCCCAAGTTGACGCGGCCCATGAATAAGCAATGACATCATGAAGAATGGCTCCTTCATGCACATCCAGGGTGGCAAGTTGTACGGCATAAGTATGACAGGCCACATTATGACAGGCCACATACTGTAGGAAGTGCTCATGTCCCCGAAAGGGTTGAACCCATCGGAGGCTAGCCCCAGTCTTATATTCGTCCGCGGCAAAATCTAGATTCCCCTGGTCAAAATCCTTCCATTTATCACAATCGGTCAGATGCCTACCTACCTCGTCATATGCGTTTGTCACTATGCCATCTCATGTGTTCAGCAATCTTTCTAAACATGTAGAGTCTCCATAACCTCGGTATCAACGGGAAGTACCGCAACACCTTATGAGGGATCTTCTTGCCCTTCCCAACATTGACCCTATATCTGGACTCCCTGCATACCGGGCATTTATCCAGACCTGTGTTCTCCTTCCAAAACAGGGCTCAATCATTCTCACAAGCATCGATGTGCTCATATCCCAGTCCCAAGTCACGCAGTATCTTCTTCGCAGCATAAATATACATAGGAACCAAATTATCGTCTGGCATAATGGCCCTCTGTATTTGCATCACATTGTTGAACGACTTGTTGCTCCACTTTCCCTCAACCTTCTGCTCTATCATCTTAACAAAAAAATCTAGCAAAGTGTTATCTAGAGAGCAGGCCGGGTACAGAGGGCGCTGAAAAGCATCCAACATCCTTTCGAAGTGACGCATATCGTTACCTTGGACAGTCTCAGGCTCTCTGACTCGGTGTAAGTTCACATGGTCGTGCATCATTTCTGGATATTCATCCCGATCCTCATAGTCACTATCAATATCCCCATGTCCCGGTTTGACTACTTCATTAACAGGCGGTGTTGTTTCTCCATGGTAGATCCAGGTTGTGTAGGATCCTCATAGTCATTATCAATATCCCCATATCCTACAACAAACATCCCGATTACATAAAAAATCATTGAAATGTGGAAAAAAAACTAAATGAATAAATTGTGATTACTAGTTTATTAGCAACCCTCGCTTGCCCCTTCCTACCGAAGGTGTGTGGGCACCTCATGGCTTGCCTAGCTGCCTTCCCCTGCCTCACGTGGCAAGCACATGTCGATAAACCTCTCCCAGTCCTCCTTGACAAATTTGGGTACATTTTTTTTATATCTGCACCCGTGTGATATTTAGCATATATGTAACGCTTTATTTGTTTGCTTTCCTAAACACCCACTCTTTATTGTCAATCGGAATTTCATATTTATTCTGCAAAGTAGATTATTTAAAGAAATTATAGAAAAAGGGGAAAACTGGAGAGAGCCTTGGAACCACTACGGAGCATGATAAACTTTGAGGGTATTTTTAGTCTCCAAAGGGTCTTAGGAGATTTTTCCAGTAAAATCCCCATAAAAATAAAATACAAAATAATAACCAGACATCCCTTTATAGAAAAGAAATGTAGATATCACAAAGAGCACCTCCTATGCCTAAGAGGTAAGCCTCAATGTCATTTTCAAATTATCGGTAATTTCACTAAGCAACCCTTGTAAAAATTGTAATATTTAAGACGACAACGTTCATAAAATCATTAGCACCGAAAAACTTAAAATAATGTACTTACCTGCTTTCCTATACCACCTAGTCCTTGTTGCAGTTGCGATGTCAAAATGAAAATTTCTTGTTTTATAGCTTCCATATCCTTCCTATTTACATAAATAAGAAATAAACCTGAATTATATGAAAAATAAGAGAAAAAATCAATAATGAGAAAAAAACAACACTCCATTTTTCAAAAGTAGAAAGAACAAATGATACGGTCAAAGAAAACCATAGTAATCCGGCCACATTAACAAGGAAGAACCAATTCTTCTTAGAGCTCACAGGTAAATTCAAACACGATAACTGATGCAGAAAGGTCATTAATGACTCGAATGAGCATAAGAAAAATCAATGGGTAAAACATTTATACCTATAATTAGAGAAAATGCAACTCATTCTCTCCGCCATTTATCCCATGCTATAATTTACATGGTGAAAACAGCCCGAAAAGGCAACTCAAGTTCATCAATACGAAATATATAGAAAAACAGTTTTTTTCCCCAAAACCAGGATTATACATTTTGCCCACCTTTGTTGAAAAATGAGCCCAACAAAATGAAGCACCTGAAGGGCGAGTGAATGGGTAAGATTGCAACAACTAGGATAACTGTAATAACCTGGGTCAGGTTGGGCCCAGATTCGTTTGACCCATTGGACTTTGGGATGGGTTGGATTTCATTGGTTATGTTTGTACCTGATCTCAGCCCATTAGTCCTAGTTATTTGTTAAGTAGTTGGAACAATATCTCCTTGTGAGGAGCATTTGTTTGGTACCCAGGGAAATCTCCGAAGGTTAGAGATTTCACCCTATCCCATAACCAGAAATGCTATATCTCCCTTCTTACGAATAGTTTCATTTCCCATCCTTGGGTTATAGAAAAAGGAAGAGAAGAGGGTGCAGAGGAACTGATCTTGGGAAGCAATCAAGAAGGATCTCAGAGAAGCAGAACCAGAGGATCTAGTGGATGCAATACTCGAGGTCTCACATTGATCGAGCCACAGTCTTCTATACGAGGAGGTGAGTAATATTTTCGAGTGCACTGAGAAATAGTACCATAGGATTGGTTGTGTATTTATTGATCAGATGTTGCTCTGTGATTTCTGCATCAAATTGATAAAGGATTGATATTAGTAAATACAGTAATGAAACCCCAATGTAAGGGCTAAATTTCATACCAAATCATCAGACACAAGGATCTGATGATTTGGGTAGTATGATCATGGGCCCCACCTGAACTTAAATCTAATCCAGAGATCTGATGATAGATATTTGGACGATCTCAGTGATAGAGAATCTAATTGGATTGGGTCTCATCAGCTTTCAATTTTATATTGGAAATTCCAGATCGGTATGGCAGGAAAATTATGAATTTTTGGTAGATCTGGTAGTGGGACCCACTGATCCATAAGATCAAGAATCACATCCAGGGATTTGGAAGCCAGCACTTGGTCGACCATGGTGTAGGTGGCCCTTTTTGGAAATGGAACCCATCTGATCATGGATCTAAAGACTCAGGTGTCTGGGGCGTCAGTTGGGTTGAAATTTGGGATTTGGGTTAATGGGGTTGTGGGACCCACTGGGACACATGATCAGACATCAAGGCCAATCATAAGATGAGTCCCTGCTGGTCGACCAGGGTGTAGTTGTCCTTTTTGGAATTGAGTCTCATCTTACCGTTGATCAATGGAAGAAAGAGATCTGTGGCATTATTTCTGGGAAATCTGAGATTTTCGTAGATCTAGTTGTGGGACTCACTGGGGCACTTGATCAGAGATCAAGGCCATACATAAGTTGAGTCCCTGTTGGTCGACCATGGTGTAGTTGTCTTTTTTTGGATTTGGTTCCATCTGACCGTTGATCATTGGATGATCACAAACTGTGGCGTCATTTCTATGTGTATGGGACTTTTTCGTCGATGGAGTTGGGGAGCCCACTGGGCCACCTGATCAGACATCAAGGCCAGCCATTTAGTGGGCATCTGTTGGTCGACCAAGGTGGACCAGGTCCTATGATGATCTGACCATGGTGGGCCCACCTTCTGATCACCCATTTTCTTGAAGGCGTGACTCTTTAGTAAGCCTGTCATGGTTCCTTTAGTGCTGAAATTCTGGGATATATTGTTGTAGATGAGATCTGTTAGAATCCATATTGCTGTAGACCTTATCTTTTAATAGATTTGTAGATAAGTGAGTAAAAAGAAAGAAGGAGAAGAAATTTCTGACGGCAGTGAGTATATTTTACAAAATCACCAAACTAGTGGGACCCACTGATACCCACTTATACCCACTGATACCCACTGATACCCACTGATAAATATTCAAGATCAGCAATTTGATTGGTCCCTGATGGGCAACCAATATGAACCAGGTCCCATGTAAAATTGATCACTTGGGACCCACCATTTTTCTTTACTCCATATTGCTAAGTGTGGGAATCTTCTTGTTATTAATGACTAGTATAGTGTTAACTCCTCTTTTATATATATGTTGTGTTGTACACTTAATATGGTGATGTGGGGTATATGGAAGTTATAGACCCCCCTATTGTACAGAAATTAATCATTGGTGCCACATAAGCGGGTACTTGAAATTTTGAATTTAAGTGGGGCACATAAATAAGCCCGATTATGTGGGACTAATTATTATGAAATTAATTGGTGTAGGGTTATGATAGTTGTATGCATGATTGGTGAACACAAATGAATTATTGAATATTTCCTGAAGGTTCTCTTTTGTTATATGAGATAGTGAACCCTTTTGAATATGGAGTGATAAGGTGGACAGGGATTGAATAAGTGACTATTGAACCAAGCTCCTAGGAGATAGTTTTGAATAATACATGGAAGGGACTTCCTTATGGGAAGAAATTGAAACTCTGAAACTCTTAAAAATAGAGTTCTTTTGAATTATAAGGACCCATAAATGGGAAGATTGGATATACTAATGTGGAAGAGATGGATGTGGAATCTCATTGAATCATAAGAAATGCTATAGGAAAAATTGTTAATTTTTCATATCTTCCTCTTATTAGTTTTATGCTGCTTTATGTTAGTATGTGACTTGTGTATTGAAATTATTGCTCACCAGTTTTCTGATAAGTGGTTTGCCCCACTTCAGGTACGGATCATTTGGGAAAACTTGGCAACGATGGGGATCAGCCATTGGATTTCAACTTGCGTGGCTGACAAGAGAGCGTCACAAACATTGGATTTGGAATTAGAATTATAGAGAAGGATTTCATTATTTTCAATAATGTGGAACTGGTTTTTCTTTCTTTATAAATTAGGAATTTTATTGACTTGAAATATTTAATTGATCTCTCAAATAAATAGAAGCATTGCTCAATTCTTTGGCATTTTTTATTTATGTGGTGATTTAACTTTACTTAAGTAATGTTCCGAAATCTGAAGAGCTCCAGGTTTTCGGGGTGTTACAATAACCAAAAACTACCATTAAGAAAAATTTAGGAAAGGTCTGGTTTCATAGGCGGCCCACTTGTTTTTGGCTGTGCAAAAAGACCTCATTAGTCTACTCTATTTTCTTTTCTAAAGCTACTAAAATACCTAGTTTATCAAGTTTAAGGGAAAGATGATATTCCACAATATCCTTGTTTGTAAAAGCTAAAGTAAATCAGGGATATATACCTTTATCGCCGTTTTGGCTAAAAACAGAGATAACAGATAAACAGATCATAGATCATGATAGCATGGAAAATTGCCCAATCCAACTACAAACTGGCAAATCTTAACTTTCATCAGTCAAAGCAACAACCAATCTTGAATTTGATTATTGAATGGAGAGGGTTTGAGCTGTAGACATTAGGAATTAATTATTAGTCAAATTGTATTTGGTGGGGCTAGTGGACGCAACAAACACTGTAAATATATCGGACAAGAAAACGTAAGGGCGATATTTCAAAAACTAGATGATGATGCTGATGCACGTGGAATCTGGTAAAAAGACATGATGGGAATAAGTATAAGAAACCTGTATGGGTGCTCGAGCCGATACTGTGATTCATAGCTCAGAATAAAACGTTACAAATAAATGGTTCTGAAACTTTTTCCGAAATACTAGTGACTATAATAAATGGCAGAAAACATAATCAGAAATTGTAGTCACTCACCGATATTCGGTCAACTAATCATAGATGATAAACGTTACTGATTAAAGAGATATGAATAGCCAGAAGAAGGTTTTGGAGTAGACGAGAGGATACAAACAAGGGATGCTCGATTTTAGTTTAGGTTTTCGGAGGGAAAAGGACGGTTTTATAAGGGGTTTTGTGTGCGGGCCGGGCAGCGGGTATACGGGTCTGTATTTATGGTAGTTCCTTCCGTAAAAAAAAAAAAAAGATTTTAGCTACCGGGTCCAAATAAAGGTTCCAAATTCAGACCCATTTATCAGCTAGAGCCTATTTGGTTGCAAGTATTCCGATGAGAATTGTGAATTTTATGAGTTTTTTTACATTGGTGTCTTGGCAGGCACTTTAAAATTTTAAGGTTTTATATTTGACTGTTAAGTTTTTGAAATTTATAAAAGAAAATTATAAAATTTACTAAACAATCTAGGCTGGCTGGTTCCACCAAGGACTGTTGCTAATGAGAACAAGAACAAAATCTTCAACCCACCCTTTATAATCTACATGGGTCCTAGGGTCCCATAAAATTATTATCATATGGAATAAGTGAATATTTTATCGCATGAAACATACATAGATAATATATAATAAATAACATGATGAATCATAATATGAAAAATAATAACTAAAAATTTGATTCATCCTACGGATCATAGTTTTGTTTGATTAGTCTAATGCATTATCAACACAACCCTTTTTGTGAGTAGAAATGGCCCCAAATTTAAGAATTGACAATGATACATAGCATTAAATTTATTGCATGTCAAAAGCATTATTTTGTTTTTTTCTAAACAAATAATCATTCAAAAGGCACAACACTTTGGAGTGAAATTTGGACCTACAAAGTTCGCTTTTGTCATATGACATAATTTCTATCAAGCAAAGGAGGTCTCCACACATTAAGTTGCATTGTTATGTGCCATCTAGAAAGAGGTGTTTCTAGAGTCCCAGTTTTGGTTGATGCAAAAAAAAAAAAAAAAAAAAAAAAAATGATTTAGATGAATAATGGATAAGATCATTTTGTGATAACTCCTATTATCATTTACCAACTATTCTTTTACATTCTTAAGCTCTGTTCCTATGTTTGCATGAGGCTGTGAAGCTCACAAAAATTCAGTTCAATCAAATGGGAAATGAAGTTGAATTACTCATTCGAGGAATTGAAGCCTGGTTTAAGATAACTTAAACACTAACTCACGAGCAAAGCCGCGATATACGCCAGTACCTTACCATGTCTAATGGGGTTTATATTACTAAATGTCACTTATTCTTATCTCATGTTAATTTATTTTCAGTTTCTTTAGGATGTCAGAGGATGAGACGTTTGTTGTTCCACTTTAATGGAGAGATTGATTGGAATACGACCAATCCGGTGTACAGGGGAGGTGAACAAAAAATGATGTATCTAAGCAAGTTCACAAAGTACTATACATTGTTCCAGGGTGCATTATAAGCAACGAAGTGGGTAGAAAACAATGAAGCCATTGAAATTCATAACCTTCACAACAACCGTCAAGCCTTCACATTGATTAAAGTAGCTAACGATGGTGATGTAAATGCAATGTTAGAAGTGTCTCGAGATAATGTAAATGGGCTTTATTTATATGTGAGCAAAAAGATTGAGTGTTCAAGAGGTGTACGTGAAGGACATTCAAGGTATTGCACCATGTCTTAATCACTTTGTGCACTATTTATTTATCTATGGAACTCTAACTTCTTTTTCCTTATATACATGCAAGGTTGACAGGTTTGAATGTGTTTGAAGACATTAAAAATGCTCACGATCGAAGAACCAGTAATTTGAAGGAAAAAAATGTTGGATATCCTAGAGGTCGTCCAGTTAGCACAACACGGTAAGTTATTATCTTGTTCACTAGATTGAATTTTGATTTCTTCTTTGAAAGATGAAGATTGACTAATCTTTATTATTTGGATGCAATGATTCTCACAAAAGCTCTTCGAAAGCACTTGGACATGACATTTATAATTTTGAAGCGAATCTCGATATTGGAGTCAATAGTCTCTATCTTGTGATACCATTTATCCCATCGTTGATCTTGAGGAAGACATTGAAGCAATCTTCTCCTTTTCACCTGATAACTTTGCATTAATAGACTCTCAGCCACGAGCAACGAATTATTATCCTACCATAGGGGATAAAATGCACGAAGATGTGGGAATCTGGGCCAGAAGTCAGCTGTTGGTGAAGATACTAACATTGAAGATGCGCTAGTGCCAGTTGACGATTTCAAACATGAGTTGCTAGAGAGTACTGCACAAGAGTTGTGGAAAGGGATAGTGTTTCCAGATCGTGATACATTTAGGAGAACCCTCGCGAAATTTGCAATGTACAAGAATTTTGTGTTGAAGCATCTGAAGACCAACAGTTATAAAGGTACTGCACGGTGTGACGATGCAACATGTCCATGGCGTATACATGCTTCTATTGTGGACTCAAGTCCACAATTTCAAGCCCAGACATATAACCCAATTCATTCATGCTCAAAACCAATGATGGGGATGGCACATAAACAAGCGAAAGCATCCTTGATTGTAGACTTTGTCAAAGATAGGCTTCGATTTAATAATACGTACACACCAAAGGAAATTATGTTTGACTTTCAAATGGAGTTCGGGCCCCGGGGTGACGATAAGTTATAGAAAGGCATATCTAGGAAGAGAGATTGCAATGAATGAAATACGGGGTTCATTCGAGGAGTCTTTTCAAATCCTTCCTCGATATTGCATGGAATTACAAATGATGAATTCTGGAACAAGAATTGAGTTGCTAAAGCATGAAGATAACTCCTTTAGAAGATTATTTTGGGCAATTGGAGCATGCATCGAAGCATTCCGTTCTTCCTTGAGGCCTGTGATAGCTGTAGATGGAGCACATCTTCGAGGTAAGTATCCAGGTGTTATACTAAAGGTCGCTACTTATGATGATAATCATTTGCTGTTCCCACTTGCCTTTGCCATAGTTGAGGCAGAACGACGAGATAGCTGGTCATGGTTCTTTGCAAATCTTCAAATAGCTCTTGGTGAGTCTCGATATCTAACAATTGTGTCTGATCGTCAGAAAGGCCTTGTTCCCGCGATGGAAGAAGTATTTCCAAATGCTCAACATTGTTATTGATATCGTCATATTGCGGAGAATATACGTTCGAAATTCAAAGATGATGGCATTGTTAAGAAATTTTGGTTTGTTGTAAAATCTTACGGTCCATGTGAATATGAGTCTCATAAGAATGATATAAAGGCTGTAAACGTAGATGCTTATAACTACATTCATGCAATCGGAAGACAACATTGGTCCAATGCTTTTGTGGAGGGTAGGCGGTATGACATGTTAACTCAAAACATTGCGGAATGCTTAAACAGTCTAATGAAGCACAATAGAGAGCTTCCGATATCAAAACAAGTCGATGGGATTCGTGGAAATTAAGTTAATGGATTTTTTCCATCTTCGGAGGACTACGTCGATGCAGCTAAAGACACGCCTAACTCCTTGGGCAGAAACCATTCTAAGCAAATCTACAGAAAGTTCCCGACGTTTGAATTGTCGACAAGCAGGTCCTAATGAATTTCAGATACAGTCTTGGGAGTTCATTGATGTTGTTCACCTAGATAGAAACAGTTGTACGGGTCAGATGTGGGCAACGATTGGAATTCCGTGCAAGCATGCCTTGTCAGTCATGAAAACCAACAGCCTAGATCCATAAGATTTTTGTGAGGATTGGTACACATGTGATACATATAGAAGGACTTATGGACATGTAATACATCCAACCCGTGATATACACCAATGGGAGCACATTAGTAATGAGGTGGTCAAACCTCCACCTGCTATCAGGCAGCCTAGACGTCCAAAGAAGAATAGAATTCGCACGAAAGAAGTTTATCGGCAAAGAAGACAAGTAACGTGCTCTATTTGTAAAAATAAGGGTCACAACCGATAAAAATGCCGGAATCCACCAATGGGAAGTTGATCCATCATGGGGAATCCATGGAGCCATGTCTTTTGAAGTGATCTAAGCAAGTACCTTTTTTTTTTTTTTGTAAGGGTGGGACCATGTATTTTAATGGAAAATATGGCTACGTGTGGTTCCAACATTTGTAGCACTTTTTTTTTTTTTTTTTGTAAAGGTGGAAACCATGGAACCATATCTTTTGAAGTGGTCTAACCATCTATTTGCTGCACTTTTGTATTTGGTGCCTATATTTGTAGGAGGAAGGATGTCTTATAATTTTTTGTAAAGGGTGTTGGTGGATCTACCTCTTTCATTTAATAACAGACCAATGTTTATCTTTTATAATGGGGTGGATAGAATGGTTGGATAATGTTCTTTTATGATCATTGATGTATATTCTATTAATGGATCACTGCATGGATATCTTTTTAACAAGGAGGTTCAGAATGTGTCACAGTTTTCGTTGATGTCAACTAAAAATTTGTCGACATCAACAAATAAATATGTTGATATCAATGAAAAGTGCACTAATAGCACATAAAAAAAAAAACTCAGTATTCGTTGATGTCCACTAAAAGTACGTCGACATCAACAAATAAATTGATTGATATCAATGAAAAGTGCACTGATAGCACATATTTCGTTAAAAAATAAGACACATAATTCGTTGATGTCAACTAACAATTTGTTGACATCAACAATTAATGAAAACGTACTGTTAGCACATATTTATGTTCCGAAATTCTACACAGTGTTCGTTGATGTCAACTCACAATTTGTTGACATTAACAAATAAATTTGTTGATATCAATGAAAACGTACTGTTAGCACATATTTATCTTTCGAAATTCAACACAGTGTTCGTTGATGTCAACTAAAAGTATGTCGACATCAACAAATAAATCAGTTGATTTTAATGAAAACGTCCTGATAGCCTGGAGAGTTTTTTCCCGTGAACTCTATGGGCCCACTTAGAGGTACCTTTGATTAGTGCAAATCCTTTCCAACTCTTATCACATCACATTGGATCACATTTTCATCCACATATGCATCATTACATTGAATCTGCTAGAAGGTGGAAATTATCCTATATTTGCCTACGATTGTTCAACCCTCATGAAACACATGTTTTAATCAGGTTAGAAATGTGATCTACATCAATGGGATCGAGGGAGCCAATTAGCCGTCCTTATGCCGTCCTTATCCTCCCCAGGATCTTCTCCGGAATATTTAACACATAATCCAGCCAATTGTCTGCCTTTTTCACAATCAAATATTCAACACATCACCTAGATGGACAACCTGTTTGGTAACATTTTCAGCAATCATTATCAAGTTTCAAGATGAACTAACTAGTATCACTACAGTGTGACAAATAACTGTCACCATTCACATTAGATTAGAAGCCTTCCAACATACAAAAAGAAAATGAAACCAACAATAGTGTCTATCAGTTTTAACATGTCAACCATCCAAAATACATAGGCAAATAGTCACAAAAAAGGTTCACATTACAAAGAGAATTAAACACCCAAATAGGAGAACAGTCGGATCAAATGTCACAACACAAGTCATTTCAGATTGAAGATCCATCATCCCCGCCATGTTGATTGTTGATCCCTTTTCTTGTACAATTCTAATTGTCTATTGTACCAGTTAATCACTAGTTTGCATCGATAATACATCATGTCACGCTGAGTGAATTCAAACTTTAGATTGAGGAGGACATGTTCTACGGATGCCATTACAAAAAATCCGCAATCATGTGAATTCTCTTGTAAAGGGACATTCTCAACAATTCTCCTTCTCCATCCCATTGGCTCTTCCCAGTTGTAAGCAGCAAAAGACTCATTCAACCAATGAATCTGTAGAAATAATGTGTATCAAAATAATTAATCCGTATTAACAATTAATCTGAATAGAAACAATTAATCTGTATATATGTCGGTACTCAATACTCACAAATTGGTGAGCCATTTCCCACTGTCGCGAGTCCCCTGGCATACTATTGTAGTAGTCTCATCTTTTTGCATTTCTATATCCCACGATGACTGTGAAGTGCTCCAAATAACATATTGGAATAATGATAATCTCACGTTTCTGCATTTCACCCACCCTCCATCCATATTCACCAAAGATGTGTAAATAATTGTGCTTGTCTTCTCTTAGCCATATATCCTTCGAAAGGTACCCACAAAGTGCCAATATTTGTGTTAAGGTTCATATTGAGTATAAGTTGGACAATCAATTTTTTCCAAACTTCGAAAGTAAAAAGTAAATGGAGTATATGATGAAAGTCATACTGAAGCATTCGTGTCAATGAAGTATGTATGTGGTGCCTTGCGCTTCAAATAAATATGAAACCAATTCTGCAGTATACTTGTGTCTAGCCATTCTCTTGATATGAGTCTTTTCAATCTTTCAGGATTAGGGCTAATGCAGACCTTGGCAAGGTAATCAAACCTGAGGGAAGATAAATCATATTGATCAGTAATTCCACCACAGAACTAGAAATTATATCAATTCAGATAATAGAGTGACATCAACATTAGATATAATTCCACCACAAAGGCATTCACCACAAACCTAACATTCACCACAGTGCTTAGATGTGATTCCAGAATCCATAGATTATACATTATGCATTACCAAATTCCTAGATAATGGATTTAATTATATGTTGGCAATCAATGGATACAAATAGACCATTAAGTGGACTAACATAACCATGTATGGAACACCAATGAATGTATCAAAATTGAGGGAAGATATATCATATTGATATCTCTAAAATATCATATCAATATCTTAAAAAAGGAATTGCATACCTTTCGTAGCAGTCCTCCAAGAACTTGGCTAGCAGATCACTCTCCTCCTTCGTCAGTTTGTACGCAAAATTCTTAAGCCAATTTAGGGAGGTACTAAACCCTCATATTTCGATGGCACTTTTCTTGTTGGATTTTTGGGGCAGGCCTATCAAGAACAATTTCAACGGGGGATGTTTTGAATCTAGGAGACCTTCGAGGAGAGGCCATGAGATGAGACCTTTGATACTTATGTTTTTGGTGGACTCAGGCGGAGTATTTTCTTTTGAATTGGGTGATTTAGTGGCAAACTCTAGCTTATTCTTCAATACTATCTGCTGTCTCTCACTCATTTTGCATTTACCAAGAGATTCACTTGGACTCACTTTGCCTTACCCAAATTCCACAAAATCATTTTCAAATGCTTCATTAAAGTGTTCCACCTTGGCACGCACTACACGTAGCATAACCTCCGAATTCATTGCCTCTGATGTTCTTTTGTTGCCGGACAAAGTAGAGATAAGGTCATCTAGGAAGAAACGAACCTGCATGAACAAATTCAAATGAATCATAAATATTGAAAATGATGAAATAACTTGAATTTTACAGCTATGTTACCATGTCACTTACAAGTCTAATATGGATTAAGTCATCGTCTTTTTTAGAGGTTGGTTGTGTTGGAGGTATCATTTGGTCTTCATCATCTTTTTTTCTTTGGAGGCCTTGAGATTCGCAATCTTGTCACCACCGAATACCATTTCATATCAAATTCATTGTGGATACGTGAATCATCAAGTTCTTCACTCACTAGTAACATCTTATGCCTCGCATCCCAAATGACAATGAGTTCTTTCAACGATTTGCAGTAATCATGAGTAGCTTTTCTCACTCTATCAACTCTTTCAAATGGCATGCGGAGATATATGGGGAGCAACTGTATTAAGCCGAATTGCTTCATTACTCGTTCGGAGTTGTGACATTCGGCGATCCAATAAAAGATTAGAGCTGTATTAGATGTGAATAACTGTCTCTCTTCTTTGGGAACTACCCCAGCTAGTTTATCAATCACATCTTTATACAGCATCCATATAAACTACACCATAGATTTTCATTACATATTTATTGATAACAAATCAGATATCAATTATAAGATTCATATTAAAAAGAAATCAAATTACGCTCACTTCTTCTATTTTCATATTGTCAATTTGCTCCGGATGATCCCTGGCGTTCATTGGAGGCCTATGTTTTTTTATGCTTTTCTCCCACGGCTTATACAGCGGAAAGTCGAAATACAATAATACATCTATATAGTCATCGCTAGGCCGCAAAAATTCCATTCTGGAATATGCCCAAATCTGCCAAGGAAACATTATATGAATGTAAAGTCATTAGAAAAGAGTTCATATTCAATGTAACCAAGTAAACAAATATGGGTGTTACCTGCAACAATTGCAATGGGCCAGTCAAGGTATCTGATGGATCCGTTGCTTTATGGTTTTTTACTTTTTTTCCCCTCTCCATCTTTCCTTTATTCATCCCACTTCGAAAGCATTGTTGCCTTACCTAGCATCCTATGCAGGTTCGCAAGGCATGCAGGACCTCTTAAATTCTCTAAATAAACCAAGCAACTAAGCCGGGCCAAAAGTACCGCATGAGTTGCCAACTATTTGACCTCCCACCAAGCAGAATAAATAGGCTCGGGTTGCACTTCTCTTCAACTTCATGCTGTTTTTTCTTCTTTTCGTTTCCTTTGAAGTTCTTCTTCATCCAAGAAAAGTTTAGCCGTGTGCCAATGCTATCTCGTTTTGGCACCGGTTTCATGCCTAGATGATCCATGCATATCTTTGCGGTTTGCTCGGTACTATGCAGTGTTTTTCCTGTCACTGCCGGTCCATCTATGGGGAGGCCGTATATATATGCCACATCCTCTAAGGTAACAGTGGCCTCCCCACATAGAAATTGGAAGGTATTCGTTTCCGGCCTCCATCTTTCCACCAATGCTCTTATCACAGCACGATCTATTGTCATCTGCTGAATGCTAGACAAATGCTCCAAGCCACACATTTGCACATAGTTTTCTTGTTGGCGTGTGAGATGCCAACTATTTTTGTCATGTGTGGTTCGAATTATTCTCAAGTTCGGTGGTTCCTATAGATGTTAGTTACAAAATAAATTTAATATTACAAACTCATGTACGCATGAAGTGGTTCAAGAGATAAAAATAAATATAACGTTACATTTAAATATAAAAGTAAATGATCGGATGTACCTCTCCTTGCCAAATTGCTTCAGAAATATGGACATCTTGAAGATATAATAACTTCTCCTCAGTAAAAAGATTATCATTGTCCATCTACACATAATGGTAAAAAAAAAAGTGATCATTGCTCTTGACTTCTTGTTAAGTTAATAACTGGTGTTCTATAGCATTTTCTTTCATTTGGTAGATTTTAGTGAGGTAAAAGAACAAACCTACCAATTTGGTATCAAAGTGTGCCTTTCAACTTTTAAAGGCCTATATCAATTTGGTATCAAAGTGTGCCTCTCAACTTTATTGGGCGTAGATCATTTCTCCTACTATGAACAACACAATAGCATATGACCTTCAATGCTAAAGTGTTAACAAACTAATGGGTGTTGCAACCGAAGTAAAGCTTGCAACAAATATAACAAACAAAATTACATCAACAGATTAAACACGTTTTTAATGGGTGTTGCAACCATGAGAACCATAGAAAAATCATAGGTGAAGGTGCACATCCAATGGGGAAGAAGACCAATCAGAATTGTAGAATAGCACAACCTATGACTTCCAAGAATGCCCCGTCCACAATAACTATTGGCAAGTGGCTACGTCCGCTAAGTACCCCATCAATTGATCTCTCACAACCATTTCACAATGCTATAGAACATCCTACTAAGCTGAAAAATGCAACCAACACTGCTCCAATCACAACAATCAAAGATACTAATGATACTAATGACATCATAAAACTTCAGTCCAATAGTTACTAGAGCTACAACTGTGACCCTTATTTTCTGATTTAGTTGTAATATTTCCTTAATGTTTATTTAGGAAATTTGCTGCTTCATTGGCAGAAAAACAACTTTCTCATCAGCTACTTTATTTTGTGAATGATGATGAATACTGTTTTATTTTGGTTTGGCTGTTTGAAATTTACATACGCGCAATCTTCCTTAGATGTTATGATGGTGTTGATGATTGTGTTCTTCCCTAAGGATATATGTAGAAGGAATGATATAATTAAGAATGAGAAAACTGAAAGAGCAATTTCGTCAATACCGAGTTCAAATAATTTGGAAAACATCAGTCATAGATGTGGAAGAGTACATGGACCCACTGCAAGACTATGTGAAGCAAACAGAAGCAATGTTAGAGGAAATGGAACCAATGGTGGGTGTGTCCAGAACTGCAATCTTGGAATTAGTTCTTAAAGTGTAAATTTGTTTGTGACCTGAACCACAAGAAGTTTGAACATCTGGGAAGAACAGAACATTCTGTTCTCTATAAATCTGTTGGCACTTTGCAGTGCCTCAAAACAGAAACATATTAGGATTTGGTATAAATCTGTTGGCACTTTCCACTTTCTAAGCCCTGCATCAATTTGGTAGAGTGAGCCCTTTCAACTTTTAGAGGCCTATATCAATTTGGTATCAAAGTGTGCCTTTCAACTTTAAAGGGCATACATAGTTTCTCCTACTATAAACAACACGAAAACATATGACCTTCAATGCTAAGTGTTAACAAACTAATGGGTGTTGCTACTGAAGTAAAACTTGCGACAAATATAACAAACAAAATTGCATCAAGTGATTAAACACGTTTGAGGGCTCAATTAGTTTCATGAATCTAACTAATCTAAAACGATGAGGTTTTCATTGAAACGATCTTGTTACGTATTGTTTTATACTTTTCTCAGTCTGCATTTTGGAGTCATAGTAATCCACTTGTGCCACCTCCAATTGTTCAGCAATCTTCAAAAAATACAATATTTGGAGGACATGGACTTGGACCTGAACAAACAACCTTAGGATGAATTTCAAACAAAAAATTCCAACTTGATCAGCTCTGTTTAGAGCAAATGATGTCTAGTCACTGTAAGCTGCAAATCAAATCTGCCTTCTCAATATGAAAATGAAGTAGTTCAGCTGAATTGGTAGCAATAAATACCTAAGCCCCATACACGGCTTGAATGACAAATACTCAATAAAGAGGAAAAAGAAAAATATATTACAAATGGAATCCAATAGTTAGCAATCAAAAGGTACTGTGATCCATGTCAATTACCATTAAAAAAAAATAACAAACCATGTCAATTGAGAGAAACACAGAGTCTAGAGAGTTTTATTTGGCTGATATTATTAGAATTTGGGGTCCTCAGTTGTGGTTATCTTAATTAGTGGAATTTTTCTAGTAAATGTCCCTTGAATCGATCTCTCAGTTACTTCATTTATAAAGAACTCATCTTACCTTATCTATCACATCTCACACTATCTCTCTTTAAAGGAAAACAACTCCTTTTATAGGCCATTTCGCCTTTATCTTTCTTTCTCATGCAGGAAATTAAAACTCCTTTCACAACTCTGCATTAACTTCCTTTCCTCTTTTTTCCTAAATTACTCTAATTTTACAGAGTGATACAAGTAGCCGGCTTGCTGTTCGTTGTCCACAAGAGTAAATGTTGATGGCATGTTCATGCACCTTTAAATGGAAAATTGAAATTCCGCCTACCGAACAGGCTTACTTATCCCATGTGCCACCTAAGAATGGGAAACATGGTACAATGGCACATTGGAATCCAATCACCCGGTGCACCCCATTGTAAACAACCAACAGTAGAGGAACTTAACACATCAGACAATCTCAAGTCTCAACTATCCCCATTCATGAGGAAGGCCTCAGCCAGGTGCATGCACTTCAACAACGCAAAGGGAGTGGAAATTCTCTTGTGAGCAGCCATAGTCTTCCCCATCCCCATGGTTTATACCCCCCGTCCTGCACCTTCAGTTACCATTGGACTACCACCATTTATAATCCCAAATGGTGGTGTCCACAGCAATGGCCATATGAAAGGTGCAGTGGGACAATGGTTCAATCCTACTACTTAAAAAAGGACCGGAAGGTTTTTGTAATTTCCATGTAAGTGACGATGCCTTCTCATTCATCCAGCCTTTGTTGTTTTATCAGCAGCTGAGTAATTCATATGATATGTTTGTATTTCCTTTTTGCATTTGAACTGGTACACCCATCAGATTGTCCCCCAATTCGGATTAATGATGTCAAATAAATAATAGGAAAGGAAATACATACTTTGAAGAGGAAGAAAAGATAGTGATGTAATAACCAAAAACCAAAAGTATAGCCAAAAGTTGCAAATGGTATGATGATGTATGGAAATGGTTCATGTAGTTCTAATTGCTGTTAGAGATGCGATACAGATATCCATTCACATTGGGGCACTGACAAGACTCTGTCTATCTCACTTGTCGCTGCTTACTGTTTCTTGCATGGGTAAGAACAGTCATAAAAGTAGATAGCATGTCTATTGCAATTCACCAATATGGAGAAACGTTGTATAAACCGATTCTAATTTGAAGAAAAGCAATAGATGATAAGCTACAACTTTTTTGCAGTACCATAAGAGATAAAACAAGGAAGAAACTTTCAAACCTATTTTTGCCCTACAGACGAATGTAACAGCTCTGGTGGAGTTGGAACACACAGAAAGATGCAGTTGCTGAATGTTCAAGAACAGAGAGAAAGGAATGTAAGAAAATCCGAAAGTGGAGACAAAGAAAAAGAAGAAGAAATGGTACAAGAGATGTAATCTTCCGTTTCTTTTCTTTCTAAAAATTCAGTAAATAACATCATGAAGAAAGGGAGCGGGTTGCAGTCAGTGGGAAAAAATAAGGGGGGAGACAAAGAAGCAGACTCGACGCTGGTGGGAAAGGCAAGCTGTCAGTGTAGACGAAGGGTCGACTTCTTCTTCCCCTCCTCTTTTTCTTGTTCATGATCTTCTAATTAGGATGGGCGTGGGGGATGTTGGGCAGGCAGGGCGTGGGGCGGTTAGGAGGAGGGGCTAGACGATAGTATAGAAAGAGAGAAGATGGTAGCTGCTGGGGCGTTCTTCTTTATCTTCTCCTTCTTTTCTCTTCTCACGGTCGATTTGGGTGAACTCTCGATTTTTTCTTTTCGAGGATTTGTTGACGTCAACTAAGGAGGGGCAAAGACGGAATGAAATAGTGGGATTTTGGAGGGAGATCCCTTGCTGATATTTTAAAATTTTGGGGGCCTCAGTTATAGGTACCCTGATTAGTGAGATTTTTTTAGTAAATGTCCCAAAAATATTTCACGGGGAGCATCTATAGAAATGTGAGTGGAATCGATCAACATACAAGTGATACAGCCCTAAAATCATTCCTATTCATTAATGGACGGCATAATCTATTCTATTTAGACAACAAACTTAATGAAAACAGTAACAAAATGAGAAGACGATTCGATTCATTAATGTGTGGAAGAGATTGGGGAGAAAATGAGAGGGATCTCCTGTACCTCACAGAGAAAGCTGGAGCGGGAGAGATGGACGGAGCCGGAGAGGGAGAGAAGGCTGGAGCCGGAGAGATGGATGGAGCCGTAGCGGGAAAGAGGGCCGGAGACGGACAGAGGAGAGAGGACGGCAGTAGTTGAGCTTCTTTCTCTACTAGGAAATGATGTGGTTTGGGGACGGAAAACCCTATGGGTCCGTTTGGAAATTTACAATAAAAGTAAAAGTAAAATAAAGCCTGTTTTTCATACAAGGGGTCACATCAAAAGTATACATCTTTAAAATTCCCTTCTTCATTTTAAAAAAAAAGTCAAAAAGCAACCTCCTTTCTCCGATAAATGACAAAACACACCAACTTTTTACATAAAAAGTAAAAAAGACACCCTACCAAGCAAATAAAGACAAAACACAATCATAACTCACTTATATTTTATTCTCTCTTGATTTGATGCTTTCCTTTACCTTTCTTTATTTTTCGAGAAAATTACCAAACGGGCCCTACATGTTTGGATGTATGGTGAATTGAAGTAAAGTGGGGTGAAGCATCAAATAAACAGAGTATAAAATATAAAGGTATAAAGGTTTATGATGGTATATTATTTTTAATTGTTTGGTATGGAATGTTTTTGACTTTCTGTATAGAAAAGTTGAGCTTTTTTGTCTTTTAGTAGAGAAAAGAGGTTGCTTTTTTTACTTTTTTAAAAAAGATGGAGGAAATTTTGAAATTGTGTACTTTTGATATGACCCTTTGTCTTTTCTTGTGTGGAAAATGGAAGCTTTACCTCACCTCACGTCAGTTCACCACACATCCAAAACTCTACTAATAGAGTCTAGTATAGCCCCCATCTCTAAAAAAAAAGCTCACATCAAAAGCACTTTAATTCAAATTTCCCGCCATATTTTTTTTAACAAAAGTCAAAACAACCTCCTTTCTCCACTAAAAGACAAAAAAACTCCACTTTTCTATACAAAAAGTTCAAAAAATTTCATAACAACTAAAAATAACATACCATCATAACCCACTTTTATTTTATTCTTTCTTCAAAATAATCTTTACTTCACTCAACTTCATTAGTTAAGCCCCCAAACAGCCCCATGTGCTTGGTAATTTTACCGTAAAATAAAGATAAAGTAATTCTTTCTTCAAAATAATATTTACTTCACTCAACTCCATTAGTAAAGCCCCCAAACAGCCCCACGGGCCCAGGGCCCATTTGGTAATTTTACCGTAAAATAACGATAAAGTAAAGCATCAAATCAAGAGAAAATAAAATATAAGTGAGTTATGATGGTATTTTGTGTTTAGTTGTTTGGTACGGAATCTTTTGACTTTTTTCTATAGAAAATGGGAGTTTTTTTGTCTTTTAGTGGAGAAAGGATGTTGCTTTTTGACTTTTTTCAAAAGGAGGGAATTTGAAAAAGTGCACTTTTGATCTGACCCCTTGTCTGAAAAATGGAGGCTTTACTTGACTTTTACTAAACTAGTAAAATGTCAAACGGGCCCTAGGAATGGAGGGGTTATCACGTGACCTAAATACTTAAGTATTTATATTAGAGTATATTGGGTCGGGTCCCATGTCACGATTTTTAACTAGTCGGAACCTCCGTATTTAACAAAATCATAGCAAAAATCAAAATACATGCAAGATTTCTATGTGTTTACGGTTTACCATGCCGTGGAGCTACAATAGAGGAAGAAGATTCGCAAATGAGTAATAAAACAAAACCCTCATTGATATTCCAAAAGGAGAGGACAACAAAGATGCCAAAATGTGCTTCAATTGGATAAATGTGATAAAAAAAATGCAAACAATCGTTATCTTGTATGAGATATGGGACCACCTAGGGGAGAAAAGAGCATCACAATCGATGGAGGAGAATAGAGGAGGCATCATGGGTCTTATAGAAAGTGGAAGGAAAATCGGATAGGCCCCTGGAACAACTCCAGAGCATAATAAGCTTTGAGGGCCTTTTTGGTCTCCAAAGGGTCTTAGGGGATTTTTCCGATAAAATTCCCATAACAATAAAAATACAAAATATTAAACAAACATTTCTTTGTAGAAAAGAAATGTGGATATCACAATTAGCTCTTCCTACGCCTAACAGGTAAGCCACGATTTCATGTTCAAATTATCAATAATTTCACTTACCAACCTTTGCAAAAATTGAAATATTTAAGCAAACAACGTTTAAAAAATCATAAGCACTGAAAAAGTAAAAGTAATGTATTTACCTGCTTTCCTATACCACCTAGTCCTTGCTGCAGTTGCAATGTCAAAATGAAAGCTTCCATATCCTTCATATTTACATAAATAAGAAATAAAACTGAATTATATGACAAATAAGAGAAAGGTCAGTAATACAAAAAAACAAAAAGAAACAAAAAAAATCCATTTCAAAAGAAGAACATATGATGCGATCAAAGAAAACCATTGTAATCCGGCCACATTAACAAGGAAGAACCATTACCTGCTTAGAGTTCACAGATAAGCACACACACTATAATTGATGCAGAAAGGTCATTAATGGCTCGAATGAGCATATTGACTATTTAAACCTGTAGAGAAAATGCAGCTCATTCTCTCCGCCATTTGTCCTTTGTTTTAATTTATTTTGCGAAAACAGAGCAAAAAAAAGGCAACTCAAATTCATCAATACAATATATAAAGAAAAATGAAGGGCGAGTGAATGGGTGAGATTGCAATATCTAGGATAACCATAAACTGCCGTCAAGAAAATATTACGGAAGGTCTGGTTCATAGGTGGCACACTTGTTTTTGGGCCTGCAAAAAGACCTCATTAGTCTAGTATATTTTCTTTTCTAAAGCTAGCAAAATACCTAGTTTATCAAGTTTAAGGAAAAGATGATATTCGACAATACCAAACACATTTTTCCTTTATAAATTATTTACTGAATCAATCTGTCATGATGAGGCCCAAATTTGTGTTCTGAAGTCTGTCTCCGATCCAATGTTTCGGAATTAGAAATAAGAAAAAAATACGTAAATAGAAGACTCAAAGCTGGAACAACAGAAAAGAAACCGGGAGTGAAGAAAATGCACCTGGGATTGAGAGCTCGAAAACGAGAAGCAGCAAACCCAAGACAAATCACAAAATGTAAGTCCAAGGGAGAGGCGTGAGAAAAGAAGACACAAGGGTATGAGCAACAAGAGATGAAGAGGCGCTTGAGTAGGCAAAGGTTGAGAGAGAGATGTAAAGAGTCAGAAGGGATGGTCAATTTTAGGGTTTTGAGAGAAAAAGAGGGTTTTATAAGTAGTTTTGTGTACGGGCCGCGTAGCGGGTCATATGGGTCTGAACTTGTGGTGGTTCCAGAACACAACCCCGTAGGGTTTGGTTTAGCTACCCCGTAAGTGAAGGTTACAAAAATAAGACCCGTTTATTAATGGGATCAAAATCAGAATCCAAACTTGGTTTAAAACCATTGGATAGTCGGATACTAGGGGACCAAATAACATCCCTATTTGAATCGAGTACCCACTACCCACTACTCATCACCTCACATGTAGATGAACAGGCCTTCCCGAACCCTTTTTTTATGGGCTAGAGGCCTAGAGCCTATTTGGTTGCATGTATTTTGTTGAGAATTGTGAGCTTTAAGAGATTTTTATATTGGTGTCGTGGCATGCGCTCTAAAATTTTAAGTAAAATTTTTACGTTTGATTGTTGAAATTTTGAAATTAAAGCCATCTAAGAAATCGCTTTTAAGGTCATGTTTGGTAACAGGTGAGAAATTTGTAGATCTATGAATTCCTCATTATCCTTAGAGCATGTTTGATAACAGGTAAGGAATTCATAGATCTGATGATTCTTCACTACCATTGGAATAATGATTTATCGTTGGGAATTTATATAGTTAATGATTTCGCATTGATATTGCTGTGTATCGATGCAAGAAAAATAGGGTTGCGGGTGCAAATCCACTTAAGTGAGGATTTTCAAATCTTATGGGAGGTGGTCAGATCTAAAAATCCTAACAAATAAAAATTTTGATTCATCCAAATGCTCGAGAATTTATAATTGTCAAACATGGATTTACGTTATGAGGAAAACTGAAAATCTTTTCCCTAAAGATTTGGTTGCCAAGCATGACCTTAGTAAAAGAAAATCTTTACCAAAAGTTTTATAGTAGAGGATTTATCATGTTCCACGTTTGGCTAGAACTTTGAAATGAGTAGAGATTTTCTCAATCAATATTTGGTACTAAACACCAAAATCAATGGAAAATAGGTGTCCCACCTAATATGAGGCCTTTGACAGTTTGCAATGACCAAGACGTGCTAGCTAACAAGTGGGGCCCACTTCATGATAGTGACAACTAAGGACCCATGACACATCTATGCAAATGATTGAATTGATGGGGCCCACTCCACTATATTAAACAAACTAAACCCCCTCAGATGCACGTATGAATGAATGTGATGGGCCAACTTCATGATCTCAAGATCCCTTGGCACAAGTGTGCAAATGAATTAACTGATGCAACCCGACTTCAATAAAGGGAACATAAATGTTTAGGGCGGACAAAAAGGACCGTTAAATAGGAGGAATTCTCTCTTTAGAGGATTCCTTCGTTCAGCTAGAATTAAGCTATCTTTAGAGTGGAGTTCTTGAGGAGAGTTCCAAGTTTGGCAAGAGAAAGGAATCCTGTAATTACACTCGGTGTGTTCTAATGGTTATAGGTTTGTTTGCAAATTTTTCAAAATTTAAGAATAATCAAGGGCTGGGCATTCACCTCATAACCTTCCTTGGCACTCTAGAGACTTCAAACGGGTCAGATCTTTCAAATGGGGCTCGTAAAAATAAAAAAATAATATTTTAAAATACAGAGTTTTTTGAAAATATCTCAAAATCCACGATAAATCTACGGTTGAAATTTGATCTCCTCAACGATTTTGGTATTTTGGAAATAACTCACGGCTTGGATCATCATCTTGGATCCCATAAGAATAAGAAAATCAACAAAAACGGACTGCCCATGTTATCCCGTTTTTTGCACTATGGCGTATCAATGGTCTGTAGTATTTTGTCTTTTTCTAATGATCCATAATGAATCTGAATGCCAAAATTGAACCACTAACCATTTGGGACCTGATAAAGAGTTTGAACGGTTCAGATTATTCAAAAGGGGCCCACAAAAACTCAGAAATTATGATCAAATGTTTGGTACGTTTTCGCAAATATCTCGAAATCTGTGAAGAATCAACGGCTGATTTTTTTTATAACAGCCGTTCTTGGCCTTATAAACACGATTAATGGACTAGATCTTGATGTTGTGGTAAACAAAAACCAAAAATTCAAAAGAACGCAGATGCTAAAAGGACGCCTAAACCTACTGTAGCTCCGCCTTTCCACATTTGCGCATACTTCTATTGTGCGATGGGGGGTGGTCTGATGCCATGTATCGTTGGAAACGAGTATGCAAGGATTTCTTGCTGCAATTTTCTAACGTTTACCAAACGTGGGCTTTCCACAAAGTCATAGAAAATGAGCACGGATTCCTCTTTGAAGGCCGTTACCAAACATGCCCTTAGAGGCGGAAAATTTTCGCCACTATTGGTCATTTTTAGACACGGTTTTATTTTTCCGCTGCTATTTCCGACTGCCCATTTCTATTGCTAATAGTCTTCACTTTAGCAACGACATTTTTTTTGTCCTCCACTAATTGCATTTAAAAAAAAAATTAACTTAACCTATAACATTCATAGCCACACACATTCATACAAAACAATCATCAAATTGTTTAGAAGATCTAAAATTTGACGTCCATGTACTGGCTTGAAATCAAATGTACAACTTACAATATTTGAAAATTCATACATACCACATTCACCTCTTATAATCTTGGGGATGTGACATATTGACACCCCTTAAACATTGTTGTCCCATTTTTATGACTTAAGATGAACTAATGTCACCAGAGTCCTTTGACTCTGGACCACCTTGTTTTTTTTTACTTTTCTGCCCTGGATCCGATGATATCATAGGAACCAAGTTAAAAAGCCCATACATTAAAAAAATCCCTATACTGTCTTTCCCCTTTTCACCTTTCCATTTCCACCTCTTTCTTTTTTCACTTGCAGCAAGAGTCTGGACCCTACTTCTACAAAAATCTATGAGAACCCAAATGGGTCCTTCTTCTCTAGCCAACATATTTGGCGTCGACGAGAATAGCGGAAGCAGTCTGGTTCATCTTCCTCGTCTCTGACTGGCACCGACCCTTGGGCAGTCTTCTTTCCTTCTCCGACGACAGCAAGAAGCAAGAAGACTCATTTCTCTCTTCGTCTATCAGAGAAAGGAGAGGGCTCGCAAAAAGGGCACGATTTGTTACTGTAAATTTTTTTCTGTAATTGGGTTCTTTTTTCTTATAGTTTTCTCTTTTGTGTTGATGTTTGGGAATGGTTGGGAAATGGGTTTTATGTTTATTGATAATGTGAGAGATATTTCAGGGATTGAGTTCTTTTTTTTTTTAGTTTTTCTCAATTTTCTATGATGTTTGGGAAATGGGTTTTATGTTTATTGATGATGAGAGAGATATATATGTAAAAGGGTTTTGTCATTGTGTTTTGGATGAGAGAGATTTTCAGTAATTAGGTTTCTTTTCTTTTGGGTTGAGGTGAGAAGCATTCATTTTTTACAGCAAGTAGCATCCATTTTTTACAGGACACCATTCATGACAGTTCGTGAAAAGTATATCTACATGGTTGATTTTTTCAAGAGTTTTATTGTTGGAGAACTTCATACCCCAATATACAACAGAACTCGAAAAACCCATTATATTATTTGAACTAAGTGATTCCTCCATAAAATAGAAACAAAAGTTACTTACAAAATGCAGACAATTTGCAAAAAAAAAAAAACCCGAAAAGCCATGATATCATGGGATAATCCCATGATATTATGGCTTTTCTGCAATACATTTGGTTAAAATATTTATTTTTTTAAAATTGGGTAAAATGTTAGTCCAACAACAAAACATAAAAACGATGCTCATGTAACCTTCGAAATGATAGTCATGTGTCAATTTTGCACGTTCTATCATTATTGATTCCTAAATAAAATACAAACATTACTTACAAAATACAGTATTATAGAAACTGAAAAATCCATGATATCATGGGATAATCCCATGATATCATGGCTTTTCTGCAATACATTTGGGTAAAATGTTAGTCCAATAACAAAACATTAGTAATGATGCCCATGTAGATTTATTTTGCGTTGTATGTCATTATCTTTTCCCCCTTAAAATATAGAATTCATTACAACAGTTGTGGGGGACTAATTTTTGCAGCAGTCATATTTTAGAAATGGTAGCCATGTTTTTTAAGAACTTTTCATAAGCACCAATTTGAAATGGGTCTAAGAAAAATGAATTTTTGCTTGCTGGTTGCAGAAAGTCAGTGCCATAGAGACCGATAAAACCCACCATATCATGTGAACTGTGGTTGAAGAGAACATGTAAGTTCCATGGTTTCATAGGACTGTGCCATGATATCATGACTTCTTTGCTGCATATTGGGGTAAAAAGTTCTTCAACAATAGAACACTAGAAAAAATCAACCGTGTAAATTTAGTTTCCAATTACATTATCCAATTCCACAATATGGTATTCACAAAATATATCCACCTACAAATACAAAAGGTTTCCAATTACATCATCAAAAAATACTTGCATTCACAAAAGCACACATAATTCAGTGCCCTTGAATAAACTGATGCTGATGTGTTGACTGGAGAAGAATGACCCATTTGTGTTCTGGTCAATGAGAAGCTAGCTTATAAGAACCCTCTTCGTTGAAAACCCAGTTTCCATCATAAACCTGCAAAACAAAAGCCCCATCATTTCAATAAACAAAATGCAAGACGCAGAGAGAAATAGAAATCTGCAAAAAGGGAGATGGCCTTTAAAAGCGCATAGACCGTTTTGTAGACAATGTCTTTGGAGAACCCCATCGGGCGCAGTGCATCTACGGCAGCATCTATTCTCTCCAGTCCCACCTGCATCAATTTGGACGATGACAAAACAAAGAGAAGAAGAGGATTAAAAAGATGAAGAACCCCAAATGTTGCAGAAGCAGGGGTCAGTTTCTTGCTGCAAGTGAAAAAAGAAAGAGGGGGAAATGAAAAGGTGAAAAGGGAAAAGGCGTACCATCTAGAGATTTTTTTTGATGTATGGGCTTTTTAATTTGGATCCCATGATATCATGGGATCCAGGGCAAAAAGTAAAAAAAAAAAAAAAAAAAACGATCAGAGTCAAACGACTCTAGTGACATTAGTTCATCTTGAGTCATGAAATTGGGACAACAGCGTTTAAGAGGGGCCAATATGTCAAATCCCCTATAATCTTTTGACAACATTCATCCATTTCATTTCTAAAAAAAGAAAAGAAAAAACAAAGGTTTCATCTCATTTGTACTCCAAAATCATGTTGTTCTCCGATGCAAGTCTAATACAAGCTCACGGTATGTTGGCAAGCACTGCTTTTTGCTTAGACAGAGAGCATTCACCACAGCCATACCTAGAAGAACTTGTAACACCAGTCCCAACATGGTTGCAGCGATGTAGAACCCACCTTTGATGACATAACACCCATTTAATCATCATTGACATTCTCCATGGGGTGGGCTCTTGATCCTCTTTAATTTATCGTGAACTTTGAATTGAGCTCAAAATAGTCGATTGGGGGAGATATTTTTAGAGTTTGGTATTTATTAAGAATTTTGTCTTTTGCACATGAGAGCAAATGAAGTAATCTAACTATGTCTTCATCAGTCAAGTTTAGTCCCTAAATAACTTAATTTATCAGAATTATTTAATAAAAGTATTATAGAGTAGAGCTATCAAAATATCATACGACCCGTTAATACGATAACAACCCACACGATATTAACGGGTTCGAGTGGTTAACGGGTCGAACTCGGACCCGTTAACAAGTTAAATTAACGGGCCGTTAATGAATAAAACTGATAACCAATCAACAACCCGCCAAATCGGTATGAGTACGGTCTTGTTTTTGTTATTGGATTTTTATTGTAGTTGTTATTATATGCTATGAAATATGGATTGCTCAGTGATCATTTGTGACAAACTGAGGGGATATTTTATTTTTCACCTGTTTGGATTCAAGCTATTTAATAAAATCAAATGGACAATGAGTCACTTTATAAATAATTAACGGGTTAAACGGGTTGATAATAGCGGGTTACGCGTGTTAACTGACATGGTCCGAAATGACCTAATATATTTAACGGGTTACACGGGTCGTGTGGTGTAACCCGTTAAATAATCGTGTTGTGTTCATGTTTGATTTTTGGACCTGTTTATTTAATGGGTCGTGTATGGGTTGAGGTGATTCTAACACGAATTCATTAACTTGCAACACAAATTCGTTAACATGACACGATTGAAAGCCCTAGTGTAGAGGCCTGCAAAAGACAACACCTAAAAGCTCATCAAACATTTACAGTGACTGAAAACCAACCAACGGCTCATTTATTTAATTGGTATGTCTTACACTATCTAAGCTTGATAAGTTGTGACTATCAGGTCCATAGATTTAGCATGACACATTGATGGCTGCAAGAGCCTTAGATATGGGTTAGATCCAACCACGGAACAAGCCAGTAGTGACAAAGGTAATAAAGTCAAAAACCATAAGTCAAAGGAAACATGGCAAAACAAAAATCTCCTATTGTTCATATCACCACATGCAATTTTAATTTGTATATGTACCTATTTTAAATTTTGAGAAACAGGGTCTAGATCTCGAGGTATTCTATAGAAAAGCCTCTCTCTCTCTCTCAATATATATATATATATGTATATATATATAGGAATATGGATGTGAGGGCCCCCATGCTATCTCTTATAGTAAGGTGAGAGATCATCTCATAATAACATCTTCCATATATATATATATATATATATCTTTGAAAGATTCTTGATCCAGCAGAGTCAATGCCTGTCATTGAACTTGTAGTCCACAAGATAAGCATTCCAGCCACCAAAAGTACTCAACATTTGGCAGAACTTGTTGGGCAGCATTTTGTGAAAATTGTTTCCAATATGCAAAATTCACATAATAAGATTTGATGAAAAACAAATGAAGCATTGATGTAGATCAATTTCAGTAATTGCAAGAAAAGAAGTAAGGTTAAAAGAATAGAAAACAGTCAACAAACTGCACATGGGTTTTCAAGAAGATGTTATTAACTAATGACGTATAATCAAGAATATCTAAATGCAGAAGAGTCACGTTGGAATGCATAAAATCAAGAACACGCGTACCAAGTGAGTGCTCTGCACACTACTTCAATTTAGATATTTTACAAGTGTCATAGATAGTATAAAAGGCACGTAATAAGTAAGTGTGACGCAAAAAGCTAAGTGTCGTAAATGGATCGCAAATAATAGTTGTAGAAAGATACACTAAAGACGACAGCGTAGCAATAGGAGAGAATATTTACAACATTTTAAAAGAGTCGTTAATAAGTATCATTTACGGCGTTTTCTAAGCGTCGTGGATAATGATTTATTTGCAACGGTAAAATTGCTTCACCAATAATTCTTGTTTACGACGATTCAAAAGTGTCATTAATAACTCAATAATGGCGACGCTCTTATAAAGTTGCAAACAATCTTTTTTTGCAGCGCTTCTATGGTATCTTAAATAATCTTCATCTTGTTACATTTAATTATTTACAACGCAATAAAAGCATCGCAAATGATAATTTTTAAGAATAAAAAATATTTTCTAATATTAAAAAAAATTTATTTTCATGTTTTGATACCCTACCGATACAAATATAATCTCATCATCCATTCACATTGCAATATTAAATATAAATTCACATTAATAAAAAATATTTAATTAAGTGTACATACTAATCCACACTTTTCACATAAAGATAATTTAAACATAACATAATAATACTAAATAACGAACAATCCGTGAGATAATGATAGATTATTTAATAATCGTAAACAAATATTATTATTGATGCTCAAAGAAGTTGAGCCCTATATAATAAAAGTAGTGTCTTAGCAGAAGACTCTTTACTAGAAGTCACCTGCAAAATCATAAAAAGTTGAAAATCTCTATGCTTTCAAGAAAAATTTAGTATCTTTCAAGAAAAATTTAGTATCTACCTCAAAAATTTAAAACAAATATGCGTGTTTGATACTTTACTAGTAAAGTTAAAAGTGAAATAAAGCCTCTATTATCCAAATAAGAAAATGGGTCATATCAAAAGTACATAAATTCAAAATTCCCTCCTTTTTTAAAAAGAAAAAAATTAAAAATCAACCACATTTCTCCACTAAATAACAAAAAAATCTCCTTTTATACAAAAATTCACAAAGATTCCCCATCGAACAACTAAGAACAAAAGAACATCATAACCCCCTATATTTTATTATCTTTTGATTTGATGCTTCACCTCACTTTTCTGATATTCACCATACATCCGAACACGCCTACGGTCATCACAATTATAGATCTCTAAGTAGCAATTGAGGTATGAAAATAACACTCAATCGATGTAAAAATATAAACTAAATTAATTCATTGATTGCCCCTCTCTTGCGCCATTATAGATTACATCATAGCCTCCATATTCTTTTGTCAGCCTCTCATGTCATCCATCGGAGCCTCCATTTATAGTCTCTAACCTGCCTTTTGAGCCTCCATTTGTTGTATATAAGCCTCCATGCAACTGCTTAGCCCACTCCCGAGCTTGTTTTTTAGCTATTGTGGACCTCTTAGTAAGCTCTTCCACCCACCGATTATTGTAAAGGCCTCAGGAAGAGGATGGAGGGGCCATCACGCTATGCCCAAGACCTCGAACATATCCGGGACTTGCACCCAACACTCGTTTGCATATCCCATCCTCTGTCAATGGGGTAGAACCCTTTGGTATGGGCTTCGACTGGAGTGCAACACTGCAACCATATTCTGCTACAAAAGTAATAAATCACATAAATATTTAACAATGTATAGAAAAAATGAAGAACACAACACGAAAAATAAGTTATAAGATGAAACTTTAGAAAAAGTGTCCTTACATAGTGTAGCCGACACTCGAGAGTAGACCAACCCTTCTCTAGACTATAGTGTGTCTTATGCCATAATTCTATCTTACCGATTGGAGAGTCACGCTGTATAAATTCGAACACAATATTAAATTTAAAAAAAAAGTTAATGAATCAATACTTATTAAAATATTAGAATTACTAATACTGTCTCATGAAGATATTCGACAAATGATTTTGAACCCGCACAATGGCTCACTTTAAGTAGCTATTGGTTTTCAGAAAATTTTTGTACTAACTTTCTGCATTCAAGTTAATCAAATAGAAATGTCCTTAAGATTTTCTAAAAAAAAAATCATTTCTATGTAGGTAATGCAGTTTAAAAAATAAAATTTAACCTGGAAGTCTTCTGAACAAAACCTATTGTAGCACAGCACACCCTTGTAAGGTTTTTGGCATGCCACCACATGATTGTCAACCTGCTTATAATGGACGTGCAATATGTTCCTATAGTTCTTGAATGTTGATGCTAAATAATTGTTAACAGCGTTTTTCAATCGTGGATCATAAAGATCTATATCAAATTTCTCCTACAAATAAGATGCATTCATAATAAGTTCGTTACGTATATTTTACAAGAAATAGATTACTCAATTTTGCATCCAACTTTCAAATAACATAGCATATAAAATAAAAGCGAAAAAAAAAACTTCAATAACTTAATTACCAAAATGCGATCATAAAATATTTGCCTTTTTTCATATTTAACTGTTGGCCAAGTGAAACACGCAAGAGGAGCATACGTACGACAAATTATACCAACTTCAGTCTTAAATTGCTTAGCATACTTGCCAACCAGTCTCGATAGCCCTTCAGAGATTTCAATCCTTAGCTTCTGATTTGTATCATTCGTTTGCCTGGTAGGGGAGATATTTTTTTGACCTCACACGTCCTCTTCTAATGGAGGTCGAAGCTAAAGGAAAAAGAAAATCATTAATAAAAAAATATATGATATTTAATAATTTTATAAAAGATATAACTCATAGTGTTGATCTTACCAACGCTACTCATGGAAGTGCCTTGTATATGTGACTCTGGCTCAAGCGTCGAATCAGATATTGAAGCATCCCGTACATGCGCACTTGTTTGCCTACTTCTTGTTGTCATAACTATAAACAAAATTACATAGAAATATTTCCAATGAATATAGGTAAAGCTCATTCCAAGTAATTAACAACTAATTCAAAGGCAATAAAAACCACATGCTAATTGAATTTAAAAAAAAAGAGTGAAATACACTTTTAACCCCTATATAATTAAGAACTAAGGCTCAAGATTCATTAACAAAGCTGAATGGAGAAAAGGATTCATGTAAGCTGCCTGCAATTGTTGGAACATAATGCTTTATTTTGGAAAATAAAATGAAATAAAAATTAAGAATCTATATCAGTATCATCAGTAGGCGTTTGCTCTTCTTCATCAATACAATAGTCCATCAAAGTATCATCTTCTGCATAACCTTCATCATCATTAATGAAACCGGCATCTGTTTGATCTAACTCCACATTGATGACTACAACATTAGCATTAACTTCATATGCATCAACGTCCGTTCTATTTAGAGATATAATGGTTCAACTTCCTCATCATTTTTTTCGTTGTCCATTAATTCATGCGTTTGATGATGTAAAACAATCCCATGAACTTCTAATTGCTCCTCTTGTTGGAATGCATCACCCCAATCGAATCTTTCTCATCCTCGCCTACCTCTAAAACATCATAGACAATTCTTGGCTTTATAATTTGGACAACTTGCAAATCGCCTCTTAAGTTTGTTGTTCTTGAGATAAAAGACTTGTATGGTTTGAGACACTAGCACAAAAGGATCATTTTCAAGACTTGTATGGCTTGAGATATGTAGCAGGAGAGCAAATGAAGTGAGTAATGAAGAGTAGAAAGTGAGAAAGAATGAAGAGGAAGAGAGTAGTGAGACACTACTTGTAATTTTGGAAAATAAAAAATATGCTTAGGAACTAGTAATGTTATATATATTTTTTTAAGAAAAAAGTTGTTTTCGTGCCAGGGATGCTAAAAATATTACTCTCTTCCCTCCAAGTTTTGTCAATCATATACTTGACGTGATATGGATGTAATTGTGTGACATGTTACATGGCTATTTTAATAATATGAACTTCATTTACACCTCTCCCCCAATAATTATAAAAATAAAGGATGCAATCCATTGGCACACTACAAAGAAGTCATAATAGAAGACGATGACTATAGTATCCAAGAGAATGTAATTCCAAACAGAGTTGGTGACAAGCAATCATGTAGTCTATAATAATTTGTGTAAGGTAGGTCTTGCAAATCATATGCCAAGTGAAGAAATGTGAAAAGATTACGTACTTCTCATTCTTACCACATTTTCAATTTGAAGTAGCCACAATAATTGAAAATGGAAAATCTTCCTAAAAATCCCATTTATAACATCTTTCTAAACCACTTCACACCTCAGCATGCCCTGCTCTTATCAAGATAAACACACTTTGTTAGACAGTGGACATACCATACACCCTAAGGAGCAAATTTACCGTCCAATGCTTAGAGTGTGAGTTTACATATCAAACTAACATAGGGTCTCATGAGTTGTAAAAATACATTTGACCAGCAAGTGTTTTCTAAGATTTGATGTGAAATAGCACAACTTGATGAAGAAATATGGTACTCATCAAACTAACATAGGGTCTCATGAGTTGTAAAAATACATTTGACCAGCAAGTGTTTTCTAAGATTTGATGTGAAATAGCACAACTTGATGAGGAAATATGGTACTCAAACTAAATGCTATTGCTTGGTGTGATTCATGGTTGCCAACTAGCTAACTTTCTTGTCTCTCGCTCATTAAGTACAATGATTTCAATAGCCTCATCATATACCTCTGTGCCACTGTGCCAAAACTCTTAACTTCTGAAAAAAACTGTCAATAAGGAGAAACCATTTAACCGTCAGAATGGCATGCCAAATATAAATTATGATCTGCACATACTACAAAAGCTTCAGCATGGCATGCCAGATACATCACGAATTGTACACAAAGTCCAACACTCCTCACATGAAATAAAGTTACCAACATTCACATTTTGATTGTAATGCAATATATCTGGTATCTAAGTATAATTAGAAACTTTCAGAATAGAGGTGAACAATGCACAGCCACGTAAAAGGGTTCAGAAAAGGTTGAATTCATATAGAAACTACCACCATTCAAATCTTACGCACTGTGATGCGTACTTACTAAACCACTCCTACACTTACAAACATCAAAATATCATATAAAACACATCCTATGGAAGCAACGAAAGTAAAAAATGAAATAAGTTTACAAGGTAGAACACAAACCTCATGTAATAGCTGGCAAAGTTCTGACAGATATGCCTTCAAAAGTAAGAACATCGTGTAAGATGGGTAGGAATCCCGACAAAAATGATGTAAGCAATTCATCTCTACACTCATCTGTAAGCCATGGTTTACGCTAGATTACAAAAGACGTCAAAGATCATAGTTAAATTAAAGAGAAACAAAATAAAATTAAGGATGGTATTGATATGCAGTCACACCCTAAATTTTGGGGTCATGTGTTTTTAACAACATTGTTATCAAAATAATTCGACAAGCAAACATGATAACTGAACTCTTCCAATTCAAGGCCTCGTTCACACTAGCCAACCAAACAGTAGAGATTTGACAAGTAGTTCTTCTACTACATAACTAAGTCCACTGGTTCACCACCAAAGAAAACAAACTAAACCATCCATTCATATTATTATTAATTTTACAATCGGCAATGCTACTGCCATAAAGCATTAAAGACATTGCCAAGAAGTGAAATGAAGTTTCAGTATTCATGGCTAACACATTCATCGCTAATATATAGATGCAAGATCGATGCAAATTCATTTTTTTCCCACCATAGCAGTTCCTTTGGGTTACACAGACACACCTATACCTTATATAACAAGGCTCCCATGCCTCTTATATATATACTTAAATCAAGTCTCAAGAAATCAGCCTTAGCATGGGTGACAGATCATTACCCGAGGCAGCCCATAGAGTGCCAAATATATTGGTTAATATATAATTATGCCAGATGTGAGTCTACAGCAAGGGTTTTTTTTTTTTTGCCTTTCAGCTTATGTAACTCACACTCAGTTCCCTCGCCCCCTTCAAGCATCGTCTCCTTCACTCATTCAGTGCCACAGGTGGTCTATACCCTGCATGTCACTCGATTAATGAAGCATAGCCTCAACAACTTAAGTCAACCAACACCTAATTCCACCATCTACTGCCACTATGACCTCTACAACCATGTGGTAGTCATCTTCTTCCTAAGCCCCTCGACAATTCCACCAAAAAGGATACCACCATTTTTCATCACCGTCACAAGTGGATAAAATTATTCATTGCCAACCGATACTAGTGCGGTAGTGCAGTCTACCTATTCTTTTCTCTTCTTTTTTCTTATGACTTAAGTACAGACTTGACCATGCGAGAAAAACAAATTCAAGAAATCTAATAGTAGACTATTGGCCTACAACAACAGTACAACAACACACTTTTTTATCAGTTCAATCCAAATTATATTTTGGCACACATACCGTATCCCGAACATGTTCCCCCACATTTCTGTTGTATCGCATAAAGTCAAGGGCGGGGTCTGCAAATATAATGTCTTCAAAAATTCTGGCTCCCCGACATTTCCAATCCAGTAGTGGCCTTGAATGGCACCACAAAAATTTATTGTTGCATTTTTTAATTCTTCTATCAAGGATTTCTCCACTCCCAAGTTTGCAGATTCCCATATTAAAGAATGAGCCACATGCCTCAGTTCACCCCTTTCTTTTGGTGTAAGAAGATATCTACATACAAAAGAATATACTTAGACAAACACAAGTAATTAAAATCAATGAAAAATAATCAACAAGGCAGGTCACCTTTACCTGTTATCATGCTTATATAGTTTCATGCTCTTAAACAATTGTGCTAACTTTAGGGGAGTGGTCAAACCATTTGTATGTATGTATTCAATAGCTCTTGAACCATAGCACAAAATTTATTAATATCGTCTTCGAAAGATTTCCATTGGTATCTTTAGTGATCCACAATATGGGCGAGTTTAGCTTTTTCATCTATAATGTAAATATTGTTGGAACAAATCTCACCATGAGGAGGCTTCAATTTAAGATGAAAATGGATAATGCCACTAAGTATATCCCTACAATTAAGAGGTAAAAAAATTAAAATTAATTTTACATATATAAAAATATCAGAAGAGGTCAAGAAAATAAGGAAAGAATATAGATACTCGCAATAGAATTCCATAAAAGGAAGACTCGATCTTTCCGGTAAGAGAATGTTATTATTAGCTCACCTTCTAAGAGTATCTTCCACGACTTCGGTGAATAAAATTTCTCTTTCGTTTCCATTTCCATTTACATCGTAGTCGCATTTGCCGAACACCTTGAGAATATATGGGCCCTTATTCCCCAAAGCAAAATCATACCAATATTGTAGGTCCTCGTTTCCTTTATGCTCAAGGAAATATGTGGCAGGAATGTTTTCCCTAACACCAATAATCCAACCCGAATACCTATTAGTCCCATTAACTCTTTCTCCTCCATTCGGGAAGGAAATATGGAATGTCCCACCAACCTGGAAGCATTCAAAAAATTATCTAAATGTAAATATAACTACAAAAATGTAAATATAACTCATTGAGAAGTATAAAAATGTAAATATAACTCACTGAGAAGTAAAAATAAATAAAAATGGGACACATATTATCTGTGGGGGAAGATGTTTCTCCATGATGAATGGTTACTAAACTAGTAAAGTGTCAAACGGGCCCTAAGGAATGGAGAGGTTCTCACGTGACCTAAATACTAAAGTATTTATATTATAGTATATTGGGTCGGGTCCACGGGTCTGGACAAATGTGGATCTGGAATTGGACCCGTTTGCCAAAAAAAAAAAAAAAAAAGGATCCGGAACTGGACTCATCTGCTTATCGAGACCTAAATAAGGACCTAGACCCAATTTTTAACGAGTTGGAACCTCCGTGTTTAACGAAATCATTGCAAAAATCAAAATACATGCAAGCTTTCTACGTGTTTACCATGCCGTGGAGCTACGATAGAGGAAGTAGATTTGCAAATGAATAATAAAACAAAACCCTCGTCGATATTCCGCATGTGGGCCACAATGAAGGAGTAGACAACAAATATACCAAAATGAAAAATTGAAAACAATTGTTATCTTGTATGAGATATGGGACCACCTAAGGGAGAAGAGAGCGTCACAATCGATGGAAAAGAATATAGAGAATATAGGAGGCAGAGGAAGGGGAAAAACCCGCATCATGGGTCTTATAGAAAGAGAAAGGAAAATCGGATAGGAACCCTGGAACCACTCCGGAGCATAATAAGCTTTGAAGGCCTTTTCGGTCTCCAAAGGGTCTTAGGGGATTATTCCGATAAAATTCCCATAAAAATAAAAATACAAAATATTAAATAGACATTTCTTTGTCGAAAAGAAATGTGGATATCACAATTAGCTCTTCCTACGCCTAACAGGTAAGCCACGATTTCATGTTTAAATTATCGATAATGTCGCTTACCAACCTTTGTAAAAATTGTAATATTTAAGAAAACGATGTTCAAAAAATCATTAGCATTGAAAAACTGAAAGTAATGTATTTACCTGCTTTCCTATACCACCTAGTCCTTGCTGCAGTTGCAATGTCAAAATGAAAGCTCCTTGTTTTATAGCTTCCATATCCTTCCTATTTATGTAAATAAGAAATAAAACTGAATTATCTGACAAATAAGAGAAAAAGTCAGTAATGCAAAAAAAAAAAAAAACACTCCATTTCAAAAGAAGAACATATAATCCATAGTAATCCGGCCACATTTACAAGGAAGAATAAGCAAATTCAAAGGGTAGAGCATTTATACCTGTAGAGAAAATGTAGCTCATTCTCTCCACCATTTATCCTTTGTTTTAATTTATATTGCGAAAACAGCGCAAAAAAAGGGAACTCAAATTCATCAATACAATATAAAAAGAAAAATGAAGGGCGAGTGAATGTGTAAGATTGCAATATCAAGGATAACCATAAGCTGCCATGAAGAAAATATTATGGAAGGTCTGGTTCATAGGTGGCCCACTTGTTTTTGGTTGTGCAAAAAGGCCTCATTAGTCTACTCTATTTTTCTTTTTTAAAGCTAGTAAAATAGCCAGTTTATTTATCAAGTTTAAGGAAAAGATGATATTCGACAATATCCTTGTTTGTACAAGCTAAAATATAGCAGGGATATATACATTTCTCGGCCTTCTGGCTAAAAAAAGAGATAAAGATAAATAGATCATGATATAATGGAAAATTGCCCAATGCAACTCCAAGCTGACAGCTTTTAACTTTCATGAATAAAATCCACAACCAATCTTGAATTGGATCAAGAGTGACATTATCGAATGGACAGGGTTTGAGCTTTGGGAACTTCACCCAGAGTTGAAAGGGTCTGTGTGCCAGTAAAAATAGCAGACCCGTAAATATATCGTACAAGAAAAATGTAAGGGCACTCTTTTCAGAAATTAGATGACAATACTGATGTAGACGTTCACACCAATTTCAAAGATTACATCTCCAAAACGCGTGGAATCTGGTTAAATAGAATCTAGTATAAGAAACCTGTATTTTCTTTCAATAAAGACATAAATAGATATAAAAGTATTGGAGAAACAGGAGAAGTACCATGCTAATCTTTCAAAATTAGAAATAAGAAAAGAAAACGTAACTAAAAGATAGAAGCATCAAAGCTGGAACAAAAGAAAAGAAGCCGGAGTGAAGAAAATGCACCTCCGATTGAGAGCTCCAAACCTAGTAGCAGCAAACCCAAGACAAATCACATAATGTTAAGTCCAAGGGAAGGAAGGGAGAGGTGTGAGAAAAGAAGACACAAGGGGATGAGCAAAGAGATATGCAGAGGCGCTTGATCGAGAGAGAGATGTAAAGAGTTGGAAGTTATGGTCGATTTTAGGGTTTTGAGAGGAAAAACAGAGGATTTTATAAGTGGTTTTGTGTACGGGCCGGGTAGAGGGTATCTGGTCTGAACTTAACGGTGGTTCCAGAACACAACCCCGTTTAGCTAACCCCGTCCAAATGAAGGCTCCAAAATCAGACCCGTTTATTAAGGAGACCAAAATCAGAATCCAAACTTGGTTTAAAACCATTGGATAGTGGGAGACTCGGGGACCAAATAACATCCCAATTTGAATTGAGTACCCACTGCCCATCACCTCACATATAGCTAAACAGGCCTTCCCGAGTTGCCCCATGTCCTGCATCCCAAAAGAAATTAGTACAAAAATGGATAAGGGCTAGAGCCCATTTGGTTGCATGTATTTTGGTGAGAATTGTGAGTTTTAAGAGATTTTTACGTTTGATTGTTGAATCGAGCCTATTTGATGTCGTGGCATGCGCTTTAAAGATTTAAGTTTTTACATTTGATTGCTGAAGTTTTGAAATTCAAGCCATTTAAGAAGTCACTTTTAGGACATGTTTGGAAACAGGTGATGAATTTATAGATCTTTGGATTCCTCACTATCCTTAGAAAAGGAAAATCTTATCCAAAAGTTTTATAGTAGAGGATTTATCATGTTCCACGTTTGATCTGAACTTCGAAATGAGTGGAGATTTTCTCATTCAATATTTGGTATTAAACACCAAAATCCATGGAAAATAGGTGTACCACCTAATATGAGGCCTTTTGACAGTAAGCAATGACCAAGACGTGCTAGCTAACAAGTGGTGCCCACTTCGTGATAGTGAAAACTGACCCATGGCACATCTATGCAAATGATTGAATTGATGGGGCCCACTTCACTATATTAAACAAACAAAACCCCCTTATATCAGATGCATATATGAATGAACTGTGATGGCCAACTTCATTATCTCAAACAAACTAAGATCCCTTGGCACAAGTGTGCAAATGAATTAACCGATGCAACCCACTTCAATAAAGTGAACATAAATGTTTCGGTCGGACATGAAAAGTCAAGTTAGGGCGGACAAAAAGCACCGCTAAAATGACCAATAGCAGATGGAAAATCTCCGCCACTAAAACTACATTCTAAGTCAGAGAAACGACACGTTTGGCTATTAGAGGCGGAAAATTTTCGCCATTATTGGTCATTTTTAGACACGTTTTTATTTTTCCACTGCTATTTCCCCTCCATTTCTATTGCTAATAGTCTTCACTTTAGTGACGACTTCATGTTTTTGTCCACCACTAATTGCATTTTAAAGAAATTACGAAAAAAAAAAAAAACTTAACCTATAACATTCACAGCCACACACATTCATACAAAACAATCATCAAATTGTTTAGAAGATCTAAAATTTGAAGTCCATATCCCGGCTTGAACTCAAATGTACAACATACAATATTTGAAAATTCATACATACCACACATTCACCTCTTACAATCTTTTGACAACATTCATCCATTTAATTTCTAAAAAAAGAAAAGAAAAAATAAGGGTTTCATCTCATTTGTACTCCAAAATCATGTTGTTCTCTGATGCCAGTCTAATACAAGCTCACGGTATGTTATCAAGCATTGCTTTTTGCTCGGACAGAGCATTCACCACTAGCATACCTAGAGGAACTTGTAACACCAATCCCAACATGGTTGCAGCGATGAAGAACCCGCCTTTGATGACATAACACCCATTTAATCATCATTCTCCATTGGGCTGGCCCTTGATCGTCTTTAATTTATCGTGAACTTTGAATTGAGTTCAAAATAGTCAGTTGGGGGAGATATTTTTAGAGTTTGGTACTTTATTAAGAATCTTGTCTTTTGCACATGAGAGCAAATGAAGTAATCTAACTATGTCTTCATCAGTCAAGTTTAGTCCCTGAATAACTTAATTTATCAGAAGTATTTAATAAAAGTATTGTAGAGTAGAGCTATCAAAATGTCATACGATCCGTTAATACGATATGAACCCTAGAGGTGGCAATCGGGTCGGGTTGTACTAAACGGGTCGGACCCGTTTATTAAACGGGTTACACAAGTCTAACCCGCATCTGACCCGTTTATTAAACGGGTCATAAACCCCTAACCCGCACCCACCACGGGACCGACCCGCTTAACCTGCATAACCATTGCGGGTTATACGGGTCAGGTCGACCCGCATAACCCACATCCATCTAGTAAATAAATCGACTCAACTATGGTTCCATGCTTGACCAAAACTGACTTTTAAGATCAAATTTGGTCTAATCTCATATCAACAATCATTTTATGCGCATTATCTTGCTTTCCATTAATAAAAAGCGTGGGGTTGAATTGGTTAAGGTCCATTTATTTATTTTTAGCCTATGCATTAAAATAATCAAATTCAATTTTAGCTTAAATAAGCGGGTTATGCGGGTCAACCCTAACCCGACCCGCTTAATGGCGAGTCATGAATACTTGACCCGTGACCGACCCGCCTATTAAACGGGTCGGGTTAAGCGGGTAATACGCGGGTCGGGTTGGGTCATATTTTGCCACCTCTAATGAACTCACACGATATTAACGGGTTTGAGTGGCCTTAACGGGTTCGTGTCGTTAATGGGTCGGACCCGTTAACACGTTAAATTAACGGGCCGTTAACGAATAAAACCGATAAACAATTAACAACCCGCCAAATCGGTATGAATACGGTCTTGTTTTTGTTATTGGATTTTTATTGTAGTTGTTATTGTATGCTATGAAATATGGATCGCTCAGTGATCATTGGTGGCAAATTGAGGGGATATTTAATTTTTCACCTATTTAGATTTCAAGCTATTTAATATAATCAGATGGACAATGAGTTACTTTATAAATAATTAACTAGTTAATAGTAGCGGGTTATGCGGGTTAACTGACATGGTTCGAAATGAACTAATGTATTTAACGGGTTAGACGGGTCGTGTCGTGTAACCCATTAAATAATCGTGTCGTGTTCATGTTTGATTTTTGGAGCCGTTTATTTAATGGGTCGAGTATGGATTGAGGTGATTTTAACACGAATTCATTAACCTGCAACACAAATTCGTTAACATGACACGATTGAAAGCCCTAGTATAGAGGCCTGCAAAAGACAACACCTAAAAGCTCATCAAACATTTACAGTGACTGAAACCAACCAACAACTCATTTATTTGATTGGTATATGTCTTGCACTATCTAAGCTTGATAAGTTGTGACTATCAGGTCCATAGATTTAGCATGACACATTGATGGCTGCAAGAGCCTTAGATATGGGTTAGATCCAACCACGGAACAAGCCAGTAGTGACAAAGGTAATAAAGTCAGAAACCATAAGTCAAAGGAAACATGGCAAAACAAAAATCTCTTATTGTTCATAGCACCACATGCAATTTTAATTTGTATATGTACCTGTTTAAAATTTTGAGAAACAGGATAAGTTGTGACTATCAGGTCCATAGATTTAGCATGACACATTGACGGCTGCAAGAGCCTTAGATATGGGTTAGATCCAACCACAGAACAAGCCAGTAGTGACAAAGGTAATAAAGTCAGAAACCATAAGTCAACGGAAACATGGCAAAACAAAAATCTCCTATTGTTCATAGCACCACATGCAATTTTAATTTGTATATGTACCTATTTAAAATTTTGAGAAAAGGGTCTAGGTCTCGAGGTATTCTGTAGAAAAGCCTCTCTCTCAATATATATATATATATATATGGAGCACCTCTCCTCAGATAAAGTTGACGAGAGTGTCCGCTTACCACGTGCGATTGAGGAGAAAAACAAGTGCAAGTGAGACTTGCGTGGAGCACGCCCAAGTGTATTTTCATTTCCCCGCTCTCCGATCCGAGGCCAAAATCAAATCCACTTCATCCAAAAATCAGCCCCATTCGCTCTCCTCTTTCTCTCTCACTCCATTTCGCCCAAATTGCTTCCCTCTATTCTTCGACGATCTCTGCAGTGAACCCATTTCTTCTTCGATGATCTCTCTGCAGCGAACCTATTTTCTTCTTCGAGCCATTTTCTTCTTGGACGATCTCTCTGCAGCGAACCCATTTTCTTCTTCTTGGACGAGCTCTTTGCAGCGAAGCCATTTTCTTCTTATTGGACAATCTCTCTGCAGCGGACCTCCCCTACCCAGCCTCAAACCCAATCTCCAGCCAGCCAAGTTTCATCTTCAAGGTATGCCTTTTCTTCCTTCCTTCTTTGTTTTTTTTTTTTTTCTCCTCTGTTCTCTTCTGGAACCCATTTAGCTTATGTGATTTGTGGGGTTTTGCATGCTAATGATTCTGATTAGTGGTATTTTTGGGTTGGATTGATTGCTTTGAGTTTCGCATTATTTTGATTGGAATCCAAAGAATTTCTGGGGGTTCCGGCAGGCTTGGGAGGCTACTTCGCTTTTCTTTTTATATCTTTTAATTAACTATTTTTTTATGTTGTACTGTTGTTGAATGGGAAAGATACAACGAACACTGAGTTTGTTTGTGGCGTTCACGTTTTCAGACGGGGAAAAATTATGGGTTTTGTTCACGGTTGGTGATTTTCCTGTAATCAGAACTTTGATTTTTATTTCACTCGTGTTATTTTTTTTTTTCATCTAAGCTTCAACATGATTCTTATTATGGATTTGGAAGTAATCTTTGTTAGTTTCACTTCCTCCGCTAGAAATGCAGACTTCGTGGGATTATCATCTGAAAAAGAGAGATCATATGGGCCATAGTCATTTCATTGAATTTTTTTTATATTCAATCTGTTTTACTGCATTTGTGCATATGACCAAGAATTTGCTTCTTTTGTCAAATTCATGTTTTTGTTTAGATTAAATGGTGTGTTATTTTTTACTTCACCGTGTAGCTGATAGGAATTTCAAGTTTCAGATCAAATTGGATAACACTCTTTGACCAAGAAGTAGCAGGGTAGTTCTCTGTGGTAGATAGAATTCATTTCTGACCGTTCACTATAAACAGTTTATAAGAATATTCTTGGTTCAGGTTTTTCTAACAACACAGTGCATAGAACTGAAATAAATCTTCCACTTCCACTAGCCGACCTATCTTCCTTTGTACATTCTTTCTTTCTTTCTTTTATTTATGTTTGAATTTATATGAACAATTTAGTACCATAATATATATTATCTGTGGTCCAGTTTCAAGATGGATATAACCTCCTCATCAACAACATGTTTGCATTTTAACTTTCGATTTAGTCTCCGCCTTGCATGTTTTCATGTATCATTTTTTATAATGTTTTTTCTTATGTGCAGGGCCTGGATCTAGTTCAGTTGTTTTTCCTCATGTTTTTGTTTTTCCTCTTGATAGTAGTGAGTGTTCGGAAGATGGTATTCGCTTGGCATTCAGTGAGCTTCATGGTATGTGCTTTTATACTTTCATTTTTAATCTTCGACTAGATGTTTTTTTTTATTTAGACTGATTTTTTTTTTTGGATGATCTTAAACATGCAGATTTTTTGGAATGAAGCTATATTGGATATGTTCACTTACTATTCGAGGGTGACTGCTGAATACATTTGGATGATGTCTCTTGGATGATGCTATACAAAAACCCTGTACTGCAACTTGGATGATGTCTCTTTTTTCATCATAATGTGACGCATTTTAAACACCTTCTTTGAATTATGATTCTGATTTTTGTATTTTGAAGCTACCATATTTTGATTTTCATATTTGAAGCTGCCATGTTTTAAGCTGTCTGATCCTTCAGATTCTCACATTTTCAAGTTTTTCTAGTTCTGTAGCTTCACGTGAATGTCATAATTGTATCAAATCACAGGTTAGCTCTGTTGTACAAAGCCTTCATTTGTGGCCTCCTAGGCGGTTTTTCTAGTGTGCCTACAGAGGTGTTGAAGATCGTTATGAACCTTGGTCTCTTGGTTTGCATTATGCAAAAAATTAGGAGGCTGGCATTAGGCCGCCCAGCTAGCCATATAACTCTCCTGTTCATTTCTCAGTTAGCTCATGCACGAAATTTAAAGTTCTGATTTTCACTTCCAAACCATGGGTTTTTCTTCTGCTACATGTTTTTTCATATAATCATCACCCAGAAGCAGGTCGTTTTACTGTTGGAGTCCATAGATTTCATAGAATGAAACCACTACGAAATAAGCCATGGTGATGATATGGTTGTGATTATCTTATTTTTTTCTATAAGATGCTAAGCTAATGGTGATGATATGGTTGTGATTATCAAGATGATCGTTTTTCCATGAAAATGGTGAATTGGATGGTGATTGTGATGGTAGTTCTAGCATTAATGGTACCGTGAGTAGTGCTTCAGTCCTTCACCTCGCCCATCCCTTTATAGTGCCAGAGGAAATCTTCTGCACAAATGCAAGAACATGGATGAATTCAAACAGACCCATGCCCAAATCCTCAACATGGGCTTGAAAGCGCACCCCATGTGGCCGACATTTCACAAAACATATTACAGATGGGAACCGCACCAAGCTATATTATCCCGTCACCGAGGTGATGAGAGAAGATAAATAGATAATCGTCGCCATACGAAATGGCCGGAATAGACAAATACATATACATATAACAATCCAGTATAGCTGGGCGTCAAACAAAATCCACCGTAGAACGGATGGTATACAAATAGAACTCCAAGCTGCAGTTGGCAGAATTATTTAAGGATCCCAGGTCGACTGATCAAACTGACACGGCGACCCAAGCTTAGTGGTGCCGACCAAAAAAACACGGACAACTTAGACAAATCCAAGGAACATATCTTGAATTTGATGAGTTTCCCTGGATAAAAAAACACATACAAACATACGAAACTTAACAGAAGTGTGGCCCTATCAAGATTTCTTATGTGTGGCGAACCACACGAAGTTACTCAAAATGTTTTATAAGAAAACATACAAAATTCTCACATATAGAATGTGATAATTAGTTGCGGTTAAGTAGCGTACTATAAAACACATATTTAGATCCAAATTTTCTACCCCAAACATAAATGGATCCCTAGGAACACATAAAACGGGGGAAAACAGTGCACACAAAATGCCCCGGGACAGAACCTGGGCTCGCTCGAGGGAGCTGGCCTTCTAGCAGCTCCTCTCCATCCAGTGGCCTGGCTCGTTCGAGCGGGCTAAGCCACTGCCTGTAGCTCGTCAAGTGCAGAAATTCCTGCCCCTTCTGAATGTTTTCAATCCCCCTTTTGTCTATTCCACTCAACCATCTTTCCTACACAAACACTGGGCTTCCCTTTGCCTCAAACAAACCTTCATCCAACCACAAACATTACCACCCATTCCATATTCAATTTGAATGCAAAAATCAGATGTTAAACAATAGAGTTGAAGGAAATTCAGAAACAAAGTTCACCACACAGGCTGCTAACACATGCTCTTACTATAACTGAATTCCTACAGAGAATTGGACAGAAACATTGAAATTAAACTCCCCTCTAACGATCAAACATCCAATAGCAAAACATAACTGAAATTACTTAGAATTTAACTCAAAACTTTTAAAGAAAGAAAAAAGAATACAGTAATGCATGCATGTAATTATCAATCATTCACTTGCCTTAGCACAATTGGGTACCAAAAATCACTCTAACAACTCCTCTCAACGGCTGGAACCTTCAAACTACAAAATCCCCATGAAAACTCCTCAAAATCCCCAAAAATTCTGAAAGAAAAGGAACCCATTCAAAACAGGATTTGCATGCATCAAAAGAGGATCTAAGAAGATCATAACTAAGTGGTGAGATCAAGCTCTCACCTCGAAGATTCTAATCAGGAAGAAAAACTTCAAGAGAAGGAAAGTTTTAGCTGAATCTCCTTGAAAATGGCATCCCTCGAAAGCTCATGTGATGGAGAGGATGGAGATGAATTCAGATTTCACTTTTGGTCAAAGAAACCAAGGCATGCAAAGGAGAGAAGGAGGGAAGAAAAGGGCAGAGAACCTCTCTTTTCTCTGGTTTGAATTTTGAAACGAAGAAGAGGAATAATGAGCTGGTTTTGAGTTTTAAACTTAAGTGGGTTGTGGGCCCCACAGCTCTATAACTTCAAGGGCTTGGAAACCCCATTTGTGGGCCTCGGATGCGATCGTTGAAGGAGAGAAAGTTGATCATTGAATAATCTAGTTTCCAAAAAGCATATTTTTCGCATGATTCGAAAACATTGAAAATTGTGCATAAATTTTGATGTGAAAAGTCTGCTTTGCCCTTTTAGCTGAAAACTCAGGTTTCTAGGCTTCCAACATGGACGGAATGAATACAAAAGTTGAAGGGGTCAACATGACCTATCAAAAGAAGTCAAAATTTGAAATTTACAAAATCAAGAATAATTCGCCCCACACTTACACGAGTCACACAGACCTCCTTGGGCGTGTCAGATTAAGCTCAACGACTCTCTAAATTCCCTAAAAGCAATAACAAACTCTAATCAAACTCACAACCTAAGCCAAACGTCCCCTAATCAAACTCACAACCTAAGCCAAATCATCCCCCAATAATCCCTCTTAGAGACTAATATTCGGCTTAATTGACATTAAACACATCAAACTTGGGTCGGGGTCTTACAATTCTCCTTCTCTCTTCTCTCTTTTCTTGTTCCAACGTACGCCCCTCTTATATGAAAACTTATCAAGGATATTTCATACATGGTGATGATGTTCATTTCCAGCAAATTGGCTTTTCAATGGTAGAACCCATTGTAGAGTTGCACTCCATCAATTTAGGAATTCTCTACACTCTCTTGGCGTTACATGATTTTTCTCAACTAGGACCGATCAAAGATCCTGATTTTTCTCATTCTTATGGACCCCAACATTTGTAATCAGAAATTTGTAACTTTTTATTTAACTAAGTTGATTATCTTAAAATTAAAAAGATTTTGAAAATTTTATTAAAAGATCAAAAAATTAAATTAATCTAAACCCGTTAGATTTACTCATTTACTCATCAAAATGATGATTTGACATACACGCTAATGTGTTTTATATCCACTTGAGAATTGGATGAGTGATATAAGGCATGGGTTTACTCTCCATATCTTGTGTTTGAAACTGCTCCAGATTTGCCCAGTGTGCATTTGTATGGGTTTAGCGGGCACCACCCAGGGGATTAGAATTGGTGCGTCAAAGAATTCAGAGATACCCATATCATCAAAAAAAAAAAGGTAATGTGTTTTACATGTATAACACTTGCATATGTAACATGAGAAATGCCTCCTACGAGCAACATTATATATAGTCTAGCTTTATGGGGCCCACTTAGGCCCTTCTTTTATCCATGCTAGCCGTTTAACACTCTCACCCCCTATCACCTCACAACAGGCTCACTTTCCCTCTCATCAAACATTTATCCACCAATGGGATTGATCCATAAGAAACCCACTGTTAAAATACTACTAAACTTTATGGCTAATAAATCAACGGCTAAGGTGATCTGATCAGTTAATTTTTTTTAAAATTATTTTGGGACCCTTACTATAAAGACACCTTTCCCCAACTTCTAAACTCGCATCTAAGTGGCCTCACAAGTCGGAACTCACATATATCATATGCATATATAATATTTACATATGCACATCATTGCATGTTTAAAAGGCAGACGACCCATGATCTGGGATCTTTTAGTTTCTCATAGAGAAGCATTGATGATCCAAAGTCCACAAACTGCTTCCCGTCAACCTCGCTACAAATCAACGTCCCTCGGGTCCTCCTCCAAAAATAACCCATGCATATAAGTCTGTTGAGATTTTGAAAAAATGGAAAAGCAAGCAAAACCCCTTTCTCTTCCCCTTCTCCGAGTCTCGCGTTCTTCCCTTGTAAGATCCCGGTCCCACCCTATTATATATTTATTAGATATTATTATTATTTTAATTGAAACGTATTAGTTATTTAAGTGGTTAGGATTAAGTGGAGCACACGTTAGATTAGATGCGTGGATTGATAAGTTGGGTTAATGGGTAGATGACCTGACATGCAGTTTGACCCGACCCAATGACTTAAGCCCAATACTCTCTTAACCTAAACCCTTTAATCGCAAGTCTTTATCTCTTCCCATTTATCTCTGCAACGTCTCCCGATCATTCTTCGTCTTCTTCCTCTTTTCAACTTCCCAAGCCACTGCAACTTAAGGATCCAACCATCGGAATCAAGATCTGAAGATACCATCATTCTTGGTTCGACTTTCTAATCTCAGGTAATCATCTCCTCAAGCCATTAGAGAAGTAAATCTATACTCTTGGGTTATCTTCTTCTTCTTTCCAATGTTAGGTTTTGGGTAGGGTTATAATAGATTTGCTCATCTGGGCATTTCTTTCCCATCTCTTATGTCAGATTGGTGATAGGATTGTGATCGAGCGCCCCGGTTATCTCGGGTTGGGTATTGGTTAGATCTGTTGCGTTTTCTTCAACCCCGGTAAAAGGCAAGTACCTAAACATAATTTATAAATTTAATAATTTTGTTTTTTCCTTATTCGTGTGATGATGCATGTAAAAGCCTTTCGATGCCCTTTGTTTAATGTTTTAATGATAGAAATCTGAGATTGGATTTAATACATTGATTTTCTTATTTTTAGCATCACTGTTGATCAGACCTGTCACAGGTTTTTAAAATGTGAGGTCTTGTTACTGTATGTTGGTTGTGGGGCCAGGTGGACCCCACTGATGATTGATCCAGACCGTAGATCTTATAGTGGACCCATGGGCGACCATAGGGATGGCGGACCCATTGAGGTGGGCCCTGTTTGGTCCACCATCTAGCAACCAAAGAGAGGCCTGATGGTATTAAAATGGGTTTGGGTTATTTTTGTTTTTGGGACGTGGGGCCCATGTGAGCCATTAATTTCAGATCAGGTCCCTACATCTTGAAGAGGGGCTTTGGGCGACCTTATTGGTGGGACTGATCATGGGTTCTTGATCTCCGGGACCCACTATCCGAGTGGCCCAGTTCCTTTGTGCGTTGAGCTTCATCACAGGTTCCGTGTTGAGAGAAAAGAATGGAAGGAAGGGGATGGCATATACATAATTTGTGAGAAAGAGAGAGAAAGTTGATGTAAAGGGATAAGGAGAGAGAATGATGTGGACATGTGGGGGATTAGACATGTCACAATAGTTATTTTATTGAATTTAAAACAATGAAGAGGTGTGGTACGGTTTTCCACTTTAACATGAGTTGAAATAAAAAATGGGTGTTGTGTTGAATATGGATAGGATGGTTGACCTGGACTTGGTCTTTGGAAAAAAGTGTCCAGGTCACATGAGCATTTGTTTTGAAAATAAAAGGGCCCTAGTTATTTTATAAACTCAATTTAGGCCCTTTTTCTTATTTTGAGTATGGGAAATTTTTTAGATGGATACCTTGGGTTTTCTAAAATTATAAATTAAGATTGTTATTTCTTATTATTATTTATAAATTAATATTAAATAATATATTTGATTTTGAATATGTTAAATTTATATTTTTGAACTCTATTATTTGAATCATTGGACCTGAGTAAATACCGACTGGGCATGCGGTATCTTACTAACATGGGGTTTAGTGCTTCATATAACCTCAAGAAAATCCTAGTGGATTTAAGTTCAACCCATCTCTATTGGAAAATCCTTAATTGGATTTATGCACCATTAATTTAGAATGGATGCATTGATCTTTTATCTCTTAGAGATTCCAGTGGTTGTCAGGTACGAGACCTTATGTTTAACCTTAGGATTGGTTTGTGATTATTCTTGACCTTCGCATGCATATATATGTTGATTTATGATATCTATTCCTTTAGATGCACACCCTATTGTGTTATGGACTATAAAGTGGCTTGGCAAATTTTGTATTATGATATGAATGTGGAATGGCCAGCACTTTATTTTGACTTAGGACTCTTGTGTCGGAGCATTATTATTCAGGTCTATTATGTATATATGTTTTCCTTTATGTGGGTCATTTATGAATGACTGCAGATCGTATATGGACGGTTGATCACCGATGTGTCCGGATCACTTATAATCCGCTATGAATGTGAACAGGTTATCCTGATATTTGTTTATTGATCGGTTTATGACCACCGACGTTATGGACGGGCTTTCCCGATTATGTAGGGTTGACCACCCACAATGGGGACACTTGTGTCCGTGTGAATCTTATTGCTCCATTTTTTTATTTGGATTTATGTCATACGTTCATTTGCGTATATCTTCACTTTTACTTCTATATGATCACACTTGTCTTTATTCTTCTCGTAATGGTATTTAATTTCGAATTATGATTATGTACTTGCTATTTACTTTATAATATTTGGTGCATAGGTACCGAGCCCTACTTTACGAGGAAACGGAGGAGGATCAAACGTTTCAAACGTTTGAGCCAACTGACGAACCTGAGTGGGACGCCGGAGACGGTTTCGGTGCCCTCTGAACCTGCTTTAGAGAGAACGTCATCGTAGTAATTCCTTATATGAACTTTCCTCAATGATAAACATTTTCTTAGTAATTGCTTTATTCATTCTGCAACTTTAACTATTGATGTTTATTTGATTTTTGTGTTGGATTTTATTTATGAACTTTGAATACCAATTGAATAAAGCTTCCATTGCATTTGATGAAACTTATTTTGACTCACCACAGGTTGAAACTTTATGTGGGTCCACTTTTGGAAGCTTGTGTTGTATTAAACACAGGAATTTGAATTTAAAATTTTAATTATCACGTTTTTCCCCAATTCTTATCTTGGGGACGTGACAGTTGGTATCAGAGCCCAGCACAATCTTCGGATATTAAAAATGGATAGAAACAATAGGACGTGGTGAAGATTGCGATTTCCGTTAGATAGACTTTAAAGTGTAAACTTTTAAGCCTATAGAATTGTTTGTTAACTTGTTTTTGAGGAACTAAACCATTATTATTTTATTGTAGGTCATGGCCCAACATAATACAAGATCTCAAGACAAGGAACCTGTGAATGGATCAAACAACTCAGACGAGCGTTTCAATCAGCTCTTGCAAGCTTTTATGCAATCGTAGACCACGCAAAATGAGCAGCAAAAAGCAGCTGAGGCAGAACGAGCTGCAGAGAAACAACAAGAAAGAGAAGATAGGGCTGCTAAGAGGGCACAAGCAGATCATGATAGGGCAGCATTCCAGGCTCAGATCATAGCATTGACTGACAGAGCAGCTCAGCCAGTACAAGTGCTCATGCCTCCTCGGGAAGTGGATCCTAATGACATCTACGAGAAATTTAGGAAGAGGGTTCCTCCTGAATTTCATGGGTCAGAAGATCCAGTGGCAGTAGATGACTTCATAGAGCAGTTGGAGTAGATCTTTGCAGTTTTCCGCTGTACTCAAAAGCAGCGAGTTAACTTGGCAGCCTACATGTTTAGAGGAATAGCTCTTCAATGGTGGAATTCTGTGAAGATGGTAGTGCAAGCAGATGCAGTGGCAGAAGAACATTCCTGGGAAACATTCACTAAGGAGTTCATAGATAAGTTTATTCCCAAATATGTCATGGACCAGTGGAAGCGGGATTTTCAGAACTTAGTGCAAGGGGATATGTCAGTGCAACAATATGAACAGCAGTTCACAAGATTGGCTAAATATGCACCTACACTAGTTGTTCCGGAGGAAGAGAAAATCAGGCGTTTTCTTGATGGGTTATCAGCTGATATTTACATGATGATTGGAAACAATCAACGCCCTACATTTCAGGAGACTTTGAAAAGTGCATATTGGGCTGAAGGTGCACTAAGGAAGAAATCAGCAGAACGGCAGGCCCAATTTCAGCAGCATCAGTCAAGGCAGTCTTCTAGCCAAGGCAACCCAAAGAAACTGAAGTTTTAAGGACAACCATCAGGTGGTCAGAGACAACTGTGTGGACGGTGTAGGAAGAATCATCCTACTGAGCAGTGCTACAAGGAGACTGGGGCATGTTTTCATTATGGGCAAATCGGACATCAAGTTCGTGATTGTCCCAATGGCGGTAATCAGTTGCCAAAATCCCAGCTAGCAGCTTCTCGTGCTCCTATCCAGCAGACTTGGAGGACAGCACCTCCGCAGGGGCCACAACAGATTTATCGAGCCCCACAACAACAGTATCGAGCACCAGCTCCTCAGTACCAGCACTATAGGGGTATAGCACCACAGCAACAGAGGCCAGCTCAAGGACAGCAAAGGCCAGTTCAGGGACAACAGAGGCAGTTCCAGCAACAAAGGCAGCAACCAGTGGGCCAACAAGAGCACCAAGGCCGGTCCAAGGGCAGCAGAACCAAGCCTATCAGATGGGCAAAGTGTATGCAGTTACACATGGGGATGCAGATGCTTCTGCAGAAGTGGTGGAAGGTATTGTTCTAATCTCAGAGGTAGAAGCTAAGGTCATTTTTGACCCTGGCTCTACACATTCATTTGTTTCTCATGATTTTGCTAGACATATCAATGAGGCTGTAGTGAGATTAGATGTTGTTTTAGTAGTGGGTACCCCAATGGGCACGCAGGTCCGTTGTCACCAATATTTTCCGAGTACCCGAGTTCAGGTCGGAGATTTCATTTTACCTGCAGACCTGATTCTTTTAACGATGAAGGATTTTGATGTCATACATGGTATGGATTGGCTAGCAACCTATAGAGCAGTGATGGATTGTTTTAACAAAACTATCAAGTTGTCGCTGCATTCGGACACTGTTGAATTCATTGGGCAAAGGAGATCGATTCAGACATGCCGGATCTCGACACTGAAAGCAGAAAGATTGTTGAAATCTGGATGTGAAGGATACTTGGCGTTTATCATGGAGGATAAACAGTCCAAAGGGGTGGAGGATTTTCTAGTGGTCTGTGAGTTTCCGGATGTTTTCCCTGATGAGATTCCAGGCTTACCTCCAGCCAGAGAGATAGATTTCTCAATTGAATTGGTACCAGGGACAACTTCTATTTCTAAAGCTCCATATAGAATGGCTCCAGCAGAACTCAGAGAGTTGAAAATCCAATTGCAGGATTTGTTGGACAAGGGATTTGTGAGACCAAGTGTATCACCTTGGGGTGCACCGGTCCTATTTGTGAAGAAAAAGGATGGTTCCATGAGGATGTGTATTGATTATAGACAACTCAATCAGGTCACAATTAAGAACAAATACCCTCTCCCCAGGATCGATGAGTTGTTTGACCAGCTTCAAGGAGCTGAATATTTCTCAAAGATAGACTTGAGATCAGGATGTCACCAGCTCAGAGTTCGAGATCAGGACATTCAGAAGACGGCATTCAGGACAAGATATGGCCACTACGAGTTTTTAGTAATGCCGTTTGGGTTAACTAATGCTCCAGGAGTATTTATGGCCTTGATGAATAAGATATTTACTCCATTTCTTGATCAGTTCATTGTTGTTTTCATAGACGACGTATTAGTGTATTCTCGGTCTCGAGAAGATCATGAGCAGCATTTGAGATCAGCATTGCAGACTTTGAGAGATCATCAACTCTATGCCAAGTTGAGTAAGTGTGAATTTTGGCTTGAGTAAGTCATTTTCTTGGGTCACATCATCAGCAAGGAAGGATTGGCGGTAGATCCAGGAAAGATTGAGGCAGTGGTCAAGTGGCAGAGACCCATGTCTATTACAGAGATTCGTAGTTTCTTGGGTTTAGCAGGTTACTACAGGAGATTTGTGAAAGGATTTTCATCCATTGCTGCTCCATTGACCAGATTAACACAAAAAGATGTGCCTTTCGTGTGGACTGATGAATGTGAAGCAAGTTTTAAGGAGTTAAAGAATAGGTTGACTACCGCTCCAGTACTCACATTGCCTACGGACAATGGTAAATTTATCATTTATACGGATGCCTCGAAAGTTGGATTGGGTTGTGTGCTTATGCAGGATGGGAAAGTAGTGGCTTATGGCTCTAGACAATTGAAAGAGCATGAGAAAAAGTATGCCACTCATGATTTGGAACTTGCAGCAGTAGTCATGACATTGAAGATGTGGCATCATTACTTGTACGGTGAGAAGTTTGAAATTCATTCAGATCATAGAAGTCTCCAATATTTGTTTACTCAGCCTGAATTAAACATGAGACAGACCCGGTGGATGGAATACATGAAGGATTTCGACTTTCCAATCAAATATCATCCCGGGAAAGCCAATGTAGTGGCTGATGCATTGAGTCGAAAAGTAGCAAATAATGCATGTTTGAGAGCAGAATGGTCTTGGGCAGAGATTTTCCTCGATTTGGGAGTGACTTTGCAGCCAATTGATGACAAGGTTATGTTGGCTCACATGTTTGTTTGGGAACCAGAGATCTTGAACAGGATCAAAAGCAGGCAGGTAGAGGATCTTGAGCTAGCTCGAGTGATTGAACAAATTGACAGCAGACCAGATTTCAGATTATTAGAGGGTGTGTTGTATTTTCAAGACCGGTTATGTGTGCCAAACATAGAAGAGTTGAAGAATGAGATTATGACGGAGGCGCATCATTCCCGTTATACTATTCATCCAGGCAGTACAAAGATGTACTAGAACCTGCGTAATCATTATTGGTGGAATAACATGAAGAAGGAAGTAGCAGGATTTACAGCAAGATGCTTGGTGTGTCAGCAAGTAAAGGCAGAACGGAAGCAACCCCCAGGACTTTTAAAACAATTGGAAGTGCCAGATTGGAAATGGGAACACATAACGATGGATTTTATTTCTGGATTGCCATCGATTCATAATAGAGATAGTATCTGAGTGATAGTTGATAGCCTGACAAAGGTGGCACATTTCTTACCAATGAATATGAAGACACCTCGAGATGAATTAGCTCGAATGTATATGGAGAAGGTTGTCACAATTTATGGTGTCCCTCTATCGATCGTATCAGACAGAGATCCTAGATTTTTGGGTAGATTTTGGACAGAACTTCAGGCAGCTTTGGGCACGAAGTTGAATTTCAGTACATCGTATTATCCTCAGACCGACGGTCAAACTGAAAGGACTAATCAGACACTGGAGGATATGTTGCGAGCTTGCGTCCTTGAGTTTGGGAAGGACTGGCAGAAGAGTCTCCCATTATGCGAGTTTGCATACAATAATAGTTATCACTCTAGTATCGGTATGGCACCATTCGAAGCGTTGTATGGCCGTAGATGTAGAACCCCAATTTGTTGGGAAGAGATAGGTGTCAGAAGTTTTCATGGCCCATCTATTGTTAGTGATACCAGTGAGCAAGTGAAGCAAATCCATGACAGGTTGAAAATTGCTAGAAGCCGGCAGAAGAGTTATGCAGACATGAAGAGAAGACATCTTCAATTCGAAATAGGTGAACATGTATTTCTTAAGGTTTCACCGACGCGAGGAACATTGCGATTTGGGCAAAAAGGGAAGTTATCTCGGAGATTTATCGGTCCATTTGAGATCTTGGAAAGAATTGGAGAAGTTGCCTATAGATTGGCTTTACCAGCAGAGTTGTCAGCGGTGCATAATGTTTTTCATGTCTCAATGTTGAAAAAGTATATCAAGGACCCGTTGCACGTGTTGCACTATGAGCCATTGGAATTGCAGCCAGATGTTACTTATGTGGAGCGACCGTCTCAGATCATCGACACAAAGGAGCAAATTCTCAGGACTCGGACAATACATTGGGTGAAAGTCCAGTGGGAGCACCATAGTCCTCGAGAAGCCACTTGGGAACTTCAGGACCAAGTGAGGAGGTTGTATCCGTTTCTTCTTCCAGAGGTATGATTTTTATTTGGAGGACCAAATGTCCTAAGGGGGGGGAGAATGTAAGATCCCGGTCCCACCCTATTATATATTTATTAAATATTTATTAGATATTATTATTATTATTATTTTAATTGAAATGTATTAGTTATTTAAGTGGTTAGGATTAAGTGGGACACACGTTAGATTAGATGCGTGGATTGGTGAGTTGGGTTAATGGGTTGATGACCTGACCTGCAGTTTGACCCGACCCAATGACTTAAGCCCAATACTCGCTTAACCTAATCCCTTTAATCGCAAGTCTTTATCTCTTCCCATTTATCTCTGCAACGTCTCCCGATCATTCTTCGTCTTCTTCCTCTTTTCAACTTCCCAAGCCACTGCAACTTAAGGATCCAACCATCGGAATCAAGATCTGAAGATACCATCATTCTTGATTCGACTTTCTAATCTCAGGTAATCATCTCCTCAAGCCATTAGAGAAGTAAATCCATACTCTTGGGTTATCTTCTTCTTCTTTCCAATGTTAGGTTTTGGGTAGGGTTATAATAGATCTGCTCATCTGGGCATTTCTTTCCCATCTCTTATGTCAGATTGGCGATATGATTGTGATTGAGCGCCCCGGTTATCTAGGGTTGGGTATTGGTTAGATCTGTTGCGTTTTCTTCAACCCCGGTAAAAGGCAAGTACCTAAACATAATTTATAAATTTAATAATTTTGTTTTTTCCTTATTCGTGTGATGATGCATGTAGAAGCCTTTCGATGCCCTTTATTTAATGTTTTATTGATAGAAATCTGAGATTGGATTTAATACATTGATTTTCTTATTTTTAGCATCACTGTTGATCAGACCTGTCACAGGTTTTCAAACCGTGAGGTCTTGTTACTGTATGTTGGTTGTGGGGCCAGGTGGACCCCACTGATGATTGATCCAGACCGTAGATCTTATAGTGGACCCATGGGCGACCATAAGGATGGCGGACCCATTGAGGTGGGCCCTATTTGTGAGAAAGAGAGAGAAAGTTGATGTAAAGGGATAAGGAGAGAGAATGATGTGGACATGTGAGGGATTAGACATGTCACAATAGTTATTTTATTGAATTTAAAACAATGGAGAGGTGTGGTACGGTTTTCAACTTTAACATGAGTTGAAATAAAAAATGGGTGTTGTGTTGAATATGGATAGGATGGTTGACCTGGACTTGGTCTTTGGAAAAAAGTGTCCAGGTCACATGAGCATTTGTTTTGAAAATAAAAGGGCCCTAGTTATTTTATAAACTCAATTTAGGCCCTTTTTCTTATTTTGAGTACGGGAAATTTTTTAGATGGATACCTTGGGTTTTCTAAAATTATAAATTAAGATTGTTATTTCTTATTATTATTTATAAATTAATATTAAATAATATATTTGATTTTGAATGTGTTAAATTTATATTTTTGAACTCTATTATTTGAATCATTGGACCTGAGTAAATACCGACTGGGCATGCGGTATCTTACTAATATGGGGTTTAGTGCTTCATATAACCTCAAGAAAATCCTGGTGGATTTAAGTTCAACCCATCTCTATTGGAAAATCCTTAATTGGATTTATGCACCATTAATTTAGAATGGATGCGTTGATCTTTTATTTATTAGAGATTCCAGTGGTTGTTAGGTACGAGACCTTATGTTTAACCTTAGGATTTGTTTGTGATTATTCTTGACCTTCGCATGCATATATATGTTGATTTAGGATATCTATTCCTTTAGATGCACACCCTACTGTGTTATGGACTATAAAGTGGCTTGGCAAATTCTGTATTATGATATGAATGTGGAATGGCCAGCACTTTATTTTGACTTAGGACTCTTGTGTCGGAGCATTATTATTCGGGTCTATTCTGTATATATGTTTTCCTTTATGTGGGTCATTTATGAACGACTGCAGATCGTATATGGACGGTTGATCACCGATGTGTCCGGATCACTTATAATCTGCTATGAATGTGAACAGGTTATCCTGATATTTGTTTATTGATCGGTTTATGACCACCGACGTTATGGACGGGCTTTCCCGATTATGTAGGGTTGACCACCCACAACGGGGACACTTGTCTCCGTGTGAATCTTATTGCTCCATTTGTTTTATTTGGATTTATGTCATACGTTCATTCGCGTATATCTTCACTTTTACTTCTATATGATCACACTTGTCTTTATTCTTCTCGTAATTGTATTTAATTTCGAATTATGATTATGTACTTGCTATTTACTTTGTAATATTTGGTGCGTAGGTACCGAGCCCTACTTTACCGAGAAAACGGAGGAGGATCAAACGTTTCAAACGTTTGAGCCAACTGACGAACCTGAGTGGGGCACCGGAGACGGTTTCGGTGCCGTCTAAACCTGCTTTAGAGAGAACGTCATCGTAGTAATTCCTTAGATGAACTTTCCTCAATGATAAACATTTTCTTAGTAATTGCTTTATTCATTCTGCAACTTTAACTATTGATGTTTATTTGATTTTTGTGTTGGATTTTATTTATGAACTTTGAATACCAATTGAATAAAGCTTCCATTGCATTTGATGAAATTTATTTTGATTCACCACAGGTTGAAACTTTATGTGGGTCCACTTTTGGAAGCTTGTGTTGTATAAAACACAGGAACTTGAATTTAAAATTTTAATTTTCACGTTTTTCCCAAATTCTTATTTTGGGGACGTGACATCCCTTCCCCTTCCCCTTCCCCTGCAACTCGTAGAAATGTAATTAGTATTTTCTCTGGTTTTCTTCCCCTGAGAAAATGGTGCAGGCGCAGCAGTCGTTGATCTACAACTTCGTCGCTCGAGGGACTGTAGTACTTGCGGAAGACACAGAATTCATGGGGAATTTCACCTGCATTGCATCTCAATGCCTGCAGAAGCTTCCTGCCTCTAGCAACAAATTCACTTACAATTGTGATTCCCACACTTTTAACTAATACCTGGTCGAAAATGGTTTCAGTAGGTCTCTGTTATTCCTCCATCGATTCATTCGTTTGTTTTTCCTTTCCTTTTTATGTGGTGTGGATTCTCTGATTTATTGTCCTAGATGCGTATTTGGATGATTGTCTGCGGTTGGAGATTTTTCTTTTTTTATTTTAATGATATTGTTGTTAAGGATTGGATTCTGGTGTGTTTTGGTTTTACGTTATTCAGATAATTTTTTAAAGGATATTCCAAATTTTATTTGGTCGTGATATTGAAGGAGGAGAAGAGGACAGATGGATACCTATGCATTAATACAGTAGACTATTTCATACCATGCAAGGTATATCATTTGCAGATGAACCACCCATTTATTTGAATGGAATTGAATTCTTAGGAATTTTGAAAATCTGTAACCATCAAAGTAGTGAAAATTGAAAAAAAAAACAAGTTCAGATCCACAAAAGGGGATCAAATAATCTCTCTAGTAGTGGAAAATAATTACCCCAGCCATCACCCCAGTAAATCAAAATCTAGCAAAGTTCGAGTACTATTTAGATCCCCAACTTGTGTCCTTCATTCCTTACCTCTTTAATTGCACCCACTTTTTCTATAATTTCTAGGAATTCAATTTCCAACAAACAGACCTAAAAGTTCTTATTTTATCTATTAATCTATGTGTGCTCGATTTTTTTTTGGGTATCATGCTCTCTCTAAATAAAGGCTTTGTTCATCTAAGTTGGGGCCCTTTTGCTGCACAGCCTGTACTCATTTCTCTTCTTGGTTGTTCTCCGTTGCATAGTACCTCTCTCCTTTGTGTCCCTATGCATTAATTGGCTCCTTTTCTGTCCGAAAGATCAGTGGATCCTAAATCTGAAGCTTGATGAATTTTACAACATACCCAATTTATATAGATACTAGAAATTTCCTATGCCGGAAGGCACGACGCACCACCAGACCTGAATATGCCTCAGACCGACCGAACCTAGGTTCCATGCGTCTCGAAAGCAAGTCCAACCATAAAATGGATTCCACAAAAAAAAATCCAATTGATTGCCAAATGATATAATTCCATTCATTCATGAAATGTTTCACCCAATTTGCTCATCTCATCTTCTTATCTTGGTCCCATCTCATGATCAATGAAGTAGTGTTTTTTTTTTTTTAAATGAAGAAGGGATGGCAATATATGTAAATAACTTAAACTTGCTGACCCCTTTTGCTTTTGATGGGGATGGCAGAACTTGTAAATTTCTCTTACTTTTAGCCCTTTTTCTTTTAAATGAAAAGGGGATGGCAATATCTGTAAATACCTCTAACTTGCTGCCCCTTTTGCATTCCCCTCTTAAATCCAAAGGTCCAAAATATCCCTTGGATTTAAGTACATAGATCCAAGGGCTTAAAATGTCCCAGGATTCAAAACCTGAGCTGCCATATTATATAGATATATATAAAATAAAGAGACTGGTTTCAATTTAGAAATCAGCCTCAATTGCTCAATTGATTTTAAAATTTCCAATTGAATTTGACTCTTCAATTTCTTTAATACTACATCAATTGCTCATTAAATGACCCTTCTTCTCTTACCTATCTCTTAGAGAGAGAGAGAGAGAGAAAGAGAGACCTCCATGATGCCACATCATTATGGCCCATTGCATTTCTGAATTAAGAGTTTCTTTTCTCCTAAAAATATCATTATTTATGTTAAAAATGGTAATGTCTCTTTAATATTATAAACGCCACTAAATTACCAATCTCTCCTTATTAAAAAAAAAGGTCACTCCATTACCCATGAATCTCTACGCTTTATCTTCTTTCTCAATTTTCTAACACTTTTTTGCACATTTCCAATTCCACAAATTCCCTTACTCTTCTTTTACCTCTACCTCTTGTCCTGCTATTTTATCCACTCCATGAATGATAAGCTTCCCTGACACCCTACCAATCAAGCACACATTGAGAAATCTTGTTTGCTTACAATATGGGCCATATCCAAATAACTCGATTTCATCCATAGTGGAGTACTATTTTTACATTTTTCACATCATGAAATGTGTTGCCCGTGCTATGCACGGGCGTCTTTCGCTAGTAGAGAAATAGAAGAGAGAAGCAAAAGCTTGTGACACTCATGCTTGGATTATCTCTAAAAATTTCTAGAGTTTGAACCTTAGATTGTCAAAGTCTGTATTAGGTTGAAGATCTGTTTTTCTCCTTTGATTTTTGTAATTTCGCCTTATGTCTCTCTTTACCGATTGGATTTTGTGTGACTGTTAATCTTATAGTTAGGTTTTAGATTTTTTTTTCAAATTCTATTGTAAACTGAAGGAATTAATCGGATTCTCTACATTGCGAAACTCTTCCCTTCTTATTGAAGCTTTACCTTTTCACTATTTTCTTGGAACATCCTTTTCTATCCGGGAATATGAAATTTGGAGGGGATTGATCGCAATGCAAATTGAACGAACTGATCTCGATGAAAATTGAAGTTTCCTTCCACCTCCCTCTTTCTTCTTCTCGGGATTTGCTCTCAATGGATGCTTAATTATTATCACCCGTGACAACAATTCTTCTCAGGAAACTATTTATAATATATGAAAGGGACTGGTTTCAATTTGAAACCAGTTCCAATTGATTTTGACCATCCCCGACAATTTTAAATTATCTTTTAATATTATTTAATCTAATTCAATTCAATAAAATATCACATATTACTCACTCCCCACCTCTCCCTCTTCCCAAACAACTCTTCCCTTTTTAATGACACTAAATATGTCTCTCTGTCTCTCTCTCTTCTCTCTCTCTCTGCTAGGAACACCTCTCTATCTCTCTTTGTTTGGTCCCCATCAAGGCTTGGTCTCCCTCATCACCTTTTTTTTTTTTTTTTTTTGCTTTCTTTGTTGTCATGATACGGGTTTTTGATAACGGCAAGTGGCAATAATTTTATCAAAGAGAATGCAAGTCAAACGAACCAACTTGTCATGAACCCGACTCGGGTCAAAGTCCAAAAACCTTTATACCTACCCTCAACCCAACCAACTCATTACCAAACCTGTCTCTAATTGAAAAATCTCATATTTTAAACTTCTAATTAATAATTCTTTTCATCTCAATATTTCATATTCCATGCTTCTACTAAAATTTTCAAATTTCTATATTTATTATTTATTTGGATTTTCAACTGTCTGATTTTTGTGATTTTTAAGAAAGCCTATAAATTCTTTATGTGTGATAAATACTTCTATTTTTTATTTTATAAAAATATAAACATATGAAATTAAAATCAGAATTTTTATTTGTCATAAAATTAAATGATATTTTTTTGTATGAATTCTAATGCTCATGCTAAGCACGGGGGCATTTTGCTAGTCTAGAATGAATGGGAACGTTGTTAGTTCGTAAGAAGATGTGATACAAACTTCAATGAAGATGTGATAATCTCCAAAGAATTCACTTCGAAGTATACTTGAACCTCTTTCGGGGCAATGACTAGGAGTTGTGATGGATGAGATTCTTTAGGCAGCAACTAGCATTGGGGGTGCATCTATAAGAACAAAATTTGCAGGGTACTGTTGATTATTCTTTGAAAAAGTCAATGGAGCCCGGATTTTGTGCCTAAGATCCCAACCGTTCACTGGGTGGCATCTCAGCCGTGCCAGAGCCCGGGCACAAATCCCGAGCTCTGTAGCACGGTTGAAAAGTATTCAAGGAATCCTTTGATTCTATCTCATAGAATGGCAGGATTCCTTGAATACTTTTTCCCGATCATTTTCTCTTTCGGTGTTGTTGGTTTTCATTTCTCAAGGGGATCATGGTGGGCCCTTTTTCTACAGGAGACTTGGGAATAGTTTTTTTTCTTTGAAAATCTCAAAATGGGGCCTGAGTTTTTTGGTATATTTTAAATCAGGAAAAAATAAAAACTACTGTGTGGGGAGATTTCCAGAGCCCCAGGATTACGCTAATCACAGCCATCAGATGAGACTACGCATTCTCACGTGTCATCTGCGTGCCATCCACGTGGCACCAAACTCACCTCGGCTACCGGGACAGAGGCCTCAGCGAAGTCAAACAGCTTCTGGCCGCTAGCGCCGAGCTCGGCTACCCCAGGTGCCCACCTCGGCTGAAAGCTCCACCTCGGCCGAAGGAACCAGGACGAAAGCCGAAGCAGAAAAGAACCTCCACTTGCGCCCTTCGTCCCCCACGTCATCAGACACGTGGAGGAATAGGGGCGCGAGCCAGTGAGACAGATGCGACATCCAGCCATCCACAATCTTCGCCAGATCACTGACAGGGCGGCATCCAGCGGCTGAGGCCAAATCAGGGCAAGGCCCGAGGGCGGATCCGATGGTACCCCTACCGCCAAAGGCGTCTAACACGATCTGGCCCAACATGACGCACATTTAATGCGATGTGGGCTGATCCGACTGGCATTAAATGCAATGTGGGCTGGAATGGACCGCATTTATTACTTTGTGGGCTGATCATGACTTCCCAGTCGAATCATGGGATCCACACCAAGATATCGTCCAAAATATCTTCCAAATCGTCTATAAATAGAGCTGCATTTCACATGCAAGGTACGCACAATTCAACCCTAAGAGCCGTTACTCTGCCTCTCTTCTTCCTCTCCTTCCATTGTTCCAGTTCATTCACTGACTTTGGCATCGGAGAGCCTTGCGCCGTCCAGGCCAGGGTCCTCTGACCGTGTGTTCTTCTCTTTCAGGCTTTTGGACAGTACCCAGTCATCACCATTGTTGGATAAGTCCTCTAAGGCTCCCCAGTTATTGTGGGTCATTATTTTCTGCACCTACAATTGGCGCCGTCTGTGGGAAAGTAATATCCCAACCTTCCCAACCTTCCCAACCTCTTCAATCTCTCAGAAATCATGCCTCCGAAAGCTAGGAAGGGCAGAGAATCCTCAAGAGCAATCCTCGAGCAGCCAGCGCCTGTCGACGGACGTCCCTCCTCAGGGGCGGTCCCGAACGGTGCATGGCACATCTGTAGGCGAGGGCCGCCTAGGCTCGCAGCTCTACATCGAGGTCCCCCTCCAGGAGGGACTCGAGGCCTCGTTCTCAGCAGACGAAGTCACGCCACCCCAACGCGACGAGCGTCGGCATGAGCGTCCTCGTAAAGACAAAGCCGTTGCCGTAGAAGAGACGCGCCGCATTCTACCTCCCGCCGCTGGAGGAGATGTCGCAGCTCAAAATGCTCTCCTCCAGAAGCAGGAGCGGTTAATCCGCGAGCTCCAGCAGCAGCTGAGGGCAGCGCAAACTGCCTCGTTGAGGCAGGTCTCTAATCCTCAGGGACAGAGGAGGGACGCCCCGAGCGGGGCAGCCCAGCCTCGTCGTGAGGATTTGAGAGATCATCTGGACCACAAGCGAAGCCAGATCCATGATGAAGGCTCAAGCAACAGCCGAAGTCATCATAGCCGCGATGGCCGAGCCCATAGCCATCGCAGCCCGAACCACTCCAGGCGAAAGCCAAGAGCGCGGACACCGGAGAAGGACGACGAGCAGGAGCGATTCGACAAACGCGTCAGGTTGGCTCTTCAGCACAACCTGGACATGCGGGACCAGAAGCAAATCTGTGGTCATACCGATCTGGGGGCCTCACCCTTCACGAGAGACATCGAGCGGACTCCCTTACCCAAAAAGTTCTCTGTCCCGTGGTTCGTCCCTTACGACGGGCTGTCCGATCCATCCGCTCATCTCCGTCACTTCTCCCAGAAGATGTCCATCTGGGGGAACGAGGGCCACCTCAACTGCAAGATCTTCTCCTCCAGTTTGGGTGACCTCCCTCTGAAGTGGTTTTGCGCCCTCCCAGAGAAGTCAGTTTCGAGTTGGAAGGAGCTCCAGCTCTCCTTCTTATAAAAGTTCCAAGCTTACAAGCGCCGTCCCCAAGACAGAGGGGGACCTCCTCGCCCGAGAATGAAGCAGGGCGAGAGCCTCGCCAAGTTCTCCCGACGATTTTGGGCGGTTTACAGCCAGGTCGAGGGCACTAAGGAGGAAATAGCAATCTTCGCCTTCCAACATGCCCTGATCCCCGGCCACGACCTCCGGAAAGATTTGGTCGGAGACACCCTAGAATCCATGCCAGCGCTAATGTCCCGGATAAAGCACTTTGTCGCCCAGGAAGAAGATGAAATCCAGGCCCGGGGAGAGGACGAAAGCCCGGAGCCCGGGCAAAAGAGCAGCCAGCCTCGGCAGAAAGGCGGGAGGCCCTTTCAAAAGCAGGAGCCCAAGCAGGCCTGGGCCGCTAGTTCGGCGAAGCCTACGTCGTCCCGATCTGGGGGCACCTGGAGGCCTAGACCTCCCGCCAACGCCGGTCAGAGTGTCAACGTCGTATTCAAGGAGCCGATATACCATATCCTGAACAAGATAAAGACTAAGCCGTTCTTCAAGTGGCCTCCGCCCTTGAGGAATGAGCCCACCTCCGGCAGCCTGAAGCAAGCTCTACTGCTCCTACCACAAAGGTAACGGGCACAAGACCGAAGACTGCAAGTCTCTGAAGTGGTACCTGGAGAAGCTAGCCGGCGAGGGCCACATTCCAGAGTTCGTCAAGGCAGAAGATGCCGGCGGCAGCGAGGGCCGAGTTCACCAGAGCACGGCTCGGGACCCAGACAGCGAGGATTCCGAAAAGATCATTAACGTGATCCACCTGGCGTCCTCAGTTCCCTCTCCCTCGTCTCGTGGAAGCTCGCAGGCCCGCGCCGAGGCCAGGCGGGCATCGCACGGGAAGGAGGTGATGAAAGCCGAGCTCGCACCGGCATCCAAAAGGGCTCGGCGCGACCGACCCACGATCTCATTCTCAGATAAAGATCTAGAGGGAATCCAGCTTCCCCACAACGACCCTCTGCTCCTCACAACGAAGCTGATAGACTTTACCGTGAAGAGGATCCTCGTCGACTCCGGCAGCTCTTCCGAGGTCCTCTATTACGAGTGCTTCAAGAAGATGAACCTCTCGGAAGTAGACCTCATGGAGGTCCGTGCACCCTTGCTAGGGCTGTCCGCAACGCCAGTCTATCCCAAGGGTAGGATCACCCTGGAAACCCGAGTCGGCGGAGCCTCCGTGTTGGCCGACTTCCTGGTCGTGGACGCCCCTTCTCCCTACAACGTCATATTGGGCAGAACGTGGCTCCACAAGTTAGAAGCAGTCCCTTCTTCCCTCCATCAGAAGCTGAAGTTCGTACTCGAGAGCAAGGAGGGCAAGATGGAAGTGGTCACAGTGGAGGGAGATCAGCAGCAGGCTAGGCAATGCATGCCGGCCGCAGTCCCAGCAGAGAAAGAGCCAGAGCGCGTCAACCTCGCAGAGTTCAAGAAAGGCCTAGATGAAATCGGGCGAGAACCCGAGAAGAAAAGTATTGAGGACCTGGCCGAGGTCAGGCTAAACTCGGCAGACCCAGATAGGTTCTTCCTGATCGGCACCCAGCTGCCAGACGAGGAGAGAGCCGAACTCTCAAGGTTCCTGATGCAGAACGTCGACGTCTTCGCTTGGAGCCCGAGCGAAATGCCTGGGGTCGACCCCGAGGTCATGTGCCACAAGCTAAATGAGAACCCCAGCGACAAGCCAGTAGTGCAGAGAGCCCGAAGGACAGGGCTGCAGCAGACAGACGCGGTCGTTGAAGAGGTCGACAAACTGCTGAAGGCAGGAGCCATCCGGGAAGTGCAGTACCCGGTCTGGCTGGCTAATACGGTGGTGGTTAAGAAGAAAACTGGTAAATGGAGGGTGTGCGTGGACTTCACAGACTTGAACAGGGCCTGCCCTAAAGATAGCTTTCCCCTTCCGAAGATCGATCAACTGATCGACGCCACCGCTGGCCATGACCGAATGAGCTTCCTTGACGCCTACAGAGGCTACCACCAGATTCCGCTACACGAGCCTGACGAGGAGAAAACGTCATTCATAACCCCTCGCGGCACTTACTGCTACAAGGTGATGCCCTTCGGGCTAAAGAACGCGGGGGTAACGTATCAGCGCCTCGTGACAAAGATGTTCCAGGCTCAGCTCGGCCGAACGGTAGAGGTGTACATCGACGACATGGTCGTCAAATCGGTGCACTCCAGCGACTACCTGGCGGATCTCGGCCAAGTCTTCGACATCCTTCGCGCATTCAAGCTCAAGCTCAACGCTTCCAAGTGCGCCTTCGGCGTATCCTCTGGCAAGTTCCTCGGCAGCTTGGTAACGCGGAGGGGGATAGAGGCCAATCCAGACCAGATCACCGCGATCCAGGGCATTCTGAGCCCCTCTACCACGAAAGAAGTCCAGAAGCTCACAGGAATGGCCGCAGCACTCAATCGCTTCATCAGCCGGTCATCAGATAAGTGCAGGCCTTTCTTTCAGCTTCTAAAGAAAATTTTAAAATTCCAGTGGACTCCCGAGTGCGACCAGGCATTGGCCGCGCTTAAAACCTATTTGATGTCACCACCCTTACTCTCCACCCCAACTCGGGGGGAGGTTTTGTATTTATATCTTGCGGTCTCGGATCACGCAGTGAGCTCCGTCCTCATCAGGGAGGACGAGGGAGTTCAAAAGCCAATTTATTATACGAGCAAGACCCTGCTCGATGCCGAGACCAGGTACCTTCTATTGGAGAAACTCGCGTTGGCTCTCGTTAGTGCCTCCCGCAAGCTCTCCCATTATTTCCAATCCCACACCATTGTGGTGATCACGGAGCATCCACTCCGTTCAATATTCAAAAAGGCTGACTTTTCAGGGCGAATATCAAAGTGGGCAGTTGAACTGGGGCAGCATGATATACAGTACCGTCCCCGAACTGCGATCAAAGCCCAGATTCTGGCAGACTCCATCGTTGAATTCATCTCGCCCAACTCGGCTCCGACCCAGCTCGGCACGGAACTGGGGGGCACAGGGCACGAGCCAGAAGTGACCGAGGTCGAACAGTCTCCCGCCTCGGCATGGAATATCTTTGTCGACGGATCGTCCACCTCCAAGAGAGCTGGCGCTGGCATAGTCCTCCAATCGCCAGAGGGTCTGGTCATAGAGCAGGCTTTCACCTTGGACTTAAAAGCAACAAACAATGAGGCAGAGTATGAAGCATTGATAGCAGGGTTGAACAGCGCCTGAATCCTCGGAGCCCAGCACCTGGTGATCTTCAGCGATTCACAACTGGTAACTAGCCAGCTCGCTGGAGACTACCAGGCCAGGGACGACAGGATGGCGGCCTACTTAGCCCTCGCGAAAAAACTGCTGTCTCACTTCCAGGAAGCCGAGGTCAAGCAGATCTCCCGAGATACCAACACGCACGCTGACGCGCTTGCCAACCTGGCCTCCGCTGTCGAAGCCGGGAAGAAAAGGACTGTTGAGGTTGGATCGGCATCAAGATCAAGCCTAGAGCTCCACTCACCTCGGTTAGGTCTCTGTGCTGATCTCGGCCCGAGCTGGATGGATCCAATCATCGCTTACTTGAAGGACGATCAACTCCCCCTGGACAAGGCCGAAGCCCACCGAGTCAGACTCAAGGCAGCTCGATTCTGGCTCTCTCCTGAAGGCAAACTCTACTAGCTCAAGTGGTACCAGGATGCTTCCCAAAATACCTTTGTTCAGAGGTTGAGGGTTCGAGTCCTGAGAAGGCCCCTGGGGTGCATGATTTCCGAATCCACCCTGGGACAAACGCACAAGGGAGACCCCTCGAACGGGTCAAGCTCTCCCGAGTGTATACAATTAGCGCGGGGCTCTGGGCCCCGCTTATCCCCTGTGAGGGGCCAGCTGTGTGGGCACCACCGAGTGGTCCGTCCGCTGAGGTGGGCTCCCCTGCACAGTTCGGAATCCCCCTTACAAAATGAAGCTTCTCCGCGGGGGTTCTAAAAAAAGACCCTACCAGCTGACAAAGAACCAAACGAAGGAAAGCTGGCCCCGAACTGGCATGCCCCGTTCAGGGTAGTCTCCCAGGTAGGAAGGTCAGCCTACAAGCTTGAGGACTTAGAGGGCAAGCCACTGCCGAGGCCGTGGAATGCATCCCACTTAAAGAAGTTCTATCTTTAAAGATGTAATGAGTCAGAATCAATGAAAGCAGCTTTTGCCCTGTCATCGACTTGTGTCATCTCTCCTCGACTGACTCCTCCAGCTCCGGGTCTACCGCCCTGGAAAAGGCTTCGAGTTCCTACACTCAGTCGTTTCCTAAAGCTCCGGGTCTACCGCCCTGGAAAAGGCTTCGAGTTCCTACACTCAGTCGTTTCCTAAAGCTCCGGGTCTACCGCCCTGGAAAAGGCTTCGAGTTCCTACACTCAGTCGTTTCCTAAAGCTCCGGGTCTACCGCCCTGGAAAAGGCTTCGAGTTCCTACACTCAGTCGTTTCCTAAAGCTCCGGGTCTACCGCCCTGGAAAAGGCTTCGAGTTCATACACTCAGTCGTTTCCTAAAGCCCTGGGTCTACCGCCCTGGAAAAGGCTTCGAGTTCGAACACTCAGTCGTTTCCTAAAGTCCGGGTTTATACACCCCTCGAAGACCGTTGCCGAACTCATGCTCACATAGCCGAGACCAGCGGGATTCTGGATCCACTTCGGAGCAAGGCAGTTCGTCTCGGCCAATGCTGGTCCACTTCGGCCAGTGTCAGTCTCCAAAAAAGAAAGAGCAGTGCGAGCACCGAAATGCCAAAAAGCAGCGCAAAGATACAAGCATCACAAAGCAGTACAAGAAAAGTAGAGGAGAATACAAAAATACTGCACACAGATTGTAAGGGTCGCAAAACTCGCTCTTTTTATTCATTGTATTTCCCTCATTACATGGGTTACAAAAAAGGAGACCAAATACACCAAGGAGGCTCGCAGTCCTTTAAAAGCAGAAAAAGAATAGAGACTGGGAGGCTCTGATCTTCACCGACTCTTCAAGATGTAAGCTGGAAGACTCCGGTCCACTGTCTGAAGGCTTCAAGGGACTCTGGATTCCACTGAGCTCTACAATACGCTTTGGTTGGTCAGACCAAAGCATGCTAAAGCCCCTCCAGTTCGGAGACCCTGGACCTCGCTGAGCTCTGCAGTACCCTATGGTCAGTGAGACCAAACTCTGCACAGGCAGAAGGCCCCCGAGGTCCCAAGGCTTGTCGCATCCTGCCCTCTACTCCGAGGTCTTGACATCCCATAGGGGGCGGGATCCGCGGCATGGTTACACGCAGAGCCCTTTGGGATGATAACAAGGCCGCCGAACGAAAGGGGCGCCACCATCCCACAGTTGCAGAAGACTCCCCTGCAGCCGGACCGGGGAGGGTTGGCCGTGGACCCGCGTTCAGAGAGCGCGTGGTCCACGAGGAACGCTTTCAGAGAGCGCGCAGACCACGACGGGCTTCCCCCCTCGGAGAGAGCCGTCCTCAGGCGCGAAAGTTCCCCCCGGGTCAAAAGCTCTTAAAGATCTATCAAACATGGCTGCTAGGTTGTTCATAGGAAATGCCGCTATCCTAGTTCTTTCGTCCCTCCCAGGGCGAGCCTACCACTCCTATTTATAGGAAGAAGAAGGGCCCGGTCTTCAAAGCAATTTATGAGGCGAGGTCTCCCACGCTTTGCGTGGCGTGCACGACTTCCCTTATACCGACCGGCGGTTCCGATGATACCACGTGGAGTCATCCCCTCGTTTCCCTCATTGGTCATGTCACCACACTTACTGCTATTTATGGCCTCCAAAATACGGAGAATCGGCACAGATAGCAGAGAGGATTGTTCGGTACTCTCTCTAACTCAAGGCACAATAAAGACATTCAGCCGAACTCGAAAGGAAAGGGAAAATAGAGAAAAATGCCCAAGTAAAGAAGCTCTGTTTCTCATTAAAAGCGAAGGGTATTACAGGACTGAGAGTTTCATACAAAAAGGCAGAAAAGAACAAAAGCAGGAAGGTCAGAACTACTGTGGCTTCGGTGACTCCACCAGGTCGATCACTGTCTCAGCTGGTCCGGTGGTACCAGCCGCGACAGCAGGAGCGGTGCCCGACGCCTCGCTGACAGCGGGGGCAGCGACCGATGCCTCGCTGACAGATGGGGCAGGAGAAGTACCCTCCAGGGGCTCAACCGGGGCATCGCTGGCAGGCGCGACAGCAACTGGAGCGGCATTCGGAGCGGGAACGACTGCAGGGGCCTCGACTGGGGCGCTTTCGGCCAAAAGAGTGGGGCTCGGCTCAGGAACCGGGTCCGAATACTTCGGCAAGTCCCGATAGACCGGGTGGTCTTCAGGAACCCCCGCACGTCTCAGTGCGGCCAAGCATCCTTCCTCGAACAGAATGGAGGTGATCTCCTCCACCTGCTTCTCATACAGCTCTGTGGCATGGTCCACCCCATTCTGGAAAGCGGATTGGGCCTCGGACAGTAGAGAAGCCTTCTCCTTTTCCATCTCGGCATTCGCCGTCTTCAACTTCTCTATTTCAGCGCGCCCGGCCAGCACTTCCCCGCGCAACCTCGTCCCCTCGGCCGCCCATTCAGACCTTGATCTGGCCAGCTCCGACTCCAGCTCGGTGATCCTCTTGTTCTTCGTCCAGACCTCGCCTTTCAGCTGATGAGCCTTCGACGTGAGTTCGGCAAATTCAGCCAGAGCCGACGCCAACCGAGCGGTCCCTTCAGCGCTAGCCTTCTTCAGCCCCTCCATTCCCTTCTTCAGCTCTTCTAGCTCCTTCCTCAGCCTTTCCCTCTCAGACTCCAGCTGAGTGACCCTCGCGGCGTTCCTGTCACTCCTCCGCACCACGGCCAGGAGCCTTTGCACGTTCTGCAAAGGGAAAAAGTAAATCAAACAGGAGTAGTCGAGCTAAACCACTTGAAGAAGAGTGCTGAAAACACTTACCAGAAGATTAGCCTGGATCGCCGAGACCATCAGGCTTTCGTTGTCGAACTTCTCGTGCATTTCCATGTCTCGCGGCAGAGCGCAGGCTTTGGCGAGAGCTCCGATGACGTCGGCGTTCCCCATCAGCCGGTCCTCGACGTTCAAAGGCTTGCCGGGTTGCGTCTCCATCCTCGGTCTCCATGGCGCTGGGGCAGTTCGAGGTCCGGAAGCCGATCCGGACCATTGCCCTACCGAGATGGTGAGCTCGCGGGCCGCCCCGCCAGTCGACTTGCTGGCCGGCGCATTCTTCTCAGCTGGAGCCTTGACTCCGGGGGCCCGCACAGGAGTTTTACCTTTGGGAGGCTGTTCAGCCCCCGAGTCCTTCTCCCCCGCCTTGGACTTCTTCCTGGGCGGGGACCCCTCCCTCGGGCGATCCGGCGAGCGTCGCCGCACTCCCTCGCTCGGAGCAGGGGCAGGAGCAGAAGTGGCACCAGCACCCCCCGAGCCCGAAGCTGCGCGGGTACTGGCAGATGATGGCGTCGCAGAGGAGGAAGACCTCTGCCTGAACTTGGCCGCCAGATCCTTAACAACTGGCGCCCTTGAGCTTCCCTCCATATCTTCTTCCCGATCGGACGAATAAGCGTCCACTATCTGCGTCAGGTTCGGTAACTCCGAACTAGAGGTGGACGCCTCGGCGCCAGACGCAGCTCGGCTCGCAGCAGGATCGGTTAAAGGGATCCCGGCAGGCACGGCAACGGAGACAGCAAGGTAATCAGGATGCGCCTCGTCCTCCTCGGCTACTCCAGTTCTCCTATAGTGGCCACGGTACCTCGGCGTATACCCGAGCAGCTTCCAAGCCGACCTGGTCTCGTGCCCCTTGTATCTTTCAACCTTGTTGATGTCGTCGGCGTTCCTCCTCCAGCCTTCACTCGCAGCTCGGCGTCGCCGCGCGCCTGCTTCTGCACAACAGACAATAATAGTGTCAGCTCGGCATCATCGAAATCAAGCAAAGCAAGTGAGAGAAAAGAAGCGGTGTTTACTTGGGACAGTCCCGGGGCGACGAGGGACCATCAGCCTCCTGCTCTCGCCAGCGCCGAACTCCCAGTCCCCCGACACACAGAAGAAAGTTTCCTCGGCATTCTTACTCGAATCCTCCAAGGCTAGGACGAAGCCTCTTCGCGCGGCTTCACCCGGAGATATTATTTTTCTTCCCCAGCCTTGCAGATATCATAGGTATCCTCGATATCATGGACACCCAGGTTGGTCCCCAAAATCTCGTTCAGCTTCGCCGTGCCCATGATGACCTTATAGCCATTGGGCATCAGTTGGCACGGGGTAATAGACCAGAAACTAAGGCAGGCCCTAAGCAAGGGGTGCAGAGGGAATCTGACCCCGCCCTCGATCACAGAGATCAGAGGGAATGGCATCCAGCCGCCGGAAAAGCGAAGCGTGGCATAATCGACGGAGTCCGCCGGCTTGAGGAGGACTCCCTCCGGAATATTGAAAGCGGCCCTAAACCTGGCTATGCCCTCATTAGTTTCTAGCTCAAACCTAGGGGTGCCCATGTCTAAAAAGGGTGGCAGCGAAGTAAAACCCTAGAAGTCGCGAAACCCCAAGAAAAACAGACAGAGGCACGGAGCAACTTACAGAGACGAAGAGGCGAATCAAGAACAGATCCGGGCACGTCCTACAGTCGTCCTCGCTAGAGAGATCTCGAACAAGCAGAGCAGAAATCGAAGGCGGAGGCAAAAGGAATCAGAAACAAGAAAGCATGAAGACGATCCTATTTATGGAAGGGAAACCCTCGATCGAATACCACTTTCGAATCCGAAAAGGCGGACTTCGCAGCCCGTGCCCGTCCCATCAATGGGACAACGCAATCAGTGAACAGGCTACGCGTGTAGCCGTCGACTCGCTTCCCAGGACGGACAGGGCAGAACATTTATTGCTTCAGAAAAGTTGAAATGACACCTGGCAATGATCGCCGCATCCCCAGACAGATTTTCTAGCTTTCAACCACTAAAGGCTAGGACACTTGAGAGGTCAAAAGCTAGGGGGCAATTGTGTGGGGAGATTTCCAGAGCCCCAGGATTACGCTAATCACAGCCATCAGATGAGACTAAGCATTCTCACGTGCCATCCGCGTGCCATCCACGTGGCACCAAACTCACCTCGGCTACCGGGACAGAGGCCTCAGCCGAAGTCAAACAGCTTCTGGCCGCTAGCGCTGAGCTCGGCTACCCCAGGTGCCCACCTTGGCTGAAAGCTCTACCTCGGCCGAAGGAACCAGGACGAAAACCGAAGCAGGAAAGAACCTCCACTCGCGCCCTTCGTCCCCCACGTCATCAGACACGTGGAGGAATAGGGGCACGAGCTAGTGAGACAGATGCGATATCCAGCCGTCCACAATCTTCGCCAGATCACTGACATGGCGGCATCCAGCGGCTGAGGCCAAATCAGGGCAAGCCCCGAGGGCGGATCCGATGGTACCCCTACCGCCAAAGGCGTCCAACACGATCTGGCCCAACATGACGCACATTTAATGCGATGTGGGCTGATCCGACTGGCATTAAATGCAATGTGGGCTGGAATGGACCGCATTTATTACTTTGTGGGCTGATCATGACTTCCCAGTCGAATCATGGGATCCACACCAAGATATCGTCCAAAATATCTTCCAAATCGTCTATAAATAGAGCTGCATTTCACATGCAAGGTACGCACAATTCAACCCTAAGAGCCGTTACTCTGCCTCTCTTCTTCCTCTCCTTCCATTGTTCCAGTTCATTCACTGACTTTGGCATCGGAGAGCCTTGCGCCGCCCAGGCCAGGGTCCTCTGACCGTTTGCTCTTCTCTTTCAGGCTTTTGGATGACACCTAATCTTCATCACCTTGGATAAGTCCTCTAAGGCACCCCAGTTATTGTGGGTCATTATTTTATGCACCTACAACTACATTTCAAATTGGGCCTTAAGTTTTGCCCTCTTTCTTTCAAAATGGGACAACTGACCGGATCCGGCCACTTTTTCCTCTTTTATTTCTAAAATCCCGAAAATCCCCGATCACCTCCAACCATTGCCATCTCACTCCTCTCCAATTACAACTTCGATCCTCTGGCTGTTCCTCTCCTCCGATGCCAGTTGAGAAGTACCCGTCCACCACCACGTCCTCTAGTTGAGAAGCCCCTTCTTCATTTGGATCTTTTCTGATCCCACTTTGCCCAAGTAGAGATGTCCGAAGCTCGAATTGGAGGAATTGGTGGGTGATTTTGATGTGGGGTTCGATTCTCTAGTCGTCGCCTCATCCTATTTGTACAGTGGGAAGGTGGGACCGCCACCTGATTGGATTTGTATCTGTGTAGTGGATATCATGGTGAGGATGCTGTATGCGACTTCTACATTTCAGAGTATGGAATTGGTTGCAATTTATCAGTTGGGTTTTCTTTATTTACAGCAGAACCCAGTTTGGAAACTTTGATATTGGAAAAGGACTGTAGGGATTTTAATTAGTTAATTAATGGAAGAGAAGAATTTTCTCACTTCAGTGCATGCTACCATTTAGTTTAGAAACCCTTTGATGAATAAATTAATGTAGTTTTGAAAATTCAGTTGTTGAGAGGAAATGATTTGGATCATGGTTTGTTTAGTCATAGCCGGGAGGACACCTCTGAATAAGCGAGGAGTTAGGGATTGTTCTTGGGGCGCTTGGCGGCAATGGAACCGAGAATCTTGAGTGCATGTAGAAGCGAGTAGTGGAGAAGGACTTTACTTGAACTGTGGCCTTGTGATGTCGGAGATCTTGCCTACCAGGATTGTGCCATTCGGGGACTCTATGGATGCTTGGATTTAGATTGCGTGCCCTCGTCAAGGTCATCTGGGATTTGGAACTTGAGAAGGCGATCTGGAATCTAGGACTTTATCAATCTTGATCTCAATGAAGACGTCTAGCTTAAAAAAATGAAGACGTATGAAGAGATGTGGCATTCAGGGCAGGGTGGAGGTGATCAGGAGTGGTCTTGTACAGAAAATGGAAGTTTTGGGATTTAAAAAAAATAAGAGTCTAAAGTCGCCGGCGGTCCCATATCTTGCCAACTATCCTGTTTTGAAAGAAATATGGAAAACTTAAAAGGCCCATCTTGTGATTTTTACTTTGGAGTCGGGATCCCCTGTTTCAACGAAACAGGGGGACACTGTTTCGCCCTATCCCCTCTGGCCATGTGTACACAATGCCATGTCAGCATTCCACTCTATCAGTTAGTTTCTTAGAATGAAGAATAAAAAGAGAAGAGGGTGTTTTGTGGGTGAAACAAAGCATCTCATTGTCTTCTCCAAGAGAGCCAGTGGCATCATTTTCCAATCGTCTTCTCTAGCAACGAATGGTGGACGGCGAGTGCGGCGTCAAATGGCTACTCTCCTTTCCTCTTCTCCGACACCTGTGAGGACTTGCAGCAAGTCCGGACCCACTGTCTGCTGTGTCTTCTCCGGCTACATCAGAGCACTGATCTATTCAGATCGTTGATCATTGATTCAAAAGGGGCCCACTGCTGTGATCTGAACCAACGAAGCAAACACCCTGCCCACAGATTGATCCTTGCTCTTTGTGCAAATGTTACACTGCATGTTGGGCAACAACAGGTTGAAGCCTAACTGGCATATTGATGCCTGGTGGAGTCGGCACTGGTTTAGAAATTAAAAATTGCTACCATTCATTCTAAAGCAGCAGTGCATAAATGTTACTGAGAAAATACTCATTAGCCTTATCACGACTAGATTGATGTATTCTGATTTATGCATGCTCTTCCATACAGATCCACGTCTTGAAGTTACAGGATCCAAATCTGATCTTATTTATACAGAAACGGAACCGGAACAAACATGGTTATACCACTGTCCTTGATTAAATCTAAGGGAAATGCCTATCGACCTATCTGATAACCCAATGCCATGCAATTTGCAAACCCTTTTTCCAAATCTTTTAATTCATACCGCATGTAAATTCTCACCTTCCAGTTTCCAAACATAAGAAACAATAACAAAGGCATGTAAATAATGATAAAATTCTCTGATTTAAAATGTTCTTATACCAAGATTTTCAATAAGTACGGCGCATCCTCATTCTCATATCCATGTATATAACTTCACATACTAGCCAGTCATCAATGTGGAGTGCGCCAACAAAAGTCATCTTTTTTTGGAGGTTCTGTTACTACATCACTCCTTTCTCCATATTGCTTCGGGTCAAATCATGTCAGTGCTCCTGCCACACCGTGATGAGTGATTATACCAATGTTGTTTACTGAACAAGGTTTGTTCCTCATGATAAAATATTTGAATATACTCCCATTAGCAGACATCATTTGCTAGTTGATTCATTTTACTGCCATGGCCGGAGTAGAAGTGTTACACCCCGTCCCGAATTAATGATGATTAAGGCTAATTAATTAAGAATTATGCTAATTAAGTATAATTAATTGAATTAATGTTGGTTAATGACCAAAAAGAGATAAACAAGTCTCTAATGATTGAAATGAGCATAATGAAGTGAGATTGAATGAAATTGAAATCATTGAATTGAGATTTGGTTTAAATGAGTAGAGATGAGGACTTCTTCGTAAATACGGATTTTCACGTATTTCGTCGAATACGGTAATTCTTGACACCGTCGCGTATATCTTGGTTAATACATTAACTTTCATAACACACTCAATTAGTTTTGACTTAAGATTAGTCAAAAGAGCCCTCATTTGGCTTAAAGTGTAAATGAGTATAAGAAAGTGGACTTAAATGCAAAATGATAGCTTATATAAGCTAAGAGATGGGTTCATTTCATTTCAATAGTAAACCCTAGGCAACTTCTCCATCTCTTTCTCTCTTTCTTCTATTTCCTCCATCAAGTGTGAAGATTGAGAGCTTGCAAGTGATTTTGGAGAGTGGATTCATCATCTTCATCTTCTTCCTCACCTCATTCTCCATTATTGGAACTTTTGGAGCCTTGGCCAGGACCCAACCTTTTTCTTTTTGAACTACAAGTAAGTGCCTTGGACTTTTATAGGATTTCCAAGTTCCATTAATTGTGTAGAGGTGGTTGCTAGCATTAATGGCTCATAAATGTCCATTTTCTTGTTTTTATGAAATTAGGGTTTGATTAAAAGGGGTTTGACCTCAAATCCAAGCTTAGAAAGAGGGGTTTTGCTCTAGAAGCTCAAGAGAGGCAAGTGTATACATTTCTATGTGATTATGTTAATATCTATGCATTGCCTTGTTTAGAATCAATGGTGTAATTTTCATGATAGATTGGAATGGAATTTAATGTGAATGAATGATGGATTAGAAGTGGTTTTTGGAATGTATATGAGTGGGTAAATGAGGAAGGACAAGATACCCTAATTATGAGCATGTATGAAGTGGAAAGGTAGGAAAAATGGAAGAAGAAGGGCAGAAATCAGTGATTTGGGAACCAGTTCCGGACCTGTCCGATCGATCGGCCATCAGGTCCGATCGATCGGACTGTGTCTTAACTGAGACATATTTCTGTCCGAACGATCGGACCTGTGCGTCGATCGATCGGACTGTCCCTTAATTGGGACGTGTTTCTGTCCGATCGATCGGACCTGTGCGTCGATCGATCGGACTGTCTCTTAACTGGGACGTATTTTCGTCCGATCGATCGGACCTTGGATTTCGAGGTTCATTCGATCATGGATGTTTCCTATGAACTTAATTACTCTCTAAATTAGTTTTAAAGCTAATTATTATGAGATTAGAGATCAATTGAATTAATGAAAAATAAAAGGAGATTTCAAGTGATTGAACCCTAAGTTTAATAATTTAACGAATGTTCAATGAATTATAGACTAGACCCCCATGAGTGATAATTACGGGGACTCTATTGTACACATTAATTAAAAGTGATGCTCATCAAGAATAGCACGTACATTAGATAACCAATAGTTACACTCGAATGGTTGGTTGGAATCATGAAAGAAATGAGTGGAGTTCCTAATTATCCGAATTCCCTCATTGGTATGTGTTTGAATTGTACCATAATTGCTTTACTAGACTTGCATGTCTTGAACTGAATCTAGAAATAGATTAGAGTGATAACTCGTAAGTTTGGCACTACATAGCTATTTCATCAAATGATTATTCCTACGGCAGTAGATGGACTTGGGGGCGTTACGGAGCTCCGTTGGCCCGGGCACTAGTAAGTCCCACGATATTGAATTATTATCATTGAAAGATTATGACTATACTATTCCTTCCATTTGGAAGATGAATCCTTTCTTTGAGGGAAGATGGTAAAAGAATGAAAAGTAATGAAATGAATGCTATGGTAGTTGCCAAATTATTTATGTTCATTATTTGACTAATGGTATTATCTATGCTATGAATTGTTAGAATTGATAGCAAGATAGCCGAATGAAATTATGTAGATATTAACATGTTATATCATAGAAATATGTATGCATTATTGAAGCGTCGTGTTCATTAGTGTTATTGATGGCATTAGTTATTGATGGCATTACAGGCCCACTTGCCCATGCCGACCCTGCAGCGGCCCCAGCGCCAGCGGAGGAGACCGCTCCGGTTCCTCCAGGAGGTTTGATAGAATGGCATAGACGGGATACTAATTGATACGAGTATCCGAGTGTGTCACGACATGGAGATTCATTTTGGGGTTTTCTTTTGGGGATGTTTAGATTCTTTTGGGAGAAACTATTTGAGAACTCAATTTTTGGTCACCTTGTATTGTATGTGAATATACAATGGTTGACAAAACAATTCATGTATAAGAACCTCACTTTTAAATTGGGATTATACATTGATGATGGCTGATGTTAAATATATGCATTCCGCAATTTGTATATTTTCCGCAAATTTGTATGATCATCCCTTGTGGATCCTGTTTTAATTTCGGTTAATTCAGGGTTTACGGAAGTATGGGATCGCGATCCGGGGGTTTAACGGATCTTGGGCCCGGGTCGTGACAAGAAGGAAAGGGCACAGGTGGGCCACGACTGTTGTTGCCGATCATAAATCTGTTCCTTGACCTATGGTGGGCCACGTGAGTTGCACTGTGTGAAAAGTGATTTGATCGGTGGGCACCAGATTCGTCGCTGTGATTGGAGAGGATCCAAACTCGGTTTGGAGTTGCAGAGAGCGAGGTCGCCTGTGTTTGTTTATTGTGTTTGGGGATTGTCGATTTACAGAGGATCTGAACTTCGCAGAAGTTCTGCTCGGAGACTGTTGGAGACGGGTAATAATAAAGTTTTGTAGAAACAGAGGGTTGGATCAACGATGAGATCGTTGCTCTACTAGTGGCCGGAGAAGACGCAGCAGATAGAGGGTCCGGCAAGTCATTGCCATTGTCGGAGAATGAAAGGGCGCAGTCATCTAACGCGGTACTCATCATCCCCCATCCGTTGTTGGAGAAGAAAATCCGAAAAGGATACTGCTGGATTTCTAGAAGCCGATCGAATGCATTGTTACACCCACTTAGTTCCATTCCTTTTTTCCCATTAGCTTCTGCCGTTTGTGATAATTTATGTATGAAGGGAACAGAAGCTATTTTAGTCACAATGCAGAACTTCATGTCTGACACACTACACATTGAATATGAGTGCCAATCTTAGACTATCCAAATCATGGGTGCCGTTAGGAAACAACAATTTAGATACCGCTGGTTTGTTTATTGTGTTTGGGGATTGTCGATTTACATAGGATCTGAACTTTGCAGAAGTTCTTCTCGGAGACTATTGGAGATGGGTAATAATAAAGTTTTGTAGAAACAGAGGGTTGGATCAACGATCAGATCGTTGCTCTGCTGTGGCCGGAGAAGACGCAACAGATAGAGGGTCCGACAAGTCCTCACCAGTGTCGGAGAGGGAAGGGGCGCAATCATCTAACGCCGTACTCATCGTCCCCCATCTGTTATTGGAGAAGAAAATCGGAAAAGGATACCGCTGGATTTCTATAAGCTGATTGAATGCATTGTTACACCCATTTTTCTTTATTTGCACAAAACACCCTTTTCTTTTCTTATTTTTCATTCTAAGAAAGTAACTGATAGAGTTGAATGCTGACATGGCATTGTGTACAGATGGCGAGTGAGGTTACGCCGAAATAGCGTCCCCTGTTTCGTTGAAACAGGGGATCCGGACTCTATACTTTGTCCATGATTTGAAATGTACAAGAAACTTGGCCCCATTTTGAAAATTTTCCATTTTTTTCTTGAGATTGATTATGCGTTTAATTTTTTTTTGGTGGTTTCTTGAATGGAGAAATGTTTCTTCCCTTGTTCTAAAAATCTGAGGTTGGACATATGAATCCCTAATCCGTGTGTCCTTGCTTGCTAGCCACAATCACCTCCATCCAAACCTTGCTTAAATCACTCGTCTTTCTTCGCACTATGTTGCCAATATGGTTTAGAAGATTGTAATGTGGAACCTTGCTGTGAAGCACCCTGCTGGAAATGATAACCAAAAAAAGATCGGCCTTTATTGTTTGACTACTCTTCCTCGACCTTGATTTTGATTTCAAGTTCTGCTAGCATTTTTGTTGTAGTTCCTTGATTTGCCTGTCTTTGGATGATAGTAATGCAGTAGTAGATAAATCTATAGGTGTTTTGTGAATTTCCATAGACATTCAATTCTTCAAAGAGAAGAAGAATATGCGCGTCTTTAATGGTGATTGGACCAAATACGAATGGATGTCTTGAGTGGACCGTATTCGGATGGCAAACCATTTAATGTATAGATTATCAAATTAGCACAATCAATCGCGCAAGAAACTCACAGCCCCCTAATGAGTACGAGGATTATACGTGAGATTAGAGGCCAAATTAAAAATTTATTGACAAACCACATAATGTGACACCCAATCATAGTTTCACAGGATCGAAGTTTGTGGTGATGGTCAACCGTAAAATAAAGCGGAAGCTCCATAATAAAAGGAGGGTACAATTGAACACCCAGAGTAAACACATTGTTCATTTACTATAGTTAGAGTTTGACAAAGATAAACAAATATAAGTTTAGTTACATGGCCTCTAACAAGAACCTAGGCCAATCAAAATAAAAACAAATACTATCCAAAATAATGTGAAGCCGCTCATGTGCTAGACAAGTTGACTCAGACTATGTCACCGGCACGCCACTCGTGATCGCCATTAGTTTAATATACCTGAAATGATGCGTCCTCCTCCTCCTCTTCGAAATTGAGGGGCTCGGTACCTATGCACCAAGCATAATATCAGCACGTTATGAATAACCGGCAGGTAGCTAGACATATAAATACATATCGATATGCAATATCAAAGCGATGTAAAGACAATGTGATCATGTGAAGTCCAATGATAGGAATATAAGCATAAAGCACGAGTATCAAGGTGTGATGTACAATAAGAGATAATGTCCTATCAATGCCAACAATATGGACGGTCCACATAGGCCAATATACCATGAGATATTCTCACTTCCATTCCGTCCTCAAACCAAGTGTGGCAGAGAAAAAGTGAAGGAGTAACATCCCATTCAATCAATTTATCGTGTCAATCAATTTATCGTGTCAATCAATTTATCGTGTATTTAACCCGGGTGTCACGACCCTTGACCGGGTTAGGGATAATCGCAATCATTAGCCCGAGGTAGCGGGTGGTGCACGAGGGACGGTGTGGAACATTTCGCCCACGCGCACGATTTCTCACAAGTTTCTGCGGTGAGGATCCCAAACAGAATCATAGTCTTACATGAATTATATTTCAGTGGAAGCTTGTAGAAAATCATACATACATAACATGATATAGACAATAAAGGAGACATACATCAAAGATTGGTACATTCACAACATGGCATTGCCATAGTATTAAGTTAGAATATTTACACAAAATAAAGTTTAATTACATCCCAAATGAAAAACCAACTTTGGGTGTTACAACAAAATCCCAAAATATAATAGACGCACCCCAAAATGTGCAGCCACTCTTGTGCAAGCTTGACATCTAGATGATATCATTAGCGCACCAAGCGTGCATGTTATGAATTTAAGTTCAAACTTTTAATACTGCAAGTGCACAACTGTCTTTTTGAGATAGTGGCAAGTACAGGTCGAATCCCACAGCGAGCACTACTGAAATCTATTTTTTTCTTTTACTAAAATCTAATTTTTTTATCAATGTTAATGACAAGAGAGAAAAATAATAATAATAATACTGGAAAAAAATGCATAAATAAAATATGAGAAAATGCAGATCAGAATATCATGAATCCATTAAGTAGTCCCATCATTATTCTATGCAATCAATAAAATAAATTTGTCCCAAAAATCCTTCAAATAAAAAAAAATCAATGTTTCTGATTCGGATAATTTGTCTATCAAAGAGCACAATTTTTCACACTTTATTAAGGCAAAAGTCTCATTCACCTAATGAAATTATGAACTTAACTAAATATCACATATTAATCAAAGATAGATTATCAAAGAATTTCAATCTAAGAATAATCTATTAAGAAAACATACATGATTAAAGCATTGTTCAAATAAAAAAATTTGAATAACATAGGTTGTCAATGACAACAGGCAGATTTATTATTATAATAAATACGCAAGAGACAAAAATATCACATAGAATAATGATGAGAAATACTTAACTTCATCTGACACCCTGATCCAGGGATCTACTCCTCCATTGCAAAAAATGATTCTTGATTTGTCATTAAAAATTTCATCTTTATAACTTCTCCTTCACAAAGATTCTCCTTCAAAACAAGTCCTTGACATGGTCCAAGGTTCCAAGGTTACCAAAATAAAGAAAGAAAAACTAATGGAAAAGAAGAAAGGAAGGAATAGGAGGGAGGGAATGTTGCACGTTCGACACTCCTTGGAGAATGGGCATGACCGTCCAAGGTCCTATGTGGTCTTATTTATATTTTTGAACCTCCCTAAGAATTCTCCTCCAAGCTGATTTTGTTTCCTTGTTTACTTTAGCTTACAAGCATTACTCCAAGTTAAGCAATAATTGGAATTGAGCTAGATTCCTTGCCAAAGTGAGTGCCTTGATGGACAATTCTTGCCAACTAGATCTCCAAAAATAATCTTCAATGATGGCTCATGAGAAGCTTCCATATTCAGATTTTGTGCCGAACCTAAAGCTTCCAAGTATGGATGTGTGGACCCCACTTGTGTACATGCAACACCATGTGGATGACCCATATGGTACGTCCAAGCTTGGGTTGAGATTTCTCCAAATCTGAATTTAAGATTTTATTTCAAACTTTGCAATGAGTGTGGTCCCCACTTGTGTGTGCTTCATTTCCTTGGACTTCTTCCTTGATTTTCCTTTTCTTTTCTTTAATTTCTCTTCAAATGGATCCCATCACAAAAGTCTTCTTCAATGCGGGCCCCAAACAAAAACTGAAGATTCCCTACAAGAATAAAAAGAATAATTCAGCCATCATATGTATAAAATTCATAAATGTCATGCATGGACCCAAATGAGATCATGCACATGAATGCACCATGATTTTCCATGAACTAATTGATGATGCAAGAATCAAAAAGCTAATTTGTGTGACACTAAGATGATGTAAACCAATGATTTCATAAAATTCATGCAAGATTGATTATTTTGACTGAAATTCCAACTTTGATGCTTAAATGCATGGAATTATGAAATTCTATGAAATTGAGTGCAAATTACACTAATTAAGTCCACAAAGTAACATGAAATGATGAATGAAAACTACAATTTTGTGGACTTATTAGTACACGTCATGTGGCTCATCAGCCACCTCTTGTTGCTCCGCCTCAAAGGGATTGGGCCTAATACCTACAGCACCAAAGGGAATGAGTCAAGCACAGGGATGGCAGGTATTTAATAAGACTAAAATAACATGTTTGTTATATAAACAATTAAATAGGAAATAATGAGCAGATTCAGATAACATATGACAAGGTATGATCATATTTGATTAACATACTGAAATAAAAATGAACATGTGTGTCAATGAAGCATTTCTAACCTCTAACAAAATGACAAACCACATAAAGCCACATTATCGCCAATAAACATGGTAAAGGGGAGCATACATACATGGAAGCATATATAATTATAGTAAGTCAAACCTCATAAGGAGGCTTTATATCTAGCGTATAGGTAGATACATAGGAGGCATCGGCTATGGCTCCCAACAAAGTCTCATACAAAGAATAAGTCCTAATATGTAGTTAGTTACATGAACTTAAGGACCCCAAAATGGTTGATTAAAAAGAAGAGGGTGCCCAAGCTTAGAAGTGCCAACTCAGGTTAAAATATCAAGCATATTGGACATACTGATAGATGATCACGGGCTAAGGGGTGACTCTGGGACAAGAAAATACATATTCAATCATTCATGAATAATTCAACACCACTCAAGGATCCAGATAAGACATAACCAACATATGTGAGGTAGAATCACCATATTACTACAAGATGAGAAAACATGACGAAATTCACCTGACTGAATAAAGTCGTAGGGTCTCTAGAAAATTGGGCAACATTCCAGGAGGGAATGACTCAACCCGAATGGGTAAGAAGGAAAATGGGTGGATCCAAGTGATCGGGAAGGAATAGGGCAATGGAATGCTCGTTATACAACCCGATACACCACATCGTGGATCCTCACTGATAGGGTAAGCAGGGCAATAAAATGCTCGTTACAACCCCAAGTGCAAGTGACAAGTCCTACAGGCTATGTGAAGGTCGGGTAAGGAAAGTATATGGAGGAATCATAGACATTCAAGGATGGTGTACACTGCATACGCGAATAAACATTAACTTAGTGGTTAGACGGGATAAATCTTTATAACAGTCAAGGATCCATTACAAATTTCCAATCTTAAGGTACAGGTCACCGTTGACAAGTCAGGGTAATAGAATTTGGCATTGCGCTTGCTTAGGGTTCGGTCACCGGTTATTTTGTTCCTTAGCACTGAATGGCATTGTCTGATATCCCAAAACCCTAATCATGCACATCCCGAAGTCCTTAGTACACATGCTTGCCTTCGGACAACCCTCTGAATTAGTTACAGTTCGTCCAAGTTTTGAGTTGGGTACTAGCAAGAACGAGGTGCGGTAAACTTCACAATGGGGGTCAAGCTCCCTGGTGAGGTCGCTGGAGCTCCAGGGGGCAACGTTCCCCTACTGCGGGTTTGGAGGTAACACCCTCAACCCAAAAAGGAATTTTCAATCGGGTCTCTAAATATCTTAAGAAAAATCCAATGTCTAGGGTCTATAGTTCACGATTCTCTCCAAGAGAACTGGGCCTACTCATCCATTTTGTTAGTCAGAGGGTCGGGGATAATTCACCACAAATGGCTAGAAAAAAAGGCCACCATCAATTGGCTAAAGAGGGGTGAAGAAACAAGGTGCAAAAGGGCTTAATAGCCTTAAGGAGGACTACAAACAGGCTTGGCCGGTTGTGCCTCGCACAACCGATGCCTGTCCTATTGTCCATGGCATAATCAAGCAGCAGGATGGCGAGGCAATCCCTAAATAGGAACACTGAGCACCTGGCCCGGTTGTGCCATGCAGGAATTGTCCGAACTGGGAGTTTTGGGCCCTATGTTATGGGAAATTGAAGGCCTGAAACTTGGGTAACCTTTGTGTTGGCACACAAAAAATTCATCTGTCCATACATAACATTCCCCAAGGAAAAATACTCATTTTCTATAAAAAAAAATGATGACATTGATGACCACTGGAGTCTGGCCGGCTACAGCAAGGGAATTCCCCAACGGCTGCTGTCTGCAAGGCCCACTGGCCATTGCAACCTTCAACACACCAGCCGCTGGACCTCAACCGAAAGATGATCGCCGGACCCCACAAACACTGGACCGCCGAGCTTCTTCTCTCTTGACTACCTGACGCCCACAATCTCCCACGAACTGGCCAGTTATCTCTTTTGATGGGCGCTGAACCTGCAAAAAGAGAATTACCACATTCCCATTGAAGGCAGTTTCAAAACCACCTCTACTCCCCATGATTCACGACAGTTATGGCTCCTCAAAGGCTATAAAATGAAGACTTGGGAGGGCAACAAATCATCTCGGATCCAGGGCAAAGAAGCCCATAAATTTTACCATTTTCAAAACTCTCTCTTCCTTCATCAACAAGATGAGAATCAGGCAGTGGTAACGCTTCTCCTTGGACCTGGGTGATAGCCTCTGAAAGTCAGCATTTGTTCCTCTCAGCATGGAGGAAGGACAAAGATTGTATATGCTGTTTTAAAGCAGACTTCTCTGATTAACCCCTTTTCCTAAATAGTGGTGATGAACTACAAAGACTGGCAGAAGAAGCTAAATTGCAGACTTCTCAAATTCTGTCTCCAGCAAACTCTTGAAGACAACAGACTTCTCTTCTCCCCCTTCAATTCAGATTTCCATTATTTTGATCTCCTAAGCCTGACGAGTGGGTTGTATAAAAAATTGTAAATAACCTGCAATCAGAAGGTAAAGCAAAGAAGAACCCATGTAAACAAAAGTGGAGATTACTCTTCATGCACGAGCAAACATTCGTGCAAGTCATTTTCATATCTTTTTGTAATGTTCAAAGGATGAAATAAAAAGCTTCTTCACCAGACTTTCATTCTTTTCCTCTTTTGGGCGAAACACCTTGGAACTTTTAGGGGAAACTAACTTCATGCAATTCACACTAGGAATTCCAACGTCTTTAGACATGAAAATTCCATAAAACTCAATAGAATTGCATGCATGCATCATAGCTCAAATTAAACACTTGCCTTCGGTTAAGGAGCTTCTAAAACACCCCTTTACACTCTCCAAACAGCTGGGATTCTCCTAAAACAAAAACCCCTAAAAATGCCCACTTGATTATGCCGAAAATGGAAAACAAGGAAAGAGGGAAAGGATCAACATGCATGTTGGAATCTAAGGCAATTATGGACTGTAGATTCGTGCTCTAAAAAAATGGTAAAGATTGTTAACATGTAAGAGGTCTAACTAGCAAGGAAAAGATGGATAGAGGGGCTGCCACCTAGCATCCCCACAAAAATGGGGTTTAGAGTACGAGGAAGAGGAGGGGAATTCGTTGGTGAGTTTCGTTCAGTGATTAACAGCCTTGAGCCAAGCTTTGGGGAGCAACGGAGGGGAGGAAAATGGAAGAAAGAGGAGCTACTACAGTGTTAGGGGTTTTTGCAATCAGGAGATAAGAAATGGAGGGGGAAAAGGGTTGTGGGGTTTATATAGGGGCTAGTTTGTGGGGCCCACGGCTTACAAGATTTTACGATGCGAAAATGAGGACTTTCTAGGCCTCAAATCAAAAAAGTCAAAGAACGAAAGTTGCTTGAAATTAGGTTTAGTTTCTAATAAGCCTCAGCATGACATGATCAGAGGTCACGGGAAAAATTGCGAATTTTTAGAAATGGTTTATTTACCCCCTAACATACTAGAATCATCGGATAAGGGGTTTTGGTGCTCCGAGTGCCCAAGCCATGAACATGAAAGTTGTCGAGAATGATAATCTCCATCTAATGAGCTCAAGAATGAAATTCTTAGAATTTGTGAATAACACTCAAATCTTTCCCGAAATTACACGTAGGACTGTATATGCCTCCCAGTAGGTTTCCATGCTCTCAATACTTTACAAAGCTATTGAAAATCTATTCTAACACACAAACTTAACTAATTAACATCTAATCCCATTTAGAGATCTAATAACATAATTAATTAGTTTTAATGGTGTAATTAACGGGTCGGGGTCTTACACCGGGAGAATACATCCGATGGTTAGTCTAAAACAATACATCGGGGTTTAACCCGGGACAATCAATAAATTGGGATGCCACCCGGAACAATAACCCAATACGAGCTGCAGCCGTTCCAATCCATCTATCAATCTATAGTCCTCCCACAGAGGTGCCCCTCCGTGTTGGACATTAACAGCCGAGTGGTGCCCAACACAAGGATCCTAAGACAATCAGTGAGGGTTGGGCTTGTCCTGCGTGAACATGATTCCATAATTAAGAGGGAACTACTTTTCCAACAATCATTCGATCAATCAATCCATCACTTCAATCACTTACAATTACAACAATGATAGTCCTCTCTAAGCCCTTACGATCAGGGCCGCCTAGCCTCATCACTACGTTCAATGCAATGACAATCAATGGAGATCCTATGTACAACTTTTATAGGTCTTCGATGTGATCCCAATAATATAAACAATGAAAAACTTTATGGAACATGCATGAGGCATGTGGACATCAATGTTGATTGATTGATCGATAGTCAAGAATGATAAACAATTCAATCCTAGGTCGATAATTGTATTTCCATATGAAACATCAATACCCGGTCCAAGGAGGGAGTGAGTTCATGGATATCTTGTCATTTCCTCGGCGCATCATTCGTTATTGGATATCCTATCACCTCATATCATCCTAGGCCGATGTAGATTATAGATAATACGTTGTCTGACAATTCACAAGGGTATGTTGGCTCAGAACATCCCTTGGCAGCAGTCCACTAATTGGTCTTCATTATAGGGTGCCAAGGGTGTCATCGGCAGATATATATGACATAAGATGCAATTCAAGCGTGAATTCAACAATCCTCCTTTGAGGGCCTAGATGCTTTAAATAGATTTTACATTATTCATCAGGGCTACAATTTCTCTCAATTTACAATAATTACATTTATTACTTTCCTAAGAAAATCTCTTAATGTAGTAAGATATTATTCTGTATAGCTGTACATGGTTGGGAGATTTTGACCAAGTTTACATGTGTAAATGGGCCTAATTATAGGTGGGTTGTGACCTAATTTGTGACCCACTTAACACACACACCCCCTCTCAAATTGATGTTGTAGAGTCGACAAGCAATAATTAGCTAAATAAGAATTGATGTCTGTCGTGGAAGCCCTCTAATGAGTATATCAGCAACTTGAGGTCCTATAGAAATATGAGGGAGACTAATATTGTTATGCACATATTCATCTCTGATATAATGACGAGCAACTTTAATAATGCTTGGTGCGTTCATAAAAGACAGGATTAATAGTAATCTGGATTGTACTATTGTTGTCAGCATATAGAGGTGTTGGACCGGATTGTCGAAAACCAAGCTAAAAAGGAGACCATGAAGCCAGACAATTTCAGATGATGTGGTTTATTCCAAAACTGTCTTGATTTTTACACTTCCATGAAATCAAGGAGTCTCCTAAAAACATGTAACAGTTGGTTGTAGATTGATAGGTATTAGGAGAGCCAGCCCAATCGGCATCTAAGTATGCCGTTAGAGAAGAAGAATTGCCCACTGGAAACTAGCAAAACACGAGATGTTGTACTAAGAATATATCCAATAATGCGCTAAACCGCAGCGAGATGAAGATGACGAGGTTGGGTCATGAATTGGCTAACTAGGTTAATCGCATATGAAATATTAGGCCTAGTGATGGTGAGGTAGATCAATCTTTTTGACTAAGCATCGATATAATGTGGCATCAAGAAGAAGATCACCGGTATCTCGATCGAGCTTGATATTCACTAAGCGGTGTATCAACAGGAGTAGAGCACTGAAGTCCTGTGATCTCAACAAAATCCATAGTATATTTGCGCTGATCGAGAACTAAACCTTTCTTGGACTGATGTACTTCAAGACCCATAAAATATGTGAGAGATATGAAAAGACTCATGAAGAGAGGTTTGGAGACGTGTTATCATATCAAAGTCTGTACCCGAGATGATGATGTCATCAACATAAACTATAAGAATTGTAATCCCATGCGAGGAATGATGTAGAATCACGGAAGGATCCGAGGCACTCTGAAGGGATTTCATTTGAAGTAGGGCGTTGCAAAATTTCTCAAACCAAGTGTGTGGTGCCTATTTAAGACCATAAAGAGATCGTCGTAAGCGAGCAACATCACCTGCAGACACTCCGGTGAGCCCTTGTGGAAGGCACATATAGACTACTTCTTTGAGATCAACATGAAGAAAAGCATTCTTGACATCAAAGTGGTAAAGAGGCCATGAGTAAGAAGCAGCAATAGCAAGAACAGTATGAACTATCATCATTTTTGCAACAAGGGAAAAAGTCATGTCATAGTCGATGTCGTATTCTTGACGGTTGCCAAGTGCAACTAGTCGAGCCTTGTAGCGACCCAATGAACCATAGGCTTTAAGTTTAACAGAGAAGACCCATTTGCATCCAAGTTTTGCAAATGAGGGACAATGAACTATGTCCTATGTATGATTTGCCTAAAGTGCATCTAATTCATCTTTCATAGCCTTCTACCAACAGTCATACTTCACTACCTATGAATAAGAGTTAGGGATGGCAACAATGGATAAAGTGACAAGCAATGAAGTGTGAGTGAAGCCATATCTTTCTGGAGGCGGAAGAGACGATTGGACCGCCAAAGTGGAACAGGAAAAGAACTAGTAGCAGGAGTAGGGTCATGTGCCGGTGACGTTCAGGAGCAAGATCGGGTGCCAGTGACAGATCTGGAAGGGGATTAAGCATTGGAATATCTTTTTGACGACGCCTTTCATACACAATAAGTGGTGGAGAAGAACCCTCATCAGTGAAATCGGGCAAGGTAATGGCACATGATGATGAAGAAAAAAACTTTGGTTTTCAAAAAAAAAAATGACATTTTTTAGAACACACATACGATTACATGCGGGATCAGAATAAATTAAGAAACCCTTTTTGGTGCGAAGGGTAGCCAATGAAAGACATTTAATAGATTGAGCAGTTAGTTTTGTACACTCAGATGAAGGGAGATAGACAAAACACATGCATCCAAAAGTAAGCAAGTGAGTGTAAGTAGGTTGTGTGTGGAAGAGATGATAATATAGAGATTGATTAGAAAGGTGGGTGGATGGAATGCGGTTGATTAAGTGAACCGCAGTGGCTAAAACTTCTACCTAAAATCTAAAGGGAACAGAGGATACTAAGAGAAGAGAGCAAACAATATCTAGAAGATGCTTATTTTTCCGTTCTGCAACTTCATTCTATTGAGGAGTATACAGACATGATTGTTGAGACAAAATCCCATGTTTTTGCAAAAACTGTTGAAACTGATGTGACATATGTTCCCCCTTTGAATCAAACCGTAGGGTTTTAATTCGAATTGAAAATTGATTTTCTACATAAGCCATAAATTTTGGAAAAACATCAAATACTTCTGATTTAGAATGCAAAAAATATACCCATGTGAGGTCATCGATAAAGGTGACAAAATACTTATAATGAGAATGAGAAATTATAGGATCAATTCCCCAGACAACACTATGAATAATGTCAAAACATTTTGAAGCTATAGTAGATTGTAGAGGAAAAGGAAGAACCTTGCTTTTTCCAAGTTTGCATGCAAAACAATTATCAGAAACATTACGAAGAAAAAAATTGTTTTCATTAATCATGCCAATGTTCAACATAAAAGATAACATTTTTGAATGAGGATGGCCTAATCTATAATGCCAGAGCCTCCAAACATCGTTAGAAGAGAAGTAAGAAAAAAAAAGATACATGTTTATTCTGAGATGGAGGCACAAGAAGAGGAAAAATACAACCACACTTAGGCCCCGTCTCAATCACCTTCCCAAGACTTGATCTTGCACAATGCAACCGAAACGAGAAAAAGAGATATTACAATTATCACCAATCAATTTCCCAACAGATAGAAGATTTGTTGTCAAAGATGGAGAGAAGAAAATATTTTTCAGAGGTAATGGATGAACAACATCACTAAGAGTTGTAATAGGAAGCTTTTGACCATCAGCAGTATAAACTTGTAAATTACCATTATACTTTTGCACATTGGATCGATGAGGAGGAGGAAATCATGTGATTTGAGGCTCTAGAATCAAGATACCAATCTGAGAATAAGGGTTGATGATTACCTGAAATGCCAAGTGCAAAGAAGGCATTTATGATCATTTGTTGAATCAGCTCAGGAGTGGTTGAAGGAGTAGAGCTAGTGGCAAGCGCTAGTACTGAAGGAATGACTGAGTCTGAAGTAGTATATAGCAAGATGAAGTATTAGCTATAATGTTGGCATGATAGGCCCGAGGGGTGTGATTTTGTGGCCTCTTTTTGCAATCGGCAATGACATGTCCATTTGTTTTGCAATAATTGCAAAATTTCTGCTTGCACTGTGAATCATAATGCTCAAATTTTTTGCAACCTTGGCACTGGATTTTACTGAAATCTTTGCCCTGAGAAGTTCCTTTTGCAACAAAAGTTGTTTGGTCCCTACTAGATCCCTAAGAGGTAACATACTGATGTTTTTCAATTGCTAGATAGGAAACGTCAGTAGCATTTCTTGAAGATTGTTGTTTCAAAGCATGCTGCGTTATCTAACGTTGTTCCTAAGGCAGGAGTTCATTTAGATGAATATTTAAGGATCGAGATGAGACTCTGCTAATAAGATTGGAACGAACAATCTCATACTCAAGTCTCAATTTCATGAGAAATCGGTCCCTTTGACTGGTACCCTGTAATAGTTGCATCTCAAAAAGAGCAACTTCAGATACCTTCATATATTTTATCTCATCAGATTCAGCCCATAAGTTAAGAAATCATGAGTAATAGTCCTGGATAGATGAGGTTCCTTAAGAATTGAGCAATCTCAAGCTCTAGTCGATATTGTCATGCAAATATTTCGCTATGTTAAACCTTTTTCAAATATTCCCACATATCCTTAAATGTTTTGTAAGGTTTTAGATTAAGGATATATTGAGGTTCAACAGATCCAAGATTCCATGTTTTGATCTTGGCATCTTTTGTGTTCCGGGACAGTATTTTTTTCTCATCTCCTCAGGGTTTTGGGTCAAGTCCTAAAATAAATCCCCACATATCCTTCCCTTCAAGATACACTTGAAATTAGTAAGACCAAGATGCATAATTTTTTCCATTGAACTTTTGTCAAAGCAATTTCTGTCTTTTCCATATCAACACAACAAAGAGATGCGATACTTTATCAAAATGTAGATGCACTTTAAGAAACCCAGGGGAGATAATAACAACAACAGAAAAAAGAGAAGGAATACTCAGAGAAAAGTAGATGATCTTTGTTGTTGAAATAATAAAAGAAAAGTAGATGCTCTTTAAGAAATCTAGTAAGGATAATAAACAGCACATATTAGGTCTATACAGACAATACTGTCAAAATACTGCACACAGCAAGGAGACTGTGAACAGATAGCTTATGTTTGTAAAAACAGGCCCGACGACTTTTCATGGAGGTGTCGATCAAAGAAGTGGGCCCCCGGAGGTGATCAAATGCAAGATCAGTCCCACCTAATATGTAGGAATCCTTTTTTCTGCCTAGAGGGTCCAAGTTTCATCCAAATCGAATCTAAAGCCAAATCACAGTGATGGATTGATGAAAACTATGTTAGTAAATTGGGAAGTCACAAGGTTAATCAGATGGCCAACCTCTGATAGATGGAAAAATCTAAAGAAAAATGGCCAAAACACCCAGCATAAATGGCCAACCAAGATGGTGGGTGCCTTTGATGAGGTCCATGATCAGTGGTGGGCCATAGATCCCAGTGACGATCAACTTGTGCAAGAAGCTTGCGAAACAAATTTCCTTATCTGATGCCAAAAAATATCACCAGAAAATCTAGAATATTCAGGTGACCAGGGAGATTGTGATATCCTAATGTGATAATGACAATCTAGGGTGGGCCGCGTGTTATCCCAGGTTGATCGGACTTTTGTATGACATCAATTTCTAGAGCATATGTGAAGAATTGAGAATCTGATGGCTTCCAATGCTTTGGAAGATGAAAAAACTAATCCTAGAATCTCTGTATAGAGTGTCGTTCACCAAGGGTAGGCTTTACCAAGAGCAATGATGCAAAGAGGAATGATGCTCTAATATCATATCATTGGATGAGATATATGACATAAGAAGTAATTGAAGAGTGAATTTGATGATCCTCCTTTGAGGGTCTCGATGCTTTAAATAGATTATACATTGACCATTAGGTCTACAATTTCTCTCAATTTACAATAATTACATTTATTACTTTCCTAAGAAAATCCCTAATGTAGTAAGATATTATTTTGTATAGTTGTACATGGTTGGGAGATTTTGACCAAGTTTACATGTGTAAATGGGCCTAATTACAGGTGGGTTGTGACCCAATTTGTCACCCACTTAACAAAGGGTACCAAGCCCCTGTTTGGCAGGTCTATTTTTTGCCTCTAAACATCTATTTCTCTAAAATAGATAGAGGTTTTAAAATTTAGAGGTGTTTGGCAGTGATTTATGACCTCTGCACACTCTAGAGAAAAAGAGGCAAAAGCTCTAAAAAAGAAATGCCCCAAAAATGTGCATGTAGAAATCAGAGGCAATGGCTCTCGAAAATAAAGAGGCGGAACCCATTTTCTAGGACAAAAATGCCCTTGACGGAATTTTATTTCCAACGAAAGTCCTACCCTTTCCAACTCGTTATTTCTGCAACCTGCTACCCTTTCCAACTCGTTATTTCTGCAACCTGAAACCATGAGTGGAAGAAAGAACGGAGAAGAGGAAGCAACGAATCATGCTGTGTTGGTCTTCTCTTTCTGGCTTCGGTGAATCTCTCATCCTGCAACGCTCATCTCTTATGGCACGATCTCCTTATATTTCTTTTGTTTTTTCTTGTTTCTTTCTCTATTCAGAACAGTTGCTTGCTACTCTCTTTCTCTCTCTCTTTATGTTCAATCGATGTGTTTTTTTTTTAATAATGATGGAAAGGGTTCTAGATGGGTTTTTGGGATGGTATTACATGAGGCTGGAAAGGGTTGGAGATGGGTTTTAGTTTGAGATGGTATTACATGAGGAGTTTCGATGATGGAGGGGGTGGTTTTGAGGATGGTTTTGATTTCTGAGATGATGGTGTTGGTGGATGAGGATGAGGATGAGGAAAGCCATTCTGATACTGGGGTTGTTGGGAGAGATTTTGATTTGGAGGAGGGGATTTGGGATATGGTGATTTCTGATTTTGGAAGCATAGTAAATGCTGAGTTGATTTTATGTGTGTTTGTATAAGGATGTGAGGGTTCCTGTTGCTACAGCAGTGAGAGATGAAGAAGAAGGCTAGTTGGGTTCTTAGATTTGGTGAGTTTGATTTGATTTCAGTTTATGTAGTTGGTTTTGGTGTTGAAATTTTCTGATTGTGTTGTATTTGTCTTGATGAGTATGTGTTATTATTTTTATTTTTTTTTGCCCTTTTCTTTCATGGAAAGGGTAGGAGGTTACATAGGAGTGGATAAGTGGGGAGAGGCTTGAGGAAATGGGTCCTTGAGGTCGGTGGAGCTTGAGGAAGAAGTGACCTCATGGCTTGGGGAAGCTCAATCTCTTTAATGGAAGCCAGGGGAGAGTGAGGCAAGAAAAGAGAAAATGAGAGAGTAGAGGAAAACATAGAAGGAAAGAAGTGATTTGGGTTAATTTCTTTTATTTGAGATGGGGTTTTCCAAATTTAATAGTTTAGTCCTCGGGTTCACTAAGTAGGGAGTGTGATGATCTTCAATGCGTCAGACCAAAACACACTGAAGGGAAAAGTTTAGGAAATTATGAGACCTACCCATGCACCCAAAATCAGAAAAACCTAAAATTACAAAAACACCCATGAAAACTTCCTAAATTTACAAACTACCCCCCTTATTGTACCCAAACGAACTCAGATCTCCCGGAAACTTCGCACACACGACTCTAAAAGTAAATCGGGCTGCTTAAACTCTAATCCAACTTAATTACCTAAAATACAGTTAGGTAGCAATAATAACAGTATTAAGGGTCGGGACCTTACACCCCCCTGCCTCCCCGAACATTTGGTCCTCCAAATGATTAAACGTTCCACCAGAAGAAGTTTCGGATACTACTTGACTTGATTCCTGAGCTCCCACGTAGCTTCCCTCGGATTGTAGTGCTCCCGCTGAACCTTGATCTAGTGGATCGTCCTTGACCTCAACACATGCTCTTTTGTATCTATGATCTTCAGGGGCTACTCCACTCCACGTAAGTAGCATCTTCTTAACTCTTTAGTGGCTCGTACTTTAGCACATGCGAAGGGTCTACGACGTATCTCTTTTGCATCGAGGCGTGGAAAATGTTGTGAACTCCAAACGGCTCTGGTGGCAAAGCAAGCCTATATGCCAAATCTTCCACGCACTTGCGGATCTCGAAGGGTCCGACGAATCTCCATGCTAACTTTCTTTTTTACCTAAAACTCAACGTTCCTCTAACTGGAGAAACTTTCAAAACACTTGGTCTCCCTCCTAGAACTCTAAGTATCACCTCTTGAGTTGTGCATAACTCTTCTGACGGCTTGAGACAACTCTCAATCTGTCATATATACTCTTCACATTCTCGCTAATGTCATTCACTATACAAGGTCCATGGAAACTCCAGACACCAATCACCTCCCAACAAATCGGAGTCCGACATCTACGACCATATAGATCCTCGAATGGTGTCGTGCCGATGTTAGAGTGATAAATGTTGTTGTAGGCAAATTCACACAAGGGTAGACTCTTCTGCCATTCTTTTTCGAAATCTAAGACAGAAGCCTGCAACTCATTCTCCATGGTTTGATTCGTCCTCTCTGTTTGCCTGTCGGTCGGAGGGTGATAAGCCGTGATAAAACTCGATTTTGTGCCTAAAGCCTCTTGTAACCTTACCAAAATCACCCAACAAACCTCATATCTAAGGAAGAAGTCATTTTCTTAAAGGTAAATTGGTCAAAAATAAAGAAAAAAGGGAGTAAGGGAGAGTATAACTAGTATAATCTTTATGGATAATTGATATAAATAACTTTCATTTAAGTTTACAATGTTTGCCAGCTCAAGTTATTCTCCATGAGCCCCCAACCTAGATGCATAAAGACGAAGGTAGTATATCAATTGAAAGGTTTAGATGTGGATTAGGAATATTCAATTGATCCTAGCCTTTGATTTTTTCTGCTCAAAGTTTACAGAGGCAAAAGTATCTTTTTTGCCTCAAGGAAGAAGATCCTTTGAGTTTCTTTTTAAGTATAAATTGGCCTAGGGAGATTTTAATAAAAACAAAAAAATATAGCAGCCCGTTTTGAGAATATGTGAAAATGAAGGGCCTTATATGTAAAAATATCTAAAAAAGTAAGGAAAAAAAATCTAGCAATGGAGGATTTGAAACTGTGTATTGGCAGAACGGTAACAGCGTCCAATCCACTGAGTTGAAGCATATTTGTTATTCATACATGCAATACATTATAGAGCTTTTTACTAAAAGGCCGCTATATTTTCACGATACCTCAAAAAGGTCCCTCTACTTTGTGTTTCTACTTAATGCTCCCTTGACTAACAATCAAGCCTAACCATAAGTAACCGCATCCCTACTCTCCTTTTTTTATATATTCCCATTTCGCCCCTTGCTTTTATTAGAAAAAGAAAATGACACTTTTGACCTTTAAACCTCACAACTTCCAACCCTATTTTGTTGTTCCCACTTCCCACTGTCATTCTCATCTTTTATTTATTAATTTTGTCTCTTCCATTATTGGAAATTGAAAAAGGTACTTGTGACCTGTGAACCTGATGGCTTCCCACGTTTTTTTACGGTAATAGATGTATTTATTGAAAGCTTATAGAGGAAACAACATAAAGAGTAGGAGATAGTGACCTTTCCTCAAGAAACCTGAGGAAAGCGATGAGGGTTATACGAAAGTCCCTCGGTATCCTCCTACAGTGGGAACTAAAACGATAAAAAGCATAAAAGGATAAAGATAAACCAATAAAACTCTTTCGAGATAGCCTTTGATGAAAAACTATCAACAAAGACGTCGTGAGACGGTGCACCCTGGTATTTACCTCGTTGGTCATCAGTGCGTAGATGAACTCGCCTCTCCCGCCTGATGATGTGCCGGAGGGAGAAACTGTATTGGCCTCCAATTGCTTCCTTCGCCAGCCTCGTTTTCTTCTTCATGCGGTAGGTAAAAGAAGGATCTAGTGTATGAAGTGGCCCTGACTTTTTCCATATTGATCTGCAAACGGATGTGGGGTGGCAAGTCTACAATCTGGGAAAACTCCACAGGAATGGGATAGCTAGCTAGGAGATCCGCCACGACATTTGCTGATCGTTTGCAGTAGTGAATCGTCCATTGACCAGTGGATGTCAGCAGTTCCATAGTACTCCTCCACATCTTCCAACGTTACCTTACTAGCATCAGACCAACAAATTACATGGACTAGATATGGGCCAACACTTATTAAGGGTTGGGTTGGGTTGTCCTTTTAATAAATAGGGTGGACATAAGGGGTTTCATCCTTTAGACCTTTCCCCTTTCAATACAATTTTTTAATGCTCAACCCTTTCCATCTAACATGCCAAGCACAACCTATGGCCCATCCTTGTAATCATGTGCCTGATTTTTATCCCACTCATAGTGTCATCCGCATATTCAGGTAGCCATACACTAACAAATTACTATGATAAACAAAGTTTAAATTCATTTGTAGTTTGACTTTAAATACAATTCAAGAGTTCTAAGTCTGTAATGATTCATGGGCCTAACTTGAAAGTTACGAATATTCATATAAGTGCACAAAAATACTCAATTATTCTTTAAGACCTGGCACATGACATGGTTTTTCTTTTTCTTTTTTTGTGGGCTAGCAAGGAAAACAAAATATTCAATTATTCTTTTAGATTTGACAAGCGACATAGTTTTTTTCTTTTTTGGGGGTAGGTTGGCTAGAAAAATAAAGTATTTAATTATTCATTAAGACCGGACAAAATGTATATATATATATATATTTTTGGTGGGGGCTGCTAGAAAAACATCCATCTCACCTATTCCGCTCCAATACTCCATTGTTGTATGACTCTAGAGAAATTCTTCTTAGCCATTTTGGGACTACTACAATTTACATCGAATCACAATTTGCTCTTATTGAATGATTCATCGTGCATTACCCATTTTACCGAGTTTGTGCATTGCGTTACTCGTATCACAAATTAGGAGCAAGCAATGTCATCACAAAATCACTTATCTTCTGACATGTGTCAATCAATATTGAATACCCTAGATCACTCATATCACGTATTAGGAGCAATTGTATCACATGTTATGGGCAAGCAGTGCCGACAACAACAAAACAAACCACTTGTATCTTGTGCGTTGTGTTGTTGAAACTCAATGCCCTAATACAACCGTCTTTATACATTCACATTCATTGCTGCTTATTCATATAGTTCTTTATTAGATGATAAAAGAGAAAATTTTATATGATCAATTTAAAATAATTAAAAAGAAATAGATGTATCTTACCTGCCTTCCACATGTTTAGCTTCATATTTTAGACATGGACTGTGCTTTCAGGTGTGGAGAAATTAACTGAGATGGTCATAGGTCGAAGACGTACCGTCAAAGATGAGTAGTATCATTCTCTATATAGGTTTTTTTTTTTTTTTTTTTGAAGAATTCCTATTTAAAGAGGAGAGAGATAACCTAGGGTTAAAAGAGTCATTTTATCTTTCTAATAAATACAAGGGGAAAGAAAAATAGGAGAATGGAAACGGTAGTTTTTCTCTTTAATCTTACCGTTAGTCAAGGGAGCATTAAGTAAAAACATAGGGGCCTTTTTGAGGTATCGCGAAATTATAGGGGCCTTTTAGTAAAAAAACTCTACATTATATAAAATAATAATTTAAGTTCCGGCACAGCTCTTCATGGGTCCGGTACCTGTTTCAGACCTGGCCGGCACCGGCACCGGCTCGACTCCCTTCACTACCTAACACTTTACACTTACTAAATCTTATTGGGTCACGGGCCCAAGTTAATTTATTAGGTTCCAACTTCCAACTACTGGCCAAAGTTTTTACCAAAGAAAAAAACACTACTGGCCAAAGTTATGTACAGTAGAACCTCGATAATTTAATACCTATTAATTAATAACCTTGCCAAAATAATATTTTTTTTCGGTCCCGACTTGGGGACAACGTGCTAAATTTATAAGATAATAGAAATTTGAGAATTCATATAGGCCCCACGCAATATATAAATTAATAATGCCTTAATACATATGTAATTGATTATACATTTAGGATGACTTCATAAAGAATGAATCAATTGTGACTTGTTGCTTCTTGAAATTTATGTCACCTTGAATCTCATCTTGGACTTTTCTTAACATGGTAAGAATTTATGGTGTTGTCTTCTCATGGTGCAACAAAAAATTATTCAATGTCTTCGCTGCTTTGAGAGCTTCCTTTCGTGAAGGCGGCTCCATAGCATCACTTTCATCTTCAACTTCATCACTTTGCTCATTTTCCATGATGTTTTCAATCATCTCCTTATCATTAAAAATCTCTGCAGTTGTGTTATTCTCTTCATGGTAGTTCAAGAGGTATTCGGCATCCATTCCATTACGATAATTCAACCCTTTGAACAAGGTACAACAATAAATATTTTGTTGAATCTTTTAAGAAAATAAATAATAGTTTGATAAATTAATAAGTTATTAATTAATGAATAAATTATTAATTTATCGATTATTTAATATCTCGCTAAATTAATAGATTTTGCCAGTCCCGAGGCTATTAATTTAGAGAGGTTTAACTGTATAAAGCTAATAGGTAATTTTAGTTGGGTTTCCACTCACTTAGGATAAAAATTGACCAAAATACCTTTGTGCACTAAATAATACATTAATTAATTCTAAATTAGAAAGAAATTGAAAATAAAAACAAAGACAAATTAAATCAATCTAAAATGGAAATGCTAGGTTCGGGTACTTACAGTGCCCATGTCGAACTCCAAGTTGAGCTGACTGATTTGGTAGTCATAAATCCATTGTGGTAAAATATTTGGTCTGATTGCTTTGTAAAAAAATTTCCCTATGTTGCCAGACGAGTTCATGACATAAATGAGTCCGGATCCCTGTTTTGTAGAAACAAGGAGATACCGCTTCATCCAATACGCATTTGCCAACTATGTAAAATCTCTTGATTTTTTTCATTCTTGAAATGGTGCATTAACTGGATTGGATGAAACAATATCTCCCTATTTCTATGAAACAAGAGATCCGGACTCAACATAAAGATAAGGCACACTCCATTAGGGGAGGGAGAGGCCAAAAACAAAATCTTCGGGAAGTGCATGGTGACTGGCCTTCCTGAGAGTAACATGAATGCCCTTAACCAACATGGTCTGGTTGACAGAGTGTAATGGTGTGTGACGATGGTGCCAGGAGCCTTGCATAGGTTCCTAGGTTAAATCAATTTTGTCAGCTCCGATGTTAATAGGGCAATGCTTTTGGTTGCAGGCACAAGATTTCAGGCAACAAGGCAAGAAGATAAGGAGGAAGATGTGGTGGGAGAATATGAAAATAAAGCTGATTGTTTTGGGTATCATTGTTGTCCTCATTCTCATCATAATCTTGTCCATCTGTCATGGCTTTAAATGTTGATTTGGAGGCCACCCATAGTTCATTACTATCAGCAATATATTGTGATCTATCCCTTTCTATTGTTCTCTTTTTGTCTGTTTGGGAGTCCGGCCTTTTTGTAGTGAGGAATGATTTTCCTAAGGGGAGTGCAATTGGCACCGCATATTTATCTTTCCCCACCGCACTAGAAGACAAATCCTCCTCCTCCTCCTCCCTCTCCCACCTCTCCCCCCCCCCCCCCCCCCCCCCCCCCCCGCGTCTCCGGTGGGGAGGGAGCCCCGGCCAGCAACCCGCGGCTGGCTCCCTCCCCCTCTCCCTCTTTCTTCCTCCCTCCTCCTCCCTCCTCTTCCCTTCCTCTCCCACCCTCCACCCTCATCTCCCCCCCAGTCTCCGGCGGGGAGGGAGCCCCGGCCGGCTGGCCGGTCTCCCTCCCCCTCTCCCTCTTTCTTCCTCCCTCCCCTTCCATTTTCTTTCCCTCTCTCCCTCTCTCCCTCCCTCTCCTTCCCTCTCCTTCCCTCCCCCACTCCCCCTCCCCCTCCCAGTCACCGGTGACTGGGAGGGGGAGTGGGGGAGTAGGGGAGGGAAGGAGAGAGGGAGAGAGGAAGAAGAGGGAAAGAAAATGGAAGGGGAGGGAGGAAGAAAGAGGGAGACCGGCCAGCCGGCCGGGGCTACGTCCGCGGGTTGCCGGCCGGGGCTCCCTCCCCGCCGGAGACTGGGGGGGGGGGGGGGGGGGAGATGAGGGAAGAGGGTGGAGGGTGGGAGAGGAAGGGAGGAGGGGTAGTTTAGGAAAAACTTTTTTTTTTTTGCGGTGGGAAGAGAGGTTTTCATGGTGCCAATAGAGGTCCCCCCCCCCTTTTCCTAATTGTATATGGGACTTTGTTTACCATGCTTGGATTTTTGAAATCTTTACATGAAAAAATGTTGATTATTCTTTTAAATCAGTCATTTTGGTTTTAAAGAGCAGGTTAGAAAGGAGAAAATGTTGTGAGTCAAAATGTTCAAAATTGTGTCCCGCTGGCTTAATTCATCTTCTCCATTATAAACATGGCCACGTGCAAAAAAGGGTGCGGACTATTAACCATGGTCTAAAAGGTTGGAAGGGTGAGGCAAAAATTTTTAACTGTCCAATTAATGGATGTTTGTTCTCCTTAGATGATGATGAGAGTGGCTTTCATCCATTTATGATACTAGGATCATCAAGCAATGCACTTTTTAGCCCATGTTTACCGGGTCAGGTTACCAAGATGGAATTGGATGGTTGTTTTGGATCATCATATGTTGTGGAAGCATTGGAATATGATCCGTTATAATCAGTTTTTTAGCTTTGTCCCTAGATTAGGATTGCTTAATAGAATGATATTTAGGCCATGAGATTTGTACCTTGTGGTTAACATCAAGTAGGATAACTAGAAGGGAATTCACGAGGGTCCAGGGAGTTTAAAATATCGAAGAGCTTCTAGTAAGCTAAATCAGGCACATTAATCATCACAAGTGGATCCTTTATCTTTCTCTTTTACTTGAGAAAGATTAGGCAAAGCGGTTAATCATTCACACATGCACCTGCACACTACACATTCTATCAATCCCAAAGGTGGGACATGCCCTTGAATATGCATGACATGCAGTCCAGCTGTACAATACTCAGGTGTGCAATGCACAGGTGAATATTTTCTAGGCAAAGTTTATCAAATAAAATTGGATGTCTAATGAATGAATGATAAAGAGGTGAGAAGTGCAACACCATAAGGTGGACATGCAGATCAGACTACTCATTTTCCTAGGAATAAATTACTTAAAATTCTGATAAATTCAGTACTAAGCAAACAAACAGACCCTAAAATACAACACCAATCGTACAATCTTTACCAGAGAGGCACAATTCTTCCAACATTCTCAGGTCACTATGAAAAAAAGTTAAAAAAAATAAATGCTATCGATTTCATTGACCTAACAAATAAATCTATATCTATTATAAGACAAAAACCATCCTGCCATGTGTCTCATTCAGAAAAATCTAAAATTTTTATTGAAAATTGACACTTGGCATTTCTTATGTGCCACTTGTTTTGTATTAAATTTTAAAAATAAATCAATTAGCATTAATTAGTATTAATTAGTATTAAGATCTCATTTCCCTTGCAAAGCATAAAGTCAATATTCTCATCAAGTGGGGCTACTCATTTTCCGTGCAAAGCACGGGTATTGACTAGTATAAATAAAGGGACGGCCTCTCCTCAGCTCATGCGGACCTAATCATCTGCTTAAGCATGTGGCCCGTTCCCGAGGTTTAAAAAAAATGACAACACGAAAACTTGGTGGGAGAGACTTTTTCGTCCCTTTTTTTATTTCCCGCCCAAGCATCTCGTTCCTACCTCTTTTACAGGAAAAAGAAAAGATAGAAAGGAAAAAGGAGAAGAGGGAAACATAAAACAGAGAAGCACTTCGTTCATCCCTCTCCCTCGCCCACCCTCTATTATCTCCATCGGAGCTCTCTCTCCCTCCATCTTCCTCTATCAAGATATACATCACAGGTGCTCTCCCTCTTTGTCTCTCTCTAAATCTCCCTCTCGCTACCCGAATCCCACCCCTTCAACCCTCTCTGAAGACTCCCCTTTTCTGAAATGGGTTCTATTGATTGATGAAAGATTTTTAAAAAGTTGGTGTTTTAGAATGGGAGGTTTTCTGAAAAAAAATCCTCATTCCCCATTTCTAAAATCAGGTTTTAGAGTTTGTTTTTTTTTTCTTTTTGGTAGAAAGGTATTAGAGTTCGTTAGGAATCAGAAATTTCTCTCTGTTTTTTTTTACATATATATTTCTCGAGGTTTTGGAGATTCTGAGGGTTTTTTTGTTTCAAATATTGGTCCCGTTTGGCATTTTACTTTTAAAGTCAAGTGGAGTGAAGTGAAATAAAAAGAATGAATAAAATATGTAGTGGGTTATGATGGTATTTTATTTTTAGTTGTTTGAGATGGAATATTATTGACTTTTAGTATAGGAAATGAAGTTTTTTTGTTTTTTTAGTTAATAAATGTAGTTGCTTTTTGACTTTTTGTTGGAAGAATTGGTGGGAGTTTCGATAAAAAGTGCTTTTGATGTGATGTTTAGGATGACTTAACTTGACTTGACTTTACTAGTTGTAAGTGCAAAAAAATGTAACTCACAAGAAAAGGGGGTGCTTGTACGGACTTATCCAAAGAGATTAGGAACACCGATGCTTGTGCCTGAAACCTGAGAAAAGGAAGAAGAAACGTATGTCAGAGGACCCTGGCTTGGGCAGCGCAGGGCTCTTCGATGCCTAAGTCAGTTTAAGAACTGAACAGTAGGAGGAGATTTTTGGGGAAGAAGATGATACCAGCAGTGTGGTGTCGTTGTTGGCCTCTTTTTTCTTGTGGATTATTCTTGTGTTTATATAGAGGAAGAGAGGAGGCAAAGGGGCGGTTGACTGTCTTGTCACAGCCCACTCTGTCAGGTACTAGGGAGCGCGGTCCCATCGTAGCCTACTTTTCTTTAATTGCAGTCCCATCGAGCCTTATCATGGCACCTTGGGAGCTGTGGACGGCGATCTGTCAGGGACTGTGGGGTGCCCCTGTCTTGTCGCACGTGATGTGGCGTGCTTGAGCATCCATGGGAGGACAGCTGTTAGCCCCTGCCTCGGCTAGCTCTGGCATTGTGATGTGTTGCCGAGGTTGGGGAGCCGAGGTCGAGAACGACCTTGACTTGGCTAGGGAGAGATCTAGCAAAGGCGCCGAGGTGGAGCACTTGGCCGAAGTGGGATGCTTGGCCGAAGTAGAGTCTGCCGAAGTGGAGCAGTCTGCATTGCTGGGCGTGCACTGTTGAAGTGGAGGAGTTGTGCACAGGAGGCGTGGAGCTCTCATCCGAGACCAAGGCGGGAGCATGAGACCAAGCCTGCCGGGATGGACTTGCTGGTGCGGGGGCCTGAGATGGAGCATCTTGGCCGGGACTCTGATGAGTTCGGGAATATCCCCACACAATAGCCCCCCAGCTTCTGAGCTCTGAGACTACTCTGAGGTCGGAAGCTAAGAAGGGAGGAGTTGTTGAGCTTGGTTGTCTTCAGTGTCTGGTTCGTCACCAATCGCGAGGCCGGGGCATGCCTGGTTAATAGCTTGAGGCCACCGTAGTCTTGTTGGCACTGTTGTCAAAAACCAAGATGACCAACTCGCCTGTAACCAGAGGTGCTCTCGCTGGCCGCGATTCTGATGCTGTCACCGAGAATGAGTGTGGCCGAGATCAGCATGAGGCCGAGGAGGTGATATGGAACAGTTTCTTCGGCATTCTAGTTGAGCTGCCATTGGCTGAGGTGGAGACGTGGAGCAGTCTCTTTGGCCGAGGTGGAGGAGGCTGGACGGTATGCCAGAGCAGTTCTTTTGAGAAGCCTGGGTGCATGGACCCGAAGTTTTAGGAGCGACTGGGTGTATGAACCCTAAGTCAGTTCATGGGTGCGTGAACCCAAAGTTTAGGGAAGACTGGCTGTATGAACCCGAGGTCAGTCCCAGAGTGTATGAACCCAGAGTTTTAGGAGCGACTGGGTGTATGAACCCTAAGTCAGTCCATGGGCACGTGAACCCAAAGTTTAGGGAAGACTGGGTGTATGAACCCGAGGTCAATCTCAGGGTGTATGAACCCAGAGTTTTAGGAGCGACTGTGTGTATGAACCCTAAGTCAGTCCATGGGCGCGTGAACCCAAAGTTTAGGGAAGACTAGGTGTATGAACCCGAGGTCAGCCCTAGGGTGTATGAACTCAGAGTTTTAGGAGCGACTGGGTGTATGAACCCTAAGTCAGTCCCTATGGCGCTGGCCGAGATGGATAAGCCTGGACGGTACGCCAGAGCAGTCTCTTTGGCGCTGGCCGAGATGGAGATATCTGGACGGTACGCCAGAGCAGTCTCTTTGGCACTGGCCGAGACCAACATGAGGCCGAACCTGCGTGAAGCGCGTAGCTAGCACGAGGGCGACACCAACATGAGGTCGTGAAATGCGGTCGAGACCAGCATAAAGCCCAAACCAGCGTGAGGCGGAAACCAGCACGTGGACGGACCAGCATGAGGTCGTTTGGAGGCCAAGAAGCCTGGGTGTATCTACCCAAGGACTTGGTGGCCCTGTTGCCGAACGCGAGTCACGCTTGAGTGTATAAAACGACCCCAGGGTGAGCTCGGTGGCTTTGGATGACTGATGGCGGTAGAGGACCGTGCGATCAAGGCTGACAGCAGAGGACCGTGCCGTCGAAATGACGGTAGATGGTCGTACGATCGAAGCCGACAGTAGAGGGTCGTGCCGGTGTCATCGAAGCTGATGGCGACATCGAAGCTGACAGTAGATGACCGTACCGCCAGAAATGACGGTAGAGGGTCGTGCGATCGAAGCTAATGGGCGGTCGAAGCTAAGTGATGATAGGAGGCATCTAGCTACCTCCCGAGCTGGAGGAGGAATCCGTCGAGATGGAGGCTTCAGCCGAGCTGGAGGCTTCTGCCGAGTTGGAGACATCCACCGAGATGGAGGCTGTCTGGTCGCTTTCGTAAAGGTTGAAATGCTCCTGAGCTCGGGCTTCGCCTGCTTCTTGCCTGAGGAACCGGTTTACCCTAGTCATCAGTGCTGCCATAGTGACTATGGGATGCATGGCCAAGTCCCTCCGAAGCTCGTTGCCTAGTAGGAGGGCTTGTTGGAAAGACATGACTGCTATTGTATCTGAGGCATTCTTGATCTGGCTGTAGACAGTCCAGACCTTTTTGGCGAACTGCGTGACGTTCTCGGTCTGCTTCATTCTGAGGGCCATCAGGTCGGCGGCTGACCTGGGGATGACCCTGTGAGCTTAGAACTTCGTCATGAAGGAACTCCGGAGCTGCTGCCAGCTTTTGATCGATCCTTGGGGGAGTGCACAGAACCACTTTAGGGAGAGGTCCCCGAGGCTGGAAGAGAAGACTCTGCAGTTCAGGTGGCCTGCAACGCCCCACACCGACATCCTCTGAGTGAAGTGCCGGAGGTGTGCTGCTGGGTCTGAGGTCCCATCGTAAACGACGAACCTCGGGACGCTGAAATCTTCAGGAAAGGGGAAGTTTCTGATCTCTGGAGAGAAGGGGGATGTGCCGAAATCGTAAGAGTTCAGGCGAACTCGAGCAAAACCGGCCATCTCCATGTTCAATCGTACTGCTTGCTCTATTCGTCGATCAAGCCACTCTCTGGAGTCGTGGTTATTACCCGAGCTTTTTGCCATGAGCTCGGTTGCTTCTGTTGTCCTTCAGGGTGCGCCTTTTGGAAGGTAGAGTCGAGGTCGAATCCTTAGAGGATGAACCCGATCGAGTATCCTGCTGTTGGACGCTTGCTGGACCAGATCTTGCTCCTGACCTTTCTCGGCGGGGGACCGTCGCAGCTGCGTCGACAGTGTCAGTGGTTCCTTTCCCTTTCTGGTTCTTCGAGGCATGGTGTTTGGGAAGATGACTTTTTATAGTTGTTCCCCATAGACGGCGCCAATTGTAAGTGCAAAAAATGTAACTCACAAGAAAAGGGGGGTGCCTGTACGGACTTATCCAAAGAGATTAGGAACACCGATGCCTGTGCCTGAAACCTGAGAAAAGGAAGAAGAAATGTAGGTCAGAGGACCCTGGCTTGGGCAGCACAAGGCTCTCCGATGCCTAAGTTAGTTTAAGAACTGAACAGTAGGAGGAGATTTTCAGGGAAGAAGATGATACCAGCAGTGTGGTGTCGTTGTTGGCCTCTTTTTTCTTGTGGATTGTTCTTGTGTTTATATAGAGGAAGAGATGAGGCAAAGGGGTGGTTGACTGTCTTGTCATAGCCCACTATGTCAGGTACTAGGGAGGCACAGTCCCATCGTAGCCTACTTTTCTTTAATTGCAGTCTCATCGAGCCTTATCATGGAGCCTTGGGAGCTGTGGACGGCGATCTGTCAGGGACTATGGGGCGCCCCTGTCTTGTCGCACGTGCGGTGGCGTGCTTGAGCGTCCATGGGAGGACAGCTGTTAGCCCCTGCCTCGGCTAGCTCTGGCATTGTGATGTCTTGCCGAGGTTGGGGAGCTGAGGTCGAGAACGACCTTGACTTGGCTAGAGAGAGATCTGGCAAAGGCGCCGAGGTGGAGCACTTGGCCGAAGTGGGATGCTTGGCCGAAGTGGAGTCTGCCGAAGTGGAGCAGTCTACATTGCTGGGCGTGCACCGCCGAAGTGGAGGAGTTGTGCACAGGAGGCGTGGAGCTCTCATCCGAGACCAAGGCGGGAGCATGAGACCGAGCCTGCCGGGATGGACTTGTTGGTGCGGGGGCTTGAGATGGAGCATCTTGGCCGGGACTCTGATGAGTTCGGAAATATCCCCACACACTAGTCAAATTACCAAACGGGCCCGGGATTAGGGATTGAGAATAGGGTTTTGGATTTAAAATCGGTACTATTGATAGATTCATTTATTATTTTTATTATTTGCTTGATTATGATTGGGAGTTTTTGGGTTGATATTTGTAAATCAGGATTGGTACAAGTAATCTTCTATAAATCCTGATTTAAAAAGACCAAAATCCACCCACTAGTGTTATCTCTTGAAAGATTACTGGTAGATATTTGAGTTAGTCACTCCAATTAATTTCTTACATTAACAGGTCATACGTGAGGACGAGATATCATCAACAAACCATATTGAAGTGCACATAGAAAAGGTCATGGCACTTGAAAACACTCTAGTAACAGTTTATGCTACAGTATCAGGCCAACCAACACACATCCATCTTCGCAAGGAGGGCTCCTGACAAGACAATACAATAGAAGAAACTAAATTGTAATTTTTCGCAAAAGGAATTTGAAAAAAGAGGCAAATGGTTGATTATTTGTAGGTAGACAGTTTCAGAGGAACCAGAAATTGGTGAATATGGATTATTGAGCAGTTGAGCTGTTTAATGTAGATTGAATTTTTAATAGTTCTGTATCTTTAATATGACTAGCCAAATAATCTTTATTTGTTTTCATGGATGTACCTTTCAAACTCATGCTTTCATCACATTAACAACCTAAAACTTGTAAAACACTATTCCATTCATTTTTTTATCAAGGAAAATTTCACATTCCCAAAACGTAGAAGTGCATTTAAGAAAAACATTTTTCAGTAGACAAAAGGCATAATGAGAGGCTTGAGAATTCTCACTAATGATGCATTGTATTGAGAATTGAGGGATTGTATTCAGATCTAATGATGCATTGTATTCTTGCAAAAAAGAAAATGATGGATTGCATTCAAAATTTATACAGAATTGACAAATTGTTTTTAGAAATGATGCAGGCTTGTTGATGCAGAACTTATGAATTGTATTCAGAATTGAGGCAGAATTTATGAATTGGTGAATTTTTATTCGAATCTACACAGAAATAATGTTTAAGGCCTATGGGCAGATACAATGATGCAGTGTCATAGTTGTATTCAGTTGATGAATTGTATTGGTTAATTTCGGAAGCTCTAGGTCATAACTATAGAAAAAATGATTAAGAACATCTCCAAAATCCAATTTGTGTTTCCAATGCCATGCTCATAATTTAAAATCCATTTTACATGAATGATTAGACCATATGAATGAACAATTTGGACTTTGTCCATATCACCCATTCACCTGTTTCTTTTGTTTTGGTGGATAGGTGTTTTAAGTTGAGGATGGCAAACCTGCCATTTGCATAGCACTTTCATAAAATCGGATAATATTCACCTCATTCAGCCATTTGTATAGTTTTAGAAAAATTGGTGATTGAAATTATGTAATTGGATTACATGGAACACATTCGGCCATTTTTACAGGAGTTTCAAGATTTTGAATACATGTTAACGATTCTGCCACTAGCATGTCCTCAAACATCCAAGAAACACCAAGCATCATAATTTAACAATGTCATTAAATCAACCTGTACCATCAACACTATGAAATGTATCTTCCAACACCAAGCTTGTAATGTTTGCACCTGTAACTTGTCAAAATGAAAAAAATGGATTCACCTTCAAAACTCATGCTTCTTCCAAAGTCTTTACATCAACCTGCAACTTGTAAAACACTGTCACATCCATTTTTATTAAGGGAAATTCCACAGTTCCAAAAGTAGAAGTGCATCCGAGAAAAATATTTTCGACACAAAACAAGTATTGATCCTGAGTTGTGATCGTTCCATCATACTCCTGATGAAGTTGATGGACTAGCAGCTTATAAAATCAACTTGGGTACATTATATCTGTAGTGGGAGACTTTTTACAAGTCCTGATCGTCACACCCCTCCGAGTTCAGGCAATACAAATCTCATCAACATTCAAGACAACACAAATAATCATGTATTCAAATACAAAAGATTTTTTATGCTGGACATACAAAATAATAGATCCATGAATGTTACAACCCAAACAAATGCAAAAGACAGAGTTTAGCAATCGTCCTTGTAGCAAAACACAATAGTTCCCTATGAAGAACGAGAGAAAAATCAGTGTGCCGGATTCTCCTGACCAAGTAGCCCCAACATAACCCGATCATACAAACCGTGATATGTTAGACTTGGCCACATGGAAAGGGACGCTTATTCCAGTGGTGCCTGAATAGCATGAAACGCCTAGCTCAACATACACTGATTCTCATTCAACTCAAATTGACATTCAACACTGGACATCAATGATCCTGTAGACAACATTCAAAATTCAAAATCAATGTCCTTGGAAACACAGTAAACATCAAATGACATTCACAATCAACATCAACGGGTCAGTATCAACATCAAAATAATATAAACTACACTTTTGGAGTTTGGAGAATTTTGTATTGAAAAAAAAATCTCTTGAAAATATGAAAAGCTTGCAAAGCAAACAGAAAATTGAAAATTTAAGAGTAAAGTGACTGGCATGCATCATTCAGCTTTTAAAAATCAAAATAGAAAATTAAACACAATTAAATGAACCATCTGCTGCCCATTCTCTTTTGCAGCCCTATCAAGAGGAAATCCACCATTTCCGTTTCTTTTCATCTGCAAATAATATTACTTTCTCTTCCTAACTCCGTCAAAAAATAAAAAACAGGGACTATATAATACCAAATCATTAATGCCTTCTTCTTAATATTCAGAGTCAGAAAATTAGGGCCATCTATCAAACCAACAAAACAGAGGAGGCAAAAAAAAAAAAAAACATTGCATTCGTCTTCACCATTTCCATAATTCCAAATGCATCTATGATGGATTTTTGGAAAACCTAGAAAAAGAGAGAGTACCTTTGTTGTTGGGAGGGGCTAGAAAAAATATTAGGGCGGGATGATGTCAGGCCGGACGGAGAGAAAAAAAACAGCCAACCAATTGAAGGAGAGAGTCCCTTTGTTGACGACAGGCCGGACGGAGAGTGCTTTCCCCTCTTCACTGTCCTCATCCTTTCTCTCTCTTTTGTCTCTGTCTTTCTGTGTATAGAGGGCGGGATGCAAAAAGCCGTGGGGGGAACCTTTTGTTTTCATTTTGTTCGTCTCGAATTTTTTTAAGCCTTTGAAGTCCAACACGTGTGTGAGCGGATGATAAGGTCCGCATGAGCTGAGGAGAGGCCGTCCCTAAATAAATACTTACACCAAGTTTCTTCTACATTGTTCACTGAAGTAATGTTCCAAAGAATCTGCAATCTGTCTTCACAGTCCCTCACCAAGTCACCTTGATATCCAACTGCACCCAGGAGACTTGCTCATCCCTCTCTCTCTCATCAGCTTCCTCACCCGTTCTGCTTCATCCCATCTATTCAGCGATGCATATATGTTCGACAGAAGCACATAATTCCCTGTATTATCGGGCTCAATTTCAAACAGGCGCCTGGCAACAATTTCACCCAATTCAGCATTGCAGTGCACCTTACAAGCCCCTAGCAAAGCACCCCAGACTCCTGCATCTGGTGCACCAGGCATGCTTTCAATCAACCCATGAGCCTCTTTAAGCCGCCCGGCCCGGCCAAGAAGATCAACCATGCACGCATAGTGCTCAGTCAGCGGTATGATCCCAAAAGTATGTGTCATTAGTTCAAAGTATGCGTAGCCCTCATCAACCATGCCTACATAGCTGCAGGCATTAAGGACACCAACAAAGGTAATTTGGTTCGGCGTAATGCCAGCCTTCTGCATTTCATCAAAAAACTCCAGAGCCTCCTGGGCCCGTCCATGATCAGCAAGCCCAGTAATCAATGCTGTATATGAGATGATATCCTTTTCCGGCATGTTATCAAAGAGCCGAAGCGCATGATCTATGCTGCAGCATTTTGCATACATACTGATCAGGGCATTGGCTGAAACAAGTGTGAGCTCTGAAGGTCTCTCTTCCATGTACTTGGCAATGGAATTCGCTATGACAGGATCCCCGAGTTGCGTGCAAGCAGATATCACCCCTACCACAGCCACCTCATTGGCCTTCACATTCAGACTCCTCATCTCCCAATACATTTCAATAGCCTCATTTGAAAATCCGTTCTGCGCATAACATGCAATCATTGCCGCCCAAGATGTGGCTTCAGGCACACAAATCTCATCAAATACCTGCCGGGCACCTCTCACATCACCACATTTCCCATACCCCGCGATCATAGCAGTCCATGACACTGCATTTTTCTCCGGCATTTCATCGAAGATCTCTCTAGCTGCGGAGACCTCACCTGAATTCGCATAACCAGCTACCATAGCAGTCCAAGAAACTACATTTCTCTCCGGCATTTCATCAAAAATCCTCCTTGCATCTTTCATCAAGCCTGCCTTGGCAAAGCCCGCGACCATTGCAGTCCAAGAAACAACATCTCTATCTGACATCTCGTCAAATACATAACGCGCATCATCAACAACGCCACACTTTGCATACATGTCTAAAAGCGCGGTCTGCAAGACCTTGTTGGAAAGCAATCCGGATTTAACAATTTGATCATGGATCTGTTTGCCTTCCTTGATGGCGGGGAGACGGCCGCATGCGCTGAGAACAGAGGAGAAGGTGAATGCGCTGGGTGGGACACCGTTCTTGTGCATTTTAGCGTAAAGAGAGATGGAATGGGTGAAATGCAAGTGGAGAGAAAGGGACCTGATGAGAGAGGTCCAGATGAACTGGTTTTTGCAGTTGGGAATTTGATCGAACACATGGCAGGCGTAGCGATTGTTGTTGGGGAACGCTAGGGTTTTAGATGTTAAGTGAAGTAAGAGATGAGGTTGAATGGTTCCGGAGCGAAGGAGACGAGCGTGGGTTTGTTTGAGCTGGTGAATGCTTTTGCTGATATGTAAGCAGAAGCTAAGAAGGGATTGGGTGTTGAAGGATTGGTGAGAAGGCAAAGAGAAACAGGGATTGGATGTCATAAATATAAATCAACTGCTGCATATAGAGGATCAGGACGACACGGTTATCTCATGGCTCGAGATTGACACTGCAAGGTACTGCGTCTAGACTGCAGAGCAACCGCATATAAAACCCACAATTAACCCACATTAATACCTGCTTTCCTATACCACCTAGTCCTTGCTAGGTTGGAATGTCAAAAAGAAAGCTTCCATATCCTTCCTATTTACATAAATAAGAAATAAAACGAGAAAAAGTCAGTAATGCAAAAAAACAAAAACAAAAATTTTTGAAATTGCTAGGTTGGAATGTCAAAATGAAAGCTTCCATATCCTTCCTATTTACATAAATAAGAAATAAAACTGAATTATATGACAAATAAGAGAAAAAGTCAGTAATGCAAAAAAAAAAAAAAACAAAAAAATTCCATTTCAAAAGAAGAACATATGATGCTATCAAAGAAAACCATGGTAATCCCGCCACATTCACAAGAAGGAACCATTTCCTGCTTAGAGTTCACAGATAAACACACACTATAATTGATGCAGAAAGGTCATTAATGGCTGGAATGAGCATATTGACCATTTATACCTGTAGAGAAAATGCAGCTCATTCTCTCCGCCATTTATACTTTGTTTTAATTTATATTGCGAAAATAGCGCAAAAAAAGGCAACTCAAATTCATCAATACAATATATAAAGAAAAATGAAGGGCCAGTGAATGGGTAAGATTGCAATATCTAGGATAACCATAAACTACCATGAAAGAAACTATTATGGAAGGTCTGGTTCATAGGTGGCCCACTTGTTTTTGGTTGTGCAAAAAGACCTCATTAGTCTACTCTATTTTTCTTTTCTAAAGCTAGTAAAATACTAGTTTATCAAGTTTAAGGAAAAAATGATATTCGACAATACCAAACACATTTTTCCTTCATAAATTATTTACTGAATCAAATGTGTGTTCTGAACTCTGACTCCGATCCAATGTTTCAAAATTAGAAATAAGAAGAAAAAAAAAAAAAAAAAAAAAAAAAAAACGTAACTAGAAGACTAAAACATCAAAGCTGGAATATCAGAAAAGAAGCCGGGAGTGAAGAAAATGCACCTGCGATTGAGAGTTCCAAAACGAGAAGCAGCAAAGCCAAGACAAATCACATAATGTAAGTACAAGGGAGAGGTGTGAGAAAAGAAGACACGAGGGTAAAAGCAACAAGAGATGAAGAGGCGCTTGAGTAGGCAAAGGTTAAGCGAGAGAGATGTAAAGAGTCAGAAGGGATTTTGGTCGATTCTAGGGTTTTGAGAGAAAAAGAGGGTTTTATAAGTGGTTTTGTGTACGGACCGGGTAGCGGGTAATATGGGTCTGAACTTGTGGTGGTTCCGGAACACGATCCCGTTTAGCTACCCCCGTCCAAATGAAGGTTCCAAAATAAGACCCGTTTATTAATGAGGACCAAAATCAGAATCCAAACTTGGTTGAAAACCATTGGATAGTTGGAGACTCGGGACCAAATAACATCCCTATTTAAATCGAGTACCCACTACCCATCACCTCACATATAGATAAACGGGCCTTTTCGAGTTGCCCCACGTCCTGCATCCCAAAAGAAATGAGTACAAAAATGGATAAAAAGGTGAAACCCCTTTTTCATGGGCTAGAGCTTTTTTTTTTTTTTTTTTTTTGGTTGCATGTATTTTGGTGAGAATTGTGAGTTTTAAGAGATTTTTATGTTTGATTGCTGAATCGAGTCTATTTGGTGTCGTGGCACCCGCTTTAAAGATTTAAGTTTTTAAGTATGATTGTTGAAATTTTGAAATTCAAGCCATCTAAGAAGTCGCTTTTGGGGCATGTTTAGTAACAGATGAGAAATTTGTAGATCTTTGGATTCCTCACTATCCTTAGAAAGGGAAAATCTTAACCAAAAATTTTATAGTAGAGGATTTATCTAGTTCCCCATTTGGCTAGAACTTTGAAATGAGTGGAGATTTTCTCATTCAATATTTGTTACTAAACGCCAAAATCCATTGAAAATAGGTGTCCCACCTAATATGAGGCCTTTGACGATTAGCAATGACCAAGATGTGCTAGCTAACAAGTCGGGCCCACTTCATGATAGTGAAAACTAAGGACACATGGCACATCTATGCAAATGATTGAATTGATGGCCCACTTCACTATATTAAACAAAATAAACCCCTTTATATCATATGCACATATGAATGAACTGTGATGGGCCAACTGCATGATCTCAAACAAACCTAGATCCCTTGGCACAAGTGTGCAAATTTATTAACTGATGCATCCCACTTCAATAAAGTGAACATAAATGTTTAGGGCGGACATGAAAAGTCAAGTTAGGGCGGACAAAAAGCACCGCTAAAATGATGAATAGCGATTGAAAATCTCCGCCACTAAAAGCTACATTCTAAGTCAGAAAAATGACAAGTTTGGCTATTAGAGGCGGAAAAATTTCGCCGCTATTGGTCATTTTTAGACACGGTTTTATTTTTCCGCTGCTATTTCCCGGTCCATTTCTATTGCTAATAGTCTTCACTTTAGCAACGACTTTTTTTTTTGTTCACCACTAATTGCATTTTAAAGAAAATACAAAAAAAAAAAAAAAAAAAAAAAAACCCTTAACCTGTAACATTCACAGCCACACATTCATACAAAACAATCATCAAGTTTTTTAGAAGATATAAAATTTGAAGTCCATATACTTACTTGAACTCAAATGTACAACTTACAATATTTGAAAATTCATACATACCACATTCACCTCTTACAATCTTTTGACAACATTCATCCATTTCATTTCTAAAAAAGAAAAATGAAAAAACAAGGGCTTCATCTCATTTGTACTCCAAAATCATGTTGTTCTCCAATGCCAGTCTAATACAAGCTCACGATATGTTATCAAGCATTGCTTTTTGCTTGGACAGAGCATTCACCACTGGCATACCTAGAGGAACTTGTAACACCAATCCCAACATGGTTGCAGCGATGTAGAACCCGCCTTTGACGACATAACACCCATTTAATCATCATTCTCCATAGGGTTGGCTCTTGATCCTCTTTACTTTATCGTGAACTTTTAATTGAGTTCAAAATAGTCGGTTGGGGGAGATATTTTTAGAGTTTGGTACTTTATTAAGAATCTTGTCTTTTGCACATGAGAGCAAATGAAGTAATCTAACTATGTCTTCATCAGTCAAGTTTAGTCCCCGAATAACTTAATTTATTAGAAGTATTTAATATAAGTATTGTAGAGTAGAGCTATCAAAATGTCATATGATCCGTTAATGCGATATGAACCCACATGATATTACCGAGTTTGAGTGGCCTTAACGGGTACGGGTCGTTAACGGATCGGACCCGTTAACATGTTAAATTAACGGACCGTTAACGAATAAAACCGATAACCAATTAACAACCCGCCAAACCGGTATGAGTACGGTCTTATTTTTGTTATTGAATTTTTATTGTAGTTGTTATTGTATGCTATGAAATATGGATTGCTCAGTGATCATTTGTGGCAAACTGTAGGGGATATTTTATTTCTCACCTATTTAGATTTCAAGCTATTTAATAAAATCAAATGGACAATGAGTCACTTTATAAATAATTAACGGGTTAAACGGGTTGATAGTAGCAGGTTATGCGTGTTAACTGACATGGTCCGAAATGACTAATATATTTAACAGGTTACATGGGTCGTGTCGTGTAACCCGTTAAATAATCGTGTTGTGTTCATGTTTAATTTTTGGACCCGTTTATTTAATGGGTTATATATGGATTGAGGTGATTATAACACGAATTCGTTAACCCGCAATACAAATTCGTTAACACGACATGATTGAAAGCCCCAATGTAGAGGCCTGCAAAAGACAACACCTAAAAGCTCATCAAACATTTACAGTGACTGAAACCAACCAACGGCTCATTTATTTGATTTGTACATGTCTTACACTATCTAAGCTTGATAAGTTGTGACTATCAGGTCCATAGATTTAGCATGTCATATTGATGGCTGCAAGAGCCTTAGATACGGGTTAGATCCAACCACGGAACGAGCCAGTAGTGACAAAGGTAATAAAGTCAGAAACATAAAAGGAAACATGCCAAAACAAAAATCTCCTATTGGTCATATCACTACATGCAATTTTAATTTGTATATGTACCTGTTTAAAATTTTAAGAAACAGGGCCTAGGTCTGGAGGTATTCTGTAGAAAAGCTTCTCTCTCTATCTATCTATATATATGAGAGCAGAGCTTTGGGGAGCTTTCAGCTGAAGCGTGCGTCTCCATCGTGTGGGAGTAAGTGGCTGAAATTTCAAGTCGCCCGCTATTTTTTTCAGTTTCCCCCTTCTTACACTCAGACCTATCATCTCTTACTGCTCTCTCTCTCTACAGGCGACTCCTCTCTCTCTCTCCATGTTCTTCACCGGACGAATCTACCTCTCTCTTTTCTATCTCCCGGACGGATTTCCCTCTCTTATCTCTCTCCCGGTCGGAGATCTTCAGTGGATGGGCCCTGCGTCTCTCTCTGCGACATGGCTGGAATCCATGGCCTGGAGGGACGATTGGAATGATGTAATATAACAATATGTGCGTTACACAGGTACATAACACGCAAACCAGATAAAATAGCACTATGCAGAACAACAGCTCTCAATTGGGGCAAACGAGTCGCTAAATCCAGCGTGGGGCCACTACCAACCGACTGGCCATATAGAATAATGTCTTCCTCCTTTGCTCCATATGTCTCTTCAAGGCATCTATAAGCAGCCTCTATGTTTGCATATGTATTTTGTTCACTTGGCTAATAAAAATTAGACAGAAAATTATCAATTTGATTAGAAACAATATCCTGAGCCTCGATATACAAAACATGAGGTGCAGTAATGCAAGGCCCAACCAAACCTTTCTAGATGATTGTCCATAGCCAGAATAATCATACCTGTAAATCACAAGTTGAAATGAAAACATAATCCAATTGACAGAAAGATGTATCTTAACATAATGGCCGGATTATACGGACAAGATTCCAGAAAACCAGATTTCAGACTACAGTTAAAAAACAAACACAATATCATGTGATCACTTGTGAACTCATACTTACAAATAGTCCAATTAAAGTTAATGGTCTCATAAAAATATAATGTCGGCATTAAATGACTGAAGTTCCAAAAAACAGGGTATTTTCTATATAAAAAAAAGAACTTATTTGTAATTCTGATTTTATTAAAATTTTCCAATGATGGAATTTTTCGATGATTTCAGTTTCATTAGAAATCGGGTCAAATTGTGATCGATTTTCTCTTCTAGCTCGGGTTCATTTGAATTCATTTCAGATGATTTCTAGTGAGATTTGATGCCTTTAATAAAACGGACTTATTTTAGAATACAGTAACTTTTACTGTTACTCAACTATTCATTATCTTCTTCATTTATCTTCTTTGGATTTGGTTTTTCTCTTCATCTTCATCTTTGTATTCCTAAATCCCAGATATCCACAAGTTACCCGCGTCATCCAAACCCAGAGCCTATGATGACAGAGCCATTCTTGATGCCAGGTTTGATGGAGATTCCTCCTTTCTCCTCCTCCTTCATCTTGGGTTCCCTCATCCTTTAAATCCAAAGCTCACAGCCTCTGTCAACTTCATACGGATGTGGGTTGGATGGTCTTTCATATTTTGGTTTTTATGCCAGTTCCAGTGGGTTAATTGACCCTAAATCTTTGAACGAAGAAGAAAGTGGAGCAACGTATGGGTCTGCCCCTATGATCTATTCATCATCTTCATTTTCTTCAAGTGGATCTAGGTTTGGGTTTCTTTCGTCATCTTCAGACTACGGGTGTGGGTTCAATGGTCTTTCAGCTCCTAATTCACTGGGGTGATGGCCATGGGCCGTCTATCCCCATAAGCTATTCCTCGTCATCTTCAATTGTACCTTGTGTATTGCCTCCCTCTTCCTCAATCGATTGCTCGCAGCCTATGGCAACTCCCCCAACCGGGTATGGGTTTGAGAGACGAGAGAGGGAGAGAGAAATGGGGTGAAGGTTCAAAAAATCGGGGAGATAGAAACGTCCGGGAGAGAGACGAGCAATGGAGATCCGGCGAGAGAGAGAGAGCTTCCTGCTGAAAACAGAGAGTGGTTGAGAGAGAGATCGATCAGGTCATAGAAGGGGGAAACAAAATAAAGAGCGGGGACTTGAATTTTCGTTGACTTCAACCGCACGATTCAGCTGATTTCTCGCTTAGGGGAGCCGGTTCCTATATTTTTTTTTCTCTGAAAGATTCTTGATCCAGCAGAGTCAATGCCTGTCATTGAACTTGTAGACCACCAGATAAGCATTCCAGCCACCAACAGTACTCAACATTTCTTTTCTGTAATACACAATTTCTGTAATACATGTCCGGTATCCATTCAACATGTCAGGTCAAGTACATGATCAGCATGTTTTGCGAATGTTCTGTTTTGAAAATGAATTAGGCAGAACTTGTTGGGCAGCATTTTGTGAAAATTGTTTCCAAAATGCAAAATTCACATAATCAGATTTGATGAAAAACAAATGAATCATTGATGTAGATCAATTTCAGCAATTGCAAGAAAAGAAGTAAGGTAAAAAGAATAGAAAAAAGTCAACAAATTGCACATGGGTTTTCAAGAAGATGTTATTAACTAATGACATATAATCAAGAATATCTAAATGGAGACGAGTCACGTTGGAGCGTAAAATCAAGGACACGCGTACCAAGTGAGTGCTCTGCACACTACTTCAATTTAGATTTTTTCCAAGTGTCATATATAATATAAAAGGCAACATAATATAAAAGGCCACGTAATAAGTAAGTGTGACCCAAAAAGCTTAAGTGCCTTAAATGGGTTGCAAATAATAGTTGCAGAAAGATTAGCGACATTAAAGACGACAGCATAGCAATAGAAGAGAATATTTACAACGGTTTAAAAGAGTCGCTAATAAGTACCATTCACGACGTTTTCTAAGCGTCGCGTCTAATGATTTATTTGCAACAGCATAATTGCGTCACCAATAATTCTTGTTTACGACAAATCAAAAGCGTAGTTAATAACTCAATAATGGCGACGCTCTTATAAAGTTGCAAACAATCTTAAATAATCTTCATCTTGTTACATTTGATTATTTGCAATGCAATAAAAGCGTCGCAAATGATAATTTTTAAGAATAAAAAATAGTTTCTAATATTTTCAAAAAATATTTTATTTTCATGTTTTGATACCCTTTCAATACAAATATAATCTCATCATCCATTCACATTACAATATTAAATATAAATTCACATTAATAAAAATATTTAATTAAGTGTACATACTAATCCACACTTTTTACATAAAGATAATTTAAACATAAAATAATAATACTAAATAACGAACAATCCGTGAGATAATGATAGATTATTGAATAATCATAAACAAATATTATTATTGATGCTCAAAGAAGTTGAGCTCCTATATAATAAAAGTAATGTCTCAGCAAAGACTCTTTACTAGAAGTCACCGGAATCATAAAAAGTTGAAAATCTCTATGCTTTCAAGAAAAATTTAGTATCTATCTCAAAAATTTAAAACAAATATGCGTTTTTGATACTTTACTGAATAAAGTTAAAGTGAAGTAAAACCTCTATTATCCAGACAAGAAAATGGATCATATCAAAAATACATAAATTCAAAATTCCCTCCTTTTAAAAAAAAAAAAAAGTTAAAAAACAACCTCATTTCTCCACTAAATAACAAAAAATCTCCTTTTAAACAAAAAGTCAAAAAGATTCTCCATCGAATAATTAAGAACAAAAGACCATCATAACCCCCTATATTTTATTCTCTTTTGATTTGATGTTTCACCTCACTTTACATCAATTCACCGTACATCCGAACACGCCTACGGTCATCACAATCATAGATCTCTAAGTAGCAATTGAGGTATAAAAATAACACTCCATCGATGTAAAAATATAAACTAAATTAATTCATTGATTGCCCCTCTTTTGCGCCATTATAGATTGCATCATAGCCTCCATATTCTTTCGTCACGCTCTCATGTCATCCATCCGAGCCTCCATTTATAGTCTATGACCTGCCATTTGAGCCTCTATTTGGTGTCTATAAGCCTTCATCTGAGCTTCCAACCGCTGCAACTGCTTAGCCAACTCCCGAACTTATTTTTTAGTTGTCGTGGACCTCTTAGTAAGCTCTTCCACCCACCGATTATTGTAAAGGCCTAACGAAGAGGATGGAGGGGACATCACGCCATGCCCAAAACCTCAAACATATCCAAGACTTGTACCCGACACTCATTTGCATATCCCATCCTCTTTCAATGGGGTAGAACCCTTTGGTCTGGGCTTCGACTGGAGTGCAACCATATTCTGTTACAAAAGTAAAAATTCACATAAATATTTAACAATGTACAAAAAAAAAAAGTAATCAGATGAAACTTTAGAAAAAGTATCCTTACATAGTGTAGCTGACACTCGAGAGTAGACCAACCCTTCTCTAGACTATAGAGTGTCTTATGCCACAATTCTATCTTACCGATTGGAGCATCACGCCATATAAATTCGAACACAATATTAAATTTAAAAAAAAAGTTAATGAATTAATACTTATTAAAATCATGAAGATATTCGACAAATGATTTTGAACCCGCACAGAGGGCTCACTTTAAGTAGCTATTGGTTTTCAGAATTTTTTTTACTAACTTTCTGCATTCAAGTTAATCAAATAGAAATGTCGTTAAGATTTTCTAAAAAAAATCATTTCTATGTAGGTAATGCAATTTAAAAAATAAAATTTCATCGGATAGTCTTCTGAACAAAACCTATTGCAGCACAACACACCCTCATAAGGTTTCTGGCATGCCGCAACATGATTGTCAACCCTTTTATAATGGACGTGCAATATATTCCTATAGTTCTTGAATGTTGATGCTAAATAATTATTAACAGCGTATCATAAAGATCTATATGAAATTTCTCCTACAAATAAGATGCATTCATAATAAGTTTGTTACGTATATTTTACAAGAAAGAGATTAACACTGGGGCCACAGGGGGTTTTTACCCGGCTTTGCCTCCTGGGCCCGCAGGGACTAGTCCGGCCCGAAGGGCTGGGGACACCCTGCGTCAGCAAAAAAAAAAAAAAAAACAAGAAAGAGATTACACAATTTTGCATCCAACTTTCAAATAACATAGCATATAAAATAAATGCGAAAAAAACAACTTTCAATAACTTAATTACCAAAATGCGATCATAAAATATATGCCTTTTTTCCTATTTAATTGTTAGCCAAGTGAAAAACGCAAGAGGAGCATACGTACGACAAATTATACCAACTTCAGTCTTAAATTGCTTAGCATACTTGCCAACCGGTCTTGATAGCCCTTCAGAGATTTCAATCCTTAGCTTCTGATTTGTATCATTAGTTTGCCTGGTAGGGAAGATATTTTTTGACCCCACACATCCTCTTCTAATGGAGGTCGAAGCTAAAAGGAAAAAGAAAATCATTAATAAAAAATATAAGATATTTAATAATTTTACAAAGGATATAACTCATAGTGTTGATCTTACCAACGCTACTCATAGAAGTGCCTTGTATATGTGACTCTGTCTCAAGCGTCGAATCAGATATTGAAGCATCCTGTACATGCGCACTTGTTTGCCTACTTCTTGTTGCCATAACTATAAACAAAAATAGATAGAAATATTTCCAATGAATATAGGTAAAGCTCATTCCAAGTAATTAACAATTAATTCAAAAGCAATAAAAACCACATGCGAATTAAACTTTAAAAAAATAGTGAAATACACTTTTAACCCCTACTATATAATTAAGAACTAAGGCTCAAGATTCATTAACAAAGCTGAATGGAGAAAAGGATTCATGTAGCTACCTGCAATTGTTGGAACATAATGCTTTATTGTGGAAAATAAATGAAATAAAAATTAAGAATCTATATCAGTATCATTAGTCGCCATTTGCTCTTCTTCAACAGTACAATAGTCCATCAAAGTATCATCTTCTGCATAACCTTCATCATTATTAATGAAACGAGCATGTGTCTAATCTGACTCCACATTGATGACAACAACATTAGCATCAACTTCATATGCATCAACGTCCGTTCTATTTAGAGATATAATGATTCAACTTCCTCATCATTTTCTTCATTGTCCATTAATTCATTAAGTTTGATGATGTTGAACAATCCCATCAACTTCTAATTGCTCCTCTTGTTGGAATGCATCACCCCCAATCGAATCTTTTTCATCATCGTCTACCTCTGAAACATCATGGACATTTCTTGGCTTTATCATTTGGACAACTTGCAAATCGCCTCTAAGTTTGTTGTTCTTGAGATAAAAGACTTGTATGGCTTGAGACACTAGCACATAAGGATCATTTTCATAGCACGTTTAAGATTCAATTGGTAGTCCACGTCGCCTCTGAACAACGAACGCCCACAGGATCTATTCTGTGTGGTACCACACACTATGGGGTTCTTTTTCTTGCACAGGGGCCAATTAACGGGATTTTTCCCGTAAAATTCTCTTTAACGAAATCATAGAAAAAATCAAAATACATGCAAGCTTTCTACGTGTTTACTATGCCGTGGAGCTAAGAAAAAGGAAGAAGATTCGCAAATGAGTAATACAACAAAACCCTCATCGATATTCCGCGTGTGGGCCACAATGAGTCAATGAAGGAGAAAAGAACAAAGATGCCAAAATGTGCTTCCATTAGATGAAATGTGATTTTTAAAAAATGCAAACAATCATTATCTTGTATGAGATATGGGACCACCTAGGGAAGAATAGAGCATCACATCAATGGAGGAGAATAGAGGAACAAGAGGAAGAAAAGGGCAAAACCCGTGTCATGGGTCTTATAGAGAGAGGAAGGAAAATTGAATAGGCCCCTAGAACCACTCCGGAACATAATAAACTTTGAGGGCCTTTTTGGTCTCCAAAGGGTCTTAGGGGATTTGTCCAATAAAAATAAAAATACAAAATATTAAAAAAACATTTATTTGTTAGAAAAGAAATGTGGATATCACAATTAGCTCTTCCCACTCTTAACAGGTAAGCCACGATTTCATGTTTAAATTATCAGTAATTTCAATTACCAACCTTTATAAAAATTGAAATATTTAAGCAAACAATGTTTAAAAAATCATTAGCACTGGAAAACTAAAAAAAATGTATTTACCTGCTTTCTTATACCACCTAGTCCTTGTTGCAGTTGCGATGTCAAAATGAAAGCTCCTTGGTTTATATATAGCTTCCATATCCTTCCTATTTATATAAATAAGAAATAAAACTGAGTTATATGACAAGTAAGAGAAAAAATCAGTAATGAAAAAAAAAAATAAAAAATAAAAAACTCCATTTCAAAAGTAGAAAGAACATATGATGCGATCAAAGAAAACCATAGTAATCCCACCACATTAACAAGGAAGAACCATTTCTTGCTTTGAGTTCACAGATAAACCCAAACACCATAATTGATGCAGAAAGGTCATTAATGACTCGAATGAGCATAAGCAAATTCAATGGGCAGACCGTAGACCATTTATAAGTGTAGAGAAAATGCAGCTCATTCGCCATTTATCCTTTGTTTTAATTTATATTGTGAAAACAGCCCGAAAAAGGCAACTCAAATTCATCAATACAATATATATAGAAAAATATTTTATTTTTCCAAAAACAGGATTATATATTTTGTCCAACTTTGTTGAAAGAAGAGCCCAACAAAATGGAGCACCTAAAGGGCGAGTGAATGGGTAAGAATGCAATATCTAGGATACCCATAAACTACTATGAAGAAAATATTATGGAAGGTTAGGTTCATAGGTGGCCCACTTGTTTTTGGTTGTGCAAAATGACCTCATTAGTCTACTCTATTTTCTTTTCTAAAGCTAGAAAAATAGGGAAAGATGATATTCGACAATAAGTAATTAGATGAAACTTTAGAAAAAGTATCCTAACATAGTGTAGCCGAGACTTGGGAGTAGACCAACCCCTCTCTAGTATAGTGCCTTATTCCATAATTCTATCCAGCCGATTGGAGCATCACGCTGTACAAATTCGAACACAATATTAAATTTAAAAAAAAGAAGTTAAAGAATCATTACTTATTAAAATATTAGAATTACTAATACCGTCTCATGAAGATATTCGACAAATGATTTTGAACCCGCACAATGGTTCACTTTAAGTAGCTGTCGGTTTTCAGAATTTTTTTTACTAACTTTCTGCATTCAAGTTAATCAAATAGAAAATAGAAATGTCGTTAAGATTTTCTACAAAAAATCATTTCTATGTAGGTAAAGCAGTTTAAAAAATAAAATTTCACCTGAAAGTCTTCTGAACAAAACCTATTGCAGCACAACACACCCTCATAAGGTTTCTGACATGCTACCACGTGATTGTCAACCCTCTTATAATGGACGTGCAATATGTTCCTATAGTTCCTGAATGTTGATGCTAAATAATTGTTAACAATGCTTTTCAATCGTAGATCATAAAGATCTATATCAAATTTCTCCTACAAATAAGATGCATTCATAATAGGGGAATGTTCATATGCATCTTTCCCTCATCATAGGGTGAAGGATACTCCCCCTTTTGCACATGAAAAGTGCATTTTGTACTTGAAAATTTCCAAATAGGGAAGTGTCCCTCACCATAGGCCAGTGCGGAGCTCGGTAGTGCTGAGCTCGGCAGTGCGGAGCTCGGTAGTGCTGAGCTCGGCCATCAAGGCACAGAGACGCTCTGCAACTCCAGAATTTCGGTTTCCTTCTTCAACCAGAGTTCAACCAATCTCATCTAAACTCCACAAAACATCTAGAAATAAGAAGAGCACTCCAATATACACCCAACCATCCAAACCACGGGCCATTGATCTTCCAAATGAGATTAACCCATCCATCAATGGCCGATCGTCAGAGAATCAAAGACAGTAAACATACATTCTATATTAAATAAGCATATTGCACTTGCCTTGATCAATTGCAAGAAGGAAATGAAAGAGAAAACAGAGATCCAATCCGGTAAAAGACAGTCCCAGCTCTATGGTATCCCAAACACACGATCAGCCCCAAAATCTCTGATCTATAGAGATTTCTACTCCTACACCCATTCCCACAAGAGAACTCCTATAAGGAACGAGATCGAGAGAGAGAAAGAGAATTTTCTAATGGAATTGAACTGGAAGGGGGTATTCACCTGATTTGAAGGAAGGGAAAGGGATGACTGATGTGGAGAGAAAGAAACCCCAATATAAATTGCAGTCACAGGTTGGTAGTGGCTTTCTTCTTCATAGAACTCGTACAGAGAGAACGAGAGAAAGAGAGAGATGAAAAGGAGATGGGGAAATTGGAGGGAATTAAGAGATCATTTGAGGGAAAATGGGGAAGAGAGAAAAGAGGGAAATGAGAGAGATGAGCAGTAGCCTTCGTTTGGGAATGGGGGTTTGTTTATATAGGTTGGGTTTTAGGGCTAGGGACTAAAATACCTTTTTAGTTTAAATAGGATTAGGGTTATGGTAGAGGGTATTTTGATCTTTGGGTGGGTTCTAGAAGATTCTTTAGTGGACAACCCCCTATGGTAATTACTAATTTCTAGCTAGGGCCTCTAACAAACTAACTCACTCTAAAATTAACAAAAGACACCCTATTGACTCTACTAATTACACAACTAGACTAATCCTAGGAAAATACATAATTACCCTTAACTAAACCCCATAATTAGTATAATTAAAATACTTAGGCTAATACATAGTATTCAAATTCAAACTGAGGGCCCACCAGGGGTGGAGCCTCACATTCCTCCCTCCTTAAAGACATTTGGTCCCCAAATGTAAAAGCAAGGTAAAAACATACCTGCAGTAGAAGATGTGGATAATCTCTCGCCACTTGATTGCGTAGCTCCCAAGTAGCCTCAGCTGGGGTGTGATGCTCCCACTAAACCTTCACAAACTGAATGATCTGGTTCCAAAGCACCTTCTCCTTGGTGTAGATGACGGCGACTGGCTTGGCGATAGTAGGATGTGTCGGGCTGGATGTCGAGCGGCTGGTGATGCAGAATGCAGGTAAGGTCCTCCACATATTTCCTCAACATCGAGACGTGGAAGACGTCGTGCACACCCGATAACTCTGCTGGCAACTGAAGTCTGTAGGCGACGTCTCCGATTCTAACCTTGATCTCAAAGGGTCCGACGTACCTCCGTGCTAACTTGCCCTTCTCGCCGAATCTGAGGGTGCCTCGAACTGGGGAAACCTTTAAGAATACACGGTCTCCCTTCTGAAACTCAAGTGGTCTGCGCCGGTTGTCTGCATAGCTTTTCTGTCGACTGCGGCTAATCTTCAGGTTCTCCACAATCTGGTGGATCTTCTCACTGGTGTCGCCGACGATAGACGGTCCATGGAAACTCCTGACACCAACTTCCTCCCAACAGACTGGGGTCTTGCACTTCCTGCCGTACAACGCTTTGAACGGTGCCATCTTGATGCTCGAGTGAATAGGTACTGCAAGCTGCGATGATCCGAACGGACTTCGAACTTCTCTCCGTAGAGGTAGTGCCGCCACATCTTCAATGCAAGCACGACTGCTGCAAGCTCTAGATCGTGAGTAGCATACTTCTTCTCGTGTTCCTTCAGCTGGCGTGATCCATAGGCAATGACTTTGCCCTCCTGCATCAAAACACAACCAAGGCCGGTCCCTGAAGCATCGATGAAGGCAACTCATCAGTCTCTCCTTCAGCTCTTGGAAGCTGTTCTCACAAGCATCTGTGCAGACGAACGGTACATCCTTCCTTGTCAGCTTGGTCAAAGGTGCTGAAATCGAAGAGAAGCTCTTGACGAATCTGCGGTAGTAGCCTGCCAAGCCAAGGAAACTCCGAATTTCTGTGACATTCTTCGGTCTCCCCCAATTCACCACTGCCACTATCTTCGCTGGATCCACTGCTAGGCCGTCTTTGGAGATGATATGTCCGAGGAAAACTACCTGCTCTAACCAGAACTCGCACTTGCTGAGCTTCGCGTATAGCTGGTTGTCGCGCAACAACTGTAGAGACGTCCTCAAATGCTGCTCGTGCTCCTCTCTAGACTTGGAGTAGACCAACACATCGTCGATGAACACCACTGTGAAGCTGTCGAGGTACGGGGCGAAGATCTTGTTCATCAAAGCCATGAACACTGCCGGCGCATTCGTCATCCCGAACGGCATCACAAGGAACTCATAGTGCCCGTAGCGAGTACGAAACGCCGTCTTCTGCACATCCTGTTCTCTGACTCGCAGCTGATGATATCCCGATCTCAGGTCCACCTTCGAAAAGTACTGCGCTCCCTGAAGCTGGTCGAAGAGCTCGTCGATCCGGGGAAGAGGATACTTGTTCTTCACTATTGCCTGGTTCAGCTGCCTGTAATCGATGCACATCCTCATCGACCCATCCTTCTTCTTCACGAAAAGCACAGGTGCTCCCCAAGGTGACATGCTCGATCTGATGAAGCCCTTGTCTATCAACTCTTGCAACTGGGTCTTCAACTCTCGCAGCTCTATTGGAGCCATGCGGTAAGGAGCTCTAGAAATCGGTGCGGTGCCTGGCACAAGCTCAATGGTGAAGTCGATCTCTCTAACTGGAGGCAATCCTAGGATCTCGTCCGGAAACACATCTGAAAACTCACAAACAACTGGGATCTCCTCGACTCTCTTGGACTTCTTGTCCTCTGAGATGAATGCGATATAGGCCTCGCAACCTGATCTCACTAGCCTCTCTGCCTCAGTGCTGAAATCAACCTGGTACTGTGTGGCTTCTTCTCGCCTACAAACTCGATCGTGTCATCTGAACCGTCGATGGTGAGTCTGACTGTCTTCTCGAAGCAATCCATCACCACTCGGTATCTGGCCAACCAATCCATTCCCAAGATAACGTCGAAGTCATGCATGGGTAACACGATCAAATCTGCAAACATAATGCACTCCCCGATCTGCACTCAGCGTCTGGGGTGGTAAGTCTGACACACTACCCTCTTGCCTACGGGCGTAGACACAACTAGCGCGCAAGGCAACTCCTCTCCTACCTCACCAAGAACTAAAGCAAAAGCAGGAAGACACATAGGAATGTGTCGCACCAGGATCAAACAATACTCTAGCAATTTGATCACAGATAGAAAGAGTACCTTCGACGACGTTCCCTGCAGCTTCGGCCTCCTCATGTGTGAGTGCAAATGCCTGACCTGCGGCCTGAGGTCTCTGCTGCTGTCCATAGGGTCTCTGGTGACGCCCTCGCTGGTAGTGCTGTCCTCTGGGCTGCTGGGGTCCACGTACCTGCTGCTGAGGTGGCTGAGGTACCGGTGCAATCCGCGGAACAGGTGGAGCCGGGGCTGGAGCTCTAGGAGGTGCTGGGAGCTGGAGTATCTGGGGCTAACCTCCTCGTAGTGGGCAAACTCTAGAGATGTGCCTTGGCTCCCTGCAGTCATAGCACACTCTAGGCCCACGCTGCTGCTGCTGCTGATGCTGACGCTGAGGATACTGCCCAGCTGGCCTCTGCCTCTGGAATGGCTGCTACTGTAGGGGCACGGGCTGCGGTCTGGCCAGAGCAACCCGGACCCGTCTCTGCTGCTAACTGGCCTCAATCCGTTGCAGTCGCTCCTCTGCCCAATAAGCCCTCCTCAAAGCCTCCTCAAAAGTGTGAATCTCAATGCAAGACATGTTGAGCTGGATCTCATCTCTCAGTCCCTCGACGAACCGCCGAATCCTCTCTGACTCAGGAGTGACCCGAGCCTCTACAAAGCGAGAGAGCTGGGTGAAGCGAACCTCATACTGGTAGACAGTCATGCTGCCCTGCACCAGTGCCTGGAACTCTCGCAGCTTGCTGTCTCTAACATGAGCTGGTATGAACTTCCGGAGGAAGTCTGCTCTAAAGGCTGTCCAAGCAATCTCGTCTCCAATCACCTCAAAATGGCGCTGGACTGTCCTCCACCAGTCCTCCGCGACTCCCCGGAACATGTAAGCAGCTAGCTGCACCCTCTGCTGGCCGGTGCACTCAAAGACTCTGAAGATCTTCTCCATTCGTACGATCCAGTCATTGGCCACTAGCGGATCATCTGCGCCAGTGAACTCAAGGTGGTCCCCTCTTGAGGAACCTCTCAAAGATGATATTCGGGTCTGCCTCCCGAACAGGTGCCGCTGCTATACCTGGCTGAGCCACCCTCTCAATGACATCCAGGACTTGCAACTGAAACTGTGCAAAGTCCTCGGCCTGCTGCTGCTGCGCCGTAACCTGAGCCTCCTGAGAAACAAGGAAGGCCTGTAGGAATCTCTGGTAACGCTGCTCGAAGTCGGGCTGGCCACCGACTGCTGGTATCACATGTGGTGGAGAACCTTCTCCAGACATCTGTCAAGAGAAAGGAATTGGGTTAGTTCAAGTCCAACACTTAGGACTACATTGATTCTACCCGATCCATCGTCCTTACACGTATCCCCACACTGAAATCCTCACTACGTCCTAAAGTTTCACATATATTTTACTGGAAACATATTACTTAATCTTTCATCCAACTTTCAAATAACATAGTATACAAAATAAAAGCAAAAAACAAAACTTTCAATAACTTAATTACCAAAATGCAATCATAAAATATTTGCCTCTATTCCTGTTAACTTGGCCAACTGAGCTACCACTCGTTAGTTAACCCTCGAACTGACAATTAAGGAATGCCTTTAAAATTAAGCAGAATAGTTCTGTAGCTAAGCAATCAAGATATGATGGCCACACCTACCAAATATCAAAGTCACCAGTTTACAAATAAGGAAAAAATAAAAAGGGAAAAACTCTAGCAAGAGTGACAATCACAAGCAACAAATGACAATCACAAGCCTCCTGTTTGTTATCGAGCATAACGAGGGAACCACATCCCATACATACAAATCGGAACCCAATAATTCAAAACAATACATGAACAAAGAAAGAATACAAACTTTCCTTTCAAGTAACATAAACTCAAAACTCAAAGACCTCTCTCACTCTGCATCACATATGGAAACGAGAACCTGTGATGATAAAACATGCAACATGAAAGCCCGAAAGAAGAGAAAGGAATGCCAGACTGTATCAGTGTTACTGTTTGCTGGTATTGGTGTCTTGGTCTTAATCCATGTGTGTATTGTGGGGAGGGCTTTCAGGAGAGGGTTGATTTCTGCTAACAGAGTGGAGAGGGGCAGTCAAAGAAGCATGGGCATGTCCAAAAATATCTGCACTACACCAATCTCTAAGCTCTAAGCAGGTACCCACATATTTTAGTAAGCTTCAATTGAATCTCCTAATTGGGCATTGCTACCTAATGGGAGACTAATGAAAATGTCTACATGCACATACAAACAGAAAGGTTATTATTCTATTCCACAACGTAATTTACCCTTAATTAGAGATAGTAATTGTTTTTTTAAGTATTTTTCATTGTTCTCATTCTTTCTAACAATCCAACTTCTCTCCCAATTAATTCAACATGCAAATAAATACCAAATTGAAAATAGTAGTCATATACAAACCTAGAGAAGTCGCATCCTGAGCTCCACCAGAGGTGTCATCCCCACCAACAGCGATACCTGGATCCCCACCAACAGCGATACTTGAATCTATGCCTACACGCTCAGCTAACTGGAGGACTAAGCCCTCAAGGAAAATGGTTCTCTTGGAAAACTCCGCTACCTGCTGCCGCAATTGAAGTACCTCAGAATCAGGGCCCGTCTGATTATAGGTTGAAGCTGAAGTGGACTTCGTGTGAATGCCAAAACCCTTAAGGTATCCCGATCTCTACCCAAGCACCTTAACGGATATATGTTCCTCGGTCATCGGAGATGTGATAGAGGATTGGGATTGTTCGGCCCTCACTCATACTAATTTCTCTTGCCATTTTAAACATGTAAAAATTAAATAAAGTGAGTTTAACATATGTATAAAGTATATTTGTATTGATATATAGTGCATAAACCAAAGTCATAAAAAAACCTCCAAAAGGATCTTGAAAGATTCAAAAGAGTAAAAAGCCAAGAAATCATATAGTAAGAAATTGTGTACTATAATAGATATAAAAAAAGTCAAGGAAGAATGAAAGAATTGTACTATTCTGTGTATACTATTATGAGCCCATTTGCAAGTGAATCCATTTTTCTTTGTTTTTGTTAGTTCAATATATATATCCAAACACACCTGAAATGCCTAACATGTTTGATGTGTTGGCATATATGTGTTATGACTTTATCAAACTGGCAAATTGGCCCAAACCACATGAGCAAACTACAAAAATAAAAATTGATAGTTTGAAGATCACCAAACTTCCTCAAATATGTGGATTCATTTTTTAACACATGAAAAATCATATAAGGACTCTTTACAGATTGCATGCTCCAGTTAAGCATGGCTCAGCTTCTCTAGCCAAGAAGCCCCTTCCCTCCCTAGGGAAAATCCCAGGTGCAGATAAACAGCCCCAAGAGAACAGCTCAGTTCCAATGAAGACAAGATGCTCTACTCTAGGTTATAAAAATGTTTGCATGAATCAGCAGTTCGCTAGCTATGGCTGTATCAATCAACTCTAATACAACTGATGTGGCAGGAAGGGAAGAAGATAAGCCTCAAAATTAATGTCCAAGCTAAAGCTTAAGTTCTCACATGTTCAATTGAGTCACTGCTCATCACCAATAGAATTCAACACCAATTTAAGGAATCAACAAAAACCGAAGCAATCAATGTATTAAATCAATGGGATTACAATTTACAACTTTACAAGTGTATATAGAGGATTGGACATCCTCTCCTTATGGTGTTCGCGCTAGGACTCTTCTACAACACAACCACTAGTTCAAGTCTGTCTCTTTGACTACCTCAAAGACTAAACATAAACTCAAACTGGTGACCATATGGTACCTTATAAGTAAATGGCGCTATTACATTTTCAAATCATGTTAATTGCACAATCCTAGACTCATTGAATAGGTAACTGAATAACTCACCAAACACACCTACTGTCTTGTCATTCAAACACCATTTAACTCACGAAATTTGCTGTTGGCGAAAAAAACTCATGGAATTTGCTCAATTAAAAGAGGGATTACACATGCGGTGCTTATTTCAAAACATAAGAGACATGAATGGGTCCCCATGTTGGATGTGTGCAGCTCTCTTCAGGTTTGATCTGATGGAACCTTTGCCCCAGATTCATCACATTGCTAACAATCGTTGTGCTTGTAGTGATTGAAAATCCGAACTACCACCTAATTTCACTTGTTAAAATTTGGCCAAATGATAATTTTATCCTAGGCCCCATATACCGTTTGATTAAGAAAAAGAGGCATACGCAATCAACGAAAGGGAGATAACCCTTTGCAGGCTACTGACGTGGCTTACTCTGGAGCCAAAGTTTAGACTTTTTTCCCAACTAACATCCAACTTTAAGGAGAAAGGCAAGCTCATCCCATCAGGATTGATTTGACTGAAAGGAAGTATTGTTACAATTTATCAAACGCCAGATAATGAAGAAATAGACATAATCGATTATGGAGCTTCTAAAACCATTACTGCAATTGGGATTGAGTGGAACTACAAAAAAAAAAATTTAAAAGTAAAAAAAAAGTGTGTGGTGGGTGGGTGGGTGGGTGGGTGTGTGGGTGGGGGGGGGGGGGGGGGGGGGCGGCTAAACCACTCTCTCTTCCCTACCCTTTACTGTGTGCGTGCGCACTTGTGTGCGCATAAGAATGAGGAATTCTCTCTTTCCAGTGAATAATACATGCTATAGATTGTAAAGACATGACCTAAGGAATCGATATCCATTCAAAAAGCGCACTCACTACCCAAATAGTAGGAGCCATCCATAGCTGTATATCTCTCAAATGATTCTGTACTAGCCCTTCCATGTCCCTAAGGCCCCAGTTGAATGCAGAGAAAAGTAAAAAGGCGAAATTCCTTTCTCTAGTAAAATACATTTCCTCCGATTTGGATCTACATAGAAAGAAAAGCAATTCCCCTCCTAACTAACTTTCACAAAAGCTTTGCTCCAGTTAAGGGTGGAGAAAACTCCCTTCTCTCTACTAAAATTAAAATTCTCATTAATAAAAACTAACATCTAACTACTTAAATCATTTTCATTTCTTTTTAAAATGGTTTCTCCAACATAGTTTTCTCTGTTCAAATCCAAACACAATGGAGAATCACAACTCCTAAAAAAATGTGCTTCTCCACAAGGGATTCTCAACTCCTAATGGGGGATTCTTCACTTGTCTTTTCTCTAAATCCAAAAGCACCCTTAAGTATTACAAATAAACATCACAAAAAATTCAGCAGTTTCTCTCCAACAAAAAGATTCCAACTATATACAATAAAACTAAGCTGACACCCACACAAAATGAAACATTGAGGGATATAAAAGCAACCCAAGTTCAGTTTTTTCCCCAATAACATTCATGGACCATTAGAAACCTTGCAAAAACAACAACAACAACAAAAACCCGATCGAGAGAAAAACCATCATTGTTATTTCCATGCCAAGACGAAATCGTACATGAAACTAATCCCCAAACAAATATGAGAAAACCCCAAATGATTTCTCAAGCTCACAGAAATCCAGGTATGCAAAAGAAAGCAAATTGTTCGAAAAGAAGTAAAAGAAGGGTGATATCAACATGATTGGCATATCCAGTTTTCTCTCTGGTATTGGAAACTACAGGGGAATCAAAACCAGAGAATCATGACAAAGAGAAAAAGAGAAAACTACGGGGGATTGATTTGACTAAAAGGAAGTATTGTATTACCTGTGAGTGTGAGTCTAGCTGCGAGAGAGGGATGGAGAGGATGCACTGGCAAGGGAGACTGTGAGCGTGAGAGAGAGATGTTGAGGGAGACGAGAGAGGCGCAGAGGTGAGGGATGTGCAGCGTTCAGCAAGGGTGGTGCTCGGCGCTGGGAGACGGACGGATCGAGGGAGATGGGGATCGTGGCTTCTCTGTGCTAGGTAGTGATGGAGAGGATGGCGGGCGAGAGAGGGATGGGTCAGAGAGATGAGGGATGGAGGCGAGATGGGCCATGGTCCGCACGCTCGGGGGCTGCACAAGGCGGAGATGGCGACGGGTGGCTGGCGCTGCGTGCGTTGAGAGAGATGCGCGAGGATGTGAGAGGGACCGAGAGGGAGGGATGCAGAGGGCAAGGGCGATTTGAGGGAGATGCAAAAGGGGTTTTGAGATGGGTCAGTTTTTTTTTTTTTTTTTTTTTTTTTTTTGTATAAAGGAGATTAGTCGATTGAGAATTTTTATGCGTTTGGGGTTGTAGTAATAAAATCCTGGCGCGAATAGTGCGCCAGCAAAAACAATTATAAGATTGGGATATTAATAATAATCATCCCGGCGAGAATAGTGCGCCGGCAAAAATAATATTGAAAATATATTGGAAAATAAATTTCCTAAATAAAGGCGCGATTTCCCTCCGAGTTGGCAGGTGAAATTTATCGACGAACTACCCAGATCGCAGGCAAAAATATTACCTTTGCTGGCGAAAAAAAAATCACCGGCAAAAATACTACCTTCGCCGGCGAAAAAAAAATCACCAGGAAAAATCGAACCTTTGCCGGCGAAACAATGTCGCTGGGAAAACTGTATCTTTTCCTAGCGAAATAAGCTTTTGCACCGGCAAAAGTTATACTTTTCCCGACGTTTAATTATTGCGCCGGAAAAAAACGCCGGTAAAAGTGCAAATTCTTGTAGTGGCCGAACACCCACAGGACCTATTCTGTGTTGTCCAACACTCTATGGGGTTCTTTTTCTTACACGGGGCCACCTAATGGGATTTTTTCTGTAAAATCCTCTTTAACGAAATCATAGCAAAACTCAAAATACATGCAAGCTTTCTACGTGTTTACTATGCCGTGGAGCTACAATAGAGGAAGAAGATTCGCAAATGAGTAATACAACAAAACCCTCATCGATATTCCGCATGTGGGCCACAATGAAGGAGAAAAGAACAAAGATGACAAAATGTGCTTCAATTGGATGAGATGTGATTTAAAAAAAAAATGCAAACAATCGTTATCTTGTGATGAGTCAGGCCCAAATGACCCAACCCATGAGGATGAAGCTCAGGTCCAAGCCCACGAAGAGACCAAGTCAGGGCAGCCACGTTGCTTCGGAAGCAGTCCCGCTCCTACCAGGTCCTGCGGAGAAATATCTCACCTGCCTCGTCCAGCGCGAGGGCAGTTCGAGGGCTCCGAGAGCGAACGTTGCTAAAGAGTCGTCCTCATCTGTTAGGGGAGGACTATAAATCGAGGAGCCCCACCAGCACTTGGGGGCAATTGATGTCTTCCCATTTTTCTACTCTTGTATTCCTCTAGCTTGTAATCCCAACTCATTGAGGAAGTAAAATACCATAGGCAACCTCTGCCTTTATGAAGTGGATGTAGGTCACACAGACCGAACCACTATAAATTCCCTTTCTCTCTCTCATTTATTTACCGCATTTATTACTGCATCTACTACTTGACCGGTGGTGTCCGAAACCCAATTTTGGCATCATCAGTTTGGCGCCGTCTGTGGGAACCGAACAAAAGTTCTCATCCTTTTTTTCAAAATTATGGTGATCACCACTAGATCGACAAGACGAGCAGAGGGCGAGGGTAACCTTCCACCAATCACTCCTACCCCGAATGCTCCTGCTCCCACTCCTCAGCAGATGTTGGAGACCATGCAACAGCTAGTAGCCCAAAACCAGCAGATCTTACAACTCGTGCTGGCAAGGCAAGGAGGAGCACAATTTGGAGGGTACCACAAGGAGCATCGCCCAGGGACTTCCAAGAGCTCCACGCCGGGGAGCTCCCCATCTGGGCGCCCATCCTCAGGGCGGCGCCCAAGGAGTTCCCCAGGGCGCCCATCCTCCGGGCGGCGCCCAGGGAGCTCCCCATCTGGGCGCCCATCCTCAGGGCGGCGCCCAGGGAGTTCCCCAGGGCGCCCATCCTCTGGGCGGTGCCCAGGGAGTTCCCCAGGGCGCCCAGGGACCACATCCTCACCTTCTTCTAATGGAGAGGATCCTCATTTCCAAGAAGGGGACAGTGAAAACCAAAGCATGGAGGAGAAAAAGAGTCCCCTGCCCTCTAATCATTCTCAAAGTTGTCCTCGGCATCACCATCATCATCGACGTCATCAGAGCTGCCACTACAATCATCAAACGCCTCAGTCGGCACGAAGCCTAAGAGGTCAATATTTGGGAAAGCAGTTCTCTCATGTACCGCCCCAATTACTATCTCCACAACGGTCTCTTTGAGCGAAGCCCTCTCGCGGGTCTTCAGAAGCTTACCTCATTTGAGCGAAGCCCTCTCGCGGGTCTTCAGAAGCTCACCTCACTGAGCGAAGCCCTCTCGCGGGTCTTCAGAAGCTCAGCCTCACTGAGCGAAGCCCTCTCAAGGTCCTTCACAAGCTCAGCCTCTGCCTTGGCCGCCCTCTCTTAGGCTGCTAAGGGTTCGGTCTCGAGCCTAGTCGCCCTCTCGCGGGCCGCGAAAAGATCAGCCTCGGAAGCCTTCCAGCTAGCGCAGCCCTCTCCTCGGCCTGAGAAGCTCTCTCATTTTCCACGCTGCAGCGACTACGCCCACGCCCGCTGCTGCAGCCCAGGATCTGGAGCAATTTTTCTAGCAAGTTGCGGGCTCATCTTCTTCTTCTGGGATGACCCATCAGAAGTTACTGAGGCGCAGAGTCTTGGAATTTACATATGCTAAGGGATATATCATACGCTTCGCATAGGGGGTCCGGAAAAAAAAATGATACGTAACGGCCGCCACGGGACCAGGGGACTCACTCCCCCGGGCGCCCAGGAGCTTCACTCCCCCGGGCGCCCAGGCCATCTCTCCTTGGGCGCCCAGGCTTCTCCGGTTCCGAAGCTCGCCCAGACCAGGATTAAAACCAGAAAAGAGAAAAAAGATTTTGGAGGGAGAAGAGACCTGAATCTACCAATGCCCCCTTTCAAAAAATTATTTGGGCACGGGGCATTGAGGGGCAAATGATGAGTCAGGCCCAAATGACCCAACCCATGAGGATGAAGCTCAGGTCCAAGCCCACGAAGAGACCAAGTCAGGGCAGCCACGTTGCTTCGGAAGCAGTCCCGCTCCTAACCAAGTCCTGCGGAGAAATATCTCACCTGCCTCGTCCAGCGCGAGGGCAGTTCGAGGGCTCCAAGGGCGAACGTTGCTGAAGAGTCGTCCCCATCTGTTAGGGGAGGACTATAAATCGAGGAGCCCCACCAGCACTTGGGGGCAATTTGATGTCTTCCCATTTTTCTACTCTTGTATTCCTCTAGCTTGTAATCCCAACTCATTGAGGAAGTAAAATACCACAGGCAACCTCAGCCTTTATGAAGTGGATGTAGGTCACACAGACCGAACCACTATAAATTCCCTTTCTCTCTCTCATTTATTTACCGCATTTATCACTGCATCTATTACTTGACCGGTGGTGTCCGAAACCCAATTTTGGCATCATCATCTTGTATGAGATATGGGACCACCTAGGCGAGAATAGAGCATCACAATCGATGGAGGAGAATAGAGGAGCAAGAGGAAGAAAAGGGCAAAACCCGTCTCATGGGTCTAATAGAAAGAGGAAGGAAAATCGAATAGGGTCCCTCGAACCACTCCGGAGCATAATAAACTTTGAGGGCCTTTTTGGTCTCCAATGGGTCTTAGGGGATTTTTCCAATAAAAATAAAAATACAAAATATTAAAAAAAAACATTTCTTTGTTGGAAAAGAAATGTGGATATATCACAATTAGCTCTTCCTACGCCTAACAGGTAAGCCTCAATTTCATGTTTAAATTTTCAGTAATTTCAATTACCAACCTTTATAAAAATGGTAATATTTAAGCAAACAATGTTTAAAAAATCATTAGCACTGTAAAACTAAAAATAATGTATTTACCTGCTTTCCTATACCACCTAGTCCTTGTTGCAGTTGCGATGTCAAAATGAAAGCGCCTTGGTTTATATATAGCTTCCACATCCTTCCTATTTATATAAATAAGAAATAAAACTGAATTATATGACAAATAAGAGAAAAAATCAGTAATGATAAAAAAAAAAAAAAAAACACTCTATTTCAAAAGTAGAAAGAACATATGATGCGATCAAAGAAAACCATAGTAATCCCGCCACATTAACAAGGAAGAACCATTTCCTACTTTGAGTTCACAGATAAACCCAAACACCATAATTGATGCAGAAAGGTCATTAATGACTCGAATGAGCATAAGCAAATTCAATGGGTAGACCGTAGACCATTTATACGTGTAGAGAAAATGCAGCTCATTCTGTCTGCCATTTATCCTTTGTTTTAATTTATATTGTGAAAACAGCACGAAAAAGGCAACTCAAACTCATCAATACAATATAAATATAGAAATATAAATTTTTTTTCAAAAACAGGATTATATATTTTGTCCAGCTTTGTTGAAAAAAGAGCCCAACAAAATGGAGCACCTGAAGGGCGAGTGAATGGGTAAGATTGCAATATCTAGGATAACCAAAAACTACCATGAAGAAAATATTTTGGAAGGTCTGGTTGATAGGTGGCCCACTTGTTTTTGGTTGTGCAAAAAGACCTCATTAGTCTAGTCTATTTTATTTTCTAAAGCTAGTAAATACCTAGTTTATCAAGTTTATTTATCAAGTTTAAGGGAATGATGATATTCCACAATATCCTTGTTTGTAAAAGCTAAAGTTATATCAGGCTAAAAATTAGATAAAAGATAAATAGATCATGATAGAATGGAAAATTGCCCAATCCAGCTTTAACTTTCATGAATCAAATCCACAACCAAACTTGAATCTCATCAAGAGCATCAAGAGTGACAATATCGAATTGAAAGGGTTTGATCTTTGGAAAACGAGAAGGGAAATTCACGCAAAGTTGAAAGGGTCGGTATGCCAAGTAAAAATCGCAAACCCATAAATATATCGGACAAGAAAATGTAAGGGCACTATTTTCAGAAATTAGATGAGAATGCTGATGTAGACGTTTACACCAATTTCAAAGGTTACATCTCCAAAACGCACGGAATCTGGTAAGTGAGTATAAGAAATCTGTATTTTCAATAGACATAAATATAAAGAGAAACAGGAGAAGTACCATGCAGCGTGTACTACCTTCCGGAAATCCAAATCGTTCATATACTCACCCATTCTACCAAACACCACACACAAAAAAAAAAGAGTAAAGCCATCGTAAGTAAAATCCACTGCTCTATCTAATGGGCGGCCATCTGAAATTAATCTCAAGGTTAATAAAATGGAAGTTAGGAGGATATCTAAAGTTAAGATTTTCGGAAGGTGCTCAAGCCCCACTACATTTGAGTCTTGCCCAGCCACGAAATGAAAGGGCAGAAAGCCGATTTTGTTATCCATGCCAGTTTATGAGAAGAAAACACTACAAATAAAAGCTTTGTTCCGAAATAATAATGCTAAGAAAAGCAGAAATTGTTCTGCCAACTAATTATATAAGATAAACGTCACTGATAGAATAATACGTACAACAAAAGAAAGTTAAAAAAAAAAAAAAAAGAGGACAATGCCCAAACATGTGAAATATGTGTTCTGAGTTTTGATTTATACCATCAAAACCCCTCCGATCCAATCTAGATTAGAAATAAGAAGAAAAAAAAAGTAACTAGAAGATTGAAGCATCGAAGCTGAAACAAAAGAAAAGAAGGGCCCGGAGTAAAGAAAATGCACCTGCTATTGATCCAAAACGAGAAGCAGAAAACCCAAAACAGATAGCTGAGACGAAAGACAATCACATAATGTTAATTCCAAGGGAAGGAAGGGAGACGTGTGAGAAAAGAAGACACAAGGGGATAAGCAGAGAGAGATGGTTAGCGTCAGAAGGAAGTTTTGGCCGGAGGCGATGAGAGGAGAGAAGGGATGGTTAGCGTCAGAAGGTAGTTTTGGGAGGCGATGAGAGCAGAGAGAGATGCAAAGCGTCAGAAGGTGGATTTTAGGGTTTTCAGTGGGAAAAAGACGGTTTTATAGGGACTTCCTTGCGCGGGACGGGTAGATACGGGTATAAAAGAACGTATGGTCCTTCAAGAACAGAACCCGTTTAGCTAACGGGTCTAAATAAAGTTTCCAAAACCAGCCACGTTTATTAATTGGACCAAAAACAAAAGGAAAATTTCAAAATAAGGCTTAAGTTTTTTTTAGATTTCAAACGGAACAAAATTAAATTGTGATTTCAAACAGGCCTTAAGTTTTCCATAACCATTTCAATTGAGAACATCCGGTGAATTTTATAATCTTTCGGCCGTTTATTGTCTTTTTTTTTTTTTTTTCAAAACCCCCGAAAATGCCCTTTGGTCTTAAGTTAAAGAGAGCACCCTTCTGCTTCGGGCAGGGCGACTGCAGTGGAAATCGTGGGTCCGCATGCATTCGCCCTTCCATAATCGGCCTGAGATCGCGGTCGCTGAAGCTGCGGCGCTCGGGCCAGATCCCGGTGTTGATGACGGCGGTAACGAGATCGGAGCTGAAATTGGACTCGGTGAGGAGTCCAGAACTGTCATGTGACTTCAAGCCGAGGAGTTGGGGGGATCGTGTGGTGTGAATCTTCCGAATCTGTTCGGGGCTAACGGCATGGACGATTGAGATGGTCTCGAGTGCTTTCGCTTCGTTTGGAGTGAGACAGGCGGAGAAGCCATGGAAGACGGTGGAGTAGGTGTGGATGACAAGATCGCCAGATTCTGATAGTGATTGGGGTGGAACAGAGGGTGGATTCGTACAAGTGTTTGTGGGTGGGGAAGATGGACGGCTTGGATTCGTGCTGGACGCGGACTATGTAAGTCTTCTTCTGTGCAGTAGATAGGGAGATGGAGAAGAAAAAGAGGAGAAATGAGAGAGAGAGACGAAGAAGATGCATTTTTTTGGGAAAATTTCAAAACAGGGCAGCGTCTTCAACCTCCCGAGTTCATCATTGCAGCTGCAGAGGAACTTGTTCTCGGGCCCTGTTCGACCATTGGATCAGGTGACGATCCCGACCGTTGATCTGAGCTACAACAGATTGTCCGGATAGATCTCGACGTTGCTTTCGACCGTATAGAATCTGTATATGAACAACAAAAGTTCAGCGGGCAGGTGCCGGGCAGCTTAGTGGACCGGTTGCTAGCGGCCAGGATTCAGGTATTGTATCTGCAGCATAACTATCTGACCGGGATTGAGATCAATCCAGACGGCTGAGATTCCTTTGAGCAGCTCTCTTTGCTTGCAGTATAACTGCATGGTGCCTCCACCGAAGACGCTGCCCGGGATGTTGCCCTTTGACTAAAGTCCAAAGGGCATTTTCGGGTTTTTGAAAAAAATAGGGAATAAACTGCCGGAAGATGCTAAAATTCACCGGATGTCCTCAATTGAAATGGTTTTGGAAAACTTAAGGCCTGTTTTGAAATCACAATCTAATTTTGTCCTGTTTTGAAATCTGAAAAAAACTTAGGCCCTGTTTTGAAAATTTCCCAATCCAAACCCGATTTAAAACCATTAGATGGTCGGAGAATCGGGGAGCCAATAATATTTGAGTGTGCCCACCACCTCACATGCAGATAAACCAACCTTCAATAGTTACCACAGAAGAAATTTCGGTAAATTAGCCAAAAGTTCCTCACCACGGTCTTGTAAGGCCTCCGGTCAAGAAACTTTTTCTCTAAGGCCTATAGTCCACTCCATACAGCTGGACATATTTTGATAAGAGGTCCTTAGGTACACCACATCAAACATTTTCATGACTGATTTGTCATTTAAACTGTTTAGGTATAAAATTTTGAATTTTAAATTTTCAAATCTCTCATTCTTCCTCGTTCCTAAGTCCTTTCGATCTCATCTACCCAAAAGAAAAAAAATAAGAAAAGAGAAAGAGAAAGAAAGACAAAAGGGGGGATGTGGCTGAGTGCGCAGGTGCTGCGCGTGGCGTGGTGGAAGAAGGAGATGGAGAGAGGTGAGTGTGGGTGCACGTGTGTAGGGAAGAAGAAGGGGGGGGGCGAAGGTGAGGAGAGGAGGGAAAGAAAAAGGAGAGGATGATAAAGATAAGGAGAAGTAGAAAGAGAAGGTGTGTGAGTAGGCAGGTGGAGTATAGGTATGCGTAGCAACACGCGCGCAGTGAGGGCTCGGGCGGCGACACGATGAATACGAAGAGGAGGAGAGGACCCTTACCGGCGCCTATTCCGGCCGGCTTTTACGTGCGGGCAAGTTCGATGTGAGCGGGGGTGCTGGTGCTGCGAGGATGATGCAGAAGGCGATGCATCACACACGAGGAAGATGGAAGCCGAGGGAGATGCAGTCCGCGCGAGGAAGACGATGGCGGAGGGAGAGAAGCGATCCGAGGATGGACCTGCATTGCAATGGAAGCGATGGGCGTGAGCGTTCTACGCAAGGACGTGAGGGTGAAGAGCGTGAGAAGGGAGAGGATGGAGAAGGCGTCCAGCGGGCGTGAGTGTTATAGGATGTGAGATGGGTCACTTGCGCCTGGGATGGTGGGACGGAGATGGTGATGGTGATGGTGATGGAAGGGAGTGGCATGCGTGGGAGGATGATGATGGCGATGGTGTGGGGCGTTGGCAGGTTGCAGAACGAGAAGAGGGAGGAAGAAGAAGACCGGGACTCTAGTCTTTTGTATCCTGTTGCAGAACGAGAAGAGGGAGGAAGAAAACAACTAGAAAGGCTTTGGTCGGTTCCAATCCGGGTTGGGTCCAGGTTAGGTCAGCCTGCCTTGTTTTCAGAAGCCCAGAAGCAAAGCTGTGAAATTTATCTGAGTTTTGTCAAATTTATTTAATTTTTTGTCAAATTTAACTGAGTTTTTGTGAAATTTATCGGAGTTTTTTTTATATTTATCTGAGTTCTTTTTTCTAATTTATCTGAGTTTTTTAAAAAGGGACAATGACAAAAAAAAAAGCCTTAAATGCCCCAAAAGACTCAAAGCAGTCCTCGAAATTGAAAAATACCCAAAAGAGTCATGGTAATTGGATGGGTAACCTGGCAACCGGGCAAGTACACTATCCATATGGTAATGACCTTCGTTTGTTTTTGTTTTTGCCTTTTCAACGAGAACCCACTCCCTCTTTACTTTTCCCTCTTTTTGAGACTCATTTCGCGCGCCCATCTTACCCCCTGTTTTTTCTTCTCCTCCCTTCCACACCATCGTTCCTCTGCCTCAGCCTTCCTCACCATCGTTCATCTTCCTCAACGCACTCATGTTGATCAATGCATTTTCATTCCTCTTCTATTCCCTGATTCCCTCACTGCTGCTCGGTCCCCTTGGCACCCTTCTGCATCATTGCACTGTTTTGGCGTACAACCTAGCTTTGTCAAGCAACACTCGAGAGGTATCTAGATTTGATCTACATTGTAGCATCTGAAATTGGTATATATGCATTTCCAACATGCATAGTTTTTTGGTATAAATAATTCTATACATTGATCTACATTGCACAATCAGAAGGTGAGAATCATAGTGAGCCACTGGAAGTTGTCTGACGATCTCATTCTTTGACTGATTTAGTTAGGTCTTGTATAATACTCATTGACGGATTTTTACATTTCATTTTTTTAAATTACACTGTACATCTAAATTAAAAACAATGAGAGTGCCAAGGGCTTCAATTGGTGGTATTCATGTTACATTTCTTTACATCTGTTTTGTAATTTTTTTATTTTTTAAGCATCATTTCTTGCAGTTGGTGACAATATAGCCTATTTACTTGGGCAGGATGTCTCAATATGAAAAATTATTTATTTTCCATTATAATGGACATCTGGAATGGAACAATGTGTGCCCTTTGTATGTTGGTGGTGATGAGAAGATGGTATACCTAAGTAGTCATATCACATATGGTGCCCTACTGAACAAGGCTATGGATGTCACAAATTGGGAACTACATGGGAAAGCAATGTCTATCAAGTATCTCCATCATAATGGGTATGCATTCACAGTCGTTGTTCTACGTGGTGGTGATGATGTCAAATCAATGTTTAGAGCGGTAAATAATGAAGCCAGCGGCATCTATTTATATCTAGGCATTTCAACAAATGGTGATGGTGAAGACCTAGAACAACCTCACACTACACCAAAATAGGATATTAGTAACGGTCAAAATTTTTGATAAGTAACGATTTTTAAGTGTAGCTAGTTTCCTAACGTTTTATGGGCGTTAACTTTGATTTTAAAGTGTTACGTTAATTTTCCTAACGTTTTAGCGGTCGCTAACCCAAACGCACTTTTCTTCCTCTTCCTTCCAACTTTTTTTTCCGCTCCCGCGCTTTGCCCTCCCCTTTTCCCTCTTATCCCTCGTATCCTCTCATTTCTTTCGTTCCCCCCCCTCTCTCTCTCAGAAGAATTGGCCTCCATCCGCCGGAACACGATCACCAGCATCTGGATCAGCGACGCCTTGGCCGTGGTCTGATTAACGACGTTCTTGCTATCAAGATACACGTCATAGCAGGTCCTCACGATCTGTAGAAGGTAGTCACCGTGGATCCTAAGTGAGGTGGAGGTGACGGCGGAGAGGAGCATCCGTAGGACCATGAGCTCAAGCGCATCATCGCCGAGGTCGTGGCACTTGCAGACAGACTCCATGAGGCGGAAGAGGAGCTTGGCATCGAGGCCGCTGGAAGGATCTGCCTAGCCGCGGATCAGGCCGTAGGCGACGAGCTTCTGGATACAATCGACAGTGGGATCGGCAATATTGAGGAAGCCGGAGGAGGCGGCGGAGATGAGAGGGGAGAGGACGGAATCGGAGTCAGTGAGGGAGAGCTGGGAAGCGCCTTCGTGGAGGGGGCCAGGGATTAGGGTTTCGTCGCCGGAGTCGCGAGGGGTGGTCGGAGAGGATGGAGGTGGGGCGGAGAAGGGAGGAGAAGAGGATCAGGAGATTTCGACGCCTCCCCTGCACCAGGTACACCCCTCCCTCTTGAATCTCTCGTTCTATCCCTACCAGGTGATGATTAATCCCTTTCTCACATTTCTCCCATCTCATTTGACATCTCAGCTTCAGTTTAATCTGTCATTGAAACTGTTACTGTTTCATTTATGGGTTTTTGTCTATTTAATGATATTGGGTATATGTTTCTTCAATGATTCGCTCTAATTCGATCTACCCCATCTTGGTTCATGAATACCCAAATCCCAAATTGACTTCAATCTCGCTTGGGGCTTATAGAGGGATTCTTTCTATGGCTTGCATCTCCATTTCAATGGCTGTGGATTATTTATTTGTTTTCCAATTCACTTGAAAGGTATGTTTGGGTGTACCCCGATGCTTGGAATGGTCGGTTTTGTTTGAAAATTTGGAAATTGTGGGAGAACAAACTGTAATTTGTGAATTATCAGTCTAGTAGTGGAAGTGAGAATTGGGGAAAGTCTGGGGTGGGTTTTGTTAGGTTGGAGGTGGGTTTACTGTATTTTATTAGCTAGTTTGGTTTGGGTTTTCTTTCTTCTTATTAGGACAGTTATCCTAAGTTTTGATTAACAGTTGTTTCATTTAAATGCTGCAATATTATCGTAAATGTGTGGTAGCTTGATTTTGAGGGTGTGCAGAAGTTTTCCATGGCATTTTATTTTTACAATGATTTCATTCTCTGTGAAAAATGGAAACTGAAGACTTCATTTCTTGTGGTTTGAGTTTGTATTATTTGGTGTGAAAAAAATATTTGTATGGTGAAATCTGATTCCACTACTCGTATGAGTGTATAGAAAATGTTTCTTTACCTCTTGGGGTCCAAATCTGTTTGTTGTAAAAATTGTAGAGCGATGAGTCTACCTCAGAGAATGTGAACATGGAGCAATGGAAAATCACACTTGGGAAACCATTTCCATTTTCCCTGGAAAATGATATGCGCAAAGATATGAACACACCTACCTTGATTGTATTTCAAGGCTCGAGGATTAACCTCCAAGTGAGTTTTGGAGCCATAGGTGTCTTTTGGCTTTCAATCTATCATGAGCCTGAGCAGGCAGTTATGCCAATCATTGTAAAACAGTTCTTTAGGGAACAGTAAAATGTAGTTTGTAAGGACATGAGAACCAAAAAGAAGTAAAGAACCTTTGTAAGTTGTGTTTGGATACATTCTTTGAGACAATGATATTTATTTTCATGGATCCTTTTTGCTATAATTATTTATGGGATAGAAAAATCTAGTTGGAGGACAAGTTTCTTGCTGAACCTTTTCAGTTGTATTCAAATACTTTCTCCGAATACATTAAAATTAATTTTCATAGATATTTTTTCATGTGGTTGTTTTTAATAATTAATTTGGTGGATCCTTGTACTGTAGGCACACTCCCTTGCAGATAATTCATGTTATTGGAAATTTTATGCGAGTATGGTCAATTTACTCCATGTATCAATACTTATCTCAGCAAGGGGCTTCAGTTGCATTGTTTATCTTTGCTTGTTTGGTTCCATCATCTATAATCTTTCTAGCCTTGCAAAAGCCTTGGAAAGGAAGGGCTCTCTCCAATTCCCAGGTTTATAAAAACTCTATTATGATGCTTACTGTGCATTCCCCATTGGATTTTGTAGACTTTCTTCAAGGTGCACTATAATTTGCAATTGCATGTTCTTTTTGAAAGGGCGCTAGTGTTTCAGGTGATACCTTCTATAATAAATGGAGGTATAACGACATTATACTTTATATTATGGGGAAAGGGCATTATGTCTTGTGGTCCTCTTAGGTAAGCTTCATTCTGCCTTTTTGAGATAAAACACAGTTTTCTTGATGCACTGTAAGTGCGTATCAAATAATTTAATTATTTTTAATTTCTTTTGTATTAGAAGGAAGACATACTCCATGGTCAATGTAATCTCTCTCTCTCTCACATCCATTGGGTATATTGATATATTCGATGCTATTTTTTATTTTTTTTGAAAGATATATATATATATATATATATGCTTGATGCTACTTATAGATGGAGCTTTTTTTTTTTTTTTGAACGGTAACAAGATTTTAAGTACATGAGAAATATACTAATTACTAAGCCTACAAGGGAACCACCCAAACCAACAAGGAAAGCAATTTAAAGAAGACGGGATCAGAAATGTCAACCCATAAGCTTTGACGATGAACTCCCTCCTTAGCAAGAAATATACTAAGGCTGCAAGGGAACCACCCAAACCAATGGAAAGCAAGTTAAAGAAGAGTGGGATCAGAAATGTCAGTCCATAAGCTCTGATGATGAACTCCCTCCTTACCAAGAAATAAACTAAGGCTACAAGGGAACCACCCAAACCAACAACAAGGAAAGCAGGTTAAAGAAGAGAGGGATCAGAAATGTCAATCCATAAGCTCTGATGATGAACTCTCTCCTTAGCAAGAAAATATGCTGCAGAGGTAGCGCTTCGTTTGACATGAACTAAGGAGATTTTAATGTCCTTGGAGAGGTCCTTCACTTCGTCCACCGCATCTTCCAAGTTCCAACTACCGGGGGGCTGAGCACCCACCTGTTGCCAATCTAATAGCACAAACCGAGTCACCTTCCAAATTGAAGAAAACCGTTTCTATACATAAAGTTGAGACTCATTTGGACCTCCTCTTTTTTTGTTCTTTGTTTCACTTGGTGCAACTTTAGCCCCCAAATGGATTTCATATTGCAATTGGAGAATGCAGGGATTTGTGGCTATTCTTTTTCTTGGAGTATGTTACTTCCTTTTCCTCTTTTGAGATTATGTATCACTCTTTTATATCATGCATATTTATGGTTCCTTTAATATTTCCAATCTTCTTTGTAATATCTACTTTTGTCTTTTCCATCTAAAGTTAAAGATATTGAATAATGTTCTATGTGTGGTTTCTACCTACTCCAGTCCGTCTGATATATTGTAATTCCACCATATCTCAATGGGTCATTTACAATAATTGTTTTCCTCATTAATTCTTTTCCATCTAGGTCAATTTGGGGTGATTTTTCAATTTGGCAGCGTGTAGGGGCTGTGGCAGGGAGGAGATGATTTAAAAGAATAGAAGTTCCCACATTTTTTTATGAATCCAAGAACATAGTAACCAAGCGAATCTACAAGAAATATAAGCAGGTAACTAGTTTTTTATTTTGTTTTTGTTTCCTTGTACTTAGTTTTTTATTTTTTATTTAATCTGACCACTAGTCTTATTCATTTGTATTTGATTCGTTGTCAATTGTGTCATCCAAGCTATACTTCAACATTCTTGATCATTTTAAGTTAGATATGCTATATATGTGCCAAAAAATGCATTGATGTAGATTGATCATTTGCGGTTGGAAGTACTTCTTTGCTTATGGTTCTTTTCTATCAGATAATTGGCTTTTACTAGCAAATACATTGACATTGACATTGAAATGGCTTGCTTTACACCATGATATATATTGAAAGTGTTGAGAAATCAAGAAAATGAGTTTCTTTTAAAAAATTATTATGATTTTCTAGTATCTTTATGATTTTTTTATGTGAATTGATGATGTGATGGGTGTTGAGTTAGGCTTTTTAGGATGTGGCTTTCCTTTTTTAGATGGGTGGGTTTGGGAGGTTGGGTAAAGATGAGATCTTGTTTTGGTTGTGTGGGTTTTCTTTGGAGGAGATTTGAGATTTGAGAATTGATGGGTGTTTGTGGTGCTAGTTTCTTGGATCGGTGGATGAAAGTAGTTATTTTTATTTGATGTGAGATGGAGTAGATTATTTATAATGAATTCACTTGTATGTTCTTTATATGCTTGAAATTTCAATGTGGAGGTTAATTTCTTGGCTTGTTTGAAAATTTTGATTGATTTTCTTGTGTTTCCTTTTTCTTTGAAGAGATTGGAGGCTGACTATGATCTAGGATTTGTAGTTTTAGTTGCCAAGATCTACCTGGGAATCTTTTTTCTTTCTTTTTATAGGGTATGATTTTGTTGGAGTGAAAGTTAATTGGTGATTGTTCTAGATGAAGAGATTGGTCTTTAAAGGGTACCAAAGGCTGGATGTAGTGGTAGATCATTAACCTTTGGATTGTGTAAGTGAATCATTTATGATGTATAATTAACATCTTACTGCTCCCTTATGATTTGAGTAATTTTGTTATTTTCTTACCCTTATATTTTGATGTACATGGGCTGTGAATTTTGTGGGATGCATACTATGGTTCTTTAGTTATTGATTACTTGTTGCTTTGTGAATTTTCTTGGGCATTGGTATACTTGGGTTTGTTGTTCACAATTTATTATTACTTTGTTTGTATGGTTGATAATGCATCAACATTTGTATGAAGAAAACATGCAGAATCTTCCTTGCCTAATGATTTGAATCTGATGGTTCAAATCAGTGATTAAGTTTGCTTGTTTTTTTAATTTGTTAATAGCTTTATTTTCTTAAATCGATGTGGTTAACAGTTGGATCAGCTCTATTTCAAACATTTTTATCATTTCATTTTCTTAAATCTTTGGTGGGCCACATTAAAATCACCTTATCATATACTTTGTTTGAGAGTCTGATTGGTTGAGTGAAACATTTAAAAAAAATTCAAATCCAATGTCCCGAACAGTAAGACTTAGAAGGGAAGTTTTACAGGTTGTGGGTTATAGAACATTGAAACCCTCATTTATGAAACTTCTTGTTTTCTCGTTGCCGTCTACTTTTCTCAAAATTAGATATTTAATGTACAATGCAAAGCTAAAGTATTGGTGTTTTTTCTCCTTGACTGCAATATACATATGCTTTAACAATCACTCCTGTGGCATTGGGTTTGGAGGAGTTGATACCATCCAACCATCTCAAGTCCCACTGAGAGAGAGAAGGCTGGAATCAAACTCTTATTACCTGTTTGACCACTGTTAGTGCAGTAGTACCACTGTGGAAGCTATCCTGCGATTTTTCTCTAGTTCCTTGTCTATAACAGCACAAGTTTTTATATGTGACTGCCTCTAGGAATCACATTGATGAACCTTTTTATCTTGTTCCAGATCAAAATCTGAATCAAGGGAAGTCAGGGTGAGAGTTTCCTAGAGTCAACAGTCTTAGTTCTGTAACTAAGAACCAGGTGCCATGGTGTGCATGTGAATATTAGAGGTGGCAATGATGGCAAACCTACAAAATTGGCAGTCTGTTAAATTATGTATTTGCCAAAAGATACAGTAATGTATTTGAAAGAGTCTTGTGTTAGGTTTTTAATTTTGAAGTAATTCATGTCTGTACTTGAGCCTTGAGGCAGCCAGGCCACATCCCATGTGGCCTATGTGATCTGATCAGGACCCTGCCTGTGCCCCTTATCTGCTCCTCTTGCTGCTGCATCTGAGCGAGCCAGATCAACTGCCTTCTGACCTGTGGCCTGTGTGCTACTGCATCTCAGCCAACCAGGCCAACTGCCTGTTGGTCCTGCTGCCAGTCATCGCAAGTATTTCTAAGAATCTGTTGGCAACTTCCAACTAAAAATACTCCAATCGGATGAGCTTAGCAGAGGGTTGGGGAACCTTTGATGCTTACAAATGAGCTGTGAGAGTCAGAACAACAGTTTACTTTTACTTTATATAGAATGGGGAAGAGTCCTTCAATTGTTGGCTAGATCCATCTGAACAATGTGATTGCACACACTAGTTCACACTTCACATTCACAGATGATTGGAGCACATCTAACCTATTTGCCATCATGATGATAACGATTGGAGTCTTATTTCATTCTATTTCATCATCTGTGCCACATTTATTGATATAGGATGCTTCATAACTTTATACAATTGATGACACCTGTACTTTTCATTATTTATGTGTAATTGTTATTGAATTGATAAACTTTTCATCGTATACTTTATTTAGTTTCTGTCTGTTAGGGTACCCACTCCATTAATTATTCTTGTATAGTACACAGCAACATTTTTAAGTAAAACTTTCATATCCTATGATTGGTATGGAAAGATTCTTTTTAGTTACAGGGACTTTTTTTAATCATTGGAAATTTTTTAACTTCAGTGTCCTCTGAGCTTGGAAAACCAATGGATAGAGAGGGACAAGATGCAAAGGGAGAGGGTACTAAAGAAACTTTTGAGAAATCAATATTCGTGAACTCTGAACCAATGAGGGAGGAGCAAGTACAAAATGCTGTTAAGTTCTTATCACATCCAAAAGTTAGAGGATCGCCGGTAATCTACAGGCGTTCTTTTCTTGAAAAGAAAGGACTAACAAAGGAGGAGATAGTGAAGCCTTCCGTCGTGTACCTGTAAGAAAAGCTTTCTCTTTCTTATGCCAGCATTCTATGCATGGGCCCTAGCAGGTGTAGGACCAGCTGGTGTCCCTTCATGGATTTTCATATGGGATGCCAAAAATGTGCTGGATTGGAATAACCTAACCCTACATCAGGGGCTAACTTATGAACCTAGAGGAGATAAACTGATGGTCAAGAAAAAAAATGCTGTGAGTCTTTATTATTCTTGTTTTTAGTAAAATAATAGTGTTACCATTCAAAAAAAAAAAAAACAAGAGGATAAAAAGATGCTCTTGCTGGGTTATAGCCTAATTTGAGAGATTTTGTGTCTTCCCATCCAGACAGAGGTCAATGGTTTGGATCAGCAAACCTATGAGATGCCAAAAACCTGGGACTGTGGAATATTATAGCCCTACAGTCATTAAAGTCTTCATCATCAGCCTCATCTGAAGCAAAGGTTGAACCTTAGAGAATCCCGACTGTCATAGATCTTGCAAGTAGCACTGATTTTCTAGAGCTATATTTGACACCATATTTTGAAATGTCTCAGCCAACGGCAATGAACTGGTAATGGTAGTTTGATTTGACAACTTTGTTTTGCAGACTCATGGGTTACGAGTCATGGAAGGAGGTGCAAAGAATGCAATTGGTTTCATTGAGGTGTGTTTTTTTTCTCATTCTTTTTGTATTTTTCCCTTTTCCTTATGCTGTCTACTGTGACTTCAGATGTTTATATGAATATTAACTTGTGATTGTTTACTATGAGCAATATCAGTTGCACCATCAAGATGTGCATGATTTTTAACTAGAATATGCACCTCTTTTCTTGCTTCTGTTTAACAAACATACTATTTGCTCCACTTAATATTACACGCATAGGAGTTCTATGGATGATGCGTTGTTGAGTAGTACGTAGTGACTATTTTGTTCGTCGTTATTGTTAAAGATGCTACTTGATGTCACACTATTCTGTTTCAAAGTCTATCCTTGGATCAATCTATGATATGACCTACTGGACTAAACTACTCAGATCTGTTTATTATTCTGCTGTGAACTCTCCATATTTTGATGTAAGGCCAAATTTCAAAATCCTCGATGAGAAGTAATGTAGCATCTCCATATGTAGTCCAGTGTACTGTGCTGTTGAGTCACTTGTTGGGTTTAGGTTTGTTGGGTTCTGTTAAGTAGTGGGTTTCTCATGTCTTAATTAGTGGTCTGAAATCTTCATTTAAGCTAAAGTCATTACTCATGTTGTGTTTCTCCTTGTTTGTATCCACAGGTTGTAGAGAATGTAACGTTTATGGCCAAAATGGTATTGTTTTCTTCACCAAAGTTATTATAAATTTATTTGGATTTCCTTTTTGAGTTTTTTTCCTAGTTTCATGGAACTCGATGTTTTATTGGATGAGAATGACATGAGCTTTAAATTAGGAATTTGACTAAATGGCCTTGGTGGAATCTTGCATCACGTGTTTAGTCCAAAAGGATGTCTAGGCAATAATGAGGATTTGATGCTATGAATGAGCTATCCATTGAGAATTTTCTTTCTTCATAAAGGTCACGGGCTGAGAATGTGACTTATCATTGAGATCATCTTTTACCTGCTTAATAGACTATCAGTAGTTATTTGGATGTATCTTGAAACATGTATGCCAACATGCCAACATAACACATATATGCCAACACATCAAACATGTTAGGCATCTCAGGTGTGTTTGGGATGTATCTTGAACTAACAAAAACAAAGAAAAATGGAATCACTTGCAAATGGGCTGTTAAGAGTATGCACAGAATAGTATACACATCAACATGGTAAGGAGATGATTTAAAAGCAGAGAAGGTCGAATGGTGTATGACTGATGACGTAGTGGTGAATGACTTTGTAGTGTGTTGGGGCACTGGGTTGTTTATATGAAGTGTTTTTTGTCATGTACAGGTACTTAGCAGGTTGTAAAAAAAAAAAAATGTCACACGTATGGGGGAGACTATGCCGAAATTTCGAGAAATCTTTTACATTAGAAATTTTTACACACTTGGTATATTAAGAATATAGAGACTCTTGGAATGGAGATTGAGACTCCATTTGATTTGTCCCATGGTGTCATTATATTATTTTTATTGGGTAATCTGCCTGCAAATGTCTTAACAATTTAGAGGCTTTTTGTACGAAAGACTTTGAGTAGTTCTTTTGGATTCATTACTCTCTCTCTCTCTCTATGAATATTTTTGGAAAATGAGTGTTCGTCTTCTTTTTAAGTATCTGAATTTTTAGTATATAATGCTGATAATTGTTGTATTTGGTACTTAGGTTTGGACTCTTTGGTATAGAGGTTGCCAAGGTGCTTGGTGGTGGTCTTGTACCGGGTACATTGTTTTCTTCTACATGCTTTTATATTTGTTTTCATTTTCATTTATTTCGTTTTCATGTTCATTTTCAATTGGCATTTCACTAATGCAAGGATTAATTGAATCCTCTTTGAAACTACTAGAACCATTTCAAATGAGCACTATTCATCAAATGCATCATGTTCAAAAGTATGCTACTTAATGACAAACCTTTCTCCAGGCTGTTGGTGTGACTTCCATGGTTCTTTCCACACAGTTACAATGGTAAAGAAATGGAAAGAAATATCTCTTGCATACTGTTCAGTAATAAAAATGCAATGTGGTAGGAAAGCATGTTGTTCTGCCCTTGCACTGCAATAACGATCTAAATTATTATTGAATGATAATTTAGTTGAGAGCTGCTCCTCAATCTAAATGATAATAAACTTATATTCCCATCTGCCAGGTGAAATTTATTGGCCAAAATGATTCTAGGGGGCTCAGTTTATTGATTTTATGTACTGTGTTTTTTTATATTTTATCCAAAGTTTGAAAATGATGGAACAATGTCAATTGAGTATTTGCTTTAAAATTTTTGTTTATGTAATATCAACTGGTGTACAGCTTAGTTTGTATCATCCTTCTGCTGGAATTATGGCTTGATAAATGTCATTACTAACCTGGGATGAGATACTAGTATTTTGGGGGCTTTGCACTTATCTAATCATATGCTGGGCTAACATCTTGCTATATTGCTTTGGATGCCTTGGTGGTAGCTTAGGTATAGATTGTGCCCTCTTTATGATCCCACTCTTAGAAATCTTCTCAGAAAATCCAACCTCCCTTTGCCTTTCTTTCTCATCAAAGCTCCAAATAGTGTTCTCCAACTTCTCATTTCTTGTAAAACCACTGAGTGTGTAGTTTCCTTTTATAGCTTGGTTTATGAAGAACAGGGCTCTGTCCTCAGATGGGTGTGGTTGGTGCACCCAGTTGAGTCTGGGTGAGGGACTTGGTGGGGTCATTTTTTTTTTAAATTATAGGCTTTTAAATTATTTGATTGGATGTAAGTGTGAGATTTCTTGTTAATGTTTCAATCGTCTAAAAGGGCATTTTTATATATGCAGCAGGTTCGGTATTCAGGGGTGGTTTTTGGATAATTTTTTTTTACATATGAAACAGTTTTGTAACGGTTATAAATCGTTACTAATTTGTGCGAATAGCAACACTTAAAAAACGTTACAAAAGATTTCACAACCGTTAGGAATGTTATGAATCGGTAACACAAATTTGGCAGGAAAAACGTTACAAAGTTTACAAAACCGTTACAAATATTTAAGTGTAAAATACCATTACAAAACTTGCGAAACTGTTACTTTTTTATTTAAAATTATTAACACAAATGAGTATTAAAACCATTAAGAGCTAATTTCAGTAACGGATATAAAGCGTTACAATTAATGTGTTTGTAACGGTTTATAACCGTTAGGAATGTTTATAACAGATTAGAAACGCCCAAACTGTGACCCAGGAAAACCGTTACAAATTTTTTTAGTAACGGTTTTAAACCGTTAGGTATGTCCTGAAATGGTGTAGTGTCATAAACGAGCTTAGAATGCTCCAAGTATCATGCGATCACATCTGCCTAATTGCCCACCGGTGACATAGGGTAAGCTATGTCATTGTCGTCTTGCCCTTATAGTTTACTTGTTAACGCGTTTCATATAATTTGCCTTGTGTCATACAGGTGTAATACACCACAACCATCACTCATTCATCCAGAGATCAACTACTCATCAACTGCTTCCAGGAGGAGAAATTTAGCTGATGATGTTCCATTGTACCCCACCATTAGTCTTAACAATGAAGCAAATAGAATTTTCTCCCAGAGCATTGACGAACATAATTACGATGCAAATGGTGTACAAAATCTAAATGGGCCAGAAGAACCTTATGGATTTGTGCCAAATGCTGACACTATGGACGTCCTTGAAGATCCACATGAAGAGGATAATTCTCCATGTGAAGTCGATCTCGCACCTTCGGCAAGAAGAGATGGCCGGTATGGAGATGCTCCCTTTGTTGGTGGGTTCTTTAATTCAGCGGACACTTTAGTTCCTGCAGCTGATGAGGTTATGTATGAATGCAATGAATACCTTTCACGACAAATGTGGAATAGTCGTATGTTTGAGGATCGTGAAGCATTCCGGAAAGCCCTTCGTATATTTGCAATGCTCAAAAACTTTGAATTGAAGCATCAAAAGACAAACAGATTTGCGGTAACTATAAAGTGCAGAGATGTTGACTGTCAATGGCGTATACATGCATCAATTGTCGGCAAGGGCCCCGAGTTCCAAGTCCGAACATACAATCAGAATCACTTCTGCTCGAAGCCAATGATGGGATCTACACATCGTCGGGCTACTGTTGAGATGGTTGGATATCACATCAAGGAAACAGTAAGAGCAAACCCTGATTTTAGACCAAGAGATATCATCACAGATTTCCAGAAGATCACCTACAGAAAGGCTTACCTTGTAAAGGAAAGAGCTTTGAATATGTGGGTCTTTTGAGGAAGGGAAATTCTATTTGCACCCACGGTTTTTGCTGAGCACACCCGCATATGTACAATCTCTGTAAAAAAATTCCATAGAGGTGGGTGTGCTCAGCAAAAACTGTGGGTGCAAATAGAATTTCCCTTTGAGGAATCCTTCAACCAACTCAACGATTACTTGATTGAACTATTTCGCACAAATCCCGGCACAAGGGCCTTTATAGACAGGGATCTAGATGGTACGTTCAAAGGATTTTTCTGGTCCATCAGTGCTAGTATAGAATCATTTCAAAAGACATTGCATCCTATAATTGCTTTGGACGGGGAACAGTTGCGAGGTAATATATCCGGGTGTTCTTTTTATTGCAGTAACTCAAGATGGGGATCATAGGTTATTCCCGATTGCTTGTGGACTAGAGTGAATCATGGACATGGTTCCTCAGCCTTCTCCATGAGGCGTTGGGATCATGCATTTCTAACATGACGTTTGTTTCAGACAGGCAAAAGGGACTTGCAAAAGCGATCAACGACCGCTTCCCCATTGCAGTCCACTACTACTGTTGCCGACACATCTCACAAAACATAAAGAAGAAGTTCAATGATGATAATATAATTGTTTAATTCTGGCATGCTGCGAAGGCATACAGACCTTTTGAGTTTGACAGGCACATGAACATCATCAAGAATATATCACAGGAGCCATTTGATTACATTGAGAGGATCGGAAGAAATCATTAGGCAAATGCTTTTGTAGAGGGTCGTCGTTATGACATGTTAACTACCAACATAGCACAATGCACGAATAGCCTTCTTAAAGATATTAGAGAGCTCCTGATCACTAGACAAGTGGAGGCGATTCGTGCCAAACTCATGTACTTTTATGAATCACGTCACGAGCGAGGACTTAAATTTACTACACGTTTGACACCATGGGCTGAGAAGTTTCTGCAAAAGGAGTTTGAAGAATCCCGACGACTGCAGTATCATCCGGCCGGTCTAATGGAGTTCTAGGTAGTTTCATCCTTCCACTCAAATGTAGTCAATCTTGATGCCCAAACATGCATCTGTCGACGATGGGGTATATTGGGAATCCCATGCTCACATGCTTTGGCCTCTATCAATTGCAGAAATCTGGATCCATATGAATTTTGTGAGCACTGGTTCTTTGCTGAAACTTATCGTCAAACTTACGACAATATAGTCCATCCTACTCGTGATATTCATCAATGGGAGTATCAGGATACTCTTCACATGTTGCCCCCACATTTTAAGAGGAAGAGTGGCAGGCCAAAGATGATGTGGATTGAAAGCCAAGTCCCAACAGGTCTTCAAAGATAGTTTACGTTCTCAAATTGTAAGTGGAAGGGCCATAACCGGACAGAGGTTTCCCAACCCGCAAGCAGGATGAAAGTGAATATATGGAATTGTATATGTTTTGATTGACAATTGTCTCCTTACTAATATTAAGTAAATACATTGTCGTACAACGATGGTGCCTTCAATTCCTTCTTGCTTGATATCATCAGATATATGAACTTCATGGTGTTTTTTGGTATTGCCATTGACATTTTGTACATCGATATGCATATGTTACAACTACATAATGTATTTTGAACCGAACCTTTTGTAAATTGAACACAATTTGCCTTGTGCAAAACATGCAAGTGGATTTCATTTTCATCTGTATTGAAGTATGTAACACAGTAGATATGTGTTTGTTGATGGTATATTGTGCATCCATGGAGATATAATTTGATGAATGTCAAATGCAAGTGGGCAAACAACATTTTAGATTTTAACACATGATATTCAAATTTTACAGGTGAAGAAGTACAGTTACGCTAGGGAACATTCACTTCCCGTTAATTTAGTTGTGAAGTTGGGATTTGTTACTCTATAAGATGCAGTTGATGTTACTCTATAAATTTTGGAGATGATCAACAATGTTTGATGCAAATGTTACATTGATAATGCATTTACAGAATGTGGTTGCTTGTATAGTGGCAACCAAGGAAATGCCTCGCCCCTTTGCTTTTACAGAATGTGGTTGCTTGTATTTTGGAGATGGGTTTCAAAGGGAAAGAACAAAGGGAAAGGCACGGCGGGTTGCAGTCTGGTTGAAAAGTCAAAAGAACAAAATTTGCATTTACCATATGGACACTGTACTTTCCCGATTGCCAAGTTACCCATCCAGTTGCCAAGACTCTTTTGGGCGTTTCTCAGTTTCTAGGATTGCTTTGAGTCTTTTGGGGTATTTAAGGCTTTTTTTTTTTTGTAATTGTCCCTTTTATTTAACATTTTTTGAAATTTACCTGCAACCTTTTGAAATTTATTTGTATTTTTTTTAATTTATTTAAAAATCTCATTAATAACATTTTTATTAATCGTGGCCAATTAAATAATAGTTGACCATTATTAATGGCATATCCTACTAATCATGGGATATAATTTATCTTTAATTAAATAAAAACTTTTAAAGAAAGGGTAACTTCGACATTTTAGGTCTTCAAATTTGGAAAAATGACCTACCACACTATGAAAAAAGATTGTGGATCTAAAGCCAGAAAGGCCTCAAGAAATTTTTATGTTTGGTTGTTGAGATTTTGAAAGGCAACCCATCTAAGAAGTTGCTTTTAACGATTTGAGTTCTCAAATTTTTAGCATTATAAATACTAAATTATAGACAATAGCATTTAAAAATTTACTTGGGGGACAATGTGAGAATTAATTAATTCACCACAATAAATTACATATTTACCGACGCACACTCCGCGTCGACCATTTCTCAAACCACGTCGGGACAAGCTTTACCGATGCAGTACAATGCGTCGACACCACGTCGGTTACCTGACGCCAGGAAAACCAATCCCGATGTAATAATGTTTAGCATCCGCTAAAAAGGGCCATTCACCGACGCAATGCTGCATTGGCCCAAATGTCAGCAATGTCAATAGCGTCGACAAAAAATCGAACTTAGTGGTCAACCTCACCTCATTGCCGACGCATAACAACGTCGGTTATACATTTGTCAATGCTCATACTAGTGTCGAAATACATATTTAATGACGCATACACAGCGCAGATAATATATATCCCGACGTTTTGAAGTGTCGGGAAATGTCTTCAACGATGTAGGGAATTTACTTTTAGCGACGCAGAGAGTGCGTCGGGAAATAGATTTACCTCACTGCTGACGCATAACAACGTTGGTTTTAAATTTGCCAACGCACATACTAGTGTCGGAAAACATATTTAACGACGCATACATAGCGCCAGTAATACATATCCCAACGTGTTAAAGCGTTGGGAAAAGTCTTCAACGATGCAGGGAATTTACTTTTGGCGACACAGAAAGTGCGTCGGAAAATAGATTTTGCTCACTGCCAACGCATAACAATGTTGGTTTTAAACTTGCCAACGCATATACTAGCATCGGAAAACACAATTAACGACGCATAAGCGGCGTCGGTAATACATATTCTAACGTATTGACGCGTCGAGAAATGTCTCCAACGAAGACAGGAAATTTACTTTTTGCGATGTAGAGAGTGCGTCGAGAAATAGCTTTTCTTATCAATTAATATTTTCCTGTTCAAATCTACATTTTCAAATAACAAATAACCCCACGTTCATCATGAAACAATAAAAAAAAAAAAAAAATGAGTCATCAAAAAACTAAAACTAACTAAAAAACTTGTCAATGCCACATAAAATGTAATATCCCACATCAAAAGAAGTCAAATATCTCAATAAAGTAAATCTCAACTAAAATCTAATCATCATCAAATATCCAAAGTACACCATGAAAGAGGGACAGTTAGGAGCAAAATAAACTTGTTAGAGGGTGACCCATGCCAATTCATAAAGCCATCAAATCTATATCTTTCGAAGGAGCTCGAACCGTCCATACCGACCCGGGAAAGCAGCAACTGAATCTGATTTTGCATGTGAACCTGCATAGCTGTCTGATCTTGCATTTGCTTCTGCGAGTCCTCATACTATCGCCACAACTCTTCTTGTGCTTTCAACGAATCAGCTAGTTGTTGCCGTAGGGTGCTCATCTCAGAAGACATCAAAATACTAGTAGAAGATGATGATGGGCCCCTCGAGTGGTACCCTTGCCTCCTCGCAACCCTCTTCCCTAGCAGATTCTCGATCACGTGTTGCTCAGCCACTGGAGAGTTAATTTCAGATTACGACAGTGCCACCTTCATTCTTCGTTGTATTATCAAAGCATTCAAATATGTCATGTAATTAATATATGTTAGGCAACTGAAATAAACAATGATATACAATAATGTTAATGAAACAACTCACATGTGTCTCCTCATCATGATCCATCTGTTCTTCTTCTTGCTATAGTGTCGCTGTTGATATAAATCAGGTTGAGAAGGAAGAGCCTGCTGCTCATCTACCTGCATGATCGAGAACTGGGCTGCAAATGATCGAGATCCAGTTGTATGAAACATCTTCACTTTGCTCCGGCTCTCTGAATTCCTATGACTTACGCTGAAAATTACAAGTAATAGACAATGTCGTTAGCTTATTTAAAAGAAACTTAAGGGAACATAACCATTTAAAAGAAACTTGAGGGAACATAAACTCTTGTGCAGGGATGCTAAATGATACAAGTATAGGGAGCTAAAAAATGTGTGCTTCGACTTTAATTTGAAATCCTTTCAAGATGCTATGGGCATGAACCCAAACCATATCATCTAGATGTGGTCATTGTTGAAATTTTTCAGATTTGAAAAAAGAAGCTACGTATGTGTAATAGGTGTGTGTGAGCACAAACATGTATACTGTCTGTGTAGGGGTGGGATGGGTGGGTGCATATATTGTTCTACAGGTTACATTGCATTGGTGCATATATTGCTTCACACTCTCCTAAATGAGCTTCCTAAACATGGAGGCCCCACCTAATTCATTAATGCAGATTAAGAGAGACGCAAGTGAATTCCAAGTCACACGTTCAAGTTTGCACAAGATAGTTAAGAGGTTTCTATTTTTCAAATTATGACATGTTAGGAATCTTATTTAAGAGTTTAATTCCAGCTAATTTGCTGAAGCTCGTCACTTTCAGGGAATCATAGTCCAAACAGGCATTGAAAAACAGGCACAGGTCAAGTCAATGTGCTGTAACAGTGCAAACTGGTGTGGAGTGGCATACTTACAGCGAAAACATGAAAAACAGAGCATAAGTGTGTTTCCATTTGGTGCAGTAGGTGTATGACAAGTAACTGATGCAAGTTTTGCATTTTCTTGTGGTCTGTTGATTCAAGTTTTAAAATCGAAAGCCCGACACAAGTGAAAGTCACCAAATCTTCCATGGGTCATTATAATTTCCAATGTATTTCAACCGAGTCACTCTAAATATAATCAAGCCACATTAGCTCAGCTGGAGCCCCGTTCTTGATGGTGAGTGGAGGCCACGTGGCAAGTCAGAATGGAATGATTGGCATCTCTTTTGCCCCACAACACTAGTCTCTCGTGTTGAAGGATGACGATTACAGAAGATGCCACAATTAATAATAACTATGGGAACTATAGGAGACTTTCATAACTTGGAACATAGGATGTTAAACAAACCAACCTTATCATCAGGAAAGGAACTTGAGATAGAATGTCTTGAAGAGAAAGTGACCTCTCCCATGCCTTTACTTAGTAATAAAAACCCTGTGACTTTTGCAAGGGAAGGACACCACAATTTTGTTTCTTTTTGTAACATTTGCTGCTACTCACATGGTTGTTTGTTTGTTTGCTAGGGAAGTCAAAGGCTGATTTGACTCACCGTGTGAATGGACGGTTTGTTTGGGCCTGGGACTATGTGGAAGGGCCCATCAGAGTCAAAGGCCAACATTTTTCATAAAAGGTGGGGACAGATTTACAACTGTAGAAGGGACCATCTATAGATTTAAACAGAACCTGTTTTTTGAAAGCCATCAAAAGATAACAAACACACAACAAATTAAATGAAGTAGAAATCAATACTCCTAGAAAAGGGTTTTAGCTATAGAATGATGGAAAAAAAAAAAGAGCTGAAATAAATTAATCATTGTCTGAATATAAATGGGCTTTTGCTTGATAATTCCTTTTTCTTGTAGATGAGCCACCACTCCATGTGCCTCCATCACCCTCAACAGTGGTAGTGGCTCATCTCACATGAAAGACAAACAAAAATGAAACAAAAAGGTGATGAAAAAGTGTTGGGAGTGGTAGCAGGTCACACAAAAGATGAAGATAGGAAAGGCATTACACCAAAAAAAAGCTTACCTGAAGTGATAGAGACACACCAGGGTGCTTGGAGGGTGAAAGGATCTAAAGCTAGAGGAGGGCATCTTTTGCAAATGCCTTGGTATTATTAAATGTATTACAAGGGGCAAACCCTAATCATTAATTGAGGTGGGGGAATCCTCTCAAGATTTACTCATGAAATGTAGAAAAATGCAAGGGTGCCATTTGCAAAAACAGACAATCCATTCCCTCTTCTTCGAAACAAAAATAGATTCATTTGTCCTTAGGCCTGTACTCGAGAAATTCATGAGGCAATCCATGTAGGGCCACCTATTCTAAAATATGAACCAATCAAAACAAATGCTACTCTCTTAGAATGTAAATATGACAAAATGTTACTCTAATATGTTATGAGCTAGCTGTAAGAATTTTTAAGTATAAATGTATGGTGACACTAAAATAAATTAATTTGAGCCTAAAGAAGTGTAACCTATCCCAAAACAGAACCTGTTGCACAAACAAGTTCCAATAACATATGAACTTGACAATTTTTCGTTCCCCAATATGCCCACATTGGGATGAGAACGGGTCCTCAAATGCCCAAATATGTATTTCTGCTTTTTTTTCCCCAAAAAATAGGTTGGGGTCAGAGGATTTCACACACAAGGACGGAAGGGCCAAATCATTAAATTAGCTAAAACAACAACAATAGTTAAAACAACAGCAATATATAGTGTATAGACTAATTTAAACCATGTACCGAAAGCAAATCAAGAAATATAATTTAGCTACCTTCCACTCTAGTGTCTCCCATTTGTTCTCTATCAGCCAAACCCACCGGGCCGCCCTCTGCGTATCATATGGACACTGCTTCAGATCATGGCCCTTTTCCAACAACTTCTTATATGCTTTGTGTAGCTTCTTCGCCCTAAACTCCCTATAAATATACATCACTAGTTTCCCGACTGCATCTGCCACACGTGCATCGGTCTTCCAGTCGCCAAAGTCATACTTCCGCTGTCATTTCAAACCCATTAGTGTGAAAAGTAAACAATAAAGCCTATGAATATAGATTAGGAAGGAAAAGATTATTTTATTACCGCAGTTGCAGTAAAGATTGCCTCCTTGCACCCATCATCAATAGCTCCCCATGTTTCTTTGTTCAAAGGTACAAGCCTACGAATATGACTCCCCGACTCGATTGCAAATGTAGAGGCATTTGCACACTCAAATGCCCCCGATTGTGCACCAAGCGGAATAGAAATCCTACTGCCCAAAATCCCCATCCTCTTCTCTGACTCCCACCACCCTACCCCGTACACACCGAGAGGATGATGCTATAACCAGCACAAACAAATCCGAATTATTAAACATAAAAAAAATAAAATCGGGCTAATAAGTTTGAAAAGACAATAGGGTCAAATATTTCTTACCTACGCTGTTGTCTGTAGTAGGCTGGCTAGATACATTGGGCTGGGTGGCACCGATCTCATGCTCACTGGCAATACGATCTGGGACCGATACCTGAGTGCCTGCACTGCGTAGTCTGCGCCTCCCTAAGGCCTTGTGTGCGAACTGAATAACACAAAAAGTTAGGATAAATCAAGAATTACGAAAAAAAATACAATGAGTTAGCATACATGCAAGAAATATCACGTGTTTAAATTTTGATATTAGATATAACAACTTCATATTCTAACTCTTCTTCTTCCTCACTACTTCCGGATGGTCTATACTCCTTCTCGACGTCATCATGCTCGTCTTCAACAAAGAGTTGACGCCGAGATGGATTTTGGAGTGTTTGTACCAATTGTCGTGCGCCAATTTCACTCATTCAGGCCATGTTACTTACAATATTCTTATTTCTAGCTGACTCATAAGCATTCTTCTTTTGAGACAATACGCCAGGAGGAACATAAAGTTTTCTTTTTTCAGGCATTTTTTGGGCCACTATGATAAAAAATGACAAAGGGATCAAACATATATAAAGGCTCCTTCATGCATATAAAAAAAAAAAAAAAGGCACAATAGTCAGCCGATTGAAAGTAAAATTAATGATTCCATTGCATTTAATCCGTGTCCACACACATGAAGAAATAAACTTTACATATCATAATTCCATATCAGAAACAATATCAGGGTCGGACTGATCAGTTTCCTCTTCATTTATGTACTCTACCAATGTTTCGTCCTCGTCACCACCATCATCGGCAATTGGCTCATCACCATTGGCCGTAGGTTCATTATCCTCAGGGATGATATCTTTCAATGTCATCCCTAGTGTAACAAAAGGAAAAATCCTCGGCAACAGACACTGAGACAGTTTCAATGTCTCCACCATCGTCGGCAATTGGCCGATGGTCGTCGGCAATTGGCTCATCACCATCGGCCACGGGTTCATTATCCTCAGGGATGAAATCTTTCAATGTCATCCCTAGTGTAACAAAAAGAAAATCCTCGGCAACAGATACTGAGCCAGTTTCAATGGCTTCTTCCTGATGGTGCAGCTCGTTATCACATTTTGCTCTTTTTCCTCATCTCGCTCTTGCACATCCCAAACACCCCGACGCTTGACCGTTCCACTACTTTCCAAGTTGGGCCTAATTTGGTGTCATTGACATAGAACACTTGATTTACCTGATTTGGCAAGACAAAGGGATACTCATAATACCACCGATCCCTAACGTAAATGCTTGCATCGATATTTATTTTAGATTTATGACCAGTACTATACCATTCACATTTGAACAAAACAACTTCAGAACCATTGATGTATGACAATGCAAAATTGTTGGTCAAGTAACCAAAAAAGTCAATGCTTTCTTCATTGTGGTCCCCCTCGACAATCACCCCCACTATTCTGGCTCTTGTGACGGTTGTCGCGGTCTATGGTGACGAACCGGACACCAATAACCCTACAACCCGAGTATTGATGCACCAAACAACTAGGACCATTTGCCAATACCCACAATGCATCTGTTGCTTCTGGAGACCCTTGAGATCTGAGTTGGTTTATCTGCATTAGTTTCTTAAAATTAGTTCAAATTGGATTTTCATGTTTTGAGTTGATAATTATGCATCTGCTATACGTACATGATCTCTGAACCATCCAGAAAACTCTTCCCATTGTAAATTGGTGATGTTGCGTCCCCCGCACCCATTCACTTGCCTCTTATGCTCCCTACTCAAGGTATTAGTGACACATAATCGGTGTGACATATAGGAATATTAGAAAGTTTACATGTAATGCATATAATTAGTTAAATTGAACCACAAACTCTAGATAAGGTATGACATTGGGAGTGTTATACAACACAAACCAATGGGCCATGTTGTGTTCCCTGTCAGACACATTATAAGCCCTTATGATAGGTGAAAAGGGCCAGACGCATTGGGTGAAGATACCCAACTCTGGGCCTTGTTCGCCCCCATCGTCATTTCGTTCTTCAGGAACTTCTCGTTTTAGGTACATCTTCATAAAATTAACACTCGTTTTGGCAATATATACCTCGACGATCGAACCTTCTGGCCGAGCTCGATTGGTAATGTAGCCCTTCAGCATTCCCAGAAACCTTCAAACACATAAATCAATATCAAGATAAAAAAAATTTAAAGAATGGTAAACACAATCACCTCTTGATACTAATCAACAATTTAAAGAATGACAAAGGGAATCACCTCTCGATTGGATAAATCCATCGATAATGCACCGGTCCAGCGAGCATAGCCTCACGCGGTAAATGAACTGCCAAATGGACCATCACATCAAAGAATGCCGAAAGAAAAATCCTTTCCAACTTACACAGTATGAGGACTATCTTATTTTCCAATTCTTCCACATGACTCCATTTCAAAGTCTTTGAGCAAATGTCCTCGAAGAAGCTACATAGCTCAAATAGTGTTGTGCATATCTCTTTGTTCATGTACCCACGCATACCAATCGGAAAAAGACGCTGCACACCTCGAGAGGTTCGTAGCATAGCCATCTGGGTACTTGATCAATTTTAAATATTGATAAAAAACATCTTTCTCCTTCGGGCCTAATGTGTAGGATGCACGAGGCTTCTCGTGTTCCATTGCTTCTTTTTCGTAGATGCAATTCTGGCCTAATGTTCATATCTACCAAATCCTGACGGGCATACTCTGTGTCCTTGCTCTTCTTGTCTAAGCCCACCATTGTGCAGAGGTGACTTTCACATATATTCTTCTCTACGTGCATAACATCAATGTTGTGTCGAAGCTTCAGTTTCTTAAAGTACGGTAGCTCATAAAAAATGCTTTTTTTTGCTCAGTTCAAGTCTTCAGGGTCGCGTGGTCTTTTTTTGTTGTTAGAGTGCTTCCCAAACCCTGTATCTGGAAGCCGCTCCAATTGTGCTTGTACCTTTTCCACGGGCGGCAACTCCAATGAATTCACTCGATTCTCCACATTTCCATTAAAGTCCTTGCTACGTCACCAAGTTTGCCGCTTAGGTAAGAAAGATCTATGGCCCGTGTAACCAATCTTACTTCTCAACCTGACCGATAAGGAGTCTTCATTACAAGTGGGACAAGCCTTGTACCCTTTGGTACTCCACTCAGACAAGTTACCATATGCAGGGAAGTCGTTTATGGTCCACAACAAAGCCGCGCGTATTTGAAAGCTCTCCTTGCTAGAGGCATCATAAGTTTCAACACCATTCTCCCATAACTCCTTCAACTCATCAATCAAGGGTCGAAGATAAACATCAATATCATTACTAGGCTGATGCGGTACAGGAATAAGCAATGACATCATAAAGAATGACTCCTTCATTCACATCCATGGTGGCAAGTTGGACGGCATAAGTATGACATGCCACATACTGTAAAACGTGCTCATGTCCACGAAAGAGTTGAACCCATCAGAGGCTAGCCCCGACCTTATATTACGCGTCTCCCCCGCAAAATCCGGATGTTCCTTATCAAGGCCCTTGGATGCCTCACAATCGGCTGGATGCCTACCTATCCCATCATCTTTGCGTTTATCACTGTGCCATCTCATGTGTATGGTAGTCTTTCTGGACATGTAAAGTCTCTGCAACCTCGGTATCAACGGGAAGTACCGTAAAACCTTATGCGGGATCTTCTTTCCCTTCCCATCATTTAGCTTGTATCTGGACTCCCCACATAGTGGGCATTTTTCTAAATCTATGTTCTCCTTCCAAAACAAGGCGCAATCATTATGACAAGCATCAATGTGCTCATATCTCAGACCCAAGTCACGCAGTATCTTCTTCGCTGCATAAATTGAATCAAGAACCAAATTACAATCTGGTAGGAGTGCCTTCTATATCTGCATCACATTGTTAAACGATTTGTTGCTCCACTTTCCCTCCACCTTTTGCTCCATCATCTTAATGACAAAATCTAGCAGAGTGTTGTCTGGAGAGCAACCCGGGTACAAAGGGCGCTGAGAAGCATCCAACATCCTTTCAAAGTGATGCATTGCGTTACTATGGATGGCCTCAGCGTTGGTGTAAGTTCCCATGTAATGGTCTTCCATCATTTCTTGATATTCATCCCGATCCTCATAATCACTATCACCCCCATGTTCCGATTCGACGACGTCATCCACATGACGTGTTATCTCTCTGCGGTAAATCCAAATCTTGTAGGATGCTTGCATACCCCAACAATAAATATGAAAGCTCACAGTGTCACAATCATACCGGCGATTGTTCTTGCAAACCCTACACGAGCACCAAATCTCATAGCATCCCCAGCATCTGCCTTTGCAAATTCAATAAATGACTTCACCCCGTCACGATACTCCCAACCCATTCTCACCATGCGATCTTGACTATCCAATGTCGTCCAAGTCTTGTCCATATCTTAAAAATGAATAATCGATAAGCTAATCACATTATTAATGAGTAAACACACAAACACATGTGCATATGATTATGAATACAATCAATCACATTATAATAAGAGAGCTATTCAAATAAGTAATCTCAACACATAACACTTGGGTTCAAGCCCATATCACTTCAAGTAACAACCAAAACCAAACTTACATCGTATACACAAGCAGGCTTTATTATTTGAATACACATGTAATATTAAATTTCTTTGGTTGATTAATTACTAGTTATGTTCAAATAATCCTCTCTCTTTACCCAACCAAGGGGGCTGTGACTCTTGAGAGACCCCTGCCATTGGGAGACAAGAAGAGGAACACCAGATAATTCAGGGAGGAAAGCCAGAGTGATCAGAAAGAAAACCCAGGGATCGAACTTTCGGTGGTGTGGGTGAGAAAGGTGGCATCCAACCAACTGGGACAAAGGGATCTAAAATATTGATATGATTTCTTAAAATAATCATTCCAGGAGTCAAACTTGGGTAAGTTAGTGTTACTGGTGGATGATAACAATTGGTCTATGAGCAATTAAAGGTAGGCCTCACCCTGGTCATCTACCAGTAGTTTAAGACCCTTTCTCTAACAATTATAGCATGACCCCAAATGAAATGGAAGATTGTTATATACTTTGTTTCTCAGAGGCCCCTGCTTTTATGCCTCTGAATTGCGCCAGTCATTGTTCTGGCTCGATAATTAAATAGGCTAGTACTGCTCAGGCTTCATATGCTTCAAGTTTCTAACAAAATGTCAAGACCTCCTTTGTGTGTTATGTTGCAATTGCAAATATGGATGTCAGAATGATTTCAGTGGGAGCTTTGGGTTTTTTTTTTTTTTTTCCTAAAACAATTTTAGTGGGCGTTGATATTAGAGTAAGTTCAAATTTTATTAAGTTCCCAAGTTAAGCATTCCTAACAAAATCTCTAGGCATTAGTAGAGGCATCACAAATACTTTCATATTTTATGAAGGTTGCTGAGGGGTTCATGATGACCTTGAATGCTTTGAGTTGGAATTCTCTTTTTTTTTTGCATAAATAGGGGAAAAAATAAGATTACACTCTTAAATTGTGGAACAGCCACCCCAGATTCCATAAACAAGGAAAGAGTGCTGCTATTGGCACACAAAATTTTTCTTTTCAAACGCAAGGATTTTTTTTTCTTATTACATTTTTACCCCTTTATGAAATGACTAAAATAGCCATTATCCCACAAAAACTCAGATCAGATTTTCTTTTCACACACAATCTCCATTCTTCTTCCCTAAAGAGCTTCTCCCACCTCACTCTCTACTTCTCACTCTCCACTTCCTCCATCTTCCTTGAGCAACTCATCTTCACTCACATTCTTGCATTCTCTTTTTCTAGGCATCCTATCTCACTCTCCACTCCCTTCATCTTCCTTGGCAACTCATCTTTCACTCACATTCCTCCATTTGATTGTGCAATGAAGGAAGAGAAGGAAGAAAACAACAATCAAATGGTGCCTTTTAATCAAAGCAGTAGTGGAAAGGTATGTTTCATTGGTTTTTTTTTTTTTTTCATTTTTGTATCTTTTGTTAATTTTTTTTCTCGCCTGGAACTTGCAAGCTCCCGATATGTACGGTCTTTCAGGACCGAACATATACTATATGTTCGGAAGTACAAGACTGAACATATGACATATGTTCGGACATATACATCCGAACATGTCATATGTTCGGTCTTGTACTTCCGAACATATAGTATATGTTCGGTCCTGAAAGACCGTACATATAGTATATGTTCGGAAGTATATATCCGGACAGTGATATTAATTTATACATTATGCAGGTCTCGCGCAATAGAGTCAGGTTGGATCGGACTTTGTCATGGATTATACCAGTGAGTTTATAACTCAAGAGGTAAGACCAACTGTGAATTTATTACTCAAATTACATTTATTTATTACTAAATTCGTATTAAATTTATTTATTTATTGTAGATATTTCACAGTCGCGATTCGTTGATCAGTTGGGCTCGTGGAGTAGGAAGGAAAAATGGATTTGTCATTGTGATAAAGGTTTCAAATGCTGCTCGAGTGGGTGTCAAAGCTAGAGTACTCCTTGCTTGCAAAAGAAGTGGAAATATAAACAAGAAGAGGGCCAAAAGCAAAAAAGGATCAAACAAACCGGTTCAAAGAAATGTGGATGTCCTTTCGCACTAAAGGGTAATAAGTTAGACTCAAATGATGATTGGATGTTGGAGGTCATATGTGGTGTGCATAACCATTCGGCAGCGGAATATTTAGAAAGGCATTCATTTGCAGGAAGATTATCAGAGGATGGAACGAAGTTGCTGGTTGATATGTCAAAGAGCATGGTTAGACCAAAAGAAATTTTGGTTACGTTGAAACAGAGAAGTGAATTAAACGTAACCACAATGAAGATAATATACAATGCACGCTACAGATATAAAGTTAATGAGCGGGGTGGAAGAAGTCAGATGCAACAACTGCTTGGTAAGTTGGCAGAGCATGATTACATTGAATGGCATAAGAATTGTGAGGATGGTGAGATTGTAACTGACTTAATTTGGACGCACCAAAAAAGTTTAGATTTGTTGCGTGCATTTCCACATGTCTTGAAAATGGACTGTACTTACAAGACCAATCGTTATCGCATGCCTCTTTTGGAGATTGTTGGAGTCACATCCACAGACATGACTTTTTCTATATGCTTTGCATACCTTCATGCTGAACGTGAAGAAAATTATGCATGGGCACTAGGTGTATTGCGTTCTATTATTGGCGATGGTATTCTTCCCGATGTCATTGTGACGGATAGAGAATTGTCACTCATGAACGCCATTAACAGAATATTCCCTGGTGCTACTCATTTATTATGCAAATGGCACATTAATAGAAACGTATTGGCGAGATGCAAGAAGTTGTTCGAAACGAAAGAAAAATGGCACAGGTTTATTATGAGCTGAAATATGTTGGTGTCTTCATCCACAGAAGAGGAGTTTGGTGAACAACTCAGTAAACTAAATAATGAATTCAACACGTACCATGATGCACTCAATTACGTGAAAGGTAGTTGGTTGGATGCTTACAAGGAGAGATTTGTTTCCGCATGGATAGACAATTGTGTCCATTTTGGGAATAATACCTCGAACAGGTAATTTTTAAAAAAAATAACTTTATTTGATTTATGCTTATTAATTAATACGACTAACCTCTTAATAATCCTACGCAGGGCCGAGAGTTCACATGCACAACTCAAGAGACAGCTTGGATCAAGTCAAGGAAATTTTGAAGCAGTTTGGTCTAAAATCCACAATTTGCTTGAGTTGCAGCATACCAGTATCAAAGCTTCGTTTGAGAAAAGTAAGACAATTGTGCAATATAATTTCAAGCTGGCAGAATACAAAGAGCTTCGTGGTAATGTCTCTAAAAATGCACTTGAGAAAATCTTAACAAAAACCAAGAGAGCTAACCTAATTGGAATTGACGCCAACGTTTGTGGTTGTGTTATTCGACGCACACATGGATTACCCTGTGCGCATGAGATTGCAGAATATATAAGTCAAGGGCGGCCTATTCCTCTAAGCTGTGTACATCAGCATTGGTGTAAGCTTGATATGTTGCCAACTGCCCCATCGATGACGAGTTCTTCTATGGGTTTGGATTGTAAGGCAGATTTGGAGTTACTTGAAAAACGGTTCAATGAGTATGATTCCACGAGAAAACTGCAACTTCTAAAAAAGATACGGGAGCTATCTATGCCAGACAATACCCATTTGATAGAACCCGAAGTAATATCAAGAACAAGAGGTAGACCAAGTATGAAAGTTGACACCTCAACTCGACGAGATCCAAGCGCCTTTGAGTTGGTACCGTCTGCACAGGATAGCTACTCTCCTAAATCAGTTGCAATGAAAGATGTTAAAAATAAAGGACAATTGGAATTCAAACCAAAGAGAAATGAAAAGATAAGGGCGATTCGTACGAGGTCAAATAACATCAATAATTATATGCTCTCATTTCCCGTGGGGTTGAGACCTTAATTAAAGTTGTAAAGGACGTTGCAGTTGATGGTAATTGTGGCTTCAGAGCCATCGCTGGATTGGTTGGCCTAGCCGAGGATGAATGGAGACAGGTCGGAAGCGATTTATTACAAGAGTTGCTTGCACATTTAGACCACTACAAACAATTATATGGGGTGGAGGACAGAGTTGAGAAATTGGTTGAAACATTATCATACATGGATGACAACCCATTGATGGACTATTGGATGACTATGCCTGACATGGGACATCTCATAACATCTCGTTATAATTTGGTGTTATACCATTTGAGCATTAAATAGTGTCTGACTTTCTTTCCATTGCGATCTGTGCCAATGCCGATGCCTTCTCGAAACGAGAGAACAATAGGTTTTGTTAATGGAAATCATTTTGTACAATTGTTTTTAATGCCCGATCATCCAACTCCGCCTATTGCAAATAAGTGGAGACAATTTCATTATCCTTGTGCGAATGGTTGGGAGACTCCATATAGGGATCGGATTGTTCAATTCAAAGAGCTCGTAACTCCAGACGTATCAATAGCTGAGACAATTGATTTGGATTGAATGTAATTAATAGAATGTTCCTTCCTTGATGTTGAGTGTATCGGAATGTTTTTTTAAACATTTAATGAAGTAGAAAATGTTTTTTATTGCATTCTATTAAAGCAAGCTCCTTTATGTTGAATGTGGTTGGGTGTATATTAAATTGAATGCAAGCTCGTTTATGTTGAACTCGTTTACTTTCTGGAATTAAAATTCGTAACTGTAACTCTGTACGGATACACAGTGCCGAACAAGTCCATAATGTTCGGTACTGAGTATCCGAACATTAGACATACTGTTCGGCACTGAAGTTCCGAACATTATGGCTTTGTTCGGCACTGTGTATCCGTACGGAGGTTCAGTTATCCCACTTTGACAGTCTTCACATACACTGAAAAGATTTCATCCTATACATATGTAACAATTCAAGCATAGTCCAAAGTAATCAAAGATAACATCAACCAACTAAAACACAATTGTCAACAAGTACATCCATATTCAAATTATAAAAAACATCGTCTTAAAACAACCATTCAAGTACTTAAACAAAAACATATGATAATGGTTAATTGTTTTTTGGTCAATTAAAACAACTCCTTAGATTTTCTTCAACTGTCCCTTCCCCTCCGAGTCCTAGTGCGACTGTAACTTTGTGAACTCATGTGGGGATGTCGAAAGGTTCGTTGAGCATCCTTAATTGAGACTCCCCGTAACACAAGTGCCACCTGATTCACATGGGTATATAGTCCCCGCGGGTCTTCAACCCAATGGTCCTCACCTTTTCCTGTCACTTCATTAAGAATGATCAGTGCATCCGAATTACGCTGCTGATAGTCAATCATACCGCTACCGCTTGGCTCATTTTCTTCGGGACGGGGTGCGAAATTAGAATGAAAGTTTGGGTGCTGTAATATCATCCACGATACTCGTACATACCAATTCATATACCCGAGAACGCAATCTACATAACGCCTAACTGGTTGACTACGATTCAATGCAGATAGCAGGTGATTAGGCCATCCCTCCCAAACTTGATTGATATATTGATACGCGATTTGATAGTCACGGACAGTCGAACCTCGCGTAGCGCAAATAGAGGCTAATGGCGGTGGAGGAATAGTCTGAACTCTCCCAAACTGTCTGAGTACCCTATCTGGGTGATAAGGCTCAACAACATCCATGCATTTGATGCACCCACAGTAGTATGCAACTTCATTGAAAGGGTGATATTGTCTAACATCACGATATGAGTCCCAAGTCACCTGAAAGTAGTGAATCCAAGCGTAAGATATGAGAGTATATAATAAAAAATAATAACTTAATCCGATACAATCTGTACAAGAAACGTCAAGTTAATTACCCGGTCAGTACTCATGGCATCAAGTCTCTCTCGTATGCCTTGTAAAGGAGCAGACTCTCTACGAGGAACCCATCGGTGGACCCGGGGCTGATTGGATTCATAGAGTAAGTTTGGAGTCGGAGCCAAACATTCAAAGTGTTCGTACACCCAAGCTTCTAGTAAAGTCAAATAACCGGCTATTTGTTTCACTTCATGCCTGGTTGCTAACCCCAACTGCCTGTATAAGTATGCTAGTGCAGCAGTACCCCATGCATATGAACGTATGGCCTCTACATCCACGAGTTTTGTAAGAAAAATGATCGGCACCCGTGTGCCACTCTTGTCAGTAAACAACATACAACCCAATAAGTACAGAAGGTAAGCTCTTACTGCATAGTCAATCATCTCGTCCCTATCATCGTCAGATACACCGGCAAACCTTTCCCGTAACCACTCCAATCTAACTGATTGGCCCCGCAATTGCATCAACTCTTCATGTGCTTCTACCGGTTCTACTCCTAGCTTGAGCTTCTTCATATGACATTCTTTCATTATAAGAAACAGTTCGCCCAATCACTGGGATGCCTAGGATAGATGCAACATCATCTAAGGTGATGGTCATCTCACCAAAAGGCATATGAAAGGTGTTAGTCTCAGGTTGCCACCTTTCCACAAAACCAGATACAATAATCTTATTGACGGAGCGGTAAGATGCAGTCGCTAAGGGAGCCAATCTGGACCTCGAGACTAAATCTCTAAACCTGTCAGACTCATTCAGTGGCCACAATAGCACTTTCTGCCCATGACTTAGACATTTCAGTGGTCCTCGATCCTGCATTCAACCATTAATACATTATTAAATAAATTAACAAATGAATAAAACTTTCATATGAAACAAGTGAAACACACCTGTTGAATCCAAATGTACCCAGCTATATGTGTATCAAAGCTGGTCAATAATGACCTATCTTCTGGACCCGGGGCTGGTTGCTCTTCCATCTCTTGTTGTTGTTGTTCTTCAACCTCTTCTTCAGATACCTCTGGTTCTTCTACAACCTCTTCTACTAGCTGACGTCGCTTCCTATTTGAAGCAGTAGGTCACACCCTAGAAGAGCTTGGCCGGTCCATTTCTGAAATACGAAAGAAAAATAATTTATTTGACTGCAGGATCTCTATATGTACGGACCTGAGTGTCCGAACATATTATTTTGTTCGAAACTTTGTTTCCGAACAAAATTGATCTATTCGGACATTAGTTTCCGAACAGAACCAATTTGTTCGGACAGTAGTTTCCGAAAAAATGATAACAAGTTTTCATGGAAAAAAAAGGTAATCTAAGATTGAAAAAATGATAACAAGTTTTCATGGAAAAAAAAGGTAATCTAAGATTGAAAAAATGGTAAAGAATAGATAGGGAAGAAGAATAAATGGTAATGTTGGAAGGATACATTTACCTTTGGAAGAGGAGAATGTGTAGAGGAATAGCAACGCCGGAGGCACGCCGGAGAATCGCCGGAAAAGCAAGAATCCCGTCGGTGGAGTCTTGTGTTTGATTTGCATGTGGGAAGAAATGGATGGAGATGTGTGTGGGAAGAAGAAGGGGGGAATGGAGATATGGGTACTTTAGGAACTTTTGATGTGTGTGGAAAGAACTACTTTAATTTTTAAATTTTAGTAATGCGTGTGGAGAGAAATTGTGGGAAAAGGAAAAAATGGTGTGCCAGTAGAATTTCCCCAAGGAAAACATATAATCTATTTCTGGTAATGGATCAGTACTAACAGTGGAGGACATTTGATGAGAACAGATTAATTATTAGTAAAAGAGCACCAACAACAGACATTCAACATTAAATAAGAAATTGCCAAATCAGTTTGATTCATTGGGTCCATATATTTATCAAGTCAAAGCTGTAGCAAATTTAATTAATTAATTGAATCGTCATACAGTGTGGGAGAGGAGTGCGGTGGCCCTAATCAGCTGTACTAGCGCTCATTTGAGAACCTACTTCATTGATCTGATAGAGAGCAGAGAGCATTTAATAAAGAGGTCAAGAACATGCATAGTCAATGACCAGTGTTCTCTCTTGAATCAAAAGTGAACCATCAGCTAATGTAAGGGTACAGATCATGGTGGAGGCTATGGCAGTGAAATAGCTTCCATTTTCTGCACATATTAATCACATCTAGTTGTGAATCGCTAAGATGTAAGATGCCGATCCAATTCAAAGTGACCCATCCCACGGCGAGTCGGCGACACACCAACCAAATAAAGTCATCTCCAAAATCCATAACACAACATAAAGCCCCAAATAATCTAACCAATAGAGGAAAAAAAAGGAGCCATCGCCAACATACATACCAAAAATAGATTCATATGAAAAAATTCAAAGCCTAAAAAAACCTCATATCTCATTACAAAAGATAAGATTTTCTCGTTCAAACGCAAGAATCTTAGCTTCAAACACGAAATAATCCAGAAAACAAACCAAATAGCAAAAACAATCCGAAAAGTTCCAGAAATTTTAGACATCAAACTCAAAGCTCAACTAAAGAGAAAATCTCAAGGCCAAATCACAAAAAAAGACATGAAATCAAAAATCAAGCAGCAGAGCTCAAACTGGCAAAGATCTGAAACTGGAAATTGGAATATTCTTCGAATTCGAGCCTCAGATCTATGTCGACTAAGGGAAAAAAATAGCAAATTTGTTCACACAAAAGAGGGAAAAGCACTTACAGAGGAAAGAAACGAAAGAAAAACAATGGGAAGAGAAGAGAAGGGCAGAAAAGGAAGAAAATTCTCATACCTTTTTAGCTCTACCCGGGGAACGAAGGGGGTGTTAGGCGTGGACAAAGAAAGGAGAAGAGAAAGGAGTGGCTTTGATGGGATTTATAGAGAGAAGGGAAGGAAGTTAGATGGGAAAATTATAACTAGGGAGAGAGTGGGGTTTTGGGGATTTGGGGGTTTTTCTAGCTTCTACGATTTGGGGTTTTTTTTTTGCCGTGAGAGAAAAAGAGATGATAGTGGCATCGCGATTTCAGTTTTTTTTTTTTTCCACGGAGAGGGAGATGGATGATAGTGGCAGCGATGGATGCAGTGCGGTGGAGGATGCAGACGATGCAGGGAAGAAGATGAAGGAACTCACCTGTTCGAGTTCCTTGTCCTCTGTTCCAAGCAAGGATGAAAATAGCAGTAGCGGCGGGCCGCTACGAAGCAGGCGATACGTAGCGTAGCGGTGCGATTTGAAAAAATTGCCCAAAAAATCTGAAAAAATTTCAGAAAATCCAGAAATTTATAAAATGAAAGAATATGTGGTTCTTTTGCAAAAGTAAGAAAAAGGGGACGTAGCGGTGCCCTCAATATATAAAGTCTTGTATCGCTGTATAAATAGAAAATAATAGTAATGATTAGTTTTTTCACATGCATTCATGTTTCTTAATCATACTAACTTAGAAAGTAATGGAAAGCTCATAAAAAAAAAAAAAAAAAAAAAAAAAAAAAAAAAAAAAAAAAAAACTAGAACGTGAAATAAAGGCATAAGACGTAAGAGTCAGGTCATTACTCATTAATGAACATTGAACAATTAAATATCAATACTTCAACATTCAAGGTTCAAATTCAATCAAGTGAATGAACTATGAAGTGATCAACAATCAACATTCAGCACCAATTTAGAAATGACAGAGTAGAGAGTTAGTGAAGGAAATAGGAATACCTTAGTCACTAGCACAATGAGGGTTCTTTATAAAACAATTTAATTAAGACCGTTTAAAATCTAGTAGTAATAGGTAACTATATCTTTACTACTATACAATTTCAAACATAATTAAACAGATTTAATATCTTATCTAGCAAGTTATGATAATAATAGACATCCAAGCACAAAAACGGAAAGACAACCAGCAAAAGAGTCCTAGCTATCATGGTCAAGTAGGATCCTTTCGTCTTCTTGATTGATACTTCTCTAAAACATGCGCTTCGCGGAGGGGTCCGGGGGTATCTTCGGCGGGGGTAAAAAAAAAAACAACGATACGTATCAGCCGCCACATTTTGTGGCGGTCGTAGCGGCCGCTACACATATGTAGCGGTCGTAGCGGTGCGATACCCGCTATTTTCTAAATAGCATGGCAGTAGAGGCCGCCACGGCCGATATATCGACCGCTACGTTCCATGGTTCCAAGCCCCCTTCTCTGCGTCAATCCCTTTGTCCAACGCGTGAATGGACTCTTCCTCCGAGAGTTCCGGTCGTGAGAGAGAAAGAGTTCTGCGTGAGTGGGGCGAGATTGAGTTAGACTGGGGCAAAAAACACATTCGCTAGGATGACTTAACTTAGGTTAAAACACATTCCCCAACGCGCAACGTGAGCGTCGTTAATTATTGTTAAGACCCTTCGCCGATGCACCTCAACGTCAGCAATTAGGTATTCATAATTCCCAACGCAATTAGTGTGTCGTCTTTCCGAATGTTTAATTCCCGACGCTGTACTGCATCGGGGAAAATGTAATTCATATCGGGAAAATATTCACTCCAAGACCCATATGGTGCCATCCTCTTTACCAATGAGATGTTCCGAAGCGCAGAAGGTAGCGTCGCGTAATCATTTTGCCAATGCTGTTATGCGTCGGCTAAATACATTTTCTGCGACGTATTTAGACTGCGACAGCAAGATTCGTCGGCAAATATGCAATTTGTTGTAGTATACTTGCCAACTGGTCTCGACAGCCCTTCAAGGATTTCAATCCTTAGCTTCTGATCTGCATCATTAATGTGTCTGGTAGGGGAGATATTTTTTGACCTCCCACGTCCTCTTTTAGTGGAGGTCGAAGCTTAAAGTTAAAAGAAAATCATTAATAAAAAATATTTGATATTTAATAATTTTATAAAATATAGAACTCATAGTGTTGATCTTACCAACGGTACTCATGGAAGTGCCTTGTATTTGTGACTTTGGCTCAAGTGTCAAATCAGATATTGAAGCGTCTCGTATATGCGCACTTGTTTGCCTACTTCTTGTTGTCATAACTATAAACAAAAATACATAGAAATATTTTCAATGAATATAGGTAAACTCATTCCAAGTAATTAAAAATTAATTCAAAGGCAATAAAAACCACATGCGAATTGAACTTTAAAAAAAGAGTGAATACACTTTTAACCCCTATATAATTAAGAACTAAGGCTCAAGATTCATTAACAAAGCTGAATGGAGAAAAGGATTCAAGTACAATTGTTGGAACATAATGCTTAATTGTGGAAAATAAAATGAAATAAAAATTAAGAATCTATATCAGTATCATCAGTCGGCATTTGCTCTTCTTCATCAGTACAATAGTCCATCAAAGTATCATCTTCTGCATAACCTTCATCATCATTAATGAAGCCGGCATCCGTCTGATCTGACTCCACATTGATGACGACAACATTAGCATCAACTTCATATGCATCAACGTCCGTTCTATTTAGAGATATAATGGTTCAACTTCCTCATCATTTTCTTCATTTTGTCCATTAATTCATGAGTTTGATGATGTCGAACAATGCCATCAACTTCTAATTGCTCCTCTTGTTGGAATGCATCACCCCCAATCGAATCTTTCTCATCCTCGTCTACCTCAAAAACATCATGGACATTTCTCGGCTTTATCATTTGGACAACTTGCAAATCGCCTCTAAGTTTGTTGTTCTTGAGATAAAAGACTTGTAGGGCATGGCATCAGACACTAGCACATAAGGATCATTTTCATAGCTCGTTCGAGATTCAATTCTGGTAGTTCACGTCGCCTCCAAGCGTCGAACACCCACAAGACCTCTTATGTGTGGTACAACACTCTATGGGGTTCTTTTTCTTGCACGGGCCACCTAACAGGATTTTTCCCGTAAAATCCTCTTTAACGAAATCATAGCAAAAATCAAAATACATGCAAGCTTTCTACGCATTTACTATGCCGTGGAACTACGATAGAGGAAGAAGATTCGCGAATGAGTAATACAACAAAACCCTCATCGATATTCCGCGTGTGGGCCACAATGAAGGAGAAAAGAACAAAGATGACAAAATGTGCTTCAATTGGATGAAATGTGATTTTTTTAAAAAAAAATGCAAACAATCGTTATCTTGTATGAGATATGGGACCACCTAGGTGAGAATAGAGCGTCACAATCGATGGAGGAGAATAGAGGAGCAAGAGGAAGAAAAGGGCAAAACCCATGTCATGGGTCTTATAGCAAGAGGAAGGAAGATCGAATATGGCCCCTAGAACCACTCCGGAGCATAATAAACTTTGAGGGCCTTTTTGGTCTCTAAAGGGTCTTAGGGGATTTTTCCAATAAATTCCAATAAAAATAAAAATACAAAATATTAAACAAATATTTCTTTGTTGGAAAAGAAATGTGGATATCACAATCAGCTCTTCCTACGCCTCACAGGTAAGCCTCAATTTCATGTTTAAATTATCAGTAATTTCAATTACCAACCTTTGTAAAAATTGTAATATTTAAGCAAACAATGTTTAAAAAATCATTAGCACTGTAAAACTAAAAATAATGTATTTACCTGCTTTCCTATACCACCTAGTCCTTGTTGCAGTTGCGATGTCAAAATGAAAGCTCCTTGGTTTATATATAGCTTCCATATCCTTCCTATTTATATAAATAAGAAATAAAACTGAATTATATGACAAATAAGAGAAAAAAACAGTAATAAAAAAAAAAAAAAAAAAAAAAAAAAAAAAAAAAAAAAAAACCCAATTTCAAAAGTAGAAAGAACATATGATGCAATCAAAGAAAACCATAGTAATCCCGCCACATTAACAAGGAATAACCATTTCCTGCTTTGAGTTCACAAATCACAGATAAACCCCAAACACCATAATTGATGCAGAAAGGTCATTAATGACTCAAATGAGCATAAGCAAATTCAATGGGTAGACCATAGACCATTTATACGTGTAGAGAAAATGTGGTTCACTCTGTCTGCCATTTATCCTTTGTTTTAATTTATATTGTGAAAACAACCCGAAAAAGGCAACTCAAATTCATCAATACAATATATATAGAAAAAAAAAATCCAAAAACAGGATTATGTATTTTGTCCAGCTTTGTTGAAAAAAGAGCCCAACAAAATGGAGCACCTGAAGGGCGAGTGAATGAGTAAGATTGCAATATCTAGGATAACCATAAACTACCATGAAGAAAATATTATGGAAGGTCTGGTTCATAGGTGGCCCACTTGTTTTTGGTTGTGCAAAAAGACCTCATTAGTCTAGTCTATTTTTTCTTTTCTAAAGCTAGTAAAATACCTAGTTTATCAAGTTTAAGGGAAAGATGATTATTCGACAATATCCTTCATTGTAAAAGCTAAAATATATCAGGCTAACAAATAGATAAAAGATAAATAGATCATGATAGAATGGAAAATTGCCCAATCCAGCTTTAACTTTCATGAATCTGATCAAGAGTGACATTATCAAATGGAGAGGGTTTGGAAAACGAGAAGGGAACTTCACACGGTCTGTATGCCAGTAAAAATAGCAAACCCGTAAATATATCGGACAAGAAAATGTCAGGGCAATATTTCAGAAATTAGATGACAATGCTGATGTAGACATTTACACCAATTTCAAAGGTTACATCTCCAAAACGCGTGGAATCTGGTAAAACCAGATGACAAAAATGAGTATAAGAAACCTGTATTTTCAATAAAGACATAAACATCTATAAAAGTAGTGGATAAAAAGGATAAGTACGATGCAGCGTGGACTACCTTCCGAAATCCAAACCGTTCATATACTCACCCATTGTAACAAAGTAATTCCAGTGGGTGAATTAACCATGAACACATAAACATCTATAAAAGTAGTGGATAAACAGGAGAAGTGATGCAGCGTGGACTACCTTCCGAAATCCAAACCGTTCATATACTCACCCATTGTAACAAAGTAATTCCAGTGGGTGAATTAACCATGAACACATAATCAATCAACTTCCTCCACGTTTTCTTTTTCTTTTCATTAAAAAAAAAAAAAAAACGAGTTAAGCCATCATGAGTAAAATCCACTGCTCTATCTGATCGGTGGCCATCTGAAATTTATTTCAATTGTATATCTAAAGTTTAGACTTTCAGAAGGTGGGCCCACTCAGTTAATGAAGGCCCACCCAATATGTGCAATTTGGCCCAAATATGTGAAATATGTGTCTGGGTTTTTTATTTATACCATCAAAACCCCTCCGATTCAATCTTTCAAGATTAGAAATAAGAAGGAAAAAAAAAACATAACTAGAAGATTGAAGCATTGAAGCTAAAACAAAAGAAAAGAAGCCCGGAGTGAAGAAAATGCACCTGCGATTGAGAGCTCCAAAACGAGAAGCTGCAAACCCAAAACAGATAGCTGAGACGAAAGACAATCACATAAATGAGAGGAGAGAAGGGATGGTTAGCATCAGAAGGTAGCTTTGGGAGGCAATGAGAGCAGAGAGCAGAGAGCAGAGAGAGATGCAAAGCGTCAGAAGGTGGATTTTAGGGTTTTCAGTGGGAAAAAGACGGTTTTAAAGGGATTTTCTGCGCTGGACGGATAGATACGGGTATATAAGAACTTACGGTCCTTCCAGAACAGAACCCGTTTAGCTACCGGGTCTAAATAAAGTTTCCAAAACCACACACGTTATTAATTGGGACCAAAAACAAAAATCCAAACCCGATTTAAAACCACTGGATGGTCGGAGAATGGGGACCCAATAACATCTGAGTGTGCCCACCACCTCACATGCAGATAAACCAGCCTTCATTAGTTACCCAGAAGAAATTTGGGTAACCAAAAGTTCCTCACCACGGTCTAGTAAGGCCTCTGGTCCAGCAACTTTTTCTCTAAAGCCGCTGGACATTTTTTTTTACGATTGATTTGCCATTTAAACTGTATAAGCATAAAATTTTGAATTTTAAAATTTCATATCTCCTATTCTCCCTCGTTCCTAAGTCCTCTCGATCTGCTCTACCCAAAAGAGAAAAAAACAAGAAGAGAGAGAGAAAGAAAGACGAAAGGGGGATGTGGCTGAGTGCACAGGTGCTGCGCGTGGTGGAAGAAGGAGATGGAGAGAGGTGAATGTGGGTGCACGTGCGTAGGGAAGAAGAGGTGGAGAAAGAAGGTGAGGAGAGGAGAAGGAGGGAAAGAAAAAGGAGAGGAGGAGAAGGAGAATAAGAAAGAGAAGGTGTGTGCGTAAGCAGTAAGTATGCGTAGCGGCACACGCGCAGTGAGGGCTCGGGCGGCAACACAATGAATGCAAAGAGGAGGAGAGGACCCTTACCTGCGCCTATTCCGAACGGCTTTTATGCGTGGGCAAGTTTGATTAGAGCGGGGGTATTGGCACTGTGAGGATGATGCAGAAGGTGATGCATCACACACGAGAAAGATGGAGGCCGAGGGAGACGCAGTCCGCGCGAGGAAGACGATGGCGGAGGGAGAAAAGCAATCCGGGGATGAACCTGCGCTGCAATGGAGGCGATGGGCGTGACTAGGGGTGCACAGCGGGCGGCTTGGCGGTTATTGGGCGGTTTAGGCCGTTTTGTTTTATGGCAATTTGTAAAAAGTAGAAACCGTAACTGCCCAAAGTATAGGCGGTTTGGGCGGTTTTTTAGCGGGCGACTTGGGTGGCATGTTGGGCGGTTTGGTATTTGTACCTATCTCTCTCTTTTTTATTTTTAATAGAATGTAACTAAAGTTTCGAAGTATTTAACATAAAGAATAAAAATTAAACATGATTTTTAATAAAAGTCAATAATCAGTAATAAACAAAATTTCCAACTAAGTATATCGATGTAAAATTAAAGTCCAAAGGCATCACCAAAATTTAAAAATACAATCACTTATATAATCTAACTTTTAAAAGTCAAAAATCTAATAAAGAAACATTTAAATTCGAAAATTCAATGCCTAAATTTCAATAAATAAACCTCCAAATATCAAAATTCAATGTCCAAATGCTAAAAGAAATTCAAAATCTAAACTTCAAGTTCATAAAGATCGATATATCAACAACAAAAAGAAAATCATAGTTAGAATAATAATTGATAAAATATAATAAACATCAATGTTTAGTTTAGTGATAAAATTGTAAGGTCGTCAAATTGTCATAAAATATAATCTAGACTTGTATTGGAGTTGCACTAGGATCATGAGGAGTGGGGGGACCCATACGAGTAGAAGTGCTATCTATAAAGGAATATAACTCTTGTCAGTTTATAATTTTTAATATAAAATATAATAAAAATTTATAAAAATTAAAAGTAGGAAATGAGCATAATAAAATTTTATTTTACCTGACTCAATTTGCACAGATAAATCCAAAGTTCAGCTTCATCCATATACTCTTTTACTATAATTGATTGATTGCTTGAGCTCAACCAATTCTTCAAACATAATAGTCCCTCCACCGTCTTAGGACTAAGAGTTTTTTTTTTTTTTTTTAATAATGAGCGGGCGGGGCGGTTTGAAACCGCCTACTCAAATGTCAAACCGTTACCGCCCACTCATTAGTACGGATTGAAACAGCCTCGCCCGCCTAAAGGCGGTTTTGACGTATATCCACTTGTAGCGGGGCGGGGCGGAGCGGAGCGGGCAGATTGGCGGGTTACAATTTTTTTTGTGCAGCCCTAGGCGTGAGCGTTCTGCGTAGGGACGTGAGGGTGAAGAGCGTGAGAAGGGAGAAGATGGAGAAGGCGTCCGGCGGGCGTGAGTGTTCTAGGATGTGAGATGGGTCACTTGCGCTTGGGATGGTGGGACGGAGGGGAGTAGCGTGCGTGGGAGGATGATGATGGCGATGGTGTTGGGCGTTGGCAGGTGCTTCCTGACGCCGGAGTCTCCGTCGTTCGTCGCCGCTACTGTCCTGTGGCCGAGGAAGAAGAATATCGTAACTCTAGTCTTTTATATCCTGTTGCAGAGAGAGAAAAGGGAGGAAGAAGACAACCAGAAAGGCTTTGGTCGGTTCCAATCCGAGTTGGGTCCAGGTCAGGTCGGCCTGCCCTATTTTCAAAAGCCCAGAAGCAAAGTTGTGAAATTTATCTGAGTTTTGTCAAATTTATTTAAGTTTTTGTCAAGTTTATCTGAGTTTTTGTGAAATTTATCGATTTTTTTTAAATTTATCTGAGTTTTTTTAAAAATTTTGCATTTTTTGAAATTTATTTACATTTTTTAGATTCTTTTGAAATTTATTTTCCTCTTTTTAAATTTATCTGCGTCCTTGCGACTTTTGAAATTTATTTGTGTTCTTTTGAAATTTATTTGTATTTTTTAAAATTTTATTTGAAAATCTCATTAATGGGATTTTTATTAATCTTGTCCAATTAAATAGTAGTTGACCATTATTAATGGCATATCCTACTAATCATAGGATATGATTTATCTTTAAATAAATAAGAACTTTTAAAAAAAGGGTAACTTGGATATTTTAGGTCTTTAAATTTGAAAAAATGACCTACAACACTATGAAACAGGATTGTGGATCTAAGACCAGAAAGTGAAATGTTCAGGGACCTGTCGCCGAATGCCCCAAGAAATTTTTATGTTTGGTTGTTGAGATTTTGAAAGGCAACCCATCTAAGAAGTCGCTTTTAACGATTTGAGTTCTCAAATTTTTAGCATTCTAAATACTAAATTATAGACATGAGCATTTAGAAATTTACTTGGGTGACAATGTGAGAATTCCAAATTCTGTCAAATATGACTTATCGAGATTCTTACAAACAAGCAAACCCAAGTATCTGATTTTGAACCCATTTGCAATGTTTCCAAGGGCTGGCCCCCGAATTCTTGCTTGTGGGGAGGGGTGGCACATGTAAAAATTGCATAGAGTTCTTAAAATACATAGGGAATCCTTAGAAAATCTGGGGACTGTATTAAAAAAACTATAAGATTTACTAAAGAATTGAGGTGTTTTCAGCCCCATCACACCCCCTGGTTCCGCCAATGGCCGATGCTAATGTGAACAAGAACAAAGTCTTCAACCCACACTCTATAATCTACATGCATCCTAGGGTCCCATAAAATTATTCTCATACGAAATAAGTGAATATTTTATGGCATGAAACATACACAAACAATATATATATTAAATAGGGGTTTTTACGCGAAAATACACTTTAGATGACCACCATACGCAACAGTGCACTTTAGCCATCTATGCACCTCACAGGGAATCCGTACAGGATTCCTCATTTTTTTCACCATTTTTTTTGTGGTCGAATTCGACCTTCATTTGCTGTGTTAAAGGTCGAATTCGACCTTCATTGCAGCGTTGGAGGTCGAATTCGACCTTCATTGCAACGCTGGAGGTCGAATTCGACCTTCATTTGCAGTGTTAAAGGTCGAATTCGACCGTTAGATATAATTCATTTGGGGCACTGGTTAACCCACTTCCCGAGGAAATTTTTGGACGAAATTTGGGGGTTTCGAAGTCCATATGATGAACTTCAAATCTACAATTTTTGGGTAGGAATCAATCGCGTTTGTCGCATTTTCAACTCACGCACTTTCTTATCATGTCGGCCAAATGTGCTGAAACCTTGCTAAGTACCCCTATTTGGGGCACTGGTTAACCCACTTTCCGAGGGAATTTTTAAACGAAACTTGGGGGTTTCTAAGTCCATATGATGAACTTCAAATCGGTAATTTTTGGATAGGAATCAATCGCGTTTGCCGCGTTTTCAACTCGTGTACTTTTCCTATCCTGTCAACCAAATGTGCTGAAACTTTGCTGAATACCCCTGTTTTGGGCACTGGTTAACCCACTTCCCGAGGGAGTTTTTAAACAAAACTTGGGGGTTTCGAAGTCCATATGATGAAGTTCAAATCTGCAATTTTTGGGTAGGAATCAATCGCATTTGCCATGTTTTCAACTCACGCACTTTTCCTATCCTGTCGGCCAAATGTGCTGAAACCTTGCTGAGTACCCCTGTTTGGGGCACTGGTTAACCCACTTCCCGAGGGAGTTTTTAAATGAAACTTGGGGGTCTTGAAGTCATACGATGAACTTCAAATCTAAAACTTTTGGGTAGGAATCAATCGCGTTTGCCGCATTTTTAACTCGCGCACTTTTCCTATCCTGTCGGCCAAATGTGCTGAAACCTTGCTGAGTACCCCTGTTTGGGGCACTGGTTAACCCACTTCCCGAGGGAGTTTTTAAACGAAACTTGGGGGTTTCGAAGTCCATATGATGAACTTCAAATCTGCAATTTTTGGGTAGGAATCAATCGCGTTTGTCGTGTTTTTAACTCGCGCACTTTTCCTATCCTGTCGGCCAAATCTGCTGAAACATATTAGACAACATTGTGGGCCAATTTGATTTTAGAATACTATGATTGTTATCTTACCATCTTGTTGGTTCAGTTTGGTCAATGGATTTTATTTGATATATTGAGACTAAATTGGATTGCAGTGTGGGTTTTTTAAAACTTGGGTTTTGCTGTTTTCTGCACTAAATTTGGCCTCTAAATTTCTGCACTAGTTGAAACAAATGCATTAACTGCACTATTTAAAACTGGAAAAAAAGTGTTTCTACAATTTCTGCACTAGCTGAAACAAACCCAATTTCTGCAACAAAAGTCTCTCTGTGCATTACAATCTCTGCAACAAAATTTCTGCAACATGACTAGACAACATTCCTAGACAAATTCCATCCATTCCATCCATACCATAATTTTCAACAAGGGAAACACTCAAGAAATAATTTACACTCATGCGACAACAGAAAGCATTCCTAGACAACTTCCATCCATTCATAAACTTCCACACAACATTAACAAATTTCAGAACATTGCTAAAACAATCCCATTTCTGCACTATCTCAAGTTGAAACATATGCCTTTCATTCATATTGTTCAGCCACATAATGGTGTGCACCTACAAACATAAGTCTTGATCAATCTCAAGCATATTAAAATACATGAACAAAAGGTGAGCTTTAATGTGATTCTTCATTAAACCTACAATAACAAAAGGTGGGCATAACAAAAGTCATGATGGCAGTCTTGATGTGTTAAATACTGCAAAAGATGGCACCTTCTCTGCATTATAGTCATTGAGCTGCAATAGACATGCAACATGAGGTCAGTTAATTTAACCATAGATAACTCAATTAAAAGGCTTAACTACAACTAGAGGCGTAATTACTTATTTACTCAAGGTGCATTCAGGAGCCTTATGCACTACCTTTTGAGTAAATAGAATGTCATATCTCATGCCTCAGCATTTTAAGCATTGGTTTATACTTAAGGGGTGTTTGGATATGGGTAGAATAGAATATCAACATATTCGAGTATTGTTACCCTATAAGGCAGGCTAGTCAGTGGATCAAACAGAAAATGCAATCAAATGGAGTTTCAAAGTTTGAACAAAATGGGCCAATGCATAGAAGTTTCACAGTAGTTTCTTAGTGCCAGCTGCTTGATTCTCAACCTTTCTCCGTAGAGCTTCGATTCTGAACTCATCTAGCACATCTTCCGCATCGTTAGCAGCAGCTTTAATCTTTCAAAGCCAGTCTTTTATAGTAATTTTATTCACTTGTCGCCTTTCAGCATCTTGAAGCACGGCTTTAATTGCCTTTCAGCATCTTCAAGCACGGCTTTCTCACCAGAGAGGGAGAGATCGCAGCAGAAAGGGGGAGAGAGAGATCGCAGCAGAGAGGGCAGCGAGGGAGAAAGATCAGGCGAGAGAGATGAGCGCAGCAGAGAGGGGGCGAGAGAGATGAGCGCAGCAGCAGGGCAGCGAGGGAGAGAGATCAGGCGAGGGATGAGCGCAGCAGCAGGGCAGCGAGGGAGAGAGATCAGGCGAGAGAGAGCGCAGCAGGGTTAGCGGGGGAGAGAGAGGAGAGCAGCAGCAGCAAGAGAAAGAGGGCAGCAGCGAGAGAGCGAGGCGAGAGAGAGAGAGGGAGCGCAGCAACGAGGGCAGAAGAGCTCGACGAGATCGAGAGAGATAAGAGCTGAGAGCGAGAGAGCTCGATCGGGAGAAGGAGTGCAGAGGCGAGAGAGCTCGATCGACAAGAGAAGAGTGTTGCTGGCGAGCTTCCAGAGATCTCGACAAGCGATGCTGAGAGGGAGAGATAGAGAGCTGAGAGCAAGAGTAGAGATCGAGCTGAGAGCGAGGCGAGAGAGAGCAAGCTGAGAGCGAGGTGAGAGAGAGCGAGCTGAGAGAGGCCGGCAAGAGAGAGAGAGAGAGAGAGAGAGAGAGAGAGAGAGGCGAGAGACAGGGGCGGGTAGGTCTAAAAAGGGGAGAAATGAAAAAATGAGCGGGCCCCCCGAAAAACTCACCTCATATATAAATGAAAGTCGAACTCGACATCCAGTGTTGTAATGAAGGTCGAATTCGACCTTTAACACAGTAAATGAAGATCAAATTTGACCTCCAGTGCTGCAATGAAGGTCGAATTCGACCTTTAACACAGCAAATGAAGGTCGAATTCGACCACAAAAAAAATGGTAGAAAAAATTAAGAATCCCGTACGGATTCCCTATTAGGTGCATAGATTGCGTATAGTGGTCATCTAAAGTGTATAATCACGTAAAAACCCCTATTAAATAACATGAGGAATCATAATGTAAAAATAGCAACTAAACTTGATTCATCGTCCAGATCACAGTTTTGTTCGTTAATCTAATCAATATTATCACAAGCCTTTCTGTGAGTAGAAATGGCCCCAAATTTAAGAATTGACAGTGATATGTTGCATTAAATTAATCGCATGTCAAAAGCATTATTTTTTTTCTAAAAAAAAAAAAATCGTCCCAAAAGGCATAACACTTTGGAGTGAAGTTTGGACCTACAAAGCTCGCTTTTGTCATATGACATAATTTCTATCAAACGGAGGACGGCCCCGCATTAAATTTTATTGTTATGTGCCATGTAGAAAGGGGTGTTTCTAGCGTCCAAGTTTTGATTGATGAAAATGAAAAGAAAAAAAAAATATTCAGATGAATAACGAATAAGATCATTGCACGATAACTGCCATTATTTTGGATATTTCTAAGGCTTCTAGTTGTTTTGACAAAATATCTTTCATCATATTATGATGCAACTAAATTCGTGGCGATTAGTATGGCCAAGCATAATTATTCATTGGCCTTTGATTTTGAGTGGTGTGGGAGGGTTTTATTAATTAGCTTATAGAGTCAAACCCTCTTGATTTTGTTGTTCTTGGATTTTGTTAGTTTGACTATTGCTTTATTTTGTTAAATTCATAATGTGTTCCCCTATCTACCCCAAGAAAAACGAAGGGATCATGTATAATTTATGGTAGATCTACATGTGTAAAGCTCACATCACAAAGTCTTTATAAATCTTCTACCTAAAAAATTCTATCTAAACCATCTAGAAGATGCAGCCTCCAATTATCATGAGTTGGTCTTGCCCCATCCATTTCAAAGATAAGCAAACACCTTCTATTATTATGTATTACAGTGGAGGCTTCTCAATTCAATCTTGACTGCATCTTCTCAATTTTGACTTTGATTCGAGACCAAATGAATTTTGGCCCCAAAAGAAAATCTTTTCTTCAAGAATATTATGACACAAATTTTCTTTTTAGTTTCTCTGCTTAATAAGAGCGTACATCAATTTTTTTACATTCACATGAGTTCATTAATTTTTGTTATCTCTTAAATTCTCCAAAATGTATCTCTTTATTTAAACTTCAATTAATCATTGAATTTACTAATTCATCTAGGATCTTCAAATGGGAATAGAAGATCGAGTGATTTCCTATTATATTATATTAAAGTCATGGGTTTTGAAGATAAATCTGACGATAACTTCTAATTTTGACTGAGAGTTATATCCATTTTCTACAACTTACCCACTTTCTCCCCCATCTTCCAAAATGTAACCCACTCAAGTCTTCTTCCCACCTTTTACTTTTCTCCAACAACTTCATTTCTATCTCAAATCTCATATACCATTTCTTTCTACTCCATTTCCCTTAATCCATTTTTACTCCATGGACTTTGGATTGAGCAAAGAGGTACTGTCACAACATTTTCTTCTTTTATTATCTTTTTAAAATCTTATGCACCATCTACACCAAATCATTGTCAGACAATATTTGAGGATGATTTTGCATGGTATGCATTTCTTTTTAATGAATCATTAAATATAGTTTTGCAGTTATTGGTTAACATGCCCGTGCGCGAGTATTGTGCTAGTTAAAATATATAAAGCAAACAAGTTTTGATCGGGAAATCAAACCTTAATTTCCTCAATTGATTTTGACCCTCACTAACTTATTTTAGCCCCATTACTACTGCAAAACACATTCTCATCTTGGCTAAAAGGTGTTCTCATCCCCACGTCTCCACTAACCTCATCATATGAAGGCCACTTTCATCTCATTAAAAGGGGAGTTACACCATCCATTTTGCCAACCCAAACATTAATGTCTGATTTACAGCTACGGTTACTACTATAACACCTTTTTTTTTTGGGTAAATGGGGCCTCTCTCCTCAGTTTGTATTTTCTTTTAAAGAAACTGTTGGTCCCAAGACTTCCCAAGAACCTCTATGCATTACGATGTGAGATAGACTCTGCGAACTTACTGCGAATGATCTTAGATCTATTGGGTTATCAACCAAGGGTTTCCATCTCCCTTAAATAGAGCAATCTCTATAAGTCATGACTCTATCCGTACGTTATCTTTTGTGGAATCTCACATCTCTTTATCAGTGTGGGAATTATGCCAAGCCGAGAGTTTGAATCCCCAAACTTTACAACAAAGAGCTTGATCCTTATCCTACTCTAACAGATCAAGACTTGTTGGGAGTACATCCGTGGGACACCACCGGGCTCGATCTAACATGGGCCCCATTGCTTTCGGGCCATACAATTTCCAACAGGCTTCTCTCTTATAGGGTGGCGTAGCTCCTTGTGAATGAAGCAGAGGTTTATCCAATGCCATGAGATGTGAGAGGTTGGTGATGTTGTGGAATAGGCATGCACATTATAGCCACAGGGGTTTCCTAATTTCCATCTGGTCAGATCAAAGAGGTGGGTTCTTCTGCAAAGGGGATTTGTGTGGGTACTGATGTTCAAGTCCAGCAACATAACTGCCAGGATCTGTTGGATTGTTTTATTAGGGGTGGCCCACATGGCGACAACTTATTATATGAAACGGTCCTCTCCCTCTTTGGGTTCTATTTATGGTCTTTAAGGTTGCCATTAACTGCTAATTAAAGGGTATTATTTCTCTTCTTGGTTGAAGGAGAGAATCAGGGCCTATAAAAGGCAACCCAGGTAACTCTCTTGGCTACGATAGTTTTTCTCTGCAACCATCACTTACCGAAGAAAAAAAGATAAAGCACAAGAGAGTTGTGATTCCCCATTGAAGACCAACCTTTTGTTGGATCAGAGTTTCAAGATGGCACAATCAGGTACTAAATTACTACTCTACTGGTTTAGATTTGATGTTTATAGTATTATTGGATTGATTCCAGAGAGGGTTTAAAAACCCAAGGTTTTCTAACATTTGGTATCAGAGCCTACTGATTTCAATGATCTATTATCATTTTATCGGGGCTTTCTAGATTCTTCCGTTCAATCTATTGGATAATGATAGCCTCAGAACTGAGGATACAGTGCCCAACCCAATCTAAAAGAGATGGGAATAAAATATTTATTTTTCTGTAATTTAAAATTTTTTATTTAAGAATTACATCAGAGGTTTTTATCTCATGTTTGGTTATTGTTATTATTTTTTGGGCATGCTAGTAGCATGATAATGATAACATGAGAGTATGTCAGAAAAGTTACAAAGATGATATATATTTTTATGAAATTTATATTTTACAAAAAAAAGGTTGTCCCCTGTCTTGCACATGTTCTGTGCGCAAGACAGCGCACAGGATCACTCCAACCATTACAGTGTTCTGTCCATGTTACTCTTTATGGGTGACTGGGCCAGGCCAGGAAGGTCGGGTCAACCTGACCTTACTAGCCCAGCCTGGCTACACAAGCTGGATAGGCTGGGCCGGGTTAGCTTATGGGTCGGCCCGACCTGACCTGACCTACTATTCATGAATTCTCTGGGCTAGGCCAGGTTCTTGTATTGGCCAGTTTTTTTGGGCCAGTTGTGGGTTGGGCCTGACCCGTTTAGGGCCCACTAAGCCCATTTTAGTTTTGGAGAAAAAATTTTTAGTTGGACCCACTTATTAGACAGTGCATATTTGTACATTCAATTGACTAAAATAAGCTTCATAAGTGACCCAAATCAAAGTTTAGAAGTTGACGCTGAACTAAGAAATTGCAAATTAATAGTATGATTGATGGTTCTGATGTTTCTAATGATATTTTTTTTTTTACCATCAAATCATTCAATCAGACATTAATAGTGTCTAATTGAGTTCTGAAAAATTTTATTGGTCATTGATTGGTCAAGATCAAGTTAGATTGATCATTAAAGTTTGGTTCTAATTATTTTTATATATTGTTTATTCAATCCAATCATAGCCGTTAAATTGATAGAGTTGATCTTCTTAACATTTTCGGATCAGGTTCATTGATGCTTTGTTCTGTATTTTGAAGTGGATCATTATTTTGTGCAGGGAATGCCTCAATGATCGGATTTTGAAAATTATGTGGTTGTTGTTCCTCTTGATAATCATTAACTATGATATCAAGTGGGACAACAACTCTACTTTGTTCAATAAGCGACTCTAGTGGCTCCCTTATTTCATTGTAAGTCACAGTTCTATTATGATTACTTCCATTTTTATCATGGTCCTCTAAAAATTTGGCATTACCAGATTCAACAATCCTAGCTGTATGGGTCGGACATTAAAATATATACCCTTTAGACCTTTCTGGATAACCAATGAAATATCCACTGATTGTTTTATGGTCTAATTTTCTTTCTTGTGGGTTAAAAACTCTCACTTCAGATGGACAACCCCAGACTTGAAAATGATTTAAGATGGGCTTCCTACTAGTCCACAACTCGAAAGGAGTTTTGGGAACTGCTTTCGTAGGAACACGATTCAATACATACATTGCCATCTTTAGTGCCTCTCCCCACATTGAATCGGGTAAGTTGGTATTACTAACCATACTCCTTACCATATCCATTAACATTCTATTCCTTCTTTCGGCTACACCATTTTGTTGAGGTGTGCCCGGCATTGTATACTGTGCTACAATACCTTCCATTTCTAGGAATCTAGCAAACGGTCCCGGGTTACAACCCGATTCAGTGTATCTTACATAATACTCACCACCTCTATCGGATCTCACTACTTTAATTTTCATGTCTAATTGTTTTTCTACTTCTGCTTTGAATATTTTGAAAACTTTCAAAGCATCAGATTTTTCTTAATCAAATAGACATAACCATATCGTGAGAAACCATCTATAAAAGTGATAAAGTATTCCTCTCTCGTAAAACATGAAACATGAATTTTACCACATATATCTGTATGAATAATTTCTAAGGGTGCAGAACTTCTTGTGGTACTTTTCTTGTTTGTATTGATTTGTTTTCCTTTCAGTCAATACAAACACCATAATCGGTGAAATCAAGATTGGGCAATAAACCATCAGTCACCAATCTTTTTATTTCTGTTCAGAGATATGCCATAATCTTTTGTGCCATAGCCTTGACGAGTTCTCATTTAGTGGCCCTCTTTTCATGCCTACATGCAATCCATAATTAATGTGAGGTGTGTGTAAAGTTTGTTCATACATAGAATCTAGCTTTAATCTATACAAACCATCACACATATAACCATTCCCAATCAAAATACTGTTGCTAAAAATATGCATCATGCCACGTCCAAAGCTGAAATTAAATCTATTACAATCAAGTCTGGAAACTGAAATTAAATTTCTAGAAATATCAGGAACCAAGAAAGCATTATCTAAATCCAAGACATGACCAGTGTCAAGCACCATCCTATAAGTGCCTACAGCTTCGACCCTTGATTCCTTTTTATTCCCCATCGTAATGGTTTTCTCGCTATCATTTGGAGTCCGTCTTGAAAGGAATCCCTGCACACAACCAGATACATGAATGGTTGCTCCAGAGTTGACCTACTAAGAATTTGATGGGATATTAGCTAAGTTAGTTTCTTGACATACAAAGATAGATTTTGTAAGGTCCTCGACCTTATTGGGTCAATTGGGCCCAATAGCAGGCCCATTGACCCGTTTAATTTTCTATTATTTTAGTTAATTGTATTTTAGATATTTAAGTGGGTTTTGATCAAGAGAGAGTTTCTTTTAGCATTAGAATTGTGTCTGCGAAGTTTCGTTCGATTCCGAGTTCGTTTGATCCTAGTAGGGGGGGTTTGCAATTTAGGAAAGATTGAGTGTTTTCCGAAATACTCCAAATGCCGTGATTTTTGGGTTTGTTGGGATGGTTTCGTTGCGCTGATCATTTTTGTCTCTTGACTCATCGCGATCCGACAATTAGAAACCCTTCAAGTGGTCCATTCATTCACCGGACCCACTTAAAGGCAAACTTGTCTTTTCTTTTCCTCTCTTCTTCTTAAACGAGATTAACCCTAATCTCTTATTCATTCTCTGCAATGAAAGAGAGAGCAGCAGCTCCCATTTCTTCTTCTTCCTTTCTCAAGCCATAATTCTACCCTAGAAGATCCTACTTGAAGATCCGATCCGTTGTACTTTTTCCTCTCGATCTTCTCTTTCTTGCAGTATAGATTTGGTAAGACTTTTCTCAATCTCATATTTTCATATTATCTTTCCTTTGGTTAGATTAGGTCTGATCTTAATTCTTTTCCTCCCTTTCTTCTTCTTGGCTTCCTAGATTTCGTTTTATCGGATTAGATTCGTGAATTTCGCGGTAGAATGCTTTTCCTCGAGTTTTACCCAATTTTCAATCTTCTTCTTAGTTTAGGCAAGTAGATCTGCATTTCATTTATAAGCATGTATGTTATTTTCTATTTGATTGGCTATGTTTCTTGTAGATCTCCCTTAATTCCAAGCATGTTTCATATTGATTTGGGTATTTATATGCATGCTAGGTTAGATTTTTTGAAAAAAAAATTGGATTGAAATAGAAAAATATATGATAGTAGGTTGTTTAGAATTTCTTAATGTGATTCAATGGAATGGAATGATGGGGAGTGCAGGAGGCTCTATTTTATATAGGTTATAGCCTTTAGAAAGGCTTGAAAATGGAGGAAAACGAATTGGGACGGAAGTGTTCAGAGATGGCCTGAAACCGTACGAATTCCGTACTGTCGGTCAGCTCTCGGCTCGGTGTCGGTCAACCGACATCGGGGTGTCGGTCAGCCGAGCTCATGTCGGTAAAAAAATCAGAGAGCCATATTTTGGCCTTTTGAACATCGGTCAGCCGACAACTTCACGTCGATCAGCCGATACCTTAACGTCGGTCAGCCGACACTGACCTCGGTTCCAAAACCAGAGAACAAAATGAACGTCAGTCAGCTCGTCGGTTCGGTGTCGGTCAGCCGACACCCATCATGTCAGTCAGCCGCATGAACATGTAAATGGGCCATTTTGGAATGCCCATAACTTTTAATCTGCCCGTTGGATTTCTATGTATAATATATCGTTGGAAAGCCCTTGAAACGTAGAATCCAATAGTTCTAGTTTTATCACAATCGGAGATCGGAAAGTGATGTAAATGCTTGGATTAATGATCATGTTCAATTTTTATTGAAAAATAGACTGTTAACCTAGGATTTGGCCTTAGATGTTGGAAACCATGAATCTACTCTCACTTGACCATTAATGGGGATTTGAAATCGAAGCACGTGGCTTGGTGTGCTTCAATGGGTTGTCTAGGTATTCGTGTATTACATATGATAACCGAATACGTATGGAACTGAATCGTCCGATACTTAACATGATTGTACACCAAGGGATTTCCCTAAGAGTATCATCGATCCAAATTCCACACATACTTTGTTAGAACTGGTGGAATACATGGATGACACCATTTGCCTAGGATTGGATTGTAATTCTTCCTTGATTTATTACTTGTATCCGTTGTTTATATTCCTTGTACACTCTCTTGACATAAAATACTTAACTAATTATGAAACATAAATTCTTATAGAATTTAGGACTTGGACCTGACTTAGAGTGTACTTAAGAACTTGTGTCATATATTGATAAACATGACTGGCTAGCAATGAAAGGGGATTATCACGTGGTTTGCTTGTCTTGCATTGTCTTGGATGAGATAATCCATATGATCTTGTCTTGTACATGAAACTAGCCAGACTTGCTTGTCTTGTTGTCCTTGTGTCAAAATCAATTTATTATTGTTTGCATATCATGGTCATCTGCAGTTTGGGGTTTTATTGACGAACATGTTACTTAGTTGTCGGGGTGGGCAGTCGGCGTAAGACGGCATCCATGGCGTTGAATTACTGGGAGCGGGCTAGGACCGTGCAGCTATTCCCAGGACCGGGAGCTAGGATCCTACTGGAGCCGGACTTTGGTATCAGTAGTCCGGATTGGATTGTTACTGGTACCCCGGGAGGTGGCTTTGGACATCCTTGGAGTATCCCTCTTACTCTTGTATTGCATTGCATGGATAGTGGTTATTGCTAGATTATTGCTAGGATTCCTGTTATTGTTTCTATTGATTAATATTCTCGCTTTATGCCTAGCTTCGTTTTCCATGTACTCACATGATTATTACTTGTCATTAATCTATACTTGATGCATGCCATGTTTATTATTTTTTGCTTATCTCCTGCTCAACATGTCGTTGACTCTATTTCTTGGTGTACAGACACATCATGTGACTACTACTATTATGAGGAGTAGGCCGGTGAGGAGATCCTAGAGGATCTCCAACTAGTAGAGGAGGCACGAGAGTGGCGTGCCGATGACGTAGAGTAGCGTCATCACTCCTGGCACTAGAGAGAGATTCACATAGGACTTCATTAAATTAAATTCTTTATTTATTTCTCTCGTTGAACCTTTCTTACATTGACTTGGTTTTATTCTAATGGCCTTATTTATTGGGTTGGCCATTGTAATAAATTAACTTCTTAATCTAGTTTTGTTTATTCTAGATGCAAGTTAGATATATATATATATAAGATTGATCTTTCATTGTTTTGATATTCCATATGCCTAGTATTGTATGAATTCCACAATTCATAAATGTCTTGAGGCTTGAAATGTAATATCCTCACAGCGGACTTACGATCCGTGGACCCAAAGGACAAAATTTTAATTAGTCCTAAAATTTCACTCTCCGGATCCGGTTAATTCTTTAATCGGGTTTGGGGGATCGACATGACATGTTTTTACCTTTCTTTTCAAACCAACTTTTCGCTTTAGGCAATCCTTCTTAAAATGTCCATTTTTTCCACAGAAAAAATATTTTTTCTGTGCACCTTTCTCTTTCCTGCTGGACTTTGCATCCTGAACATTGGCTTTCTTTTTGCCTTTTCCTTTTCCTTTGGACTTGTTATGAGAGACAAAATTAACAATTAGTTGTCCCTCAGCCTTAAGCCTCCTTTTTTCTTGATCAATTTTTGCGATCAACTCATTCAATGACCACGGAATTGAGCTTTGGTTGTAGGCTACTTTAAATGGGCCAAACTCGGGAGGAAGAGAATTGAAAATGAATTGCACCAAATATTTTTCAGACGCGGTCATATAAACTTCCTTAAATTTAGAAGCAATATTTGTCATTGTAAATATGTGCTATCTTACTCCCAATGTTCCATTATATTTTATGCTTGTAAGACGGCTAATCAAGGATGCACCTAGATCTTTATCAGTTATTTGAAACTGAGCTTTTATAGCTAGTAGGTCCTTTGCATTTTCTTTTGCTTCCATGGAACCTCTAATGGTCCTCGAAATGGAGTTTGTAATAATTCTTATTACAACCTTATTAGCCTTAATCCATTTATTATAGTTAGCACTTTCATCAACTGAGCTCGCATCTTTGGGCATTGCTGGCTTAGGCTCATCCAAAGCCATATCACCAAGTAAGTAATAGCTAACAATAACATGTCCAGCCATTTAATAAAGTTTGATCCATCTAGCATTGGAATATTCCCTAAAGTCGAAAGTAACGCCATAGAATTTGTAACTGAAGAAAAATAAACAAGTAACAATGTGTTACATGATGCTCTGAATTTATTTATGCAATATACTAAAATTTAAAAGTGATATGTACATCATTGTAAAGCCACCTTTGGGTTGGAAAAACAATATGCAAACATATTACTTTTCTGTGATTAATATGACCAAGTTTATAATATGTGATGTGATTGTATTGAAAATATATTCCTTTGAATATAAATCAAATACAAGCAAAACACATTTATTAACCACGTCATATTCCAATTTCAAATTATGGACAATCATACCTTTAGGCTTAATTGAACCATTTCCTTTATGAAATTGCAATTTTAAGTGTTGTCATATTTAAACAATAAAGTTTGTACTTCCTTAACTCAATTTAGAGAATTAAACAATTATCTATAATTGGGTCGCTTTGGTGGCTACCATGTTAAGAAATTGTTGAATTCTTTAAATTGATAACAACACTTAAGTGATAAAGTTAGTTCATTCGGTCATCAAGTGTGATGAACCAATCAATCAAAAATATTGGTCCATATGAACCATTATATAATTTCCGAATAACTTTATTATATCACATTTAAGTTGATTAGGCATCATTTTATAAATCAATGGTCAAAATTATAATTAATTGATCATTGATCAATACCAAATATCTTTAATTGATTCACCATAATCATACATCCATCCAATCCAAGAAATAAATAAGTCTAAATATTAAACCATATTGAGCATATCTTAATATTAACAATAAAATAGAACTCTGATTTTGCTAAATAAGTAAATTTGGCAGCGGAAGTATCAAAAAAATAAATAAATAAATATAATATAAAAATAAAATAATCTCTAATTTAGAGTGATTAATCGGTCCATCAGATCTGTCCAGGTGATAGATCTGAATGCCATCAGTACACAGAAGAAAATGGATCGTCGATCCATATTTAAATGTGTCTTTTATGATCAAAATAAGATCCGGACCGTTTATTACTGACCAATCTGTTCAACTCTGAAATTGATCAATGAACTCAGAATGTTATTTATGGCCTCAACTCGAATGAGAAAATCTGCTATTCCGGATGACTATGTGGTGTATTTGGAAGAATCTGATATGGGCATTAAAGAAGATCGTAAGACGTTTAAGGAAGCCATTGAAAATGAGAATTCCGATAAATGGTTAGATGCCATGAAACATGAGTTAGAATCAATGGCCACAAATGAAGTTTGGGATATCGTTGAACTACCCAAGGGTTCCAAGGCCGTTGGTTGTAAATGGGTCTTTAATACCAAAAGGGATTCCAAAGGGAAAGTTGAACGGTTCAAGGCCCGACTAGTGGCCAAAGGTTTACTTAGAGAGAATGTATAGAATATCATGAAACCTACTCTCTGGTGTCTAAAAAGGACTCATTTAGAATTGTTATGGCAATTATAGTTCATTTCAACTTAGAGTTACATCAAATGGACGTCAAAACAACATTCTTAACTAGAGATCTAGAAGAAGAAGTATATATGGAACAACCTAAAGGTTTCGTGAAAGAGAATGAAAATAAACTAGTTTGTAAATTAAAGAAATCGATATATAGTCTTAAACAGGCTTCCAGACAATGGTATTTAAAGTTCAATCGCATTATTACATCTTTTGGTTTTACTGATCCCGTTGATCATTGTATATATCTCAAGGTTAGTGGGAGCTGATTTATGATTTTAGTCCTATATGTCGATGACATTTTATTGGCTAGTAATGATCTTGGAATGATTTACGAAACTAAGGAATATCTTAAGAACAATTTTGATATGAAAGATATGGGTGAAGCGACCTTTGTAATAGGAATGAGATTTATCTAGATAGATCTCGAGGATTACTTGGGTTATCACAGGAAGCCTATATTAAAAATATACTTAAGAGATTTCTTATAGAAGGGTGTAAGACACAAAATGTACCTATGACAAAAGTGACAGGTTTAGTAAAGAACAGTGTCCACGAAATGAAATTGAAAGGCAACAGATGAAAACTTGTTCTTATCCTGCTGCAATCGGATGTTTAATGTATGCACAAACACGCACTAGACCCGATATCAGTTTTGCAGTTGGCATGCTTAGTAGATATCAAAGTGATCTCGGAATGGTACATGGGTAGGAGTTAAGAAAGTTTTGTGATACCTTAGTGGCACAAGAAATCACATGCTCTCTTACAGAAGGTCCGATCACTTAGAAGTGGTCGGTTATTCGGATGCTGATTTCGCTGGTTACCTCGATACAAGAAAGTCGACTTTAGGATACATCTTCCTATTTGCTGGCGGGGCGGTTTCATGGAGAAGTGCAAAACAGATTTTAGTGACTCCATCTACATTTGATGTTGAATACGCGACAAGCTTTGAAGCCACAGGTCATGCTCTATGAATGCGTGATTTTATCTCATGATTACGTGTTATGAACACCATTTATGAGCCTTTTAAGTTTTAAGATTTATGGTGATAATGATGCTGCAAGAAGATTTGCTCAGAATGACAAGGTTTCCAGTAAATCAAAATTTTCTAGAAGTAAATACCTTGTACTAACAGAAAGGTACGAGATCGGTTAGTGTCTATCATTGGGATCCCAACAACCCTCATGGCTGCAGATCCTTTAATAAAGGCGCCAAAGGACTACAAAGAGCATGCTAGAAATATGGGCCTGATTGAACTGCCTTGTTGAAGATATATAAAGACACTGTCATATTTATCACTGAAATAAGATTTCGTATTTTCTTACTTTATTGAAATTATTGTCACATATAATTGAAGTGTATAAAGTGAGAAATTAAAGAAAAATGGCATTATTGTACCCAATAAAATAGGATTGCCATGATAATCATCCTATTTCACCCTTATTAAAGATTATGTTAAGTAATAATGCTAATGTTGTAATTATAAAAGGAAACATGTCGTTAAAGGCATGGAACCACCAAAGTTCACATTATCAGACTTACTTAGTCATAAATTAAAGACTTAGCATGAAAGTTTTGATGACAAGTGTTTTTCCAATTGGTGATCACCGGTCAAGGTCGTTTTTCGAAATTAGTTTTTCAAATTTTTTGTTTGTGTAGTTTTTGTGGTTATATGGACCAAGTGGGAGAATGTTGGATCGTTTTATTAGGGGTGGCTCACATGGCCACAACTTCTTATTATATGAAATGGTCATCTCCCTCTTTGGATTCTATTTATGGTCTTTAAGGTTATTTACTGGTTGCCATTAACTGCTAATTTAAAGGGTATTATTTCTCTTCTTGATGAAAGGAGAGAATCAAGGCCTATAAAAGACAACCCGGGTAACTCTCTTGGCTACGATAGTTTTCTCTGCAACCATCACTTACCGGAGAAGAAAAGACAAAGCACAAGAGAGTTGTGATTCCCAATTGAAAACCAACCTTCTGTTGGATCAAAGTTTCAAGATGGCACAATCAGGTACTATTTTACTACTCTACTGGTTTAGATTAAATGTTTATAGTATTATTGGATTGATTCCAAAGGGGGTTTAAAAACCCAAGGTTTTTCTAACAGGATCTGCCAACGTCAAATCCACACTACTCGCCCAGGCATCGGAGTATGATTGTTTCTTTCATACTTCTTCATTTCTATGTCTCCTATATTGATTAGGAATTTGTTCTTTGTCTCCAAAGATTTCAATTCGACTACCTTATGAAGCGTTTTTTTATTTTTTTTGGCTTTCCCTCTTTGAAACCTCGGTTGGATTTCTGATAATTTCTTTAAAGAAGGATTCTTTTGTTTGTTTTGTATATATATGATTGTTCTAAAGTTGTTTGATTGATGTTTTTGTGGTCGATTGGTGTGTAATAGGTTATGGGTGTTTTGCTATGCATTTGGAATGTTGGGAGATTCTATTCTAATAGTAAATAAAAATGTCTGATTGAGTGTTACGGATGTTTTGTTTTGTATTTTGTAGTAGAACTTTTGATCTTATTGAAAATAGGTGGATTCCGTTTGAGAATAATCCTCGGAGACATGGTCATATGATATAGAGACAGCGACTTGTCAAGAGCGAATTTACATTGCATTCATTCGGCGTTGCGATTGGAATAAATAATTAGGAGAGGAACTGGTAAATTTTCTTTGGGGGCCATTATGTAATAAAAAAATGATATTCTAGATGAGCGGGAAACGTAAAAAATCATAAAATCTTCTCATATTTTAAGGGTTTTTTTGAAATTTTGGGGACCTCTCTCTCTCTCTCTCTCTCTCTCTCTCTCTCTCTCTCTCTCTCTCCTTGTACTTATGAGTTTGTCAGTGCTAGACATGCATTTGGCGTTGCTATTTGTTTTTAGATCCAAATCTCCAGTTGTTCACTATAATACCAGAACCTTCAGATCCATAGATGAGTGCTTGAAACCTCGCTGAAAAACGTTGAGAAGAATAACGATAAATTGATGAAACCCTAAAGAGGGCTAAGAAGCCACTTGGGCACCACCATAGATGCGCCCGAGTCCCTTGTGACATGGATCCCTCCATCGGATCCCCGTTTTAGTGCTGTAATTTTAAGATCTGAAAGTCCGGACATTTGTAACTTATATTAACCATCTGCATTAGTCACGGAATGTCGAAAATCGCGTTGGAAACAACGCTGAAGACAGCTTAAAAATACCACGTTGCACGAAGCTTGCAGGAAGGTGACTTGGGCGCCACTGTCTGTGCGCCCAAGTACCCTGAGACACTTGGGCACCACTACTGCTGCGCCCAAGTCTCCTGTTTATGCTCCGGTTCGCATTTTCGGCATTTCACATCACATCTTGTTGTGACTGATGTTTTTGCTGTGATAATCATGATTGATTGTTGAATTTTCGAATTCTGAATTATTGAATTATCACACACATTAGACTAGGTTGCATTGATAGCACATAAAACATTAGAAAAAATCATAAAATCATAACATACTTCTTCTCTCGTCTTGCTTTTTAGTAATTAGAGAAGGGAACAAAAAAAAGATTAAAATAGATCAACAAAATCATAAAAATAATAGTTGTTAGGTAGATGACCCTAGATTTTACTACTCGCGCCTAAGTGTATTAAAATTCGTAAATTAATCAATCCATTAATTAATGAATAATTAATTAACCTAAAAAAACCGCCAAACCCAAAAAACCTAATTAATTAATCTGAATTAAACTCTTAATTAATAGAACCTCTAATAAACAAGCACCTAATTAAAACACACAAATCCCTAATTTAAATCCCTAAATTAATAAATCCTTAATTCCAACCCCTAATTAAAATATTTAGACAAGATACTTAATTAAATCCTAAATAAACCATAATTAAAATCCCTAATTAAAAACCTCTAATCAAATCCCTAATTAAAAACCTCTAATCAATCCCCAATTAACAAACCCTAATTAACAAAATCCTAAATTAATAAATCCTAAATTAATAAACCCTAAATTAATAAAACCTAATTAAAAAAAACCCTAATTAATAAACCCTAATTAACAAAATCCTTATTATTAAAACCCTAATTAACAAACCTAATTAATCAAAACTTTAATTAATAAATAAAATTAATCAAAACCTTAATTAATGAATCCTAATTAACAAAATCTTAATTCAAGATCCCCAAATTTAATTTTAATTAATAGACATGTCCCAAACCTGAATTCGAGATAATCCCAGAAAATACTAGACGCTAAAGATCCCATAAATGGACATTAGGCGCCACTATCGGTGCGCCCAAGTGTATTTTTCCACTTCTGTCCTGGGACGCGTCGCGATCGCGTTTCGATTTCTAAACCTTAACCACTACAGCATCTAGAACCTAAAAAGAACAAAACTAACTCAGAACGTGAAAGTCATTAACTCAGACTGCCTGAAACCCTCAAATTCAAGTAAGCGAATTCCGGAAATTGCCAAAACGAATAAACAGTCACTTGGGTGCAACTGTAGGTTCGCCCAAGTCACCCTGCAGTACTTAGGTGCCATAGTGTATGCACCCAGGTCTAAGAAACACCTCCGGAATCATCAATTCTTGATTGGCTTCGAACTTCGACCCAATTCAACATCACAGAACCTTCACAGAACCCAAAACAACTTTGAAATTAAAGATTCCACCAAGTTAAACCCTTCTGGAATCTCAAACCGAATTCGGACAACCAAGACGTACCAAATCACCACTTAGGTGCCACTGTAGGTGCACCCAGGTGTACAGAACCACTTAGGCGCCCATACAAGTGCGCCCAAGTCCCCTATCTGGCCCGAGTTGCGAAGTTCAGTTGCGTTTCGTGTTCCGAACTCAAAATATTGAAGTAAAAAAAACTCAGAACCTAAAAAACCCCAAAAAATAGAAACCTTCATCAAGTAAAACTCCTCGGAATTCCGAAATAAAGTCGAAATCGTCATCAGTTGCCAAATCGTGCAAAATCAGCTACTTGGGCGCCACTGTAGGTGTGTTTAAGTCACCAAAGCAACCTAGGCGCCTCTGTATGTGCGCCCAACTCCCCCGCTGAACCCACTTCGCTGGTTTCAACATCATTCTGAATCCCGAACTAAAACCTGAAACTCCAGAATCTTCAACACACTAAACAGGACCTTAAAAACCTCCCTAAATCACTCTTAATCAAAACCACAACTTAAAGTAAACCGAATCAATTAAAATCACACCGAATAAGTTGCTTAGGTGCTGAAACCATTGAACTTAGGTCATTTACACCCTAGGAATAAATTTGATTATCTTATTAGGTAACTTAGAGCATTAAGCTTCGTCCCATCACTCTTCCTATTCCATTAGGGAACTGGAAGAGCTAATGTGGGCCGCCTAAGACCTTAGGTTAGGGTTGATCCGATGATCAGTAATGAAGAATTAATTACTGAAATCCAAGTAAATCCCCTAGTTAGGCCCTTCTAGCCCCAATATCAAAAATCCAAAAAACTATAAAACCAACAAAATCAACCCAAAAAGATTTTTTTTTATTTCTCCCTCCACCTTCGGTGCCAAATATTTAATCAAGCTTAACAATAAAAAGTGAACGAATAGCTAATTTCTAAAATTGATTTAATGAGAATGATGAGATGAGATGAGTGATTCCACACACTTTGCATATTTCTATTCCGGCCCATCGGCCACTCTCAAACAAACAACGGCCCATCGGTCACCTTTAAACAATCTCGTCTCATCGGCCACCCTTATCAATCAAATCGGTCCATCGACCTTTCACTTTATCACTTGTGTATCGCACGCAAAAACATAGAAATCATAAAATCGAAATCTCATTTGTATCATCACTTTGGTTTGAAAAATCAGCCTTTAAACTCTATTTTGCCAAGGGATTCGAAGGGGGTACTCGGGAACAGGGCTAATCCTCTTCTAAAATATTTGGCAACCCCCCCTCCCCTTTCTTTTCTTTACTTTAGTTATTACTTCACTTGGATATACTATAATTAAGCTATGTGAGGATTAACCCCTATTTGGACCCTAACTCATGACCCTTAATTGACCCAATATCAAAGAGACCCAAATCAATGTGACAGGATAATCGTCGTGCGTTCCCGGCAGCACTTCAGATGATAAGAAGAACCCACCTTATTTATTTTCTCCCCATATTTCTTTGACTTTCGTCGAAGAACGGTGTTACAGCCGTTACCATAGCTAGCGATCGTGATCCGTCGATTTTGAGGATAGTCGGAATCCTCATCTTCGACGTAAAATTTTAATAACATATAAAGCTAAATGGAGATTTCTCAAGCTATGTCGCTTTGGGGGATCAAAATTCACATCCAACAATACCTATTTATCTAAAGATTTGGGAAATATGAGATATAAAAACACTAACTATTTTGGGACTCCAAAGATCTCCCCAATAAGTAGAAATATCCTTTTCCTTCTTCCATAACCGGAGTTTCCTTTTTCTAATAGAATTCAACACAACAATTCCCTAAAATCTCTCTTGTTCTCAAGTCTAAATGGTGTCTGCACATTATAGGAAATATGAGGGCCTTGATGAGGAAACAAAGACTTGAGTTAGATTCTCTTATCTAATGACATATGTAAGAAAATATTATTTGATGCTATATTGAAGAGTTGTCTTCTGAACCTTCCATCCCTTATCTTGTACAATCCCATCATGCTTTCTGATTTTATATGGGGTTTAGTTTGATCTGGACTCTTTAATCTCCCATCACATAATTAAAATTAATGAGTGTGAGTGAAACACAATGATTCTCGCAAGTGCATTTTCAATGATTTCTCCAACACAATCGTGCCATATCTCTTCCCTTTCTTAAATTTCACTTTTATTTTTTTTTATTACGAGTATAGTCTTCTGATTTCAAAAGAATATTTGAAGTAAAATACTCAATTGATCTCAAACAAATTAAAGTGCTCTCAATTTGCCTGAGCTTCATATATTATAATTTTATTATATAAATGAACAAATGTGGGGACATAAAAGTTAAGGGGAGTTCTATTGGCACCACAATTTCTTCTCTTCCCACAGCAGTTATTATGTCTTTTTTTTACAATAAAATCATTATGTGAAATGACTAAAATGGACATATCATAATCCATGTTGAAAATCAGATTTTTCTCTTCACACACATAAGTCATCTCTCATCTCTCATCTCTCCCCTCTTCACAGTTCACACACACAACTACACTCTCCCTTCACCAGGGCCGGCTTAAGCACAAGGCAATAAAAGCCCTTGTTTTAGGCCCCAAAAAATTTAGGCCCCAAATTTTCTCAACTTCACAAAAAAAAAAAAGTAATAAGTTAGTTTGTTTCTCCCAAAACAGAAGGCCTCACCATAAATCCCAAAAAATAAGGCCCATTAAAACCGTTCACATTCCAAAAAATTCGAATTTACTACTCCTTCACATTCCAAAAAATTTGAATTTATTACTCCTTCACATTCCAAAAAATTCGAATTTACTACTACTCCACATTCCAAAAAATTCGAATTTACTCCTTCACATTCCAAAAAATTCGAATTTACTACTCCTTCACATTCCAAAAAATTCGAATTTACTACTCCTTCACATTCCAAAAAATTCGAATTATTACTCCTTCACATTCCAAAAAAATCGAATTTACTACTCCTTCACATTCCAAAAAACTTGAATTTACTACTCCTTCACATTCCAAAAAATTCGAATTTGTACCTTTTCACATTCCAAAAACATGAGAAAAGTTGTAGCCATTAAAAAAAAAAACCTTGCAATTACAACAAGTAATAAATTCCTTTTGAGTTCTAAAATTCTTCCTGTTTATAGATTTTTTTTCCTGCATCTGCTTGCAATCCAAAGAGGACAATCTCCTTTGTGTTCTTATTGGATCTCTTCAATTCAAGGGGTTTTTTTCTCCAGACTCCATTCTCCCTGCTTGAACTCCTTCCTAGTTGCATTATACAATTGCTATCACTGCAACTTGGACTCCAAAAATAATTGGTTTTGTTCTGATTGAAGCCAAAAGGTATGCATTTTATATATTATTTTTTCTGATTAAGTGGATTAGCCATACTATCAATTGAAAAAGATATGTTAGCAAACCTTGAATATAAAAACTTAATTAGTAATTTTGCATCACAAAAAGCGAGAAAAATAGATTTTAAATAAAATATTTATAGTAATATTACAAAATAGAAAAGACCTCATTTAAGATTTTCGCTTTAGGCCCCAAATTGTCTCAAGCCGGCCCTGCCCTTCACCACCGTTATTCACATTTCCATTCCTTCTTCCCCCATTATGTGTCTTGCATGCACGCCAGTCTTCACATTTCACATTCCCTTCTTCCTTCACACTCTTTTGAGCACTGCACTACTCTCCTGCACTTCACCTTCTTGCTTTTTTCCCTTGCTCCAATCATACTCTTTTGTTTGTAGTTCAATCAAACCAAATATTGCAATGGACAAGGAAATGAAAAAGGAAATCGTGTCTTTCATTCCTACTAGCGGCGAAAAGGTAAGTGTGGTTGAGTATTTCAATGTTTTTGCTATTTCTTCCAAGTTCTGTATGGTTAGTATTCTCGTTTTGTTCGGACTGGTATTACCGAACATATGTACAATGTTCGGTAAAAATATACCGAACAAACAACATGTGTTTTGGACTGTATATTCGAACATATGTTTTATGTTCGGAAGTTATATCCGAACATAAAACATATGTTCGGAAATAATATGTCGAACATGTCTTTTATGTTCGGATTAAGTTTTCCGAACGGTATTGAGGCAGTTATTTATTTCTTACAACCATCCACATATGAAAGCCAAGTTCAGTCAGCCTATGTAATGGACTTTACAGATGAGTTTACCACCGAAGAAGTAAGACATTTTATTTAGATTTGAATATAAATATTGTGTGTTACTAATGTCTCATTCAATGGTTATGTGTTTAGATATTTCACAGCCGAGATGCATTAGTGAATTGGGCTCGTGATGTGGGTAAAAGAAATGGTTTTGTCATTGTCATAAAAGTGTCAAATGCTGCAAGGCCTAGAATAAAAGCTAGGGTTGTCCTATCATGTGAGAGAAGCGATCATTCAAGCATAGTAAGACCAATGATGAGGGGCCCTACTAAGAAAAAGATCAAGCAAACATGATCGAAGAAATGTGGACGCCCTTTTACATTAAAGGGCAAAAAGGTGGAAACTTTTGATGATTGGATGTTGGAGGTTGCATGTGGTGTACATAATCACTCCACTGCAGAGTATCTAGAGGGTCATTCATTCGCAGGGAGATTAACAGAAGAGGAAACAAAATTGATGGTTTTTTTAAGAGCATGGTACGACCGAAAGATATTCTGGTTATATTAAAACAAAGAAGTGCCTTAAATGTAACTACAATGAAGACCATTAATAATGCACGTCATAGGCACAGAGTTGTTGAGCGGGGTGGGATGACACAGATGCAACAACTGATGGGAAAGTTGACAGAGCATAAGTACATTGAATGCCACAGGAACAATGAGGACAGTGACGTTGTTACTGATTTGGTTTGGGCGACTATTTGTTCGAACATTATGGGAATGTTCGAAGCTCTAGGATCGAACATATCGCGACGATGAAATAAAAAAAAATTGAACAACTGCAACCAGTGCAAAAAAAAAAAAAAAAAAAAAACTATTTTGGGCGATTCATAGTAGTGAGTATGTCCCTTTGAACATATTTTTATGCAAAATAGTTGCTAGAATGACCTATTTGAAAAAATAGCACAATGAGAATGGTGAAGAAGAAAGGTGAGTTACCTGCCACTAAAATGGAGGTTAATGTGAGAGAAGAGGTCTTCCTTCTTCCTTATCTGCTTCTGTACTTTTCACTTGGCTAATCGTCCAGCAAGAATGTAGGTCGAAATGGGTACTTCAAGAGCTTTATCCAGTGACAGTTTGAATAGAGAAAAGAGAAACGTTGAAGAAGACGTGTGGGAAGAGAAGAGAGTTGTAAATGACAGGGGCAGTTTGGGTATATTGCAAAGAGAAATATCTGTAAATAATCCTATTTTATACATCGGTGTGGAGAGAAATTCGATGGGAACAGAAGAAATGGTGGTGCCAACAGAACTCCCCAAAAGTTAAATCTTATTTTAATGGCATTATATACACAAGAACAGAGTCCATTCCTCTAGAGCTGCATGAGTTGATAAATATGATGAATGTGAGAATGTTCTCCAAGAAGCTGGACCGTATGTCTTAATCAGTGAGGGTGGAGTACATGGAAAGGTCACCTTAAGATTAGAGTGTAAAAAAAAAAAAAAATCAGAGCTTTTAGATCATCCTAGAGGTTTACTTAAAATTTAATAGTCTTTTAACCATAGCTATTTTGAAAATTCAATTCAACTGAGGATAATGTAACTCCTAGGGATTGCTCTATATAAGGGAGAAGGGAACTCTTGGTTGATTATCGAGAAGATACCAACGACACCCATCTGGGACCAGTAACTTCTTTCAATTGGTATCAGAGCCCGATCTGTGCGTTTGACGATTTGAATTTTACGATAAGGCTGTGGATCGTGGGATCTACAACCTCTTCATCGAGAGTTTCTCCCGGTTCTGTTCTGTTCTGCAACAGAAGCCATCGAGGAAGAAGACCACGTGTTGCTGTTTTCCCTTCCGCCTAGAACTGTGCGTCAGCAGGGAGAAATTTTTTTTGCAATCGTCCATAAGGTTCTTGCCTTGGAACCCATGCAGTAGGTCCATCCCAGACGTCTAGAAGCTGTGGTGTTGCTGTTCCAGACTCAGGACGCGTGCAACTTTCTCGCCTTGGAACACGTGCAGCAGGTCAGTTCCAAACGTCCAGCCTCTGCGGTGTTGCTGTTCCATTGAGCAAGTCACACCAGGTCGGGTCAAGCCTGACATCCAACCCGACCCGATCTCGGTCCGGCCCACATCGAACTGCTGCAGCGTCTGTTGCGGTATTGACGTCAGCGTGACGCAGGGGCTGACGCAAGCACGGGAGAAAATATCCTCGGTCAACAGTACCTTTGACCGTCCGTAACTTGTTCATCCGACCTCCGATCGACGAGCGGTTTGAATCTGCGGATTCTTGGCGACGAGCACTATTTGGTAGACGTGACAGATCGGCATTCCATCATTCAGAAATTTTTTGGACTGCGATCACGGTCAGTGGTATCTGGACTTTATTTATTTTCTTTCAGATATGTCTACTGCTAAATCTGCTCTGCACGATCTCGATAAGGTCGATATTTTCAATTGGAAGAACTTACCCATTTGGTAACGTCGGATGGATGCCTTGTTGCATTTTGAGGGTCCTTCTTATGTTATGAAAGAAAAGACACCTGAGAAGCCTGCTGATGATGCTTCCAAGGAAGATAAAGAGCTCTTTAATACTTGGGAATATGTTAATGAATCAGCAAGGCATCTGTTACTTGGATTTATTTCCAATCATTTGGTCAAGCAATTTGAGCAACTGACTTCAACAAAAGAAATTTATGATCAAATAATTGTGAAATACGATGCATCCATTGTGTCCCACCTTATGGAGGCATTCTCAAATTATGTTAATTATAAAATGCCTGAAGGAAACTCGATCAATGACACATTGACCAGATGAATATAAGATTGAGGAATTTGATTGTTTTGGGAAGGGATATGGACCAATAGTTGCAAAGATTGTATCTGTTGCAAAGTCTCCCTCCTTCATGGGAGAATGTTTCTCAGACCCTAAGCCTCTAGAAAACACTGACCGTTAAAGATATTGAGGCAGAATTAATTGCCGAAGGACAAAGGCAGGCTTCCCGTGGTGTTGTGCCTACTGCTTTGCTTGCCCAAACCAATTCTGCTAGTGGCTCGATGGCTACTATGGGGAAAAGGAAGAATAAAGGCAAAGGGAAAGCTAAGGTGCAACAAAAGAAAAAGGGGCGTTGCTTTATTTGCGGAAAGCCTGGGCACTTTCGTGCAGATGGTCCGGATAAAAATAAAAGAAAAAGGGTGAGAATGGGCAACAGAACATGGTACCACATGGAAGTAAAGATTATATTGATATGATCACGGAATCCATGATGGTGGACACCAATGAAAGCAACTGGTGGATCGATTCCGGGGCTACTCGACACATCTCGAGGACCAAAGCAGTTTTCATTGAATTCGAAGAAATTAAAGCTGGAGAACATAACATATACATGGGGAATGAGACATTCTACGATGTGTTGGGGGTGGGGAAAGTCAAAATTCCCCTGTCAACTGAAAAATCGCTGTATTTATCAGATGTCTTCTTCGCTCCCAGCATGAGGAGGAGCGTGATTTCCATCAGCCAGCTTGCATCTAGTGGTTTTGAAATTAGGTTCACTACTGATAAGGTTACTATTGGGCTCAATGGAAAGATTTGTATTTCTGGTTTGCTTCATGACAAATTGTATTTGCTGGACACTTCTAAAGTTGCAATAAAATCTAGTTCCAATTATTCTGTGTGTGTGAATGAATGTGTTAATGGTTTGGCATTGTTATGGCACTACATATTAGGACAAATTAACAAGAACAGAATAACTAGAATGGTTAGGGATAGACTTTTACCTGCAATTGGAAAAGTGGAATACCTTACATGTGAACTATGTCTAAGTGGGAAAATGGTCAAGAAGCCATTCCCAAAGGGAACTAGAAATTCAGAATTGCTAGACCTGATTCACACAGATATATGTGGACCCTTAAATGTTCATACTAGGATGGGGGAAGTGTATTTTATTACCTTCATTGATGACTTCAGCAGATATGGTTATATCTACCTGATTAAACATAAATGTGAAGCATTAAAAATTTTTCAAATATATGCTGCTGAAGTTCAAAATCAAAAGGCAAAGAAAATTAAACGGATTAGATCCGATAGAGGGGGGAGTACACTTTTGAGCTGTTCAAAGAATATTGTGCAAGAGAGGGAATCATACATGAGTATGCGATCCCTTACACGCCACAACAAAATGGCGTGGCTGAATGTCAAAATCGAACACTTATGGACATGGTTAGGTCCATGATGAGCCACGCGGAACTTCCGCTGTATTTGTAGGGAGAGGCAATTAATACTGCACAATATATATTGAACAGGGTGCCCTCTAAATCTGTGCCCAAGACCCCGTATGAGTTATTGACTGGAGCCAAACATAAAATGGAACATATAAAAGTTTGGGGATGCCCCGTACATGTCCTGTTACCGCCACAAGAAAGACACAAACTGCAGACAAAAACGAGAAAGAATTGCTCGTTTGTTGGCTACCCAAGTCATTCAAAAGGATATCGTGTGTATGATCACGATAATAAAATAATCATAGAATGTCGAGATGTGTATTTCCTTGAGAATCCAACAGGTAATCCTAGAGATAGACCACGGATGGTGGATTTCTATGAGATCTCTAAGGATACGGATGTTCAAGCAAGTGGGGGGTCCGACGTGGTTGACGTTGGGAATTTAACACCTGGCCAGGGCCCACTTGATGAGGAACAATCGCAAACAAGTAGACCCGTTCGGATAAGGAAACATCCGTCATATCTGAATGATTATTGCAGTTTAATGGAAACCGTGGAGGATTTAGATCCGACATCCTACTCTCAAGCAATCAACGGGCATGATGCTGAAAATTGGATGAATGCTATGAGAGAGGAAATTGAATCAATTCATAAGAACCAGGTGTGGCAATTAGTCGATCTACCCAAAGATCGAAAGGCCATCGGTTGTAAATGGGTTCTTAAGAAGAAATTCAATTCGGATGGTTCCTTGGATAAATACAAAGCACGGTTGGTGGCCAAGGGTTTCACACAAGTGGAAGGAATTGATTACGATGAAACTTTCTCCCCGGTCATAAAATTCCAATCCATTTGGACCCTTATGACGGTTGTGGCTTATCATGACTTGGAATTGCACCAAATGGATGTAAACACTGCTTTCCTGAATGGCGAATTGGATGAAGAGATTTACATGAAACAACCTGAGGGTTTCTTGGTGCAAGGTCATGAGGACAATGTGTACAAATTACAAAAGGCCCTATATGGACTTAAACAGTCATCGAGGCAGTGGTACAAGAAATTTCACCAGGCCATAAGTGAAATTGGTTTTGTCCCCAATAGTGTTGATATATGTTTCTATGTTAAACGCAGTGAGAGTAATTATTTATATTTGTCATTATATGTGGATGACATCCTGATTGCTGGTGACGTTTTGGATGCCGTCAATGGAACCAAACAGTGGTTGAAGTCAAGATTCGAGATGAAGGACATGGGTGAGGCTATTTATGTACTGGGCATAAAGATCACCCGTGACCGGCCGAATCAGTTATTTACTTTGTCACAAGAGTCCTATTTGGAAACTGTGTTAAAACGGTTTGATATGATGATGTGCAAGCTAGTCGATACTCCCATTAGCAAAAATGAAAAATTGTCCAGCAAACAATGGCCCACAACTGAGGAAGATAAGGCAATGATGCGGGGCAAGCCTTATGCTCAGGTTGTGGGAAGCATCATGTATGCGATGCTATGTACGAGACCGGATGTTGCATTCGCCGTGGGTCTTGTGAGTAGATTCCTAAGTAACCCTGGATTACATCATTGGTATGCGGTTAAGAGGATTCTACGGTACATCAAAGGCACCTTGAAGTTGCAACTGTGTTATCAAGGTGATGACCTAAAATTGCGTGGCTATTCCGATGCGGATTGGGCCGGTGACTTAGACAAAAGAAAGTCCACCACAGGCTATGTGTATACTCTGGGGGGAGGTGCGATCTCTTGGGGGTAGCAAGAAACATACCTCAACGGCCATGTCTACGACCGAGGCAGAGTATATAGCCTGTAGTACCACTGTTCAGGAGCCTGTCTGGTTAAGAAATTTTTTATGTGGTATTGATTTAATCAGTGTGGAACAGCCTGTCCCCAATGAACGTAGATACTACGTCTGCCATATCTATGGTGACTGAGCCAAAATTTAACAGCCGATCAAAGCATGTAGAGATAAAATATCATTTTGTCCGGAAGAAGGCTGAGAATGGAGAAATTCAAATTCCTTATTTGCCTTCTAAGGAATTGATGGCTAATGCTCTCACCAAATCGTTGCCTGCGGAAGAATTTGCGAGGCATGTGATGCGCATGGGACTTAAATACATTTGATATACATTGGCACGTTTGTCAACCATGGCATTCGTGCCAAGTGGGAGATTGTTCGGAAAATTGTGTGGCCCGACTGCCATTGGGCGCACGCCAGATCGAGCCCGGCGGTATGCCGCGGATGAACTCCCAACAAGTCTTGATCTAATTGAGTCAGATAAGGATCAAACTCTTGGTAATAGAGTTTGGATCAAGTTCAGACTCTTGGTTGGCAGAATTCCACGCTGGTCAAGAGATGTGGGATTCCAGGAGAGGTAGAGTCCGGATAGAGTTGTAACTCCTAGGGATAGATGGGAACTCTTGGTTGATTATCCAGAAGATCAGATACCAACGACACCCATCTGGGACCAGCAACTTCTTTCAGGTAAAAGGTTTGACGAGAGTGAAATTGTACCCGGTGCCAGATAACTGAGGGATTAGAGTGTTAAAGGGCCACATCAAAGGTGGGTCCAATGAGCTGGGACTGCACCTACGGATGCTGTGCTCGTTGGAGCACATTTTCTAGTGCCGAAATTGAAAGGCATGGTGGGAAGGCAGCGGAAGGGAAGCTTAATCCATCGCGGGTTCATTTCCTTCCGTTAAAAAGCCGTTAACGTGATATCCCAATTGACCCGTTGTTGACTTTGAAGTCTCTCGTCCGTCGACTTTTCCTTTGTCTTTATTCTCAAGCTCTTCTTCTACCAACCAAAACCCAATAAAAAGAGAAAGAAAGAAACCCGAAGAAGAAGAAGGAAGAAAATTGGTTGTTGAAGTTTTTTTAACGATGGAAGAAGAAAGGCTAGCGGAGAAAGTATCGGCCATGAGAGAATCTCTGCAGAAGAGCCAGACAATCACCAATAAAGTCGTTACAATCCTCGGCTCCTTCGACCACCGTCTCTCCGCCCTTGAATCCGCCATGCGCCCTACTCAGGTCCCTCCTTTTCTTCTCTCCCTCAACGCAAGCAAAAATTAAAATTTAGGGTTTCTATTTTCTTCAACATCTTTTCATTTGTTGTTTGTTTTGGGTTTTGAATGTATGATGCAGGTGCGGACGCATTCGATTCGCAAGGCGCATGAGAACATCGACAGGACGTTGAAGTCGGCCGAAGTCATCTTGGCACAGTTCGATCTCTCTCGCCAGGTCACTTGCTGTTTTTTTTTCTTCTCTCTTTTGTAGAACTGATTTTGATCCATGTGGGGCCTATCTTTGCTAATTATGAAAGAGTGCTGAATTGGACTGAATTTTACTGCAACTCTAGTGATATACACAGTTGGATTGGATTGATTATATTTTAAGTGTGTTGGACATCGCTCTGAATGATGTTATAGCAAGGTGGGTGATGTGGTGAGTTGATCCAGGTTTGTTTGGTCAGAACGATCATATCAAACAGTACCCTCTGTGTGGAAAAAAAAAAAAACTGGGGCAAATTTGAGTTGAGTCCGAGTTATATGACCATTGGATTAATGGAGTGTAAGAAAATATAGCTAATTATGGTGCGATGGAAAACTCTCAATCAATCAGATCACCGCAACCATTGATTTTCGGACTTAAAGTTTAATGTCTTATTAAGTAACATATCTTTATAAAATTTAATATAACGGTGAGTATAATTTAGGTTATTATCAAATTAGGATGAGTGTGTGTTTACAAATATAAAAATTTCCTCCACTGAGCACCACCGCATGGCGAAACACCTAGTGGGGCCGAACTTATTATCCATCTGAGTAGACCATAAAATAGGGACCACCCCCGATAGTCACCAATCCCGAATTTGGCATCCATCCGAATGGATTGTACCGTTGGATTGACTTGCACTCTATATTCTTTTTAGCAATATGACTCAAACCCATAGACTCATGGTTGGACAATGAGCACCTTCAAATTGTTCTATAGGACCTCGTGACACAATAGACACAATTATTCTAATAATATATCCAATTAAAATCATTTATAGAAAATTAAAATATATACAATACATAATAATATACTTTGGCTTTGTTTTGGGCCCCAGGCCCCCAAGTCGGCTTGGGGAGTCAAGTCTTTTGAGTTGGGTCTGGGTCTTATAAATTAGACCATGCTAGGTCCTGCCACCATGGACCTGACCTGAACTTGACCTGTTTATATGCCTATTAACAATTTGGATCATCAAAAAAGTCTTGTATGAAACTAATTATGCACGTTTCTCTGTTGTTTTATGCCAATATAACAGCATATTGTCCAGAGCATGTTTAGGTGAATAAGAAAAATGTTACTGGGTTGTGCTTTTAAGTTTTTCACAAGGTCAGTGCCAAAGGGTTTGGAAAACCATCCTCCATCCTTCCAGTTGAAGGGTATTCATTTGTTAAGATATTTTGTATAAATTTTTTATTACAATCTTTTTTTTTTCTAATTTCTCCACCCCTCTGTTTATTTTGTAGGTAAATATCAATATATTAACATATAAACTTACTATTTATCTTTCAACATTGATACTGGTATCCTTCCAAACATGCAGGCAGAGGATAAAATATCGAAAAATCCACATGAGGATCTAGGAAGTTATCTATCAGCAGTTGAGCAGTTAAAAAACAATGTCCAGTTTTTTCTCCTCCAAAAAAAGCTTCAAGACTACTGATGGAGTACTTAATCATGCCAATGGTTTGCTTGCTAAGGCCATCCTTAAGCTAGAAGGAGAGTTTAAGCAGCTCTTATTGTCTTATAGGTTTGTACTCGTGCAGATATCTATCTATTTTTGTTGTGTCCATACAGTTTAGTTTGTTTATTTAAACTTCCAGGTATAGCTAACGTTGAAAATTTATTATCTAAATGTTACAATTATTCCTTCTATGTTTTGTCATGTATTCTGACTGTTATTTCTGTGAACTTCTCTACATTTTTTTCCTCCCTCCTCTTTTTGCTTGTGCGCAAAGAATTTTTTGGGGACTGATTTTTAGAAGCATCTCTGCTACTTTTTTTGTGATGATATCATACAAATAGCACTCAACATGGGAAAAATTTATTTGAGATCTTTCCTTTTCTCTCTCTCTCTCTCTCTCTCTCTCTCTCTCTCTCTCTCTCTCTCTCTCTCTCTCTCTCTCTCTCTCTCTCTCTCTCTCTCTCTCGAGCATCTGCAAGAGAGTTTTTCTACTCTTCCTCCTTGGGATTCTTTGTCGACGTGGAGAGTTTTGGGTGTCATTCATGTAATTTACTTATGTCAGCTGTTTTTTTTTACTGCTATTGGTATCTACTGGCAAGTCTGGTATCCACATTGTGCAAATTGTACAGAATCTAGTTGATTATTGGAATAGATGTGTATGCGATGCAAAGATGCAACACTATGGTGATCCTTTAGAGTGACTTTTGATTCTGTTTGATTCCAGCAAACCTGTAGAACCCGATCTCCTTTTTGAATGCCTCCCCAACAATATGCGTCCATCACCAGGATCACCTGGTCACCATGGTGACTCAGGTGGTAGGACCAATTCCTCTGAACATCAAGGCCAAAGTTTAGAAAGTGCTGAATGCAAATTGCCAACTCTGATTCCTCCAAGGATTATACCATTACTGCATGATTTAGCCCAACAAATGGCTCAAGCTGGTCACCAACAACGGTTTCTAAAAATTTACAGGTAAAAATTTCATTTTACTTTTGCCATAGTAATTCAATGCTATAACATGAATTGTTCTCTCTCTCTCTCTCTATATATATATATGTGATAATATGGAATATTGGGAAATTATATTTTATTATATCTATATGCTTCATTGTTTTGGTTCGCTGAAATTGACCTTGCATACATAGAACCGAACTATTTAAACATAATGTATACAAGTCTGTATAACGTTTTGAACTAGTTTAGTCATATTTTCAGAAGCATAGATAAGGATCCATGTGACCTGACATTATTGTCATTATTATCATTGTCGAAGCTTTATCGCATCTATTTATGCTTGGTGATGTCTGTTCTACTTCTCTCATCCTGGCCAACTTGTTATGAAGGCCTGGAATATTGATCAAGAAGTTTCCAGGTCCTAACTTGAGGTAATATAGTTGTAGCTGGTCAGAGGCCCAATCATCTTGGTAAGCTTGGTCAGTTCATCTACTCCAGCCTATTTCATTCTCCCCGTCCAGAGTCTTGACACTTCCATCAGTTCTTGTCATGTATCAGTTTTGTTCACCTTGTTAGCCTTTGCTTATAGAATTGAGAAGCTGTTTTGCTAACAGGAGCGTCACCTATGCTGGCGTCACTAGTAACTCCACTACCTCTATTATTTGATGGATTAATACTTTCAGCGAAACTATATGGAAGTGATGGATCAGGCTACTCACTGGAAATCCTATGAATGGGCGAGGGTCGTGGGGCTTACTGCCGACTTTTGTAGCTTGTTAAAGATGCCTTGCAGTAGTTGATGTGACCACACTTTGGCAGATAGAAATCCATTGCCTGTCTTACTAGATGGATTAGTACCTTTGCCAATATTTGATGAAATTAGTGGATTAAGCTACTTGTTCATAGAACAAAAGCTTCCATGTTGCACCAAAATTCATGTTCTTCCCTCCTTGAGCTTCACTTGAAAGGGCATTCCATCTGAAAAAGTTATCAATAAATCATTCAGGCCATTTTTGGGGCTGTAAGGTTTGATTAAAACATCTTTCTCTAGCTATCATATACTTAGTCTCTTACCATTCAAATATATATTCAATGGGCATGGCATCCTATATTCATATATACGAGGATCAAACGGGGGACTATGCCACTCGATCCGGAACAGGAACTGAAGAGAAGTTTTTGACTCCTGCTGCTCCATCTAGGTGAGGCTTTCGAACTTTAAAGTAGCGCATGCTTGGCTTCTTCATCTGCTCATTACTAGGGTTGTGATTTTTGCCCAAAACATCTTTCTCTAGTTATTGCATACTTGGTCTCTTACAAGTAAAAAATATATGCACACACATACAATTGGTCTCTTCATAGGCATTCATTGTTGGTTACTGCAAAGTATAATATCGAGGTCTTCTTGGGCATGGGAGTTTAAAGTTTAAACATAAACCAAGTGATGCTGAGATGGAATACTGGGTGGCCGTTCTTTTTCTCTTGAAGGCATTTGAATTCTTCTCGTGGTGGAGCAAGGTAGCAATAGGAGATTTTTTCTGTTAAATTATACTTTTCTTCTCATACTAACGTCTCTGGGTTTCAAAGAATAGTAACATTTCTGTTGTCATGGGAAGGGAGTACCCCATTAAAAATTGTAGCCTCTTGTTGCTTGGAAGCGATGATAACATTCTTATGACCACCTTCAAAGCAGAGAAGTCAGATGGCAAAGATGTGATTACTTTGTTGGAGGGATCAAGGATGGCTGATCACTTGTTCTTTGCTTGTTCTCGTGGCTCAAGTCTAGTCTAGTTTCATTGTGTTATTCAGAATGCATTTGCGAGGTTCTGAGAAAAGGATGAGAAATCTTTTTCTTTGATTGAGACAAGTACATCTTTCTGCAAAGAAAAAACTGGTTTGAACCTTGTTGTGCATGCTATCATTTGAGACATTTGGTTGGGGAGGGAAAAGAGAATATTAAATGGTACTTAGATGCCCATTAAAAAAAAAACGAAACTCAGATAACAACACAAGATTGTTGGAAAAGGAGAATCTTTGTCATGAAAAGATTCGAGAAAAATAAAGTAGGAAATTACACTGTTGATGAAAAAAATGTATTGGCAGGGTTAACCAACAGAGGCATTACACTCATCACTCTCATTGGAGTTGCATGATCCTCATTATGGACAGTGGCTAGTTAGTTCTATCATTATGTTCCTTTTGTCTTCTGCGTTTGTTTTCCTTGGGCTGCTTTGTTTGATTAACTATAGTTGGCGTGGAGTCCCATACCCTTTTGTCTTCTGTCTGATTGCTGAACTTGATGAAATGAAAAAAACATATTCTATCCGTTTTTCTCTCAGGTGGTAATTAAAGAACAGATACATTTTGCCTGAATGCTAATAAAAGAGGGAAGTTTACTTGAAATAATTACTTCCCAAATGCTAATAAAAGAGGGAAGTTTACTTGAAATAATTACTTCCCACAATTGGTACTGAGCCTTGATCGCGGCTCCAAGTGCAGAGCTTCAATTGTAGTAATATAACTCCAAGTGCAGAGCTTCAATTGTAGTAATAAAACTAGTCAGACCAGGTTGATCCACAGGTGGCAATGTGTTTATCTTTTCAACTTGCACCTATCCTATTTAAAATCTAAAACTAGCCTAAAAACTAAAAAAATTACAACCATCATTCCTACTTTCCAAAAATAAAATTAATTATAATCCAATGAAAAGAAAACTTCCTAAATCTAAAAATCCTAAACTAAAAGAATCTAAAAACTAAAGTTTCTACAAAATAATACACAAGTTAGAACATCCAATAATAAAAAGTTACTAAAAAATGAAGCAAACAAGTAAATTAGAAATTAAACAAAACTAAAATAGAAAAAAATCAAAATAAAGAAAACAACTCTCTTTCTAAAATTGAAAATCTTAAGATAGTAACTTTCCTAATTTAAAACCTAAACCAAATTAGTAATTATGCTATGTTAGATTCCAACTTTTAGAAAACCTTCTAAATTTAAAACTTTGCAAGAAACACATTTAGAAAGGTTTCCAAATCTAGAATTTACCTAAAATTACCAAGAACCTAAAACTAGCAACTAAACTAAACTTAGAAAGTTAGCAAAGTTAGTATGTCGATGCAATGCAGACAAATTCTCCTAGTGCAGAAATCTAGTATGATATGCAATCTTTGATGAATAATGCAACTGATCTAATGCAACCTAAAACTAAGTTTAGTGGCTGAAATCAACACTTTAAGGATGCATTAATTAAAAAAAAAAACCAGCAAGAAAAAGGTTCTAAAACAAGAAAATTATGCATGAAATATGATGCATATTGCCCAAATCCTGCGGTGCAGAATTTTATGTCCAGTAGACTGTTCTTGGCCCTGTTTGCACGTCCAAGACTACATGATTTTTGGCCACAACTGAATAAAAAAGTTGGGTTTTTGAATTCTTTTTCATCAATGCTTATGGTCCACATACTTTCCAGTCAGAACTATGTATGATTGAATGAGTTTCCAGACATGTTTAGGTACCAAGTATGAGTGCAGAAAATCTGTTTTCAATGCTGTAACTGAAATTGCTTCAAATTCGTCCTCCAAATCAGGATTTTCAATGGTCTTTGAATGTCCCAACAATATGAACCAAACAATGCGAAAACAGATTTTCAAGGCTTAAAGTTCTGCAACATGCAATTGTTATAGACTGTTTTGGACAGGCTTGGGTCGTCCCACTGTGCACTCAAATCTGAGTTATAAACTTAGTCAAAGCAAACCTGAAATTAAGTTATTTTAGTATCTTCAACATATTAAGAAACTCACTAACAAGTTAAGTATGCAATGATCACACTTTCAGCCATTAAACCAACTTTAAACTAAACATTGAAACATAAAGAACATGAAAGGAAACAAAAGAAAAAAATTGCATGAATTTAGAAGTAGTGTGCAAGAACTTTAAATGCAGTGATTGCAAAGAAATTGAATGTAGTGGAAGTGTATTCTTCTCCTAAAAATTCTTTTCTAAGAGGGTTCATAATTTGAATCATGTTCTTAGGGCCCTTGGGTCGTCAATCCAAACACCAACAAGTAAAGAACACAAATCAAGCACCAATCACCCAAGAACAAGAAAGAAAAATTGAAAAGAGAAAGCAACACTTTTACTAATATGCAAAGTCTTTACATAAGATAAAAAAATAAACCGAGACAATTACATACTAGGATGGGAAGCCTCTTCTAGATGAAAAACCCAAGGGTGTAGTGTGATTTCCGGGCCAAATCTCCTTGAGGACTTCAATGGAGAGAAAGAGGGAGGGAGAGGATGGAGTGTAGTAGTAATTCTAGAGAGAGGGGTCTATCTTCCCATGGGGAGAGTGCATGCCCAAGGGGTCCTTTTTATAGGGATTTGGCTACCCTATTTCTTCTCCATAGATCCAATTTTCTAGCAAAGATCTCCTTCATTTTAGTAAGTCTTCTCCTTGGCCACCAAGCATGCGAGTTTTTGGCAAGTTCTTGTAGAGATTTTTGGAGAAAATTTTGCTTTCCTTGCCCAAAACAATTCTTTGGATATCCACTTACTACATATATCTCAAGAAAATTTCCATGCACTGTCATCTTCCTTTCTTGAAAAAAATCTTCATTGACTTGCCAATTCACAAAATTCACTTGAGATTTTCTTGAAATTATCCAAAACATGCAGAGAAGGTGGGCCCTCTTGGTCTTGGACGTCCAACATGTGTGGTCACACATGTGCATGTATGTGGGGTCCTCATGTTCTCAGTTATGCAATTTCTTGAAAATTCTTTCTTCTCTGTCTTTCTTTCTTCTCCTCTAAAATGATTTCTTTGCCTCTCATTATCTTGTAGATGGGACCCATTTCATCAATTTTCTGTAAGGAAAAAATGAATTTTCATTTTAAAATAATAATTTAGATCAAAAGTCACAAATGCATGATAGCGGGCCATCTCTCATGAAATTACAGTGAAAATGCAAATCATTATGCATGATCTCTCTTAAATTAACTAATGAAAAAAAAAATGATTCATTTCACGAGAAAAATAGTTTTGCCAAGACTTTCCAAAAATAGGATTCTAAAAATGGCAGGTTTCATTTTTTTATGCAAAAACTATTATTTTTTAGCAAATTTTGCATGAATGCACTACAATGAATCCAAAATTCATAAAAACATGATTTCACTCTAAATGAGTCTCCTTTTAAATTAATAAGTCCTTAAAAAGTCTGAAAATAGCCATGAGATAGTGCATTTTTAAGGACTCATCAAGCCTTTTCTGTTGACAAATGGATTGTTGACATGTTGATCACACTATTTTGGACTTTTGGCAGATTAAGCTTGGGAATTCTTGTGGCCATTATATATGCTATTCTGTTTGTGTCATGATATAATCACCTATGTGAGAACCTGAACCTAGGTTTACCCTGATATTATTATTTAGTACTAATAAAACTGACTATGTACAATATTGTACCTTTTGGACCCTACTCTACTTTGAGTATTTTATAATTGATATTATAATTTATACATGTTAGATAGCATTATAGGTCCATTGCAGTGTAAGCAACATGATTAAAAAGATTCCACACTTAGAAGAATAACTGGAAAACAATTCCCATGCAAATTTAGAATATTTAAGGATAATTTGATTTGATTAAGAATTAAATAATATAAATTCGGAATAAAATAATAATTGATATTTAAGTATGATGGTATGGTATGATCCGCTAAGGGGGACCCTTAATTGTGTCCATTAATCATAATGAATCAATAATAGGGTACATCCAATAATAAAATGCATTAAAAATTAAGGGCCCATGTGACACCCACTAGTGTCGCACGACTAAGTACTGGCTGTATCAAGCCTTAGGTTATTCCAGTTGGTAGCCTCATTATAGTAAAATACATATTTGAGTCACAGTAGGAAGCTCCATTTATCGTCATCGTCATCATAAAAAAAGCCTTGTCCCAACTATGTTGGGGTTGGCTACATGAATTCTGATCCAACCTTAGCCAAATTCACAAATAAGTTTCACTTCTTCAAATCTATTTTTTATACCTCAATCCATGTCCTCTTTGGTCTACCCCTTCCCCTTGGTGGGCCATCAACCTGCACTGCCAAACTCTTCATTGCCAGCACCGGTAGGCCCAAACCATCTCAAACGAGTTTATCTAATTTTATCCCTTATTGATGCTACTCCTAAATGCTATTGAAATTGTTCATTTCTAATTTTATCCTTCTAAGTTTACCACTCATCCACATCAACACTCTCATCTCTGCTATATTCGTTTTGTGCAAATATTGCTTCTTGATTGGTCAACATTTTGCTCCATAGGTCATCATAGCTGGTCCAATCGTTGTTCCGTAAAATCCTTCCTTCGATCTTGTTGGCATTCGCTGGTCACAAAGCACTTTAGAAGCAAGTCTCCACTTCGTTGGTCACAGTAGGAAGCTCAATTTATAAAGAAAGGAAATTAGGAGAGACATGTTAGGCAAGATTAGAGAAAGTAGACTCCAACATAAATTAGGAGGAGGACGAGGACATCCCATAAGGGAGTCATAAGCCCAATATGGAAGGAATTCTAGTACCATTAAGATTGGCGGTGGCTAATAAGGGTTCCAGCTCAAATAGAATTAGAAAGAAGACTTCCCACAAGAATTACAACTCTTAGTTATAAAAGGAAAGCCATGTAGGATTGCCTAGTGGCTAGTTAGCCTATTCCTTAAAAATGTTGGGAGTCCTTTTTGCACACACGTTAGAAAGTGTAATCCTAATAGGACTATAGGACAACTAATGGTAGTTAGAAGAATTAGTCCTAATGCATTTAGCAAAGCCAATTGTAATTGGAAACTTGCATTAGAGAGTCTACATAAGCAATGCATGCCCATAGAAGGCTCACTCTCTTATTCTCTCTTAGGGGCGTTCATGCGCCGGGCTGAGGAACATCTAGGCCCTGCCTGAATTCTAAATTGTAGGCCCAAGCCGGGCCTGAATCGGGCCTTAACTAGCTGGCCCAAACACAACCTGCCCGAACAACATGATGCCCGAGCCCAACCCGTTTTAGGTTTATAATTTAAAACATGGGCAGTTTACATTGTCTTGAGCGTAGCTTTATTGGTTTGGTCATGCATTTGTGTGTTAACTTTCTAGTGTTTGAATCCTCGTATGAGTCGTATCATTATTTTTGTCAACACCATTATTATATTCGGGCCGGGCCGGGCTTCGTGCTATCCACAACTGAATCCAAGCCCGGCCTATATATTAAGCGGGTCTAAATTAAAAAACCGACCCCGACCCTAATACTATAATCGAAGGACCAAGCACGGCCCAAAGAGGACAAGGCCCGGTCAGTGCTCGGGCCGGCCCAGTCCGTGAGCACCCCTATTCTCTCTCACACAACTAGAAGGGAAAGTTACTATTTCGAAAATGTGACTATTTTGGGAAAGAGGTAGTCTTTAAAGATTACAATTCCTAGTTGTAAATATACTCAAGAGCCCAAACCAAGCCTATATAAAGCCCCACACCTCCACATGTCCAGCCACATTCTCCCACACAACTAGAAACTAGAAGGAAAGGAAGGAGAGGAGAATAAAGAGAGGGCTGAGTGGGACAAGGTGAATATGGGATTCTAGCACCATTTCTCAACTAGAGACATTAACTAGAAGGCAATCAAGGGTGAGTAAACAATCTAGATTAATTGACCATGCATGATTCCTCCTTTGTTGCCATGTAATTCAATTTAGAAGACCCTAAATCCATTTCTAGTCAATGAGATTGCTTAGAAATCATCTTGAAACCCTAACTCAATGATGGTGAATGAGAAAGACGACAAATCAAGTGAATTAGATTGGGTTGTGGGGTTCCCTTGGGTTCTCACCATTGTCCTAATCCCGTTGGGCCATATTTCGGGGTCTGTTGATTTGTCTTCATCATATGGATTGTGATTTACGGGTTTATATGTTTTGACTTAATGTGGAGATCTCTGATGTTTAGAATTGTGTAGAAATTAGTCCTATGTTTAGATGTTGATCCTATTAGGGTATTGAATTTGATTTTGCAATTCCTATATGTGAATCATCTTGGAAACCCTAGAAATTAATGGAGATGGATGACAAACCAAAGGATAACACCAAGTTTGTAACCTATGGCTTGGCTGTGGGGTCCCATAGGGGTTTCCTCATTGGCCAACCTCTATGGACTATGTCCTAAGGTCATTTGAAGTCATCTCCATCATGATCATGCGGTTTTGGGGTTTTTCACATGTGATCTTTCTAGGGTTTATTAGATTTCGGTGATTTCAATTATGTTTAGAGAGTTTGAAACTATATCAATTATGTTTAATCCTGAAAACAATAGTATATATCAACTAAGACTTTGATTTGCTCTTGTTTCGTCAATTTACATGTGTTGAATACTATGAAATCAAAGGGGATGGTGTACATTCACCTACTATGCTCAAGGAAAGGAGGAATTAGGGGCTGGCCGCGACCTATTATGGGGTCTAGGCTAGTTGTCCACTGAATTCATGGTGAAATTAGGGTTTGTGGCATCATTGGGTTTGTGTTTTGGGGTTCCAACACTTGTAATTGATGTGTTGAATTGGGGATTTAATATACTTGACTATTCCTCATTGATTCATGATTAAATCATCTTGTTCCAATTTTCTTTAATCATGTTTACCTACTGCCCTAGTGTATTTTGTTAAGAACCACTATTTTGTGATCTTAGACTTGAGTTTCTATTTCAATATCCTTGTATGTGATGTAACCCTTCGAGTTGGTTTGTTGTGAATAACCCTGAATTCATCTAGAAACCCTATTCTCTGATTGGGTGTGATTCCGTGATTGTTTTTGGGACGATTAGGATATTTGTGTTCTTAAATAGGTCAAATCTGGAATTTCCTGAACGAGACAGAAAGCGCGTGGTCCACTTTTCGAGGATCAATGATATTAGAATTCAATAATCTTTAGTTCATTGGTGTCATCTCATCGAGTAGTACGAAATTGATATTGCGGTTGCTAAATTCCAATATCGGAAGACAAAGTTTTGAATCGTACAATGTTTTAAGTAAAATCTTCCTACTAGTAAATTTCAGTTATTGGCTGGTTGGCCCCATTTGTATGCGTAAGAAGATCTGATTTAATTTATGAAATGGTACCATAAATTTAGTATTTATAATTGTTCCCAATGCTTAGTAGAGTCACCCGAATCAGATGCAGAATCCTAACTTGTTTGATGTGGAACTTTTTTAATGGTTAAGCATGTGAGACTACTCTACTTGATGTTGGATTTTGGGAGCATGTGTTATTTGTTTTGAATAAGTTGTTTGGAGCATTTCCCTATTTGTATAATTAGACTTTGATGTGACCTATGTCTTAACCTAGGACCCTCGACTCTTGATGAGTCGGCACCGTAGGCTGCAGTTAACCTAGCACAACGCGTCTATGCATCTGTGTAGAGATTCATTCCATTATTATTATTATTTCTAGTTGCAGACTAGCTTTGTAAAGTGACCACGATCACTTGGTACTTCCTTGATACTATATTCGATAGCCATTTTCCCGTTGAGGAACCTTGGGTACCCCTGGATGTCCTCCTTGTAAGGACTGTAATTATCCCTAAACCTTGCATGCCTTTGGTGGGGCGGAACACGCTAACTTAACTCATGTGTCTTGCCAATTTACATTAGCTGTTTGTAATTTGTTCTATCTAGCCATATGATTCTAGTGCTTTTGTAAATCAACTCGTGCACTAACTTTGGATTGTTATCCTAACCTTGACCTCATGCAATCTTTCGTTTGTCTTACCCGATTTTGCATGATTTGCATAGGCGGACACACATATAGGCATGTGGGGGCTGAAGCCCCCACCCAATTGATAAAATGTCCATGAGGTTTTTAAAGCTCAACTAGTCCAGCCCCCACCTAAAAAATTGTCCAGCCCCCATCTATTTTCCCAAACTCTCTCTCCCTCTAAAAAATCCCTAAACTGATTAACACCTTTCTTTTGACTATTTTCTTCTTTTTTTTTTAGTTATATACAGTGGTTAAGAAGAGTGGGGCAATGGTTGTCTTGGGTTCATTCATTTCAAAAGGAGAGCTTCATTTTAGAAGGATAGGAGTGTGAGACGATATCAAACTAAACTAGATGCATACAAGAGAAGACAAACGAAACAGTGAATGTATGGAAGATTTTCTGTGATCTTTGTATTGACGAAGATGTTCTTTTATAATACACTGTTGCCTAGATTAGGAAAACTAATTACATAATCAAAGGAAAAGAATAAGGAACTAAATCTAATTACAGTTAATCTAATCACAAGATTTCAGCAGATTAGTATCTATCTAATCTAAATACATGGGCTGACCCAGAACATGGGTCGAGCTGACCCATTAGGTCGAATGGACCTGATCTGTTTCTTTACACCCCCTTTCAAGCTTTGGATGGGAGAAAGTGACCATCGAGAGCTTGGAAACTAGTTCTGAAAAACGAGAAGTGGAGTGGCTTTTGGTGAAAAAATCGGCTATCTGAGCAGCGGATGATATTTGAAAAAGCTTTATAGTACCACTCCGAACATGTTGACGGATGAAATGACAATCAACTTCAAGATGTTTGGATCGTTCATGAAAGACATCATTTGTGACCAGTTTCTTTGCACTTTCACTGTCAGTGAAGAGAGGGGTAGATTTAGGAACTTGAACTCCTAAATCCTGAAGTAACTACGAAGCCAAATAAGTTCAGTAGTTGTGTGAGAGACAGCACGATATTCAGCTTCAGTGGAAGAACGAGAGACAACTTCCTGTTTCTTGCTCTTCCAAGAGATAAGAGAGGAGCCAAGAAAAATAGAGAAACCTGTTGTAGAGCGCCGATCATTGACATCTCCTGCCCAGTCGGAATCAGAATAAGCATGCAGGGTAAGATTTTGACTGGAGGAAAGGAGGAGGGCACGATTGGAACTTCCTTGTAGGTATCTGAGTATGCGCAGTACAGTAGTCCAATGAAGATGAGTGGGTCGTGCGACAAATTGACTCACCACATGTACCGCAAAGGCAATGTCAGGTCTGGTAATGGTCAGATAAACCAAACTACCTACCACTTCCCGATAACGAGTAGGATCAGAAAGAAGATCTCCATCAGTGGTTCGAAGCTTCAAATTATGCTCAATCGGAGTAGAGACAGGCTTAAGATCGGTAAGACCAGCACGTTGGAGAACTTCATTGCAGTATTTTGTTTGTGACAAAAGATATCCTGTGTGAGAGTAGGCAACCTCAATGCCCAGAAAGTAGCGTAGATGACCCAAATCTTTCATCTCAAATTGTCGATGAAGAAACTGCTTCAAGGATAGAATACCAGATGTATCACTGCCAGTGATAATCATATCATCGACATATAGTAACAGAAAAACACAGCCAGATCGCGAATAGCAAGTGAAGAGAGCGGAGTCATGAGCACTCTGAGAAAAACCAATGCTGATGATGCTTGTGCTAAATCGTTCAAACCAAGCTCGAGGGGCTTGTTTGAGACCGTATAAAGCACGTTTGAGACGACATACATAATGAGGAGGTCTCACAACGCCTGGAGGAGGGTGCATATAGATTTCCTCCTGAAGAAAACCATTTAAGAAGGCATTCTTGACATCGAGCTGATATAGAGGCCATTGTCTAACAGCATCAACAGAGATAAAGGTACGAACAGTTGTCATCTTAGCAACCGGAGCAAAGGTCTCCTCATAATCGATCCCATATTCTTGATTATAGCCTTTGGCAACCAAGCGAGCCTTGTAACGATCAACAGATCCATCAGATTTGGTCTTGATCTTAAATATCCATTTGCAACCGATAGCCCGTTTTCCTGAGGGAGGTGGAACAAGATCCCATGTTTGAGTTTTCTGCAGAGCAGCAAGTTCTTCTGCAATGGCAGACCTCCAGTTTGGATGAGCAATGGCCTCCTTATAGGAATGTGGTTCTGCCAAGTTATGAATTGCTGCAAGAAAGGACTTATATGATGGAGAAAAATGATCAGTGCAAACAAAGCCAAACCGAGAGGGAGGGATTCTGGTGCGAACAGGATACCTTGGAGCTTGAGGAGGATCCTGCACATCTGGAGCAGAAGAGATAGGCCCATGATCAGGAGTAAGTGAGATTGCAGATTCCGAAGGAGCAGACGGAGGTTTGGGTCGACGATGATATACCTGCAGGGTTGGAGGAGAAGGAGTATCGGAGGGAAACAGGTCTGGAAATGGATCAAGAGGATAGACTGTAGGGTGCTCAGGTGAAGGAGATTGAGATGGTAATGTATAGAAGGGTATATGTTCTAAGAATGTGACATTACGAGAGACCCGTAACCTATTGGTTTTAGGATCATAGCATCGATAGCCCTTCTGTTCGATGCCATATCCTAAGAAAACACAGACAGTGGATTTAGGAGAAAGTTTGGTTCGCTCATGATCATGCAACAGGACAAAACATGTGCAGCCAAAAACTTTGAGATAGGACAAATCTGGTTTACAAGAGAAGAATTTTTCATAGGGAGATGTGCCAGATAATACAGAGGAAGGTGTTCTGTTAATCAGATATATGGCAGTCAGGACTGCTTCCCCCCAAAATTGCAAAGGAACATGTGAGGAATAAATCATGGATCTAGCAGTTTCAATGATATGTCTGTGTTTCCGTTCTGCTACACCATTTTGCTGTGGTGTGGCAGGACAGGATAATTGAGCTAAAGTCCCTTGACTGGTTAGGTACGAACGGAATTTGTGGGATATGTATTCTCCCCCGGAATCGGACCTGAAGATTTTAATCTTTTTGTTAAACTGAGTGGAAACCATGTTAGAGAAAGCAGTGTAGATGGAGTATAGCTCAGAACGATTTTTCATTAAATATAACCAAGTATATCTAGTGAAATCATCAATGAACAGCACATAATAAATAGAACCACCTTTTGTTGGCTGAGAGGCAGGACCCCAGACATCAGAATGCACCAAATCAAAAGGAGCAGCAGTAAAAGAAGTGCTTTTATTATAAGGGAAAGCATGTTGTTTACCAAACTGACAACCAAAACATGAAGAAATGTCTGATACAGAAATGTTTCCAAAAACACCACTAGTAAATAAAAATTTCATTTTATTTAAAGATAAATGGCCTAAACGAGAGTGCCAAAGGGCAAATGGAGATGTAGACGAAACGAGTGCTGCAGGGGAGATGGTGAAGGATGGAAGGTGCAGTGACTGGAGATAGTAAAGTCCTCCTGACCTAAGGCCGGTCCCAATCTGTCTCCCGGTGCGCGGATCCTGCACAGAACAGCCAGTAGAAGAAAATGAGACAAGAAAGCCAGATGAAGTCAATTGACTAACAGATATTAAGTTGATAGATAGGTGAGGAACACACAAAACATTAGTGAGAGAGATCAACTTATTTGAAATGGAGCCAATAAGGGAGACTGGGAGAGGAGTGGCATCAGCTGTATGAATTATGAGAGAGCTAGCAGGAGTATAACAATTGTGAAGTTTGGAAACATCATTTGTCATATGGTAGGATGCACTAGAATAAAAAATCCATGAAGAATCAAGAGTACCTGATGGACCAGAAATGGACATGGCAGAACCAGAAGCTGAGGGTGTGGTGGTTATCTGAGAAGCAGAACCAGGAGAGGAAGCCAGAAACAATTGTTGCATACGCTCATCAACCATAGCTTGAATCTGAGATGTAAGATCCATTTGCGGAGGCACAAAACTATCATCGTCAGTAACATTGGCTGCATAGGTTCTCTGTGGATAAGAGTGCATGGGACCACGATTGGACTGTTGACCAGTTGGTTTGTTCTTAGTATTAGGCCTTGGAGGTCTGATGGGGCAGTCCCGTTTCCAGTGTCCTTTCTTCTTACAGTAGTTGCAAAAGTCATTGGTACCAGGAGGAAAATATCGATCAGTCTGAGGGGTACCAATATTTGCGGACAAGACATGTGTGGGTTCGACATGTTTCTTCCTTGTAAGAGAAACTTGAGTTTGCTCTTCTGCCAGAAGTTCCGAGAGCGCCATATCAACAAGAGGCAGTGGTGACCGATGTAATAACTGACCACGAACTTGTTCAAAATCAGGGCGGAGGGCCATAAGAAACTGAACCAGACGAGTCTGCTGCCGATAGACTTCAAAGGTGTGAGCATCATCGGTTGTTTTAAAAGTGGGCTCCATTAGAGCCAGTTGATCCCATAATGCAGTCATTTTGATGAAGAAATCATGAATGGAGTCAGTGCCTTGATCTGCATTTTTGATTTCCCATTCTAATTGATATCGACGAGCAGCATTGGACTGAGTGTATAGTTGCGCTAAATAATCCCAAGCAGCCTTAGGATAATTAAATTTAGCCAACTGATTCCCAATGGATGGAGTGACTGAATTGGCAATCCAAGAGTTTATTTTTCCGACAGAAGCTTCCCATTCTTCAAATGTATCCGCCTTACTATCTGGTTGAGGGATCTGCTGAGCAACATATTTCCAAAGTTTCTGACCTTTAAGGAAATTTTGCATTAAGTGGGACCAATAGGGATAATTAGTGCCATCAAGTTTGATGGTAATACCCGTTACAGTACGATCAGAAGACATATTGGTCACAGTTAATCTAATCACAAGATTTCAGCAGATTAGTATCTATCTAACCTAATACATGGGCTGACCCAGAACATGGGTCGAGCTGACCCATTAGGTCGAATGGACCTGATCTGTTTCTTTACAAGGAGAACGAGAATAGAGAACTTGACATAGTATTGGCTCTTTATATCGTATGGTGTTATAAAAAACTAATATAATTTTTTAATAGCTCTTAAAACTCGTGTAACATGTATCATTTTGGCCGTTACTAAAACTCATCTTTCATATTATCGTTTTGAATATTTTTTTTTCAAGCCCCCCTCAAACTAAAATCTTGGGTCCGCCACTGATGATTTGTATGTGACATTATGAGTGCTTGTTTATTCACCAACTTACCCCAATACATGGAACATTTTCTAGATAACAACAAGGCAGGATTGGAATCAAGGATCAAAATAGTGGTTGCGGCGGGCGTAGCGGCCAGTGGTCAAAACGCTACATAGCGGGCGATACATAGCGGTTGCGGTGACACATAGCGGTGTAGCGGTGTGAATTTTTTAAGTGGTAAAAAAAATTGAATATTGTATAACGGGCAATCTTGTGGTTTTTTGGTGATTTGAAACCATATAAGAGTAGAGACAACTTTAGTTAAGGCTATTGAGGAGAAGAAATAGGAAAAAATAATGTTTAAAATTAAAACTGTTTGACTCTACTAGGTTTTAGACTGTAGCGCTGCTATTTTCAAAATAGCGTAGCGGCTTCGACCGCTACGACTGATAATGCAGCCACTACACTACGTGGTAGCCGCTATTTTGAACCATGATTGGAATAGGGAGATAATGCATACAAGGAAGTGTCTTATGGGAAAGAGTGGAGTGCCGATGACGTTGTCTGTGTAGCTAAAAGAGACACTCAAAAACATTTATTTTGATTGTTTTGGAAATCATAATAAGATCCTAGAATTCGTCAAGTTTATTATTTGTTTGATTAGTTTAATTTTTGTTCGAAAGTTTAGATTGAATTAATAAATAAAAATTTACTAATAGCTTGTGCTATGTTTATTATGCAATGCTTGATGCTTAAAAAAAATTATTTTCTACAAATTGATTTGACTTATTCTCACATTGTGAAAATTATATTCGCACCATGAATTCGGACTTCTAGGAAATCCGGGTTTCGGGTTGTGACAATTTACTCATAATGATTTTTCGTTGTGATGCTTCTTTCCAAATATTTTTTTATATCAGTTCCACATCAGGTAATGATAATGTATTTCTTCAAGAACATTGTGTTTAGTTCTTTTCATACTTATGCTTGAAGAACTTTTGCTACACAGATTATATATTTCTTTACAGAAGTGATATTCCTGTTTATGTGCACTTGCATGTTATCATGCATTTGTATTTCCCGCAATTCCTTTTTCCTTGTCAAAGCTTGAGAACTATTTATAACAAATATGTTGCTTCTATCATTCTCAGGGAAACTCGAGCTCCAGTTTTGGAACAAAGCCTTCGAAAACTGGGCGTGGAAAAGCTAAATATAGATGATGTGCAGAAGATGCAATGGGAAGTTTTGGAAGCTAAAATTGGGAGTTGGATTCATTTCATGCGGATTGCTGTAAGGATTGACATTGAATTCATTCGTCATATGTGTTGTTTGGTTTTCTCCACCATCTGATTGTGTTTGAAACACAGGTCAAATTGCTATTTACAGCGGAATGGAGAGTTTGTTATCAAATTTTTGAAGGTATTGATACTATCAAGGACCAGTGTTTTGCTGAGGCAACTGCGAACACTGTGGCAATGCTCCTTAGTTTTGGCGAGGCTATTTCAAACAACAAGAGGTCACCCGAGAAGTTGTTTGTTCTTCTAGACATGTACGAAATAATGTGCGAACTTCAACCAGAGGTACAATAAATCCCCATGTTGATTGTTTTTCATTGCTGTCTGAAATTTTTATTCTTGAATGCTGTTTCTTTGGAGAAGATGCTCTTATTGCTTACATGCTCCAGAGCAAGGATGAAAATAGCGGTAGCGGTGGGCGTAGCGGCCCGCCGCAAACCGCTACGAAGCGGGCGATACGTAGCGTAGCGGCGATACGTAGCGGCGTAGCGGTGCGATTTGAAAAAATTGCCCAAAAAATCTGAAAAAATTCCAGAAAATCCAGAAAATTGTAAAATGAAAGAATATGTGGTTCTTTTGCAAAAGTAAGTAAGAAAAGGGGGCGTAGCGGTGCCCTCAATATATGAAGTCCTGTATCGCTGTATAAATGGAAAATAATAGTAATGATTAGTTTTTTCACATGTATTCATGTTTCTTAGTCATACTAACTTAGAAAGTAATGGAAAGCTCATAAAAAAAAAATAGAACATGAAATAAAGGCATAAGACTTAAGAGTTAGGTCATTACTCATTAATGAACATTGAACAATTAAATATCAATACTTCAACATTCAAGGTTCAAATTCAATCAAGTGAATGAACTATGAAGTTATGAAATGATCAACAATCAACATTCAACACCAATTTAAATATGACAGAGTAGAGAGTTAGTGAAGGAAATAGGAATACCTTAGTCACCAGCACAATGAGGGTTCTTTATAAAATAATTTAATTAAGACCAATTTGAAATCTAGTAGTAATAGGTAACTATATCTTTACTACTATACAGTTTCAAACATAATTAAACAGGTTTAATATCTTATCTAGCAAGTTATGATAATAATAGACATCCAAGCACAAAAATGGAAAGACAACCAGCAAAAGAGTCTTAGCTATCATGGTCAAGTATGATCCTTTTGTCTTCTTGATTGCCACTTTTCTAAAACATGCGCTTCGCAGAGGGGGTCCGGGGGTATCCCCCGGCGGGGGTCGAGCTGACCGGTCAGCTCGCGGGGGTCCAGGGGGCAGCGCCCCCGAAAAAAAAAAAAAGAGGGATACGTAACGGCCGCCATGCTTTGTAGCGGCCGCTACGGGCCGCCACGGATGTGATGGCCGATATTTCGGCCGTGGCGTGGTGGTATCGCCCGCCACGACCGATATATTTGTAGCGTGGCGGCCGCTTTTTTCATCCATGCTCCAGAGAATGTTGTACTGCAATAATGTAAACTATCTAGTCTCTTGCAACTTGGACCATCCAAATCATGATGATGATGATGATAAAAGAAGGAAAAGTTTTAAGCAATTTGACTATCAATGAAGGCTGCAAGAACCAATCCTGGTTGTTGAACAATTTGACTAGCCACAAAAGGTTCAACTTGTTTGATGCCCTTTTGATTAGTTATCAACATAGACTTGCTGGTAGTTGTAATGTTGAAAAATCTAACTTCTGTATTTGTTGGAAGTAGTATGTTGGCCTTCTGTGTAACTAATAAATGATGTATAATTGGTTTATTCAACATCACTAAGTTCCAACCTCTGTTATTCGTTTGACGTGCAAAATCTACATACCACTTTGAAGTACATTTTAATTTAGAACTGTCATATGATATTTGACAATTATATAAGGGATATGCAAAAATAAATAAGGACTACTGTAATGTCTATCATTGACCAATTGTTGCTGAGTATACATTCTATCTTTAGCCCTTAGATTTAGAATCTAATTCATGTAAGGTCCTCGATTGGATATGATCGTTTGTAATTATAGAAAGGTTTACTCTAAATATGGAATATATGCAAAGGAAGATGGCACGATTCATCATTCAAATCGTCTTCTGGCGTATGGTTTTCTGATAGTTATCACATGTAGCCGCAACTAATTATGAAGCTTTTAGAACTTGGATTGGGGGTGATTTGGCCCCCTTGGATCTAAATGAGTCGGCTGAGTCTCACTGATTTGGTCTCTAGAACAGAAGACCCTTAAAAAATATTCACAAATATGATGAAAAATCTAAAAGGTCAAAATGGATAATGTCATATAAATATATAATTTTAAGAATAATCATGGTTTAGTTAGCATGAACGAATTCAGGTGTAAGTGCTGTCATTTTTTTCCCACTCCATCGAATGAACACTGCATTTGAGCTTTGAATTGTTACATCTATAAATTTTGGTTTTATTCTTCTAAAATTAGTGTAAAAGATCCCCAAAGCCTCCAAAGCTTCTTCCAATGTCAACTCTGACCATTTCTAAAGCCATACAGATAAGTATTGCCTGATATGTGTTGCTATGGTGGCAGCCAACACGGCCTCTGCTGCTGCTGTTTTGATCCTTGATCATAATCATGGCCGTCTTAACCTCATCTATCTAGGTTGGCATTTTGTACATCCATTGGTGCTAAAATTTAATGTCGCATTCCTATGTGGCCTGGGTTAACATGCATATCTAATCATGGGTGGGCCAGTGAGGTGATATTTATAGTTTTTTTACTTGCACCTCTTCCATCCAACATATTATTCTTTGTTTGTCATTTTCAGTCCATTTATTCCAAGAATTGTTGTTTGCTCTGTTGTTGGTTCTGCTGCAATAGTCTTAATATTGAACACGTAGATTTATTTCCTTCTTTTATTAACTGAAGTTCTTGGGCAGGTAGAAGTGATTTTCCAAGGCGAAGCTTGTACCAAAATTCGAGAATCTGTATTGACTTTGACAAGGCGACTGGCACAGACGGCTAAAGAAACCTTTAGTGACTTTGAAGAAGCAGTTGAAAAGGATGCCACTAAAACTGCAGTTCTGGATGGAACTGTTCATCCTCTAACTAGTTATGTAATTAATTATGTGAAATTTTTATTTGAGTAAGTTATCATCACTAAGTCTCATTTTAAACTCCACCTCTTACCCTTCTAAGGCATGCATTTTTTTTAGCATCATTACCAGGAAATCTATCTTCATTACTGAGATTATGAAGTCAATGGTGTTTTTTTTTAATTATTTATTTCTGAATGAGTCTGATAATCTGTTGAAAGAGGCAAACTCATACATCTATAGTTTATTTTATCTATGTAATTTGCAAAGCATGATCTTAGATATGTGCAGTATTTCCTCAGTTTTTAAGTGAACAGAGACACCCATATAACTTTTAGTCATCAGTGCCACTTTGTACTTTTCAGAGTTATGGTCTACAATAGGGGAACAAGGAATCTCTAGTCTCTGAAGTTTTTTCTTTGGTTTAATTTTTTTTTTCGTGTTCAGAATTCAGAATGATGGCATCAGTGGGCAGTTTGGAGTATGGTTTGCACCTTTTATGACATCAGTGGTCTGCCATGTGTCTTGAGACGGTTTCTGAGAGTCAGTGTTGGCAGTAAGTTTTGTGATTCAAGCCTCCTGTATTCAGAAACCTGATCTTGATTTAGATACATTAGCTTCATTGTTGCCATCTTCTCCTATTTTCAGAAACATCCTCTTTAATGAGATACAATTAACTGACTATTTTCTTTTCCTGTTACTCATCTTAAACATGAGATGTGATGCTTGCCATTTGAATTTTCATATTTCTGATTTTAATTTTTATGGAGATGTTTGGCTTCAGTGGTTTCTGTAGGAGAAAAACAGTGCAGGATGACAGCCTGCATCTTTTATTCATTATGTTGCTCAGGTTAATACATGCTAATCTTTTTGCAACAATGCTGCCTTTGTTTGACCTGCTTAAGCATTTCTGTCTTTTTGTCACATTTTCTTTTAACATGAAATACATGTTTGTACATGATTTTAAGTAATTGCATCCTTGTGTCTTGTTTTTGTGAATTTGCTTCATTTGAAAAATAAACGATTTTTCTTCTATTATTTGGGGTTTTTCCTTGAACTAAAAATGAATGAATAAAAATAATTGATCTTACTGTGCTGTAGAAATTAATTCATTGTTTAGTGGGGGTGTTCATGTAATCTGCGCATAAAGGTTGAAGATGTTATTAGTAGTTAGCTTGAAGGGTCTTATGCAATTTATATAAGCAGCCATTTAATAAAAGTAAGTTTAGGGTTCTATGACCAGACCTTTGCCTTCTCTCCTTTCTTCTCTCTCGTCCTTATTTTCTCCTTGAGTCTTTCAAATCTTGCTCTTCATTTTTTTTACTTGTACTACATGTGTACAGCTATCAGTCAACGCTGAAGCACCTTTTTCAGGAGCTTGAGGGTGGAGATGAGACAAATTCCCAGTTGGCATTTGTTTCAATGCGGATAATGCAAGCTCTTCAGACTAATCTGGATGGGAAATCTAAGCAATACAAAGATCCGGCTTTGACTCAACTATTTCTTATGAATAATATTCATTATATGGTCAGATCTGTGCGAAGGTTTGTTTTTCCCTACTACGTGTAACTGAGATCCTTCAGGTACTTTGCAATTGAAACTCTTATCTGTGTCATCAGGTCAGAAGCAAAAAATTTATTGGGGGATGACTGGGTGCAAAGACACCGTAGGATTGTTCAGCAGCATGCAAATCAATACAAAAGGATTGCATTAGGAAAGGTCTTACTTTATTAACCTTACTAAACATGACAGTTGATCTCACGTGTTAGCTTAACTTTTATGATGCGCTTCACTCATGTAATTACTTTTTATGCTGAATGAAACCCTCTCTCCGAATTTATAGGTTTTTGTGGACTTAATGGTCTCGTTTCCTTGCCTGATTCCATTTAAAGAAATCTTTCTTATGATTTAAAGCATTATTGTTGCTATGTTGGTACCATGTTTAAGATTAGATGTTTGTTGTAATATAGAAATGCTTGATTGTTTTTGGAAACATAATTTTGCAATAAATTATATTACAAAGATTGTAAACAGGCATAAAAAGCAAGTAGTTAGGGACTGGGTTGGTAGAGATACAAGTTTCTTCTTTCTCTATATTTGGGCTAATGCAAATCGTAAGTTAATAGTCTATAGCGCCATTACTTTGTTTTTTAATGGTTATAAATATATTGTTCGTTTTTTTTTAGTGTTTCAAAAATTCAAAAGGTTTGACTTGACTTGAAAAGGTGTTTTGTCTTTTTCCTCATTTTGTTTTGGATGGGCAGTGTAGGCTCTTTAAAAAACATGGGATCCAACATTGCTTTAGTTCAACTCTTTAGAAGGCTTTATATGTTTTTCCATTCCTATACACTTTAAGAGAATTTGAATCCTTTTACCATGAGCTCTATGAGCGCACGCGAGTGCAGCTTGACCTAGGGTTCAGGGTCCGAAAACGTTTAATCGGGCACGTCATCCTATGTGTATATCGCACGTAGGGTGGGGGGTTGCAAATCCAGCTTGACTGGCCTAGGAGGGACCCATATTATGATATAGTATTGCCAACCTTTTGCCAATTTTCCATTTTTTTTATTTAAATAAATTTGTTTTAAACAGCTGTGATTTAATGCAGAATTAAACGTTGATTAACGTTGTGGCTTTTAATTTTTTATAAACATTGATTAACGTTATGGCTTAATGGGTGTGGAGCGTTGAGATGAATGCCCTACTTATGGCCCAATGGACACTAATCTCTCTTTATAAAAGGGTCGTTCCTCTTTCTGCAAAAACACACGCTTTTTCCCTTTGTTCTTCTTCTCTATTCTCTATTACTTCTGAGCCTCAAGTATTTTGGATTGGAGTCTGAAAGTCCAGATTCGGTGAGCGACCAAGCATGAGCGTAAAGAAGGTTGTTGTATCATGGGGGCGGTTCTGCTGAGAACCTTCACATCTGGGTTTCATCCCAAGGGGTGGAACTCGTCCTAAAGAGAGCGTCATTAGATGTGCCTCGGCCACGTACATTGTAGCCGCCGTCGCTGCTCTTCCACTTCCGCCAACAGTACTCAAGAAAGGATCCACAAATCGGGTATTATTGTTTAATTATAATTATTTATTTGACGACAGCCCATTTTCTGTAGTATTTCCAACAATTTTAGGACGATACATGGCTACTTCCACTGTCAAATTCATGCATCAGGAATGGTTCGGTTGGAAAGTTTTATTTCTGCTGACATCTTTGAAAATTGCGTATGTCCTGACCGGGCCATGCCCTGACCGTGAAGAAGGACCAGGTGGCTCATATGCATGGAAGCAATGGAAAGAAAATGACTATTTGTGCAGAAGCCATATTCTGAACCTGGTAGTAGATAATATTTACAACATGTATTCTGATGCCTGAACTGCTAAAGACCTAGGGTGCATATGGGCGGTTCAGATCGGTTTAGAGGGAAAACCATCAACCAAACCGAACCCATCGGTTTTCTATTTTCCCAAACCGAACCGAACATCCCATGTGCTCAAACCAAACCGAAAACCGGTTCAGTTCGGTTCAATTACAACTTTTTTGTTTTGTTTTATTTTATTTTTTATTCACAAAAAATTGGCAGTGCAATTGGTGAGAGACGTTGGACTTCAAGTAACGGAGAAAGGGTTCGAGTCTTCTTCATTTAATTTTTCATATTCCTTTATATATTTTAAAAAAAATATATATTTATATAATTGGTTTGAGCGGTTTAACTGCACTTTCAAACCAAAAACCGAACCGAACCGAACGGTTTGAAGGAAATCCGAACCGTAACCGAACCAATCTACTACGGTTTGGATCGGTCCGGATCGGTTTAGCAGTTTTTTTGTGCACCCTTATAAAGACCTCTGGAGAGCTCTTGATAAAAAAATATAAAACAAAGGAGTCTGGGGCTAAGAAGTATGCAGTTGGTCGCTATTTGAATTTTAAAATGATAGATGACAAGCCTATTCTCCCTCAAGTACATGACTTACAGACCATTGTGAATGAAGGGATCCGAATTGATGAATAGTTCCAAGTGGCTACTATTATTGAAAAATTACCACCTGCTTGGAAGGATATACAAAAAGCCCTTCGACACGAGAGGAAGGATTATTCCTTGGAGCGCCTGCACAGCGCTACTTGAGAATTGAGGAAAAAGCCTGGATTAGTGATAAAAAAGATTTGGCTGAGAATGGTGAAAAAAAAAAAAAAAACATAGCTGAATCTAAATCCCAAGTTGATGGTGAAAGAAAGGAAGTTTGATCAACATCTAGGCAATAATAAGAAGAACAATCCATAATTTAAGAGGAAAAATCCAAAGCAAAACCAGAACAAAAGGTTCAGTAAAAATCAAGGGACTGCCAAGCCACAGGCTAAGGGTAGATGCTTTGTTTGTGGCAAGCCAAGACATTTTGCAAGAGAATGTCGTCAACGAAAGAAATTTCCGCAACAATCTTAAACAACCAAGCCTCAAGCTAATGTTACCGAAAAGGAACATCTAGTTGCTGTTATCTTTGAGGTGAATGCAGTCAGCGCAGGAAAGAGCAAAGGATGGTGGATTGACAATGGTGCAACCACCCATGTCACCTTTGATAGAGGTGTTCAAGACGCATGAGAAGGTCACAAATGATTGTAAGCTCGCTCTGGGAACTACCGTTACTACTAAAGTAATTAGTAAAGGGAAGGTTGAACTTCAGTTCACTTCAAGGAAGATGGTGACCTTGCCGAACGTGTTCCATGTGTCAAACGTAGCATCCAGAGAAGATTTAGAATTGAATAATTTTCCTCTCTTTCATTGGAGATTTTCTCCCATTATAAAGAATACAGATACCTTATCAAAGGCTACAAATCAGCTACAAATCAGCTCTACAAATCAGCTAATCTAATTACAATCTACTATTAAAGAAAGAGTATCTATTTACAATCTAATTAAAGAAAGAAGGAGCTGTGCAAAGTTTTGACCAAATCCAACGAGATTGAATAACATTATATTGGGCCCAAGTGGGCCTGAGCCATCTTGTATTTGACACCCCCCTCAAATTGATGCTGGGGAATCCACAAGCATCAATCTGGTAACCAAGAACTGATGGCGAGGTCGCGGAAGTCCCTTTGTGAGGATATCGGCACTTTGAAGATCAGAAGATATGTGAGGAAGGCTAATCACATCACGCTTGTATGCGTCGCGTATAAAATGGCAATCAATCTCTATGTGTTTAGTGCGTTCATGGAAAACTGGATTGGCAGTAATACGAATTGCACTAGTATTGTCTGCATAGAGTGGTGTGGCACTATCAGCAGGAAAACCGAAATCAGAAAGCAACCTGCGAAGCCAGAGAATTTCTGAACAAGCAGCAGACATAGCACGATACTCAGCTTCGGTGGAAGATCTGGACACCTTATCTTGTTTCTTGCATTTCCATGAAATCAAGCTATCTCCCAGATACATACACCATCCTGTGGTAGAGCGACGAGTATCTGGACAACCAGCCCAATCAGCATCTGAGTAGGCTTTGAGTGTCAGGGAGTTGTTGGCAGGATAAAATAATCCACGGGTTGGTGTCCGAATGAGATATTTAATGATACGTCGAACCGCAGCCAAATGAAGATGTCTAGGATCAGTCATGAATTGACTGACTAAATTGACTGCATAAGAAATATCAGGACGAGTTATCGTCAAGTAGATCAGGCTGCCAACGAGGCGACGATAGAGAGTAGGATCAGAGAGAGGATCCCCACTGTCTTGCTGAAGTTTAACATTGACTTCAACTGGAGTATCGACGGGAGCAAAACCTTGAAGTCCAGCCATTTCAATTAAGTCAAGAGCATATTTATGTTGATGGAGAACGATGCCTTTTGCAGATTGATGAACTTCAAGACCTAAAAAATAGTTTAGAGGCCCAAGGTCTTTCATGTGGAAAGTTTCATGAAGAGAGGCCTGAAGTTGGTGAATCATATCTGCATCGGTGCCTGTAATGATGATGTCATCCACATAAACAAGAAGAATAGTAATCCCCGTAGAAGCATGATGAAGGAACATGGATGGATCATATGGACTAGGATGGAACCCCAAGTGGCTAAGAGCATGTTGGAATTTTTCAAACCATGCCCGGGGGGCTTGTTTGAGGCCATAGAGAGAACGCCGTAGTTTGGCAACAGCACCCGTAATGATAGAGGAAACCCCCTGAGGAAGGCGCATATATACATCTTCTTTGAGATCACCATGAAGAAATGCATTCTTGACGTCCATCTGGTAGAGAGGCCATGATTGGGATGCTTGCAATGGCAAGAAGAGTCCTAACAGTTGTCATTTTGGCTACCGGGGCAAACGTCTCGTCATAATCAATACCATATTCCTGCCGATTACCAAGAGCAACAAGACGCGCCTTATACCGAGCCAGAGTCCCATCAGAGTTAAGCTTGATAGAATAGATCCACTTGCAACCTATTGGCTTAACAGAAGAAGGACACGGAACCACATCCCATGTATGATTTTGCGCAAGAGCATCCAATTCATCCTGCATAGCGTTATTCCAACACTCATGCTGCACAGCCTGGGAATATGAGTTTGGGATAGAAGTAGAAGACATGGTGGCCATTAAGGAATTGTGGGTAAATCCATAACGATTTGGAGGCACTGAAATCCGAGATGAACGGCGTAAGGGAGGATCGCCAGTTGGACCAGATACAGTTGGGGGATCGTTAGGGAGGGGGACTATGTGTAGTCTTACTCCGCCTATGATAAACGAAACTAGGATCAAATTTCACAAATGGTGTTTTATCCGAAAAACCAGGGAAGGAAACTACAGATGAAGACTCTACAGAATCAAGATGTTCTTGGAAAAAATATTGATTTTAAAAAAAGACGACATTACGGGAGGTACGAATGCGTCGTGTGTGAGGATCATAACAAAGAAACCCCTTTTGATAACTAGCATATCCTAGAAATGCGCATTTAACAGATTGGGCAGTAAGTTTGTTACGCTCAGAAGGAGGTAAATGTACAAAACACACCGATCCAAAAACATGTAGATCATCATAAAATGGTGTAGATTTGTATAATCGATAAAAAGGACTCTCATTTTCCAAAGAAAAAGAGGTTAATCGATTTATAAGGTGAGCAGCAGTGCTAAGAGCTTCCGTCCAAAAACGTGTCGGAACAGAAGATTCAATGAGAAGAGATCGAGTAATATCAAGAAGATGTCTGTTTTTCCTTTCAGCAACCCCATTCTGCTGAGGGGTATAAGGACAAGATTTTTGAGAAATTATTCCTTTTTGTTGTAAAAAATGTTGAAACTCTGTAGACAGATATTCACCTCCCGAATCAGAACGTAAAATTTTAATGCAAGTGGAAAATTGATTCTCAACATATGCTAAAAACATCTTGAAAACATTAAAGACATCAGCTTTAGAATGCAAAAAATAGACCCATGTAAATCTACTATAATCATCAATAAATGTCACAAAATATTTATAATAAGCATGAGACAAATGAGGAGCAATACCCCAGACATCACTATGAACTAAATCAAAACACTGAGTGCTATTAGAAGTAGAGACAGAAAAAGGAAGAGTCTTGCTTTTGCCCAACTTACATGTAGCACAATCAAAAGAAACAAACTTAGAAAGTCCTATTGAGTTTAACAATCCAGAATTAACCATGTGAGACATGGTTTTAAAATTAGGATGTCCAAGCCTACTATGCCACAATTGACAATTATTTTGAGCAGAAAAACAAAAATCATTTGCTGAATTATTCCTAATTGGAGTAGATAGATCAAGAGGAAACAAGCGTCCAATTTTAGGACCCCTCGCGATCTCCCTCCCTGACATCTGGTCCTGCACAACACAACCAGAGGAAGAAAACGAAACATTACAGTTGTTTTCAACGAGTTGTCCAACTGAAAGAAGGTTTGAAACTAAATGAGGACAGTGATAAACATTCTGTAAGGGCAAGATACTGGAAATATCTCCAAATGCAGTGATAGGAAGATGGCCGCCATCGGCGGTTTGAACATGAGTATTGCCAGTATATTTTGTCAAGCTAGAGAGTTGTGCACTGGAATGAGTCAGGTGATTTGATGCTCCAGAATCAAGATACCAAATGGAAGAAGGGGATTTAGTTTTACCTGTGATGCCAAGTGCAGAAAAAGCATTGACGATCATTTGTTGAACTAATTCGGGAGTGAGAGCAGAGGAAGAAGAAGCAGGCTGTGAAGGCACCGAGTTGGATGCAGCATCAGCAGTAGAATAGTCTATCAGTAGAATAGTCTATCTTGGCAGCATAGGCATTGGGAGTCGGGGTTTGTGGACGGCGGCGACATTCAGTAATGATGTGTCCCTTTTTCTTGCAGTAATTACAGAATTTCTGATTGCATTGTGTTGCAAGATGTCCATACTTTTTGCAAGAGTAGCATTGGACGTTGCTCATATCCCGAGTCTGAGGAGTCTGAGAAGACTGAGAGGTCGGAAGAGACTGAGTGTTCCCTTTAGCAGAGTATGCAACAGGATAAGTTGCAGTGTGCTGTTGTTCCAGATGGGCCTTTGTGTGAATACTCTGTTCTTCTCGCAGAAGCTCATTCAAACAAACATCCAAAGATGGTAATGGGTTCCGGCTCAGCAGAGATGATGTAACAGTCTCATATTCAGGGCGCAATTTCATCAAAAACTGGTCCCTATGACTTGAGGCTTGAAGGTCTTGTATAGTTTTAAGAACATTGTTTGGAACAGAAGCATATTTAATCCCATCGTATTCACTCCACAAATTGCGGAAACCAGAATAATAGTCCTGAATGGACAAGGTGCCTTGATTATATTCTGCGATTTCACACTCAAGTTGAAACTGACGTGCAGAATTATCTTGATGATATACTGTCTGCAAGTAACCCCACATCTCCTTGGAGGTCGTGTGTAGGGTTTGAGGTTCAGAATCAGATGAGGTTCCACAGCCCCGAGAATCCATGTTTTTATTTTCGCATCTTTTGTATTCCAAGTAGAGATCTTTTTATCGTCCTCTGTGGGTTTCGGATCAGAACCAGAAACAAAGCCCCATAGTTCCTTGGCTTCAAGATATAATTGAAATTGAAAAACCCATGCTGGATAGTTTTTACCATTAAATTGAATCAATTTAACGTCTGACTTTTCCATTTAAACAGTAATAGAACCAAATTGCAGCAAATCAGACTGTGCAAAGCCCAAACAGTGTAGCACTAGACAGAAATTGTACTGCAGAAGATCAAAAACAGGTTGTGTGTAGATGCCAAATATTGCAGGATGACAGAAAAAATGTCTGTGACCAGATTCACAAAAAAAAGAGCCCAGGCGACCTTGATTTGGACTGTTGGTTCCCTGCGTGGGGCCCACTGCTTGATCTGAGTGAGAATCAGATCCACAAGATGCAGGCAGAATCAATTTATCTTTCCAGAGGTACAAGATTTATTGAAATCCAATCAGAATCCAAGATTTTGAACGGCTGAGGTCAAAACAATCTTAGAAAACCAGAATATCACAAGTTGGTTCAAATGGCCCACCTGCGATCATCATGGGATCTTCAGCAATCTATACAGCAATGGTCGACCAACCCTCCTGGTAATTTTGGAGATTTTTTCAGCATTACCATGTCAAAGTTGCTAGCCAGTAATCCCAAAACCAATTGGTGATAGGAAACTGCACAAACAACTACTTAACACCCCCCCTCGGGCGGGAAACCGCCCGGATCCGAAGCACACGCCCGCACAAGACTATAACGCGGCATGAGGCCATTTTGCCCTGCGCATTTTGCGCCCGCACAAACACACAACGCGGCATGGGGCATTTTTGCCCTGCGTGGTTTCGAACTCGAGACCTCAGGCTCTGATACCATGTCACACGTAGCATCCAGAGAAGATTTAGAATTGAATAATTTTCCTCTCTTTCATTGGAGATTTTCTCCCATTATAAAGAATACAGATACCTTATCAAAGGCTACAAATCAGCTACAAATCAGCTCTACAAATCAGCTAATCTAATTACAATCTACTATTAAAGAAAGAGTATCTATTTACAATCTAATTAAAGAAGGAAGGAGCTGTGCAAAGTTTTGACCAAATCCAACGAGATTGAATAACATTATATTGGGCCCAAGTGGGCCTGAGCCATCTTGTATTTGACACCATGCATCAAAATTGAGAAAGAACCTTGTGTATGGTTATTTTCTGAATAAGGCTAGATTTAAATAGGTAATATAATCCGACCAGTTTGTAATCACCAAGAAAGGTGTATATGTTGGTAAGGGTTATGCATGTAAGGGTATGTTTAAATTAAATGTTAGTAATAATTTCGCATCTTCTTCTGCTTATATTGTTTCTTCTATTGATGAATGGCATGGTAGATTAGGTCATGTTAATTTCAGAACCATGAAAAATATGAGTAATGATGGGTTGATTGATAAATATGAAGATAAATACAAGAAATGTGAAATATGTTCTCAATCAAAAATTACCCGTAAGCCATTTCAGCATGTAGAAAGAAAATTTGCATTATTTCAGTTAGTACATTCTGATATATGTGATCTAAGTAATACTATGACTTTAAGATTTATGTGACTGAAGTTCAAAATAAATTGAATAGAAAGGTAGTGAAATTTAGAAGTGACAGTTGTGGTGAATACACTTCAAAAGATTTTTCAGACTATCGTGAATCTAAAGGAATTAAGAGAACTTGTACTGCCCCTTATACACCCCAACAAAATGGAATAGCAGAAAGAAAAAATAGGAATTTGATTGAAATGGTTAACTCTATGTTAATAGCATCTGGTTGTTCTAAAAACTCGTGGGGTGAAGCTTTGTTGATTGCATGTTATATTTTAAATAGAGTAATACATTCTCAGACAAATAGGACACCCTTTGAGATTTGGGAAGGGAGAAAGCCTAACCTTAGATATTTTAGAGTTTGGGGGTGTTTAGCACATGTAAGGATTGTAGATCCAAAAAGACCTAAATTAGGACCCCACTCATGGGAGTGTGTTTTCATAGGCTATGTTCAAGATAGTGCTGCCTTCAGATTCATTAAATTAGAAGACCTAAGCCTAGTTGAGTATAGAGATGGAGACTTCTTTGAAAACAATTTTCCTTTTAAGACTAGGATTACACCAGAACCTTCTTCATCCAAAAGAGTTCTAGGAATTCCCGAGGAAGAGGAATGATCTCAACCTAGAAGGAGTAAGAGACTTAGGATTGCTACTAGTTTTGGTCCTGACTTTGAAACCTATCTAGTAGGGAAAGATCCATCTACTTTTCAGGAGGCTATGGCTGCCCATGATGCTGCATTTTGGAAGGAAGCATTAGATGATGAGATTGAGTCCATATTAGCAAATAATACCTAGGAGTTAACTGATTTACCTTTAGGTACTAAGCCTTTAGGTTGCAAATGGGTTCTTAAGAAAAAACTTAGGCCTGATGGGTCAATAGAGAAAAATATGATGGGTCAATAGAGAAAAATATAAAGCCAAGCTAGTTTTTTTTATACTTATTCACCTGTGTTTAGAATCAGTTCTATTAGAATGTTGATAGCTATTGCTGCTGTTCATAATTTGGTAATACATCAAATGGATGTTAAAACTGGTTTTTTAAATGGAGATTAGGAAGAGGATATTTATATGGAACAACTAGAAGGCTATGTCATAAAAGGACAAGAAACAAAAGGTGTGTAAATTGATAAAGTCCTTATATGGGCTAAAACAAGCACCTAAACATTGGCATATGAAATTTGATGAGGTTATTCTTTCTAATGGCTTCAAAATAAACGAGGCTGAAAAATGGATTTATTATAAATCTGATGGTTGTTCAACAATAATATTATGTTTGTATATTGATGATTTACTAATATTTGGGTCTAGCTTGGAATGTGTAGAAGAAACCAAAATTCTTCTCTCCCACAAATTTGATATGAAAGACTCATGAGTGTTATATTGGGAATTAAAATCATTAGAGATGATTCTGTAATTAAACTATCCCAATCACATTACATTGAAAAGGTATTGAGATAATATGATCATTTTGATTGTAAACTTGTGTCGACTCCTTTTGATCCAAGTATTAAATTAATGAAAAATGATGGTGATAGAGTATCTCAACTTGATTATGCTAGTGTAATTGGTAGCTTAATGTATGGTATGAATTGTACTCGCCTTGACATAGCTTATGTTGTAAGAAAATTGAGTAGATATACTAGTAATCCCGGCGTTGAGCATTGGAATGCTGTATCTAAAGTCCTTAAATATTTAAACCGTATACCATAGACTATGCATTGTGTTATTCAAGTTATCTAGCTGTAGTTGAGTGTTACAGTGATGCTGATTGAAACTCAGACTTGGATGATTCTAAGACTACTAGTGGATATATTGTCACCTTGGGAGGTGCTGCAGTATCTTAGAAATCAAAGAAACAAACTGAAATTTCTCATTCCACTAAGGATTCAGAATTCCTGGCTCTGGGAGCTCCTACAATGGAATCCGAATGTATTAGAAATTTATTATTTGATATTCCTTTGTGGACTAAACCAATTACTCCTATTATTATTCATTACACTTCAACAATTATTACTGCACACGATGCCACGTATAATGGAAAGTCTAGACAAGTACGATTGCAACATAGCTATGTGAGACAATTACTAGGTGGAGGAGTAATTTCAATTGATTATGTGAGATCAAAGATTAATTTAGCAGATCATTTGACAAAAGGCCTTGCGAGGGAGAAAATAAAAGAAACAACTAAAGGGATGGGTCTTAAGCCCATAAATCGTCAATAGCGGGAACCCAACCTAATGACCGGAGATTTCGAGAACTAGGTTCAATGGGAAAAACAAGCTATCCTGATGATGTGAAGTATTGACATATAGAGTATGTTTACTCAATACTCATTCTTGTTGTGTGAGATTTCTTTTTGGTACATAACCTATAGCAAATGGATTTAATCCTTAATGAGATCTATAGCCTATATGATGGGGTGCATAGGTACATAAGCACTCTTGATAGACGGCACCTATATGAGTGTGGAAGTGGGGCCGCTTCCTATGAGAATATGGGAAAATTCTCTAGAGCACTCATGAAATCCGGAATAAAGTGCATGGCCGTAAAGTACTGATCTAATGACTCCAAGAACAAATATCGACATAATTCTGAACTATGATACCCGGATACGGCATTTGCTGAAAGTCCAAGGGATCCTACCTTAGAGGGGGGGTGAATAGGGTGAGCTACAAATATTGACTAATTATGACAAACTTTAACTTCTTTAAAACAAACTAGTCACTTGTGATGATTAACAAACAAAATGCGGAAGCTAAACAAAACAATCACCACAAAAAGCAATCACCACTATACAAAGATTTATAGTGGTTTGGCCTCAATGCCTACATCCACTACCGGCTTGTGACTCAACACCCCACCGGATTTCCACTATTATGCTTTTCAAAAGGCTAAGCAATAACCTCTACAATATGCTTTCCAAGGATAAGCAATAACCTTACAATGTTGTTTTTCTAGGCTAAACAACAACCTATACACAATGCTTTTATATGGCTATGCAATAACCTTACAAGCAAATGATTTCTCTCAAAGAAAGTGTCTTCACAAAACACTCTAAGAGATTACAATTTAAGCTCAAATAAATTGCCTCTAAATAGGCGGATATGAAATTGTAAAACAACTCACACAAACACACTAAGAATTACAAAGATGAATGCTTATGAAGTGTGTGTGTGTGTGAAAACTTCAATCAAGTTAAAAATAAGTCCAATCAAAATATATGCTCAAAGCATTTTAAAGTTTAAGGCACATAAAAAGATTTGATTGAAGATATATGCAAATCACATGTAAAACAATTAACTTGTTAATGTTATGAAAATCAAAAGATTACAAGTTGTATGAAATTAATAATGTCTAAAGCATGTGATGCATAATTAATGTTGTTTTCAAAACAAACTAGTTTAACTAAAGTTCAAATAGATTGAAAACAACAAAGAGAATTTCAAACAAGTTAATGTATCATGCTATAAAGAAATCAAAGATTTTGGCTAAGCATGATTGACAAAGTTTAAAACAAAACTTGGTTTGAAATCAAGGGTGAAGAATCCAATAACTAAAATCAAAGATTAAGATAAGAATGGATTCAACACATCACAGTTAATATGCTAAAAATCATTTACCAATAATTTAGTCAAAGCATAAAACATATGATTAATAAAAGTAAAGCTTACTTGATTTAACTTAATGATCCAAGCTTTAGCTTTACTAATGACCCCTTAATCTCTCTTGGTTCATCCCCTTTATTTTGTCTCCAAACTCCTCAAAGTTGGCTTGAAAGTTGCTAACCTTTTCCAAAGGAATGAACCCCTTTTTATAGTAAAAAAGTGACTACAGGCGTGTCCCCGGTCGACCTGCACAAACCCTCGGTCGACTTGCCTCTCAACGATTATAAATCTGACTGTTTGAAAAAGAGCCATTGGCTCTCTCTTGGTCAGCCTACAGTGTGGTCGGTCGACCAAGACCGAGTACACTGTCGGTTGACTGAGCCCTGGGACCATTTTTCCCATTTTTTGGATATTTAAAGTATTTTCTTTATGGGATCTTTGGGCCAATAAATCAAGCTTGGAAACATGATTTTAAATCATTCTAAGTATTTTAAAATCATGAAACATAAAAAGCCAAATATAATTTGAAACTTTAAAATCAATGGCTTGCTTGATTAATAAAAAATCTTTTCAAAAACAAATGCATCCATGTTTAAAACCAAAACATGCATGAAACATAAGATTTACAAGATTTAAAACTACGCATGTGTAAATCAAGATTTCAAGTATTTCAAAATCAATTCATGTGTGAAAATTCAAATGATGATTAAAATGATAATGCATCCATCAAATTGCAATATTACAAAATCCATAACATTTTCCCCATGGTACCCGTACTGACACGGATATGGGTGTGGGATACCACGCAAAATTTTTGGATACAACAAGGCTGATAGAAAACCTTAAACCTTCTTAAAAAAAAAAACACAACGGAGAGACAGGGAAAGATGTGCATGTGTTTAAACAAAAAAGAGAAAAAAGAGAAGGATTTGAGCTGGAATAGGAAACAAAAGATGGAAAGGGAAGCATATCTGTACCTGTCATCTGCCGGACTGGGCTGTTGCCGCTGCCGGTCATGGGATGCCAAATTAAAGCTATCGCTGGAGTCGAGCATCAATCAGGTAGTTCTTCTCCTTCATCTTCTTCTTTCTTCTTCTTTTTCTCCTTCTTCGTTTTGTTTTTGTTGTTGACCAATCGAAGCAACACCATCAAGTTCCACATCACTATTCAAAATAGCATGAACATTAACCTACAAGAAGGAGAGGTCAGTCCCGGAGAAGTTCTTCTTCTTTTGCCCTTTTTTCTCCTTTGTCTTCTTTCGTTTTCTCCTCCTGTTCGTACATCAGAGTAGCCTTGAAAAGGGGCAAAAGGTCCTTTATGGCTTTTCTTTTGTTATAAACGTACGCTAGTTTTTTAACAAGTCCTCTTTTTTTTTTAGAATACGTTGGAGTACTCGAGTAGGCCCATACGTTGGTACCCTTTTTAAAAACATGTGAACATGCTCGAGTGCTCATCAAGCAAAAGGCCCTTTCTCTTTTTTTTTTTAAAACGAGTATGGCCCACCTTCTTTTTCTTATTTTTCTTTTCTTACTATTGGGGAACTTATCCGGTCCCCTCTTTTTCCTACGTTAGGCTATTGGTCCAGCTGTCTACCTTGTGTTGAAAAATTGATTCACTTAGTTGGCCTCACCATAAAATAAATATCTCACTTAAAATAAATTCATAATCAAACATCTATATGTATATATTTCTAAAAATGCCGTACCCGTACTCGTATCCTAAATTTTTTAAGTTGGCATATCGAACCCCCATTCCCCTTGTCTGTGTCCATATCCGTGTCCGTATGAGTTTGAAATTATGTCATGACGGTGAGGTTCAAGCTCTCTCACCTTACCAGTGAGATGCTCATTGAATATTTTGAAACAAAGGGGGGCTTGTTGGGTTTTTTTTTTAGTGTTTCAAAAATTCAAAAGGTTTGACTTTACTTGAAATGGTGTTTGTCTTTTTCCTCATTTTGTTTTATATGGGTATTCTAGGCTATTTGGAAAACATGGGATCCCGCATTGCTTTAATTCAACTCTTTTAGAAGGCTTTATATGTTTTTCCAATCCTATACACTTTAAGAACTTTTGAAGCATTTTACCATGAGCTCTATGCGCGCACGCGAGTTCGGCTCGTCCCGGGGCTCAGGGTCCGGAAACGTTTAACCGAGCGCGTGTCTGCGACGCGCATCTAGTGTGTATATCGTCGCGTGCAGGGGGGGTGCAAATCCATCATATTCTGAAATAGTATTGCCAACCTTTTGCCATTTTTTTATTTAAATAAATTTTTTTTATAACCTGTTTTAAATGGCTGTGATTTAATGCGGAATTAAACGTTGATTAACATTGTGGCTTTTAATTTTTTATAAACGTTGATTAACGTTATGGCTTAATTGGTGTGGAGCGTTGAGCTTAATGCCCTACTTATTGCCCAACGGACACTAATCTCTTTTTATAAAAGGGTCGTTCCTCTTTCTGCTAAAACACGCTTTTCCCTCTCTTCTTATTCTCTATTCTTTGTTAATTCTGAGCCTCAAGTATTCTGGATTGGAATGTGAAAGTTCAGATTGGGTGAGCGACCATGCTTGAGCGAGAATAAGGTTGTTGTATCTTGGGCGGTTCTGCTGAGAACCTTTGCATCTGGGTTTCATCCCAAGGGGCGGAACTCGTCCTAAAGAAAGCGTCATCAGACGTGCCTCCACCACATACATTGCTGCCGCCGTCGCTGCTCTTCCACTTCCGCCAACAATACTCAAGAGAGGATTCGAAAATCAGGTATAATTTTTTAATTATTTATTTAACAGCAACCCCTTTTTTGTAGTATTTCCAACACACACAAATATATACATATACATATGTATATGGGGAAATATTCAAGTGCATCCATCCCTCACCATTTTGGTGAGGGACACTCCCCTTTTGGAAAATGTTAAGTACAAAAAGGGGAGTGTCAAGTACATAGGACTCCCCTTTTTGTACTTGACACTTCCCAAAAGGGGAGTGTCCCTCACCATTTTGGTGAGGGATGGATGCACTTGAATACTCCCCTATGTATATGTATGTATTTTATATATATATGGCCAACCCTCTCTTTGCTCAAGCGGACGGGAGAGAGTTGTCCACTGCCTAGGGTGGGGCCCACTGTTTGGCCCATCCAAATGGACCACACACAAGAGCCCCTTGAATCGCACATGTCCACCAAAATTTGGCCCCATCCGATTAAACTTGACCGTTGGATTGAGTGACACCCATCGGAATGGACTCTACACTGTTAAAATCTTGTGGCCCAGATGGAGATGATAGAAATTAAGGGATAGGGCTGATTTTTTGTAGAGAGGAGGGCCCCTGTGTGTGCTTCAAATCCCCCCATCCCCATTCCCATGTGGGTCCCTAGGTGGGCCCCGGCCATTGAGCGGACATCCTTATCCTTAACTCGAGCTGAGGATAGGGGGCCTCTATATATATATGCATACATACATACATGTATCTTCTATTCCTGCAAGAGTTAAATGAATCCCAAGAAGTCTTCTGCACATGGTTTTATGATCGTTCACTTTCTTCTGTAGAGGGGGTGATGTATTGTGTGTAAGAAGTATTCAGAGGCAAAAAGATGTTCTCTAGCAAGTAATTTTTTTTTCTTAGCATCACTTTCCTTTTTTAGTATTATTGTGGTATTGTAGTATCTTCTTATTCTTGACATCCAAGTTTGGGATTTCCCAAATGCTAGATGTTGTTGCTGTCCTTGATTTTGAGTATGATAGATTTCTTATTGGCTCACAATGTTTGGATAGTTCTTTTTGCTCGGTTCAGTATTTCTTGGGTCATGACTTGGTCAGTGGAAGATTTTTTTCAGCAGTGGTACTTAAAGTGTCAGTTTGGTCGTGGTAGAATTTTATGGAAGTTCTTGTTATATGCCTTTTTGTGGAAGGTTTGGTTGGAAAGGAAAAATAGAATATTCAAGAACAATCGTAGAACAGTGGAAGAAATTGTAGAGATAATTGTCAGGACTGTTTCAGAATGGGCGACTAAGACATGCATTTTAAGGAAATTTTTTGGATGATCTTAATAGAACATGGGATGCTGTTTTAAAAGGGGGATGGCGTTGCCTCTCCCTAAGGGCATTTTAAAGCTTAATTTTGATGGGAGGTTTCACAGATCATCTAGGTGAGGTGGTATAGGGAGTGTTATAAGGGATCATTCAGGTAATGTTGTTAAAAGTTTTTCTAGGCCAGTGGAAGCCTCAAATGCTAATGAAGCTGAAATGTTTGCTATGTTGGTTGTCGGGAATTATTTAAGTTGGGTGGTTATTTCTCTCTTATTGAAGGAGATTCCTTTTCTACTATTCAACGGTGATTAGTTAGGACCATGTATCCTTGGATATTAGCATATTGGGTGGAGGAGGTGCAGGATATTTCCAAGAAACTTCATGCTTCGTTTCATTACATTCTAAGAGAGGCCAATGCGATAGCTGTTGGTTTTACAAAGGAAGGGCTCTCTTGATATACTATCCTTCTTGATATCTAATGTTTTTTTTTTTCTTAATTAGTTGGCCTTTTTGTCTCTGTCTTATCCCTTTGCGCTGAAATGAAATTTTATTGTTATAAAAAAATAGATTTCTTATTGGCATGTAATTATTCATAGACATGTTAGTTCCTCTACTAAATTGAGCGGTGAAGTGATACTGATTACTTGAAAATGAATATCCAATGTATCTATGGGCTTTGAAATGACTGGAACATGATTTTGTCCTAGTCAGGACATTCCATTTTGAAACTTAAGTTGGATAGCTTTGTTGAGTGCCACCCTCCCCCACTCATTCCCACCTCCTGCAAGACACTCAACAAAAGAAAAGAAAGGAGAAAAAAAGGGAACACTTGAATCATATCAGTAATGCTTGCATTTTTGTACTAGACATGTCTTATTACTTAGAGGAAAACTTTTTGGGTCATTCTAAATATATTTTTCCTTCCATTGCAGATTATTCATTCTCTTTCTGGCCAGAGTTTGACTTCATCTGGTGGCAGCGGCAGCAGTGTAGTAGGAAGCGATGGAGGAAGCAGCAGTTTAGTTTCAAGATCAATTGTGAAAGACAGGTTAAGCATTTATTCGCTTGCATTGCTTCTCCCATTGAAATTTCACACAAATTGCACACAATCAGAGGGTCTTTGGAATGAATATGGTCTGTCATTGTGACGAGTCATGATATGTTTTATAGATTACAGTTGTACAATTTATGGGAAGTACGAACATGGAAGATGGACTGTCCTTTTCTTTTCTTTTTGAAAAGAAGAGGGACTGTCTAATGACTCTAAGGATAATTGCAAGGAGCTATTTTAATCTATAGAGAATATTATGGATATAGTACACTGCAGTCATACAAACAAAACATGTGTCCCCAACTCTTGCACCCATATTTGACTTGCGGTTTTCTATTTGGATATAATGCCCTAATCCAGTGCTAGTGGAGTTCTTTTATCAGGTTCAAGTCATTCAACGTGCAGTTTGAGGAGCTGCATCAAAGGCAATCTCAGTGGACAGTTCCTGAGGCTGAATTGCGAGAGTCTTTGAGGCTGGCAGTTGCTGAACTTCTCTTACCTGCATACAGATCTTTTGTCAAACGTTTTGGGTATGTTTTCATTGACTTTTATTCCTTATTTTAACATTTGGCCCCCTTGTTGTTCAAGGCAGAGGGATTTTTCCTGATTTCTTTTGGGTCTCAAATGTCATTAAGCCTAAGGAAACTAAGATTATTTTTCATGCTCTGGCATGTCAAACATGACCATGGTTCAAAATCTATGTAGTGGCTGCATTATCGGCCGTAGTGGTTGAGGCCGCTACGCTAGTAAAGCCAAGCAACTTAATTTATAACATTGTTTTTCCTATTTCTTCTCCTCAATAGCCTTTTCCTATGGTTGTCTCTACCCTTATATGGTTCCAAATCACTAAAAAACACAAGATTGGCTGCCACACAAGATTCAAATTCTTTTTTACCATTTAAAAAATTCACACTGCTACACCGCTACATATCGCCACAACCACTACGTAGTGTTTTGGCCAGTGGCCGCTACGCTCACCGCAACCGCTATTTTTATCCTTGAACATGATTGTTATGACGTACCAAATTAGAATCGTTTTTCGTTGTCAAACAATAATCAAATGGTGAACTCATGGATTAAGGACCCCCTTTAGAGAATTTAATGACTACATCAATTGCCAAATTCTCTATTTATTTTCATATAGAATTAGAATAGCCAATGGCTATTTATAGAGTACAATAGATGACATACCTAACCTAACCAGACCATAACAATGTTGAGACACTGATGCAAGGAATTGTATAGAAAAGAGGCACATTGAAGAGTGCACTCCTAATGAACACAATAAAAGAGTCTTACTTGTAACATACTAATTGCAGGAGGTGGCCGTACTAATTAAATTAGATGTATTGTTTTTAGCCTTTGACTGATTCTCTGTAATCCCTATAAATGGAATGAGGAGTTGTATATTTCTAAAAGATCTTGTACGTGTGAAAGAGAATTGCCTGTTTCCTTTGGAAAACAAGACATTCATTCCAAACTTCTCATCTCCTCGTTTTGCTCTATTTTCTAGTGAATATGACGAAGTTTAAGAAAGAGAATTCTACAGTTCTTTTGGAAACCAAGGCATTCATTTGGAACTTCTCATCTCCTCTTTGCTATATTTCTAGTGAATGCTACTATGGTATCATAGCCACATAACCAGTGATACCAATCCGGTTAGCAAGGTTCTCGTGAAGTGTTTCTGCAAGTCATTTACATTCTGTAAAGGCATTTTTACCCTGCATACAGGGGTAGAACCAGAAAATTTTCCTTAGGGGGGCCTCCCATGTAAACCACGCCTCCCCCAAGTTCCGCCCATGTCTACATAATAGTGCCTGCATATCACTACACTAAGAGACATCATCAAAGTATCTCATTTCTAAGATACCTTTCAAGGATTTCATTCGGCTTCTTGACTTCCTTCTTGCTGATTCTTGTTACTGTTTATGCTGTTTTTGTGACTGTTGGTCCCACTCTGCAAATCATATCTTGGCATGGAAATTATATGAAAATGAGCAACTGTATTGGAGAATTTTAAAGATTTTCTAGAGATTTTTGAATGGGCAGTGGCAAGGCGCAAGGGCTTTCTCTTTTCGTATTGGCAAGAAGCTGTGTAGTATTTAATCAAAAGGCATTGATTTTCTTTGATTTATTTCTAATCGTCTTGGAACTTTGGAAGGAGGTTTGTTGTTTTCATATTTATTAGACAAAGGGCTAATTAGAGAAGCATAGATTAAAACATTAGATACAGGATTTTCAGGTCTGGATTGGCAAAATACTATTAAGGTGACAGGATTATTCAGTAGTACTATAGTGGATTTATGACGCTTTAAGCAAGAAGTAAGTCCATGACTATCTACTCGGTTACTTGAAGGGTCTCTTGAAAATGTTCTACAAATACAAGAGGAATCTTAATGTCAATCAATTCCTCATGAATTTATGACACGAATTTGAATTCATTTGTGATGCTCTAAGGAAGTGTCGTCACCACCCGAAACCCAAATTCCCAAAGAAGTCCGTCTTTCGAGCCGCGATCAATTAACTACATGAAACATCTGCAGTGAAAATTTATAAATATCATTCATTAAATAGGTATCATCACAAGCAAAGGATAATTCCTAACTTCAATTAATTATTAAAATCTTAGCCAAACCAAGGCCCTTTTAAAAGTCATAATTTAATGTCATAATAAATAAAAACTGATCAATTACATTTTGAAGGATCCTCATCCCCAAGCACAATGTTTCTAGATCACATCGTCTGTGCTCCACTCTTGGTATCCCTGCGGTTTCTCATCGATAATTGTTCCCATGACAACCTAGAAACCAACTTTTCGAAGAAGTCCGTCTTCCGAGCAATGATCAATAAAATAATGGAATCCTCAATATGAGATTAATTTACCTAGAAACATTTGCAGCGGAAACATAATAACATCATGCCATCCTAGGTATCGGCAAAAGACAATGTATAAAAATCCTGCTTTAATTTCAATCAATAATATCAATTACCAATTAAAATGTCAAGTGTAAGAAATAAATCCAACCAGTCAAATTCCTAACAAAATTGGCCAAACCTACATAGATCATATGAGATTCAGATGCATAAGTTGTAAGTGTCGCACGGTTTCCTAAGAAAACTATCAAATCTGGAAAATTGCGATTTTGTCCTTGCTCACTTGACTTAAGTCATAAATGGGAAAATCTGATGAGAACTGAAATGAAGATTAAAACCTAATATCCTTAACTGATTCTAATTAGATTAGGAATCACAATAGACCAAATTAGGTACCTCTTCTTATCCTGTTTAAGTCTAAGATAAAGATTTACATGCTTGGGACTTGAAAATATAAAAGATGGACTTTGATGGACTTAGCTTTAGGAAAAGAGTAGTTTTTTCCCCTTTTTGGATCTTGCTTGAAGTAGGACAATGTCTAGATGAACTTTCACTTGAAATCTCAAGTAAGCACCACTCAGCTGTTCTAAATCCAATACGATTGGGACGCTACTGTGTAAGGATTCCTTGACCAAATTATAACTAACTGCAGTTTAGTCTCTTGATGGAAGTGACCAAAATGTCACTTTGGTACCATACATGATGCTTGTCTTGATGGCCGTATATACTAAATTCCTATAAGGAATCTTGGGTACCGGTGCTTTTGTCTCGTCTTGATCCTCGTCACGTTTAAGGTAGGGTTGCTATAATATCCATGACTAATAGCTTATGTGGATTGTCAAACTTGCTTAGGTTGTTAGTTTTTGTACATAGAACTTGTCATTCATGTTTCTCTTGATAAGTCATCACTCATGTACAATTTTGCATCACTAGCTTTATCATTGAATCCTATGAATTAATTCCTATCTTTATTCTACTTTGAACTTGTATGAATTATGTAATCATGGAATATTTACTTGCTGGGATTTTCATAAACCCAATACTACATTTGGTGCTTGTAGGTGACGAAACCATTACCGATAACTGATAATGAGGAAGGAATTGTGATGACCCAAAACCCGGATTTCTGAAGAAGTTCGTCTTTTGAGCCGCGATTAATAAAATAATGGAATCCGTAATATGAGATTAATTTACCTCGAAGATATTTGTAGCACATCATGCCATCATATCACATGACTGTATAAAAATCCTATTTTAATTTAAATCGAATAATATCAATTACCAATTAGAATGTGAAGTGTGAGAAATAAATCCAACTAATTGAAGTCTTAACAAAACGGGCCAAACCAAAGGCCTTAACAGTTTTAAACTAATGTCATAATAAATAAACTAAGCAACTATGTTCGACAACTCTCTGACTCAAGCACAATAGCTTTAATCTATATCGTCTGCGCTCCATGGGTATTTCCCTTGCGATTCCTTTTCAACCGTTTCTTTCTCCGATTCATCGGAAGGAGTGTCGTCACCTACAAGCGCCAAAGGTACTATTAGGTTTGTGAAAACCTAACAAACAATCATCTTATAATCACAAATTTCATACAAGTACAAAGAGGAAAGAAAATGATTGATACGATTCAAAAGAGATCAAAAATAGGTTAACTAGGCAGATTATGCAAGAATAGCGATAACATAGAATCATTTAAAAGAAAATCTAAACACCAAGAAACATCCTAATGAACTTTGGAAAATCACATAAGATAATCCATCACGGGATAGAATCACGGCCCTCCCATAGTCCTAAGAGTTGTGATAGAGAAGATGCATGGGAATTTGCTCAGCCAAGATAAATCGGTACCCAAGATTACATTACTTATTTCAAGAACCAATGCAGTACCTAGTGGCGTACTTCCACCTCAAGAATACCAATTTACAGATTGCAAGATCATAAATAGCCCTTCATAGAGGCGTCCTAGCTGTTTTAGACATTAAACAGCTAAGTGGTGCTGACACTGGAATTCAAGGAAAAGATTCCTACCATACATCCTTTTAGGCAAGAAGAAATTATCTAAAGGAGCTACTCCAATTACAAGTCAATTCCATAAGTTCGCATTTTATGACGAGTGGTGTTTTTTCCTAGTTCCAAGTAATTCATCTCAATTAAGGATAATACTAGGCCCTTCTAGGTCTTTAGTTCCATTCATAGAATAACGCAAGTGACCAATAACTACTTCTATGCAAGAGGGATACATGCATTTAGTCATATAGACAAGAGAAACCTAAACATACATCTACAACAAGATCTATTGAAAATCAAGATTAGTTACAATGCCAAGCCTAGGTCTTTGGACCACCTTCCACATGTATGTCATTTATGCCAAGTTATCCCTATTCCCTATGATATAATAGAATCCTAGACACCCCTAGTTGGTCCTAAAGTGAATTTGAAGGGATACAAGGCCTCCAAATTCAATCTAGGTTACCACTATTGGTGCTTCCTATGGTAATTTGGGTGTCTAACAATCCTACATCATACCCTTAATTTCACATAATTCCAACCCATACTTCCTAGAGATACGTAGGTGAAGGTCAAGCGTAAACCTTACCTACTGCTGGTCCCTTTGGTTTTAGTTCTTAAGCAAGTGCTAAAGCGTAGGGTTTAACACGCCAAAGGTTCATGGGAATAAATTTCTCATAATGTATTGAGGTCAAAAGACCCCAAATTTACACGCTCATAGGTTCAGCCAGCATTCCACTAGTGGGGCCCACGGCCAAGGTCCATCATGTCCCACAATGTATCTCCTTTTGTTCTCAAGGTTTATAGGCCCATAAGCTCTTGATTCCATTTCACATTTGACATGTTGGTAAATTAATCAAGACTAGTTTGACAAATGCATTATGATCAACTCCAAGTTACGCAATAGTTTGACACTTTATGATCAACTCCAAGTTACGCAAAAATCTGAAACCTTAATTGTCACCGTCACACTAGGGTTCTTAAGACTTGATGAAATTTGGAAAACTGGACTTGCCCCTAGGCTTTAGCACTTGCATAAGAACTAAAAGTCTAAAAACTAAAGGGACCAGTAGTAGGTAAGGTTTAGGCTCGATCTTCACCTACAGATCTCCGGGAAGCATGGGTGGGGATTATGCGAAATTAAGAGTATGATGTATAGGACTGTTAGGCACCCAAATTAAGATTGGAATTAGTGGTGCAGTGAGCTGCATATGAAATTGAATATCTTCGCAGTGGTCACAATTAGTGGTAGACACAGGATTTTCGTTTGGGTGGTACGGACAATGGTCAATTGAATAATTCTAACATTCTTTTGTTGTACCTTCTTCACATTAACAAGAGGAAAAAAAGAGTAGGTTTTGTGATATTCCCAGCGACCCGTTTGTGTACGAGAAGGCAGTGGCTGCTACCAACCTTAACATGTTCGGCACACAGGCTTACGAGCCATTACCGAAGAGAGCTTCCTAACGGAGCGGGGTTGAACCCCCAAGGTGTAGGTAGCGCGCGAGAGGGATGAGATCCTCTCACGCACGTCGAAACGACTGATGCTGGCTCCATACCGGGGAACCGGGAGGTATATGGGTACCTATGAAGCACGGACACGTGAAACAGGGCCCCGAATCCGTATCCCGGGCGTATCGGACACGGATACGCCCGGATACGCCTTAAATTCGTCTGGGATACGCATGGAGCGTATCTGATTTAAAAAAAAAAAAAATCACTGGCGGACACGCGCACGACAAGCACGAGACACGTTAAGTGAAAAAATAAAAATAAGGGGGGGGGGGGGGGGGGGAAGAAGAAAGACGAAGAGAAAGCAGAGAAGCTAGGGCTTGCACCTGACCATCGTCATCGCCTCACTGCTCGCTCCCCCGACCACACCATCGCCTCGCTCCTCCGGCCAGCACCTCCACATCGTCAGCAGCAGAAAAGGAGAACTAGCGCCTGTCAGGTTCTTTTCTCCCTCTTTCTTTTCCTTTTTCCTCTACTGCTTCATCCAGCAAATCAGAGAAAAAGGCAGAGATAACAGAACCAGATGCAACAGTAGCACTGTTGGAGCAAGTCGTCCAGGTTTGTCAGTGGAAAATCCTCTACATGGGCCCCACTTAATGATCTTTGGACAGATCAGAAGTTAGGGATGATAGGGAATATAAATTCCGCAACTGATGGAAGAAGAATTCCTCAAAAAGGATCAAGATCAGAGATTCTGGACGACTGAGATTGAATCTTGTGGATAAAATTGAATAACCCTAGAAATTAGCTAATGGCCTACCTCTGATGATAAAAAAATCTTGGAAAAATCACCAGAAATCTTGATAATTCCAGTCGACCAGGATGGAAGAAAACTGTAGAGGGGCTGATGAAAATCTGATGTACGTCTGATCTGAGATGATCTGTGATGATCGGGGATGATCAGTGATGATCTGAAGTAACTCTGAGGGCTTCCAGACCTTGGAAGATGTTGAGGATGATCTTACAGATCATTGGATGTTGAGGATGTGAAAGAAAAGAAAACCCTAGGCTCTGATATCATATCAGATGCACACATATGAAGGAAAACAAAGTTGTTGGAGGGAAATCGTGTGTTTTCTTTTGGGTATCCTCTCTTCTTATTATATAGCCTTTATCAACAGAGTTCTAATGCAAAACAAGTCCTAAATAATAGCTACCTAATTGTACAAGAGTTCTAATTTAGACTAATTCTATTTGAACTAAAAGACCTATTTATAATATAACTACAATTTCTGGGATTGACACATCAGTTGTGTGACTTGTGTCTGAGATGATATATATATATATATTTTCAGAAAGGTATATATAATTTTTGAAAGGGTTTTTAGGGTTTTTTTTTCTGTTTTCAGTAAGGTATATAGAATGGAATGATATGAAATGCTGATTTTCTGGTAAGTTTTGTTGTGTTGTTTGGATTGGAATTTGTGTGTTTTGATGTTCTGCTAAGCTACATCCTTTCTGGTATGTTTCGTTGGAGCCCCTTTACTAGCAAATGAATGAGTTCATTCCTTTGAATGACATCAATGATATTATGGCTATGTTGATTGAAATAATGTTAGATTTTTATTACATAGTCATATAAAAAATATTTAAAAATAAATAAAATTCAACGTATCCCCGGCGTATCGTATCCCGCACGTCGAAACGAACTGAGGCTGGCTCCATACCGGGGAACCGGGAGGTATATGGGTACTTTAGAAGACGGATCCTCTGTTCTTCTAAACCCCTCCATACCTCCCCCCGAGAGGTGAAGTGGAGAGAGTGAGGCCCTCGTCCTAAAGACTAGAGGACCTATTGCATTTAAATATATATAAAATAGCATCAAGTAACATAGATTTCTCTCATTAAAAGTCATCTTTACTCTAAAACAAGGTGTTCATGGTTTAGGGCGGTAGCACTACAGGCAAGATGAAAGAAAAACTAACATATCCATGGAAGAAAAACAGGGCAATGTGACCTGTTTCCGAATCTCACCTAGTACGACTGCACCTACATCTCACATCATGAAAACCCCCCTCCCCACACCCCCCCCCACAATTGCTTTATCTAAACCCATGTTTAAGAATTATAAACTGAAATTTCTGAAACCATGTACATGGAGCCTATTTGAGCCCATATAAAGATCGACGAAGTCGATAAACATATGTAAAATTTGGAATTGTATAACTGAAGGAGACATTGTTTCCTTGAGATATCTATCAAAGAATGCCTTTTAGCATGTAGTTGAAAAATGGGCCCGAATTTTTGGTACATCAAGATGTAAGAGTACCTTTTCTCGGTCACCATGGTAGTGACTACTGACTCCAGCCTAGATCCATGGGCTTTATTGAACTTGAGCCTGCAAATAGATTGATGCAAACCCTAGATGGAAGAGTCCAAATCAATTATAGACGCCTCAGATTTCAAAGTAGCATTGTGATGATGTTGCAGAAGTAGTTGCCAATAAGTAGTATAAGAAGAGATATTGCCGAGAGACAGTTAAGGATGCAAATCGATCGATCAAAACCCTAAGAAAATTGGAATCACATATCCATTGAGGAAGATTAGATCCCTAATCAGATTTGTTGGAGAGGAATAATTTGAGGGTTATGTGAACACATGAAGATTGTGAACATGGGGAGAAACCCTAAATTGCAGAGACACCTTTGACAATTTTAGATGACACTGGAAACAATGTTCTAATACCATGAACATTCTTGAATTGGCATGAAAATTATTGTACCCTCTTTGAGGGAGTGCCTAGTATTTCTATTAATGTCCATAATGTACAATTACACGAATACCCCTTAGGGCCTGTTGGCTATTTGGATAAATGAGGAGTGGAGTAAAATGAAGTGGATTTCACATGTGGAGTGGAGTGAAGAGAAGTAGGTTGAACTTAAAATAGAGTACTTCACTTCACTCCATTTAGATGCTTATTTTGAAGTTGAGGTTTGGAGTAGAATCCACTTTTACTCTAGGAAATGGAAGTATTTAGAGTTGAAGTGAAATGGAGTACATGTGGCTCACAACATTACTTCATCTATCGGACCAGACTCATCCAAACTGGATAGAGTTGAAATTTTAGACTGTTAGGGCCATTTAACTTCACTCTACTCTATTTTTTGCCTATCCAAACAGGCCATTGGGTTTGTTTGGCAACTCTACCAATAGAGTCAAGTGAAATAAACCCCTCATTTTTAAAAAAAAGTCACATCAAAAGCACTTTAATTCAAAATTCCCGCCATTTTATTAAAAAAAAGTCAAAAAGCAACCTCCTTTCTCCACTAAAAGACAAAAAAACTTCTTTCTATACAAAAAGTCAAAGATTCCATACCAAACAACTAAAAAAAAAAATACCATCATAACCAACTTATATTTTATTAAAGAGGAATTTACCGCATAGGGCCCCATAGGACCTCACACCACTTTTGAGGTCCCAAAAACACCGTATGTTGAATAAGGTCCGCAAGGTGCCTTTATTTTTATTTTTTTGTCGTTTAGCGAATGGTTGATATCGACCATTTTTTATGGTCGATATCGACCATTCTGCGGGAATCCAAATAAAAATTGGGTTTTTCAGGATGTAGAAGAGGAGGAGGGAGGAGAGGGGAAGGGTGGTGTTGCATAGGGGTGGTGTTTCATCAACTGCATCATTTGAAAATAAATCCTCCCAAGTCCGGATCTTTGAGTTCCTCAACGAGGGGCCGGGTGTCCCCTTCGTCGGTCGAGCGAATGGGTCCGGAGTCTTTGTTTCGACAAAGTCTAGACCTGGTTTGGGGGAATTGGGCGCAAAGGGCGCAGCGAAAGCGGTAATGAGTTTTTTGGATTTTACCAGGGAGAGGGTCCCCAGGGCAGTGTAGAAAGATACCAGGGTGTGGCTGATGGGGACTGGCAGGCTCGGGGAGGCGATGCCCGCGACGAGGGAGAAGGTTTTGGAGTCCTGCAAACAGGTCCTCAGATCGTGGAGAGGAGGAGGAATCTATTGATAAATAGGTTTTGGGGATTTCTTTTCAAATGATGCAGTTGATGAAACACCACCCCTGTGCAACACCACCCTCCCCCTTTCCTCCTCCTCCACCCCTCCCCTCCCCTCCATCCTGAAAAACCCAGTTTTTATTTGGGTTCCCGCAGAATGGTCGATATTGACCATTTTTATGGTTAATATCGACCATTCGCTAAACAGCAACAAAAAAAATAAAAATGCACCTTGAGGACCTTATCCATACATACGGTGTTTTTGGGACCTCAAAAGTGGTATTAGATCCTACGGGGTCCTATGCGGTAAATTCCTCTTTATTCTTAGATCCTACGGGGTCCTATGCGGTAAATTCCTCTTTATTCTTTCTCCAAAATAATCTTTACTTCCCTACACTATATTAGTAAGTTTCCCAAATAGGCTTAGGGGTTTAAACTTTAAAGAGAGGATAAGTATATTGGTAGATTATGAAGAACTAATTTACAAGTAGTTATATCCAAGATTTTTTATTTTTGAATCAATCTTGTAGAGAAATACTCATTAATCGGTACTCTCTTTAAAGGTTTACTGGAATCGGTGCTCTCTTCATAAAGATCATCTCTCCTGTTTTGTAAACGTAAAGGACCTCCCATCCAAGCACGCATCATGGTTATGAAGAATATCATTTAGAGACAGCATCTGGCATTCTTTTCCATCAAGCACATGTTTCTATCTTAACAGAAAGAAAGCTCAAAATTTCTTCTAAAGACGACATCAACCCTCTGAAGATCCTATCACTCCTCTCCTTCTAAATGTGCATAAAATAGCATTAGCAATGAGCATCCAAAGAACCAAATCATATTCATGTGAAGGAGAACCCCAACATGCCCACCCGACACACACACACACACAAAGTCACGACCCTGGACTGGATTAGTGCAGTAATCTGAGGTTGTGATGCATGTGTGATGCATGTGGGGGAATAATGACAAATTGCTGATACCAATTAGAAACTTTCTCCGCATGTGTTCCTACAAGATTCCGTGTGTGAGGTGCGATGATAAATTCTTCATTATCCATAAGAGGGTTGTCATGCGGAAGCTTGCACGAACACCTCACAGACGATACCATGACAAAATATTAGAGTTACACAAAATTCCCAAACTGCATTAATATTCGAGTAAGCATTTACAAAAGGTATTAATTACATCCCCAAAATGTATGGCCTACAAAAACAAGGGCCAATGTGCAACTTCCAAAAGATGAACCCAAAAGATGTAATCTCCCCAAAATGTGTTGCTTTCATTCGCAAGCTCGATGCTCTAGACAACATCGTCTACGCTCCATTCGTGTAGACCTTGTGGTTCTTCCTCAACCGCCGCCTCCTCCGGGGTAAAGGGTAAAGGGGTCACCACCTACAACACGAAGTGTAGTATTAGACAAAAGCCTGGCAGGTATTCAATATAAATTGCATAGCATATTGCACGAGTTAGAATAAGTGACATGTAGATCAATAGAATATGCAAGAAAGCTAGGCAAATTATGCGTGAATAATATACGGAATGAATCGAAATAGACAGGGCTACATCATGTGTAAACTAGATGAGAAATGATACATGCAAGCCAAGATGATAATCATGATACTTTGGCAAACCACATGGCTAAATTCTCCTGCATTTCCCATTGCTAAGAGCGAGCGAGAACAATACCGGCACTATGAGAACTCCCCTAGAGTATAATATATATGGTCATTGAGCATGTTTAGCCTTGCCATGGGTGTGACCGCATTTCCCGAGCAAGGTAGGAATTGTAGCGACACCCTTCTCACTTATCGAGACTACACTGCGTCGAGTTATCCATACATACATAATAATCATAGCTAGGTGGTGCCGATTCAAGGATATACATGAGCACATGCTAAGACTAGAATCCATCATCGAGAAAAATCAGGACTAATGAAATACTCTGAGTACCAAAGCTTGACTAAAATCATGATCTTTATGAATAACTCTAATAATCTCAAGTAACTAGCTTGAGAAAAACCGGGAAAGACTCAGGCAAGCTAAAATGATAAATGAGCAAGACCAAATGATACAGATGAGACTAAATGTGATACGACGAAACTACGTGAGGGCTATACAAACGGGCAGCATTTCGGCATGAAATGAGTCGCCCCAAAATGGGTAAAAAGGGTAAGTCAGTTTGAGCAACTTGGAAGGCGTCAATTTAGAGAATGTGCGTACACCGACTGAAGATGTCATTTCAAGGATCCTGCCAGTCTAGAGGAAGGAGCGGGCAACTCAATGCGCATGAAGTCCTAGAGATTGACCTACATAAGTCATAAGGGTGTGGAACACCTCATCCTAAACTACAATCTACTAGGTCCATTTTAAGTTAAACAAGATTAAACATAGTGGGAGAGCAGTTAATTATAATGCTTGAAAAGTGCTCGGCATGTAAACACAATAACCATGCATGAAAGAGAAATGGACACAAGATGATGCGGATATGAGAAAACACAAACCTAGATCTAATTTTAACATTCTAATAATCCTACGGTTGAGGTTAAAACATGTCACTTAACTAAATAAAGGGCATAAATAAATGAAAAACAACTCTAAATATAATTAGGATAATTAGACTGGGCCCAAAGGCGGGTCGACCCATGGGGGGCCATGGATCTGTCCTGCATCAAATTCTCCCCGACTTGGAGAGAACTCGACCATGGGTTCTGTAAACATCCTCTAGGATCGAAAATCCAACAAAAGAATCCTCGAGTTGAATTTTATCATTTATGCATATCATAGAGGTCTCACACGATCTCTTCTTCCAATTCAAATGAGGCTTGACACACTGCGTCTTGTGGTGACTAAAGTTTGCATTGATGCGTGCTCAAATGAAGTGATATTTCAATTCTTGAATACCTTCCATTTGCTCACATTCTCCAAGTAGAATTGGTCGATTTCCAAAGAAAAAGTCAATATGAGGAATGTTGATGATGTGATCTTCTTTGGCAATCTCTTGATCAATGGTCTTTTCATCTGATGGTTTAATTTGATTTTCTGGAGGTGGACTTGCAATGGGATCCATTAGATGATTATACTCCTTGATGTTTTTTTCATTGTTTATTTCTTCTTGTTCCACCTACTCTACCTGATCAACACTGTCAGAATGATGAGACTCGGGTTCTTTGTCTGTCCCTTAATTTGAATATGTTGTGAAATCATATTTTTCTTGCTTTTGTTCCACGATATCAGTTTTGAAATTTTCCACAATTGATTCCACAACATGGGCTTCAGGGGTTTGCGGAGATTTTTCTTCTTGCATCTTAGCTTCTTGGAGGCCATTGCATTTTATCAAGCACTCAACACGGATCGCTTTCCAAAATGCTTCATACATATCTTTGCACTCCTTTTTCATTTTCTTCAATATTCTCGGTCGCAAATCATTCAGAAAGTGATTGAAATCAAGTGTATCTCCCAATTCACATAAATGATGTAGCCTTTCAAATTCATCGGCATATTCATCGACGAACAATCTTCCGTGTCAAATTAATAGACTGCTCAATGCAGTCTTTATTTGCATAATATCTTTCCCCATATTTGATTGTATATGTTGTCCTTTTAATCCCTTTGTTGATTTCTTTAAGCTCTTTGTTGGTTTCTTTAAGCCCTTTATTGATTTCAAGAAGTTGCAATTCCATATTGGCTATTAATTCCATATTAACTTGATGTAAAGACTGAGAATTTTAATGCCCCTCAAAATTAAAATAAGATTGACCAGAAGTGTAGATCCAATTGATTGGAGTTCATGGGTAAAGACGGATCGTTGAATGGAGTCCAGATGGAGAAGATTTTGCTATTTGAAGATGGATGGCTGACAATTTACCTGAATCTGGGCCGACGTGCTGATGAAAATATATTTCTGCAATCACTTTTTTATTTTATTTCACCGTTGAGTTGGGTTTGGGCCTAACTCAAGCTCAAGCCCACAAGCTGGGCTCAGTTAAAGTGCTAAAAGCGGGCCAAGTGGTGGACTCGGGTCAGATTCACTTGACACAACTTCCCCGCTCTCATTCTTCATGCCCAAGAGAAATGAAAAGGGCCCGAAACCGAGACAGGTTACGATCCTCTCTCTCTCTCTCTGTCGTTGAACCCAAAGGAAGGGGAAAACTTGCGTTCTCTTGTTTCTCGCCAAAGACGAAGAGGATGGCACTGCTGCGAGTCAATCGACGACGAAAAAGGTGTTTCTAGGTGGCGACGACGAGGGATGCAGGAGGATGGCGAGGAGGGCGCTGAGGCTTGCCAAAGTTGATGATGACGACAACGACAATGATGCAGCCGGTGGCCTGCAGTGGTGCGATGTAACACAAGGCATTGGTCGGTGGTCGGGCCGCCGTAGTCCGGTTTCCAGGTACGTAGTGCTTTTTTCTCTTCTAGTCTCTGATCTTTCTCTGTTTTCTTTTTCTTTTTTTTTGGGTTTGGGTTTTGGCAGCAGGGGCTTGAGATGGGTTTTGGTGATCGGTCTCTGCAGATGTGGCAAAGATGTTGGGGAATTGGTGTTTGATGGATTTCGATAGTTGGTATTGGAAGGAGAAGGGGTTCAATCAAGGATTTTGTGGCCATGGATCAAAATAACGGCCACTACGTAGCATAGTGGCCACTATATCGGGCGTAGCGGTCATATCCGTAGTGGCTGCCATGGAGAGACAGATTCCTACTTTCCAAATTTTTTGAAAATGCATAATAAGACTTTATTTCTTTTCTTCTTCTCTCCAAATAACATTTGTACACAACTCTTCTTCCCTTTTATGTTTAAAAGAACACCAAAAAGCACATAATCGCACCGAATTACAGTCGATACTGAGAGTTCTTCTCAAGGGTTCTTCTCTAAGTACATCCTATTAGACACCCCCTTTGGTAGATGTATTCTTTTCTCTGGGTACTCTTAAGTCTGAAGTCTTGACTTCATGATATAGTTTTTTTTATGAGCCTTTCATTGGTTTCTAAGTTAGCATAACTAAGCAACATGAATACATGTGAAAAAACGTGATCATTACTATTATTTTCTATTTATATAGCGATACAGGACCTCATAGGGACCGCTACGCCCCCTTATCTTAGTTGCTTTTGCAAAAAAATATATATATATATATATTCTCTCATTTTCCAATATTCTAGATTTTCTATAATTTTTTTCAGAATTTTTTGATGATTTTTTCAAATCGCACCGCTATGCCGCTACATAGTGTTCGCCTGCCGCTACCGCTATTTTCATCCTTGTTTGTGTCTAACCGAGGCTTCGAGTAGCAGGGATTTAGGGATGGGTCTCTGGTTTGGGGGATTTGGTTGATTGAAGATGGGCTCAGGATCTTCGGTTGGGTGTGACGAAGAGGTGAGATGGGTTATGGGAGTGGAGTTTGGTGATGGGCTTGAACGAACAATGGTATTGGTCCAGTGAGGCTCAGGGTTCGGGAATTGTGGAAAATTTTTGGGTTGTGGATCTCTGGATTCTTTGGGCCGATGTTGAGTATGGGTTTTGGGTTTAGGGTTTGATGTGATTGGGGATGAGGGTAGACGAGAATTGGGGTTTCATCATGTGGACTGATGTGGTTAGATGAGAGGTAGGCTCGATTAACAGGGATGGAGTGGACTTGCTATTTGACTCATGGTATGATGAGTGCAGAGATGGTGGAACAGGTCTAAAAAATCTGCTGATTTCAAGATGAAGTGATGACAATCCCAAGATGGAGAGAAGATGGAGGAGATGTTGCCTTCAACGATATGATTTACCGATATGGTGATGGTGATGCTTGTGCAATGACGAGCGAGTGCCGAGAACCGGATCCAGGTTAGACCGATCTTCGGCTCTGATATCAATTGATGCGGCGTGGGTACGAGGTGCGGGGGAGGTAGAGATGGAGGAGATTGAGGGTGGAAGGATACGTCACGCTTTCGCCTGAAATTGGCCTCACGCCTAACTCCCATCTCGGGCGAGGAAGAAGAGAGAACTTGTGCCTACCCAAAATCACTTGAGATAAATTTCATTAATCATTAACTGGATAGCCTAGGAGACTTTCCAATGCTTAAATATGAGAAAACACAAACCGAGACCTAATCTCAACAATCTAATAATCCTATGGTTGAGATCAAAACATCTCACTTAACTAAATAAAGGGCATAAATAAATGAAAATAACTCTAAATAAGATAAGGATAAGTGGGCTGGGCCCAAAGGCAGGTCGACCCATGGGTGCCCATGGATCTGTCCTGCATCACAAGAATAACCTGGTAGCTGCATAATTAATTGCATCGTCAAGGAATAATTAAATACCAAATCTTAAGCCTTAGATCGCCATTAATATGTGGTCACAACATCATTTAACCCTATGCTTCGCCTAAGACCCCGAATGTCCAAGTTTATAAACTTCTTAGAGCTCCGATGATGACCGACATTTGAATCCTTAGGTGAGCATACTCTTCATTTAACATTGTTCCACATGGGTCTCCAGACAATCCCGGAAGTGAATGTTAGTCATACATCACTTTGCATTGGTCTTAAGACGAAATATCTAGGTGAGTCCAAGTTCCAAGTCCATTTTCCATCCTTAGGGTCTAAGGTTCCCTCAAAAGAAAACCGGGTTTAGGGTCACTAATGGGTCACTTAATGGGGGAAACGATGACCCACAAATGGCCTGGCATGGGACCCAAACCAGTAAGAAAGAAAGGGAAAGTATCTGGGCCATCCTGACCTTGACAGAACCCAGTAGCTGCTGGTCATTCGGCTGGTAACCCGGTAACCCGCACAGGCCACTAACCCATGTGCATTCGGCTGGTGGCCCGTTCCGAATGGCTCTTGGCCACTTAGCCGGAAGGGCTGGGAATGGGGGCATATGTTGGGGTTTTTCTCACCCCTTTCCACGGCCAATTTGAAGGGGCTTTTAACACATGTTTAGGGGTATAAACCTAGCATTGATTTTCAATATCAAATTATAAAACACGAGCTTTAAACATGGGTTCTCTACCATAGAAAGTGATATACAGGGAAACAATGAAATCAAGCTTGCATGTTATGAAGTTAAAATCAAATATTTGCCTTTGGTCTCCTAGATTACCAATCACCCACTAATTCCTCTAATCACCACCACCCACTGGCGAACCTAGGTGTAAGGGTCTGGGGGCTGAAGCCCCCACCCATACCTGAAAAGGACTTCAAATTTTTAAGAAACCCCCTAACATTCTGAAAAATTATATATATATATATATTTTACATTTGTCCCTTTGAGGGAATGGAACATGGAGCTTGCATGCAAGGATTTATGGGTGATATGGGCTCCAATTCACAAATATAGAAGATGAAAGAGAGCTCTTGCCTCAAGTGCCCAAAGCAAGGAAAACGGAAGAGATGAGGGGCTGCCACAAATCAGAGAAGAAATGAGGGAGATAGAGCAAGGCCACCAGCTGATCCACCTGCTATGTTTAGCATGAAACAGAGATGGAAATGAGAGAGGAAGGAGGGAGGGTGGGGATCTTTGGCTTTATATAAGCAAATGAAAGTGGGTCCCGTCCCACAACTTGATGTTCTAGAATTGAATCTCACAAAAATGGATGGTTTCTTGACCTCGAATTGAAACGGTCCAGGAGGAAAGGAAATTAAATCTGCTTTCTAACTAGCCCAAGAAGTCAACATTCTGAAATTTGGGGTCAATCCCCCAACTACTCCCAAAATTACAATTAGGTCCTCTAGACACTAAACTAGGTACAAACACTCTCAAAACTTCCGGAAAATTATTAATCACTATTCTAACACGAACTTAAATAATGACTCTCTAAACATGCTTAACTAACTATTAACCACAATTAATTAATATTAATCCATAATTAATTGATTAATATTGATCACATAATTAGGAATCGGGGTCAGAGAGAGGGAGGGACATCCCCTTTCCTCTTTTCACATAAAGCATTGGAGATGCACCAAGCCAAACCACATCTATTCAGAAAATAGCTCCAAATGCCAAATGAGAAAACATAGTCAAGAAATAAGTGATCTATCAATTCAGGTTCCTTTTTTCATATAATGCACGTCTCAGATATCAGCTGAAGAGATACTCATGAATCATTTGATGCCATTTGGATGAGATAGGATGTGTCTTTTACGTACTATAGAGTAAATGTGGGGAAAATATCAAAAAAGGGGAGACTGCTGAGTTGACACCAAAATGTTGGCTCCAAGTTGACTTCCTTGCTGAAAATGATTTTTCATTGAAATGTTTAGCACCAAGTCAGCTCAGAGATGGCTTTTGAGATTTTTCATAATTCTTTGTTTAATCCTTGGTTTTGATTCTGATTAATTGTAATGTATAATACGGGGTTATCAATACATTTGATCTTTATTTTTCTCTCTTCACGTTGGTGCCAAAATGAGATGTCTGCAGCAGGGACCTGATTTATGGATTGATATACGCCTGCAATAGGTCTTTTCCCCCAAATTCATGCCAAGGTTTTGATTGTTAACACCTGATGTTTGCATACAAGTTCTGGGTTGGAGAAACCATGTGTCAGAAGTTGGTTAACGCTATTGTAATCTAATGTTGTGGGAATCCCATAGAGACATTTTTAAGTTTTAACTTATATATTAATTTATAGACATGAGTCTTCTTTATTTCTTTCTTAGCAATTGCAATTTTTAAACATATTTCCCAGGGCTTATCTCCTACGGGCATGTTTTATCCCCAATATTCGCTTTCTATTATGATTCACTATGACCACACTTATGTTTCAGGCCTCTGATTGAGAGTGGAAAGAATCCCCATAAATACATCAAGTACACTCCAGAGGATCTTGACCGAATGCTTGGCGAGTTCTTTGAGGGAAAGAACTGAAATGAACAAAAGCAGTAGATTTGAAATTGAGATGTCATCCGTATGCATATTTGTAAGTATTAGTATGTATACCTTAGCAGTAATTTAACATATATAGTGTTGCCTTCTGAAATTTTGATATATTTTACATGTGACAAATAATATGAAACTATATTGTACTTGCCCTATATTGGTAATAAGTATTTTGAGATGTCATCCGTATGCGTATATGTAGGTATTTGTATGTATACCTTAGCAGTAATTTAACATATATAGTGTTGCCTTGTGAAATTTTGATATATTTTACATGTGACAAATAATATGAAATTATATTGTACTTGCCCCATATTGGTAATAAGTATGTAGAGATTGTCATATGGTTCAGCGACCAAAATCTGTATTTTTGTGTTCATGATCCTTCCAATCTATTCTTATCCATTGAACAAGCAAATATATATTGTAGTTTTGGCTTGGTTTGAATTTGCACGTGTCAATGACTCATCCGTGGAGTAATCAAATATGCACGAACAGTCATAATGCAATGAACAGTGAATATCTTTTGCGGACCAATGTCTCATGCAGTGTGGAACATCAATCTCAGTTGGTTTTTCAAAGCTTCTTTAATTTGCACAGATTTCAATAATAGATTACAGCAAAAATTATGCACGAGTATACTGGGTTGGTCATGGTGATAGCAGTTCCTATATGGTTGGAGGATAGATATATATAGGGAGATGCTCGTATTAGAGATATCTCTCACCTTAAATGAGAGATTGGGTGGACTGGTGGCCCTCACATTTAAGTTGTTGGTATAGGATATGGATGTGAGGGCCCCCACCTCAATTTCTCATATAAGGTGAGAGATATCTCTCATAAGAGCATCTCCCATATATATATATATATATATATATATAAAGAAAAAAACTTCATTCAAGACCGAAACACAATAGAACAAAACTCCAAAAAGACCCAAAACTTAGGGTGGAGGCAAACAACACCTCACCCACTCTGGGAGAAAACCATCCCAACAAAAATTCTTACAAGTCTAGAATAGAACTTGGCCAAAATGTGAGCAGCCTCATTAAAAGTTCTGGGAATAAAGAAAAACTCGAAAAAGGAAAAACAATGACACTGACGATTGAATATCCAAAATGATAGAATTAATGGACCAGTCTTGTTTTCCATTAATACTATCGATCACTTCCTTGGCATCAGAATGGATCACAATCTTGGATGGAATGGCTTTCAGAGAATCTATAAGAATCTAGGAGTTGATCATTTCTAACTTGTGTTCTTCTACCCTTTTTTTTAGTTATTTCATGGTTGTTGAGTTCTATTTGCTAAATTTGCTAGTGTTGTGCAAAATAATTTTCATCGAAATCATTTTAAGTTTTATTTGATGCCTGAATGTTAAATTTTTAGCAAAAATCATTTGCAGGCAAATTCATATTCAATGAAAAGGCTTTAGGACCATTTGTGTCTGAAATTGCCTGCACAAAACTAATTTTACAAAAAAAAAAAAAAAAAAAAAAAAAAAAAAAAAAAAAAAAAACTCTTTGCATCCTGAAGTCACATTTGGATTGTCAAATTTATTTATTTATTGCTTATACATTCAATTCGTATGTATTCTAATGCAAACAAGCATGCCCTAAATAACCTTGATTTGTATTTTCCCACACAATCAAAATTCTCAATTTGATGATTAAGATCAAGAGTCTTTAGATTCGAGTTCAACGGACTAGGTTGAGTTTGTTTGGATTTCTTTGTAGGGGTTGTTTGTTTGTATTTATTTATATATGTAAAAGACTCACATGCCTAATGACTACACATGTCAGGTTTGTTTGCACTTATTTATGCATGTGGTGCGTAAATGAGGTGTACAAATGTTGTGGGAATGTGGCCATTTACATGCCAAAATTACTGTCACACCTACACAGGCATTCACACCCCTCTTGCAAAAAGAAGCTTGTTTGGTGTCATGGTGATGTTTTTATTGGGAGCTCCATAGACCACGTGTTCTTCATTCTTGTGGGACCCGTATTTATTATCTAAATCTTTCAATTTTTTTTGAATTAATAAACCCCACTTGAAGTTAATTATCTTAAATCTTCATTGACTTGAGTAATTTGGGAAAAAAGTCCGAAAAATAGATATCATTTTCTATACTTTTGTGGGCTCCTAATTCCTGATTCGAACCATTCAATATTTTGTATAAATGGTAAACATCAACATGTATAATCTCATATCTTAATTATTCATGGGTTTTAAGAAACTTGTGAAAAATGTGCAAGAAATTGAAATAAATCTAAAACCATTGGATGTCCTCATTTACTCATGAAAATGGTGATTTTGATATACATAGTAATGTGGTTCACATGTGTAAAATTTACAAATGGTCCATTTACATATGTAAAACCCAGGGGCGGACCCATGTTAATTTGACCTGGGGCGGTCGCACTAGGTCAAATTAAAAAATCAGTAAAGAGTTGAATGGGCCTTGGCCCATGCCCCATGTAAATTAAAAAATTGCCCCACCTCATTGACTCTTTTCTTCTCTTCCTTTGTGGAAAGGAACCAAAAAGAAAAAGAAAAAGAAAAAACTCTTTTCCTTCAATCTCTGCGGGGGAGTAAGATCACACGACTCGTCTCCATTCTATGACGGGAGGAAGATGAAGACTCATGTTTGCTCTTTTATGTCTTTTATGTGATCTTGGACTTGTTTTCTTAGATGTTGTCTATCTTTTTATTGGTTTTATCATTTGGGTTGTCTCCAAATCTACCATTGTAGAAGCTATTGAGGGAAGCTATGGTGGAGCTTGTAGTCGGCGGCAGCGGTGCAGGAGAAGGGGTTGAAAGAACAACTATGTGTGGTTTTTCTCTCTTGCCTTATATGAGTGATGTGTTTCTTTGTAGAGATGAGAGATATAGCAATGTTTAATCTTCATTTGCATGAGACTTAGGCAAGGAAAAAAAAGGTGTCTAGTAAGGCTTAGCTTCTTTTTCTCTCCAAAGAATATTAATGGAACTCTAGATTTGAATCAATGGAATTTAAAAAATTAGGCTAAATCCGAACTCTTAATCTCTAAATTATAATTCCAAACCTAAATCCCCAAACCCTAAATGAAATCCTAAGCCCTAAATCACCAAATCTTATATGCAAACCTTAATCCCTAATTCCCTTTATTCGTAAGCCCTAATCCCGCGGAGTCCCCTAATTCATAATCCCTAATTCCCTAGTTTCTCATTTTTGAAATTTTTTCTTGGGCCATAATATGATTTTATGATTATTCTGATTATGTTCATTTGCAAATATAGGTGGGTTTCATGTGATACATAAACTATTAGGAGCTTAAGGAAAGGATAAAGACTAAGAAGATATTAATTTCCACAATATAATGATTATTACTTTTTTAGGGTACTCTGGAGTTTTTTTTTTTTAGTATTGTTGTAATATGGTTGCTAATTGATGGGCCAATTTCTTGAGTAGTAGAAAAGGCTTATTTATGAATTTGGTGTTAGTAGTAGGATTCCTCACAAAAAGAAAAACTAGTTGAAAATCATGTCTTTAACCTATTATATAGATAGAGATTGTTGGTAGTTAGCAATGATTTTGACGCAATTGACTTTATCTTTAAATTAGATATGGAAATATATATATCAAAAAGATCAAAACGGCTAATCTATTTAAACGCAATACTTTTTCTCCTTTTCTATTGTTAATGTGAAAAAAATCAAGTAAAAAAAATATTGATATGAACCATTATCCGCCCCACCCAAACTAAAATCCCAGGTCCGCCACTGGTAAAACCAATTCCACTATCCCATGCATAAAAGGCAAACAGCCACTTAGCAATTTTGATTTCATCCTCTGGCCTTGCCCATCTTTATCTCTTTAGGCATATCTGATGAAGATTGGAGTGGTAATCTTGATGATCATCATTTGATAAGTGGTGGTTGTGTTTTCTGACGACAGTCTTGTTTCATGGAGTGAGAAGAAACAATTTCTGTGGCTCAATCTAGCACTAAAGCTCAATACAAGTATTGAGCCCACGAGAACGCCCAAGTACCTCATTGGTAAGTGGCGGTAGTTCTCATCTGACTGTTCAAGGTTTGAAGCATTGGTACATCGTCTCTTTCCACTTGTATGAGGTTTCTTCCCGCTTGTGCAGGCTGTCTTTCTATCTATATGTCGCTCTCTCGAGTCACAGTCCTCTTGGCTGGGTTACCAAAAATATAAAAAATATCTTCAGCCACACTGCCATTAAACTAGCTTGGTTATGTATACTTCTCATGGGTTTATTTGTATACCTTCATTCCTTGCTTGTCATCTCGTGTGACCACACTTGCTGCCAATCAAGCTCATGCTCGAAGAAAAAAAGATGTTTGAGATCAAATATCACTCCATTCGAGAGCAGGCACTTTGCTAGGACATCAATTTAGGGTATATGCCATCTCAATATCAAATTGTAGATCTTTTAACCCAAGGCTTCATATTATCTAAGAATCACGAGACACCCTAGTGGTAAGGGTGTCTTACCCAATATAGTCCATCAAGAGATTGATCACTAGGTAGGTAGGTTATCACTGGAGTACTAGACCACTGACCCATCTAGCAAAGGCCTCATATTTCAAAGGTTCAAAATGGTTAGGGACAAGCTGATCGTGATAGCCCATGCGGTCATGTGTGTCAAGATATCCTCCAAGCCCATTCCCATTATCAACAGTGACAGGTGGTGGCTAATGCTCCACATCATCTTTCCTAATATCCATTTGTTATTTTGTTCTTATCCAATTGCTCTAGCAACCCTCCATGTATTATGGCTTATTTTATACATTGGAAAACATGTTCCACTAAATCATGGAAAATGCTTGTATCAAGATCCATAATAAAATATCTAAAGTAGTTATAAATAGGATGAGTGGTAAGGACAGATCACCCCTTTAGCCCAACTCTTGCCATCCCTACAATTGACAAACAACCCAATTGAAAAATAAAAATAAAAAATCCTAGTGACTAGATGTGAAAGATTTGACAAGTACCAACAGGTGAATCAAAGTATTTCCTCAGTATAAGAATTAATTTATTTTTCATTTTCATTCGGATTGATCAGACCAAACGACCTAAGCATGGTCACAAGTGCTTTGGATATTCTTAATTTATCTGATTCATAATCAATATAATGAAGCATAAATAATCAATTGATTATCAGGTCCTTGTTAATTTTAATCCACCAAATCAAACCCAGACACTATTCTTTTAACGTGAAAAGAAAAGTATTAGAGCATCTCCAATAGAGATGCCAAATCTAAGGTGGACTTGCCAAAACCTCTGAATATTTCTTACAATGAATGGATGCAACTGAAAATGGATCCTTTGGAAAAAAGTAATTTGGGTTCCATTAAATATTTTTTTGGACTTTTTCTTCTTGAAAGATATTTTAGTGGACCTTGTTCAAAATGTATTATTACGTAAGAAAAAGCCATTTCTCAATTGCACAATTAATTGCAATACAACTTTTTCTTTTTGAAAGATATTTTAATGGACCTTGTTCAAAATGTATTATTACGTAAGAAAAAGCCATTTCTCAATTGCACAATTAATTGCAATACAACTATGCATTCCATCTAGGCCATTTGATTTATGACTCTAATCTTGAAACCAAACCCCCCCCCCCCCCCCCCCCCCCCCCCCCCCCTCTCTCTCTCTTGGTCCATTGATTGCTCGTGGGGCCATCCTGGGTAGAGGTGGCAAAATATGATTCGACCCGCCAACCCGACCCGCGTATTACCCGCTTAACCTGACCCGTTTAATAGGCTGGGTCGGTCACAGGTCAAGGATTCATGACCCGCCATTAAGCGGGTAGGGTTAGAGTTGGCCCACTTGACCCGCATAGTTCTGCTTATTTAAGCTAAAATTGAATTTGATTGTTTTAATGCATAGGCTAAAAAAGAATAAATAGACCTCAACCAATTCAACCCCATGCTTTTTATTAATGGAAAGCAAGGTAATGCGCATCAAATGATTGTTGAAATGAGATTAGACCAAATTTGAGCTTAAAAGTTAGTTTTGGTCAAGCAGGGAACCATCGAGTCAATTTATTTACAAGATGGATGTGGGTTATGCGGGTCGACCTGACCCGTATAATCCGCAATGGTTATGAGGGTTAAGCAGGTCGAGTTAGTTTGACCTGTGGTGGGTGAGGGTTAGGGGTTTCCGACCCGTTTAATAAACGGGTCGGATGCGGGTTAAACTTGTATAACACGTTTAATAAACGGGTCCGACCTATTTAGCACAACCCGACCCGATTGCCACCTCTGATCCCGGACCATGAACACGCCTAGCACCGGTCCTTGTGGGGGCCGCCTACTTGGGGATGAGAAGAATCAAAAGATGTCCCCCACCACCTAATTGTGTACAATGATGGAGGATTGGACCATCATTCTGACCATTAGATCAATAGCCCGCAAGTTTTCACTTTGGAAACGAGTGCAACGTCGATCGAATGGTCCACTCTATTCGAATGCGTGTTAAACTTGGAATTGGTGACCATCAAGGGGGGTCTCTGTTTCATGGTCCACTCGGATGGATCATAAGTGGGCTCATTAGGTGCAGTGCAGATGATAATGGGGACAGTAGTGCTAGGTAGAGGTTTGTCCATCTTTCTGGTTGGGGTGTAAAAGAAAACCAAAAAAACGTTTAACCGACTGAAGCAAACCGAATCAACGGTTAATAACCGTGTTTCACGGTTTCGGTTACGGTTACGATGATTAAAATCGAAAAACCGTGCTCACGGTTCGGTTTCGGTTTCGGTTTTCAGTCTCGACTCACGGTTATTAACCGAACTTAACTGTAAAATATAATTCGGTTAACCGTCTTTCCAAAACACATGGTTAACCAAACCGTTACACCCGAATTTAAAAAAAAAAAAAAAAGGAAGATGAAAGGGGGTATTGTGTAATTTTATAACTTAAATAACCCCTTTTAACTTTTGAGCCCTAATCATTGGAACAAAAAACGAAGAGGGAAAAGTGAAGGATCAAGGATGTTTTTGCTGGAAAAATATATTTTATTATTTCATTTGTCTATGTGAACATTTTAATGCTACTTTAGTATTTTGAAATTGTATAATTTGTTATCTAAGATATTTGGTTTTTACTTTTGAACATGTATTTTGCATTCTGACAAAAAAAAAATATATTTTAAGTGACAATTAACCGTAACCGAACCGTCTAATACGGTTAATCACGGTTCGATTTTTTAACGATTTCTTAGGGTACGGGTACGGGTAGGATTTTTAAAAGCTGAAAACTGTAAAACACGGTCCGGTTAACGATTTTTCCAAAACATACGGTTAACAGAACCGTTACACCCCTACTTTCTGGGTCTTAACTCTTAACTGTCCATCAATGTGAGGCACACAATCACATTATACTATATTAAGTTGTTACTATACTTTATTTCAAATATTCCATGTTCTCTACCACTCCCCAACTCCTCTATTCTATTCTTATCAACTCACTTTCATATAACTGCTATTCTATCGAAGGAGTGACATGACCATAAAGATCAAGGGATAAGGGTTTTTTTTTTCTTGTAATTTATTTATCATAATTCCTAGCCTGCAATTCCTATAATTAAATTGCAGAATTTTCTAGTTAGATGAATTTCTGGCTAATACATCCAAGCAATATATTTAATTTTTTTAAATCACTAACTCTTGTCATAAGTTTTTATTAATTAATAATTTTTATTATAACTGTAATATTTATATGCCCCGTGCTTATCACGGGCATGTTTTGCCAGTACTAATTATTAAAATTAATAAAATAAAAAGTAGTTGATTAGAGGACAAAATGAACCAAAGGCAGATAGGTGGTGAATGGAGTTGCAAGCAAGGACAAAGTTTGGTAGGATTTAATACAATGGAGGTTACAGCTTGAGTAGTCCATAAAAGTGACTTTGATTCAGTAATTTCTTCGTTGAAATCCTAGGCAGGAGATCAAAGGGCAAATGGGGTTACTTCAAAACCAAACAACCACAAACCCTACCTCTCCTTTTCCACCTTGCAAGTAAAGATCATTTCCCCACATGCCACCTTTTCCACACCTTTTGTAAGCAACGTCTAACCACCATTATCCAACCCATAAAATTCCCAAGGGAAAAATGGGCTGATATTCTGTTAGGCACAATGGAAATTTTATGGGCTAATCCTTCGAAATGGTGCAAATGGCAATATTCTATGAGCTAAATCAGAACCGTTGAATGGATGGGGTAATGGGCTTTAATATCTAGAGAATCCCGTCTTTGCAGATTGGACCTCTTCATCCTCTTTGTGAGAATTCTTCAATTATCAGGAAAAGAGAGAGATTAGGAAAAAGTTGAGTCCACTAGGGCTACCACCTTGGGGCCACATAGGTGTTTACCTGGCTTCCCTTTGTGTCCAAAGGATTAGTCCAACCCAAAGAATTAGAAACCCTCCGATACTCGTATATATCCTACCTATAGCACCAAATATTGAATATGTAGATTCACTTTGAAGATGTGTAAATCTGTTCAAAGCACCTCAGGATACCCAAAATTGTGCTTGGGATCAAAAGATGTACAATGATAGAACAGAGTCTATGGTGGCTAATGAAAGATATATATACTGGTTGAATCCCTTTACTTCCAATCATTCAGTGCAAAGATCTATGGTCCCATCTGATCCTCGTTTCCTGCAGCGAGTTCTTCATAACCCGTAAACGGACTGCCCTTCTGCTCGTTCTCTGGTGACAACAATCGTCGTTGTGCAACACCAAGCCGAGTCTCCTTTGTCTGCTACAACCATAAACCCTTGTTTCTGCTACGGTCAAACTAGCCCACTGTTGATCTCAACCAAACTCGATCTCACAAATCCTCGATGATCCGGAACTCCCTTAATCTGAGTCGTCTCTCTCCTCTATCACCTTCCCACATACAAGATGATCTCTGTTGATCCGATCAAGTTGATTGTGCCTCGACATCCCCGATCTACACACAATCCGTCCCTGGATCTATGCAAGATCTCTAAGATCCACCAAATGTGAGAAATCAGTCACCAGGCAGCTGCCCTTGACTCGCCTGATCTTTTCAGAATCGGTGACCCACTCTGATATCACGATATCACTTGTTAAGGGAGAAGGGAGAGAAAAAAGATGAAGGCATACTGAAAATACTAACTTGTATTATTGCGTTCTCTTGTATTATAAATTAAACTACAATCAATAATATATAGAAAACAAAAAACAACCCCTGCTAAATAGAGTCCTACCCTATATATGTTAAATATAAACCTAACCTGCATACTGGCCCAACCCCTCCGGTGCCTGTGCTGAATAAGCGATGACTACACCAATACTAACTATTAGAATATAACATATAAACAAACAAATCAAGAAAAAAACAACAAAAATTAAGTGGTTCGGCAGTACCTATGTCCATCATGAGATTAGAACAACTTTCACTATCTTTGAAATTAGAGCACAATTTTATGGGACATTCTCCTTTAACACCTTTGAGAGCAGAATGGTTTCCATATACTATAAAACGACCGATTAAAAAAATATTTATATTCTATTTGAATTAACAAAATACCCATAAAAACCTAGCGGTCAGGGGTTCTGCCCCCAAACCCATGGACCTTACTTTTGCTCTGACCCTTAATTAGGGACCATTGTCCAGTATAACTTGGACGGTCAATCACCACATAATACAAGACATTCATCACAACATTGTTGTGCATACAAGTCTGCCTTATAAAAATTGGTAAATGGCGGCTTAATCGATCCCCATAAACTCACTGTGGTCGAATATGGGACTCCATAGGTAGGGGTGTGCACAGTTTGGTTAAAACCGATTAACCGAACCGAACCGACCGACCGTTAACCGAATTTACCGGTTAATCTTAACCGATCGGGCGGTTCGGTTTAAAGATATTTGAATATTTCGGTTTTCGGTTAACGGTTCGGTTAATAGAAAAAATTAACCAAATTAACCGAACCGAACCGAAATTATAGCATACTATATAAATATATAATATATATAATAAAATGTGTACATGTATATAATATGAAAATCTATTAATACTTATATAAAAAATTTAAAATAAATATAACATACATCAATTAATAAGTATTAATTCATGTTACCAAGTACCAACTTACTAACTTACCAAGTTACCATATAACGTAGCACCTTCATTATATTATATATTTATATTTATCAAGATTAAATATGATAATGAAATTAATAATATGACAAAAAAATATAAACCATTGGCATTAAACCCTAAATCTTAAGGTTAAAGGTCCCAAAAATGAAAACCTTAAACAATTTCTTTTTTCTTGAATTGGAACCATAAACCATATAAAACCTTATAAATATAAATTCTAAACTCTATTAACTATATAACTATAGTCATGTTATAAACTTAAACCCTAACCGATAAAACAATCAACCTATAAAACTATATGACAATATAAAACCTAAACTATAACACTATAAAACCTTAAACTTTTATTTTTTTTTTAATGGGAACCCTAAACCCTATAAAACCTTATGAATGTAAACTTTAAACCCTAAAAACTATATAACTATAGTCATGTTATAAACTTAACCCGAACCGATAAAACACTTAACCCATAAAATTATACTCTAATAATATGAACCCTAAACTCTAACACTATAAAATCTTAAACCTTTGTTTTTTTTTTTAAATGGGAATCTTAACTGGAATTAAACCGAACCGACCGAAATTTAAACCGATATTTTAGGTTAACCGAACCGATGGTTAATCCTCTAAAAAATTTTTGGTTTGGTTAAATGGTTGAAATTAACCGAAAAATTTTGGTTAGGTTAAAAATATGTCAATAACCGAACCGACCGACCGATGCACACCCCTATCCATAGGTGAGGCAAGGAGACCTCACGTGAGGTGAAGAGCCCTGGAGTAAGGAAAAAAAACCTCAGGTGAGGTGAAGAGCCCTCGGGTGAGGAAAGACAGGCCGTTCAGGGTTGAGAATTGCTGCTCCTCACCACTGGAGTAAGGAGCAGCTAGCTCTCCATTATTTGTTGATTTATAGGTGATGATTGATCCACTAATACAAATCCACTCCCATTGTATCATTATCAAAAAAAAAAAATGATAAATTCGGTACTCCATCAGAATCTTGTACATGTTTGGTAACTTCACTAGTAAAGCGTAGTGAGGTGAATGGTCAAATAAAGAGACAAGTAAAAAAGATGGGTCAAATAAAAAAGTGATGGCTTGTTATCATTTAAGAAGCAAGGGGAAGTAACTTGTTTACTCTTTTTTTTTTTTTTTTTTTTTGTAAAAAGTAGAGGTGTTTTTTTTTAAAATATGATACCTTTTTATTTGATCTCTTTTCTTTTAGGGGAGTTCTGTTGGCACTACAATTTCTTCTCTTCCCACTGAATTTCTCTCCACACTGATATATAAAATATGATTTTTACAGATTTTTCTCTCTGTACCCATCAATATACCCAAAATGCCCATGCCATTTACAACTCTCTTCTCTTCCCACACATCTTCTTCACCGATTTCCCCCCATTCTCTATTCCTACTGTCACCGGAAAAAACTCTTCTACTACATTTAGACCTACATTCAGGCCTTTTGACTAGCCAAGAAGCACATAAGGAAGAAAGAATACCTCTTTTGTCACATAAACCTCCATTTTAGTCAAAGGATAGTCACCTTCTTCCTTCTTCACCATTCTCATTGTGCTATTTTTTCAAATAGGTTATTGTAGCAACTATTTTGTATAAAATATGTTTAAAGGATACATATGCTTTGATAGTGTTCACATAATGAATCTATTCACACTGGTGTGAGTTTTTCAAAATAATTTTTTCTTCCTGCACCGCGATCTGTTCGGTCCTGAAAATTCGAAACCATTCACTATGTTCGGAATCAAATATTAGTACATTATGTAAATGCTCGGAAACTATTTTTCGAAAGGTCCGAGTATGTTTGAAACCTCATGTTCGAATTATCGCTTATGTTCGGAAGATTAATTCAGAACAATAATACATGGTGGACGGAAGGAAAGCCGAACATGTTTTGCTTGAGTTCGCAATTCAAGTTTCGAAAGTACTGGTAAAACAAAAAACTCTTTTTTTAACACTTTTCTTACCAATCGTTTCAGAAATGGATGAGACCAAGTAGTCAGATTAAGACGTAGCTCAACAAAGGTTCGTCAAGATTGAAGAGGTTGTAGAAGAAGCAAAGTAACTAGGATATGATTTGGAACAAGGCAATGAAGAAGAAGGAGACCCTGTTCCACAACTGCATGAAGAGGGACCTGTGGTTGAATAAGAAATGACAGCGAGGCCAAAAGATAGTTCTTTGTTGCCCAGTTTCAACACACACATAGCTGCATACATCTGGCATTCACATGTATGTTTTTATTTTATTTTATTTTATTCTAATTTTATATCAAGATCATATATTGGTTACAATCTTCAATAATGTACCATTTCGGAATACAGGAACGGGTTGTGCTGAAGTGTACGTTTGAGCCATGGATAAAAAATACCACACTGGCAATTGAATGAAAGCGCCAGGTTCAGAGAGTTAGTGGATAGATCTAATTTGGGTCCACTTATCACAGCATCCTACCGCTCTGTTAGTAAGGTCCTCGTCTCTTATTTTGTGGAAAGGTGGCAACCTGAAACAAACACTTTCCACATGCTCTTCGGCGGGATGTCCATAAGTCTAGATGATGTTGCCACCATACTTGGGATCCCGGTGACTGGACGTTCTGTTGCATATAGTGGTAAAATGTCTGTTAGAATATAAAAAAGTAAAAGGCTGCAGAAGCCTTAAAAGGCTATTAGAGTTTGCAAACGGCTGAAAATAAGTGTTGTCGGGCCAAAGTTCGTCCCGAGGCAAAGGCATGCCTCGCTATAGTGAGGATGAAGCTCGCTATAGTGAGGGTGACGCAGAAAGTGTAGTCTGTTCCGGGCTCTGAGAGAAAGTTTGAGAAAACTCTATTTTCTAAGTGGATAATTACAAGGAGTCTTAAGCACGAATTATGGGCTATAAATTAGGTGTTTCTCACAACCCAAAGGAAGACAGATCTCGCTCAAGTTCTGAATTAGTGATCTAATTGAGAGAAATATTCTCTAGAGATTTATTAAAGAGTTGTGCTGCCAAGTACTTTAGAGAGCCAGGTTATTCTGCATCCCTTGTAGAATATCATTTTCTTGTGCAGAAGATTTGAGGAGTCAAGCACTGGATTGAGTCTGTTGCAATCAGCGGTATGATGTCGTTGAAGCGTGATGTGACACAAGGTAACTTCAGTCTTTAGGTAGGGGATATCTAGGGAAGAAATCTGAGTTTCTTGTAATTGAGAGATTCATAGTGTTTGATTAGATCCAGTTTGGATCGGTGGTTTTTCACCCGTTTAGGGTTTCCACCTTAAACTTGGTGTTCTTGTAGTGTGTGCTTGTGTTTTTATTTCTACTGCGTAGATTATTATTTTTTGCACACTAGTGGGTTGATTTATTGAGTGGATCAATCTAGTGATCTCGAACCCTAAATCTTCAATTGGTATCAGAGCGGGTTACACTAATTTACTGTGTTTGATCTAAAGAGATTTTTAGAATGGTACTTAATTAATTCTTGGCAATAACTTTTATGTCTAATGATAAAAATAAAGATGAGGTGTCAAATCAAGAACAAGATTGGGAGGAAAAATATTACTCCACGTTTAATAATTGTGTGAGGATGACCAAGTATGATAAGAAGGTCACAATCAAGTTAAAAGCTGCTCAAGAAAAAAATTCTGCATTAAAGAATGATTTAGAGCAAGCACTTGAAAAGATTCGTCTCTTGGAAAGTCAGAAAAACTGCATGGTTGAAAATCTGACCACTGAGAGCCAAAACTTGAAAATGCTGAACAAAAGATTGAGAATATGAAGACGGAGTTGCAGATTGTTAAATCTGAAAAAGAAGATTTGCAAGGAAGATTGAAGATCACTCTGTCTGAGTTAGAAGTCAAACAAGTTTCGCTAAACAAGATGACCACTGGTTTGAAGACTCTTAAAAACATCTTGTGCGGTCAGTAGTCTCAGTTTGATAGAAGCGGTCTCGGTTATGATCATGATGCATCCACTTCAAAAGCTAAAGGTAAAATAATTTTTATTTCAAGTGTTGCACATGCTACTCCACATACTACACATAGACATAATGTGTCGAGTAGTTTCAAGAAAAAGAATGTGTCATGCGCTGCACGCACATCCCCTTGTCACCATTGTAGAAAAAAAAGACACATTCGTCCCCATTGCAAGAAGCTACAAAGTCTACCTCAGACCAAGAAATAGTGAAAGAATTTTTCTCCACCCAAGAAGGCTCAAATTTGGGTTAGAAAATCTGATTTGCCTAAGGAGTTTGCTCGCACAGTGCTGAAAACTCAAACTACACAAGTGTGGGTGACTAATTATAAAAAGCCCTGATCAAGGAGGTCAAGCTCCCACCCCCAGTGCTAATACGAGGATCATAATGAGGGAGAGTCAAAAATGAGGGGGAGCTACTGCATTCAGATTGACAGAAGCCGCATGATGATTTTTGTTTGTCAATTATGGACAAATTCAGAGGGAGAAAAATGAAGCCCAGAGGAGTTTTACAAGCTAAGGCAATTCAAGATCTACAGAAGACAATTCAAGATCTACAGTGCTAATTTTTTTGTTTTAAAACTCATTGTATTTTGGGTAGATCATATTGTATTGTTCTAGGAGGATTTGTCCCAGAATTGCCAAAAGGCGGAGATTGTTAGAATATAAAAAGTAAAAGGCTGCAGAAGCCTTAAAAGGCTGTTGGAGTTTGCAAACGGCTGAAAACAAGTGTTATCGGGCCAAAGTTCGTCCCGAGGCAGAGGCATGCCTCGCTATAGCGAGGATGAAGCTCGCTAGAGAGAGGGTGACACAGAAAGTGTAGTCTGTTCCGGACTCTGAGAGAAAGTTTGAGAAAACTCTCTTTTCTAAGTGGATAATTACAAGGAGTCTTAAGCTCGAATTAGGGGCTATAAATTGGGTGTTTCTCACAACCCAAAGGAAGACATATCATCTCTCAAGTTCTGAATTAGTGATCTAATTGAGAGAAATATTCTCTAGAGATTTATTGAAGAGTTGTGCTGCCAAGTACTCTAGAGAGCCAGGTTCTTCTGCATCCCTTGTAGAAGTTCATCTTTTTCCGTAGAAGATTTGAGGAGTCAAGCACTGGAATGAGTCTGTTGCAATCAACGGTATGATGTCGTTGAAGCGTGATGCGACACAAGGTAACTTCAGTCTTTAGATAAGGGATATCTAGGGAAGAAATTTGAGTTTCTTGTAATTGCGAGATTCATAGTGTTTGATTAGATCCAGTTCGGATTGATGATTTTTCACCCGGTTAGGGCTTTCCACCTTAAATTTGGTGTTCTTGTGGTGTGTGCTTGTGTTTTTATTTTTGCTGCGTAGATTATTATTTTTTACACACTAGTGGGTTGATTTATTGAGTGGACCAATCTAGAGATCTCGAACCCTAAATCTTTAATGTCATTTCAAGAGTCTCATTCACTCCTTGTTGACGTTTTGAGAGTTGATCCAAATGAAGCAAATGATGAGCTACAGCAGGTTCGGGGCCAATCTGTAAGATTGGAGTGGCTAAGAGGGAGGTTCCAAGGATGTCTAATTATGATGGAGATGACATGATCGATTGTGCGGTGAGAGCCTATCTTCTGTATTTATTAGGCTGCACATTGTTCACGGACAAGAGTGGCACACGTGTGCCAATTATATATCTTACGCTTTTGACAGACTTAGACAATGTTCGTACTTATGCATGGGGTGCCGCCGCTCTTGCTTATTTGTATCGACAGTTGGGATTGACTACCCGTTATGAAGTCAAACAAATTGTTGGTTATTTTACGCTGCTGAGGCGTGGATTTATGAGCATTTTGAGTGTTTGGCTCCAACTCCCAACATTCATTATGGAGTCAGTCAGCCTCGAGTACATCGCTGACTCCCTCGAAGGGAGACTAGTGCTCCCCTACAAACACTATGGGAGCAGCTAGATTACATGGGTGCATACCAGGTACTTAACATTGCTTGTTCATGAGTTATTGGATTGATTGACATCCAATTTTTAATTTAGAAGAAAATTTTATGATAATTATTTTGGTCATTACAGGTCACATGGGATCTTTATCGCGATGTTAGGCGCCATCATCCATTTAAAGATGTCGCATTCTATTGTGGGTGCATTAAGTCCATGGACGTTGTTGAGCCCTATCATCCAGATAGGATCCTTAGGCAGTTTGGTAGGGTGCAGACTTTTCCTCCACTTCCATTAATTCACATTTGTGCTGCACGAGGCTCGACCGCAAATGCATATAACATCGCATGTCAATATTTTGATCAAGTATGGGAAAGATGGAATGATCACCTACTGTCTGGGTTGCATGGTAGTACACTAGTTCGACGTCCTTGGGATTGTGTACCAAATTACATGGATTGGTACGCATGAGTATCATGGAGGCTGCTTCAGAACCTTAACCTCCAATCAAGTTTTCGCCCACGTCTTTCAGATGCACAACCTAGTTTAAACATTGATTATGAGATGGTATGGTTAATTGAGCAATATTTTACCTTTTTTTTTAATGTTTCAGTGAACTCATGAATTAATCACCTACTTGCAGCGCAATGCGGGTGCCCTAAGCATCCTTGATAGAGTCATCGTTCGGGGGCTAGAGGGTTGGATTGAAGACCCATATGGTATGTACACTCACGTCAAGCAAGTAGCACGTGTTTTACGTGGAATGTCTATCGAGGAGGCGGAGTGCACGGTTCGACACCCTAGCGTGACTGCTCGTTCTTACGCACGTAGGCCTCGTTGGGATAGTAGTTGATTTTAATGATTGTGTTTCATGACTTTAATGATTTTGTAATAGATTTTATGGGTTGTGTCAATATTTTTTGGGCACAGTTGATTTTATGGGTTGGCATTGCCAGCGAATTTCGAATGATGGTGGTTGTAAAACAATTATGTTTTGAAAACAAATTTTGGTTACATGGATTTTATGTTTTGTACGGGTTGGCATTGCTAGCAAAATTTGAAACATGGTTGTAATCCCACTGTTAAAAAGAACTGAAATTGCATTTTTAATTATGATTGCTGTCCGTACATGGGATCCTCTGTTAAGATAATACATGGACTGTGCCTTAACCATGCGGTTAAGTGAAAATTCCACGTAAAAAAAGGGAAAATTACAATCTCCTTAATCCTGGCTACATCTGGACTTATAAATTCTTTAAAACGCCTGATTCGATCTTCGTATACTAATTCCCATTGGCTTGCGCAAGGAAGATGAAATTCTTTCCACTTATTGGCAATATGTGGAACAGGATGATTTGGGTTCATGAATACCTGTAAAAAAAAAAGACTTGTTAATACATTAACATAATGCAATTGGAAGAAAATAAGAAAATTTTCATTTCAATACTTGAACGAAATGGCAAGAATTAACAAAACCTATCGCTATCTCCAATCAAGTAGATGCAGGCAATGGTGGTGACCTTAGAGGATGCTGAAGTGAAATAAGACCAAGTTGTAACGAGACACGATAAGATGCCCCATATCAGGCATAGTTAACCAATGCTTATATGAAGGGTTATCCTCATAGTAAAATAATGTCTCAATGAGTTCTTCAACTCTGTTTGTCACTCCATATAATTGCTTGTAGTGTTCTACATGGGCCAGCAGTTCCTGCAAGAGTTCTCTCCTAACCTGTTGCCATCCATCTTCAATATGACCAATCAAAGTAGCAATCGCTCTAAAACCACAATTACTATCGGCTGCAACATCTTTGATAAGGTGTATAAAAGGCCTTAATCCTTCTGAGAACTATGTACTAAAAGAACTGGCATTTTTAGATCTTGTTCTCACAACTCTAGGCTTTTCTTTTCTTATTTTTTTTTTCTTTTTTCATTCCAATGGTGCCTTAACCAGTATGGGAGCAGGTGAGTGACTATCCTGTGCAGATTATACCAACTCAAAAGCACTTGGTTCTCTTTTGGTAGATGTATCAATCCTACTATGTGGTCACCCACGGCTTCGGGTCTTTACTTCTGGTTCTTACAAGAAGGTATTGTCTAGCTTTGATAGCTCCCTCATCTTCTTTAAGATTTGCAGTTTTCTTGTTTGATCAAATTCATTGAACCACTTTTGAAGTAACTCTAACTCCATCTTACAGTCCAACTCCATAGTAGAGCTCGAATTGGTACAAGGATTCATGTCAAGCTTGACCCAATGCGGATGTATACATTGAAGGGGAATTGGCCATCCTTCTGAGACATATGTAGCGATCTCATGTGCACATAGTAACCCGTAGTGTGGAACAGATAATATATCCACATGCAATCCGATCAATTCCAACCAAATTTGATCTCTTAGTTTCTGCCAATATCTTTTCCAAGGCATTTCTTGATATGTTCTCATGAAGCTCCTTAAATTCATACGGCTTGAGATTGTGTTGAACGATTGTCTTGCTATTCTCGAATGAGACTTTAATACTTGTATACTATAGTTCAAGCAAGCTGTGAGGTTTTGCCCAATTTGTCTCAAAGGTACCCTGAAATGATCCAAGCTGTCTCTTCAACTGTAAATGTGAAGGCTCAGCCCTATATCGACAACATAAGAATTAATGATGCATCACATTATAAATACGCATAAAGTATCAATTCATCAATTAAATCCATAAGGCATACCAGTTTGATGTAGTATTTTCAAAATGCATGCATTTATCAACCCATGCTGATACAAATCTCTGCTTATATTCATTTAACCAACTCTCTTTGATGTACTGAAGTGCTGAACTCTTGGTTTAGCCTACGTAGATGATCAATATACCCTTTTTCTGTGGATGCATGGACCAACATATTCCAATACAATGTGAATCTATCCCACTTCTCCTTGGTATCGAACAACTTCTTACATTTCGCTAAGACATTCTTATTTATGTGCCATTTGCATTATAGATGCCTTGCTTTAGGGAATACAGTGTTGATGGCTTTCAGTAGTGATAATTCTCTGTTTGTAACAATAACATCAGGAAGAGCGTCCTCACCAATGATCGAACGTAAAACACCCAAAGCCCATGTATAGTTGCCTTCGCATTTCGGTTTCCATATAAGCAAAGCACACAGAGAAAGTCATATCTGTTGAAGTCACTCCGACAATCTCCAGTAAGGGTATGCGATACCGGTTGGTCTTGTAAGTGCAATCCATCATTAAGACATGGAGAAATGACCACAACAACTGTATGCGTGTTGGATGCTCCCAAACCAAATCAATGATAACATCACTGTCCTCATTGTTCCTGTGGCATTCAATGTACTTATGCTCTGTCAACTCTCCCATCAGTTATTGCATCTATGTCCTCCCACCCCGCTCAACAGCTATGTGCCTATGACGTGCATTGTAAATGGTCTTCATTGTAACCAGAATATTTTTTGGTCGTACCATGCTCTTAGACATATCCATCATCAATTTTGTTTCCTCTTCTGTTAATTTCCCTACGAATGAATGACCCTCTAGATACTCTGCAGCGGAGTGATTGTGTACACCACATGCAACTTCCAACATCCAATCATTAAAAGTGTCCAGCTTTTTGCCCTTTAATGTAAAAGGGCATCCCACATTTCTTCGATCCTGTTTGCTTGATCTTCTTCTTAGTAGGCCCCTTATCATTGGTCTTGGAATGCTTGAAATGACCGCTTCTCTCACATGCTAGGACAACTCTAGCTTTTATTCAGACCTTACAGCATTTGACACCTTTATGACAATGACAAAATCATTTCTTTTATCTACATCACGAGTCCAGTTCACTAATGCATCTCGGCTGTGAAATATCTGAACACATAACCATTGAATCAGACATTGGTAACACACAATATTTATATTTATGATTTAATATAATCTCTTACTTTTTCGGTGGTAAACACATTTGTAAGGTCCATTACATAGGCTGACTGAACTTGGCTTTCTTCTGTGGATGGCTGCAATGAAGAATAAGAAACTGCCTCAGTATCGTTCAGAATAATAAATCTGAACATAAAAATATGTTTGGATATAAACTTACGAACAAATGTCTTATGTTCGGATTTAAACTTACGAACATATGTATAATGTTCGGATATAAATTAACGAACATTTGTGATTTGTTCAGTATCATTTGGCCGAACATTATTCATATGTTCGGTCATACCAGTCCGGACAAAACGCAAACATCTACTATACAGAACTTGAAAAAATTAGCGAAAACACTTACCTTTTCGCTGCTAGTAGGAATGAAAGACACTATTTCCTTTTTAATTTCCTTGTCCATTACAATGTTTGGTTTGATTGAACTACAAAAAAAAAAAAAAAGAGTTTGATGGGAGCAAGGGGAAGAAGGAAGAAGGTGAAGTGTGGGAGAGTGGTACAATATTGTAAAGAGAGTGAAGGAAGAAGGGAATGTGGGAAGAGATAGTCCAATGGGGGAAGAAGGAATAAGAATGTGAAAACCGGTGGTGAAGGGAGAGTGGAGTTATGTGTGTGAAGAGGTGAGAGATGAGTTATGTGTGTGAAGAGAAAGATTTGATTTTCAACATGGATTATGAGATGTCTATTTTAGTCATTTCACATAATGATCTTATTGTAAAAAAAAAAGTAGCATAATAACTGCAGCGGAAAGAGAAGAAATCGTGGTGCCAATAGAACTCCCCTTTCTTTTAATATCTCTTCAAATAAGCGTTCACTTCACTATACTGGTGAAGTGAATTTACCAAAGAAGGTAGGGTCCAAGGCTTTCGGTCTACCAACAGGATTTGTACACCTACACCTTTGATAAGGCCCCTATTTTTTTAAGGCAAAATTAGCGAAATGTCCTAATAAGTGAATATATCCAGCCTCCAATCCAAGGAAAAACTTATTAAGGCCTATGGTCCATGCAGCTAGACTATTTGCAGCGAAAGGTCCCTAGATACAATTTCCATGACTAATTTGCCCTTTTCACTGTTTAGGCATTTAATTTTGAATTTTAAATTTTCAAATCTTTCATTCTCTCCCTCATTACAAGGTGGATCACGATTGTTGATTGGATAAGATCATTGATTTCTGTTTTAGAATTGTAGAAAAGAATGTAGACAATTCCTGACTCCTTGCCGACGAAAACAACAGGAAAAGAGAACTCAGGTCCAGATTCGCCCCTGATCTCGCTACTACGACGGACTCGGGGAAGACGAGAAATTAGTGATTGAAGATCAGAGGTGTTCTGATCGATCAAGTGGCCCACGTTCAGAGATTGCACAAAGAAGACGACTGGGCCTGTTCAGTCGCTGGAAGTTTAAGGGGGAAGATTCAGTTTGGGCATCAGATGGTTGTGGGACCAATTGGTTGATCCGATCGCAGTTCTGGTCCGTCCATCAAGCCGGACGTGGTGGGGCGACCTTAGCGACGTGGACCCTGTTTGGCCACAATCTAATAGTTTTAGGAATCAGGGGCGTGACTTAATGTTGAGTTGTTTTCTTTATTTAATCTTGTAGTGGAGAGACGACCTGATATCCTTTCTGAACCATAGATCTAGTAGAGGGAGCCTGGGCGACCATGATAGTGGAGCCTGATCTTGGTTTTGATCAGCGGGACCCACGATTTTAGCAGCCTCCATATCCCAGGCGTTAAGCCCTGTTGCTGTTGTAGATATTCTGTTACAGAACGGGTGTAGGTGGAAGATGGGATGGGTAGTTCGGTGGTCTGGGGGTGTATGAAAAAAGGGTGGCCATTAGTTATGCTACAGAAGTTTGAGTTCTGTTAATTGTTCACCTTGCCCTTGAGTTTATAGAAATTAGGAAAAGGCACTGATTATTTTATAAACTCAATTCATCACCTATGCTCCAGAAGTTGGAGTTCTGTATCAGTTCGGGTCAGGTCAGGTTGTTTTTTTTTTTTTGTCAAATTTATCTGAGTTTCTGTGAAATTTATCTGAATTTTTTTCAAATTTATCTGAGTTTCTGTCAAATTTATCTAAGTTTCTATCAAATTTATCTGAGTTCTGTGAAATTTATCTGAGTTTCTGTCAAATTTATCTGAATTTTGAAATAAATTTATCTGAGTTTTGAACAAATCTATTTGAGTTTTTGGCAAATTTATTTAAATTTTTTAAAAATATAGTCGAGTTGCAGACAAATTTATCTCCATTTTGAAAATTTTAACTGAGTTTTTAAATGAATATTTTCATATTTTTGGCAAATTTTTTTGTATTTTCTTAGATCTATTTGTGTTTTTAAATTTTATTTGCATCTTTTCAACTGAGTTTTGACAAAAATACATGAGTTTTTGGCAAATTTTTCAGAAATGTAGAAAATTTGTTTATCTTAGTTTTGGCAAATGTATTTGCATTTTTTGAAATTTATTTGTAAATAAAGATTTTATTTACGTCTTTTGAAATTTATTTGTGTCGTTTGAAATTTATTAATTTTATTTGGATCTTTTGAAATTTACTTGCATCTTTTGAAATTTATTTGGATCCTTTGAAGTTTATTTGCATCTTTTTAAATTTATCTGCGTTCTTTTGAAATTATTATATTTTTTTAATTTATTTGCGTTCTTTTGAGATTTATTTACATTTTTAACCTTAATTTATATTTTTTTTAGAATTTATTTGAAAGTCTCATTAACTAGATTTCATTAATCATTGTCGATTAAATGGTAGTTGACCATTATTAATGACATATCCCACTAATCATGAGATATGATTTAAAGAAATGGTAACTTGGACATTTTAGGTCTTCAAATTTGAAAAAATGATCTACCACACTATGAAAAAAGATTGTGGATCTAAGACAATAAAGTGAATGTTCAGGGACCCGTCGCCGAATGCCCCTTTTTTTTACCCAAAGCCCTTACCTAGTGACTTGAGTATGAGATGAGTGCAATAATTCTAGAAAAGTCACTTTCTAAAAAAAAAGAAAAAAAAAAGAAAAACAATCCTAAAAAGTGTTACTTTTGCCAAAAAATTAAAACAATCCTAGAAAGAGTTACATAAATAAAGTCATATAAAGCCACAAAGCAAGCGATCCTCTATTTATCTCTCTATCTTTCAATCCTAACTCGATTCCTCAATTCTATGAATGGTTTTTACCAAAAAAAATTCTATGAATGCTGTCAAGTCATGTGGGCAGCCAACAAGCCCCATAAAAAAAGTCATGTGAGAAAGAAACATAAAGAAGTACGAGAAAACCTTTTCATACATTGTGAAACACACACAAACCCCACATTGATATGAGATAGGCTATGTCAGAATATCAAAACAATTGGAGCCATAAAAGTGACTTATATGGCAGTTAATTTGCAATTCTCATTGTTTCTTTAGAAAGCTCCTTATTAGGCTGTTGACTAGGATCCAACGATTTATCATCAGTTGTGCTGATACTCCTTTCAGTGGCTTTCACCAAAAGAATAAAAAAAGGACCTTTGGATGGAATGCATTGTTTTGAGGAAGATAACCTTTTTGCTTTTAATTTATTTGAAAGCTAACCCCTAAGATTTTAAGTGTATTCCGTCTAACAATCAATATCATCAAGAATGTAATGAAATCTTAACATCTTACTACATATGACTTTCAGAACGGACAGTTTGAATGAATGAGGAGTGAGTCTGTCATCATAAAATGAGGGTGCACTGCAGGAGTTCTCTAATTGTACTCGATTAGCAAAACTACACCCAGTCGCCCACAAAATACAAGGTTTTACATATTGAAGTAGGCATTCCAACATTACCCGAAATTATATTCTTTTGAAGAAAATGGAGAGGCATTTCGGTTTGAGAAATTATTCATTAAATAAAAAATTGTTTACACATTTAAGACAAAACAGTTTTTTGTTATTCTTCTAGTCAGGAATGATACCTCCAACTTGAAGACCTAGTGATCGATCACTGGGCATGTGTCTATAATATAATTATTAATTTCGTTTTGTTTCAGCCGAAATGGCCGAAATTTTTAGTTTCGATCAAGTGGCCGAAACGAAATTTGGGCCAAAACTTTTCGGTTTGAATTTCAGTCAATATCGGCTGAAATTCAAGATTACGGCTGGAATTCGGGATTTCGGCCGAAATAGAATTTTACATAATTAATTTTTTTAAAATTTTTTCACACATATTTTGTATTTCTTATATTTTTCACAAATATGTGATTCCAAAAATATTACTATAATGGATTAAATCTATATTTATTACTTTTTTTATTTTTTTACTTATATATGTATATATATTATGTTATATTTTCCTCAAAATGTAATTCCGAAAAGTTTCGCTGAAATCCTGAATCGGCTAAAACTTTTCATTTTGCAAACCAGAGCGAAATGGGGCCCGAAACGATATTAACAACTTTAGTATGTAATTAATGTGCCACTGAAGTAAAATGTATTGGCCAACAGAGACACAATTCAGTTTTGGTATTCTTTGGGCAGTCCGTGCAAGAATTTTTTTTATCTCAAGGGGACAACCAGAGGGTCCCCTTAAATGCACGTTAATCATAGGTTAACGGAGAGGCGATGGGAAGGTCATTAGTTAATGTAGGAGTGTGCAAAAACGGAGGCCATTTGGTTTTTTCAAGCCTCACTTTAATATTTAGTCCTTAGAAAAATTCTTTATTTTTTCTATTTTTGTAATAATCTATTGGCTTATTCCTTTTGCATAGAACTGAATTCCTAGAGTTCATAGTAAAATGACTCTAACAAAAGATAATTAAAGAAGTGAGTGGGTGAATGATATAAAGGGCACATGCAAATGACACCTTGACTATATTGGATTTGATTTACCAGGGGAGTGGCTTGGTAATCATTTTCCATCAAAGAAGAGATTTCTTTTCTTTTGTTACACAACCTAGGGGGATAGGACCCAGGCAAGAGAGCCCCAAACTAGTGGGACCAGGAAGCCAACAAATAAGAAGGATAGACCACTCAAGTGGAAAAAGAAGCTCACAAAATGAGACAACTGGCATATCCAGGTAACAATCGGGGTTGCCGAACAACTCAGCAACCACCTCTTTTTTTTTTTGTATTTCAACTGAGTAACTGTTAGTTGTCAAAACAAAGATGACTTAATGACTATTTATAGATATTCACTTTTATTTTTTTAATTTTAACTATTTTTAGAAATTATAATTATGCATGGATATAATTTCTAAGAATCTATCATACAAACTCAGCCCAAACGTGGAGTAAAACTTGAACTAGTGTGACATTGAGGTAAATGTCTTTGTCGGGCAGTGGCTGTGAGAATGATATTTACCAAATGGCAAATGGGGCCTCCAGAGTAGGCTGATAGTTATCCTTATCCTGTTTAATTAATTTATCTGTGGGCAGTGACATAACCAGATTAATATAATCAAATCAAAACGGGGATGCAACTATGAAGACTTTCAATCATCTTTTATCCCCTTTCCCATCTCTTTTCCCCAAAAATCTCTTCCATGGGACTCCAAAATATACAATATAAGTAGACGAAGAGTTTTTATTGGGCATTGCGATTTTGCGTCCTTTCCAATCTCCTTCCCAATCTGCTAAGTTTTAGTAAAAAAAAATTTTCTAACTGAGGATTTAATCTTTTTGGACTTGACTAATCTCTTCACACCCATCGAAAAGTCTGGTAAAAGTCTTGTAGCCTCATATGATAGTACTAGTAAATTCAACATTTAATTTCTAAAGAGGAAAAAATCAGAAATCGATACTAGAGTACCTCTAACAATTCACTCAGTAGTGTGTTATTGACCGTCCATCAAAGATATATTGTGATAAGAATTGGGATGGATGGAATCCAGCCGCCCCACTGACTCTTTTGGAAGCAGACAAGGGAATAAACTTTTCTTCCTCCGTTGCCATCGACCTCAAAACGCCACATGCTATTGGAAAAGATCTAGTTGTATGGTCCTTGTGCATATTCTTGCATACACTCTGTCTCAGTGGATAATATCAATTTTTTGAATGAATCTGCTGATGCCACTTGAAATCCCATTAAATAGGCTACTTTTGTGAGGTCACTTACTATATATTCCCATTAATTATAAAAGGACTTTGTGGAGTGGGCAACTCTAGTGGACTTAAAATTACCCTACTGTACCATCTAAGGCAATTAAATGAGACTATTATTTGAGAGTAACACCACTCGGTGCATATGGCTGCCACAAGTTTTCTTTAATATGATGTACTAATGCATGAAGCCCTCTTTTATATGTAGGATTATGACCTTTACATGTAGTCAGGTTTAATGTGACAAAAACAAGCGCATATGATACGACCACCTCTATTTAGTTCTAATGGTCGAAATCGACTAGTCTGTCAGTCAGATTTTTTCCAATCTACAAATTATTTTATTCATTAAGTACGACAGAATGATTGATATCAACCATTACTACTTCCTCCTAATGGTCGATATCGACAAATCTATTGGTCAAATTTTTTCCAACATGTAAATATCTTATTTGCTAGTTGAACACAATAAAATGGTCGATATCGATCATATCACAAAATGATTAAAAAAAAAGACTGAAAAAGAACTTGAAGACCCCTCCCGTCTTAACATGCTATTGGCTCATCGTCGGTCTTATGGGGTCCTATGGAGATCTTCCCAATCGATTCCTCGAAAAAAGGAGAGAAGATTTCTGCATTATAAGTTCCAAAAATCTTTTTACCCAAAAAAAGTTTCAAGACTCTACCCGAGGGCAAGAGGGGCAATGATCTTTCTATATCTCAAGAGTCATGTTTGTTTGGATTGTGACACAATTTTACACAAATTGTAAACCCGCCCAACGTATCCCTCCTTTTTTTTTTTTTATCAAGAATAGAAAGAAGATACAATGTAAACCCGCCCAACGTATCCCTCCTTTTTTTCTTTTTTTTTTATCAAGAATAGAAAGAAGATACAATGCAACAAAGTGAAAATAAGGGATTCCTCTCAAATCATTTTATCACAAAATATATAAAAATGATATAAAGGAGAGAGTGAAATGGAAACCATTCTCTTTCCACATATAAATGACATATAATAGTTTAAAGTCACTTACTATAAATATTATCAAAATGAAAAATCTACATTCTAATGTATCTCGCATCCAAATGAAAACGCAGTTTTTATATGCACAAGATATTCTAGCTAACACTCCCACACGGTCATCCAAAGGAGTTGGTCAATTCAATGGAGCCACAAGTTCCTACCAAAACGTGCCACACAAGTACTTTTTTTTTTCTTCGAGAAACATGGCTTATACTTAGAGAGAGGGAATTCAATCTTGTATTTATGATTGCAACCGGATATAGCTATCATCTATGGTCTCCAAACCAATAAAAACTACTTCAGGACCTAATTTAGTTTAGGATTGATAATTGGGTCTGCATCCAAAAGTTAATTTTGGATAAAGAAATAAAATGGGTCCAATTCCGGAACCTAACATGATCTGTTTTCTTATCAGAATTTATGACAAGAATTTGGGATTTTTTTTACGTGATGTGACATCTTATTTTCTGATATTTGAAATGTTATATTTCTTTCAACAGAATTTCAAATTTCAACCACCTAAAAGGCCTGATATGATCTTTTGTAATTCTGAAATTTCACTCTCTGTATATTTTGTTGGAATTCCAAATCCTTCGTCGAGAGAAGATTTGGATTTCCACCTTAGGAGACAGCTTTTACTGAAGTTGAAGTTCCCTTAAATATAAATTCTTGAAATTCCAGTAAAGAAATAGGCCCTTATTTTAGCTACGGAGTTTTCTATTTTATAGTACATAAAATATTACATCATAGCATTAGATGGATTATAAGCTCTCACAATGGATTAGGGATGGCCCCCACAAGGGTCATGACGTCATAACCACAATCTAATCACAACAGTATATGGATTGTAAGCTCCCACAAGGGGCCCATGTGGGGGTGCCACCCTTAATCCATAATATGAGACCTTTCAATGCCCTTTACCCCTGTTATGATAGGCATCTTGGTGGGTCCAAATGGCCTTTGATATTAGATATTTCTTCCCCTCTTCGTTTTCTTCTTAATTTTGTCTTTACTAATTATTTATTTTGGAGACTTTACCTTATCAATTCCAAATGAATAGCTAAGAGTGTAGTGCAGTATTTTAAAAGCCAGTAAGGATTAGCCACCACTAATATATGGTCCATGCAGTGCCTCCAAACTCAATAAAGTATTTTGGTAAAGTGCAAAAAGATGCAAGGTCTTAATCACGCTGCATATGATATGTTTTGAGTTGTACTTGCTACAAGAACTAGAACAAGAATTTGCAAAAAGAAAAATTTCGGATTAGGTATTCAGTGGAACAAAACTTAAATAAGTAAATGATTCATATTCATTACCTCATAAGACTACTAGCAATGCATTGTACATTATGCGATTTATAAGGGAAAAAGACTCATGTAATTCTTATAGCTCAACCAACATATTCATCACTAGACAGTAACTTTGAAGTCTAAACGACAAGAAAATCACTATTCCATCTAGTTTTACTGTTATGAAGAATCTTACTATACTAAAAGTTATGCCCATCATGAGATTGATGGGGCTTAAAGACAATTAAAATATAAGAGTCAAATCACATGCTTTGATATGTTACCAATTTGACAGCTTACCTCTTCTTAACAACAAATTCTGCGAAACCCAACCACTTTATGTGATGGCAAGTTTGGTAACACAAGATAAATCCGAAAAAAAAAAAAAATAGAGAGGTGGTGTTTTTTTTTTTTTTCTAGATGATGAGGAATCGGTCGACCTCCCTTACAGTTGATCACTGGTAAAGCCCCATATACACTGGTAAAGCTCCGTATACACAACACCACCCACTAACAGTTTGTATTGGATAAGGCCCTAAACCTTTCGAAGCAATGACCTTTGGACTTTCTAACCATTCAAACAATTTATATATTGGTGGAGCAAGAGTGGCTTGAGTGCGAAACATCATAGTCACACACACACTGATGGTTGATTATTTTACAAGCATGCTACACTAATACACTTACCTTCACATCTATATTTGCTCTAGTCTACATTCTTTCATCCATTCACTGCTACAAGAACTCCCATCTCTCTCTCTCTCTCTCTCTCTCTCTCTCTCTCTCTCTCCACCAATCCCCCCTTATTAATTCCAATCCATCAAAACAACACCTTCCATTCCCTTCCCATTGATCATGACATCCAAGGAGTGCAAGGAGCACAGGAAGAAGAAGCTGCATCGGCGCTTCTTCAAAGCTGTTCTAGCCTTCATCATCCTCATCCTCTTCATCATCCTAGTAATATGGTTGGTGCTGCGCCCCACCAAGCCCCGTTTCGAACTCCAGGACGCCATCATCAACCAGCTGAAGACAACCTCGCCCAACACCCTCACCACCAACGCCCAGGTTAATAATGAATCCTAATCCTAAATCCTAAGATCCCTTGGATTATTTGTATTTTACTTTTTTAACACTTCTGATTCTTGTTCCATACTTGTTCGTGTATAATTAACTGTTCTATGTATCTACTCTGCTCTATATGTTTTGAAATTAGCTTTTCCAAATCTCTTGATCATTGAATTCTTTACAGGTGACCCTCTACTCGCGCAATCCCAACGAGCGTATTGGCATCTACTACGACCGCCTCCTTGTCTACGTCTCGTATCGCAACCAGCAGATCACTCTTCCTACTGAAATTCCACCTTTCTATCAGGGACACATGGATGTGAACATATGGTCTCCTTTTCTATATGGGGTGTCTGTTCCTGTATCTCCTTATGTTGCGCTCGCACTGGGGGAGGATCAGAACCTTGGAGGGCTAATGGTGAATGTGAAGATAGAGGGGAGGGTGAGATGGAAGGTAGGGACATGGGTCTCTGGCCGCTACCATCTCTATGTTAATTGTCCTGCTTACATGGTTAAAGGATCCAATGGTATCCGATTGCAGCACCCATCTGGTTGCAGTCTTGATGTATGAGTATGACCATCTCTCTCTTATCTCTTTCTCTGTTTCTTTTTCAGATTTCTGATCTGGGTTGGTTGTTTGTTTTTTTTTTTTCCTGTCTGCTAGTTATGAAGAAGAATATGGGGGAAATTGGAGGGTTTTGTATATTTCTTTGGAAAAGAATAAGGAAATATGAAAGGGGAATGTACTGGTGGCAACTGTATTATTAAATTCCTTCAATAATTGAAGATCTTATAGTTTAAACACAAGGTTTTGAGGCTTTTGGGATGGATTTTTATGAAAGTTTAGGAATTTGTAAATTGTTACTTACTTTTTTTTTATAGATAAATATATGCAGTTGGTGTACCTGTAGCATTCAATGTGGCTGTCTTGATTTTGTCTGTGTTGCTCATTTTTATTATCTGAAAACGAGTCATATGGAGCCAGCATTTTTAGGTGATATGGTGTCCAGTTTCATTTATATGAGTAGGACTTCGATATTCAAAATCATTAGCAAAAGTCTCTTCTTCTTTTTTTTATGATGGAAAATCACTTTGTGAGATTGAACTTTGCTTAAAAGTCATGATAAAAGCTAGCAATTCAATCTAAAGTTGAATATTTCATTTGAGTGTTGATTGCCAATCAAAATGGGGATTCAAGGTTTTCTTCCATGGAAAGCGAATGAAGTGGAGGCAAGCTTTTGAAAGAAGGTTGAAATGCTAGACATGTAATCAATTTACTTGCATTTCTATCAAATTTTATTTTACGGATACAATTAAGGCCATCAAGGGTCTGGATTGGGGCTTGAGTCACCTGTCTCTAACCTAAATCCAGTTACAATTGAAGCAGAGTCCAAGTTTGGGACTGAGATGGAGCCAAAGCTCAGGCCCAATCCACCATTTCAAAATGGGCCTATAAAATTCATGTAAAATCATACAAATCCTTCTCTTACAGGGTGTATGTATGTTTTGTGTTAATATTATTTGACTGGTTGGATATATCTTATAAAGGCCCGTTAATGGTTTAAACTCTGATCAGGAGTCTCTACGCAGCCCATTGAACCTGAATGCATGTCCGAGCCACCTAAACGGATGCAGATCCGGGTTGGACCCAGACCCAAACTCAGGCCCCATACAGCCTGAGATACAATGGCGTGCTTTTGTTGCCAATTGGTACTTATTTTGCCTTACCTTTGAATTCAAATTAATGCCATTAACCCTAACTAGAATAAAGTGCCTGATTTAAGGCCAAATCACAAAGCCCTAATTACTCATATACTTATATTAATATACTCTATAGTCTATAACATACATAATAAACATAATACATAACTGTGGCATCATGGTATATGAAATTCATAAAGCCAACCCGAATTAGAAATGGGTGAAAAATTGAAACCATATCAGGTCTTTTATTATTGTTTTTTCCCCTTTTTGTTAAGGTCACTGGGAAATTAGTGTCATGACAAATCAGAGAAATTTGAAGGATTAGTACTTGTTATTGACAAGGGCTATTTTGGGAATTGATGATTTTTATGGTTTGCGTGGGCTAACAAGAATCTGGCTTTCAGGTTAAAGCTCACCTACTCTTTGAATTATTCAACTGTGAAACATGTGTGCACTCTCTCTCTCCATAGGTAGGGTGTGTGAAGTTCTAGAAGATGAAGGGGGTGAGAAAAGTTGATTTTCTTTTTCTCTTATTTTTCAGTTTGTCAATGGGGAATAGGTGAGAAGGATTATGAGAACAGACACTATAAGAAATTCGACATTTAGCCGCAAAGGTTCTCCCGGCTAAAGGTCTCAAAGTTGCCGCTAAAGATCTCTCTAGATTGGTGAAGTGACATTTTAATTATTTTTAAAGAAATTCTTCCAGAAATCTTGAATAGGAGAAAAAAGAAAAAAGTAAAAAATTCTCGTCGCTAAAGGTCTCAAAGTTGCCGCTAAAGATCTCCCTAGATTGGTGAAGTGACATTTAAACTATTTTAAAAGAATTTCTTCCATGAATCTTGATTAGGAGAAAAAAAAAATAGAAACATATAGCTGGTATGGGGTGAAAATTCTTGTAAATGGGTAAAACTGCCAAAAAGTTGTTTACTACACCCAAATCCCAAAGAGTATTTTATTAGATGACTGTTTAACATTAGCATGCATTTAGACCTTGGAATATTTTGGGTTTGTTGAGAAGTCTTTGTCCCGGGCATTGGATTTGGACGTTTATGAAGTATTCTGCTATGGATGGAAGACACAATTCAATTCTACTCCAGAGAACAGCTGTCTAAGAAAATGTACTCATCTTAGCATTCTTTTTTTCAATTTTATATAGACCAGCATGCTTATAATAAATTCAATCCCTTCACACACCCATTCCCTTCGTATGTCTTTGATCCTAATTTCACACTATTCTAGACAATAGTCACCATTGAATTCATCACAATAAAATTTCATGGCATACATGGATTAAATCTTGAGGACCTAAAACAGCAGTCCAAAATCATTTAATTGACCTGATATTTCACATTCCCCCATAATCCATGGCTAAACTTTTATATTGTCGCATCTTCTTTAATTGTGATGCATCCAGGAGGGCCTCGTACTTGAATAATCTGCAATGAACTTCACCTATAGGATACAGGCCCACAGTAGATCTCATGTGGCTTATAAAGTACAAATGGGCACATGGGGTAATTCCCATTGGACTGAAACATGAACTGCTACCTCTGCCTTTCTGTTTGTAGCAGCTCAATTGAGAAATTTCATTAGAAAAGAAAAGCAGGTGCAGTTTTGGAACTAGTTAGGGATTTAGGCCTGCAATAATATCAAACCTAACACTACTAGAGGCGGTTTGCAAGCTTTGTGTTCGGGTGTTTCTTTTTTGACAAAGAAGAGTAGCAGAAAGGAACCTAACACATGAAGACGCAGAGGGAGATCACCAAATTTACCATTGTAAAAATGTCTAAATCAATCTCTATCTAATTTCTCAAGAAGAGAGACGGGATTCAATCAAGAAACTTGAGAAATAAGGATAAAAGGATATACATAGGGATACCTTACTCAGCCACTAGTCACTGCATTTACAACACTACAACATCAAATGTGAGACAGAGGTTGATGGCCCACCACGGAGAAAGGATAGGCCGAAGAGGATGTGTATAAAAGTAACAATAGATCAAAAGAAGTGCAAGATGTTACGGGAGGAATTCGCTCAAGATGGATAGGAAGGGAGAAAGAGAATGTAGGGAACCCCAATATAGTTGGGACAAAATGATGATCATATTTAGGTCTCTTCTAACTCTAAAAACACAAGCTCATATATGGACTAAGTCAACTAAGGCTAAAAGATTTTGGCCTAAGTCCGGCCATTTAGTAAAAAAGTTACTAAAGCCATATTAATACTAAACAAATAGAAAATGATATAGAGATCTTAGATTTAAACATAAAGCAATTCTAAATTCAAATTCAACTATATAAATAATAGTACAATTAAACGAAGGAAAATAAATTATAATGTGCAGTACTTACATTAAATTTGGGCTGGGCCGAATTGGGCTTTTTTCTTTTTTATCACTTAATGGAAGCCTGTCCAAAATAAATTTTAGATCCAAGCTAGACCTGAGAACTAAAACCTACGGCCCAAACCTAGACAAGGCGGGCTAGGCCTAGTTGACACGGCCCATGAGCACCCATAGTAGGATGATGCAAGTGGCTATTTGTTGGAAGTAGATGGGCCTTCCAGATAAGATTTTAAAAACTTTGATCGACTTAACACAAGGGTCTGCCATCCAAATCTACATGGAACCAATCCGAAGATCTAAAACCCTTATCTTAGTGTATTAAGATTCTAGGTCTATGTCAAGAAAAATAGATCCGAACATGCAAAACTAGATCTACAAATAACTAGTGCATATATATACCTAAGGAACTCTGTTGTGCTAAAATCGAGTCTTTGATCTTTGTCTCTGCAAATTCTCTTTGTAGACGTAATATCCTAGACTTCGTAGTCTTCTACGCTATGACCTAATATGAGAGATCTTTTCAAATAAAATGGTGGGATCTCTTTAGAGAACTTATTCCTTAAAGCACTCAAACCAAAGAACAAGAAGAGAGAAGAGAGAGAAAGGAGGAGACCACACTGGACGTCCAACAAGTGTCCTGGACGTCCAACCCTCTTGGTATTTTTATAATGCCGCTCTCTTAGTTCCTTTTCTCTTACATGTTTATCTTATGAACAACCATGTCATTTTGTATCAAATATGTGCAACAATTAACAAAAACCTATTCATCTCATGAATAGAAGCATGACAAATATATATATCAATAAAGATAATTAATCAAATTGTTCATGTCATCCACTGAATTGAGGACATACAATCTAACGCTATTGGCGTACAAATGAATGGTGAAGACCTGAGAGAAGCCACCATTTTAGAAATCTTTACTAGAATTTCAAGAATTCATGTCTGGGGGAATCTCAAATTCTCCAAAAGTTGTCCATAAGTGGAATTCCAAATCCCTCCTCTTGATGGAGCATTTGAAGATCTAGCAAAATGCATAGAGAGTGGGATTTCTAAAAGGTCATTTGAGACCTTTTAGGTGGTTGGAATTTGAATTCTGGCAAAAGATATATAACTTTTCTAATGCTAGAGGACAGAATGTCACGTCATGTCCAAAAAAACCCCAACATTCTGAATTCTTATCATAAATTGTAGTAAAGAAATAGGTCCTAAGATTTCTTATGAGCTTTCAATCTTCTCTAAGGACCGGATGAAGTGAAGAATATCTCAAGATCCTCTATGTTTATGGAATTCAGTGATGCTCTTCAGTGGGCCGTCTTTGTAAAGTTTGAGCCATAGTTATATTCATCTTGTATAATAACTCAAGAGGAATGTCAGTTCGAAACGAGTTCAACCCTCCTCCATTGATGTAAAATAGCATCTAAGCAAGTCAAAGAATTGCCTTTGGGTAGATAGCGCGCTAAGAGATATTCAACGAAGACCCTATGTATCTAAAACATTTAGGTGATAACTAGTTTGCATGGTTCTCATGCGAACTAGTGGTGGGGGCACCTATCACCTAATTCAAACTATACAAGAAACAATGACCCCCTAATAGTCATCAATCCCGTGGTTTGGCACCCATGCGAATGAACTAAACCATTGGATGGATGGCTTTTGTTTTTTATTTTATTTTTTTAATATGAAGCCATTAAACTTGAGGACCACAAATGAAGGGGTTCAGGGCATGGAGTTGGGGTCAAACTTGATACTTGGGATGGTCTCGCATGGATCTTTCCATTCTCCAATCCCTAGATGGGACCCATAATGGGCCCCAAAAGAAAGTTCGCACAGTGAGTTTGCGCGGAAAGTTCACACCAGGATACATCTGCTCTTATGTGTGTACCCGAGGAGTTTTTTTACAAAAATGCCCCTCCTAGTGGGGTCCACTATTGTGTATTACAACCATAAAATGCCACTGGACGGAATAATCTAAATGAGATCTACATATGTGAAAAATCTCAACCCAATTAGATTGTCCTAACCCCTTGATCCATGGCCCCAAAGTTTAATTATTTTAGAGGCATCATTTTTTTATAATTTCAATTCAATGGTGAGTAAAAGTGGTATGAGCGTCAAATTTAGGCTTTATACCAATCCATGGGGGTAGTATGTATGAAATAATTTTATTGGCTTAAATTGGGGTCCATGCCCTAAAAACACAAGGGAGCAAAATAGGGAGTTTTTAATATATATATATAGATAGAGAGAGAAAGAGGGGAAAATTCTACGAAATTAGGGCGGCACAAAAAATTTAGTATCACCGCAAAACCGGATCGAACCGGGCGATTCGGATCGGTTTTATATAGATCGGTTCGGTCAACGGTTTGAAAATCATAGAAACCGCCTTACATCGGTCGGTTATCAGTTTGAACCCACAGTTAACCGCCTAAACCGAACCGACTGTAACACCCCGACCCGCCTTAATCTCGTTTTAGAGTTAATTAATTTAGATTAATTGCTTAATGGATGTTTTGATTGTGATTGGACTTGATTAGGTAGAATTAGTGGGGTTTGACCATTACTAGGTAGATTATGACTTTTAGAGTGTTTTGGGTTTTTGTGTGTACTTAGAGATTTTTGGGTTTTTAATGCATTGCATAGAGCATTTCAAGGGCCTTAACTTTCATGTCTTGACCCATTTAATTCGGATTCATTGGGCCCATTCCCAGCCCATTCATTTAACTCAGGCCCTTATTAGAGATTTCAGTCCATTTTGTGGACTTGCATGCAACTGCATGGTAAAGTTGGGATAAAACCCATTTTTAGCTATTCCTTTCTTTTTCTTTCTTCATCTCCAGCTGAACCTTCTCTTCTCAATCTCTTTACTACCTCATCTCCTCTCAGCCTTCCATCTCTAGCATCCTCTTGGGTTAACTATTGCATGTGAGTCTTGGTGGAGACATCTTCATCTTCCTATTCATCTTCTCCAAGCTTCCATTCTCTGTAAAGTGTTTCATTTCCTCCATTGGTAAGTCTCATCTTCCATTTCCTTTCTCTTTCTTCAGATTAATGTAAGAATGTCCTAAAATCGTGCATGCATCATCTTCTTCCTCATTCATTTCATTCATTTTCGTTTTCACCATTTTTAGGGCATTTGAGCTTGCATTTTTGGGGATTTTTTTATTAGAAAGGATTTGGAGTGTGAGATAGCTTCCAAGCACCTAAGGCAAGTTAAACTTACATGTTTATATGCATGCTTCTTTGTTTGATTCATGAATATATGCAATCTTGCTTAGATACCCATCTCTTGCTCAAAAATGGATTTTTGTGGATGATTTTTCTTGTTAATGAATATGGGATTGATTGAATGAATTTTTGTGAGCATTTGGAAGCTCAATGTTACCATTTTAATGTGGTTTGAAACCTGATAGAATGCCTTGAATGGCCTGAGAAAAACAAAGAAGTTTCAGATTTTCGGACCCAGGATTTGGCAGTTCGCTCGAGCGAGCGTGAGTGAACGCTCGAGCGAAGGGCTCTCTGGGAGAGTTCGCTCGGGCAAACTTTTGGTTAGGTCGAGCAAACAGCTCTCTGTCTGGGGTCCGTTTGAGCGAACATCTGAACGCTCGAGCGAACCTGATACCTGCAGTATGCAGATTTTCCAACTACCATAACTTTTTAACTGTATGTCCGTTTTTGGAGATCTACATACTGTTGGAAAGCTCATGATGTGTAGAACCCAACAAAAAGTGATTTTATTTGATTTGAACCTTAGAAAAGAATAAATGTTGGATTTTACATAATTGTGACAAATGGACGTTTTCAGGAGCCGGACATTGAACCGTAGCTTGTTCTAGTTGATTGGCCTGATAGATGGACCTGTAGGATGTGCACCCTGAACTTTTATCATGACCGATGGTTTATTGAATTGTGAATATGGATTGAGCAACCGTACCCACAAAAGGGGCCTTGTGTTCTTCGGATTGTAACCGAACCAAGTGTGTTCTATTAAGGGATTCGACATCCAAATTATGTAACGCCAAGGGGTCCTTGTAGCCCGATAATGTCGAACTCTTAATACTACCCCGAGTTGGACGGTGAAGACCACATGTGTTCCCAAGACCGTAGGCCTGGCTTGAGTTCTGTCTTGATTCCGAATATGATATCTCTGTACATGCATTGCATTCCGTTTCCAGTATTCTAGTATGACTTGATCATGCTTCTGTTCAGTTATGTATTTTCTGTTACACATCTGTTATGATATATTTATTTCTGTCTTTGTTCAGCATATTTCAGTAAGTCCCGATTTGTTATCTATATGACATGTCCTGTATCTGTCCTGTATCTGATTTACACTGTTCTACACCTGATCTATTGTTTGCACATTGCATTCTATGAGTCGGCACCACTTAGCTTCGACCCTATCTAAGTCGGACCCGGCTAAGTGTGGGTTTAGTAAACTTCTGGCCCTCTGTAGATGGGAAAATTATTCTGAGGGTTTACCGGCACCCTAGGTCTACGATGGAGAATTCTGGGTACCTCTGTCTCCTAGTAGCACCACCCTGTTCTGTCCTGTTCTGCTCTCATTTTATTTTCATGTTATATGATTAACTTGAGAGAACATAGCTTATGTGGATGTGCCAACTAGTACTGTTGATATGTTTATCTGTTATCTATGACTCGTATGTCTCATACTAATTCATGCACTGATATGCCTAGTGATCATTCCTTGATTTCTTATGATTTATTCCTGTCTGACTATTCATTTGTTACATGTTATATGGACTGTATATGTTTGTCTTGCTTAGCTTAGTCTAATGGTGCTACACTTGGCGTTACAGGTGAATACATCGACGCCATTGCCCCGGAGATCCTTGAGGAAGAGGAACCTCTCCATAACGTAGCAGAATGGACTCCTGATGATGTCTTCTAGACATCCACTCGATGAGAAATGGACGTTTAAATGACCCATTGACCGTGGCTAGGATTGCCACATCTTTTGTAGTAGCTTATAAATTTGTTTAGCTTTTGGGATTGTAAACTTAACTAACTTACTTCTTCTCTTTCTATCTCTTGAACTTGAACCTTTAAATTTATGCTCATGGACTCTTATGCTCTATACTTTGATACATGATAAATTATGGATGGATATCTATTTGACAAAATTTATACAGGCATATCGAAAAATACAAACCTCACACGTGATATCCTGTGGGTAAATTCCATACGTGGGGACCTAGAGTCAATGAGTTTTACTCGAATTTCCACGCGGGCGTGTGTCGCGCCTCGGGATGTGTGAAATCTCGAGCTCGGGGTGTGACATCCGACCGTATGTATTAACTTGAGTATTAAGTTTTAACTATTTTAGCCTTAGGGGAAGCACTTATATGTTCTACTTGCATGTAACATGTTTGATGAAAGTTCTACAAGAAGTGTGCATTATTGAGATTTTAGTAGTGCTGCCTAGGGGTTTGGTCTGACCTAAGAGAAAGTGAACTATGAAGAGGCCCATCTCAATTTGTTCAAAATTGTGGTTATATTCCACTTGAACCCATCTTATTGGCAAAAAAAAAGAGAGTTCATTTTGTGTTTATTTCATTGGTCTAGATCAAGCAATGTAGTCTAGTCCAGGTTTTATGTAGAGAAATAGGTACGTGCCTGATCATTTTGTTGGTGTATTTTATCAGAATATCTGAACTGCTTCAGCTCATTGGCCTGAAAAGTTGGCCGAGCCTGTCCTGGTCCATTCAATCACCTGACCGGATGATGGATGGAAATAGTTCACCCATCGTTTGATGTATGCTTCCTTGGTTGAAACGAATTATAAAATATATTTTAGTGTTCATTACAACTTCTCCTTATTCCATTTGATAGACCAATTTTGAACTGCAATTTCTTTGTGAAAAAAATAAAAATAAAATAAAACTAGAAAAATGAACCGAACAGTTTGAATACATGGGTGGTTCGATTCGGTGGTTTCTCCTCTAAATCAATCCGAACCACCCATGTGCACTTATATGGAATGTTTTGGCTTTGAAAAGGGGCGATTTTCTCCAATAATATATATATAGAGAGAGAGGGACCGTTTCTTTACTAGAATTCATAGAATTCATGTCCTCGTCTGGGAATTTCAAATGCTGGCATTTGAAATACTGCTGAATTCTGGAATCCCGAATTCCCTGTTTCATTCAAAGGCCTTAATTCATGTCTGAGAATTCTAAATTCAAGTGTAAATTGCCCACTAATATATATATATATATCCCCACATAATTACAGAATTTAAGCATCTCAAATAAATAATTACAGAATCAATTAATTAAGGACCTACTCATTCCCTGAATTCTGCAAAATAATGAGGGCCACACTTTCTCATAGACTCGTAGACCACCAAACTCCTCTCACCTTTCTTTTATTTATTCCAATACACATGTCATTATCATTCTCTCTCTCTTATCCCCACATGTCATCTCCATCCTTTCTTCTTCTCATCACATAACCAACAGAACGACCACAACAGAAAACGAGTTTCTCGCCTGGGTATGGAGAATGCAGAATCGTGGGTCCCACTTATCAAGGTCCACGATCAGGCTCCTCCATCAAAATCGCCCAATCTTGTACGGCCAAAGGATCGGACCTGATCCATGATCAAATCTCCCAATGGGTCCCACAACCTGATGTTTAAAATAAAAACCCATTTGTCATTGATGCCACAACCCGATCTGCCATCAGTGGTCTACTTCTGTCATGAAGTTCGGCGCCAACGGATAACATCTCTAAGGCCCTGTTTCTTTAGTGGAATTTCTGCCTGGAATTCACTATGTCCAGGAATTCCTGGACATGACGTGACAGGCTGTCCCCTGTAATTTATGAACTCCATGTTTCTTTTCTAGCATTTCTGGATTCCAACCACCTTTTGACCTTTAGGAATCCAGGAATTCCACTCCCTATGTATTTTTTTTGGAATTCCTGGATGCTCAAGCCCAAAGGGGCATATAGAAATTCCTCTTTGTCTGAGAATTCAGGAATTCCCCAGATATGAATTCCTGAAATTCCACCAAAGAAACGGGCCCTAAGATTGCCCCGCCATGTCCGGCCCAATGACCGGACCAGATCTGTGATTAGATCATGCAGTGGGTCCCACAACAGCATGTCACCCACCCACTCTCCATGCACACACGATCCCGAAATATATGGTCGTCCGTCAAGCTCCTCCCCTTTCAAGCAACGAATTCCAAATCCTCCAAGCCATTCTGGAATTCCAAATCCTGCCTTTTTAGGGATTTTAAATTCATGGAATTTCAAAAGCCAGCAAATTCTTGTAAAGAAACACAAAATTCCTGATAGGAATTCTGAATTCCAAAGACACCATGAATTCCTGTTAGGAATTCATCTAAAGAAACGGGGGGGGGGGGGGGGGGGGGGGGGGGGGGGGGGGGATTCTACAGAATGTCTTGGCTTTGGAAAGGGGCGATTGTCCAATAGTCAAAAGAAGTGAGACATGTCATTAGCATTGTCTCAAAACTTTAATGCCTCATCCATTCCACCCACTTTTTATTTACACATTTTTTATAATGTAGGGGAGAGAGAGAGAATGGGATGAATATTTATTTACTCATTCTTTGAGAATGTGTATGAGAGAGAGATAATAGGACAAATTAAAATTAGGTGTGTCAGAGAGAATATGATGAATATTTTACTCATAAGTTTTTAGTGTTATTTACTCATATTTTCTTTTTTCATTGAAAAAATCAATTAAGAGGGTGCATTAGCTGGCATGAGATTTTATACAGTTGGGAAATCTTAATTGGATGATATAATAATAACTTATTGTTTCAACGAAATAGGGGATCCAAACTCAAGTATGTTAGGATATCAAACTATAAAACAAGAAATTGAATTTGAAAAACCAAAAATAGGTTTTTGCCTTTACCATGCATATGATTCAACTATCATCGGATTCAAACACAAAATAAGAAGGGCCCATTGGAAGGGGAAAAAATATGAATATATTGACCTACTGTGGGAGTTGTATTAAATTATTTATTTAAAAAGGATAAAAAGTAGGAAGTGTTCATTGGCTTTTAAGGAAGAAATAGCATTAAATTCTTTATTCTCTATTCCTAAAACTTAGTGCAAGAGAACACAACATTGTTACAACTGCCTTTGATTGAATGTGTAAGAGACATCCAATGGAAACAATCTTATTATTATTATTATTGCTAAGTTTGACCAATAGTCATGAGTAAAACTTTAGACTTGAATACCCAAAAGTTGATCATTGGGCATGTGCATGTGCATGATACTAAGTGCCACTCAACCATGAGTGAGTTGTCCAATGAAAGCGATATTTTATAAATAGGTAAGCTTTGAGTTGGCTATCCATCTTTTTGATAAATAGCTATATGAAATGGTGGGTTGGTATTCTAAGATAATTCTAGCTAGCAGTGCTAACTTATAAAAATGAAGCCCAGCTAGGTGATGGTGCATTGGCATAAGAGACGAGTTTGCCCCTAGAGGTCTTGTGTTTGCTTTCACCTTTTCGGGAGAAAATACTCCTAGGGGTGAAAACTGGGGCCAGCCCAGTACGGCCCAAGGCACGACTTAGGTCATCAAATGGGTTGGGTTGTGCCGGCCCACATACTACTTTTATTTTTAAAATTTTTTTTATATATAAATTGAAATAGACTTCATGAATTTTTAAGGGTTCTTAACTTGAAATAAGATTGAAACTAATAAAATAAATGTACAAACATTTACAAATGGAAGATTTTTATTTATATAAAGAATCAAATTTTATATATATAAATGTTGTGCTGGGCTGTGCAGTGCCTTGCCATGGCCTAGGGCTCCCTGGCCCAGCACAGGCCATCCTTTGGGTCGTGCCGTGCCCTTGTCCAAGCACATTTTTTTTTCTTTCTTTTTTTTCCCAAGAGGCACGGCCAGTTTGCACCCCTAAATACTCCCGTCGGATAAGTACTTCGGGAATCCTTTGTTAGCATAAAGATAAGAACAGCTTATAAAATCCAAACCCCCCCAAATTTACTTAATCTTAACTTGATCCACCATTAAGAAAAAACTAAAATCACCCATGTACACTTGCAATTGTCAAGAATCTATGACACATTGCCAACGTGTCAAGACTAAAATCAGGGTCCAGCCCCAGTCAGGGTGTCACTGTATTGGATTTGGACCATTGAGATAAATAAAAAAACCATTACTACTTTGTCCATATCTTCTTCGTCTTCCATGGATTACAATGACTGCAAAGACTTTTCAGGTGTAAAAACGCCTTGCAGTAACCATTGTTGGGTGATCATCATCCATGGCTCCTCACACTCCAAGACTGGTGGTGCCTGTAGACCTGAAGAAGAAGCCATGGGAACAGAAGCTCACCCTCCACAATCGCTGGCACCCAAACATACCACCTGTTGCAGAGGTCAGAGAAGGAGAACTCTTCCGAGTGGAAATGGTAGACTGGACAGGGGGTTCTGTTGGAGACAATGAATCTGCGGCCGACGTCAAGTCCTTGGATTTATCCACTGTAAGTATGTTTCACTTTAATGTGTAGTTTTATCACAAGTGTAACAATTACATATGTAAACTGCTGGAAACAAATGACCAAATAGTGATTAAATATGTGGGGGATGATATGGGGAACATGGGGTGGCTGATGGAACTAGACCCAACGGTCTAAATTCAATGGTCCCACTCACCTATTAGCCCCATGAATTGGCACCAGTCTAGGTGGGCCCCATGAAGCCCACCCCATTGAATCCATACATTTATTGGATATAATTGCTTATTGTTCACATGTAACATCAGAGTTTTGGGTCTTGATGTTAATCTGGAATTGAGTGATGTGATGTTGAGAATTTTTGCAATATAGGATTTCTACCATATGACTGCCAGGGAACATTAATTGAATTTGGGATGCATGACATGAGATTGGATGCTCAATTTCCAAATTGATAGTTTTCCCTCCATATGGCTCCTAAATTCTAATGCGGATATTTTACAAAGATGTACAACCCCCATGCACTACAACTTTAGCTAAATACTGATTAGAATGCTTCAATTTGATGATAGAAGACTTTCAAATGAGCATCTAAAACCACAGTATCCGTTTTTTACTCTTTCTAAGGTGCATTATCTCAGCGGACCCATTACAGTTTCTGATGTGGATGGAGTTCCAGCTAAGCCAGGTGATCTTCTTGTAGTTGAAATCTGCAACTTGGGTCCTCTTCCTGGAGATGAATGGGGTTATACGGCAACATTTGATAGAGAAAATGGTGGTGGATTTCTTACTGATCACTTCCCTCATGCAACCAAAGCTATTTGGTATTTTGAAGGAATATATGCCTACTCCCCTCACATACCAGGTAAATTCTTATCATATTTTTACCACTCGTGTGTTTGGATGTATTCCAAAGTGCAAGAGGCATATAAAACTTCTAAAATTTAGGCATAAGGAATGATTATATCTTCTGTTTTACTTTTGGATACCAAGGACCCCACATTGATGGAAAGGGATCTTGCATTCTGCCGTAGTCACTCTGTGTTCTGTGTTCTGTGTTCTGCCTTTCCAATTTATAATTTGAGACCTAACTTGATCCAGAAACTCGATAGGGGTAGATTCATTTGATTTGCTTTTTAATTTTTCTGAATTGAAGTTTGCGTTTGACGAGTTGGATGAACTAAATCATATGAATCCATGCTATAAATCCAGCACTGGGGCCCAATACTTGTCCTTTCATTTATTAACTCTAAAACCCAATTTCACTCTAATTAGAGTTGGGCTTTCCATTAGATTGATCACATGTACAACACATGATTAGTATAAAAATCTTAGTAAATCACATGTTTTACAGGTGAACAATCTTAAGGGGGACCAAGTCTGATTGGATTTTTTTTTTTGGTAGAAAGTCTGATTGGAGTTAATTATAAGCATTGCTTTTGAGAAGCTTGTATTTCTTCGGTGGATCTCACTGATGGATTTATAGGACTTAGTTTAGAGAATTCTAAGAGAAACATATGCAAACCGAACTGCAAATTGTTCAAAACTTGTTCACAATTTAAATTGTTCATGGTTTGAGGGTTTCACTAGCTAACTTTGGTAATTATGAGTCAGAGTGACTTCTGGTATTGTGAAAGCGACAATTGAAATCTCTGATATTGATCAAGGCAAAAGAAGTGGGAGAAAACTATCATACCTAATGTGGTTTTGAATTTTGCACCATCCAAGACTCACAGTGGGACAAAGCCATTCAGTATGCAAAATGCTCAAGCTGAAAATGTTTGTAGTGCATACCATTACATACATTACTATGAGATCAGCTTCAACTTGCAACTGCAAAATGGTTTAATACTATCATGGCAACCCAAAAGAATAGATATCTAAAACAAGATTCCAATATCACTGAGCTCTAACATGTTAAATATAGCTTACCAACTAATATTTGTTCTACAGGTGTGCGCTTTCCAGGTTTAACTCACCCTGGAATAATTGGAACTGCACCATCAATGGAGCTTCTGAGAGTATGGAATGAAAGAGAAAAAGAACTAGAAGAAAATGGCCTTGGATCTTTGAAGTTATGCGAAGTTTTGCATACGCGCCCACTGGCGAACCTACCAACAAGCAAGGGTTGCCTTCTTGGGAAGGTATAAAACGATACTAAAATCTGAAGTATGCATTCGAACTAACGTTCTCTTTCACGTGAAAACTTCAAATCTTGCTCATTCATATTGCTATTATTGTCATGTATACCTTTTGGTTTCCTATCCATTTCAATTAGAACAAACCGCATTTATTGGAAATATTCCTTAATGAATTCCCTAGGAACCTCACTAGTAAGTGGAATATACAAAATTGTAATAATTCAAATATTGCAAAGCCCCGTTGTTTATTACCGTTCAGAATTGGACCATAGCGGAATTTCTGTCTACAGTAATGCTTGCGGGGTGGGGGGGATCAGAATTATAGAAAATCAAGGACATGGGCCTGTGTGAGTGCGAAGCGAAAAATATCTATCCTAGTTCCATCATCGGCTATGGGTTTGAGGGTCATTGTGTAGCTTCTTCTTTTTCTTCAAATTTGTGCGTGAACTTCATATGAATAGTAATGGTCAAACTAAGCTAAACCTTCTCGGCTTCTCTATAACAATACCATGGTCAGAATATTTAAATAAAAATCAAATGTAAGGGGCACTACTTTCCAATGAAGGCTCAAGCCTCTACTGCTCAAAACATAAAAAAAGCATCAAGCCTCAAAAAGTGTAATACCTAAGTCCATAACTCCGTGCCTATTGGCTTGAGATGATTCAGTGACTCAGATAGTATTACCTCCCCTTTCCTCGAAAACTGCTAGAAAAATTGCCAATATACCAGAAATAAAGATTGCACAACAAGGACTAAGTGAGGAATCTGACAGTGCTCCTCACTGTATTTTCCATACATCATCCGAAAATGAAGGAGGGTTTAATATAAAGGTTCCTTAATAGTTGGATGGCTGGGATCTCTGGGGATGGTTCTCCATTTCCCTGCTAAGTGCATTGGTACTTTGAGGTGATTACTGTTAATGTCATCCCGAAGGGCCAGGTTGTATCTCGGATCTTATGGTCACTGTGGTTACTGGTGAGCCCACAGGAATCACAACAAACAACAAAGAAAAACTTCAAGACTACTATAATTTACTAAGGAGTAAAAAGTAACTGATTACAGATGCCATAAAGCTTTCAACGTTTGGATCCTTCAACTTGGCCCGAGTGTGTTGTTACTACAATTGATTGTTGTATTTTTCAGTACAAGTAGAAGGATGACCTTCTCTAAAGGCAAGGGCAAGCTTAACCATATAATTGAAGATAAAAAAACTGTAATGAGAGAATGAGCAGGAATAGGAAAATATTGGTAGGCAGGGTAAACAATGAAAGAAAAATTACAGATACACTCCCATATTTTTTGACATTAGAAGTATGCATTTGAGTCTTCATATAACATATTTTTTATTGACATCCAAATTAACCTCTTGACCGGCGGTCAAAGGAATTCCAACAGTCTTCTAAACACAACAACCCATGAGGTGTGTGAATCACAGATACACCCATAAGGCCGTAAGGCCATTATTTAAAATTTATATTGACTTGTTAGTGACTTAACCATATTAGTTACGACAGATTTATGTAACAAACATTGGGGGAATTTTTCCATTTTTCCAACCTCGAGTCTGTAGTTTCACCAGCGTTCAAGGTGTGTATTTATGTGTTTAGGGGTGTATTTGTTACTGTGAAAAACTCTGTGATGTATTGTTAGTTGTTAATGTTAAATGCAACAGGATTCTTAAATTTTGAACAGTTGATCACATCATCATTTGAATTTTGTAGATCCCAGAGGGCACGCCAGAATGGGAGAAAATTGCAAATGAAGCTGCAAGAACAATCCCAGGAAGGGAAAATGGTGGGAACTGTGACATTAAGAATCTTAGCAGAGGTTCAAAAATATATCTTCCAGTATTTGTAGATGGAGCGAATTTCAGTACAGGCGACATGCATTTCTCTCAAGGTGATGGTGAGGTTTCATTTTGTGGAGCTATAGAGATGAGTGGATACCTGGACCTCAAGTACTCTCCCTCTCCCTCCTCTCTCCCTCCTCTCTCCCTCTCTCTCCCTCTATATATATATATATATATATATCTCAATTCAATACCATGCTGTAGCCATCTTCTAATATCTTTTTTTAAGGATTATAGTAACACATTAGGTGAAGAACAAAACCAATTTCTGAGTTCACCTTTACTAAGAATTTTACTTCCCTTACAGTTGACTTTCATCCCCAATAACTTTCCTTGGTTGCACTTGAATAATATACATCAAGTTTACTCATATCAAGCTCTTCAATATTTTTTTATCAAGATTTTAAACATGGGCTTTCATTTTGATACATAGAAACAGTAACTCTAGTTGTAATTGATTTTGAGTATGTTTGATGTTCTACAAATTATAATTGGTTATGAATCTTGAAGGATATAGTATGGTTAACCATGTCATCAAGTGTTAGGGATTAGGATAATAGTAATTAGATTATGTGTTTTTTCCTTTTTCCCTTTTTTTTGTTGTTGGTGCTTGAATCCTTTTTGAGGCTCAGGATAGATTGGAATGGAGAAACAAAATTCATGTAGCCAGCCTCAACATGGTTGGGACAAGGCTTTCATGATGATGAATCCATTTTGAGCGCCCTGCCTCTTTTTTTGTACCGTTATGTATGGATGTATTATCTCAATGTCAAGATCATTCCAGTTTCATAGTTCTCTGCTCCATTACAGGAATCAAATGGTAATAATGATTTGGGGAGGAAAATATAGAATAACAGGATCTCACCTGATGTGGAAAATATAGAATAATATTGTCCTACACGCAGTGGAATGCACATTTTTTTGTAAGAGGTAACAGAAATATATTAAAAAGAAAATATTAATGCAAAAATACAACTCGTAGCCGATGCATATGGGCTCCAGTATAGGAGAAATATACCAAGCCCAACTCAAACCAAGCTACGCAATAAACAGTGGAATGCACTTATGGTCCCAAAAAACCCAAACCACCTATTATTTGTGTATTTCTATCTGTATATAGATGTATGTCGTATGTGACTTGCTTAGCCAACATAGCAGCAAAGTTGAAGGATGACTTTGCTTGAAAGCGATTTTTGCCTTTTTAGAGTTCGAGTAAGCTGCTGTCCCAATAAAAGATACTAAACGATGGCGTTCTTGTGTGTTGTCTATTCTTATGGTTCGGAAGGAATTCCACCCTTCTCTTGCATTCCTCTTTAGAATGGAAGGTGTGAAGCTGCCCTTAGAATGTTGAACATCTCCATTCCAAACCATAGACAGAGCACAGAGAACGGGCTGTTTCACTGAATTATTTAATTATAATCTTTTAGGGACCCATTAGGCGAGAAACTGAGTGCAAGAAAGTAGAAGTTTGAGGTTACAACTTTTGTATCCGAAATTCTCTCACATCAACAACTGCTTGTTGGTATTTCTATCCATATATAGCCTAAAATTAGCAATCACCTCTTATTTCCATTACTTGGGTATATTGTGTCATTGGGAGAGATGGAAAGAAAACACAAAAGGTATGCTGAATGCTGTGCCCATGAGGGTCGACTGTTCTCATATTATATAGGGGCTAAATGCCCTGATTACATGCAATTATCAGTATCTCAGCTTATCTAGATCCTAACATTCTGCTTTACAAACTATGTACAGTTTTCTTTGACTAAATAAGATATAATGACTGGGCCCAAAATGGGCCTGGGCTTGGATTGACACCCCTCCTCAAATTGATGTTGGGGAGTCATAAAGCAGCAATTTGGAAACAAGAAATTGATGTCGAGGCCGAGGAAGTCCTATTTGTGAAGATATCTGCAAACTGAAACTCTGTAAGGACATGAGGTAGACTAATGACATCCCGCTTATATTCGTCCTGAATAAAGTGGCAGTCAACTTCGATATGTTTGGTATGTTCATGGAAGACGGGATTTTCAGTGATTAGGATAGCCCCAGTATTGTCGGCATGCAATGAAGTAAGAGAGGTTTGAGTGAACCCAAGTTCCGAAAGAAGGCCCCGTAGCCATAAGATCTCAGAACAAGCAGAAGACATTGCCCTATATTTAGCTTCCATGGAAGATCTGTACACACGTTCTTGTTTCTTGCATTTCCAAGAAATGAGCAAATTTCCAAGGTACATGCACCAACTAGTAGTAGAACGACGTGTGTCTTGACAGTCTGCCCAGTCAGCATCCGCATAAGCGGTCAGAAGAAGAGGATTATCCTTTGGATAATATAAACCACGAGAGACAGTTCTTAGCAGATAGCGGATAATGCGCTTCACAGCTGTCAAATGAAGGTGTTGAGGAGCGGTCATGAACTGGCTTACAAGATTAACAGCATAGGATATGTCAGGTCTAGTGATGGTGAGATAGACAAGACTTCCCACCAGGCGCCGGTAGGTATGAGGATCAGGAAGAAGATCGCCATCATCTTTACTCAGCTTGAGATTTACCTCTACAGGTGTATCAACAGGCAGAGAATCATGGAGGTCAGCCAACTCGATAAGGTCTGATGTGTATTTGTGTTGATTAACAAATAGACCTTTAGGAGATTGATGCACCTCTAAGCCCAAAAATAATGCAAAGGGCCCAAATCCTTCATATGGAAGTAATGCCAGAGGGAATCTTGGAGAGATTTGATCATACCGCCATCCGTGCCAATGATAATAATATCGTCAACATATACCAGAAGCACTGTAAGCCCAGTAGATGTGTGGCATAGAAAGAGAGATGGATCATAAGGGCTCTGAGTAAAGCCACTTTCGCATAAGCGACCTCTAAAGGTTTCAAACCATGCTCGAGGAGCTTGCTTTAGACCATAAAGCGATTTGCGCAGTCGACAGACAAACCGTTGGAGGGAGAGGAGACGCCTTGTGGTATACGCATATAGACTTCTTCTTGCAGATCCCCATGGAGAAATGCATTTTTGACATCCATTTGGTATAACGGCCAAGATTTAGATGCAGCAATGGCGAGAAGTAACCGAACATGTCATTTTTGCCGCAGGTGCAAACGTTTCCTCATAGTCAATGCCATACTCTTGTCTGTTTCCGAGTGCCACAAGTCGAGCTTTGTGTTTATCCAAGGACCCATTAGATTTAAGTTTGATCGAGTAGATCCATTTGCAACCAATGGGTTTAACTGCTGAAGGACACTCCATAATATCCCAGGTGTGATTCTGATCCAATGCATCCAATTCCTCCTTCATGGCCTGGTTCCAGCAATCTTGTTGTACAGCCTGCAAATACAAACTCGGGATAGAGACAGAAGATAGGGCGGTCATCAAAGAAGTATAGGTAAATCCATACTGCTCAGGCGATCTAGAATTTTTGGTGGAGTGAAGCAAGGCATGAGTAGGCGTTGAACCATTTGCCGGTGGAGGATCGGTAGGGGGGCCTTCTGCAGTGGTTGGTTTTTCCCGTCGGTGATATACAAAAGTAGGATTAAACTGAGTAACAGTTGTTTGGTCTGAAAAACCGGGTAAGAGAGCTGGTGAAGATGGATGAGGATAATCCATGTGAGTTTGGAAGAAATATTGATTTTCAAAGAAAATAACATTTCGAGAAACCCTGAAACGATGACCAATGGGATCATAACAAACAAAACCTTTTTTATTAGTGGCATAACCCAAAAAGGCACACCTGCAAGATTGTGCTGTTAGTTTCGTTCTTTCTGTGGGAGGTAGATGAACGAAGCAAACATAGCCAAAGGTATGTAGGTGATCAAACACAGGATGATGACCAAATAATTTAAAATGTGGCGTGAAATGAGCAATGGTAGGTGATGGAAGGCGGTTTATGAGATAGACAGCCGGTTTGAGAGCTTCAGTCCAAAAACGAGGGGGAACGGATGATTCAGCTAAAAGAGTTCTAGTTACAGCAATAAGATGTCTGTTTTTCCGTTCCGCAGCTCCATTTTGTTGTGGAGTATACGGACAGGTACATTGAAAAATGATTCCTTTATTGTTTAAAAATGATTAAAAATTCTTGGAAACATACTCCCCCCTGAGTCCGAGCACAAAGTTTTAATGCATTTGGAGAATTGATTTTCAACATAGTTAACAAAAAATTTAAATGCATTAAGAACATCAGACTTCGAATGTAATAAATAAATCTGCTGTAGTTACCAATGAATGTTATAAAGTACTTGAAATGACTATGGGCAAGGGTCGGAGCAATGCCCCAAACATCACTGTGAATCAAGTCAAAACATGCAGTGCTCCGTGTTGTAGAGTGTGGAAAAGGTAAAGTTTTACTCTTTCCTAATTTACAAGCATCACATTTAAACGAAACAGGGTCAATAGGTTTATTTAGTAATCCAGATTGAAATAAAGTACACAATGTAGAGGCATTCGGATGACCAAGTCTATTATGCCACAACTAAGAACTATTCTGAATAAAAAAATAAAATAATTAATGTAAAGTTTTATTCTGAACAACTGAAGATATTGGTAAGTAAAGAAGTCTACCACGTTTAGGCCCCCTCGCGATCACTTCCCCCGACTCCTGGTCCTGCACAACACATCCAGAAGAAGAAAATGAGACATTGTAATTATTTTCAACAAGTTGACCCACATAAACCAAATTAGTAGCAAGATGAGGAGAAACTACAACATTGGTTAATGGTAAGGGGCCAGGGGTATCACCAACAGAGGTGATGGGAAGATGATCACCGTTGGCAGTTTGAACAGTGAGATGACCAGTGTAAGGAACGCCATTTTGTAATTTTATGGGTGAAGATGCCATATGGTTGCAAGGATATAAAAAGCGGCCGCTACGCGATAAATCGGGAGTAGCAGCACTGCCCACTACGCTATTTGGAGATTATCGCTGTTCACAACTGTGGCGGCCCGTAGCGGCCGCCACGGCATGACACTGATAAATATATGTATCGGCCGCTACATAAGTTAGGAGGGATATAATGAACAGTAAAATCCCAATTTTGAGAAAAAAAAACCTAATCCCTTGTTGTTTGCTTTCAGGTGAAAAAAAATAAAAATAAAAAGAAGAAGACAGAGGAGGAGGGGAGTACCTGTGTGCTGCCTTGGTCATCATTGCCAAGCTCGTCGCTGTGTGTTGACTTCTTTGTTGAACTCGTCGATGTGTTGCGCCTTTTCGTCTACCTGTGCACACTGGCGTTGGTTGCTCCCCCTCTCCTTCTCCTTCCCTTCCTCCATTTTTTCTCTCCCTCCTCTTTCCCTCTCTTGTTTTTCACTGTGAAGCAACGAAAATGGGTTTGGACTTTGGGAGCCTCTTTAAGAGGCGTCCTTTCCTTTCACTGAAGCAACGTGGTGGGCCAGGCCATACTTTTTTTTTTTTGTTTAATTGAAAGCCTTTAAAAAGATTGTTTGGTGGGCTACACAATGAGGCCCACCTACTAAAAAAAAAGTCTTGTCTGGTGGGCTGCACATGAGCTCTCCCCATTAAATAAATTTTTTTTTTTTAAAGTCACATCTTATGTCTATCTATGATTTTACATTAATTGAAAATTGATCCTAGCCAAACTTCATTCTAATAGAAAATAGGCCCATACTCATTTAAATCAGGAATAGGCCTACCAAAATTTTACTCTAATAGAAAATTAACCCTAGCCAATTTCACTCTAATAGAAAATTGATCCTAGCCAATTTCACTCTGATAGAAAATTGATCCTAGCCAACTTTCACTCTAATAGAAATTAGGCCCTTCTCATTTTTATCGGGAATAGGCCTAGCCAAATTTCTCTCTAATAGAAAATTGATCCTAGCCAAATTTCACTCTAATGGTAAATTGATCCTAGCCAAATTTCACTCTAATAGAAAATAGGCCATTTTCATTTTAATCGGGAATAGGCCTAGCCAAATTTCACTCTAATTAGAAATAGGTAAATAAGGCTTAATCAAATTTCACTCGAATTAGAAATATAGAATCTGCACGAATACATGTGAAGAAAAACTAATCATTACTATTATTTTCTATTTATACAGCGATATATGACTTCATATATTGAGGGCACCGCTACGCCCCCTTTTCTTACTTTTGCAAAAGAACCACATATTCTTTCATTTACAATTTTCTGGATTTTCTGGAATTTTTTCAGATTTTTTGGGCGATTTTTTCAAATTGCACCGCTACGCAGTTACGTATCCCCGCTACGCTATGTATCGCCCGCTTCGTAGCGGTTTGGCGGCGGGCGTAGCTGCTATTTTCAACCTTGGTTAGTTGCACCAAAATCTAAGTACCATGTATTGGTAAGAGGGGAATCAGTACCTACGATGTTCATGGATGCTAAGGCATTGATGATCATTTGGATTATCATCTCAGGGGTGAGAGGAGCCGGGGACGTAGAGTGTGATGAGGAACTAGGCTGTGAGGATGACTCATATTGCAGAGTACCACTGAAGTCAGAGGAGGCATATTGTGGAGTGGTCACTGTGTAAGCAGTAGGAGCTAGTGGCATTGTGTAAGGACCAAGGGCTGATTGCACATAGTTGCAGGTAGTAGAATTGCAAGCCTTCCGACATTCGTCAATAACATGACCAGTGGCCTTATAATATCTACAAATTTTTGCCTTGCATTGATTTGCATAGTAACCATATTTTTTGCAGTTATGGCATTGAACTTTACTGATGTCCCGGAGAGGTTGTCTGGTTGTAGCAACATAGGCAAACAGAGCCTCAGTAGATCTCTATTGTTCCAGAGTAGTTTTAGTAGCCAGACGCTGTTCTTCCTGCAGAAGTTCCTGAAGGCAATCATCTAAGCTAGGAAGAGTAGCCCTGCTCATCATGTTCGATCTAATTGTCTCAAACTCCAGTCGAAGTTTCATGAGAAGCTGATCCCGATGACTACTTTGCTGTAATGGAAGTAATTCCGGTAGGAGTGCTGCAGACATCATGGCAAACTTAATCTCATCATATTCGGACAACAGTCTGCGAAAGCCATTGGAATACTCCTGAATAGATTGGGTGCCTTAAGTGAATTGAGAAATTTCAAGTTCCAATTGAAACTGGCGAGCAGCATTGCCTTGTTGATAAATCTTCTTAAGATAGTCCCACATTTTACGGACATTTTTGCAAGGTTTTAGGTTGAGGATAAAATGTGATTTGTCAGACCCCAGCAAGGTTTTGGTTTTAGCATCCTTCGTCTTCCAAGCTAAAATCTTCTTGTCATCTTCCTCAGGTTGAGGTTCAGATCCATCAATGTGTGCCCAAAGTTCTTTTCCTTCCAAGTAAATTTGAAATTGGAAGGCCCATGAGGTATAATTTGTTCCATCAAAGCGAACCAGGGCAATCTCATTTTTTCCATTACTAAAGACTAGTAAGAAGCGCACACAAGGAAGACAGGGTGCTGAATTGGGCAGCAGTACTATTGTAGTCCAATAGTAGACGGATCAGACCACAGTCAAGATTGTAAGAACACAATCAGGAGGTGTTGCAACAGACAGCAACCAGCAGCCATGAACAATTCCCAGAAGGCACAGAATAAAAGTGCACAACAAACAGTACCCAGAAAGACACAGACGAACAAATTATCACAGTAGTGGTGCAAAGGAATCAACAGATTGGATCAAGTAGACGCAGCAGTAACAATCAGCAGTAGTAAGTAACAAACCAGCAACAACAGTAGTAATAAATAGCAGTAGGAAGAACCAGTAGTAACCAGCAATAGAACAGTTGCTGATATAGCAACTTTTGCACAGAACTGTGCACTAAACAGTACCTAACGACCCAAATTTTTGAGTTGGGTTGTGTATGTGGGCCCCACCTAGTGATCTGTTAACAGATCTGAGTATGGGGATGGCTTCACAGCAAATTTCTGCAACTATTGGAAATGGTCTCAGGTAGAACAAATCCAAATCCAAACTTTTGGACGGCTGAGATGAAAAGAAAAGGAGAAAAGTGATTTTCTACAAAAAATGGTAGATGGCCTACCTCTGATGATCCATAAATCATGAGAAGATCTTCATAAATATGTATCCAGGCGACCAATATGGGCTGCTTCTGCTAAGTAGTAGATGTTGATCGCAGGTGGGCCACGTTTAATCTGAGACGATCAAGCTGGAGATATGATCTCTAAAGGGCTTCCAGATCTTAGAAGATGACTAGGAGAATCCATAATTCCTTGGATCTTGAAGAATAAAAATTAGCTGAAGCACTAATTTTTGACAAGGCTCTGATACCATGTCATTGAGAGAGATGGAAAGAAAACACAAAAGGTATGCTGAATGCCCTGCCCATGAGGGTCGACTGTTCTCATATTATATAGGGGTTGAATGCCCTAATTACATGCAATTATCAGTATCTCAGCTTATCTAGATCCTAACATTCTGCTTTAAAAACTAAGTATGTACACTTGTCTTTAATTAAATAAGATATAATGACTGGGCCCAAAATGGGCCTGGGCTTGGATTGACATATTGTATTTGAAAAACTAAAAAGCTTCAAATATTCATGCGCATTGTAGTAGTTTCACATCATCAATCCCTAGTTTAAGTTTGAACACATCTGTGACTCCAAAGATTCACATAAATAGCATCATGCTGCTGAAAATTGCTTTCAGAAAGTCATACCATAACACAATGTGAACCGAGTGTATAGTTCCTAGAAAACTTAGTCATATCTTTGCATCCACTTTCCCCATTTTACTAGAATCATAACACAATGTGAACCGAGTGTATAGTTCCTAGAAAACTTAGTCATATCTTTGCATCCACTTTCCCCATTTGACTAGAATTATGTCATATAATCACCAAGTATGATATCTGCAATCTCACCTTGACCAAGAAAACTATATTATCGTTGAAGTAAGTGGTTCAGATGAAATTCCTTTTATCAGTGTGTTGTGGACTGATATTAAGACATTTGACTTGGGCACCTACTCTAAAACACTAATTGACTGAACCAGCGATGTGACAGACAGATCTCTTTTGAAAGGATCATTATACTTACATAAAGTTTAACCCAATAAATTGCATAGATCTACATGACAGTTTAAGGGAATCACTCTTGATCTGATCTATTGGGTCAATTGTCAGAACCTCAATCCAATTTAAGAACACAAACATACAACATACACAGTGAGACCCATCTTAAGAATCTGTCAGGCTTGAATTTACATACAAGTCATGCCAATTAAGATTTGTATCAATCATTCAATTCATTCTACTAGAGTATTAGCTGACATCTAAATTTCCAAAGTGTTTGAATCATCATTCTACTTGCAAGCTGAAAAAATAGGCTTCAAGTACTTTAAATGTTCTTATTGGCTTCCTTTTCATACATAGCTAAGCTAGAAAGCACTATAGCCAATAAATTTCTTTTCCATTTGGAATGTCCTTAAAATTTCCTCTGTATCCATAAGAGTGATTAGTCTACTCAACTCCAAATTCCTTTTCGTTCTTGCTCTATTTGATCAGATGCGAAATTATACGAGGTGGAATGCGAGAATACCTGACACCAATGGGCCCTACACCTCTGCACGTGAATCCAATCTTTGAGATAGGCCCTGTCGAGCCAAGATTCTCCGAATGGTTGGTGTTTGAAGGAATCAGCGTGGATGAGAGTGGAAGGCAGCATTATCTCGATGCTAGTATTGCATATAAACGTGCAGTCCTCAATGCTATTGACTATCTCTCCAAATTTGGATACTCCAAAGAACAGGTTTGTGATTTTTTTCTCATATCAACACCCCAAAAATGAAAAATATGACACTCTAATGGAGGGAGGGAGGGAGGGAGAGTCTTTAGTTTCTAGGGTACTAATAACTGTTTTAATTTCAGGTGTATCTGTTGTTATCATGTTGTCCATGTGAAGGAAGGATTTCAGGGATTGTTGACTCTCCAAATGCTGTCGCCACACTTGCAATCCCAACTGCCATCTTTGACCAGGTTAGTTAGTTAGGTAGTTTGTAGGTTCCTTGATAAGGAATATATCGGGTTCTGGTATATTGGGCTTTCTCCAAAAATGGGTCAAGCCCAAATTGGGCCAAGCTTGAAATAGGTAACACCCGAATTGGGCTGCTTGATGAGCCCAATCAGCTGGACCCCAGATTTAATTTGGATCCAAAAACTGTTATTAAACCAGATATTGGTCCTAAACTCAACCTTTATTAGGTTCTGTGTCTGCCTTTGTCTTGGGCCTCACCTATCAAGCTGACTCGATCAGTTAGATTTGGGCAACCCATGATCTGTATCCAGATGTGGATTCAATTCCAGATTTTGTTGTATTGGGCTGAGCATGAGCCCTGAAATACATTTGGTCCTGGACCATGGCCCATGTGTGTCAAGTCAAAATCCAGCGCAATGCAGCATTACATCTGTATGTGGATGTTATATGTGCATGTTGGGGACCATCTGATGCAACTGGTAATTGAAGTCAGGTTCCTTAAAACTGTGCTTCGCCTTAGTGCTGTTTCTTGAAGATCCAAACTGTTCGGATCCAATAGTGTATCTTCTATTTAGAAAATCTTTTTGGGCCACTGTTCAGTCAACTTGGCGGTGGTTCCAATCAAATATATGGCCTGGTTCATTGGAAGACCGCAAATGCAAAATTTTCTTAAAGATAAAAAGAAAGAAAAAGAAAAAGAAAAAAGAAAGAGTTTTGAGATTTGAACTGTGCCATTTTTCTTGTATTTTCGCATAAATCTTATTGGATATGTCTAGAAAGAAGCCATTTTCATAATAGCTACTTAGGAAAAAGACTTTTGATCTCTGGGGGGCAAGGGTCAAGGGTTGAGATCTACAATACCATCAACTTTTCCTTAAGAGCTTGGATAAATTTTCATAAAGTATATTGAGAAAGGCATGGTGGGCTTGTGTTGCCAAATGCAGTGACAAACACCAATTCCCAACCCATTTTTCCACTGGCCTCTTCTAGGCCCAAAAATGTTCAGGCCTTTTCTTGTGCAGGCATGGTTGTAGGTCCAAATGTTAGAGGGCATCATTTTAGATTTCTTAAATGGTTGCTGTGGGGAGAAAAAAGAAAGGAAACAAAAGATTAGGAAGAGAGATTTTATCTCAAGAAGAGAACCAGAATTGTTGTTTCATTTTTTTTAATTTATCCTTTTTGCGATTCCTTTTCTTTATTGCCCTGTTTTTGGAATTTGTTCATTTCTTGCACTGATTGATCAGAGACAACAATGGATGAATCCACATCTTCTGTTAGCTCGATCATTTGGTATCCATGATCATTTTAGATAGTTGTATAGGTGCAATGTGAAGCTTCTTTCCCTAAAGAAATTAGAAAGATGATTCCATGTTGTCATTATCTGATCCTATTTGTGTAACGCTCACCTTGCATTATCAAATGTAGTGATTGTTAAACAGGCCCAAGGCCCAAAGCCCAAAACCCATCAGTAGTCATACCAATGCTATATCTCACGTGGAATTGATTTGGGTCAATATTGAGACAGCTGTAGCCTTCCTTTTGTGAATAGCAATTGTTGTAATTAGTTGTTTTCTTAACTTAGATTAGTGATTGATATCATTAGATTGTTTTCCTTTCTTAGAGCCTTGATTAAAGGCATGTAAGTACCTATATATTGACGGACGATCTTCATAGAAAGACACACAAAATTAATACATTCTCAAGAGTATATTCAAACTCTTTTCTGTGATTGTGAGTTTGTCATGGTATCAGAGCTAGGTTCAAGGCAGTCTTAATCTTATACATCTTCCAAAGCTTTAAGGGAATAGGGATAGAGAGAATAAGTCTCTCTCGTGCAGCAAATAGATCCAGGATCTATTTTCAAGAAATTTCCAGCGACACAGTGCCAGCAACACCTTCTTCCTGCGTCAACGACATCTTGTTGGTGGCCCGTTCTTGATCGATCAGATCAACTTCAGAAATCACCCATTCATGGTCGCCTCATATTTCTAAGCATATCAGTGATTTTTCCAGAATTTTTCAGAGACTCAAGGTTGGTGTTTTACTCATTCTCAAGATTTTTCAGAAATTTATATTGTTTTCATCAAGACTGTGTAGAATCTTGGATACTCAGTAGAATCAGTTCAAACTTGGTTCAGTAGAAGCCAGAATAGAGGGATATCATAGATCTGTTGTCTGATCTGGGGCTAGATCCTTAAGTGGGGCCCACGTAGTGAAAAAACAGCCATTGTCCAGTTCGTCTGGGCTGTTGTTTTGGAACAAATTATTGCTGTTTTTTTTTTTTTTTTGTTTTGTCTCTGTGCTTGGTTGGATTGTGGTTCTCTTGTCTGTGGCTAGTTCTTTTTCTGTTCAAATCGATTTTTTTCCAATTTAGGTTGCAATGGAAAAATCTGAGGTCACATTGATAAAATTTATGGGAAAGAATTACCCTGCCTGGTCTTTCCAATTTCAAATATACCTAGAAGCTAAGAAATTGTGGGGATTTGTTTCTGGCACGGACCCTAAACCCACTGAGGATGAGAAGAAGATATCCTCTTGGCATACTAAAGATGCCAAAATCAAATCCTGGATTCTGGGATCCGTTGAGCCTCATCTGATAATGAATCTCAAGCCCTACTCCACTTCTAAAGCCATGTGGGGGTATTTGAAGAAAGTATACCATCAAGATAACTCTGCGCGACAATTCCATCTTGAATGTGCAATTGCTGAATTTACACAAGGGACCTTGTCGGTACAATACTACTATTCAGGATTCCGTACACTGTGGTCGGAATATGATAGTATTAACTATGCGGATGTGGCTGACAATGTGTTGACAGTAATCCAAGACCTTTAGTCCTCCAGTCAGCGAGATCAATTTTTGATGAAACTACATAATGAATATGAAAGTGTCCGATTTGCCCTAATGAATTGGACGCCCTTACCTTCATTGGATGTCTGCTTGAGTGAACTCTTACGCGAAGAACAGCGCCTTACGACCTCGGCTCATATTGCTCAACAAAAGACTGAAACATATTGAGTCGCGTTCTCGGCAAATAAAACTTCCCAGCCTCCGCCTCGAGACTTGAGCAAAACCCAATGCTACAGTTGTCAGAAATTTGGGCATCTTGCATCTCAATGCAAACAGAAAGTTTGCAGTTACTGTAAAAAGTTATGACATATCATCTCTGAATGTCGCCGCCGTCCACCACGTCCGTCGACACAGTATCAAACTCCACCGTATCCAGCTCCGCAGTATCAAAATTCATAGTCTCAGACTCCGCATGCTTATGTGGCTTCCTCGGTTATGCCTGTTCCTACATTTTCACCCCCACAGCCTGGGTCCTCATCATCTCTCACTCCTGAATTGGTTCAACAAAAGATTATCAATGCCCTCTATGCCTTTGGTCTCTCAGGTAAGTCACCTTCATCTTCTACTTGGTTCCTTGATTCCGGGGCGTCTAATCATATGATGTATTCCCACACCCCTCTCTCCAATATGACAAGTTACAATGGCCATCTTCAAATACAAACTGCTGACGGTGGACATGTTCCCAATACTGCTATCGGAGATATCCCTGGTCCCATCCCATTGAGAAGTGTTTACCTTTGTCCTAATTTAACTTCCAACCTATTATCAGTCGGGCAACTTGTTGAAAATAATTGTAACATCTTCTTTTCTTCTTCTGGTTGTGTTGTGCAGGACCAGATGTCCGGGAGGGAGATCGCGAGGGGGCCTAAGTGTGGACGCTTGTTTCCGCTGGATTTTTCTAAAATTTCTAGGAATCAATTTGACAATAATGTGCTTTGTTTTTCTCTTAAAGATAATTGCCGGTTGTGGCATAATAAACTCGGACATCCTAATTCCAAGGCTTTGTCTCTTATGTTAAATTCTGGTTTATTAAATAAATCTATTGGTTTATCTTCTTGTGTGCCTTTTGATTGTGCTACTTGTAAAATGGGAAAGAGCAAAACTCTTCCATTTCCTCATTCCACTTCACACACCTCTCAGTGTTTTGATTTAGTTCATAGTGATGTATGGGGAATTGCTCCAGCTCTTTCCCACGCTCACTATAAATATTTTGTGACTTTTATTGATGATTTCAGTCGGTTCACATGGGTCTACTTTCTGCATTCAAAATCTGATGTTTAAAATCTTTTTAGCTTATGTTGAGAATCAATTTTCCACTTGCATTAAAATCTTGCGATCTGATTCAGGCGGGGAATATGTGTCATCAGATTTTCAACAATTTTTGCAACACAAAGGCATTATTTCTCAAAGAACTTGTCCTTATACTCCTCAGCAGAATGGAATCGCTGAAAGAAAAATAGACATCTCCTTGATGTCACTCGTTCCCTTCTTCTTGAATCATCGGTTCCTACCCGTTTTTGGGTTGAGGCACTGGCTACGGCAGCTCATCTTATCAATCGTATGCCATCAACCTCTATTGAGAATCACAGCCCATATTACCGATTGTACAAGACCTCTCCATCCTATGATGATCTTCATGTTTTTGGCTCCATTTGTTTTGTGCACTTCCCTCCTTCTGAGAAAACAAGTCGCTTACGTACCTCTAGGAATGTCGTTTTCTTTGAACAATGTATTTTTTTCAAAAACACATTGATCCTCCTGACTCCTCTATCGTGTCTTTACCTGGTTTTTCTGACGACCCGTCAGTTGTTCGATTTATTCCTAAATTTGTGTATCACAGACGGAACAGCGCAGCGCCTACCAGGGATCCACCTCCTGATCTTCCTCTGGCATCCGGTCTAACACCGGCACCTGATCCATCTGGACATTCGTCACTGCGTCACTCCACTGTATTTCGGTACCATCAGCCTGTTATGGGTTCTCACATACTTCCTTAATGGCCACTTTGTCTTCCTCTTCCATTCCCCAATCCTATTATCAGGCTGTGCAGGACCCATGTTGGAACAAGGCTATGCAAGATGAATTGGATGCGTTAGCGCAAAATCATACGTGGAATATTGTCCTATCTCCTGTGGGTGTCAAACCTATTGGCTGTAAGTGGGTTTTTTCTCTCAAGTTAAAATCTGATGGCACTTTAGATCGATATAAGGCGCGTCTTGTCGCTCTTGGAAATCGGCAGGAATATGGCATTGATTATGATGAAACTTTTGCTCCGGTTGCCAAGATGACCACCATACGCACTATTCTTGCTATTGCTGCATTTCAGTCTTGGCCTCTCTATCAAATAGATGTCAAAAATGCGTTTCTACATCGTGATCTCAAAGAAGATGTTTATATGCGACTGCCTCAGGGATGCTCATCCGGGAAGGGTATGGTTGCCAAACTTCGCCGCTCCCTCTATGGTCTGAAACAAGCTCCTCGCGCATAGTTTGAGAAATTTCAAGCTGCTCTTCTCCGCTTGGATTTTCATCCAAGCCCGTATGATCCTTCTATGTTTTTACATCATGCTCCATCCGGGATCACTGTACTCCTTGTCTATGTTGATGACATCGTCATTGCTGGTCCTAATGCCAAAATGATTCAGAAGCTCCAAGCGTCTCTTCGTGAGACATTTCACATGAAGGATCTCGGCCCCCTACACCATTTCCTCGGTCTTGAAGTTCATCAATCAACTCAAGGTATAGTTCTCAATAAGCACAAATACATTGTTGATCTCATTGCCTTGGCTGGTCTTACTGCTCAGCTCCTGTAGATACGCCGGTCGAACTGAATGTCAAACTCAGTCGTGAGGAGGGTGATCTTCTTTCCGATCCTACTGCCTATCGCTAGTTAGTTGGCAACTCGATTTACCTCACGATCACTCGTCTTGATATCTCTTATGCGGTCAACCTGATGAGTCAGTTCATGACTGCTTCCCGTCACCTTCATCTGGCTGTCGTTCGCCGCATCATTCGGTACCTTATTCGCACACTGACTCGTGGGTTGTTTTTTCCATCCAACAATTCTCTATCTCTCAAAGCTTATTCAGATGCTGTTGGGCTGGTTGTCCGGATACTCGCCGATTGACGACAGGATGGTGCATGTTTTTGGGTGATAGTCTCATTTCTTGGAAATGCAAGAAACATGAAAAAAGTTTCCAAATCCCTTTACCGAGGCCGAGTACCGAGCCATGTCTGCTGCATGCTCCGAAATTCTTTGGCTCCGTGGTCTGCTCTTTGACATTGGTTTTCCAGCAGAAGGAGCTACCCCCCTCTATGCAGATAATACAAGTGCAATTTGGATTACTGAAAATCCAATTTTTCATGAACGCACTAAACACATCGAGGTTGATTGTCACTTCATACGTGATGAGTTTAAACGTGATGTCATCAGCCTTCCACATGTCTCCATTGAATTTCAAATTGCTGATATTCTCACCAAAGGTCTTCCACGACCTTGCCATCAGTTATTGGTTAGTAAATTGATGCTTGTTGATTCTCCCGCATCAATTTAAGGGGGGGTGTTAAACAGGCCCAAGGCTCAAAGCCCATCAGTAGTCATACCAATGCTATATCTCACGTGGAATTGATTTGGGTCAATATTGAGACAGTTGTAGCCTTCCTTCTGTGAATAGCAATTGTTGTAATTAGTTGTTTTCTGAACTTAGATTAGTGATTGATATCATTAGATTGTTTTCCTTTCTTAGAGCCTTGATTAAAGGCATGTAAATACCTACATATTGATGGATGATCTTCATAGAAAGACACACAAAATTAATACATTCTCAAGAGTATATTCAAACTCTTTTCTGTGATTGTGAGTTTTGTTAGTGATATCAGACGGATCCCTCTATACAAGGAGTAGTGCAAAAGTTCCTTCAATCTTAGTGATATGCATCATTGGATTGATCATGTGGAAACTAAGCAGTTATGTTTGTTTTTTTCTGTTCGAGTGAAATTTGCAAAAGTTACAATATAAAGGGGTCCAAGTGGTATGAGTAGGTTTGATCAAGACAATTGTGAGCCTCACTATGGTTAAATTAGATAGATAGCTGCTGTTAGCACCATATAGTCAGGTCAGATGGGTTCATTTTTCTGAAAATTCGTCATCCAATTACACGTAAATGAATAATTGGTCCATATTTCTCACAAAATGTGCTTCAACATCACTCCTCCCTCCCTATTTTGGGGCAAAAATGCAAGTCCACTCTTACCCCTTGGTCTCTGAAGATAGTCTAGTTGGACGGACCTTTATTTGAACTAATCTGGTGAGAGATTTACAATAGGCCTCCTAATCTTTAGGTTTTCTTGAAGTGAAGCCCAAATTGTCATAGCCAATCCATTGTTATCTCAATGGTGGACACTTCCCTCTATAGTACTAACCAGGGCTCATTCCTTTGTTGGTTGTGGGACTGATAGTTGGGGACTTGGGTACAGTGTCTAAGCAGGTAGAGGCGTAGAGCCAAAATAAAATTAAAAAAAAAAGGAAAAAACGATAGCCCATTTAAATGTTCTTGAACATTCCTTGACTACTCAGCCATATGCATGTATGTGCAGGATATTCGACCTAAGAAAGGCAAAGTGTTGGTTGGGCCTCAAGTGGTAAGGAAACCTGATCTGATGAAATGCTCATATGATGGGAATTTGCCTATTACAAAGAATCCAAGCGCCAATACATGATTATTATGTATGCTGCAGGTAAGCATTCTTAGATTTAAGATTTTGAAAATATCTCTTCTATTATTTTTGATATCATGTATATAAAGAATTCTACAAGACACCCCCTTCAAAAAGGGGCTTGTTTGCCCCTATTTAAAAGCCAATGAAACACATGCATTCACGTTGGAACCATTGTATTCCACCAACTTTTATTTACTCACCTTTATTATAGGAGAGAATAGGAGATTTGAATTTGAGAGACTCTTTGGAGGTGCTCACGTGGATAATGTCATTCTGACTCCTACAGTTGCCTTTTTAGCCCTTTTTTATTCGGTATAGGGGCACACACATTGATTCTGAACCTTCACATTCACCCACACCCTATCTCATGCTCCAAACCGACCTTTGTGAATTTCTCCAAATTCCGGGGAGCGACTAGTGTGGGGTCCATCATGGATAGTAATTTGCCCCACACCTGTGTTCCAAAAAGATTAATTAATGGAGGATATGTACAAATTTCCATCACCTTTACAACATAGAAGCATATGTAATCAATGGAATCATACATCAAGAACCCATATAACCATATAATATGATAAGATATCCTTTCATCAGAGCATAAATGTGTCCAACATAAAAGTGCAATTTGGAAGCGAAAAAGGTAATTCAATCAATACTCAATAGCACTTTAATTACAGTCCAAGGACATAAAGGCAATCACCTAAGCAAAAGAAAACTAGCTAAACTGTGACAAGACATCAATTTCTCTCCAAGTGGCGCCACTATCTATACCCGATGCCTACTCCACATCATTGGGGGTCCACTCTAGTAGTCCCTCGGGCGTCTCCTCTGCCACCTGGCTCCGTGTCAATGGTTGCAGTGCTGTCTCCTACAATGCCAAGTTTAACAAGATGAGCAAGTAAGAAAATATAATAAATATAATCATGTTGCCTCAAATATAGAATTAAAGATAAGTAGATCATAAGAAAAACAAAAAAAAAAAAAATACATATAACTAGGCATAATTGTGAAATAAATAGATCAGCATCATTGGATCATGTAACACAAGTCTAAACAAGTACAATCTAGCAAAATGGCAATCCATGTGAGTTCATTCTCTCAATTGCTCGGTTTGTCTGTGGCGAGAGCAAGATAATATGTAATAAACAAGGGTGCAGAGGCTTCCATGAAGGAATCTATATATGTGTGGCCATCAAGTATGCTTGAATGTGGTACTGGAGGACATAGTCACTCCCATGCTAGGCTAAGCTGCAGCTAGCTTAAATAAGGTTAAACGAGATAGCCTACAACAAACCAACTCATCTACCAAGTTATACACTCAAGGGTATAGCCTTATACTCCCAAGTTCTATTTCTAGGTCATCATGACAAACCAAGTAAATGAAGAGATATAACAAGTCTATGACAACAAGGGTTACTAGGTCCATCCTAGGCACAAGGTACAAGTCCATCACATCATGATATCAAGCATATCAAGTATAAACAAATAGAAATGCATGTGCAAGCCATGCGAGTAATGAAAGATAATAGGACACATTTCATGAGAATGAGATACCCACACCAACCTGAGGTTTGGATTACCCTTGGACAATGCCATCCAACCATAGCTGTGGATTTCGTTTTGGACACCATATCGGTTTGGCCTCCAAATGAAGAATTTCGGCTGATTAAAAAATTTCGGTGAAAATTTTCAGACTTTTGCTTTGGAAAAAATAGAAATTCAAATATATTTACACATACATGTAGAAATTTGATTAGGGATTTATTTTCAGTGGAATTTATTTTAAGTGGAATTCTTCATCATCATCATCATTCCTTTATTTCTGTTCAAAAAAGGGGTTAGGGTAGGGGTTGGGGCTTTTTAGAATTCTTTTCTTGTTGTAGCAAGTCCTTATTTTAAATCATTTTGGCCGAAATTTCCGAAATTCACCGAAATTGACCGAAATTTTAAAATCAACCGAAATCGGCTGAAATTAGCCGAAAAGTTATGGAGGGCTGTTTCATTTTAGTATGTAGATCAGAACGAACGAAACGAATTTCACAACTATGCATCCAACCCTGTGTGTAGCTTTAGGGTCCCTAATGTCTACATAGTAAAATATTTTGGCGTTCTGTAGTTAAATGGCATCAAAGTCCCTAAATCTTCGCACACTTGACCAAGTATTGACCTAAACGAACTTGGGGCAATCTGGAGGTGAATGTCAGCTCAAACGCCATCTTCATTGGTCTCACAAGTGAATTACAATGGGGGAATGGTCAAAGGGTCCCAAACTTTCTCCAAAATCCTAGGTTAGAGATCCCCCAAGCAAATGGAATCTGGAAAGCTATGGTTAGACATGGGGGCTTGATTTCTACAAGTCAAATTGAATTGATCTATTTCATGGGGGATTTTATTCCAAACTCCAGATCCTGTAGAATTTCACCATTTTAAGGGTTTCCAAGGTTAAATCCATCACATGAAACACCTAATTCTAATACATTAGCCAAAACTAATCCAATTATCATGTAATTAACTAAAAAATCACAAAAGAGATTGAATTAGGGTAATCTAGAGTAGATTCATCATCAATTTAAGGAAAACTAGCATGTATGTTACGTAATTATAGATGTTTACTTGCCTTAGCTCAGATCTTGGCGAAAACTTTCCAAGATCTTCAAGTCCTTTCGCCATTCAAAAAATAAAAAATCTTCAAGTCCTTTCAAAATCTTTAGCAATTCCAAGGAATTCCCGAAATCTAACCCCAAATAGAGCTCCTACACAACAAACAAAGGGAATTGAGGCTAAAATGGTTTGCAAGCAAAGATCCTAGCAAGTAAATCTATAATTGGGCAACCAAGTCTATTATTAGGCAATCTATAATTAGTGTCCCATGGGACTCAACCGGGTCGCATTAGGACTCGACTGAGTCCCTTGCGACTCGGCCGAGTCCCATGCGACCCGACTTGGTATGCGCCGAATCGACTCGGACTCGGATGGTTTTTTAAACCATGGTATAGAAAATCTATATAGGGTCTTAGGATTTGACTAAACAAGATTTTGGGCTTTGGTATACAAGTGGGCCTCTGGCCCAATGGACCCAGAATCATTAACATATAAGTGATGAGCTGAATCCGAGTCACTGTAGACCTATCTCGATCATGGCCAAGTCCAGTCGACTGGGCCGATTTTTCAATCCATGGTTACAAAGAGGTTTTTGTTTTGGTAGCACGATAGAAACATGATTTTTTTAACCGAAATGAAATGGCTTTGATAACAATGCAAGGCCAAGCATTTGTTTTTATTTTTTATGCAACCAAGATGTGTAGGGTTCCAATTGGGCTTGGCCCAGTCCAGCCCTCTTTTGGATGGATCTTGGCTGATTTTTTGGGCATGTAGGTTTTTCAAATCGTACTTTTAGATTAAATGGACTTGGTCTAGGCCTCTATTGAAAGGCTGAATAAATGGGTTGTATGTTTCACTATAAGTCGAGGTCCAGACTTAGGCCTGCATCTGGGCCTCATATTAGGACTTAAATGGGGTGGACTTGAACAAACATAGGCCCGACCCATTTTGAACCCTAGGGGGCTAGGCACATCTTACAGTGTTTGGTAATTCATTAAAATCTCCGGACATGCCCAATAGCGAACATAACTTAGGGTATCTATGGTTCTTGTTGAGTTTTATGTTGGCTGGGACTAGAGTTTGAACCAAATCCAGGTTGCCCAGGCCCAAGTTTGGCCCATATACAACCCATTTATTCAGGCTCTTAGGGTCTGTCAGAAATGCTTGTAAAAGAACAGGCCCTTAGATGCTAGACAAGAGTCTTCAACAGCTGAACACTATATGTATGTTTCGTTTTAAACCATATGCTGATACTTATAAAATGATGGCATCATTAATAGCTGCTAGTGCTGATACTTTGAAATGGCATTTTTCATGATAGGGTTTGATAATTCACTTATGTACTCTGTGGGAGAAAACTTCTCATATTGCAAAGTTTCTAGTTCCGGTTCAAATTTGAGGTTGTAAAAGCATCAATTACAACTGAAGGTAGGTAATTATCTTTTACTGATCTCCTCAAACATCTCAATCATTCTATTGGCAATGAAGAACCATGTCATAGTATTTGTCAAATATCAACTCAATCGAGAGTGTAAGCAACATTAATGAAATATGGACCTCCCTCTCTCTGTCTGTGTGCGCGCGCGTGCGCTCATTTGTCTAGATCTAGATTCGTTTTTAATTTCTACAAGATCATTCCCAGATTTATATCAGGCCTGACATTTGTCTAGATGTGTGTGCGTGTGCGCTCATTTGTCTAGATCTAGATTCGTTATTAATTTCTACAGGATCATTCTCAGATTTATATTGTCTAGATCTAGATTCGTTTTTAATTTCTACAAGATCAGGATCCAGATCTAGACCAGTTGCTGATCCAAACACCTTAACCTAATCTTCCTGAATAGCAGAGCCAGAATATCATGGCTGCATGTTTTGGGTGCAACCAGATGGTCCAAAGCCAATCTGCCTGTGTAGGGTGCCGTAATATTAGTCCAATAGAATGGTCCTTGCCCTTGATTTTAGTGCAAAGAGAGTACCAATTCTAGTAGCCGGCGGAGCATGATACATCCACAAGATTGATTCAAAGATAGAGACTTTTAGAGATAATTACTTCTACACTTGTTCTTCCTAACCTACTTTTGTACATATCTTCTCTTTCAAACCTCCCTAAAAGGTTATTCATATAATTGTACATTTGAGGACAGTAATATAAAACCGACCCCCTCAAAGAGGGCACGATGGATGTGATGCCTATTTTGAAACTGTCATTTAGCTACTTTAAGTTTAGTGGCCGCGATATATGATATAAATATTTATTGTAATAACATCTGATGGTGATAATTTATAGATCAATATGAAACTAGGATTGATGCAAATTCAAAATGATATGTGTTTGTGAAGGGTAGGAATTATCATACGTGGGATCCTTATATCTAGATCAGTATCGAAGTTGGATTACTGCTAATTCAAAGGAAATAGGTGTCTGTAAAGGGATTTATTCATTTATTTTTTGTAATAAAAAATGAAGTATTATTAAGAATTTGCCTATGCCTTCGTTCTTCTTTCATATTAAAATAAGCTGTTCTTGCCTCAAGATGTTACATTGTTATAATGGACACATTATGCCTGGTAACTTTGGATTCCTGTGCATACAGAGAATGAACATTATCTGGCAGAGACTTTAAATATGGATGAGGAAGGCGCCTTTAGTTTAGACAACTCATCTGTAATCTTGTTTCCATCCATTCTTATAAACTTCATTTTCCAGCTAAAACCTGATTGTAATAATTTCTGAATTTTCTTATATTCATCAAGTTCCATGGGACAGGTTTTCTCTTCTTCTAAGTTCTTCGATGATAATGAAGGCATCACCTACAATAATTATATTTTGGAGCCTGTCTTAGCATAAGAATAATCCTTGCAACAGAGCCTATAATTCTGTCTCAAGGGCATGATTAGCTGAATTTTGTGCTGCATATGCATATATTAGTCCCTCTTCATGATTTCTAACTATGCCCCCATTCCCCCTGAACCGTCATCATATCGAAAAGCTCCATCAAAATTCAGTTTTACCCAGCCCGCTGGTGGAGGTGACCATTCAATACAGTTTTATTATGAGTTAGTTCAGGAATAACGCCATTACAGTTTTCCATTGGTGGATTAAGTTCATGAATATTTTAAGAATTGAGATAAGAGTTTAGAGGGTTCATTTGAAATAGGTAAGAGTTTCTAGCTTTCCAGACATACAAGATGATGAAGGCTCCCGGGAACGATCGATCATTGTTACTACAGTAGTGCTACATGGACAAACTTTTTTACGAGAATTTTGGACGACGCCTATGATATCCCTTGAATATTCGGCGTTGTCCAAAATTCTGGCCAAAAAGTTTGTCCGTGTAGACTTTTTATTGTTAATAGCACTCCCGAACCAATGAATAAGGGATGAGTGAATCAACTTTGCTAAGTTGGATTTTGACCACAATTGTTTAACAGGGCAGTGTATTAAAAGATGGCCAACTGTTTCCTCTTCCTACTCCAGGCAGCAAACACAAGAAAATTTGGCATGACCTGAGCAAGATCGTCTCCTGTTGACAGTCATCCATACAGAGCTTTCCAAGAGAATTTTGATTTGGTAAGCTTCCAAACTTTACTCCAAAGTAATAATGGCCCCAAAGGCTAACTAAACAAAGAACTATAAACGTACCTTAATCAAAGAATATCTTCACTAATGGAACAGATGATATTAGTAACCAAAGAGTATCTTCACCTCCTAATGGAATAGATGATTTTATTAAGTATAGTTTTCAAAATCGGAATCGTATTGCAAATCGTTCATACCCATGAATCGAATCGAATCGCGAATCATATTGTGAATCGTAGGATTTTTTATTTTTCTAATAAAAATGAAAAATAATTAAAAATTAAAAGAAAAAGAAAAAATTAATTATTCATAACCATCCATTCTTCCATTTATAGTAGTATAAATATAATAACAAGTAAGTCCATCATACAATCATATCAAAAACATCATGACTTAAATTATTATTATTATATATATATATATGAAACAAATGATGTGTAAATAGTTAAATAAGTTTTTAAAGTATTGAAACATATTTTTTATTATCTTTAAATCAAAATATAAAAATAAAATAAAAACCAAACCATCATTCTTACACGATAGGATATCTTTTAAAGTTAAGAAAGTGTTTATGAAGAAAAAAAATCAAAATAGATTAAAAAAAGAAGAAGATATAAACAAACATTATACGTACAGTCGAATGCTTTAGTTAAATTCATGTTCTTTATTCATCTTTAAAGCCTTATCAAAGCCATAAAAATATACGAGGTTTTGTTAACTACTAAATAACTTTTTAAAAATACGAGCGATAAAAGAAAAACAAAATAAAGAAAGAAAAAAGGTAAAAGATTATTAATATTAGCTTATTGGCTATAGCCATTCTCGCTTAGTAGAATCACTTGAATCGTAAGATTCAATGAAATACGTATCGAATCGTAGGATTCACATCTGAATCCTAAGACTCATTTGTAAATGAGATTCATTATATAGATACTAATGAGTCAGGACCAAATGACCCAACCCATGAGGATGAGTCAAGTCAGAATAGCCCAATGAGCTAAAGTCCAAATCAGTGGAAGCCCGGTTGATCTGTTCAAGTCCGGGTCGAAATCCACAAACCTTGGCCAAGTCAAGGCAGCCACGTCGCTTCGGAAGGAGTCCCGCTTTTACCAGGTCCTGCGGAAAATATCTCACATGCCTCGTCCAGCGCGAGGGCAGTTCGAAGGCTACATTCAAGCAAGGCAAACGTTGCTGAAGAGTCGTCCCCATCTGTTAGGGGAGGACTATAAATCGAGGAGCCCCACCAGCACTTGGGGGCAATTGATGTCTTCCCATTTTTCTACTCTTGTATTCTCCTAGCCTGTAATCCCTACTCATTGGAGAAGTAAAATACCACAGGCAACCTCTGCCTTTATGAAGTGGATGTAGGTCACACAGACCGAACCACTATAAATTCCCTTTCTCTCTCTCAGTTATTTACTGCATTTATTACTGCATTTATTACTTGATCGGTGGTGTCCGAAATCCAATTTTGGCATCATCAGTTCGGCGCCGCCTGTGGGAAGAGAAAAAAATCAAATACTTTTGAAATTATGGTGATAAGTACAAGATCGGCGAGACGGGAGGATAATCCCACTCAAGATGAGTGCCAAACAGGCCCAGGCCCTTCCCAGCGCCCAGACTCCCCCAAAGGCGGGGAGAGGACGTTCCTCCACCAAATGCTCCTGCTCCCACTCTTCAACAAATGATGGAGACTATGCAGCAGCTGGTGACTCAAAACCAGCAGATCTTACAACTCATGCTCACAAGGCAAGGAGGAGCACAATTTGGTGGAGTACCGCAGGAAGTACCACTCCTGAGGCATCTAACTGCTCCACGACGGGGAGCACCTCACCTGGGCGCCCATCCCCATGACGCCCGTAGGGGAGCACCTCACCTGGGCGCCCATCCCCATGACGCCCGTAGAGGAGCACACCACATGGGCGCTCATCCCCATGGCGCCCAGGATAGAGGAGCACACCACCTGGGCGCCCATCCCCATGGCGCCCAGCGCCGGGGAGCACACTTGGGCGTCCATCCCCTTGGCGCCCAGGATCCCTCTGCTGGAGCTCCCCAAGTCGCCCCGCATGGAATACTCTTGGTCGATCCTCAAGGTCGCGCCCATCACGGAGTTCCTCCACCTCCCAGTGGAGCCCAGCTTGGAGGACCCCCACCTCCAGGTGGAGCTAATCATGGAGGACTTCCACCTCCTCCTTCTATTTCTAATGGGGAGGATCCTCATTTCCAAGAGGGAGGAAGTGAGAATCATAGCATGGAAGATGAGAGTTATTTTCCTGACCTATCCAGGGAAGCTCCCAATCCCTGGGACGAAAAGATCAAAGAGATGCAGAATCAGCTGGGAGAATTCCACAACGCCATGAAGGCGCAGGCCCCAGAGACAGTGGATCACCTAGTCGGGCGAACTGACACACTGTTCAAGCCCGATGTGGTGAACTACCCGCTTCCCCGGAAGTTCAAGATGCCGTCCATGGAGACCTTTGATGGAAGAAAGGATCCATTGGACCACCTGGAGACGTACAAAACCAAGATGCAGCTGCATAATGTCTCTGATGAGATTATGTGCAGGGTGTTCCCAACCACACTGAAGGGTTCTGCCCGCCTGTGGTTTGCCAGTCTCGCCCCAGCCTCCATCGCCACCTTTGGGGAATTGAGCAAGTCCTTCGTGTCACACTTCATCGGAGGACGCCGCCACCAGAAGCCTGCCACACACCTGCTCAGCATAAAGCAGGATACAAATGAGAACCTCAGGAGTTACCTCACTCGTTTTAACGAGGAGGTACTTCAAATCGAAGAGCCTGATGACAAGGTGTCCATGACAGCCTTCATGGGAGGCCTCCGCTCATCGAGCTTCCTTTTCTCATTGATGAAGCGCCCACCAAAGAGCATGCCGGAGTTACTGGCAAAGGCCCTGAAGTACATGAATGCTGAAGATATCACAAGGGCTAGGTGTGGGGAATCCTCTAGAACAGAGGACAAGGGGAAGGATCGGGATAGAGACGAAAAGAAGGATACAAGCAATAAGCGAAGCAGGACAGAGAGGGTACTTGTCAGAGACCGACTCAGTCCTGCTCCGCAGAAAGACTGACAAATATTCACTCCTCTCAATGCCGCTGTTGGGCACGTTTTTACTCCAGATACAAGATGACCCCGCCGTAATAAAAGCATCAGCGAGGCCATTCGCTAAGTCCCTCTCAGTCAGAGCAGCCCTTTCCTCAGCTTGGGAAGCTCTATCCTGTGCTGCCCTCATCTCTGCCTTCACGGCAGCCTCTCTGAGCGAAGCCCTCTCGCGGGCCTTCACAAGCTCAGCCTCTCTGAGCGAAGCCCTCCCGCGGGCCTTCACAAGCTCAGCCTCTCTGAGCGAAGCCCTCTTGCGGGCCTTCACAAGCTCAGCCTTACCGAGTGAAGCCCTCTTACGGGCCTTCTAGAGCTCAGCCTCACTGAGCAAAGCCCCCTTAAGGTCCTTCACAAGCTCAGCCTCTGCCTTGGCCGCCCTCTCTTAGGCTGCTAAGAGTTCGGTCTCAAGCTTGGTCGCCCTCTCGCGGGCCGCCGAAAGATCAACCTCGAAAGCCCTTCCAGCTAGGGCAGCCCTCTCCTCAGCCTACCGAGGGGTAGAGTCCAGATACTCGGAGTTGGAATTTACATATGCTAAAGGGGAGACAAATGAGCCTACCAATTTGTAGGATGCCAAAAGTTTCCAAAACTTTATATCATGCGCTTCGCAGAGGGGGTCCGGGGGTGTCCCCCGGCGGGGGTCGAGCTGCCCGGTCAGCTCGCGGGGGCCCTGGGGGCGGCGCCCCCGAAAAAAAAAAAAGATACGTAATGGCCGCCACGGGACTAGGGGACTCCCTCCTCAGTCCTGGGCGCCCAGGCACTCACTCCCCCGGGTGCCCATCACTCCCCCGGGCGCCCCGGGCTCCCAGGCCTTCTCCCCCGGGCGCCCAAATCCCCCGGGCGCCCAGGCCTTCTCCCCCGGGCGCCCAAATCCCCCGGGCGCCTAGGCCTTCTCTCCCCCGGGCGCCCAGGCTTCTCCGGGTTCCGAAGCTCACCCAGACTAGGATTAAAACCAAAAAGAAGGAAAAAGATTTTGGAGGGAGAAGAGACCTGAATCTACCAATGCCCCCCTTTCAAAAAATTAATTGGGCACGGGGCATTGAGGGGCAAATGATGAGTCAGGACCAAATGACCCAACCCATGAGGATGAGTCAGGTCAGAATAGCCCAATGAGCCAAAGTCCAAATCAGTGGAAGCCCGGTTGATCCGTTCAGGTCCGGGTCCAGATCCACAAACCTTGGCCAAGTCAAGGCAGCCACGTCGCTTCGGAAGCAGTCCCGTTTTTACCAGGTCCTGCGGAGAATATATCACCTGCCTCGTCCAGCGCGAGGGCAGTTCGAAGGCTACATTCAAGCAGGGCAAACGTTGCTGAAGAGTCGTCCCCATCTGTTAGGGGATGACTATAAATCGAGGAGCCCCACCAGCACTTGGGGGCAATTGATGTCTTCCAATTTTTCTACTCTTGTATTCTCCTAGCCTGTAATCCCTACTCATTGGAGAAGTAAAATACCACAGGCAACCTCTGCCTTTATGAAGTGGATAGGTCACACAGACCGAACTACTATAAATTTCCTTTCTCTCTCTCATTTATTTACTGCATTTATTACTTGACCGGTGGTGTCCGAAACCCAATTTTGGCATCATCAGATACGAATCGTTTTCCTTAAGAATCGGGATACGAATCGCAGGATTCTGATAACTATGTTATTAACCAAAGTTAGGACTAATTCCCAAGAAACTTCTGGTTTGAGTTGGTATTCATTCAACTAACTAATCCCGGAATCGACTTATCCATTAACATATTAACCTTGTGTCCATTTCCACGATTGAATCCTCTCTTGAAAGGTTCTCTTAGATTTAATTAATTTTTTTTCCGAAAAAGGTTGGTGAAGGGCACTTATGTGGCTTTCTCTCTTTGCACATGAACATTCCTCTTCTGCATATGAATATACATGGTTTTCCCATTTCCGCACATGAATATTTTCAAGTGTCTCATGTTCCTCATCCTATGGCGAGGAATGGATGGACATGAACATTTCTCTTTTTCATAAACTCCAATATTATCCTCATTCCGAATGTACTCTTACTACAATTAGTAGAGAATTTAACTCAAAAGATATGGGAATCTAACAGTCTCACTTAAAACTTTCCAAGGGACATGGCTATCATGTTGAGCTTAGTAATTTGTGAAGTCAGGGTTGAATAATTTCAGTGCAACTTTGTTTAACTATTAATGTACTAATTCTAACCCTACTTTTAGTACAATGTATGGAGAATTTACTCCAAAATCTGGAATGCTCTCCCTCGCTGTCCTGTCCCTATTCATAAACCCCCCACCCCCAATCTACACCAAAATGGCCCAAAGAAATTTTTTTGGGGGAAAACCAATCGTTGGCTTATATAAATAACAATTTGGGAAATGACATTCAGGTCCCAACTTAAGTGAAAAGTAAAATGAGAACATGGGATTTCTAAAGGCCGAATGAGTATGAGAAAAAACAAAAGTTTTACAAAATGATCTCTTTTCAATGGGCACAAAAATGACCTATTTCTAAATTTTCTGAAATACCCCTCATTTTCCTCTAAAATTCCAGTTAGGCCTTCAAAGGAGCTAAATTAGGTCTAAAAGCTCTCAAAACTTCGAAAAAACTAAATAAAATCCCAAACCTAATTAATTAACATTTAAAGACACTTAATTAGCTACTATATTTAATTAACTAATACTAATCATAGTAATTAAGGGTCAGGGTGTTGCATCCTTGGCGAAGACCTTTATTCGGAACTATTTCATCAGATAAAGAACTGTTAACTGAAACTCTATATTTTGGTGATGTTACAGAAATTATTATTCTATGACAAAGAAGGAACTAAAGCCAAACTTTTTAAAGACAACTTCTCAAGGATTCCCATTAGATCGTATCATATGCTTTCTTAATTTCCAACTTTATAGCTACTAGAGGGTTCTTCTTTAATTTCTTCCTCATTTTATGAATCATTTCCATCACAACTACTATGTGATCACTCTCACCTTTCTACCTTGAATGAAAGCCCCTTGATCCAAAATAATATTTGGGAGAATATTTTTAAATCCGAAAACAAGTATTTTTGTTATAATTTTATAAAGAACATTACAAAGGCTAATGGGTCTAAATTCATTAAAAATATTTAACATTTTGACTTTTAGGAACTAAGACTATAGCAGTTTGATTCAAAGATTCCAGAAGCTTATCTATGTTGAAACAATCCTTTTCGAAGTTTATTACATCATTTTTAATCAAGTTCCAAAATCTTTGAAAAAGTAGTAAAGTGAACCCATCTGGGCCTTGGGCTTTGTTGGGGTTTATTGCGAAACATCCATTTATTTCTAGTTCCTCCAGGATGCTACAAAGGTTATTATTCTTAGAATCTGTGATTATATTATTAAAAACTTATCGTTTTGCAACGAATGTTGATTCTAAGGTGAAAGGAGATTAGTGAAATAGTTCTTACAATTATACTATATTAAGCTAGGGTTGAATTTTGACCATCAGTTATAATTTTGAATTTTTTCAGTTTTCTCTATAGTTATCTCATACAAACTACCTTAGAAACCACTACTCACCTCTCTTCCCACTTTTCCCCTTTTGAAACTTCTGCATACCTCCATTTCTATCCAAAACTCCATCATTTCTTCTTTCATTCTTTGTTATCCGATAAGCTCTTACATTACGTAAAGAGTATGCTGAGTACGAGTTATTATGCTAGTACTTCTTGATGTCATCCATATAGTTAACTGATCACCTTCAAAAGTTGTTATTTAAGAGGTAATTTTGTTGTAGTATGGTAAAATTTAGATTTTCTATCTTTCTTGCTATCGGATGGTTCCCAATCCTTTAGGTTGGACTAATCCCTCCGGGCCTAAAAAGAAGATGGATAAACTCCCCTATAGTCCCAGTGTGGTAGTGCAGTTTCGAATCTACAACCTCCGGATATAAACCGTGGTCCTAGACCAACTGAGCCACCCTTGGGGTTTGAAAAAATTAGTATTCCGATTACCTAAAGAAAGCCATGCAACTCTAGCTCTATGCACGAGAAAGATTTCTAATTGGTCCAACTTTTTAGAGTATTCAAACAGCAGGCGTTTGTCTAGATTTTGTTGGAACAAGGAATCGTGATGATTCCTTGCAGCTTGTATTCCTGAAACTCTTCATTTTAGTCTATTTACCACATGGATAATGTTCCCAAGATTTTTCTGATTTCCCTTCTTTCACAAGGGGAATCAGTTTATTTGAGTTTGTGTAAACTGAGCTTTCATCTACTCAAAAAAAATTGGATGATGGTGCCACATAGGTTCGTAACTAAAACATCTTGGATTTTACCAAGAAAAAAAAAACCTAAAAGATCTTGGAAGGTGAGAAATATTAGATGACCAAAAGATTTGATCCATTGAGTATTACTTCGGCCCCGTCCAGCCTTTCGAAAACCCTTGGATTAATATTTTATTTTCTATTGTTACACAGGTAAAAGGAAGGCCTCTAATGGAAATCATAGGGAGTTGCTCTTCCATAGCCCTACCATGGATCGATCCCTGACAAGGTGGTTTTCAATTACCTCTCGCTTGCCACTGGCCAACTCAGCAAAATGAGAAAAGGAGGACCTCTAAATCTTAAATTTGAAAGTTGGGCATTACCAATCAACTCTTGAAAGTCCTCATTTGAGGCTACAAATGGATTTAACCTACCTACTTTCTTCATAGACGGGCATAAAAATATTGTTGAAGACTTCAACCATAGTGTGTTGGAATTAATTTGCTGTTGTTGAAAGAGTAGGTTGACTTTAGTAGAAAGAACTCTTTGAATAACACGGTTCTCTTCTTTGTTACCAAAAAAAAAAAAAAAAAAAACGGTTCTCTTCATTGTTTTGAAACACACCACACAAGCCATCGCTTTCATTAATTAGCTTGTGCAAAATTCTTTAACTTTGAAGATTTGAAAAGCATTTAACATTGTCGCTTTCCGTCTTGTATAGTTAGGATTGATGACTAGGAAAAAAAAAATACTCTCGCACAAAAAAATTAGAAGGGTCTGGGGCTTCGGCCCCACCATACCTGAAAAATGTCGAGTCCAGTTCACCTATCGTAGTTGTTACACCTTCACCGTGAGTGGATCAATGACAGTCCGCCGCACCATAAAAAATTTAGGTGATTTTCTTTCATCTGATTTAGATTTTTTAAAACTTCAAAATCACCTATATTTTTAGATGACGTAGCAAACTGTCATTGGTCCACTCACAGTGAAGGTGTAATAACTGCGATAGGTTATCCAGACTCAAAAAAGTTTTAGAAAAATCATACAAATTCTGAAAATTAATGATTATTTTACATTTGCCCCCTCCCCAATTTTTTTTTTTTTTTTTTACATTGAACCCCGAGGAAAGTTTTCTAAGTCCGCCCTTGCTCTCTCTCTCAATGCCATTCATCCATGATTCACACTCAACCTTACTAAGTGTCACTCATGCGAGTTGGGTCTCATGGGATAGGAGAGAGCAATATTTTGATTGATAGATGCCGTTATCTGTTTTGTACACTTCATTTACCATTAAAAGTGACAAGAAACATAAAAAAAAAAAAATGGAAAAAAGAAGAAAAATATATTATTTAACAAAAAAAAGACTCAAATTTCATTAACATTGTATACGAAAATAAATAGTTTCCTACCAATAACCATAAAAATGATCCTCATAGAAAACTATTTCTGATGAAATTTTTTATTGTGATGAAATTGCATACTTAGGCCCAGGGACCAATCTTGACACATGGTTTATTTGTATCTATAGTCAGTTTTCTCAATATTTCGGTATATCTTGCTAGAGGCCATCTCCCCTAAGCTCAAGCTTAGGATAAGGTAAGCTCAAGTGTGTGATGGGGCCCACTTGGGGACCCACATGGGGATGGGGGTGGGGGGATTTCAAGGACTCCCTAGGATCTTCCTCCCTGCAAAAAATCAGCCCCAACCGTAATCTCTATCATCTTCATATGGGCCCAAGAATTTAATGGTCAACAATCCATTCGGATTGATATATAGTCAATCCAACGGTCCAGTAAACTCGGATCTTACCGAAAATTGGTGGACATGTGCAATTTAAAGGGGTCATGTGCTTGGTCCATTTGGATGGACCAAAGGTGGGCCCCACAAGCACTAGCTTACGAAACTTTCTCCTTAAGCTCGAGCTTAGGGGATCCTTGGCCATCTTGCTATCCATTTTAATTTTATTCTAAGCTTGAGCTTAGCAGAGCTGGCCCCTATATATATATATATATATGAGCAAGGCTCCCTTAAGCTCAAGCTTAGGGAGAAAATCTCATAAGCTCATGCTTGTGGGGCCCACCTTTGGTCCATCCAAATGGACCAAACACATGACACACTTAAATTGCACATGTCCACCAACTTTCGGTAAGATCCGAATTTACTGTACCGTTGGATTGACTATATATCAATTAGAATGAATTGTTGATCATTAAACTCTTAAGCCCATATGGAGATGATAGAAATTACGGTTGGGGCTGATTTTTTACAAGGAGGAAGTTCATAGGGAGTCCTTGCGATCCCCCCATCCCCATGCGGGTCCCCAAATGGGCCCCACCACGCACTTGAGCTTACCTTATCCTAAGCTTGAGCTTAGCAGAGCGGCCAGCTCTGCTAAGCTCAAGCTTAGGATAAGGTAAGCTCAAGAGTGCGGTGGGGCCCACCTAGGAACCCACATGGAGATGAAGATGGGGGGGATTTCAAGGACTCCATAGGATCCTCCTCTTAGTAAAAAAATAGCCTCAATCATGATTTCTATCATCTCCATATGGGTCCAAAAGTTAAATGGTCAACAGTCCATTCAGATCGATACATAATCGATCCAACGGTCCAGTAAATTCGGATATGACCGAAAGTTGGTGAACATTTATAATTTAAGGGGTCATGTGTTTGGTCCATTTTGATGGACCAAAGGTGGGCCTGCAAGCATGAGCTTACAGAATTTTATCCTAAGTTCAAGCATAGGGAGCCTTGCTCATATATATATATATATATATAGGGGAAGGCTCTCCTAAGCTTAAGCTTAGGATAAGATTCCGTAAGCTAACGCTTCTGGGGCTCATCCTTGGTCCATCCAAATGGACCAAACACACGACCCCCCTAAATTGCACATGCCCACCAACTTTTGATTAGATCCAAATTTACTAGACCGTTGGATCGACAGTGTACTGATTTGAATGGACCGTTGACCATTAAATTTTTTGTGCCCAAATGGAGATGATAGAAACCACGGTTGGGGCTGATTTTTTGCAGGAAGGAGGATCCTAGGCAGTCCTTGAAATGCCTCCCACCCTCATCCCCATATGGGTCTCTAGGTGGGCCCCATCACACAATTGAACTTACTTCAGCTTACCTTATCATAAGCTTCAGCTTAGGAGAGCTGGCCCCATATATATATATATATATATATAGATATATAAAGAATTTATGGGCCTTTTTGGGTTCATTTAAACGTAAGTCAAGGTAGGCTTCAGTATAAAAAATGAGACACATGAATTTTGAGGTTAGATGAGAGGCTTTCCATAAAATAAATGTGAAGGAGGTAGGGATGGAGTTCAAATTTCATCTTTTCCTGCGGATTAAACATCGGGGTATTGTAGAATCCATGAAGTAATTAAACATGGCCTGTATGATGGACATGGAATGGAAATAAGACTAGTTAAGTCATATATGAGCTACTTTGGAGATCTATTTGGGTTATTACCTACTGTAAAAAATAATTCGAGTCTAGAACCCTGATTGTGTGAGGGAAGTGGAGCTACAAATGGAGCCTATCTACCCAAAAATTTGAACTATTCAAAATGAATGCCTTTCTTTCAGCGGCATGTCACTAAATTTTACTTGAGTTGGTCATATCATAAAATTGAATATATGAATCTTATGCATTATTATTACTATGTTTTTTTTTTTTTTTTCCCTATAACTAGAACTCCACCTTACGCACCCTTACTCACTGCATTAGGATTCTTAACCCACCAAGTTAAAGTGCGAGGACAATATCATGCATTATTAATTATAGGGATTTTGACATATTAGTCCTCCTTAAACTCAGATATTCCAATTTCATGACGAAAATTAGATAATGTTTTATGACCCCAAAATTCAGGTAATATCACCAGGGTCGTTTGACTCTGGTCAACCTTTTTTTTAAAAATTTTTTGCTCCGGATCTCATGATATCATGGCTTTTATGCAGCATCTTGAGGAGATTTTTTTTTTCAAATGATAAATCTTGAGAAATGGTGATCAAATGCATATTTACTTCACAAAATGTCAGTTTTTTGTGTTCTATAAAAAATAAATTTGTTTACTAGTTGCCAAAGCTATATGATACAGAAATTGATAAATCGCATGATATCATGGGATATGCTACAAAAAAGTTTCTAAAATATAATGTTTACTAGTGACATTTTCTAAGTTTGGGTCATGAAATTGAAAAAACAAAGTTTAAGGTGAACCAATATGTCAAAACCCCTAATCATATGCATCTTTTTATCATTTGCTCAATTTTATGGTGGGATTAACTTCTATTGAAGTAAATTTTAAGGTAATTTTACTAAAAGGGAAGGCATTGATTATGAGAAGTTCAAGTTTTCACTGGTTTTTGATCGGCGAGCTATCACTCTAGGTTCTACTTTCCTCACTCAAGTAACTACCGGTACGAGGGATTTATTGTTTCATCCAACCATAAATCGCCAATTGTGTAAAATCTTATGTCAGCTGAGGGATCCTCTCAATTACTTTTTTGGAATAAGAAAATCAAGGAAAAGATTTTACACAATTGCGAGTTATGATTGAAACGAAACACGGGATCCAAACTCATTAACTACACTACAAGATCCGGGCAGATCGACTGCTCCCCATGCCCCTAACTAGACGGCATATGTTATCTAGAAGAACGACAAAAACCCTATTAATTAAGACTCATGAGCAATATTTGGCCAAACATTAATCCACACTGCGATTGGTATGCTTCAAATTGGACCTCACATGAACGAGTGCTTACTTTTAAAATGAATGTTCATTCTCTTTTTTTTTAAATACTCCTTTGCGCTTAACATTTTTTTCTTATTGTAAATTCTCAGATCGCCACACACATCCTTCATGCATCCCTTGTTATCCATGATATAGCTAAAGATTAACCCTTGGTTGTTACTTCGGAGGGGAGATATCTTACCACCTTTTCTTGTTAACATGCTGACATGAAATAGAGAAAAACACAAACAAAAAATGAAAGAAGAATCTTTCAAGAACCTGTTCATGTTGTAAAAAAAAAAAAAAAAAAAAGAGAGACTATATGAGGGTAAAGAAAAGAAGAAAGTTCTCACCTATCTGTTCAAGGCTTGAATCTTGGGTGCGTCATCTTTTTTTCATTTGTATGGAATTCTTTTCCACTTGTATGGGTCTTTTTCTTTTTCTTTGTGTAGACTGTCTTTTTATGTATGTGCAGGTTATTTTTTGTTCAGTTATATTGACAGGGTTAAAAGAAGAAGAAGAAAAAAAAAAGTTGTTGTTACTCGGTCATAACCAATCCATGCTTGTTATATATATTGATTTTGGATTCTAGGAGGAAGTTTTCAGATTATCCTATCATAAACCGCGTACACACGTTCTTGTGAGGTAAAGTAGATGTTGGCCGTTCGAAAACAATAAAAATAAATTAGCAAATTGCGTCACGCGAGGGTGATGGCTGCACCTGCACGGGCTCCAGAAGTTGACCTCCGAACTCAAAAGCACATTTCTCCCGCGCTACCTATAATCGAAGTTTCCAAGCCCGCACCAGCGACGTCGTGATCACGGAATAACTGATTTTTTATTTTATTTTATTTTAGAGATAGATGATGTTGGGCACAAATTCTTTTATGACATGACCTTTTAAAAAAATGTGCATTCCAGGGTCTTTTGTCTTTAGTGAATGGGTATGAGAAAGTGATAGGTGAAAATTTACTAGGTCTTGCACTCTTGTGTATTTAAGGGGGGTTTCATGTGTAGGTCTTGCACTCTTGTATATGTAAGGGGGTTTTATGTATTCGGATGTGTTATAAAGTCAATTTTACTATATTTTTTCTCACCATAACATTGTGAGGGATGGATGTATATGAATATTTTTCTATATATATGTGGGAAATTCTAAAAAATGCCCCACTTTAAAAACGCCCCTTTTTCCGCCCCTCTTTTTCTCGATCATGGGGCCCATGTTGAGTCAATCAAGTCTTTTCACATACATCACCTCCATATGAATAGTCACTAGTCCAAGTTTGACACTCATCCAACTTTTTCTCACCGTTGGATTGAGATCATGATATAATGATGCCTCTAAACCATTAAATTTTAGGGTCACGGATCAAAAGGTTAGGATGATCTTATAGACTCAAGATTTTGCATATAGGTAGGTCTCACATAGATCTTTCTATCCAATGGACTTCCATGATAATTATGCATTACAGTATGCCCGACCAGGAGGGCTGTTTTCTCCTAAAAAATGCTCGAGGCGCTGTGTGGCGCTGCCCTATATATATATGAGAGATGCTTCTATGAAAGCGTCTCTCACCTTACTATGAGAGATAAAGTGGGGGCCCTCACATCCATATCAAATGCTGACAACTTAAATGTGAGGGCCCATACCCTATCTCTCATAGTAAGGTGGGAGCATTTCTCATAGGAGCATCTCTCTCTCTCTATATATATATAGATATAATTCTAAAAAAAAAACCCACTTTAAAAATGCCCCCTTTTGGGCCCCTCTTTTTTGTTGGCCATAGGGCCTATGTTGTGTCAATCGTCTTTACATACACTACCTCCGAATGAATAGTCACAAGTCCAAGTTTGACATTCATCCAATTTTTCGTCACCATTGGGTTGAAATCACAACAAAATGACGCCTCTAAACCATTAATTTTAGGGCCACAGATCAAAAGGTTAGGATGATCTTTTGAGCTTAAGATTTTGCATGTAGATATGCCTCATATGGATCTTTCCATCCAATGTACTTCCATGATTATCATGCATTCTAATGGGCCAAACTAGGTGGGGCGTTTTTTAGAAAAAAAAACGTTCGAACGAAGTGTAGCGCTCCCCATATATATGAGGAATGTTTATGTGCATTCATCCCTCACCATAGGGTGAGGGACACATATATAAATGAAAATATTTATATGGAAAAGAGGAAAAGTCATATATGCTCATTTGGAGAAGATAAATGTTGATGTATAAAAAAGGAAAGTCACGTAAGTGTCTCTCACCCTATAGTGAGAGATGGATACACATGAACATTCCTCTCTCTTTCTATATATATATATATATATCGGTAATATATATATACCCCATATAGGAGAATATTCATGTGCATCAATCCCTCACCATAGGGTGAAAGACACTGACATAATTGGAAATATTCATTTGCAAAAGAGGAAAAGCCATATGTGGTCATATGTAGAAAAAGAATGTTCATCTGCAAATAGGGAAAGCCATGTAAGTGTCCCTCACCTTATGGTGAGGGATGGATGCACATGAATGTCCCCCATATATATATATATATAATTTGCGTATTCAAATCTTAACTATTTAAGATTTTTACATATTAAAAATAGTATATATCATGTTTGTTCGGAAGCCCACTTTCACATGAGTAAATAATATGAGGAAAAAAAAGAGTGAAAGACCATGAAAGAACTTATATTGGTTTTCATATATTTTTTTTTTTTTTGGAAAGAGAAAGAAAGGACTTGTATCGATTTTTATATGGTTTTTAGGGCTAGATAACCCGAAACTTTTACGTAGGAGGAAATATTGTGAATCAAAGGTCTACTGTGTTAAAATGAATAGATTGTTAGGAAAATCAATTTACGCTATATTTCTTACTCACCTCTAATTTACACTAATATCTCCTAATCCCACTCAAATCCATGATGAGTGCTCAGTGCAGCGAGCCCTCGAAACGAGTTCTGAATTTAATTGAACACCACACTCCCTGCATATGGACGCATGACATTACTGGATTCGATGCCTTTAAATTCAAGGGAGTAATAGTCTTTATAGAATAAAATATTTATACATTTGCATATTATAAGATAAAATAGTACACAATAAAATAGTGTAATATTTGAATTTTGTAATGAGCAAGGCTTCCCTAAGCTCAAGCTTAGGATAAGGTAAGCTCAAGTGTGTGGTGGGGCTCACATGGGGATGGGGATGGGGGGATTCAAGGACTCCATAGGATCTTCCTTCCTGCAAAAAATCAGCCCCAACCGTAATTTCTATCATCTCCATATGAGCCCAAGAGTTTAATGGTCAACAATCCATTCGAATTGATATATAGTCAATCCAACGGTCCAGTAAATTCGGATCTTACCGAAAGTTGGTGGACATGTGCAATTTAAGGGGGTCATGTGTTTGGTCCATTTGGATGGACCAAAGGTGGGCCCCACAAGCACGAGCTTACAGAATTTTCTCCCTAAGCTCGAGCTTAGGGGAGCCTTGCTCTTTTGTAATATTTTGTTGTTTGACACGTTTTGAAGAAAGTAACATATTATAAATTTAGTTGTTTGGCACGTGTTACAAATTATGATAGTTATTTGATAAAGTGCTGTAAGGTAAAGTCCAGAAAAAAAATAACTACTTTACCACTCTTTTTTCTCTCTCTCCTCCTACATTACTTCACCGTATATTATATTATCTCACTTTACTTTGCCTCACCTTTTACCATAATGTGACATTTACCTTTATCTTACTTAACCAAATATGTAAATAAACTTGGCTTGAATTTTTTTTTTTTTTTTTTTACTTTTTACCGCCAGCCACTTTTTTATATTACATAAAACTAAAGCAAAGTGTGATAAAGTAAAGTCAAAATAAAAATTAATAATCTTACAACTTGTTCCCACTTTACTTCACCACATACTTGATCTCACCTCTAGTTTACCTCATCTTTACTGTGATGTGATCTACTATTCTTTTACCCAGTTTTGATGAAAAAGTAGTATGGTAAAGTAAAGTCTAGTTGCCACTTTTTTTTTTTTTTTTCACAAACCACTCTTTTTAACACACAAACCATGATAAAGTAAAGTAAAAAATAATAATAATAATTTCACAACTCTCTTATACTTTGCTTCACCAAATACTTTATCTCGTATTTACTTTACCCCATATTCGCTTTACCTCATCTTTACTGTGATGTGAGATTTACCTTTACTTTACCACACATGTAAACAAATACATCACCAGGGGCGGAACCACATAGGGGCTGGGGGTGGCCATGGCCCCCCCATAAATTTGAAAACCCCCCCTGGGGTATTGAGAATTTTCACTTATTTACAATAGCCCTCCAAAAAAATTGAAAATGTTATAGGAATTTTAAGTATTTTTTCAACAGTGGCCCCTCCAAAAAAAAATTCTTACATAGAGGCCCCACCAAGACAAATTTTCTGGTTCCACCCCTGTACATCACACTAGATTTGTTGAAGTAAAGGTTCTACTTTACTATTTTGTAAATCATATTTTGAAAGATATTTATATTGTCGGAACTTTTCTAAATGGGGAGTTATAGAATAAAATATCGAGCTTTTTAAAAGAAAATGATATTTTCTTCTTATTTTTTGGGTTGCAAAACCTTATAAAAAAATTATATTATCTAAAATATTATATTTTTGTATTTTTATTTCATCCAAACAGGCCCGGTCTTTTGACGGCCGGCCCACGCCTCCTAAACCCGAATGTTACCATAGGTGAATATTACCGTGGCAGTGTCGTCTCATATTTTACTACTCCCACTGATCGATGTAAACTAGAAATTTTGTACAATTCCTACAGTCATCAAGGTGGGGATATCAGATATCTCCTTATAACTCAGCCCCATTGATATAGATCTTGGGTTTCTCCTCAAGAGACTCGGATGAGATTTTCCGTGTCCAAACTCTAAGAAAGGATAAGTGTGACTCAAGAGTGGCCCCACGTATGGCATTATGGGCTATCCACGTTTAACAATTTTTGAGAAAAAAATTGACTACTATTATAAACCGTTTTTTACTATAATTTTTTCGAGTCTGCATACACATAAAAAAGCAGACTACTCAAGTGGGAAAAAAATCCTCATATACGCCGAAGAAAAGCCCACACAAGTGAGAGAATAGCCCGCACAAGGGGAAGAAGGGAAAAAAATTAATTTTCTAGAACCAAAAATACAGAAAAAGTGCCGTTAGTTGTGTATGTATGGCCCAGTTTCTCAGTTGCCCATCTGTGAGAGTCCAGATCCCGAGTGGTCTCTAGACACTTTGTGGGTGGGATTCATGGTCATGGAACTCTATATCGGCCTGCTGTTGATAATCTGGGTTTTTAACATGAATGCCATCCCCTCTAGTGACACATGCATCCTCATATATGAAGTTGGTCCCACCGTATGTAGGATCGAGCACATTACTGATAATGTGATTAGCACAGTCTTATGCATCATTAATTATATGCATTAAATACTTTATCAGTCATGTGATGAGTCTTACCATTGGATCAACTTCTATTGAAGTAAAGATATTCATGTTGAACAATATGGATTATCAATAGGTAGGCCTCATGTAGAGTGCTACACATCCCACTCACGGAAAGCGTGTGGGAGACCACTTGGGTTTGAGTCTCCATTTATGAGAAAAAAAAAGAGGGGAGATTTGGCATTTCAATGCCCTTTAGACATTCAATCCCCAATTTCATGACCAAATTTACTTTTTTGCCCTGGGATCCCATGTATCTTGGATTTTTAAAAACCTAAAAACCCAAGATATCATGGGATCCAGGTAGCTTTTCAACTTTTAACATGTAGATCCCATGATATCATTGGTTTTTAAACTCCTCCCGTGATATCATGGGATCGAGGGCAAAAAAGTAAAAAAAAAAAAAAGTGTACCAAAGTCAAACGACTCTGGTGACATGGGAAATTTTCATGTGCATCTATCCCTTACCATGTTATGGTGAGGGACAACATAGTAGGGTTTACTTTATAATACATCCGAATCATCCACACACATGGAACTCCCTTAAGTAAATTGGACCCATTGAATTTTCAACTATCCAAATGGATTGGACCGTTGGATCGATGGTCAAATTTTTTCCTTTAATATAAAGTCGTTAAATTTTTGGGCCACGGATGAATGGGCTAGAGGCATAGGATTGACTCCAAACTTGATATCTATATATATATATGGTCTTATCCAAGATGTCTCTTTACATTCCCCAGAAGTCCCATGATCAGTGAGTCTCTAGATAGGTCCCATTAAGTTTGTCGATGCACAGGAACATTGACATTTAGTGACTTTTAGTCATGAAATTTGGAGATTGAGTGTCTAAGGGGCATTGAAATGTCAAATCCCAAAAAATTAATAATCATAACAAATTAAAACACATTGAATAAGAAAAGATAACTTTATGATTAAGAAAACAAAATGAACAATGTATGAAAGCATAGAAGAATAGTCCCCTGCCGCGGCTTTACAGCTGAAATTGGAAACATGGGGCTTTGGAAGTTTGTTATCCTACGCCACCACCTATGTCCATTGTCGTTTACTCTTTCAATCCTTCTCATTCTATCCATTCGTCCAAACGCGTTCGCTTAAAAAATATAGATACAAAACACGTATACACACATCAAGTCATCAACCTTGAACCCAACTAAGTCCTTCAAATTACCTTCTCAGAACCTTCCCCTCAAACCCATCTCCATCTCCATCTCCATCTCCATCTCCATCTCCCCCCTATAAATAAATCCCTCTCCCTACTCTCTACATACTCAAACTCATTCTCTTTACATCTCTCTCTCTTCATCTCTATTGTTCAATCTCTCTCCATGGCTGAAACAAAGCAATCTCATTTGAATGGAGCTTACTATGGCCCTCCTATCCCACCCAAACAGTCCTACCACAGACCCGGTCGAGGGTCAGGACTATGTTGTGGCCCATGTTGCATACTGAGCGCCTTGCTCAAGCTCATCATCACCATCGTCGTCGTTGTGGGGATCATCGTCCTTGTTCTCTGGCTCGTCCTACGCCCTTCCAAGGTGAAAGTCTACGTCGAGAACGCGTCGCTAACGCAATTCAATCTCACGGACAACAACCTCTATTACAACCTTACACTCGACATGAGTGTGAGGAATCCAAATAAGAAGGTTGGTATTTACTATGATAGGCTTGAGGCTACAGCTTACTATGATGGAAACAGGTTTGGTTACACAACCTTGCCTAGTTTCTACCAAGGCCACAAGAACACTTCCATGTTGTACCCTGCGTTTTCTGGGCGATCTGTGGTTGCGCTAGGGAGCTCTGGTGTTGCAAATTTCAATCAGGATATGAGCCAGGGGTCATTTGATGTTTTTGTTAGAGTCAATCTGAGGATTAGATTTAAGGTTGGACCTATCAAGACGAACCGATACAAGCCAAAGTTCGAGTGCGATTTGAAGCTTCCCTTGTCGTCGGATGGAAGCACGCCTACACAGTTTACGAGGACAAAGTGCGACATTGATTTTTAATAATCAGATGTGTTTGGCATCTGATACATTCCATTCGTTTATTTATGCTTTACATGTATGTTGTTTGACGGTTTCTATGTTTTTTTTTTTTTTTGTTTGTTTCATGTTATTTACAGTCCTTGTACTATTTTAGGTGTTATTTGGTGATTGATTATGTATACCATATGGTTTTGTATTATGTTGGATACTTTTGACTTCTTATTTATGCCTTGTGTGTCTAAAGTCGATGGTGATGAAATACCTTACAAATAGGTTGTTAAGAATCCCTTAACTTGATGTCACTGCAATGAAAATTGCAATATTAGTCAACAAAGGTGAGCATAGATAATAGGCTTCTTCCTACGACATGAATAAATCTTAATACAGAGAGAGAAGGTTTAAAGTGATGGCTGTTACATAACAACTTTGACCATTTACATTGGAAACAGATACGTTTCTCTCTCCTCCGCCCCCTTTGCTGGCGCCCCCTGATTCGTCGACGAAACAGGGGATCCGGATCCATTTACATTATACTGAAAGGTTTTGGTAGCAACTGTTTCTGTTATTTGGTGATAACAAATTATACTGAAACACCATTAAATCTTGTTTTGAGCTCATTATACCGATTAGTAAGGTCCTACTTATGCTTAAAATGCCCTAAAAAATTCATTGATACAGAATGTTTGGATAAAAAATTGAGTATAATGCTAATTGAAAGAAAGGTCACGCCGAGACGATTCGAAGTACATGATGTTACACTTGTTTTGATTGTAACAGCCAAAAACATGGTTTTAACTGAAACAGATGATGTAGCCTCCAGAATCATAAATATATGTGTGAATGCACCATTTTCTAATACAGTGATAGATTGTATTTGAAGCCCCATGATCTTTATCATCTCCACAGCTCAACTGGAACAGAGTACTGTTTCTGTTATGCGTTTTAGGAAAAGATTGGGTGATCATCCTGATTTGGATAAAATGAGTTTTGATTGAATTTAGGAAATCAATGAATTCCCTCATAAGGACTATATAACCTTCCTTGGGTTTCAGCTCAGTTTCTCAGGGTCCATTCTGATTTTTCAAGATTCATTTTATAATTCTCAAAGGAAGAAGGACCAGAAGAGTGCCTCAGCACCTGATCCAAGATTGAATCTGTAAGGGGGATTCGTTGATGTCAGTGGTGCCACTTGGGCGACCCACCGTAGCCCTCCCGCCTCCACAGAAGAGCCATTTGTTTATTTGGCTCCTTTGGAGTGGCCTCCCCAGGACTCGAACTCGAGACGTTAAAGTCTTAAGAATTCACTCTGTGGAGGCGGGAGGGCTACGGTGGGTCGCCCAAGTGGCACCACTGACATCAACGAATCCCCCTTACAAAAAAGGCCGGCCTTTTTTGTAGGGGACGTGACCCGCGGCTGAACCCGGCTGCCAGTGGTCTTATTGACGACGCCACCTGCCGGTGCCCACAAGGCTGGTCGCACCCACGTGTGCCGTCGTAGCACAGCTGGTAGGGCACATTTGTTTATTTGGCTCTGGGTGCTGCCCAGAGTGGCCTCCCCAGGACTCGAACTCGAGACGTTAAAGTCTTAAGAATTCACTCCCTGGTACCACTTGAGCTAGTAGCCCAAGTGGTACCAGGGTAAGTCCAAGAAATCTCTTAAGGGAGAGGTCTTGGGATCGACTCCTGGGGAGGCCCCTGGGTACGTGACACGCTCCTACCTGGAGCACGACTCCTGAAGTGTACACAATAGGCCCGGGGCCCTGGGCCCCGCCTATTCCCCGTGGGGGGACCCGCGATATCGCATCCCCTACAGAATCTAAACCCGTGTGGGCAATGGGCAATGGGCAATGTGGCTTACACATAACTTCCACAATTTAAAAGGGGTGTTTGTTTGCAACCATTTACGAATGTAAATGGGGTGGTGCTTATAACTGTTATGCATCAATCATGTTTGTTTCCGCCCAAATTAGGTGTGAAAATGGTGTGGAAAAACAGCCCATTTTTTTGCACCAAAATTTACATACCTTTACCCCAGTAAAACGTTTTACACCTCGTAAATGCGCTCCAAAAGATTATTGGATCCATCAAGACTAAACAGTAAGATCCCAAGTTGGAGTGTGATCTGAGGATTCCCTACTGGGTTTACAAGGAAAAAGTGTGGGATTGATTCTAATAATCAGATGTGTTTTTGTTCTGATATGTATTTCTTTTTCATTTCTTTTTCTTTTTTCTTGCTTAGATGGGTGAGTGGTACATGACTTGTGAGATGTTTCTCCTCTGACATGTATTTCATTCATTTATTTTTGGTTACATGTATTTCTACTCATTTTTTTTTCTTGTTTCTTTATTGTTCTTGCACTATTTTTGTTTGGTATTTTGTGACTGATTGTGAATGCCATTAGTTTTGTTTTATATTAGATACTTTTGTTGTCATATTTAGGCCCTTGCATGACTTGTGAGATGTTTCTCCTCTGACATGTATTTCATTCATTTATTTTTGGTTACATGTATTTCTACTCATTTTTTTTTCTTGTTTCTTTATTGTTCTTGCACTATTTTTGTTTGGTATTTTGTGACTGATTGTGAATGCCATTAGTTTTGTTTTATATTAGATACTTTTGTTGTCATATTTAGGCCCTTGTGTTTCCGAAGTCAATGGTGATTTAATACCTTAAAGATAAGTTATTCAAAGCCCTTTTGTTTCCAAAGTCAATGGTGATTTAATACCTTAAAGATAAGTTATTCAGAGCCCTCGATGTCACTGCATTTAACATTGCAATATTAGTCAACAAAGGTAGAGGAACAGAGATAATAGGCTTCTTCCCAGTGCATGAACAAATCCTATACTAAAAGACAATTTAGTCGCCTAGGTTTACAGTGATGGCTGTTTCATACAACTTTGCAAAGTGGCAGTTGTCACGGGGTAGATTTTTTGCCTAAAATTTTCAGCGTGTGGCGTTAAGGACGCTAGTCGCTTAACCAGCAATCAACAAACACACAAACAACAACAGTAAAAGAATAGGAAGAAACAATTGCAGACAACACAATGCAATGCTGATCACTTGATTAATTTTGCATCAGCCCTCTTTTATTAATCAAAACTGTGGGACAAACCCTTAAAAAGAACTACATACATAAATCTCTGCAACACTCTCATACAAAGACCCCTCTTGAATCTCTGTCCGAACCTTCGGATCCTCGCTTTTGATTCTGTTTCAGGCTATCTCTCTCTCTCTCTGTCTCGGATCTGCAGCCATGCAGTCCTTTTTAAATAAATCTCTGGCCAATCAGGTAGTGCCACCAAGGCTAACTGCCTGCCAACTTGCCCCCATAAACAGTTGCCAACGCCATGCTAGAAATAACCCACTGATGGGCAGTTTGTCTGAATAGTTGCATGCCACCTGTCATGCTTTTGTTGGTCCAAGCAGTTCTCCACATGGCCAATGCACTCTACAGACCAAACTGCAATGGCAGTTCCTCAAACCACCCACCCAAGTGGCTGCCATGTCATCTCCAAGTCAACCAACAACTATCTATGTGGAAAGGCATTCCACACAGCACTAAATATGCCTTCCACGTGGGTTGCACCGGCCCAAGCACAAGGGAAAGGACTCCCATGCACCAATCTAGCATGCCACAGCATCTATTCGAACCTCGTGGGCCCAGGCACGAGGGTGTGGGCCCCACATGCCACTTTAACATCCGAGTTCCACTAATGTTCAACCGAGGCCACCAAGGTCATTGGTATGCTATACAATGTACATCGTGTGCTAACTGCATTCACCGTCCGTCTTTCCACCCAACAGGCATAACTCTTGTATAGTAGAGTTATGTGCCACATATTTTTTCTCACCTCCTGGGTATAAACGTCTGAGATTGAGGAAATGGACGTTGCCATCTGTTCTTGCACCACCGTGCACAAATTCTGCCACACAACTGTTGTCATGCACGTCTGCCATGTACTCACTGCCTTGGACGTGCATTTGTTGCCAGCAAACACAAGGTTGGTCAATGAGCTAATTCTACTACACGTAGCACCCGCACGTCTGTCGACCGCAACACCTGTAGAACTCGCAGCAACCCAGCATTGCGTGCACGCTCTCATCCACGCAGCACGACAACTGCACCCACCACGTGTAACGCAATACTGCACACACCAAGTGCAGCACAACACGTTGTGCACATCAATCACTGCACAACATTGTTAGGCACCACCATCCATCACACCAGCGACCGACGGGCAATACCCATCAGCACCAAGGGATCAATATGCAGTGTTTAACTATCATAGCGCAGTTCATAAGCACCAATGGACTGTCTGTGCAGTAGTTATGTCTAGGAGCACCCATCCCACTGCACAATCTGCGCACCAACACAACATCACCATTTTAAGGGCTAACAGCAAACCACTTGTTGGACTTAGGAAGCTAAAGGGCCTTCCATTGCAATTAGGGCTGTCAGTCCAGTCATTTGACAATGGGACATCCCACGGGCCACAAAAGCTCTTAAAATGAGGGTTTTTGTTTTTATCCTAAAGCCTATGGATATGAATGGCTCAATTTTGCGAAGCTTGTAATCTTGAGGACCGAACTAGAGCTTGACTAAGCCTGATTCATTCGAATCAGCCCGGTCCTTTCATTGTCTGTTAATATGTATGTGTATATATGTATTTATATGCGTTATTGTCTTTGCCACATATAAAATACAGGATTTTACGGAAAAAAATCTGAAATTTGGACATTCCTCGAAAAGGGTCCCCAAATATTGTGTAGTACTAAAGAGGTCCTTACGCCAAATTTTTTTTATTTTTTTATACTTTTTTCTGAGCAACGATAGCGTCACCATGGGCGACGCTAGTGTCGCTCATCATAGCATCTCCTAATGTCTTCTTCTTCATCTCCTCCTCCTATTTCTCCATCTCACCCACTCCATCTTTAGCAAACATTTTAGGGGCCGTTGTTTCTCTCCCAGATCTCGGGCTCTCGGGGCTCTCGTTCCTTAGGAATCGATCGAGGTCGTGGGAGTCGGAGGAGTTGACGTCGTGGCCGTAGCGGTAGCGGAGGGCGTTGATGCCAGCGTAGTAAGTTAGATCCAATGGCCATAACACTCTCTTGGATTTACACATTGGGTCAGTGGAAGGATTCCATGTGGAAAAGGAGGAGGAGGAGGACTTTCACAACCATGGAGATAATGAGAGCAGGGGAAAGAACACCAGAAGGAGAAGTAGATTGTTTGGATTCACAACTATATGTGTGCAATGACTAATAGTGATGAACCTAAAATATCTATTAAAGATGGAGTGGGGGAGATGGAGAAATAGGAGGAGAGGAAGAAGAAGACATTAGGAAATGCTTTGACGAGCGACGCCAGTGTCGCCCATGGTGACGCTGGGGAGATGGAGAAATAGGAGGAGGAGAGGAAGAAGAAGACATTAGGAGATGCTTTGACGAGCGACGCTAGATATTAGGAGATGCTATGAAGAGCGATGCATGGGCAACGCTAGCGTCGCTCTCGTCAGACACGAATAACGCTAGCATCGCTTCTATCAAAGTTGAAAAAAAAAAAGGCTTGATGGACCTCATTAGTACTATACAATATTTGGGGACCCTTTCCGAGGAATGTCCAAATTTTGGAACTTTTTCTGTAAAATCCTCTATAAAATAATATAATTCATCACACTTTTTTCTTGGAATGCGAAGTGTTACTCTCCATCCGCATGTAAAGAATGGAATTGTTTTTTTTTTTTTTTTTTTTTAGCCAAGGATAAAAGGATTAGTAACATTAAAACACTAAATGATTACATATTTGTACAATAGATGGCCAAAAGATAATAGGTACAGAATGAGCTTCAATGTTAATAAAAAATTTGCGGTGCTTGATAGTCCATGTTTTTTTTTTTTTTTTTGGTAAAAGATAGTCCATGTTTTAAAGCTAGCTAGAGCTGTCACTATCCTTTTCGGAATATTATTGAAAACCAAAATTAAAACATTTTTTTTCTGAATCCTACTACTCTTGCCATGAATTATCTTTCACTTTTTTTCTTACAATAATAAAGGAGTTCATTAGTAGTCGGTGTTCAAAAAGTATATATGTTTTTTAAATAAAATCTTTTGACCCTGGTCTTTGAAGGTAGGGTAAGGGCTTAAATATTGTAGACCTGTCAAGTACATTAGGGTTTTGCCTCGACTTTGGCCTTGCCCTGCATATATGAGGGTAAGGAAGGGCTTACCTTGACATGGCCTCGGCCGGCCCTTTGACAGCCCTAATTGCAACTAATTGTTATCCAAAAGGGTAATTCCCAATATACAAAGATATTCCTTATGGGCAGGAATGTGTGGAAAAACTCTACACAGTTAAAGTGAATAGGGTCTTAAAAATTCACTTCACTTCAGAAATTTTTGCCTGGTATTCTATCAATTATACAAGCATCAAGGCAAAGTGAAAACGAGTTGTAAATCCCTTCTAAAGAATAAAGGCAATGGATTTAGGTATGCTTACATAAGATTCAATTGTTTTATTTAGATCTAAATCCTATAATGGTTGATCTTATTCGATAAAATTGATTGCATTAAATCCAAGAGTCTCGCTCCCTAGGAGAAATAGACAGAAGCCATGTTGAGGATAAGATTTCACAATACTGGATTATTAAATCCACATGGAAGGTAAAATTCCGTGGGCTTTCCTTTTCCTTTTAACATAATATCGATTTCGATTAGACCCAACCTTTTAGTAAGACTCAGTAACGATGAATGGGTTCAGATCTTTTCAAATCTGTAGGGTGATTCTGAACGCACCATGGATTTTTCTAAACACACACACTTTTCTAAAAAAAAAAAAAAACTGATTACCAAAATACCTATGACGAAAATACCCACAAGTTCCGTGCATATCTCATGTAAAAAGGTGCACGGCCTTGAAACTCCGTGCACCCCAGCAGCGAGCGATACACGCAAAGAAAGAGGAGAAGATGGTCGCCGGTGATGGTGGGGCAGAGTGGGGAGCTCGTTGATGATGGGGCGCCCGTCGAGGGAAGAGAATAGGAGAAGAGGAGAAGAAATCGCTTAGCTCATCGGATGGAGAAGAGAGGGGAGCTCGTCGGTGATGGGGCGGCTGTTAGGGTTCGGTCGCAGTAAGTGAGAGGGGAAGAGAATAGGAGAGAAGAGAAGAGAGAAGAGAGGAGGGTGTTTTGGGTATTATTGCGAAAGTGGGTGTGCTCAACAAAACATATGGGTGCAAATAAAATTTCCCAAATCTATATCACATTAATTAAACCCATGAATGGGCTGAGATCAATCGGTCTGTACCTAAACTAAGCCTAGGTCTTAACGTCACCTATGACCATATCCCTATGAACATGACTTCCTTCATATTTAATCTGTGCAAATAAACAGGCAGAATTTAGAGAGGATCATATTAAATCAGGAAAGATACCTGACTGGTCAATATAAAAGGCATGGAGACCTGGCCCCTTATGACCATATCCCTAATCCCGTGAAAGTCAACTTCAATGTGTTTAGATAATTTATAGAACATTCTGCAGCATGATTGGCATAATAGATGGGGGTTGATATTGAATCATTAATCCCCAGCTCAGCCAAGTAACTTTAACAGATGTGTTCACCATGGATTGGCATTTCATCAGTACCTGGTTTGTGACTGCATGATACCCAATAAGAGAATGGGAGGGCAAAAAACTTTGGGAGGACCAGAAATGAGTACCCAGCCATCACCCGAGTAATTCAAATCCTAGGAATGTCAAGGTCCCTTCTACATTGCTACTTCATAGCCTTCACCCATCACCTCACATCCTTCGGCCCTCATCTCTTTAATAATTCTTTCACTTGAGCTCATTTGATCATAAAATTCCTATGTATTCAATTCCTACATATCCCACGCAAACAACCTCTAACTCTAAGGGAATATTAGGGAAGAAGCCACTAAAGAGCTCTTGACAAATTAACCAAAAACACCATTGCAAAATATAACTGCTATTGTACTGGTTTTGGCTTAATATACTATATCTTTCCAGAAAAAAAAAAAAAAAAAAAATTAACAGAATCACCTAAAGAAGAAGGCCTCAACCCAACACATATGATTCATGCCACAAGGTGAATAGGTCCTACACCCAACTTCCGCAAAGAAACAATTGAAATAGCCAAAAACTCAATTAAATGGATTTTTATCAAATCACCAAAAACTAATTTGGCCAAATGGCCTTACATTGTATAATATTCTATCTCTAATAATAAAGAAAAACTAAATACAATCTATTCTCTCCCATCAGATCAAGTTAATAATGTTCTAATCTTAACCATTCAAACATCATCATCGACATCAAAGCCATCAATCTAGGCTAAGAAAAAGCTTAAATCAGCCTGACCATTCATAAATAATAAAATGAGAAATGACTAAAACACCATACCATTTGGTCACCAGCCTAAACCCTAGCCCAGTAACTTAATCAATCTTCTTGCTGGAATCGCAAAAGCTAGGGTCCATTTGAAAGGTAATCAGATAACTCATCCAATGGATCCGATTCCATGTCCTTTTAACATTAATTGATGCGTAAAATATGGCCACTTATAAAAAAAAAAAATTAGACATGAAACTGTAATAAGATATTGAGTTCAATGAAAACAAAATATATGCTAGTGAATGAAGTTAACCTCGTTGAGCCGAACAAAGTGAGCCTGCTGCCCATATTTTAGCCTTCATGGTAGGCTTCTTCTCGATCTCCATCACCAACCTTTATGTCTACATCATTCTTGCTGGGTTAGGAGAAACTTGACAAAATTACTTTTGGATAGAACACCTAGTCACCAATTGCATGCAGATAAAGATTAGCCGTTGTTGTCCATTTAGGTCTTTGGCTCCACAAGTAGACGGTACCAGCTGCAGAGCCCATAACTCTTTGGCTGGATCATTTTGTAGGCCTAATTGAACAGTTGGATCTGGTCATATATGCCATTGGATCACCAGAAATGATGTTTCCTTCCATTGCAACCTCCATATTAGTCAACATATCCATCCAGGCATTTCATTTGTTAATAATCATGATTTGATCATTGTTTGGACATTAGATTGTCAATTACGGTCTCTAGCAATAAAACTATAAAAGTGATCATGCCAACATCTATGGTATTTGATCAACTCTTGATATGTCCATTGGCTGTCTGACTAATCAATCATATTTAACATCTTTAATGTATGAATTTCTGCTGTTGGATCTAGATGATCAGTATGTATCACATGTTCTCTTGTACATATTTGTCCATGTCAAACACTGAAAGGGATAATCTTGTTTCTTCTCAGTAATAGAATCATCAGTTGAATCTTCAGGTGTGCAACCTGCATCATCATAATCTTCTTCAATGATACCTCCATACCTACTTTGTACGGGAATCTGTAGGCTTCGATCGTACTTTTCCAACAATGATGCGAATTTCCTTCAATGGACATTTCTACAACTTGAGACCACGAATTGTTCCATTAAGCTTGTCAGTGATGATCAGTGCACTAGAACTTTTCAACTGAAGAACTCGAGCGTTGTCATTATTTAAGAAGCTCATTATTACTTAATGCAGAGGAGGAACTAACATCAGCTGTTGCAGAACTCAACATATCACTATCATATGCTTAAAAATGCAATTCCAGATAATTCAGAAACTGTCATTCTTAATTACAGTCTAATAAGCTCATCACAAGACCAGTGAGTATAGCACCTCCATAGTACTGCTTGATCCTTTTAAGAGAGCATGCAGGACTTCAAGAAATCTCAACATATTCTCACACCATCGAGTAGATGTGTCTAAACCAAACTCATCACATCCAGGTCTGATCTGGGTGGTAAACAAAGAAGCAAGAATGAGAAATTTCTCCCATATGCCCAAAATCCCTCTAATGAGATTTATTCCAAACTGTAACAGAGATGTTCTCAAAAGTCCTGCTTTCTGATTGTTCAACCAGTTCTGTCCTGTTCGATTCTCTGTAGAATTTCTGGAAAGGAAGGGCTGGAGCACAACTTTAACGGGATGGGAAAAAAAAAACCAGATTGCCTTTAAACATCCAGTGAATATTGGGTAAGTCTGCTTGTGACGTCGTAGTACTCAGTTGAAGATCAGCAGTGGACATACAGATCAATCATGCATTTTGAACGGCATGATCTTCAAGGCAGTAAAGTTGGTGGACATCAGTAGTAGTCCCACGTGTCAATCACTGTTGATTGGAGATGCCAATTCTCCACAACGAAGGTTCAATCTGTTATATTACCAAGAAAGATTTACCAACTTCATGTGGAGGAGAAATAATGAAGAGGAGAGATGAGAGAGAATTTTGGATGAAGGTAAGCACGTATTGGGCGGTTCTCTTCCAGTCCATCTCTCAGTTCTTGGCTTGCTTGAACCTACACAGCTTGTCCATCTTGGGCTAACTTAACCTGTGGTCAAATTGGTTGCCATCAAATATGGAGGAGTTGAAAGGTAAAACTGTTAAACCCGAACAAAGATATATGGGATAAGGCTATGATAACGGTGATGCTGATAATCACTTGATGAAGTATTGACAAGTAGTGCAACATAACTGGGCACTAAATGAATTTTGAAAGAGGGAATACCCAAGACATTATGCTTTATAAGGGTTGCATGCTATGAGAAATTAGAAATTACCATTGGTGTATCAAATTTATGCAATTTTCTTTTACTTCAACAGAGTACTCGCGCACGCACAACATATATTAAAGCAAATAAAACTAGTAGAACTCTATCTCAACCCAGATAGGATATAGCTACGATGATGATAATGACGATGACAATAATGATGATAATAGATCTGATAGTGCTATTGAATCATTATTACAGTTCAGGATCAGCTAAATGCATGATCATTTAAAGCTACTTACAATATGTGAAAAAGAAAAAGGAGTGTCCCCTCATTCTCTATTGACCATATAGATGGATGTAAAAATCAAGTGATGCTGGGCTTAAGTTATAACCATGATAAACATACCGAAAAAAAAAAGTTATATTTTTAATTGCACCAACCCAGTGAAGAAGAAAGATATGTATGAATATTGTGCACCCACCAGAGGAGCCCATGATGAATATGAATTCATTAATTATGGCCATATCGTAAATCAATTAGCTTCGAAAGTCCAAACTGCTCGATTTTAAGAAGAAAAAAAAAAAAAAAAAAGAACCATTAGGATTCCTTTACGTGCTAAAATTCAATCATTTGGATCATCCAGTTGTATTAATTCTGAGATATATGATCATATCCACAGGGAGTCTCATTTAAAAAGATGCCAGGCTCTCAAACAAGTGTGTTCTTTCCAGTGTGCTGCAAGTAGGCTTAACAAAACAACTTATTATTTTATTATTATTATAGGTTTGTAAAAAAAATCCTCTTTTTAGTGATGTACTATGTAAAACAAATGAACTTTAGTAAATAGATTCCAAATTTAGTTATTTCGATCTCATTATCATCATCATGATCAAAGTCTTAACAGTTATCCCATTCTATCTGGGCTCTCTTTCTAACATCTAGTTCTCCACCATCCCTATTGAGAGCTATGTTATCAGTATGTAACAATCTATCATGTTGCTTCTAACTATTTCTCTAAGTCAATAATTGCTTCCCACATCTTTTTATACCTCATAATTGCAGCACATCAGACCTTAAAACAGAGGATGTTAAAGTTCCACTAAGCACATGTCAAACCATCTTAGATGACATTCTTTCCCTTCCATTTGACAAACCTAAAAAGATTCTACTACTAAAATAAGGAGTCAATATATTATTACAATACATAGTCATAATCAGCGTCATCAACAACACCACTGCCACTGTCACCACCACCAACATTAGCCTCATCCCATCAATTTGGGTTGATATAATCAAACATTAGCAGCGAATAAATTCATGAACAGATTTTGTTAAATAATGATGTATTATTATATAATGCCCAGGCTCCTGTGTGGATGTCTCGTAGGGTGTGAGACATGGGCCCTACATGATCAATCTGAGCCCATCATCCCCACCCCCCACCCCCCCCCCCCCCCCACCACCACCGCTTCCCCTTACTCTTCTCTCCCCCTCCGACCCCTCTTTCCCCCACCCTACATGTCATGGATGACATGGGTTTTATGTTGCGGCTATGATACCACTTGTTGTGCATGTGTGTATGGAAGCGTAAAATACTGTGATCAACAATCAATCAAGACACACAAGGAAGAGGAAAAAAATCGCACAGAGATTTACGTGGTTTGGCAAGATTGCCTATGTCCAAGGGAAAGAAACTCGACTTTCCTATTACTTAGTCCTACGTGGTTCGGCAATCACCGACACCCACAGGAGAGAGAGCTCTCACCTCTCTCACTGAATCTAGGGTTGCATATTACGTCAATATATAATCTCCACTTTCTTGGCCCCCAAAGAAATCCCAGGCACAATTACAAAAATACCTATGACACTGAACCTATTCATTGGCCAACCCAATGAATCAATCCGGTCAACTAGAAATACAAGACATAAACCCAACAATCTCCACCTCGGCTTGGATTCCACAAACCTCGAGCCATAGGAATATCAGGCACTGTCTTCATGAACCTTGCTAATAGGTACGCCCCTACACCCACTGTCATTGGGCGCAATCTTCTTACTTCAATACTCTGAATGTTGAATCGGCACTTGAACTTTGAGATAAGTTCATCACCCACTGTCATTGGGCGCGATCTTCTTACTTCAATACTCTGAATGTTGAATCGGCACTTGAACTTTGAGATAAGTTCATCTTTTCGTCAAACTCCATCTCAAACTTGACGGTTGAATCCATTGACTAATCTGAGTGATTTCAGTTTCTAAATCACTCATTATCCCGCCGTTAACCTGCCGTAATTTCAGCACCATTGTGAAGATCCAATCACCATGAGCATGCAAGCGAAAACGGATCGGCAATCCGAGTCTTGTTGACTCCACAATCGCAGAACAAAATTTCTGCATCCGATCTATCAAACACTTGTTGAACCTGCTGACATAATCCGATGCCTCAATCTAGTCAAAACCCCTATTTGACCACTACCGATGTCAGCATGATATCAGCTCCTAATTGCTGCTTCTTCGCTGGCTGGGCTTTGGCAAGATGAACGTCATCACATGTCATCCGGCAACATGTGGTTATGCAAAAACAAATCTAAGGTGACATATTTCTCTTTCTTGCAGATTTCTTCCAAGCTAAGAGCAGCAGGGCTTGCCCTTTCTGTTGTCCGCAAGGGATTCCAAACAAACACCTTCGTTTCACCGAATCTGCAAACCCTTTTCAATTTGGTCAAATCTAACCCATTTGACCTGGTCAAACCTATTTGACCGTGCTTTGATGATGTTAGCATGCTGATGTCAACTACTCCCGTTGACTGGGGCTTCCTTTTGCAATCGGGTCAAGTCGACCTGAACCTAACCTAAACCTGCTGGTCAGGCCTTCTTCACAACAGAACCAACACTAAGATTCAATTGTGGTGGCGTGGTGCTGCCTTCACTCCTTCCTTCTGCAACCAGAACTGAACTTCTTCCGGAAAGGTTTGCAGATCTGGCTGCTTCTCCGGTTTAGGTGAGTGGCCAGCCACCGTTTTCTCTTTTTTCAAATCTCAGCAACAACCAAGATGGTAAAAAAACCTCTCTTTCTTCAACCACGATGAGAAAAATTGATTTGATCTGCAATCCACATGAATCAATTCCGGACCTCATGATCTGTGTGAATAGGATCCTCAAAATCGAGAGATTGTGGCCCAAATCTCGATCTCCACCGATCAAGATCGAACCGCAATGTACTGGAATATGTGGCCATGGAGATCAGAGTTCGAAACTCTGTCTCCTCTTTGTGCAGCAGTAAGCAAACCTCTACCCCGATCTAATACAGCCGAACAAATCCTTTGTCTCCGGGTCTTCTTTTCAGATCTCTCTCTCCCGCTCCGGTAGCCACCAGTCAATTATCTTGCAGTCTGGCAACAGTGTAGCGGGTATCACATCCGGGCTATGGAAAAACTATCGTTATTCTCTCTACAAAAACCGACAGCAACGCTACCCTCTTTACCATACAATCTAGGACAAGTCCGGATCCTCTAAGGACTACTATTCAATATATATTTTTTTTTTTTACAACGGAGGGTGTCCTAGCCCTTTGGGCTAGAATAATCCCTATGGGCCCAGGGGGAGCCGGGTAAATCCCCTGTGGCCCCAGTGTGTTAGTGCAGTTTTGAAACCTCAACCTCCGGGTGCAAACCATGGTCCTAGGCCAACTGAGCTACCCCTTAGGGTTTAATGACTGTTATTCTTCAACCATCAAGATGGAGATGGAATGGAGATGGAGTTTCATACGAATTCAAGTCTTTTTGGTGGTGTCGTCCAGTGAAATAGGTGCGGGCCCCCTCTTCTTCCTCAATCGAATGGATTCTGCAACTTTCCAAACCGATTGTCTTGCATTCTTTTCAAGACTAAAATGCAACAAAACTTTTTTTTTCTTTTTTATTATTCTCACTCTCCACTTGTCAAAATTCAAGCCTTTCTTTCTCTCCTTTGTTTCCTTTTAAGGAAACAAGTAACGCCCGTGTACAAAAACAAGAGCACCAAGTCACAAAAGTCAAATAATCGCGCGCAGACACAATCCTGAGCAATCTTAACCTCGACTTGATCACAAAACCTGAGCGACCTCCATCTCGCTCAAAACTTGATAACCTCAACCTCGGTCTGAAACCCGAGGATCTCCACCTTGCTCGGATATCACTTTTTGTGCATGTGAGTATGGAAACGTGGAACACTACGATCAACAATCAATCAAGCCACACAAGGAAGAGAGAAAAATCGCATAGGGATTTACGTGGTTTAACAAGATTGCCTACGTCCACGGGAAAGAAACTCAACTTTCCTATTACTCAATCCCAAGGTGGTTCGGCAATCGCCGACACCCACAGAAGAGAGAACTCTCACAGAGTCTACATCAATATAAAATCTCCACTTTCTTGGCCCCCAAAAGATCCTTTATTAGCCACCAAGAAAGCCCCTATACAATTACCAAAATACCCATGATCCTAAACCTGTTCATTGGCCAATCCAATGAACCAATCCGGTCAACCCAGAATACAAAACATAAACCCAACATTTTACACCAATCCAAATGGATTGAATTGTTGGCTAGAATTAAAATAAAATTGTGCATTTCGGCACTTTTAACTTTGAGTGCCATAAATCAAGGGTTAGGATGATGGGATTGGCTTGAAGAATTGTATATGTGGTGGTCCCATTTGGATCTTTCAATCTCCAACCTCACCCATGATTGGTGAGCCCCACAGGTTGTCTCGCATGGTCTCCCATGCAAGATATCCATGTAGGGACCATTTTCAAAAGAAAATAATAATAACAAAGACATAAATACAATGAGATAACAAAGTTGCGCTCCAGTGTAGAGGCACATAGTAAAATAAATCCATATGGATGGAAACTGTATCCCTTGTTAAATACTCTATGAGATTGCCTCCCTCAAAAGAAAAATCTTTTTATTGCTTGGTTTGGTGGTTGATGGAGTGGAAAACAAAAGCTTTTGGTGAAATACTGTTGAATGTTTCATGGAATATTTCCAATAATATGCATTGCAAATAAAAGATGTGGAATACCTTATATTATCGCATGCTGGAAAAGGCTTGATAATGTGCGACAGAAGGCCGATATCCTTCAATCATCATGTGCTTGGTTAGCTTTCTAACCTCTATATATATTTCTTGAATGAGTGGATGTAGCTGGTCCCCGACAACAAACACATGAACTCTACTTTTGATCTCAATCCAACTGCACCCTGGCTCTTTACTAACTCCTCGAAGTCTCATAGTTTTCATCACTCGTTCCACGTCTTCCCTTTGACCTAACGCAGCATAGATATTTGATAACAGCACATAAGCAGAGGACTCTTGAGAGCCCAACTCCAATAGCTTCTCTCCAGCGTACACTCCTATTTTGAAATTACGATAATTTCGACAAGCACTCAACAAAATACGCCATAGACACATTCCATTATCAACGGGAACAGATTCAATGAAGTCTTTGGCTTCATCAAGCTTTCCAGCTCGACTGAGTATATCGACCATGCAAGCATAGTGGTCGACTATGGGTACAATGTTGTAATCACTGTACATTGAATTAAAGTAAGACCAACCTCTCTCGACCAAGCCCATATGGCTACAAGCAGATAGAATATTGACAAATGTGACATGGTCTGGCTCTGTGCCTTCAGATCGCATCTCCTCAAAGAGTTGTAAGGCTTCATTGCCCCTCCCATTTTGAGAGAAACCAGATATCATCGAGTTCCATGAGACAACATCCCTGACGGGCATTCTTCTGAAGACCAGGGTTCCATCTTCAAGGTTCCCGCACTTTGCATACATAGTTGATAGAGCACTTCCAATTGGAACTTCCAATCCGAGCCCATATTTGATGGTACGAGCATGGACTTGCTTCCCCTGTTCCAAAGCCGCGAGGTTAGAACAAGCTCTGAGAACACTAGCCATGGTTAGCTCATTGGGTGTGAGACTTTCCATCTCCATCCTGCCATACAAGTTTAGACCTTCCTCATTTTCCCCATTTTGCACATATCCTCCAATCATTGAGGACCACAACACAATATCAGGTTCTTGAAGCTGATCAAACTCCTTCCGCGCATCGTCAATGTTTTTGCATTTTGCATACATATCAACCAAAGCACTCCTTACAAAGATCTGAAACCCATATCCCAACTTCAACAGATAGCCGTGAACTTGCATTCCTTCCCAGACAGCTGCTAGATTGCTACACGCATTGAGAGCCCCAACAAAAGTGAATTCACTAGGGCTTATTCCCGCAAACTGCATTTTCGAAAACAACCGTAGTGCCTCGCCAGAGTTATCATTTTGTGCATACCCCGTGATAATGGCTGACCACGTGATTGAGTTCTTATCACTCGACAATTCAAACATCTGCAGCGCATCAGCCAATCTCTCACACTTAGCATACATGGTAACTAGAGAATTCCCCACAGCCACAAAACACAACAGCCCGTTTTTCTCCGCTAGGCCATGAATCTGCTTCCCACACTCAACAAATTCCGGGAGCGAAACAGCACTGAGAACACTAGTAACCACAAACTCATTCACACCTACCTCCTCCTCACCTCGCATCAAGTTGAAGAACTCAAAAGCCTCAACAGCCCGCTTCCCAAAAGCATACCCAGAAACCATGGCAGCCCAAGAAACAGGATTCCTCTCAGGCATTGCATCAAACACTTTCCGTGCATCGACGACAAGACCCAACTTACAGTACATATTGACCAGAGAACTCCCAATAAACACATCCATAGAAGTCAAGGTCTTGACAGCAATCGCATGAGCCTGTTTCCCTCCACTTTGGTCCAACAAAAGAGCAGCAGCAGTGAAAACGCCTGCAAAAGTGAAGGAATTCGGGACCACGTCGCTGTGGGTCTCGACTCTCATTCTCTGAAAGAGCTGTAGAGCGAGAGAAGATTCCTGAGAGGAGCCCTGTTGGGCATAGGCGTTGATAAGGCAGTTCCATGAGACGACGTCTCGGTGGGGCATTTCGTCGAACAGGAGGAGGGCTTGGTGCAGGTGTCCGCATTTGGCGTAGAGATTGACGAGGCTGTTGGTGACGAAGGTGTTGGAACGAAGGCCGGCCTTGAGGATGTGGGCGTGCAGAGCGCGGCCTTTGTGGAGCTTTTTGTGCTCGGTGTATTGCAAGAGGAGATTGAAGCATGCGCGGGAAAGAGATGTAGAGCTCATCAGGCGATGTTCATCCGTACACGTGGCGAGGGTATTTGAGGAGATTTGCTGCGAGCAGGCTGCATGTAGGGATGAGCGTTCATGGCCGCCTTGGGCCGGGCTGAGTAATATCCAGGCTTGGCCCGACTTATAAATCATAGGCCCAAGTTTGACTCCGGTTTTAAGTTGCTGGCCCAACCTCAACCCATCTAAAAATGAGTAAGTTCGATTCCAGCTCAAATTTGCTTTAGAGTGGTGCTATTGGCACCACACTTTCTGCTCTTCCCACCGCGAAAAAAAAATCTTTCCTAAACTACCCCTCCCCCTTTTTTCCCTCCTCCTCCTTCTCCCTCCTCCTCCTCCTCCCTCAACCCTCCCTTCCTCTCCCAGCCTCCACCCTTCCTCTCCCAGCCTCCACCCTTCCTCTCCCAGCCTCCCCCCCCTCAACCCCCCCCCCAGTCGCCGGCGGGGAGGGAGCCCCGCCGGCAACCGGCTGGCCTCCCTCCCCCTCCCTCTTTCTTCCTCTCTCCCTCTTCTTTCCCTCTCTCCCTCCCTCTCCCTCCCTCTCCTTCCCTCCCCTACTCTTCTTCTCCCTCCCCCTCCCCTCCCCCAGTCGCCGGCGGGGAGGGATCCCCGGCCGGCTGGCCTCCCTCCCCCTCTCTCCCTCTCCCTCTTTCTTCCTCTCTCCCTCTTCGTTCCCTCTTCTCCTCTCTCCCTCCCTCTCCTTCCCTCCCCTACTTTCTTCTCCCTCCCCCTCCCCCTCCCCCTCCCAGTCGCCGGCCGGGGGGGAGATCGGGCTGCAGCAGCAGGCGCTGCAGCAGGCGGCCTGCTGCAGCCCGATCCCCCCCCCCCCCCCCCCCCGGCCGGCGACTGGGAGGGGGAGGGGGAGGGGGAGGGAGAAGAAAGTAGGGGAGGGAAGGAGAGGGAGGGAGAGAGGAAGAAGAGGGAAAGAAGAGGGAGAGAGGAAGAAAGAGGGAGAGGGAGAGAGGGGGAGGGAGGCCAGCCGGCTGGGGGCTTCCGCCGCCGGTTGCCGGCCGATCTCCCTCCCCGCCGGCGACTGGGAGGGGGAGGGGGAGGGGAGGGGGATGAGGGTGGAGGCTGGGAGAGGGAGGAAGGAGGGAGGAGGAGGAGGAGGAGGAAGGGAAGAGGGAGGAGGAGGAGGGTAGTTTAGGAAATTTTTTTTTTTTGTCTTGTAGTGCGGTGCCAATAGCAGAAAGTGTGGTGCCAATAGCACCACTCTTTGCTTTATAATAATGAAAAATACTAACTTTTATAGTTCTAAGCTATAGCTCAACTGGTTTCGTCATGAAATGTGTGTTCTCTCTCCAGTGTGTGATGGGGTCAACTCCTGTAATTGGTCAGTCTGTAATGAGTCCAGGCCCAGCAATATTGGTGACACTTTGGTGGAGTGAATATCATATTGAAAAACGGAGTAAAGGTGGAGTAGATATCACATGAGGAGTGAAGTGAGTTGAAGTTAAGGTAGAGTACTTAACTTCACTCTATTTGGATGATGCTTGGTGTGAAGTTAAGATTTATAGCAATAGGAGTATTTAGGGTTGATGTGAAATGAATATACACATGGCGACGATATTTCTTTATCTATTGGGTCAAACTCATCCAAATAGAATAAGTTTGGAAATTTAAACCATTAGGCGTACTTCACTTTACTCTGTTTTTTTACCTATCCAAACAGATAAATTAAGAAGTTCGAAATTTTTATAAGTGGGGCTCGAGAGGAGTCTAGTAATTTTGCCATCAATCCCTTCCTGTTTCTTTGTTAGCTGCAAGTGGGTTCTTCCCCTGTTTTGGAAGCTTTAATCTAGTTTAACCTTCCAAAAAATGGTCTTATGCTCTCTAACATACAACCTATGTCCTTTGAGGTCAAAAGGCCAGAAAAGCCTATAATAAGCTCTTAATATACTCTTAATGAGGTCCAATTATTAAAAATATAAACGGATAAAAACAAAGGTTAATGTATACAAACTCCAAAAGAGAACATTTAACGTATAAGTTTGTTCATTGCAACCCAACACTAGCTAACAAAAAAAAAAAGGCCAATGAAACTCCAACAGATACCAAAAACTTCCAAAAATCTATAATAAGGTTATGTGTAAGCTCTCGATAGTTCTGGTGTCTAGATGACAGCATCAACACACCATTTGCTCACGTCATGCGGCTCCTCAGCCGCATCTCTAGCTCCGGAGCAAGGCTAGGGGAATAGTCACCCACATCACCGTAGGGGTGTGCATCGGCCAGTCGGTTCGATTATTGACATATTTTTAACCTAATCAAATTTTTTCGGTTAATTTCAACTATTTAACCATACCAAAATGTTTTAGAGGATTAACCATCGGTTCGGTTAACCTAAAATATCAGTTTGGATTTCGGTCAGTTCGGTTAATTCCAATTATTTTGGGCCAAAGTCAGAGCCCAAAAGGTTAGGGTTTAAGTTTATAGCGACTATAGTTATATAGTTAATAGAGTTTAGGGTTTATATAATTCATAAGGTTTTATATGGTTTATGGTTCCCAATTCAAAAAAAAAAAATTTGTTTAAGGTTTAAAATTGTTGGGACCTTTAACCTTAGGATTTAGGGTTTAATGTCAATGGTTTATGTTTTTTTGTCATAATTAATTTCATTATCATATTTAATCTTGATAAATAAATATATAATATATGAAGGTGCTACATTACATGGTAACTTGGTAAGTTACTAAGTTGGTACTTGGTAACATGAACTAGATACAAAGTTCTACCATAATCGGTCGGTCCGTCCGGTTCGGTTAATCAGTTTTAATCAAACTATGCACACCCCTAACCAAATGTAGCTAAGTCAAATTTATGATACTAGTGGAGGCCTAATGCACGTGCACCGAACACACAGTTTTATTATGAAAAATTCTTAAAAATTAAAATTGCATGGCCCGTGCAATATCCAAATACAGCTGACACTACTTTTTTCCGATATATTTGAAAATAATAAAATAATGATATAGTGAGAAAAATGAGATCTCAAAAAACAATCGATATAAAATTTATATAACTTTTTGAGAATACAAATCACATATGTCTAGATATTTTATCATGAATGTGTACAAATAAATTTAAATTTACTTTATTTAACCCATCAGGTCGATTTATCAGTTTCTTGGTAGACTTGACCTGCTAAAGTTGGAGTCCAGTCGAAGCATAGTCAAATTGATAACCTTCAGTTTTATAAAAAATAAAAATAAAAACTAAGAACCAAATTAGCTTACTGTTACCAATTACCATGAACATTATATGTTCACTACAAAATCAAATTTTATTAAGGAAAAAAATATTAATTATATCCTACCTAAGGACATCAGAATAAAAAAATTAAGATGGTGATTTTAGTCTTAACTTACAAAGAAGAATAACATCTCACATTGACCGTCAAGAATAATGAAGTAATTCGCCTTGTCCTTAAGTGACATGGATCGACAATGGTGGAACTATAATATGAACTCCGACGGGTAAGATTTGTAGAGCACTTATTAATCAATATTAGTATTTAACATGTGCTTTGTTTTATTTTATAAGACAAACCACTATAAGGTAAAAAGAAGCAATACCTCTCTAAGAGTCAGCATCTTCTTTTGCTTGATACAAAGTGTTATATTTTATACCTTGTAAGAAAAGGATAATACAAAGTAATCATAGAAGTTCAGTTAAATGGAAGCTGCAAATAGAGATATCCATAGAGAAAAAATACAAAAAAAATAAAAAACTACAAATACAAATCTGCCAAAAGAATTGGACCTTTCTCTTAAGAAATACAGAAGAATGTAACCCAGGTATTTTATATCAACTCTTCTACTCTATTCTTTATAGAGGATGAGAGTGCTGATAAAAGTAAGAAAATTTTGAAACGAACAATGACAAACTGAATTTGTTGCAATTCAGCATCAAATACTTATGTTAGTTGTTTACACTTAAAACGATCACTTTATTCATTCACTCTGAAGTTAGCAGTAACGCTAGCATACAAACAATTTTTATGAGATTCTCGTTTTCCCTTTAAAGAAAGGCATGACGCTTCATTGAAATATGTGAAAAGAAGAAGAACAACAATAACAACAAGAAGCTTACAATGATGAAAGAAATAAATGTGTTAGAAAATGATCAAAGTTTTTCAATTTATACCTCATGAGTAAGAGCAGTAATAAATAAATATATTCAAGCCCTTGAAATGCCCTTTTATAATAAAAAAAATTCACAAAAGTTGTATATTAAGAAAGTAAAAATTGTATAGAACAACAACAATTTTATGATAGTAATCTATAAGACCTACCACTAAATTACATTTATAGAATTATCGTTAGCAATCACTAATATCAGAAGAGAACCAATATTTAGTAGTAGTTATCACATTATCCAACTTGTAATTATTCTTCCAACAGGGGTATAAATCAAGATCAATACAACTATTATGTCATATTGAAAACGTAATTATTATAACTAAAAAAATACAAACACATGACGCAAAAGGGAAAATAATATTTAATTCTTTTCATGGTAAATTTCATTAAAAGAGAGAAAAAAACAGGGCGGATATAAAATGAGTTTAAGTTTGCACATTTCACTTTGTTATTTATGATATTTTTTTCAATTGCTGCTTTTTTCTAAAAAAGAAAAAGAAAAAACTAAACATAAAGCAATAATGCAAACAAAGTACTTGGAAAACAAATTTTGACAGATAATAGAAAGCTTTTCCATGCCTCATAGCATCGTCCTTTTAGTTATTGTCTATTTTGCTTTTCTCAACCAAGACACTTTTTGTTTGAGTTTTTAATTTTCCTATCTCACATAACAAAACAGTATCAATTGTACATTTTAAATGATATGTACAAATTCATATTTCAAACATAGAGTGAGAACTAGATACAAAGTTCTACCATAAGGCACGCACAATTTGGAAGCCTGCAGTTAAGATTCAATAAATAAAACAGACATATAATTAAAATTATCAGAGCACGAAGCCTATCAATGGGCCTATCTTTGGCCCAAACAGGAGTGAGAAAGAAAAACCAACTCTTCATCATCATTTTCTTAACTCTGGTTGCACTCATTTTTCTTAGAATGAAGATTTTATTGCAACATTAAAAAAATTTGAAGAAGAAGACACAATCAAACGATAATAATTTCAATAGACAGTGTTCACTTACATGTATGAAAACTCATTCCATTCTAAAAGAAAACGAGTTAATGAAGAATCTGTTAAAATGCCATGTTCTTCTTTACACAGTTATTCACAGAGGAAAAACCTCATACCCACAAAATCCCCTGCATTGAGATTCTTGTAGTATCTGAATAAGAATAATGTTAAAATTAAGAAAATTGAAAAAAAAAGAGGGAAAAAAAACATTTGAGATCCACATTTTTCTTTTCTTTTCTCCATAACCTTAAAAAAAAAAAGAAATCGAAAAAAAACTACTCGATTTATTGGAATGTATTAAAATGAAGTTTTATAACATTTAAAACATCAGCATCTACTCAATAGAAGATATAAAAAAAGTTATTAGGATCGTGTGTGCCAAGTTTGATCTAGATTCGGGTTCATTTGGGTATAGTAGGGGGGTAATTAACAATTTTTCAGAAAATTTAGGGGGATTTTTCGTAATTTTAGATTTTTGACATTATGGGACCGTTGGGAAGATATTTTTAATTCCTGGACTTTAGTCTTCTAGATCATCTTGATCCGGATTCTCAAAACCCCTCTAAATCCAAGCCTGACCGAAAGTCTATTTTGGGAAAATCTAGTAGTATCTTAATAAGAAGAATGCTAAAAGAAAATTGAAAAAAGAAGAGGAAAAAATATAACATTTGAGATAGATTCAAATCTTATCCACATTTTCCTTTCCTTTTCTCCACCACCTTAAAAAAAAAAAACAAAGAAACCGAAAAAAAATCACTCGATTTATTGGAATGTATTAAAACGAAATTTTATTACGTGCATCTACTCAATAGAAAATATTAAAAAAATTATTAGGATCGTGTATGCCAAGTTTGGTCTAGATCCGGATTCATTTGGGTATAGTAGGGGGATAATTAGCAATTTTCCAGAGAATTTAGGGGGCTTTTTCGTAATTTTAGATTTTTTATATTATGGTACCGTTAGGTAGATATTTTTAATTCCTAAACTTTAGTCTTCTAGCTCATCTTGATCCGGATCCTCAAAACCCCTCTAAATCCAAGCTTGACCGAAAGTCTATTTTAGACAATTGAGAAATTCCCATTTTGTCCCCATCTTTATCATCTTTATCTATAAATATATATATACTATCTATATCTATTATAATACTAAGTGGGGCCCACATCTTGCATTTGATTGGGCATGTGTGTAGTGAAAAAGTAATACATCTTCCTCTCTTTTATATAAGGATATCGAAGATATAGATATAGATATAGGGGGCATGTTCATATGCATCTTTCCCTCACCATAGAGCGAGGGGCACTACCCTTTTTTCACATGAAAAGTGCATCTTGTACCTCACCCTATCTACTTGAAAAGTACATTTTGTACTTGAAAATTTTCAAAAAGGAAAGTGTCCCTCACCCTATGGTGAGGGACACTCCCCTTTTTGCACATGAAAAGTGCATTTTGTACCTTACCCTATGTACTTGAAAATTGAAAACTTCCAAAAAGGGAAGTGTCCCTCACTCTATGGTGAGATAAAGATGCATATGAATGTTCCCCATATATATAAATATACCATATATATCTATTATAATACTGAGTGGGCCCCACATCATATCTATTATATTACTAAGTAGGGCCTACATCTTGCATTTGATAGGGCATGTGTGTAGTGAAAAAGTACTACAATTTTCTCTCTTTTATATAAGGGTATAGATTGATATAGATATATAATAAGAGTGGGTTCCACAACTTGACTACATCTTTATCTCTTTTATAAGGGTATAGATATAGATTTATTATATAATAAGGGTGGGCCCCACAACTTGCATTTCATTGGGCATATGTGGAGTTTAAAAAGGATATTTTAAGATATAGATATATAATAAGGGTGGGTTCCACAACTTGACTACATATTTCTCTCTTTTATAAGGGTATATATATAGATTTATAAATAAGGGTGGGCCCCACAACTTGCATTTCATTGGGCATCTGTGGAGTGAAAAAAGTATATTTTAAAAATATATATTATAAGGGTGGGCCCCATAGCTTGACTACATCTTTCTCTCTTTTTTATAAGATAATAAGGGTGGGCCCCACAACTTTAAAATATATAATATAGTAGATAGTAGATATAAAATGAAGTGAGCCCCACATTGGTATATTAAAAAAATATATGATGAAATGAAGTGGGCCCCACAATGGTGCAGAGAAAAAAAGATGCAATCTGTTCTCTTTTATAAATGAGATGAGATAAATGATGAAATGTGATGAAAGATGAAATGTGATGAAAGATGAGATGATGATGAAGTGAGAAGATGAGAAGAGATGATGAGATGAGATGATGAAATGAAGTGGGCCCCTCAATGGTTAGTAAAAAAAAGATGCAACTTTCTCTTTTTTATAAGAGTAGATAGATATACTGAGAAGTAGTTCAATATAATTAAATAACATTGCATGTTCCTTCAAATAAGAATAAATGACAGATAAGGTTAACAGAATTTCAATGTAAGTAAAAATAGCCAGATCATGGTTGAATAATAATAACATATGCATAAAGAATCAATTTAAAGACAAATTTAACTCATAATAACAATCTTAGCAAATTGGCAAACCGCGCGCGTCCTCAATTGTAGGGTTGCGCAGCGCTACCATGACAAGAGCTCGTTGTGAAGATCCAACTCATGCGGTTGCATGTCATGCCCGTGGAAAGGCTAAATCCCAACTTACACGATTGCGCGACGGGCTAATAACTGAAAACTGTAAAATCCAGGGAATTGCACTAGTTAAGGATCATTTTAGGGTGAATTAGAGACTCAATTAGGTTAAATGCATCAATTTTCATCTAATTCCATCATTTCATGCATTTTCACTTATATAGAATTCAATGGGAACAATTACAAAACCTTGGAACTAAAGGAACAAAAAAGAAAAAACAAACAACTGTCTCCCTAAAATATATAAAGACCAAAAGAGATGTGATATGCTTAGATCATGGTTTAAAATCTCGATATCGGTCACGGTATCGGCCGGGCCGAAAAACCGATACGTCGCAGATATCGTCGCGGATATCGGTCCGTCGCGGTCGTCGCGGTGTGAATTTTTTTTTAATAAAAAAAAATCCGCAAAAATATTCAAAAAATCCAGAATATTAGAAAATGTTGGAAAATAATATTTTTTTCCATTAGTAACAACAATAAATCAAAATCTCGGTCACCTTAAGTTATGAGTCCTGTCTGTATCGCTGTTCGCTTTATTCTCCAGTATTTTATATAATGCAACCATTATTGATGCTCATGATCAATAAGATGAAATATCATAAATCTGACATAATGCAACCACAATTTTTGGCAAAAACTCATACTTTTTTGTTTCAAAAGTATAGATCTATTTTAAACTAACACATTATCAATGCATTTGAACACTAATGTGAAAAAATGTAATTGATTTCAAGAAAAGCCCCAAATTTTGGAAATAAAAAAATTTAGATCTACACTTTAAAATACTAGATCTAGGGAAAAATAAGTGAGTAACATCGAATCTAACTCAATATAAAGCCTTTTGGTTCATGAATTAGCATATTACACAATCTTTACTACTATATCATTCCAAACATAATTAAATAGGTTTAATATCATATCTAGTAGTTTATGATAATAATAGACATCCAAGCACAAAAAAAAGAAAGACAATTAGCAAAAGAGTCCTAGCTATCATGGTCAAGTAGATCATTTTGTCTTCTTAAATTTTGATTGCCACTTATCTAAAACATGCGCTTCGCAGAGGGGGTCCGGGGGTATCCCCCGGCCGATATATCGCGATATTTTGGCGATATTTCACTCGGTATCGCCGATACCGATATCTCAACGAGATATCGGTTCGGTGTAGGCCGATATCGGTACGTATCGGCCGATACGTACCGGTATCGGCCGAGATTTTGAACCATGGCTTAGATGGAAAAATTGTAACATGAATCTTAGTAATCTGATCCCGTCATCACAATGACTTCAACGTGGCTATAGTACGGGGCTTCTCACATGGATTCAAATTAAATGGAAAACCAAGTCGCTATATTCTCCCGACAGTGACTCTAACATGGCTGTGGGAGACAAAATATAGAAGGGTACCCAAGTACCAAGGTGAGCTCCGAAACACCTCAAAATAAAATATTACACTATAACAAGTTCATTAAATCCACACTCAGATTGGCCTAGAGTAGAGTGAAGTTAAATGTATCCTAACAGTCTAAAATTTCAACTTTACCCCGTTTGGATGAGTTTAGCCCAATAGATGAAGTAATGTTGTGAGCCACATGTATTCCATTTCACTTCAACTCTAAATACTTCTATTTCCTTGAGTAAAAGTGAATTCTACTCCAAATCTTTATTTCAAAATAAGCATCCAAATGGAGTGAAGTTAAGTACTCTACTTTAATTTCAACCTACTTCTCTTCACTCCACTTCACATGTGAAATCCACTTCATTTTACTCCACTCCTCATTTATCCAATGAGTGGTGTCGACTCTGATAACCATGATGACATGGTCTAACCGTAAAGGAAAACTGTTTGAAGTACATGTCTAATCTCTGAAATAAAGCTCTCCAACAAGCTATACGACGGGACGACGTCAAGCTCACTAAATACATAGTGAACTGACGAAGCGAAGTGTATACTGAATATCAAAACAGATGACGATGATGACCAGTGACCCGTCATTAGAACGAAATCAAACAGACTTGACGGTGATAACAAAAGGAAACCAACTTTATGTGTATTAATTTACCAACACCGAAGCCTAATCCGGTTTGGGCGGCATCTCGATATAAAATGAGAGCTCCCAAAATGGGTAAGAAAAGTAGATTTAGATCCAAGTAACTCGGAAGGCAGCAGTGCGACAAATGCATGCTAACTGGCCCAAGAAACCCATCAATGGATCTAGTCTATCTTGGGAAGAAACGGGACAATACACTATGCGCTAAGTCCCATGGTGACCCACATATCTTCAATCTTATGGGTTTTGACAATTTGATGGCCTTTAAGAAAACAGTTACCATCATCATTCTAGGTTATATGTTAGCTTGGACTTTCTAGCACGACAACATTCAACTTTATGTGCCCTTAGGACTTGGATGTCGTGTATAATACCCCTAGTGCTTTCGGAAGTGATAGACATCCACAATCGTAAGTTCAAATACCCTTGACTCATTACCATGCTCTTCATGCTTTCGGACAATCCGAGGAGTGAGTGTTAGATCAATACATCACTTCCCACAAGTCTCAAGTATAAATAGAGTTAGTCATTATCCATGGTACAAGGATCCACCTGTTTCTAAGTTTAAGGTCCCCCAAACTAAGGAAGATCAGATAGATGTATCTGTCATCAATTTAGTGCCCTAAAAGTCCTCAAAGTAGGTCTGTAGAATGTCCACAACTTGACCATTTGCCGTTTGGCACGTTACTTTTAAAGTGAAGTTGAGTGAAGTGAAAAAAAAAAAAGAATGAATAAAATATGTTGTGGGTTATGATGGTATTTTATTTTTAGTTGTTTGGAATTGAGTATTTTTTATTTTTTGTATGGGAGAATGAGTTTTTTTATCTTTTAGTTAATAATTGTAGTTGTTTTATTTACTTTTTTTAAAAAAAAGATGGAAAGAGTTTTGATAAAAAGTGATTTTGATGTGATGTTTAAATTGACTTAACTTTACTTGACTTTACTAGTCAAATTACCAAACGGGCCCGAATTCGAGATAAGTGAAGAAGGGGACTTGCAATCCAATGTCCAATCGGTCATAGAATGATCAACTTGGCAAAAGGCTTGGCTTGTGTCAAAAGGAGGAAGTTCGACCATGTTGGGGTCCCATCCAACATTTTTCTAAGGTCCACAATTCATTGAAAAAAAAAAACAGAAATCAAATTCCAATAAAGAGGGCCAAAACAGTCCCCAAACAGAGGACCGCCGAGTGTAATAGGCTGACTACCAAGCGGCCAAAAGATGGAATGCCGATTGCACTACAGCTAACCATAACTATGCTCTCGGCTAGCCGTAGGAAACTAATCAGCTCACCAAATAACGTTAGAGTGCAATCAGTGGTTCGACTGCTGGGTAAATTTTTTTGGTCTTTTTCCCTCCTTTCCTTAGCCCATATTTTGGGATTTGTGGCACTTATTAGGGCTAATTTATACATCAAGTTAAATCCTTAACTACCACTAACACACAATTACAAAATGCGAAATATGCAATGAACTAGAAATTGTGTTTCTACTTTCTAAAAGCTAAACACATTGAATAGAAAGTGTAAATCAACAAACTTGCAAATTAATGATAAAACTTAAAATTGATCACTTGCCTTGAGTTTCACAACTCCCGAAAAAAGAAAAGAAACTCATGAATTCAATGTGGGGCCCATGTATAAAACCTTAGGGGTGTTCATGGATCGGGCTAGCCCAAGCCCGAGCCTGGCCTAGCCCGGTTTGGCATGGGCTTGGCCCTAAAGTCTTACTACTAGGGCTGGGCTCGGGTTATTTATTTGGGCCCGTTTATTAATGAGTTGGGCTCAGATTCAATGACAAGAGATCCTAAGCCCCGCCCGACCCGACCCGGTTGTAAAGACCAAATGGTAAGAAAAGTTAATGCAGAGGATTGAACACTTGACACTTCGCAGGCACAGGTATACCCAAACCAACTAAGCTACAGAGATAGACACAATGATAGCTCTTTTTTTCCTTATAATGGAAATCGGGCTGGGCTCAAGCCAAACTTGCTTCAGGTGGGCCGGGCTCGGGCCAGCTAATTATGGCCCGAGTCGAACTTGTGGGGCTAACGTTCAGAAGTCAGGCCGTGCCCAAATATTCCTTAACCAAGCCTAGTCCGGCCCATGAACACCCCTACGGAACCTAATGGCCAAATACACAATAGAAGGCCAAAAATCGGAAAATGGGTGAGGAGATGGAGTTAGGCCATAAAAATTGGGGTACACTGCTAAAATCCTATCATTTACAACATACTAAACATTTAGAGTGTGTGTTACCTCGAAGTGCTCCTAATTCGAGATTTTCATCCCGGGTGGAGATGACCCACCACAAATTTTGAGTAAAAAGGTATGCAGACTAGCGCAGATGAGAGGCGAACACTTTTGGCGGATTGGAATCTTGATTCGGGTGACAATTAGAGATGAGTTTTGGTGAGAACGGAGATGGAAACTGGATTGGGCGTGAAGATATAGACGAAAGAGATTGAAAGGACTGAGCTGGGTACTCTGCATGGTTATATAAATGAGTTTTTTTTTTTTTTTTAAGAAATTATAAGTTTGCCACTCACGGTTAATTCTGATTAAATAAGGGTCTTTCAGATATCAAAAGGGTGCAAAGTCATTAAACGAGTTCCTCCAAATTAAATTAGCTTTGCAACATACCCAAATGCAAAATGAGTCGATGTCTAGAGTCAACTTTTACAAAACTATGACTATATATGTCTCAAATATAAGTGGATTTCAAGAAAAGAGAGGTTTCCGAACGTCGAATGACCAAGGGTTGAACATGAAAGTTGTTCGAGACAACTTGGGCTATCTAAAGAGCTTAACCCATTATTTTATGAAATACCCAAAATATCCTTTATGCTGGACAAAAGTACCAAACTATCCTTTTTAAGTCGGAACTCAATGGGAACATAGCCAAACCTATTTGAACCTCACTCAACCCTAAGACTTAATTAGTTAAACATTAAATATAATTAATTAACTTCTAATTAAGTTCGGGGCCTTCCAGAGGGTCTTAAAGGAAAATTCAAAGGAAGTCCCAATTTCAAAGGAAGAACCAATTTCTATGTTAAAACTCGAATCCAATTTATAAGCCCTCTAGATGGTTTCACAAGGGGTTTCCGAAGGGACTTATAGGAAAATTCAAAGTCATTCCCAATTTATAACTCAAAACTCCAATCCTATGTTCCAGGATTCCTAAAGAAGAACCGGGTGTATTAAGATCACCAAGTGATCATCACTTAGAGGGGTCTACTAGTTCTCACAAATACCTTGGAAGGGGTCTCAAACAAAAAATAAGGGAAGTAAAAAGGACTCGAACCAATCAGACCTTGACAGGCTTGAACGGCTGAAAGGGCATTTGGTCAGTTGGCGGTGCAACCTATATATTATTGAACCGCCAATTGGCCTGGGCCAATTCGCCGAGCAAATGCGAAAGGGCTGATTTTTTTGTGACCCCTCTTTCTTTTTAGCCAACAGCTGGGGGGTCCTAGAGTACTTACTCATTGAGGGCTTGATCTACACCATCCAATTCTATTTAATAGGCCACAAATTGAATTACAAAACTATCTGATTATTTGAGCTTATACATTGGGCCGGGTTTTCTAAGCAAAATTGGAAACTAAGTAAAGGATAATGAATTTGTTCCATGCATGTAATGAAACTAACATGTATCTCATTTCCCTAGCTCCTTGGCATCTCTGGCTTCTCCTTCTTATCATTGATTTCTTAGGATTGCATTGTTTTCATGTGTTTTCTCCATTCTATTAATTTTTATGCAATCCTTTTCGGCTCTTTTGACCTCAAATTTACCTAGATAAAGCCTTTAGTTTAGAGCCCATGATGAATTTAGTTAATCCATTTACTTTATGTTAAAAAAATATAGCATTTGAATTCCACCGCTACAACTCGTTGATATAGTACTTTTGCTACATTAACCGTTGCTATAGTGTCGTTGGAGTTTTATTATAAATACAAAGCTAGTTTCAAGGCTTGAGTGGGCTGAACTTTTGAAAGAAAAAGGAGCAAGCCAAGGGTTCTAAGTTGGGAAATGCTAGAGATGAATAGGGAAAAACTAGAGCAAGGACCCTTCACATGATTTATACCAAGTTCGTTTAAACTTCCTTTGCCTAAAGTTTTCATACTATGCTAAGATATTTGGTTTCTTTCATAGCATGTTTCTTTGCTTGGATGAATCTTTTTATATTGATTCCATCACATGAAAATCATTTTAATCCTATTTTACATTTTTTATTCAACAATGCTCATAGATCATATATTTTTTTCTTAAATATTTGATCAACTTGTAATGCTTTGATTCTCAATATTTCTTTATGTTGAATCAAGCATCTTATGTGTTTGATGTTTTGCCTCAATCATGTCATAACTTAATTTCATATAATTCAAAAGGCAAATCAAACTTTGTATGTTTTCATTCTATTTGACAATCTTAACATACTATCACCTTCTTTGATTGATGGTAGTACATACACACACATTGCATTATAACCTTTGTATCTTCACATGATGTGTGTTTTTAGCCCGGACTATCACTTTAATACCTGCCTATTTTAGAGGCATTCTCTTGTACTTCTTTTTATCTCTTTTTGTGTTCTAGAAATATTTTTAAGAGAAAAACTCATTGAAGTGAAGGCTATTGCTTAGGTAGCGTTTGGTTCGCTTGAATGACTATAGGCGGGAATGGAATGGAGACCAGAATGAGTATGGAATGAAATGAGGCAGGAATAATCATTTCCATTCCAGCGTTTGGTACGCTGAGGAATCAACCCAGTAATAAAATTTTGATTCATGTTCCTGCGTTTGGTACGTTGGAATGATGCCCGGAATGGAATAATATTTACATGAGACTGACCAAAATACCCTTGTTAAATTTTTATCTTTGGCTCAGTCAAAGTTGCAGTACTACACCCAGGACTCTTAACTGTCGTCCCTGCTAGACCATACTTCAATTCATTATGAACCACCAATATATATATATATTACTAAGTGGGGCCCACATCTTAATATTTGGGGGTGGGCTCACAAAGGTGTAATGAAAAAGTTTGAAATCTCTCATAATAATATATTATTATATTATATTATATTATAATATTTGGGGGTGGCCCCACAATGGTGTAGTGAAAAAGTTTACATTATAATATTTGGGGGTGGGCCATACAAAGGTGTAATGAAAAAGTTTGCAATTTCTCATAATAATATATTATTATATTATAATATTTGGGGGTGGGCCCCACAATGGTGTAGTGAAAAAGTTTGCATTATAATATTTAGGGGTGGGCCCCACAAAGGTGTAATGAAAAAGCTTACAATTTTTAATAATAATATATTATTATATTATAATATTTGGGGGTGAGCCCTACAATGGTGTAGTGAAAAAGTTTGCATTATAATATTTAGGTGTGGGCCCCACAAAGGTGTAATGAAAAAGTTTATAATTTCTCATAATAATATATTATTATATTAAATTATATTATAATATTTGGGGTGGGCCCCACAATGGTGTAGTGAAAAAGATTGCATTATAATATTTTGGGGTGGGCCCCACAATGGTGTAGTGAAAAAAAGTTTACATATTGCTCTCTTTTATAATAGTAGAGGATATGAAACAAGGGTATTTTGGTTTATATAAAAGTTACAAAAGAATGGAATGATTATTCCTCTACAAAAGGGAATGAGGATTCCGGAGTTAATGGTCATTCCGTCACTTTTTGCCAAACCAAACGCGGTAAGTTCAAATAATTATTCCATTCCGACCTTCATTACAACGAACCAAACGCTACCTTAGCGTGCACATCATTTGTAATGGTTCTATATTAGCCAAGAAAATATTAATGGTTGTGAGGTGAACCTAAAACCTCTAAATGACTAGTGAAATGCGGTGTCTGTTGAGTCACAAGCTGGGAGTGGAGGCATTTTGGCTGGACCACTTTAAATCTTTAGACTGTGGTGATTGCTTTCCTTTCATGGTGAATTTTTATTGCTTATTCTTCTATTTATATATTTCTCTAAACTTCACTTGTGCCTAGAGTGTAAGCAGAATTGAAAATTGGTCATAATTGAATTATACTTTAGCTCACCCTATTCACCTCCCTCTAGAGTTCGGGTCTTGAACTTTTACCTAAAGGCACCCAACTAAGTTTAAAGGCTCCCAGAACTTCCCAAAGCTAGTCAAATACTATTCTAACCATCAAACTAAGGTAATTAACTTCTAAATCTACTTTATTAACTAATAATATAATTAATTAATACCAATCACAGTAATTAGGGGTCGGGGTCTTACAAGTATGATACTTGAAAGGTATGAAGGAATTGTTTATTCACACTCATTTACATATATAAACAATTCACATGCAAAATATTTACACGTCATCATGTTTGTATGCACTTGTTTACATGTATAAACATTTCACATGCATAATGGTTACAAGTCATCATGTTTGTTTGTGCTTATTTAAGCAAGCGCTCATTTACGTATATATGTCATACTTAAATGAGATGTAAAAAGGGGTATAAATAAGGCTATTTTCACACCTAAAAAGTATGTGTGAAACACTTTCACATCTCCCATTTATGTTGAAAAGTCGCTAGTATAAGTTTCACGCAATGATTGCATTTCGTTATGCAATTAGTCATTGGTCAACTATTAGTATTTTTTCCATTCTTGTGTGCTCTATAATTATAATTCAAACTGTTCAATTTGATTATTCAACTAATAATACCCAATTCTTTTTATATTAAATCTTTACGTATTTTGAGTATTTTTTTAAGAAGTCCAAAATTCGCAACCGCTAGATCTAATTTTCTGTACTTTTGTAGATCCTCGATTAATTACTTGAACCGTTTAATTTTTTAATATTAATTATTTGAACCGTTTAATAGTTTCATATATTAAATCCTCGTAAATTTTGAGAAGTTCGTAAGAAAAAAGTTTAAAAAATCCAAATACATCTAAAATCATTGAATGTACTCGTCTACTCATGTGAAAATGAATTCATTTTGACAAAGATATTAATGCATTTCACATATATAGCATTTGTATATGCTATATATATATATATATATATATATGGGAGATGCTCCTATGAGAGATATCTCTCACCTTTATGAGAAATAGAGGTGGGGACCCTTATATTTAAGTTGTTGGCATTGAGAACAGATGTGAGGGCCCCCACCTTATCTCTCATAGTAATTTGAGAACATCTTTCATAGGAGCATCTCCCATATATATATATATATATAACCCATTTTCATATCCCATGCGTAAAAGACAATAGATACTTAAATCCTTCTCAAATGCATGAGAGGGTTCCATGTCGCAGAGCTACAGACGACAGGTATATATGCAGCCCTTCTTTTGGATTCCTTCTGTCATGGTATCTTACTTTCCATTTGACAGGCAACCGTTACGCAACCCTTAACCAACATGCGAGCCGGAGATGGAGATGGAGATGGAGAAGGCGTGTAAAAAGGCGGCGAACCACAAGGTGTAGAGAAGGTTTCCAAACCCATCACATTACCGGATACTTCATCGGATCCAGACCAGTTCTCCATCTCCTCTACAATTGGGTACAAAACCCCCGGCGGATCGAACTGCCCCGCCTTACCTCCACCCGACACACTGCCCGCTTTGCCCCAATCGGGTCCTCCTATGGACCCGCTCTTCCACCCGACGACGAACGGATCGAAAGTTTGCTCGGAGCAGGAAGGCCCAGCTCCGTCAGGATTGGCTTCAATTCTCCGGCGCCGATTCCAGAGAGTGAAAAGGACGTTGGCGCTGAGAATGAGGAAGAAGAGGAGGAGGAGGAAGAGGAGAAGAGAAATGATTCCTACGGTGAGATAAATGGCGTCGTAATGCATTGCATTTGTTTGAGAGAGTTCTTCATTGACATGCTGAAATGTATGTGCAAAAGTTATAGTTATGTTAGAGAGAGAAAAAGATGGAGGAATTGAAGGTGAAAAGGTCGAGAAGAATGGGCGATGAAAAACATTGCAGGAGACGGCCATTTTTGTCTCCTATAGTACTTGACAATGGGCCGGCCCACCATTATTAAATAGGTGAGTAGAGATTCAGTGGAGGCTTTGAAAGATACTTGGGTATGGTTTCATTTGTCTTAGAGATATGCTAGTCGGGTTGGGAGCGGGTCAGGTATCGGGGTGGTTTGACTAACTCTGCTTTCTTTATATATGGAAATATTTCTTCTAAGTATGATCTTATATTATATCAATCAAAACCGACTAGCATATCCGTGTGAAGGTATCACTATGATATTGTGAAATTCCCCTTGAATAGAATTTCATATATATAATATCAAAACAATTTCTAAATATCAACAAATTTTAAGTCTTTTTTTTTTGAAAGATCTGGTAAGTTCAGAATAAAAATAAAAAAGAAAACTCATAAAACTACTTTTAAAAAAATCTTATGTCTTTCCATTATATTTATTTGTTGATTTCAGCTATTTTGAAGTGAAACATTATCATCACAACATTTTCCTCGTAATACCATGAGAAAATTAACCTCAAATTTGGAAAAAATATATTTATGTCGATATTTTATTAGGAAGATAATTTTCTACATAAAAGTATTTTTGGAAGTATTGTTTTAACTTTTAACCTATGCCGCAGAATATGACTTGTTTCCATCTCTATTGTAAAACTATACAATATATATATATATATATAGGAGATGCTCTTATGAGAGCATCTCTCATCTTACTATGAGGGATAAGGTGGGGGTCCTCACATCCATATCCAATATATATAGCCTGTTTTGGAATATTCATAGCGTCTATTTTATATGGGTCTGTTAATTCATCTTTTCAGAATTTGGACTTAATCAATTCATTTGTTAAAAAAACAGGCTCTAATGAAATTTTATTGGACCGAATAATAAATGCGATATACAATTGGTCATATAATCGTGGTTACATAGATGTTTTTTATGCAACATGCTTAACTACAAGTATAAGAGGATTAGCTGAAGTAACTCATTTTTTAGATAGACGGGTAATTGACGGAATTACCAATGGTGTTGGTGTTGCAAGTTTCTTTGTAGGAGAAGGGATCAAATATGTGGGGGGAGGGCGAATCTCTTCTTATCTCTTTGTATATTTATCATATGTATCCGGCTTTTTATTAATTTACTATATCTATATCTATTCTTTTTGAATAGAATAAGAAGTGACTAGACTTGGTTATTTTTATCATTATACAATCTGGTCCTTTTTTCAAGCACATCCATAGTAAGATATTCCTTATTTAGAACTTATATATATCTTAAAAATGCCCCTTATTTCACCCTACTTTTTTTTTGCATGGGGCCCATGTTGAGTCAACCAATGAATAGTCACAAGTTTGATAACTCATCCAAATATTTTTCCTCACCATTGGATTGAAATCATAATAAAATGATGCCTCTAAATCATTAAATTTTAGGGCCATGGGTTAAAAGGTTATGATAAGCTTATGTACTCAAGATTTTGCATATAGATAGGCCTCATATGGATCTTTCCATCCAATAGACTTCTATTATCATCATGCATCCCAGTAGGCCTAACTATGAGGGGCATTTTTTTGAATCTCCTATTTATATATATATATATATGGGCAAGGCTCTTCTAAGCTCAAGCTTAGGATAAAATCTCGTAAGCTCATGCTTATGGGTCCCACCAAACACACAACCCCCTGAAGTGCACATATCCACCAACTTTCTGTCAGACCTGAATTTATTGGACTGTTGGATCGACTGTGTACCAATTTGAATGGATTGTTGACCATTAAACTTTTGGGGCCCAGATAGAGATCATAGAAATCACGGTTAGGCTGATTTTTTGCAGAGAGGAGGGTTTCAGGGAGTCCTTGAAATCCCCCGTCCCCATCCCCATGTGGGTCCCTAAGTGGGCCCCACCACATACTTGAGTTTATCTTATTCTAAGCTTGAGCTTAGGAGAGCTATATATATATATATAGACCTCCTCCTGTCAGCTCAACTGGACTGTATTGTGCGCTCAAGCATGTGGTTTCTGGGGGAAATTTCAAAGCTCCTTATAACGACGTAACGAAAAGCAAGTGGGCCAAATCTCCCGCCTGATAATTTCCTAACCTCGCCATTTGCGTCTTCACTTTGGAGACTCATCGAAAAGAGCAAGTGGAATCAGAAGGTGAATCTTCGTGTTCCCAAATTTTCGAGCTGTGATGAAAAACGGTTTATTTAGCTGGCTCCCAGAGGTACCCTTGATCTACCTTGATCTCCTTCTTCATTTTATTGCATTTTAATAGTTTGGGTTGGTTGTGATGTGATTTGGGTTTCAATTTTTGTAGCCATTTGTATGGGTTTTGTGGTACTCTCTCTCTCTCTCTCCTCTTTCTCCTTAGTTGTGTTTCCATGGTTCATCATGTTTGAGAATCCGGTGTTGGATGGCAATCTTGAGAAGGGTTCTGTAGTTTCAGATCTGATTTGAAGTGGGTTCTGCCCTTGGTTTCAAAATGTAGGGAGCTTCTTGAATTTGGGTTCTGTGGTTGGTCAGAAAATGTAGTTGCTTGTTCTTTGAGCTGGAATAGTGATAAATGGAAGTTTTAGGAGGGTATTTTAAATGGGTTTTTAGGTTGAGATCTGAAGCAGTTGGCCTGACCCCTTTAGTTTTGTTTGACCATAATATATGGATGTCAAGTGAAGATATGGAAAAATGCTCTAGCTACAAAGCTTTTTGGCATGACAGGCCAGTTTCAGTGGCCCTCATAGTTCTCATAACATCTCTCAGATTATTTTCTTTTTATATTTTTAGTCTTCTCCTTGGTTTTTGATGGTGTGTTATTCATTATCAACAATTGATTCCCATAATTATGTGGCTCTAACTTGAGTAGGTGTCTTAAAGCAACTTCAAGTCCTAAATTCTTATGAAGCCTACATGTTCCAATTAGTAGCTTCCACCAACATGTGGGCGTCAGTGGTATAATTTGTATAGAATCCTACCATAGTCAGACTGTTGTTTACTTTATTCTATTGTAAACTTTTATTCTTACCCTTTTTACATATTATGTTTATGTCTTATATATGTTTATTAAGGGCGGTCTTGATTTTTTTATTTATTGATTCATTTTATATCCGTGGTCCAGTTTTAAAATGGATGTAGCCTCATCATCAACACATTAATTACATTATCCGTCAGTAGAGGATGTGATTACTCCAAAAATGGGCATGCATTTCGTTGATTTAAACGATGCATATGAATTTTATAATGGTTACGTAAAGCATGGCAGCTTTAGTGTAAGAAAAGATTCAACTCGAACTAAGAATGGAGAGGTCATTTGGAAGCGATTTGTTTGTTCTAAGGAGGGTAAAACAAATGAAAAATATTGGATTGATAAGGAATTTGCTTAAAGATGACGGATGGAAACGAGGGAAAATTGTAACACTATGTTGCAAGTGAAAACAGATCAATCTGGTGGCTTTGTAGTATCCAAGTTTGTCTCCGAGCATTCTCATGCCCTCACGACCCCCACATCAGAGATTTATGTTGAGGTCGCACCGTGACATTTCAGAATCAAAGAAACAATTAATAAAAACCTTCGATTATGCTAATATTAGGAGCACATATCAAATGACATTCTTTAATTCATTAGCAGGGGGTCCTGAAAATCTTAGATTTATAGATAAAGATGCTGAGAATGTTCATAGAAAAAACAGAGAATAGAAAAAGGGTTTGGATGGTCAATTGTTATTTGAACAATTTAAAAATCGCAAAGAAATGAGTCTAGGATTCATATATAACATAGAGAGAGACGGAGAAAACAAGATAACGCATATAAGACAAATTGTTATGGATTGATATTTTTTACAATTGTAGGCTGCAATCACCATGGTCAAACAACATTATTTGGCTGTGCATTCCTACCAAATGAGAAGTTTGAGTGGTTGTTTACTACCAGGCGGCCCACCAAATGCGATTATAATAGATCAGGATTTGGCCATGACAAAAGCAATTACGAAAGTCATGCCAAACACACATCGTAGGTATTGTATGTGGCATATTTTGGAGATATTACATGTGAAGTTAGGAGGAGTTTCTATTCACGATGATGGTTTGACTGATGCAATAAAATCATGTCTTCGCTATTCTGACACGCTTGCAAATTTTGATAGTAAATAGAGAATCATAATGTTAAAAAGCGGTGTTGGTGCGAATGAATGGTTGGCACATTTGTTTGACATTCGTAAAATGTGGGTACTGACATAGTTAAAGCACATTTTCTTTGGAGGGATGTGCACTACTTCGAGAAGTGAAAGCATGAATGCCTTTGTAAAATAATACGTACAATACAAGAACTCACTGGTTGATTTCATATTAAGTTTTGAACAGGGTGTTGCAAGGCTAAGATACCTTGAAAATAAGGAGGATCATGCGTCAAACAATGGAAGGCCTAAACTAAAAGCATGTGATCCAATGGAGAAGCAAATGGCAAACATTTATACAAGAAATATATTTTATAAATTTCAAAATGAGCTATTCCTCACCACGATGTAAGCTCTATCTTTATTGTGAGAAATTTAAACCCTGAAGATAAAATTGAAAGGGAGGTTGTGTGGAAGAAGGAGGAGCAACATGCAACTTGATCATGTAAAAAGTCTGAATTTGAGGGCATTTAATGCCGTCATATAGTGTCTGTGCTACGGCAACTTTGTATTACATATTTACCTGAAAAGTACATTTTGAAGTGTTGGGCACAGAATGTCAGAAAATGAACAATGGTTGATAAATATGGTGCTGGAATTGGGTCTTACTATGCTGAATCCTTCTTGGCAAGACATGGTCAACTATAATCGATCTACATGGCTTTAATTGACGAAGCTAGTATATCAAAAGAATGCTTCAAATATATGGTTGGGTTTCATACTGAAATGAAAGCTAAAATAAGGCAAATAAAATTCAACATTCCATTAGAGACAACCATACAGAATGAAAAAGATACAATCGCGAGTAACGTGGTTGAATATGAGGAGCCATCACGTGTTGTAACAAAGGGTCGTGCAAAGAGACTCAAATCATCTAAAGAGAAGGCATAAATAAGAGGACGTCTTTGTCATGGTTGAAAAAAATGCAGTGTATCATATGACAAGCGAAACTGTCCTATATTATTGAAAATGTATGTAAACTATATTTAAAAATAAGATTTATTTTTTTCATAGTTTGATTAGCATTTAAATATAGTAGGTCTAACACATGATTTCAGGTTAACAAGGGAAGGCCAGGATATTGAACCAAGTCAATCACCTGACGAGAGTAACAGTTCGGACAATTCTATTTCTGACGTTCAAGAATGGTAATGGTGGTAATTGATTTATATATATGTAAGTAATGTTAATCATGCACAATGGTGCTTGATACTTTATTTTCGATGTTCAATAATTGATTTTTTTTATTTTATGTACAGGGTAAATGGCATTGGTGACTTTTGAAATGGACAAAGAAAGGAACTTGATGCTTCATATGGACAGATCCAATGTAATGTTGAACATTTAGGAACTTTTTTTCTGTAGCTCACAGAATGTTGGGATGTATTTCGGATTGAAAGATTATGTGAACGATATTGTGCAATGTAGAAGTCTATTTCAACTTTAGGCCTTCTTATGTGTTTATGGTAACACGATTGTGTAATGTAAATGATATGCTTTAGGCTTACCGTGTTCATGGCGAGGACATGTTCTCGGATGGTATTCTAGTTGTTTGAAGTGTCAAGTGTTTGAAGTGCAAAGAGTAGGTCAGGCTGATTGATTATTCAGTTACCAATCCAAAGAGTCAAGTTTGTGCAATTATGACATGATTTGAAGAAGTTCCCATGTAACTAATTAGGTGTTATATAGTAACAGGATTAGGAATAAATTAAGTCAATTAAATTTTGAGATTGAGTCTTGCATCACCATATTACCTCGTCCAGACATTAGCATGAGATCAACTAAAATATACATTGGCACCCCCAGAATCCCAGAAGTACCTTAAAGCCCGTGGAACCAGCAAGCTAGGCCAAAATTCTTTTGCATTTGCACGTATCTTGGGCCGATCTGTATAGGCATTGCAAGGCCAATTCATAGCCTTCCATTGGTGATGCAGGCAATTGGTATCAATCCACTAGGCCTCTATGTTTTGCTCTTGCTAATCAGTGTTGAAAAATAGGGCCACCACTGCTTGGAAGTCATAGACGTCCCCCATCGACCTCAACTCTCCGAGAGCAATTCCAGCCTGCGTGAACAAAGAACATTACAAATCACATTGGGGGATGTTGGAGATCAACTATACATGGACTGTTAGACAAAGGTTGTTAGTCTTTGAATGAGATTGTTTAAAACTTCTTATAACCATGGAATTTATCTTAATCTGGTGGCATTGCTTAGGTGTCTGACAACCATTATGAGTCACAACATACAAAACACATTTAACAAAAACTCAGAAATACTCAAATATTCAACATATGTAACATCCAACATTTCAATCATTTCAAATATACATCAAGATTTTCCTTCATCTTTCCTTAAAAAAACACGCTTGACAGTCTCTAGATCATTCATTTTGAAAATTCTCCTATCCAAAGAAATGCAACAAATAATAAAACTATCAGGAACATACTGGCACGACTCTTTTCACGTCGTTTATGCATATTTTCAATTCCCGGCCCATGCTTTCTCTTTATAGTCGATTTTCCTGCTTGATCTCTTCAAGTAATGCTTTGATTTCTTTCAATTTTAAGTCAATTTGTGCTCGTCCTGAAGTCAGGTTGAGTATATATTCTAAAGCAACTTCATCCATCCAAATTAAAAGGCCATAGCCTTTTTCTCCCTACCAACAAAATCATTGCAAGATAAAATTAATATTGGGCAAATAAACTTATTTAATGCAAGAAACTAGAATGCATAGACACTTACATTGAAATCCAGACATTTCCAAAATTTACGTCCAAGGTAAGATGGTGTTTGAGAAGTCCTTCAAATCATATACCCGCATCCGCCAGGCACTTTCGAGCCCATTCTAAATTTCGTGATGAAAATGAAGATGACCTGCCCATAACTTCTTGACCTGTAAATCTGAATACAGGTAGATGAAATTAAGTTTAGTTAAAATTATATGAAGTTTATCTATGGAAAACTCTGAAAAATTACATACTTGAAGCTGACATGGAAAATGCAAAGATTGAGTTATTTTACTTTGCAGAAAATGAATATATCTGCGAAATAAGATTTCTAATATGATGTGTGAGTATTTTGTAAATCTGCTAAAACATTAGAAAAAATGCGGTGATAGTTATGAATACAGGTACTAAAAAACCAGTGGTGCAACACGTTTGGATTCCTACAATTCCTTCAACTTCATCCAAGGTCTGACTTAGACCTTTGCTTAATAAAACTTCTTCTTACCAACATCTATGACTGACTTTCATTAACCACATTTTTGTGAAAAGAAAACGGAAAATTAATAAAAAAAGATGGGAAATTCACATTTTCTCATATATTCTCCTTGGAAAAGATGGCAAACACACAAACCTCTGTTTCTTTTAGTGTTCTTGGATAGCAAATCGAGCAAGCTCTTTCTTCTTTGCAATATGGAGAAATCTTTTACATCTTTATCTCCAATACAACTCAGCTTCAGATCTCGACCTAAGAACCCATTTCAAAAACCCATCTAAAACTTCTATTTATCACTATTCTAGCTCAAAGAACAAGCAACTACATTTTCTGACCAACCACAAAACTCACTTCAGATATCAACCCACAAAATCCATCTCAAACGCCAAAAAAAAAAAAAAAAACTTGTCATTCAACACCAATCCGCTCAAAGAACAAGGAAAAAACCCAAATTCAAGAAGCTCCTTACTTTTTGTAACTTCCAAAAATGTATGTGAAAACTCAAAGGCCATGCAATGTATATCTTCCAAGATAACCATCGACAAACTTTAGAATGCCCACAATATTTTCCATCAAAACATACTTTGGCTTGTGACAATTAACAATGTTATGAAAACAACCATTTGTCGATTCTCGAGATCCTCTAATGGTGCCCGATAATTCCTAAAATGGTTAAACCTACTAATTCCATGACATTGGGGGCGACCACATAGTATATAATATACTTGTGAGTTGCGAAGATGCATGTACAACAATTACGTCAGTAGAATGAGCTACCGATAAAACACACGCATCTGTAACTAGGAAATGTCATAACACCTTGTTGCCATCATACCTAATCTTGCCTGATAATTTATTCAAACAACACGGCACGAAGCATATCTTCCAAGATAACCACCGATAAACTTCAAAATGTCCATAATATTTTCCATCAAAACAAACTTTGGCTTGTGATAGTCAACAATGTCAATGAAAACAGCTATTTTTTATTGTTGGTGTCCTCTAATGGTGTTTGTTAATTACTGAAACAGTTAAATCCACTAATGCCTTAACATGGGGTGCCACCACATAAGATATAACATATATACTTGCAAAGACACATGTACACTCATCAAAAACTCGAGAAGGCCATAACATCCTGCTGCCATCGTGCCTAATCTTTCCTGATAATTCATGCAAACAAGGTGGCATAAAGCATATCTTCCAAAATAACTACCACCAAACTTCAGAATGCCCAATGTTTTCCATCGGAACACACTTTGACTTGTGATTGTCAACAATGTCCATGAAAAAAAAACCATTTACTGATTTTTGAGATCCCCTAATGGTTCTTGCTAATTCCTTAAACGGTTAAATCCACGAATGCCTTGACACGTGGTTTTTGCTAATTCTTCAAATGGTAAAATCTACTAATTCTTGACATACAGAGCAACCACATGATATATAGTATACATACGAGTTGCGAAGATGCATATACAACCTTAGTAGATTGAGCTACATGTAAAAAACAAGGATCCGAAAAAGGGGGAAGGGCATAACACATTGTTGCCATCATACCTAATCTGCCTGTTACTGAAGGAGATTAAGCTATCACTTCGGGTCGAAGCACTAAAAGAAAAGGACCGGGAAACGCGGCGGCACAGGAACCACGGGACACAGGAGGGAGAAAGACGATGTACGGGATACAGGATCCTCATAGTAGGCTGGGACCAACATCCAGCCAAGAGAGGATAGCCTTTAGAAGCAACAGGTTGGGAAACCAAGAGAACGCGAAGGGGAAGGGGATGAGGCTTTGAAGAAACGCCCGAGATGTCATGATTGATGATGTTTCATGATCGATGATGTTTCTACTATAGTCAAGTTTCGTTTGTTGTGTTGATTCCCTCAACCTTATCACCCCCTTATCCGTCACTCTCCTATGGATGGGAACCAGAAACAGACCTCCTAGCTGATTCAATGTCCTTAGCCGGGGATAGGAACTACGAGTCGAGAAGTGCTTGGCTAGCCTAAAGGATGGGATGGATATAGAAACGTGATAATTATCTCAGCTAGTACATGAAAAGAGAGAGAGAGAGAGAGAGAGAGAGAGAGAGAGAGACGAGAATTCGATTGGTGGGTGGCGGGCGAGTAAACCGATAAGTGGGCATGAATAATTATGTCTGGCCAAACATTGGACTTCTCAAGACTCTTTCCTCTGTCAGGGTTCTCAGCTAATTGCACTTTACCATCACTCAAGGGTCCGGACTGAAATAACCTGTAATAACCTGTAAGGCTTAGCCGCTGGCGAAGGTCTTAATGCCCCATTGCCATCCTACCTAATATTTCATTATAATTCATGCAAACAAGGTGGCACAAAGCATATCTTCCAAGATAACCACGAGCAAACTAAAGAATGCCCACGATATTTCCCATCAGAACTTACTTTCGCTTGTGACGGTCAACAACATCCATGAAAACAACCATTTGTCTAATCTTGGGATCTTGTAATTAAAGGTAATTCCTGAAATGGTTAAATCCACTAATGCCTTGACATGGGTTGACCACACAATATATAGCATACTTGCGAAGATGGATGTACAACAGTTACCTCAATAGGAAGAGCTACCCATAAAAACACACGCATCTGAAACTAGGGAAGGCAATAACACACTTCTACCATAATGCCTAATCTTGCCAGATAATTCATGCAAACAAGGCGCCACAAAGAATATCCTCCAAGATAACAACAAACAAACTTCAAACTACTAACAACATTTTCCATCCGAACATACTTTGGCTTGTGATAGTCAACAATGTCCATGAAAACAACCATTTGCCGATTCTTGGAATCCTCTAATGGTGTTTTGTGATTCCTGAAACAGTTAAATCCACTAATTCCTTGACACTGGGGAAACCACGTATTATATAGTATACTTACAAGTTGCGAACATACACTCATCTGAAATTGGGAAAGGCCATAATACTTTGTTGTCATAATACTTTATCTTGCCTAATAATTCATGCAAACAACTTGGATGAAAGCATATCTTCCAAGATAACCCCTTGCGAACTTCAAAATATCCACAACATTTTGCATTGGAACACACTTTGGGTTGTGATAGTCAACAATGTCAATGAAAACAACAATTTGCCGATTCTTGAGATCCTCTAATAGTGTTTTGGCAATCCCTAAAATGGATATATCTACTAAAAACACATGCATCCGAAATTGGGAAAGGGTATAACAACATGTTGCCAGCATAACTAATCTTGCCTGATAAATAATGCAAACAACGTGACACTAAGCATGTCTTCCAAGAAAGTCACAAGCAAACTTCAAAATGTGCATAATATTTTCGATCAGAACATAGTTCAGCTACCAGTATTTAACAATGTCCTTGAGAACAACCATTTTTCGATTCTTGGGATCCTCTAATGGAACTTGGTGTGGAGACTCTAACACGCGGCCGGAGATCTATGTGCATTCAGGAAAGGCCATAACAACCTGCTTGCATCATGTCCAATCTTGCCTGATAATTCATTGAAACTATAGGATAATGATGCATCACAAAATGTTGCAAACTTGCAATATTTAGATGATCCACCCTATCATTAAAAGACCCTACTGAATACGGGTAGAGGATGAATTTGAATGCTCTAATCTCTTTCCCTATTTGATTTGTTCACTTTTTATTTAGTTATTTTATCTTATTTTAAAACCAAAAAAAAATCTGTTTGATTATTAGTTTATTAGTTAGATGTCATATTTAAGATTTCTTTTAGGGACAATTACCGTACGGACGGCCCAAGATCTGACAATTATCCAATAGCAGATGAAAAAAATTTAATTTACCAGATGGAAGATCATACACCAAAAATGGTAAAAATGGGACGGTTTTACCCTTTTTCCAGCGATATCCTAGGTCTGTAGGATATCAAAGGATTCGATATCCCAGTTTCTTAGGACATCGCACAGTTCGATATCATAAGCCTGTGGGATATCGCACAGTTACTTACTCCCATCCTCCCGCCCAAAGCTTTCATCTTCCCGCTCGACTTTTTCATAGATGAAAACCTCTACTCCTCCTTGTCTCTTCCGGTCTTTCTTCCATGTAACTTTCATTAGGTCTCATCTCTCTCAGACTCTCTTGTCTTCTCAACCCTCTTTTTCTCCTAGTTTTATCTTGTCCCCAAATGTACACATTTCGTCACCGAAACTAATTAAGACGAAAATTTTTCGTCACCCGTTTTGTTGCCAAAGCCTTGTCTCTAAAAGGTATTGGAGACGAAAAAAATTCGTCATTGAAAAAGATAAATTTGTGACGATTTTTTTTGTCCCCAATACACTCTGTTGGGAACATACTTCTAAGTAATTAGTGACAAAATATTTTGTCATTAAAGGAAGAAATTAGAGACGAAATAATTTTGTCGCGCTTAATATAAAGGAAGACAAAAAAAATTTGTCAAAGAAGCTACCAGTGGACGACGATTTTTTTTGTCTCCAATCGACACTGTGGGAACATACTTATAAGTAATTAACGACAAATATTTTATCTTTAGAGGAAGAAATTAGAGACAAAAATATTTTATCATAAATATAAGAAATAGAGACAAAATAATTTTGTCGCGTTTAATATAAATGAAGACAAAAACAATTTCTCTAAGAAAGTACCAGTATATGACGATTTTTTTTGTAAAATAAAAATTCATGCTAACATTCTACTATGTACCAACATTCAAATGCCAATGAAAATTTAAATATTCAAATATCCTTACAACATTAAAAGCACTTTACCATTACCATTACAAGATAAAAATCCACGCTAACATTCTACTATGTACCAATATTCAAATGCCAATGAAAATTTACATCTTCATATATGATCATTTCATTGTTATGACATTCCAACACCTGCAACATTGTTTAAAAAAACTTCATGCATCCCATTTTAACATATAGCAATCTGCTACTCTGCATGCATTTTTTCTTCATGTTGGCTGCATCTTTCCTGCATGGAATCTTTCAACAAAAAATTTTCTTCAATTTTCATTCAATCCTGCATAAAAAAAAAGAGCAAGATTAACATACGATTAAGAAATGAAAGGCACAACGACTAATCCTTTTTCTTTTCTTTTAAATTTAACAAGATCCACAATTTAACAAGAAAGGCTGGAAATATCAGTAAAAAAAATGATAGGTTTGAAAAAAAATGTTAGCTGGTTTAATTCTTGTCTGATTGTTCTTGTAATATGACAATTAGACCATCTCTATTCATGGATATGAATGCTCAACAATAAAGAAAAGAGAAGAAATTAAACTCATATGGTTGAAAGTCACGTGCTAAAAAGAATATGTTAAGGATAATGAGATGCGAAATTGACCTATTCCTATCCCTATGAGACAACAACAATTCAACTATGAACCTATCACTGGTTTCCCAACTCTTACTACCTATAGATGGATGGATTGACAACTTTGGGCAACCTGTATTGTATTGTATTGTATTTATATGAGTTTACAAAGAGAGAACTTTCGAAGGGTAGAGTTATCACTAGATAGAGTAATACAAAGATAGAAAAGGAATTCAATTAGACAATTCAATTGATGATGATGTCAATGACAACAAAAGAAAAAGGCAAATTCAACCCAATTCACCAGACAAAGATAATCAAACCAATGCACCCATCAATCAATAAAGAAAAACAACAAACACCCTAATCACCTCTGTACAGGCAAGAAAATATTTGCTAATCCAACTCACTTATCACCAACAATCGACAGCTAGCATGATGAAATAGGACCCATAAACCACCCCCAATTGCATTCTGAACTACTATTTAACTAACAATTGACTCAAGTAATTAATCAAAACAATCAAAAGAAGAGTAACCATGTTATAATTTCACTCCTCATTTTACACAAAAGTAAATCTCATACTTAACAGAAAACATACATGACACACTTATAGAATGCAAAATGTGTACGTACATGGTAATTCAGTTTCATGATTGGAAAGGGAAACATATTACAGAGTACAGTGTCTTGTTTGCCAAATATCCATACTCATATAATAGAAATAAAGTAAGTGATTCTTTTAAACAGAAAAAAAAATATCAAGAGGTTTCTACCTAAATACAAAAATAAAAAGATGCAAACAGATGACAGATGATAGATGGATAGCTAAGGTCAATTAACTCATATGGATAACTTCCTCTACTCAATAGTAGAATTACACATAACAATTTTATAATTCCATTTACAACAACTGAAAACTGCCAAGTGGATAATTGTATGACTTCTCCTCACTTAATTCACCGCTTCAGAGCATATCGGGTACATTTCACCACTCAATAAGGAAAAAGGATAGCATAACTTATAAACAAAAACTCAAACACCCGGTGGGCAAAATCAAACAGACCATACTGTAGGCCCTTTTGGATATTCATAAACCAAGTACAAATAACTTGGATAATGTACAAATGAAGGTCATCATTTAGCAGTACATGAAAGCATTTAGCAGTCTAACATATATTACTTACACTATTTAATGCAAAATAATCAGTAAGCAAATTCTTCTTGTTATCTGAGTTACTCAAAATAGGAAACCCTCACATTTCACCACACACCAGTTTTTGCAATGAAACCAGGGTTGGTTTTACCAAAATGGGATTGACCTACTTACCATCATGCAACTGTATTGAGTCAATTGAGCATCATTCCTACTTGACCAGATGAGTTTTGGAACAATCATGGCAACAAACACAAACTCCTTGCAAATCATTACTAGTTATAAAAACAATACCAAAGTATCTAAAAAGAACACGAAGATGACACCATCTATGGGAAGTACTTGTCCAATTAAAGTGAGTTAAAGGTCTGTAGTTGTAGAATCCTCCCTGATACATAAATAGTGTACAACACCATAGTTTTTCTAATCATTGCATAACAAAGAGCTGCCAATGTGGCAAAAACTAAAAAACATATTACAAGAATATGAACAAAAATCATAATTGTTGTTATCAGATGTACCCCATAAGAATTATTATGACAACCACTGGATATCTCTCACCATCTTGGATTGAAAAAAAAATGGAATAAATAGCTAACCTTCTGTGTGTCAAACATTCAAACCCCATTTCAATTAGAGCAGCAACTCCGCAATCTGTATGGCATTAAGAGCAGCTCCCTTGCGAATCTAGTCACCACAGACGAATATATCCAACCTGCTCCAAAGCCTTCCTTTTCATTGCAATGCCATTTGGAAATTGAATGATTGTTAAAAAAATCACTCTATACCCACTGCAGCAGACCCAGGGGGTTAACCCAGTAGACTCAATCAGGTACTAGTGGATCTATTCTCCCATGGGACTTGGCAATCGATCGCAAAGCTACAGCACATGAGAGCATAAAAGAACATTCCATCTTTCCCTAAAATATTCTTTTAATCATGAGTTACTTTACCTGATTGATGTAGTCCAATATGCACTCCTTTGTCTGATTTTGCTAAAGCATCACGTGTGTCAATGGTCTACAAAAGAAACAACCTCTTAAAGTTTATGTTACCCATTACTGAAAAGGGATCTTTCCATAATTTTTTTGTCATCAGGAATTGGGTTAAATAGAAAAGATGTGTGTGTGTGTGTGTGTGTGTGTGAGCGAGAGAGAGAGAGAGAGAGAGAGAGAGAGAGAGAGAGAGAGAGAGAGAGAGAAGTTACTTGGAACATTTATCCCACTGCAAAAAGCTTCTTGTATTTGTCGGTATTTTCTGATATTGTTAAAATTGATATAATACAAAAAAAAAAGAAGATTCAAATGTGTATCAAAATACTAAATTGAATATGAAAAGAGAAGGCAAAATATGTCTGCCTGTGACTTCATGTGGTACTTCCCTGAATGCAATACCAATCTTGCCACTACATTAATATAATTGGCAAACACATCTAACTATACAGATAACAGTTCTAAAATCAGCCTAATATGGAAGTGGAGTTTGTATCAGACCAGAACCTGGAATCAAACCTTGCAAATCTAATCGGATTTGGGTTGTGGAGTTTGTATCAGACCCAAACTTGGATTTGGGTTTTCAATCCAGCTACAAGATGTACACATACAATTCAGTCACATCATATTTGAAGCTTAAGTAAATCAGATCATCAATATCATCATTGATAGCAATTAGCAAGAAGATAGGAAGAAAGTTGATCTGGATTCATTGATAGCAATCAAACAAGCTCAATATCACAAACCCCTCAAAGATTTCTCATCTGGATTCATTCAGTATGAAACTAAATGATTAGTATGTGTCATTTCCTGCAATCTAACCATGAACAAAACAACATGAACAGTGAGATTCTAAAGCAGGGGATGATAATTCTCCTTCATTTTCAATTACTTCTTCTTCCTCTAGCATTCCAAATCACACAACACAACACAACACAACAGTTAGAGAAAATGCAAGAGAAGGTAGAATTCCAAGGCAGGGAAATCACATTTTCACAAATTTCTACAGAACATTTCAAGATTCATGCAGAATCTAATGCTAAACGACAACAAAATGGAAAAATCACAATAAACATGATGATCTTAGAAGATGAAGAGGAAATCAGGTAGTATTTGAGCCTCTTTTTTTTTTTTTTAGAAATAGTATTTGTGCCTGTTGAGAATGTAGAAAAAACTAAGTTGCTAGTTATTGCTAGTGTGCTTGTTGATGGTAGCAGGAATAAAGCTAGCACTCATATAAGCAGTAGCATGTTAAAAATTAGTGCTAATGGTATGTGGATGCATCAGGTTGATACTAAGTTGCAGGAGCTAAGATGGTATCCTCTTTTTTTGCTTCTACTGTATGAGTGATGGACCGCGCTCCAGATGCCCGAGTTCCTACCGAGGTCGGCGGACGTGGGAGTCCGTTTGGTTCCGACCCTTTCGTAACCAGGGGGCAAGGGGGCGTGCATCAACATTTCTTTTTTTGTGTGGGTGTGCCAGATTTTTTATTTTTACTTGGAATTGCAAGTGGTGATCCGGAGATCAACCTTCGCAAGTAAAAAGGAAATCAACTTCTTTCAAGTTTTCCATTGCACATATATTTAAGAAAAGAGACATTTTCTTAGTTTGCCGTGAAAGGCGATTTTTTTGGCATTTATAGCCGATTTTGGCGTTTATAGCCGATTTTTGGCGTTTATAGCCGATTTACAATCCTTATCAATAATGAAAGACAAGAATTGTGATTTTTGTCTCTTTTGAAAAAATACAAACTACAATGAAAAGCAAAAAAAGGAGGATCTAACTTCTCAGGAGATTGTGGGGGACTCGTTTAGATTGACGGTCGCAAGCCATATGTGGGCTTCGCCGTCATCCATGCAGATGAGAACAGAGGATGCTATTGATTCGCTTGGCTTGGCTATAACCTCAGGTTTTTAGAGGACAAAGACCAAAAGAAGGTCCTATGTCCAATAAAAAGCCGAGTAGACGGGCTGAAAAGCCCTATCTAAGCCATTGGAGGCAGGAGGAAAAGGCAAGGACCTTGGGGGGGGTACCCCCCAAGGGACTTTTGTCACCTTGTTGCGGTGGCCGGTGTAAAACTTCCGCAGAGTTTTCCTCTTTTTCCTTTCTCTGGATTTCTGTGCTTCTATCTGTCTGTCTGTTTGTGCTTTTTTCTGATATTCTGTCTGCTGTCCTTTCTTCTTGGAGAGCTCTCCTATTTATAGGCTTTTAGGTAGCCATTTAGGAGGGTTTATGAGCCTTGATTGTCATAAAGCTACATAAAGGGAGGAGTTACAAAATTGAATTGTTTATTTTGTAACTCCTTTTTCTTGGCTTCTGATTGGCCGGAGGAGATTGAGGGCATTTAATCGCCTTTAATCGCCATGATGGGAGGAGTTTCATGGGTTAAATGCCATGAATCTCTTGACTTGTAACTCCCGAATGCTTGCTTCTGATTGGGCCGTCCAAAGAAATGGATTAATGACTGTAATAAAGTTAGTCAATTAATCGCATTAAGTGGTCGCCGAGCAGCTGAAGAGTCGCGGGCCGTGCCACGTCTTTTGGGATTCTTCTGTCGATGATCATCGATGGATCTTCATGTAGATCGACATCAGATGACCATGTAATTTCAGGTGTTTGTTGCCAACAGCGGGTCGGTGCCATCTGTCCTGTCGATTTCTCGATCGGTCGGGTAGAAAGCACACTTTTTTTGGTTGACCGAGTGGCGATCAATATTGTTTTCGATACTCTTGATGATTGACCCGTGTTTTGGACGGATGTCAGAGGACTTGGTGTCTCAAAAGCATGAATTTTGGAAAGTACCAGAGGCTAGGCTCTTCGAATCGCGAAAAAACGGCGAAAACCAGGGTTTCCGGGGCCTTCCCGGCGACCCCGGGTTCCAAGGTCGCCGGCGACCCTGGCCCAGGGTCGCAGGGGTCTGCGACCCTGGGGGGTTTTTCCCCCTTTTGTGTCCCGTTTTGTGTCCGTTTTTGCTGTTTTTCGATTCTTTTTTCTCCTGTACTTTTCCTTGACATTTTGACCATTTATTGGCCTGATTTCTTTGTAGGAAACCTGATGAGAATCCTTGCATTTTATTTTGCAAAGTTTCCAATTTCCTGAGAAAGCCGAAGACTTTGTCGCGCAGAGCTGCCGATTTTCCGTCAGAAGCTGAAACTGGGTCAAACGATGTCGGAATGACTTGAAATTTGGTGTGAAGCCTCCTGAGCAATAAATAAGACCAACCATAGGCTTTTGTTTGAGTTTTGAAGCCGTTTGGGGTCCTACCACCAGTAGACTTGCTTTTTGTCGCGATGAAGATGTCGCGGTTTGATGTGCGGTCAACCGATGTCCGATTGACTTGAAATTTGACAGGGAACCTATTGGAGTCATTTTAAGATGATCCATAGGCTCTGTCTTGGAAACCATGGTCCCGGAGAGCTTTGCCGCCGAGAGGCCTGATTTGGCTTCCGAGCGTCAAACTATGGTCAAATGTTGTGGAAATGACCTGAAATTTGACGTGTAGCCCTTTATAAGCATTTTGAAGCCGTCCATGTGCTCTATCTGATGAGTAATGGCCTCGGTGGTTCTCGCCGCCGAGAGGCTTGATTTAGCTGTTCGAGGGTTGATGTAGGGTCAAACGTTGTCGGTTTGACTCGGAACTTGACGTGGAGCCTTTTGGAAGTATTTTGAGACCATCCATCGGCCCTGATCGAAGATTTGGTGTCTCCGATGCTTTTGCCGCCGAGAGCTCCTTTTCGGCTGTCGGAGAAGCGAAGTTAGGCCAAATGATTTTGAAATGGCCCGAAACTTCTTGTGTACTCCTCTTTTGGTTGTCTGGAAGAATCTTGCAGTTTTTGTTTGATTCTGACAAGATTTGATTTTTGGAAGCAGCATTGCCTATTTATGGCAGGTTGCGACTTCATGTAGCTTTTTGGATCTTGAAGAGGTAAAGTGACATTTTTGGTGTCAACAAATGCCCCCTCGAGGTACAGCGACGAGTTGCTTAACTTTTGTAGTCGATGTGCCTCGAAGAGATTTTTGAAGGAGAGCCTGTGACTTGACCAAGAGTCTTTGAGCAGTCATTCTTTTTGGTATTTGTAGCCTTTTGAGCTTCCAGGGGAATTTTATGGTAGTGAAAGGGATTACGTACCATCTCGAGGCAAAGTTTTGAAGATGACATCAGGGATGTGGATTTGGGTTTTGACCTTGTGACCTAACAGGCTATATGTGGCAGGTTAGGGGGTCGGGTTTGGTTTTGATCGTGTGACCCAACAAGCTGTATGTGGAATGTTGGGGGATCAATTTTGGTTTTGATCTTGTGACCTAACAGGCTGTATGTGGCAAGTTAGGGGATCAGGTTTTGGTTTTTGGTTTTGGTCTTGTGACCTAACAGGCTGTATGTGGCAAGTTAGGGGACCAGGATTTGGTTTGATTTCTGTGGAATGTCAATTTCAAGATTTTAGCTCAATTTGGTAGATGAGGCTGGATGGTTTGATTTTTGGAAGCTCATGGGGCTTGGAATTTTCTTTTGTATGGTCCAATCAACTCAAAAGAGGCATGGAACCATTTTTGTATGCTCTTGGTAAGAGGGATTTCTCTTTGACTAAAAGCCCAAATTTTTTTTTTTTTTTTTTTGTGCCTAGGCGGTCAAACCTGGCTCATATGGGCTAACCCATGGGTCCTTAAGCTTTTGAAATGGCTTAGATCTCATATGGTGTCATTTTTGTAAAGAATATCCAAAAATATCTCATTTGGATAGAGAATATCTAAGAATATCTTTACTTGGAGAGAATCTCTCATGATCCCTTTATTTTGGGATAGAATATCTCAAGATATCTTTCTTTTGTGAAAGAATCCGTCATTGATTTCTTTTTGGGAGAAAATCCTTCAAGATATCTTTCTTTTGGGAAAGAATCTTTCTAATCTCTTTCTTTTGGTAAGGTTACTAATTAGTAACACTTACCTCTTTCTTCTTTCCTTCTTTGGTTTGCTCTCCTCTATAAAAGCAAGGAGAGGGTTGGATCTCTTGCTCTTATTACTTTCTTTTGCAATAATCTCAAGAGGGCTTCAAGACCAAGAGCTTTTCTTTTTCAAGATCTTCAAGACTTTTCTTCTTCTTCTCCATCAATGGCTTCAAGTAAGTTCCCTTTTTCAAGAAAACTCCATTGTAGGGAAAAAAAAAGTTCTTCTTTCTTTTTTTTTTGTTTCTTTCTTTTTCTTTTCTTTTTTTTTTCTTCACGTGTTTTCCCCTTTTTTTTCACACGTTTCTTTTTCTTCTTTCTTTTTTTTTCATGTTTTTGTTTTTTTTTTTTTGTTTGTGGGCCGTACGGACAGATCCGTACGGATCTGGCCGTACGGCCACGTGGCCTGTGGGCCATCTCCTTTTTTTTTGTTTTCTTTCCCTCCTTTTTTTTTTCTTTGAGAAAATTTCTTTTCTTTTCTTTTTTGTTTTCTTTCCCCCTTTTTTTTTGAGAAAGTTTCTTTTCTTTTTTTTTTTTTGCTCATCATGATAATGCCCCTCTTTTTGGCAAACCTAGATGTTCATGCATGCATTCAATTGTAAATTAAATTTGTAGCATGATGTGATAGCAAACCTGAAAGTTTTCGCAAATTTGGGAATTTGGAGCTCGCAGTGATGTTTAGCCCTTCCTGGTTTTGCGGAGACTTTGAGGTTTCGAAAGTTTGGAGTTTCGGAGCTCGCAGCGATGTTGAGCCCATCTTCAAGCTTTCTTATTTCTTTCGGGATAGTTCCTTTTCTTCGGAATTGCCCCGTCATCATGTCAAAATTTCGCCAGATTTTTTTTAGCGAGATTCTGTCATTTTGATGTTTGATCTTTTTTTCTTTTTCATCCTTTTCAGGTGGTTCCTCCAGAGCGAACAAGGGTAAAGAGCCTGCTACAAGCATACCTCGTCGATCTTCTAGATCTTCTAATCCGGCCGTTCAGCAAGCTTTTGAGAAGGTCCAGTATGTTGAGAGAAATCTGGAAGAGTGCGACTCCCTCAACAGAGATGAGATGAGGCAGCGACTGATCGCTCTCAAGGGAGAGGAGTTCTATAAGATCATGGTAAGCAGTCGTCCATGGGTGATGGAAGATCAGAGCGTTTTGCCCAAGCCTACCTTCTTCTTTGGTGATGCAGTCCCTGATGACATGACATACCAGAGGAGATGTTTTCAGTTTTCTTTCACAGCAGATGGTGAGAAGAAGACTGTTGCTACCCCGGTCGACGTTTGATCGCACCGTCTCGATTCTGAGCCTTGCCCCCACGTGCCCTAAGAGGGAAGATCCTCCAAGCTGGGTGAGAAGGACAAATGTAATCAAGACCGGGGTTTTTGTTGGCGGTTCTCCTGGATATACGGAGAGGTCGCCTGTTGACATGGACTTATTGATGCCATCCAGCGGCTACCAGGGCTCTGATTATCCGTCGGTCGATTTGAGACCGGTGGGCCTTGGTATTTTCAGTGGTGACGGCAGCAATTGGATCAAGCCTTTTCGACTTCGAGGCCGTTTCAATGCCGACTCCGAATGGAAGTCGTGGACTGATCGCGTCCTGCTGATTGGTGGCGCCGTTTTGAAGGAGGCCGGGATTTTTGATGCGGTCCGCGCCTTTAGGGAGACCGTGATCTTTTCCGACGAGGCCTTCATGGCTATGCTGGAGTCATTCCTCCCCCAAACCAATACCTTCGTTGTGACGAATGGTGAGATTGGTTTTTCTTTGAAGGAGCTGAGCGCCATTACTGGATTGCCCATCCTCGGCAAACTCTATGAGGAGTTTATGCCGATTGACAGCGTCCTCGAGGGGCAGTCTGAGGAGTTCAGGCTTCTATACTTTCAGCTTGTCGCAATCTATGATTTTTTGAAGGAGAAGGAGGGTTTGAAAGTTAGATCCAGCAGTTGGAAGAGCTTTAGCTCTTCATTCCCCGAATTTTTTGATAGCAGGGAGTCTTCTGATAGCGTGACTCAAGAAGCCGGAGCTCAGGATCCAAGTTCAAAGAAGATCTTGGCCATGCAAGAAGAGTTGAGAGATTTCTGTGCAAGTAGAAACGCCATATGTCCTGACATTGCACTGCGGAGAGATCTCGCTGTTTACCTCACTTATTGGCTTGGTGAGGCTGTTTTTGCTGGAGGAGATGGAACGCACATCAGGCCGCATTGTATTTTTCCGGCTTGTCAGATGGCGTTTGGAGAGCAGCTTGCTTTGGTGCCAGCTCTTTACTCCTACTTGTGTACCGAACTGCAGGCTGCTGCTTTTTTGGTTCGGCTTGGGCTTCCCATGAATAGGGTATTTTCAGCCCATATCTTTTATTCGTGGTATGTATACCACTGTCTTGGCTTCCATCGGCTGGGTGCTGCACAGGATGATGATCCTCTGATGATTCGACTGGCTAAGGGCAAAGCCGTGTCCGAATCACTTTTGTTTGCCCGCATGAGGATCCGACGGTTCAGGGACGTCGAGATGGGGCAGTCTTCAGTGAAGCTTTCTCCGGAGTTGCGGAAGAAGGCTTTTGATTTTGGTGCCTCCCGAGACTCTACCAGGGCGGGGTCGGGAAGGCATTATTCCTTGACAAATGCAGAGAGAGAGTGGCTTTTCAGCATACGTGTCGGCACGATGGTGTACCGCAGACATCTTTTCGTCGACATCCAGCCGTATGTACCCTCTCGCTTTGCTTTGCAGCTGGGCTTTTCTCAAGGCGTTGTTGGAGCGCCTTCAAGCATGGTGAAGCGCTTTGGAGGCTTACAGGACGGGAGAAATGCATGGGCTTTCTATAGTGCTGAAGACACTACAGCCATGATTTCTTATCCTGTGTTGCTGACTTCCCGGACTGCCGGCTTTGCGAAGTGGTTCGCGGAGAGCTTTTCGGCATATCGGGGACTTTCCAAGAAGGAGCTTGATGTGAAGCTGGCATCTGGAAAGGGCCTTGGAAAGTCGGATGGCATCCGGCGAGAGGAAGTTTGGGCCTTCCTTTCTGGAGAGAAGCACAAGATAGGCTTTCTCGGTGACCAGGGCGTCATTGGTTCTGAAGCTGTTCGAGAAATACCTGATGAGGCTTTAGAGCAGCTAGAACAGGAGGAAGCCGAACTTGGCGCTTGGATGCAAGCGGCACAGAGGCAAGCTTCCGTGGAGTCTACTGGCAAGAGTAGACCATCCAGTGAGGAGTCAAGTGGGAAACCTGACTCTGACAGTGGGGCAGGTTCCTCTAAGAAGCGAGTCCGCCGGGGTAAGAGGGGGAGGAGTCATCATCATAGCAAGGGGCAGCATGAGGACTCTCCTAACTTGGAAGTCCCTCTTACTATCGATGAGGATGTGCCAGCGGATGCTGACGAGCCTCCAGAGAAGAGAAGTCGAGAAGAAGAGACCGTCGGTGAAGGTATGATTCTTCCTTTTTCTCTTTCCATTTCTTTTCATGGGATTTTTTCCATGTTTTGATTTGCTTCTCGTTTTCTGCTTTTCTTCTTTTTTTTTTTTAGCAGGGGAAGACTTGGTGACGCCTGAGGTCCCAACCGATGAGGTGGTGATGGATCCTGTTGAGGCACCTGAAGAAGAACCAAGGGACTCTGGAGTAAATCCAGAATCTCCAATTGGTACGACTTCTTTTGCTCTCTTTTTTTTTTTTGAGTTTGTGACTTGGTTTGCTAACACATTTTTTTTTGTCAGCTGACTTGCCACAGGGTTCTGATGACTTTGAACCATCGATGGACGCAAATGTTGATGATGCTTTCGATGAGTTCATGGAGGAAGAGAGTGTTCCGCCAGTCGTCGAAGAAGGTATTTTATAGTAATAACCCTGATAATGATTTTCAAACAGGATTATATTCATACCTTTTTGTGTTTCTTTGGCAGGTTTTGAAGTGACAGAGGAGGGTCCGTCGCTTCCAGAGCAAGGGATGCCAGAGGTTAATCCAGAGGTAGAGACTCCTGGGACCAGTTCTGACAATGTTGAGGAGATTCCTCGCGCTGAGATTCCTTCCCGAGCAGGAGCAGCTTCAACTGGAAAGAGTTCTTTTGTTACTCCTTCAACAGATGATGACTTGAGCAGCCGACCAACGGAGTTGGGCGAATCTTCAGCTGGGCCATCTCTTCTTTTTGCGAAGAAAGTGGTGGTGCGAGTTCTGAGCTCTTGGATTGAGACTCTCTTTTCTGGGCACTTGGAAGCCGGATTTAGCATGATCCAGCATGTGCGTGAGATTCTCGGTGATGCTGAAGAGGCTGGTCTGGATGTCACATATGCCAGGGCGATCGTTAATAGGATCATTGAGCTGGGTGACAAGTGGTTTGAGACCATGGGTTTTCCTGACGATCAGTTCTTCAAGGAGATGTTCTTGGACCCTGCGGATAAGGCTCAATCTGACCTGGATGAGGCTACAGAAAGCAAGAAGCAGGCAGTCCGAGAGAGGAACTTAGAAGAAATAACCATCATTAGGCTGACACATGACCTTAACATCCTTGATAGGGAGGTCGATGAGGCCAGGAAACGTCTTGAGCATCTGCAGGCACAAGTCGCTGCCAAGTGGACTGAAATAACAGAGGCTCGTGAAAGGGAGACTGCTCTGATTCACCGAGTTGCGGATGCCATTCGAGTTCTCAAAAGGAAGTCTGATGAGGACAAACAATGGAAAACCGCTCGAGGGAAGCTTCCCAGTGCAGAAGAAGGGTTACAGCCCACCCCAGCATCGCATGGCAGGTTTTTGAAGAAGTGTGCCTTGGAATCCTTGACGGATGAAGCCAAAAGCTTGCTTAAGGAGCTGAACTCTTGGCTGGAGACCATTTTTTATTGAGCTCCTGTATACAGAAACCATCCTTCTTTCCTTTTTTTCTGGTACCACTTTTATTTTTTTGGTACTTTTTTTTTGTAGTGTTTGTGAACACTTTTCTTCTTTTTTTTTTGGTACCACATGTATTTTTTTGGTACTCTTTTTTTTTTGTTATTATCCCTACGCTCACTTGAATCTTTTGTGATAAAAGTAATTGCTAAATGGGATGCTCTTTTTTTTTTTTTGTTATCCCTACGCTCACTTGAATCTTTTTGTGATAAAAGTAATTGCTAAATGGGATGCTCTTTTTTTTTGTTATCCCTACGCTCACTTGAATCTTTTTGTGATAAAAGTAATTGCTAAATGGGATTTGATCAAAGGTTGTCATTTTGTGAAAATCTTTTGTCAAGTGAGTGTTTTGGCATGAAAGCCAGGTTTTTGTTTGTGGCATGAAAGCCAATTTTGGCATGAGAGCCAGCTTTTCTTGTGGCATTGATAGCCGGGTTTTTTTTTTGTGGCATCTATAGCCAGTTTTGGTGGCATTGATAGCCGAATTTGTTTTGGTGGCATTGATAGCCGGTTTGTTTTGTGGCATCTATAGCTGGTTTTTGTTGGCATTGATAGCCTGTTTTGTTTTGGGGGCATTGATAGCCGTTTTTTTTTTGAAATCCAAGTTTTTTGTTTGTGGCATTGATAGCCGGTTTTGTTTTGGTGGCATTGATAGCCGGTTTGTGGCATTTATAGCCTGTTTTGATGGCATTTATAGCCGGTTTGCTGCATTTATAGCCTGTTTTGATGGCATTTATAGCCAGTTTGGTTTTTCAAAAAATGCAAGTATCGACTAAAAGTCGCCTCCCTGCTGAATGTTCTTGCAAGTATCGATGGAATGTCGCATCCTTGCTCATTCGGTTGCGAGTATCGATGGAATGTCGCATCCTCGCTGATTTGGGTGCAAGTATCGATGGAATGTCGCATCCTTGCTTTTCAAAAATTTTGGTTTTGCGGGTACTGACTTGATGTCGTTTCCCCACGATTTTTGAAATTTGTGGTTTTCTCGAACCTTTGGGTTATGGATATCAACTGAAATGTTGCGTCTCCATAGTTTTTTTTAGGTTTTTTCGAACCTTTGAAATTTGGGTTGTGGATATCAACTGAAATGTTGCGTCTCCACAGTTTTGTAGGTTTTTTCGAACCTTTGAAATTTGGGTTGTGGATATCAACTGAAATGTTGCGTTTCCACGGTTTTGGATTTTGCAAGTATCGACGAAATGTCGCTTCCCTGCGATTTTGGAAGTGTCGAACGTGGTTCGTTTGCTTCCGATTTGTGCGAGTATCGACTAAGCGTCGCTTCCTCGCGGTTTTTTGAAAAACCATTTTTTTTGTTTAAAGACACGAAGGTCATAAATTTTGACCTAAAACCATTTTGGCGGTAAAAGGCAGGGTGGACTAGGGTGGAAATCCCTGAATCCGGATTTTGTTTCAAACCATGAATTTTGGGTTCAAAGGTTGAAAATTTTGGTCAAGTTAGGGAAAGGTTCCTAAACTTGGATATATTTTTTTTTTGAACAATGAAACGATGAAAGTAAGCATTGTTTTAGATTTCTAGAAATTTCAACATTTGATACGAAAATTCTAAAAAAAAGGGTGGGTTTAGCGAGCGTGTACCTGGAAACCGGCTTTGGCCGTGCAGGCATTGCTCTTACCCAGTTGGGTAAGTCTTCAAGGGTAGTACCGCTTTAAGAACTTGCCGTTGATGGGCAGCATACATCTGTCACCTTCCATGTTTAGGAGTGCGTATGCACCATTAGAGAAAACCTTGTCGATGACGTAGGGTCCCTCCCATTTTGGCTCAAATTTGCCTTTGGACTTGTGAGCGAAGACCATTGGTCTTTTTACCGCAAGAACCAAGTCATTCTTTTTGTAGGCGCGTTGCCTGACCTTTTTATCGAAAGATCCTGCCATACGTGCTTGGTAAAGTTCAATGCTTTGTTGAGCTTCGAGCCGTCTCTCATCGAGATTGTCCAGCTCATGGAGTCGCAATTTGACATTGCTTTCTTGAGTCATGTCATTTTGCAAGGATACCTCAAGGAAGGAATTTGTACTTCCAAGGGCACGACAGCTTCGCATCCATAGACCAAGGAGAATGGTGTGCTATGGGTTGGTCCTCGAACGGTGGTTCGATAGGCCCACAAAGCTTCAGACATTTTGTCGCTCCAGTCTCTTTTGTGACTAGAGACCATTTTTTTGAGGATTTTGCAGAGTGTCTTGTTGAAAGCTTCTGCTAACCCGTTTGCTGCCGGATTGTATGGAGTCGAAGGACAGCTTTGGATTTTGTATTTGTCGCAGAACCTGTAGAATCGATGATCCCGGAACTGTGGTCCGTTATCATGGACGAATCTTTTGGGTATGCCGAAACGACAAATGATGTTGGTGCGTAGGAACTGAAGGACTGATGAGGTCTTCATTTCGTTAAACGCAAATGCTTCTGACCACTTGGAGAAGTAATCCGTAGCGGCGAAGATGAAGCGATGACCTTTGCTTGAAGGGGGAGAAATAGGACCTATGATGTCCATACCCCAGGCTTCGAAAGGCCATGAGATCGCTGTAGGATGCAGCCATTCTGGAGGCATGTGAATGTAATCTCCATGAACTTGGCATTGTTGGCAGCGCTTAGCAAATTGCATTGCGTCAGCTACCATGGTAGGCCAGTAATATCCTAACCTTTTTATCTGATCATAGAGCTTAGGTCCAGCCTGATGAGCTCCACAAAGACCAGCATGAACTTCTTTGAGTGTTTCTTCAGCCTCTTGTTGTGACAAGCAGCGTAGAAGTACTCCGTTGAAGGATTTCCTGTAAAGGATTTTTGAAGGAATATCCAAATGGAAGCTTGGGGTTCGCCTTTGGATGCTTACCCGTTCTTTTGGATCCTCAGGTAGGATTCCGAACATAATGTAATCAATGAACGGATCCCTCCAGTCGCCGATTGAAGTTTGAAGGATTGAAATCCGACTTCCGACCACTTGGTGGCATTCAGCAACTGCTTGGTGTGTGTTAAGAGGAGGAAGGAATCTCCTTTCGCACACTGTGATTTGCATGTTTTCCCCTTTCTGGATTGCCATGGATGCGGCAAGTCCGGCTAGGGCATCTGCACGTATGTTTTCACCTCTACGAATGTGGGTGATGTGACAGATGTCAGACTTTTGCAGAAGTGACTGTGCCTTGTTGTAGTAGGGCAACAAATCTGGCTTCCTGACTTCAAATTTCTGATTCATCTGGTTGACGATCAGTTGAGAGTCTCCAAAGACTTCCAGCATGGTGATACCGGATTCGATGGCGAGTTCCAATCCTAAGATCAGAGCTTGATATTCAGCTGCATTGTTTGTGCATGGTTCCAGTAGCGAGAAAGCGTGTGGAATCATGTATTTGTCGGGGCTAACAAAGAGGATGCCAACTCCCGAGATCAGCTGTCTTTTTTCATTTGTCCTGGTTGCACCGTCAAAGTACATGTCCCAGGAGGCATTTTGTGAGAAAGTCTCCACCTTGTAGACTGGTTCGTCTGGGAGATCATCTCTGAGTGGAGAATCTTTAGGCAATGGATGCTCTGCGAGGAAGTCCGCTAGAACTTGCCCTTTGATTACTTTTTGTGGTACATACCTAATATCAAATTGTGAAAGAAGGATGGACCATTTTGCCAGTTGAGCATTGAGAGAACCTGCCTTTGTGACAAGGACCTTCAAGAGGTTGACCCTTGAGACCAGGTAGACTGTGTTGGAAAGCAAGTAGTGACGCAGCTTTTGTACGGCGAACATCACTGCAAGGCATTCTTTTTCGACTGGAGAGTAGCGATGCTCTGCACCTACTAGCATGCGGCTGAGGTAATATAGAGCAGCTTCTTTTCTTTGATCATTTTCTTGCGCAAGCAGAGCTCCCAAAGAGTGATCAAGGGCTCTTGTGTACAAGATAAATGGTTTTCCAGTGGTAGGAGCAGCTAACACTGGGGGTTTTGTCAGGTATGACTTGATGTCTTGGAAAGCAGCTTCACAGTCAGCATCCCAGACAAAGTTTACACCTTTTTTCATCAACCGGGAGAATGGACGGCATTTTCCCGAAAGACTGGAGATGAACCGTCTGATGTAGGCTAATCTCCCTTGAAGCCCTTTGAGTTCTCTCAAGGTTCTTGGAGAGGGCATTTCTAGAATGGCTTTGACTTTTATGGGGTCAAGCTCTATTCCAGCTTTCCGAACTAAGAATCCGAGGAACTTACCCGACGAGACGCCGAAGAAGCATTTCAATGGATTCATTCGCAGTTTGTGTTTGCGAAGCCGGAGGAAGACTTCTCGAAGGTTTTCGAGATGATCTTCTTTTCTTTTGCTTTTGAACGCGAGGTCATCAACGTAACATTCAACCGTCTTGTGCTGCATATCTTGGAATATTTTCATCATAGCCCTCTGATATGTGGCACCAGCATTCTTCAGACCAAATGGCATGACAGTGTAACAATACACGCCAAATGGGGTTCGGAAGGATGTATGTTTTTCATCCTCGGGATGCATCTTTATCTGATTGTAGCCAGAGAAACCATCCATGAATGTCATTCGCTCGAATCCACAGGTATTATCAATCATTACCTCTGGTATGGGGAGCGGAAATTCATCTTTTGGGCATGCGCCATTCAGGTCTCTATAGTCAATACAGACCCTGATCTGCCCATTTTTCTTTGTCACGGGGACAATGTTGGCCAACCATTCAAGATGTTGTTCCTCACGGATGAAGCCGACGCTTTTGAGTTTTTGAACTTCTTGTTCAGTTTTATCCATCACATCTGGACGGAATCTTCTTTGGCCTTGCTTGACAGGCTTGATGTCTTCTTGAAGATTGAGTTTGTGAACTGCTATTTTGGGGTCTAAGCCTGGCATTTCAGCGTAAGACCATGCAAAGCAATCAACGAACTCACGAAGAAAGGCGATATACTCGGGTAACTCATCATCCTTTATATTCTTTCTTATGAATACAGGACGTGGGTTATCTGGTGTTCCCAAGTCTATCTTTTGAACAGGATCTTCTGTTGGAAGGTTCGAAGGTGGTTCCTCCACAATATTTTCGGAGGCTTCCAGCTCAACGAGACCTTCTGGGGTTTCAAGGGCATTTCCAGACCAAGGTTTTGTTCCTTTCCACGGGTCTTCTTGATCGGTAATTTTCCCAAGGCTTGCTATGAGATGATCCCAATCGCCTGTTGAAACCGAGTCGAAGTAGGCTACTTCTTTTGGAGATGAGGGTTCTTCTGGGTCAGAAGTCCACACGTCTGTGCCATCGGACAACTCCTCTTCATTTTCGGAGAAATCGTGCCAATTGGATGAGCTTCCTGGATCTTTGTCAAGTGACTCATCAAAGAGATATCCAGGGAGATCGATGTCTTCATGGACTTGAGATGTTGAGGCTTGGTCAGTATATTGACTTTTAAGCCTTTGTGTCAACTGTCTCAAGGGAGTGTCAGGATCATACCCTAACCCGTGTGAAGATTTTTCTATATAGTCGTAGAGTCTCCAATCTTCCAGCTGGCTTTTGGTCAAGACGGGCCCCAATGGCGTGAGAATACCGCGTCCTTCTCCCAAACCGACTGGGTTTTGAGCGTCATAGCCCATTTTCTTCATAATAGATTGTGCCACAGAACTATATAAGGATAGTTGAGGCGTACCTTTATTTTGGAAAGGTTCAAATATGGAGTTTGATGAAGAAGCATCCGATCTATGGAAGAAGATCGGCTTTTCCTTTGTTGAAGTTGCTGGAAACAACGAAGGAAGCTGACGTAGGATCTTCTATGTCAGAAGTTGTCTCCATTGGAGTAAGAGCAGGCTGAACTTGCTGAGTGTCAGCTTGGCTTGACGATGTGTCGTCTTCTGGCTCTGAATCCGAGTCCGTGTCTTGCATGATAGACACGAAAGAGACAACAAATTTGCCCCCAGGCTTTTGTTTTGCCTTCTTCACTTTAGTTGTGATGACCAAAGGTTTTGAAGATTTGAGGGAGATGATGAAGGGAGTTTGCATGCTCTCTTCAGATTTACCGGATGGTTTGTTTTCTTCCGGTGATTGTTGAGGAGCTTTGCCTTTATCTTTCTGGAGATTTTCAGCAAATGATGCTGTGTGCTTTTCCTCTTCTTCTTTTTCACCTTCATACATCTGTGAGTCTGCGAAGTGGACTTCTTTACCTTTGAAGGGTTTTCTGTCCGCAAAGACTCGATGTATCATGCCGTCGTCGCCAACAAACTTGATGCATTGATGTAGAGTTGAAGGGACAACACCATTCTCATGGATCCAAGGGCGTCCGAGAAGGATGTTGTAGCATGAAGGGGTCTTTATTGCATACACTGTGACCTCAGAGATAAGATCACCGATCTGCAACTTGAACCTGATTTTACCGATAGGCCTTTGAGTACTCCCATCGTATCCAAAGATAGATACAGATGTGTGGCTCAGTTTGCTGGGTGGGATGCCCAATTCTTCAAGAGCCGATGTGGAGATGAGGTTGAGTGCAGAACCTGGGTCGATCTGAACTCTATGCATAGGCATTTCCTTGATATACCCCGTGAAGTACAGAGGTCGGTTATGCCTGGTTTCGCCAAGTAGGAGGTCATCCTTTGTGAAGGCGATGGTTGCACTGGCTGCTTTTTTAACCGAGAGGCATTCAATGCATGATCCCTCAGTTTTCTTCTTTTCTCCCTTTGAGGAGGCTTCTGAGTTTTTGACCCGGTAATCCATTTCAATTTGGAGGACTTGCGGGGCATGTTTGTCGACATCCTCAGAAGGATGTTGTAATTCCGAAATGAGATTATCACGAGTGTGCGGAGACATTCGCAACAAATCTAGGATGTGTAGACGTGCAGGTATGTGCTTGAAATGTTCAATCAAGTCATACTTGAAAGCCTCCTTAGGTCCTGCATGTTCATCATTGTTGCCACTAGGGGCGCTTACAACATCTTTTCCCGAAGGATTTACATATGTAAAGGAAGATTGGTTGTAATTTTTGTGGTAGTCCCGGCCAGAGCGGGTGCCTCTACCAATTTCGAGAGCTTCTTGAGAAGGGTCTTCGTTTGGAAGATTGTCTTCAGGATCAAGAGGCTGTCGTTTTTCATTTGCTGAGGATGTATCAGCAGCAGAGTTACCATCCTCAGTGATTGTGTTGCATGGAGCATTTTCCGGGAACAAGTCCTGAACAGCATCCAGCAATCTTTCTTCTTCGTTGACTAATTCATCGTCCCAAGCATCAATGGCTGGGAATTCTTCAGTCAGGAAGGGTGTGAACTTTGAAGTCACAGTCTCAGGAGAAGAAACCTGAGAGGGTGTCATCTCAGTGAAAGTCACGTGAGACGAGGTGGCTCCAGAAGATATATTGCTAGGCGTCGCCGGAGTGTAAGTGCTCTCATCAGACGATGCTTCGGAAGAGCTATAATCCCGAATTATCACATTACAGGAAGCTCTGACGGGAGACGTTGCCTGATCGGAGTCAGACTCATCCTCGGTTGTGAGAGGATCGTCTATCCAGCAATTTTTCTCCGTTTTCAGGAGTTAAGGGAGGATGTACCTGGTGGTCTTCAGGGACTTCAGGCTCTGGATTGCGAGGAGGCTCGTTGACGCGTTCTTGCTCTTGTTCTAGAGCGAGTCGCTGCAAGATCCTTGCATATTCTTCAAGATCAGGCAGCCGGATCTTCTTCTTCATCATCTCTTTGTGGCTCAACATTGTTGATTCCCACTGGAGTAATGAGAGGTGCTGGGTCAGCAGCATTTTCTTGTACAGCTTCTTGGTCTTCTTCATCATCAGACCAGGATCCTTGTGGCTGTAGGGGGTTATACCAGATTACTGGCATAAGATGAGACTCAGGAACCCATTCTTCATCGGAGAGATATTCTCCTGTTTCAAGGGACTCCTCCCACTCATCTGTGTAGTTGGATTCAAATCCATCATCGGTGTCGCTGGACTCGTATCCATCAATGGAGAATCCAACTACCGAATTGCAAGAGTATGATGCCTCCTGCATGGCTTCTTTGAATTGAGGTGGCATGAAATCACTGAGAGTGAATTTCCTTACCCCCTTTGAAGTCTCTGGAAGGGATGTTTTTGTTACCTCCAGTGAAGCGGTAGAGGAAGCCTCTGCCTTTTCTTTGACCTCTAGTTTTGGCTGGGTCTTCTCTTGCCGTTTGAGCTTGAGGAGATGTTTCCTAGCCTGCCTTCGCTGTTGAGCTGTAGGCTTTGTTTTCACGACCTCCCAATTTTCATCTTCCAGGAGATCGGGATGTACCCATATCGGTTGTCCGTCTGGTGTCGGGTAAGGAACCAGTTCCTCGGACGCTTGGATTGAGTTTATCACCTTGAAGGAAGTAGTGATCTTCTTCTTCGGTGATTTTGATGTTTGTCCACATGTCACCATGTTGACGGAGGCAGACCCATAGTTTTTGTCAAAGGTGATGACTCCATTTTTCCACATCTCATTTATTTTCTCTCTCACAACGAAGCATTGATTGAGAGGATGCGAGATCATCTGGTGGTATGGACAGTACCGAGGATCGTTGGTTTTGCCAACATCACCCGGTCTTTTTGGTTCAGGCAAGGTGAGCTTGCCGTTTGCCACAAGAGCCCCGAAGATTTCATCAACATCTTCATCAAACGGGTATTTCTTCTCTACTCGTTCTTTGAAGGCATCAGAGAGTTCAGGTCTCTTACCAATAGCTTTGTTTTCAGCTTTCTTTGGTGGCTGAGGAGCTGACTTGGTCTGCACATTGAGGACCTCTTTCTTCTTTGGTTTTGAGGTCGTAATGGCGGTTGGCTCTTTTCTTGATGATTTCTGACTGTTGAGGTCCTTAATCACCGTTTCAGCTTCCATGGAAGCTTCTAGGAGTTCTCCCAGGTTTTTTGATTTGTTGCCGATGATCATGGAGCGGATTCTGGCTCTCATGTTGTTTCAGCAGATGTCGACTAGCGACGCTTGTGGCAATACATCAGAGCATTTGTATGCCATTGCTTTCCACTTGTGAATGAAGTCATATGTTGATTCATTCTCCCCCTATTTTAGGCTGCACAGCTGAGCCATAGTAGCGGGATGATCTTCACCTTTGAAGTGAGTCAGGAAGCGTGTCTCTAGCATGGCCCAGTTTTGGATTGAGTCCTCCGGCAGAGTGGAGTACCAATCGAAGGACGTACCTTTTAGGGTACTTGCAAAGAGGCGGATCTTGAGTGCATCTTGATCCGCGATAGCTCCCGTCAGGATCTTGAAGTGGATGACGTGCTGTCTGGCTGATCCTTTCCCCGTATATGTTTGGAGAGTAGGATGCTTGAATTTGGTGGGGAACGGGACCGAGTCCATCCATAAGGGATATGGTGGCTTGATCCCATGCTCCTTGAGTATATCCTCTTCTTTTGCTTTGGCGAGGATACCGTCTACGCCCTTTTTGGTAAGGGCGCGTGACTCATTTTCTTCTCTATTTACCTCGTCGTCTTGATGATTCGGAGGAGGTTCATTGTTCGCCTGATTTTGGAAGGCGAGGAGAAGGTTTTCCATCAGAGTTTCAATCCTCTGCTGGCCCTGTTCCAACTGCTGGATGCGGGTGATAGCATCTTCTGGAGGTGGATTGCGGGGTGGTGGCTCAGAATTTGTAGCCAAGACGTTCATCCTTCGTGATTCGAACGAAGAAACTGTCCTGGTGACTGAGCTGGGGCTCATTCTTTTTGAAGAAGAGCTTGAGGAAGGATCACTCTGCTGTCCTTTGCTTGAAGGAGCAGGGGATTCTTCTGAATGTCTTCTTGTCCTGGAGACGCTGCGGGTCATCGGACGTCGGACATGGATTTTTGTTGCTGATTTTTGGCGCCTTCTGGTTTTTCCAACCATATGGACGGCAGCAACTTGGTTGGGTCTTTCTTTTTCGACCCATTTGGGAGAGACTTGAAGTGTGGGAGGCTGGGTCCTTTGCTTCTCTAGTCTCTTTTGTCGGTACGACGCGCGGCGGCGTATACGACGAGCAATTTGAGCTTCGGTCAGCTCTGACTGGGCTTTGACGATGAAGGATGTGCTCCCTCGGGCGCAGCAGCCGAGCCTGTCTTCTTTGTAGCTGGGCAAGGACAGGATGCGAACCCTATCCTTCGCCAGTTGCAGCGAAGCTTTGAATTTTTGAAGTTCGGCCCCTGTAGAGATGAAGGGTCGAACTGCAGGTTTGTAGACCTTAGCAGGTGCTTGTGGAGGCCTTGTGATGCTTGACTTGATTTTGGGCTTGTAGGAACAAGCCGGCTCATGCTGGGTTGACTTAGAAGTCGAGTCGGAGATGGGTCTCTCCTCTTTCATGTAGGCAAGAGGATAGAACTGGTTCTCCTTGAGTGGGGCCAGGAATGCTGGCTTAGTGGATGTCTGGGACCTTCTCTGTTTTGGTGAAGGTCTTGGGGACCAAGTCTTGGGGTAGACCTGGTTGTTTGCAGGTCGAGGCTTCGTGGGGCTGCCACGGGCTTCAGGCCTTCTGGTGCTCGCCTTTGGTGTCACGGTAGTGACACGTTGAGAGGCGAGTTTCTGCTTCTTGGAGGGAGCAGTTTGTTCCTCAGGAAGTGGGAATGGTCCCAGCGTCCCAAAGACGATCGTCCGGGGAGTCGAGGTCGACCCGGAGTTCAGAGAGTTGCCGAGGGAGTTGACACTTCGTGTCACGCCCCGAAACCGGGACCTGCAGCGAACCGATCTCGGGGTGCGAAATTTTGGAATAATTTGAAACTTTTTGTTATAGTTCCCAAGATCCGCGTGAATGAAGATAATCACATGCCAACACAATCAGAGTATATTTTTCGCGGAAGCTACACATGGTGTTACGACCAGGAATCCGTGGCCATCGGGTTCCGTGTCGCACGCAACCAATTCCATAAAGCCATCATAAACAGTCTGGCATAAATCATAAATCATAACACACTGAGCTGGTAGTAACAAACTATTATTTCCCACATATTCAAGTTACAATTAACAATTGTCTTAATTACAAACCCCAAAGAAAAAGGCTAACAAGCCATACAAATGACCAACTAGACATAATACTACCCCAAGTATTAGATACGAACTCCGGTGCCAAGCTTGACATCTAAATGATATCAACGGGCAGCCTCTCACGTCAGACCGGCGGTTCCACCGCCTCCTCTGATCAAACACCTACAAACAGGAAAGAGAAGAAACTGGCACCAAACAAAAAGGGTCAGACACGACGGTCTGGCAAGCAAATAAACAAATAATATGAAATAAAAGAACATATATAAAACCTGACGAAATCATCATAAAACCGAATAAATAGGCTAAACAATAATGACAATAAAGCATGCTAAAACGGTCGAAGGTCCGAACATAAATATCAAGACAAATAAACGAACAGTCTCTAAAGCATAAATATCTCGAAAAGATAACCACCTAAGCGAAGCATTTAATAATTGGAAGTACATTTAAAACTGAACAGTAGAAACAATACGATAAAGGTCGATATCGTAAACTTTAAACAAATCGAAGCATGTAAAGCATAACCGACAAGAATCATAAACTAAAGTAATATGCAGATAAAACCTAGGCGACCACAAATAGCTAAATCCTCCTATTACCGAAGTAATAAGAGCAGACAGAGCGTAGCCACTGAACGTGGTACTAAACAGAGGATCAGAACCGTAGCCATACAAATGGGACCGGCAGATCAAAAGTATCAGAACCGTAGCCATACAAATGGGACCGGCAGATAATTACCGTTGCCATGGTCGGTACAGACAGAATCCAAGCTGCAGCTGGCGGACAAAGTAAAGATCCCAAGCCGGGTGATCAGCCCGACAAGGTGACCTAAGCCTAGTGGTGCCTTTAGTTTTCAAACTCACACAGATACAAATCTAACAGAATACTAATCCCTTTGGCTCAGGGGCTCACACCACATAGCTCTGGCCCCGTCTTGCCTCGGGGTTTTGTTTTCGAAGTCATAGCCTCTTTGGCTCACGGGCTCGCACCACATAGCTCTGGCCCAGTCTTGCCTCGAGGGTTTTATTTTCAAATACGAGTCTTATCAAAACAATAAACTCATCGAAGAAATCCCGAATGTGTCGAACATACTCCAAATCTCTTTTCAAATCGAATCGGAGAAAACATACGAATATCTATGGTAAACCGTTCAAATACGCATCGAGGTGATTTGTATAAAATCATACGCGCAACCCTTTCAAACATGGGAAGACACATGATTTTATGACAAATCATCGATGCTATTTAAGTTAGTCCACCAAAGAAAACAAATACAAATACTAATACAAATACAAATACATTTTTCTGACTTGAAATGGAATGGAATTATGTAGGATGACTTAATGATTTACCAAGGAACCATCACAATGCACATTTAACCTTTAAACATTGATTAATAAAGAATGTGTTTGATGCCAATGAAAATCCATAATGTTTAAATGATAAAGTGCGCATTGAGACCCGAAAGGTTCCCGGATAATCTCACATACGCTCATTCTCACATCATTCCCATTTCACAAATTTCCAAGTATTAAAAGTAATGTCAAAACTCTTAAAAACAGGCCCATAGCTGGCCTTAAACCAAGTCCAAAATAGCCTACTCATTTAACCCAAAATAGCCCTTTAAACAAGGCCCAAACAATTCGTAAAACAGTCCAAAAACTAAGCTTGAATGGACCACAAAACAAACCTTAAAAACAGCCCAAAACAAATCCTTTAATGGTCCAAGAAACAAGTTTTAAAACAAACCCAAAACTAACTTGGAACAGGCCCACAAACAGACCTTAAATCAGCTCTTAAAAACTAGCTTTGAATGGCCCACAACACAGATTTTATAACAGCCCAAAACTCAGCCTTTATTGGCCCACAAACAAACTTTGAAATAGTCCAAAACTAAACCTTGAATGGCCCATAAAACAAACCTTAAAACAGCCCAAAACTAATCTTTGAATGGCCCACCAAATAGGTTTTAAATCAGCCCAAAACTGAACCTTAGATGATCCAATATCAGGTTTTAAAAACAGCCCAAGCAGGCCTTGAAACAGGCCCACAAAATAGGTCTTAAAATAGTCCAATATCAGGCCCTAAGATGACCCAATATCAGGTCTTGAAATGGCCCAAAAACTGACTTGAATGGTCCAAGAAATAGGCCCAAAGAACACCCCAAAAAACAGGCCCAAAACAGATTTAAAACGGGCCCAGAAAATCCTTGAAACAGACCCAGTTTCGGACCTGAACCAGGCCCCAGGCAGAACTGGGCCTCGCTCGAGCGACCCAGGGTCCGCTCGAGCGAAGCCTAGACAGAACCTGGTCCGCTCGAGCGGCCCACTGGGTCGCTCGAGCGGACTGGGCTCTGTCCCAGTCCGGGCTGAGTGCAGAATGCACTCTTTTTCATTTTTTTCTGATTTTCTTTCTTCATTTTTGATTCTTTTTCATTCCCAAACCTTCATACAAATTTCCTAGATCATTTGGGCCCTTCCTTGACCTTCCAAACTCATCAAATCCCCAATCAATAGCAATCTAATTAACCAAACAAACACTTTTAAAATCAAAGTTTTTCCCCATTTCTTTGAACACCAACTCTTAACACAAGAAAGCAAAATTTTCAAATTAACTAAAGTGAAACCAAACCTCCAATACATTATAAGGCAATAGCATAAGAGGAAATCAACAAAACATTGCTTCATTATTCAAAGTAAATCCATAAATCATGAAGAGATGAGAACTTAACCATGAAATGCCATGAAACCAAACAAGAGAAATGAAACCATCATACTAATTGAAAATTCCACTTGCCTCAAGCCACAATGAAAGCTAAGATGCTCTTCAAACCATGCTCTAGGGTCTCAAGCTTCCAAAATCACAAAACCCCCAAAATAGCTCATGAATAAACCCTAAAAAATCAATACATTGCAAATCTCAAAGAAAGTCTTTGCATATATAAGAAAAATACTCCAAATGGTTTGGAAAACCAAGACCTCATGAAAAGAAAATCATTGCTAACCTTTGGGTGCTCAAACCAAGAAGAAATACATGGAAATGTGGTCTCCCCTAGCCCAAATCTCTTGCAAAAGACATCTATGGAAAGCTTGGAGAGAGGAGAAGAAAGTGGGGAGCTCAAATCTCTATTTAGCATCAAGGAAGAAGAGATACATGAGGAGAGAGGAAGGGGGCTGGGAGAAACCCTAACTCCCCTTTTCTTGTTGCAGGAAATGAAGAATGGGAGAAGAGAAGAGAACCCATTGGGGTTTTATAGAACAATTGGGCTGGGCCCTATGGGCCCCAAACTCACCAAAGCTGAAACTAAGGTTTGCGGGTCTCGAACGAAAACGACGAAGAAGACAAAAACGATCGGCGAAATATCTAGTTTCCGAAAAGTATAATTTCCCCAATTTCTGGAATTTTCGAAATTCATGGACAGATTTAGTGAAAATGTCATTTTTGCCCTTTTTCCTCGAAAAACGTGATTTTTGATCATCAAATCAAAATGGTCAAAACATGAAAGTTGTTCAACTCAATAAAATGAGTCAAAAGGAGCAAAATTTGTAATTTTTCCAAAACAAGAATAATTTCTCACAAAAATATATTTTACAAAGACCGGGTCAAACTAAAGTCAATGGTCTTCAAAATCTCAAAGGCTATGGAAAGATCTAGTCAAACTCAAAACAAGGTCAAACTAAATCAGATCTCGCTTAACAAGTTAAACCACGATTAAAACAGTGCTAAACAAAAGAACTGGGGTCGGGATCTTACACTTCGGCAGCTGATGGGGCGCTTGTAGGTGCGCGTGGTTTGCTTCTGTTGAAGCATGAGTTGGTGCTTGTTTTCATCGAAAGTAATGGTTAGTGAAGCTGCCATTGTTAGTTTTTTCGAAAATTTCTGAAACAAGACCACATCCATTAGTAATCACAAGAATATAATGATCATAAATGGGAAGTTCTATGGTTTCGTCTTTTCAAATTGCTCGAAGTAGATGACCCAAGCAATATGAGGAAGGCAAAATGCCATAGAAGGTACAATTGTTCTGATCGTAGGTATGGTAAGCCCAGAATGGGCATCCCAGTGACTGCTAGAAGCAATTGTGAACTTAAATTCGACTTATCGAGAAGCAGAGCTTGCTCGAGGTAAGAAGAATATAAAGTTGGAGTTACAGATGTGCCGGTCGCAATACAGTAGACCCTGAAAGGGCGTACTAGTACCGCTAGACACAAATGTTTTGAGACCGCATCCTTGAGATGAGATTCTCTGTTTTGAAAGGTCAAGATTGGATTCATCAAAGAGAGCAGATGGTATTCCGATCTAAACACTGGCTCAGCGATTTCCGCGAGCGCCAGTGCTCAGAAAGAAATGAATCATAATTTCTCGGATCTAAATCTAAAGATGACTAGTTTTTTTTTTGAAAAGTCAATATCGGGTTTATCAAAGAGAGCAAAAGGCATTCCAATCTGAACACGGTCTCAGCGATTTTCGTGAGCGCCAGTGCTCAGAAAGGAGAAGACCAAGATTTCTCCAATCTAAACCCAAAATGACGGAAGTTTTTTTTTTTTTTTGAGATTTTGAAGATTTTTTTTTTTTTTAATCTTTTTTTTTTATTTTATTTTATTTTTTTTTTTAAGATTTTTTTTTAAAATTTTTTTTTTATTTTTTATTTTAAAATTTTTATTTTTTTTTTTTTAAAAAATTTATTTTTTTTTGTTTAAAAGACGAGAGAGTACACATAGGCCTCCTAACCCGGTCTTATGAAATCTTGATTGATAGAATTGCCCCCAGGTAAGGGTAGGATTACTTAATGAACCCGTTTGGAGGACCCTTGCCTAGAACAGTCAAGCTGTCTCCACACTCTGGACAAGGCTTTTCTTTGAATCAACCATGATCAAAGAACACAGTTGTTTTAACCTTAGTGGTCTATGTCTTTTTTTTTATATTTTTTTTTTATATTTTTTTTTATGAACTCATCGAAGAGAAACAATGGCCCAACCCCCGATCCGAACACGGTCTCAGCGATTTCCGTGAGCGCCAGTGCCCAGAAGGGAGAGGATCAAAGTTTCTCAATTTTGAATCCAAATTGAGAAATCTAAAATTTTTTTATATTATATATATATACTTTTTTTTTTAGATCTTTAATGAACTCATCGAAGAGAAACAATGGCCCAACCCCCGATCCGAACACGGTCTCAGCGATTTCCGTGAGCGCCAGTGCCCAGAAGGGAGAGGATCAAAGTTTCTCAATTTTGAATCCAAAATGAAAAAATCTGATTTTTTTTTGTTTTTTTTTTAAAAATTTTTTTTTTTTTTTGAAAAGAGAAAGAGTGGAAATAAATTCAAAGAATTAGAAATTTCCAAACAAAAAATCTCATCTCAATTTTTTTTAGATGCGGAATTCAACATAGGCCACCAATTATAAAGTAGCCAAGGAATCGAGAAAAGAAATATAAGCATAGAGCAAAATATATGATATGCAAATATTTCATTTCTAGCATCGTGTTCTCAAATAAACGTGTCCCACCGGGTGGAGCCAGCTTGATGGACCGCGCTCCAGATGCCCGAGTTCCTACCGAGGTCGGCGGACGTGGGAGTCCGTTTGGTTCCGACCCTTTCGTAACCAGGGGGCAAGGGGGCGTGCATCAACATTTCTTTTTTTGTGTGGGTGTGCCAGATTTTTTATTTTTACTTGGAATTGCAAGTGGTGATCCGGAGATCAACCTTCGCAAGTAAAAAGGAAATCAACTTCTTTCAAGTTTTCCATTGCACATATATTTAAGAAAAGAGACATTTTCTTAGTTTGCCGTGAAAGGCGATTTTTTTGGCATTTATAGCCGATTTTGGCGTTTATAGCCGATTTTTGGCGTTTATAGCCGATTTACAATCCTTATCAATAATGAAAGACAAGAATTGTGATTTTTGTCTCTTTTGAAAAAATACAAACTACAATGAAAAGCAAAAAAAGGAGGATCTAACTTCTCAGGAGATTGTGGGGGACCCGTTTAGATTGACGGTCGCAAGCCATATGTGGGCTTCGCCGTCATCCATGCAGATGAGAACAGAGGATGCTATTGATTCGCTTGGCTTGGTTATAACCTCAAGTTTTTAGAGGACAAAGACCAAAAGAAGGTCCTATGTCCAATAAAAAGCCGAGTAGACGGGCTGAAAAGCCATATCTAAGCCATTGGAGGCAGGAGGAGAAGGCAAGGACCTTGAGGGGGGGTACCCCCCCAAGGGACTTTTGTCACCTTGTTGCGGTGGCCGGTGTAGAACTTCCGCAGAGTTTTCTCTCTTTTTCCTTTCTCTGAATTTCTGTGCTTCTGTCTGTCTGTCTGTTTGTGCTTTTTTCTGATATTCTGTCTGCTGTCCTTTCTTCTTGGAGAGCTCTCCTATTTATAGGCTTTTAGGTAGCCATTTAGGAGGGTTTATGAGCCTTGATTGTCATAAAGCTACATAAAGGGAGGAGTTACAAAATTGAATTGTTTATTTTGTAACTCCTTTTTCTTGGCTTCTGATTGGCCGGAGGAGATTGAGGGCATTTAATCGCCTTTAATCGCCATGATGGGAGGAGTTTCATGGGTTAAATGCCATGAATCTCTTGACTTGTAACTCCCGAATGCTTGCTTCTGATTGGGCCGTCCAAAGAAATGGATTAATGACTGTAATAAAGTTAGTCAATTAATCGCATTAAGTGGTCGCCGAGCAGCTGAAGAGTCGCGGGCCGTGCCACGTCTTTTGGGATTCTTCTGTCGATGATCATCGATGGATCTTCATGTAGATCGACATCAGATGACCATGTAATTTCAGGTGTTTGTTGCCAACAGCGGGTCGGTGCCATCTGTCCCGTCGATTTCTCGATCGGTCGGGTAGAAAGCACACTTTTTTTGGTTGACCGAGTGGCGATCAATATTGTTTTCGATACTCTTGATGATTGACCCGTGTTTTGGACGGATGTCAGAGGACTTGGTGTCTCAAAAGCATAAATTTTGGAAAAGTACCAGAGGCTAGGCTCTTCGAATCGCGAAAAAACGGCGAAAACCGGGGTTTCCGGGGCCTTCCCGGCGACCCCGGGTTCCAAGGTCGCCGGCGACCCTGGCCCAGGGTCGCAGGGGTCTGCGACCCTGGGGGGGTTTTCCCCCTTTTGTGTCCTGTTTTGTGTCCGTTTTTGCTGTTTTTCGATTCTTTTTTCTCCTGTACTTTTCCTTGACATTTTGACCATTTATTGGCCTGATTTCTTTGTAGGAAACCTGATGAGAATCCTTGCATTTTATTTTGCAAAGTTTCCAATTTCCTGAGAAAGCCGAAGACTTTGTCGCGTAGAGCTGCCGATTTTCCGTCAGAAGCTGAAACTGGGTCAAACGATGTCGGAATGACCTGAAATTTGGTGTGAAGCCTCCTGAGCAATAAATAAGACCAACCATAGGCTTTTGTTTGAGTTTTGAAGCCGTTTAGGGTCCTATCACCAGTAGACTTGCTTTTTGTCGCGATGAAGATGTCGCGGTTTGATGTGTGGTCAACCGATGTCCGATTGACATGAAATTTGACAGGGAACCGATTGAAGTCATTTTAAGATGATCCATAGGATCTGTCTTGGAGACCATGGTCCCGGAGAGCTTTGCCGCCGAGAGGCCTGATTTGGCTTCCGAGCGTCAAACTATGGTCAAATGTTGTGGAAATGACCTGAAATTTGACGTGTAGCCCTTTATAAGCATTTTGAAGCCGTCCATGTGCTCTATCTGATGAGTAATGGCCTCGGTGGTTCTCGCCGCCGAGAGGCTTGATTTAGCTGTTCGAGGGTTGATGTAGGGTCAAACGTTGTCGGTTTGACTCGGAACTTGACGTGGAGCCTTTTGGAAGTATTTTGAGACCATCCATCGGCCCTGATCGAAGATTTGGTGTCTCCGATGCTTTTGCCGTCGAGAGCTCCTTTTCGGCTGTCGGAGAAGCGAAGTTAGGCCAAATGATTTTGAAATGGCCCGAAACTTCTTGTGTACTCCTCTTTTGGCTGTCTGGAAGAATCTTGCAGTTTTTGTTTGATTCTGACAAGATTTGATTTTTGGAAGCAACATTGCCTATTTATGGCAGGTTGCGACTTCATGTAGCTTTTTGGATCTTGAAGAGGTAAAGTGACATTTTTGGTGTCAACAATGAGGCTGCCATCTAATTCCTTATTGTTTTCCATTTTTTCCTCTTTTGTGTGTGCACGTTCATGTGTGTGGTTTCATGGCTGTTGTACATATGGATAGAAACATATCTACTGAACATATTCTGCATTTAACTATTTAAGGTTGGTATCAAGTAATCTCCACCCCTGACCAAAATAATTTCTGCTGCAGCACATCATTCAAAACCCCTAGTTGAGATCTACTGTTCTAAAAAACATAACAGCTAGCAGTAGACTGTGGTTAGAACATAATTATGATCCCTGCTTATAACAAAACTACAATCTTTTCAGCATTTGGTTTGGCCTTGTGTTAAGATGGGAAGATGTATTTATATGTTTTGTTTGTGTTTCCTTTTTAGATTTTTTTTGTATTTCTTATGTTCTGTTGTTATTAAAAGATAGGAAGGAAAACATATAGGAGCAGAATATAGAAAGGGAAGCAAATGGCTTACGTATTAAAACATGTGGAGATCTTGAATTCATTTAGGTGTGCAAAAATAACAAGCATCTCTGTGAGAATTCATACGATTCGAAGAGGAAAAGCCTAGAGATCATGTATGGGATCGATTTGAGGTACCTAATACACACCCCAAAGTTCAAGATCAGATAAAAGGGACAAGAAGTGTCTATAGAATCCATAACGGATCACCATAATTTTCTATGGAAGAAAGGTGTTTTAGACGAGCTTACCTCAACAACCATTCAAAGGTTCATTTGAATAGAGACTTTATGAACACTTGTTTTTTCTAAAAAAAAAATTAATTAGGTTTCCCAAGTTCTTTAATTTTTTTTTATTTTTTTTATAGGTAACATAAGTAAATAATTAGTTTTCTCAAGTCCAGCTTTAATGAAAAAACCTAGATATAGTCTTTTTCAGTAATGGGAAGGCCTGTGGGACCTACCTATATGTGTGCAAATTATTTGGGGTTGTAGGATTGAAACATTTTTCATGGCTTAGTGTGTGCAAAATGAGAATCATCTTATCATGGGAAGAACTCTTTTGAGGGCATCAAAGTTGGCAAGGAAGATTAAAAGGTCTTTCTTTGAACTGAGTGTGCGCAAAAAGATGACACCATCTATGGGAAGCACTTGGTTGAGGTCTCAAAGTTGGCAAAATAGGATTTAAAGGTGTTTCTATGACTAAGAACCATCTTATCATGGGAAGCACTGTTTTGAGGGCCTCATACAATTCCTAGATGTTGGATGAAGTCATAGATACATGCCTTGTTGTCAAAATTAACTAATACAAGACTCCCTCTTTATGCGTTTTCTTAATTGCTTCAACATCTCTTATAGGGAACATAAACTTTCTTTTGAGAGAGAGATTATTCTAAACAGGTAAAATAATTTCCTTTTACGAGAGCTTTTGTGATAATGTTAGACATCTATTCACTTAACTCCTATCTCTCCACTCTGGACAACATTACCAATGAAACATCAACATCAACAGAGCTTTGTCCTAAATCAATCTTAAGCTACAAAATGTCCACAAACAAGCATAAAATAAACCAAAATCCACAGAGAGGTAATAGCTAGCAATCTAACTGCAATCGAACTCATACTCCTACACAACTGCACTATGCATAAAAGGCATAAGAAAACAACACAAATACTACTAACAGCAAGTGACTCACTCCAAAGCCCCTGTTCCAATCATTTAAGCACTGAACTAAGATAAAAGAGTGCACCAAATTCTCTAATAAGCAAAGACACTTTTTCTTCAGTAGTGTTCTAGTTTAGTCATCCCAAAACAATAGACAGAAAGTAATCCAAACAAACTAAGCATCATTCACCATCAACATAACAGCTAAAGAGAAATTCAAAAGTCTCTCAGTCATCATACTCTTGGTACTTCTTGAGCAGTTGGGAGCAGCCAACCATGGGCGCATCCTTGAGAAAGCCCAAGTTGTTGGCATATCGGGTGTCCAATACAATTCCATTATTGCGGGTGAGGGCCACACGGGCACGATCAGCATGATGCACCATAGTTGCACACTCGATCTGGGGTTGCTAACTAGCACCATCTCACATATCTAATTCTCATGGTCATCGGGCACAGGGATATGTTCCCGTTTGGTCTGTCATTCCATCGATGTTGTATGTCATCTCCATGCTTTCTTTCTCGCGGCATTCTAGCCGAACTCTAGCACCTGCACACCACATCATATGTTTACTATAGAGTTGTTCAAGGCCTAATGCCTGCCTTGGATGCCTTGGCATGAAATGGCTCGAACAAATGAGGGTTATGTCAAATTGATAGTTCCAAAACTTCCACGTAATCACCAATACAGTTGAGAACCAATTTGGCTTTCTTAACATTAAAAAAATTCACATCTATATGACCAACATATTTGTTTTAAGCTAACCAATATAGGGTCAGGTCAATATCTAAAAATCTCCTTATCTAAGCCAAGCCATGCCTCTGTGTGTGTGCATGGTACGTACATATTCAAATTGTTTGAAGAAAGGTTTATAGTTTTTCGAAAAAGAAAAAGAAACAAAGTTTATAAGTATCACCCAATATATAAAGGCATTGGCAAATGCACCTGGAACTCCATTTTCAGCACCTTTACAATCTATTTTGTTATTTGATTTAACTCTAGAACATCCCAGCAGCATTCTAACATAGGCTTGGAAGACCAGTGGTGTTCATAGCTTTGAGTCCATTGGATGTTGTCGGCTATCTGATCTAAAATCACAAATTTATGGTAGGGGAGCCCCAACAGCTCTACTATCGATCCATAGTCATCCAAAAATTCCTAGACATAGTTAAATGGTTGATCCAATCACTCCATGCTAACAGTGGATCTTAGAAATTACTGATCAGTTGTCTCGAGCACTGATCATGACTCGCACAACAGAGATGGTGCATACACATAGACTCGCCGTACAAAAGTACTTTATACAAGTATAGCTCCATGCTAACTTAAGCATGTTGCATAGTAGACTCATAAACCTTCTTTTACTAAAAATAAAGTGATCGACCATTTTTGGCCAGGTGGGACCCACTGCGATTGATCGATACCGTTGCTCACCACGTCTCAATGTCACTGATCCCATCCAAATAAAACCTATCACACATAATGTTTTAAAAGCTTTAAAATTGAGAGACATAGATCAAGGGGTTGGGATGATCCGATGAACTTAAAATTTTGCACACATGTCCCATTCATTGAGAACTTTCAACCCCCCCCCCCCCCCCCTTCCCCTGGATTGGTAAGGCCCCGGTGGGCCACATCTAGCTCACCTGAGGAGGCCACTTCTTGATAAATGATTCATTTCATATCAATCATAAGGAAATGTAAATGTAAATGTTCTGAAATTATCACATCACATAATGTTTTATTGCTTAATTTCATGCAATAAATAAAAGGATGGATAAACATAGATCTCATCCACCATATGATCACAAGCCATGTACAAAAATATATAACAAAAAGAAGAAGAAGAAGAAGATATAGATATAACAACTGGGCCCACTTGATCACCCATCTGAATGAACCATCCGAAAGCTCCCCTATATGGCACTGGATCCCATGGGTCTGGACCATTGGATCAAGGGTCAAAAAATTGTGGGGAATAGATCATGTGGCTAGGATTATCTTATCAAAAAATTGTTTGAATTATTTCATCTGGTTTACATGAAATTTATCCTTCACAAAATAAATAATGTTCTATGCTTTCTCATGGTGTGTTAAGCTACATATTGCGAAAAATTATTGAAAATTTGAAAAAGGAAAAAAAAAGTTTGCACCCAACACTCATTCATGGCCAGAGTTGAAATTGACTTCAATGGAGAATTAATAAGGGTGAACGTTTCACAAGTGTATGTAGGATGTGAAAATGAGCACTTATTTGGGGCATTTATTCAAATAGGTTGAATGCAGTAGCAGGTGAGGATAGGAGATCAGGAAAAAAAAAAAAGAAAACAGAATCCTTTTATCACCCCCTAATTTACTTGAATCTGTAACTCCATCTAAATGCCAATAATAGACACAATCATTCAAATTTCAAACACAAGTAGTTCTTCACTATCAAATGGATAAGAAAAGATAAGAAAGGGAAAAAAGAAGATAAATTGGATGAAAATAAAGAGAACGGGATGAGAGAGGCACACCAGGCCTTGGATCTGGACTACCCTCGGCGATACGGCTTGGCTTACACCACAACACTGCGAGAGAGCTCTGAAAAATTCCGGTGATTTTAGGAGCGCTTGTTTTCAGCAGCGATTTAAGTCGGTGCTAAAGAGAAGGCAAATGGGTGAAACGGGGAAATTGAGAAAGAGGGAGAGGTGATTGGGTTCTCCTAGGCGGTGGAGGGCAGAAAGGGGGTTGGTTTGGGCGTCTAGGTGGGGTGGGGGAGGGACAGAGACAGCGAGAAGGGTTCGTATGGTTTGTGGGGATGCATGTGGTGAAAAAGAAGAGGCACTTGCATGTATCTATGCCAGAAAGTAGAGTCATACATGAACACCTAGCATGCAAAGGCCCCACAGTCACCTGCTTGTATCAAAGGAGGAGGAGAAATAGTAGGAAGCAAGCAGGAGGGGAATCGATCAAAGAGGGAAACATTGAGTGTGTTCTGGAACGAAGCAGACACCAAGGTGTAGAGAAATGGGCGAAATAGACAGGACATTATGTATAGGTATAGATGTTATGTTCTGTATTCTTTTTTAGCGCGAGAACTAAAAGGTGTAGAGAAATGGGCGAAATAGACAGGACATTATGTATAGGTATAGATGTTATGTTCTGTATTCCTTTTTAGCGCGATAACTAAAATAACCCCCGCTTCTCTGTTTTCAACTTTTGCCGGCGAAAATAAAACTACGCCCGGAAAAATGGGATCTTTCCCGGCGAAAATAAAAAAATGCCGGGAAAAAGGGACCTTTGCCGGCGTTTTTTAATTACGCCGGGAAAAGTGCATTTTCTTGTGGTGGGGGATTGCTGGGAGATGGCCAAAGACTGGGAAGGATGATTCGTTGCTACGATGGATAGATGAGGGGAGAAGCTTGATGGAGGGGAGGGGAATGAGATGGGAACCGAGTTCTGCGCAGGATGGAGAGGGATGGCGATGGCTGCTCTGCTGCGATGGGAGATGGATGCAGGGGAATTACAAAGGGAAAATAAATGGGCGGAAGGGGTTTGGGCATTAATCATAAGAAAAATAGAGGCGTGAAGTTTTGGCGGAGTTGGCGCTGTGATATTTGCTGGGAAAAAAACTTACATTTGCCGGCGAAATAAATAAGACGCCGGGAGAATTATAATATTTGCCGGCGAAAAAAATAAATCGCCAGAAAAAATCAATCTTTGCCGGTGAAATAAATAAAACGCCGGGGAGAGTATGATATTTGCCGGCGAAAAAGGAAAATCGCCAGGAAAAATCAAACCTTTGCCGGCGAGAATTTATCGCCGGGAAAACCCTTACTTTTCCCGGCGAAAGAAGTTTTTTCGCCGGCAAAAGTCCTACTTTCCCCGGCGTTTATTGGTTGCGCCGACAAAAAACGCCGGTAAAAGTGCAAATTGTTGTAGTGCAAACCATTGGATATATTTAGAAGATCATGCACGATTATGGGTCCAAATTTTAGCGGTTGGATCATCATAGATTTTGACGCTAGCATATTTGTGGTGGTTGCATTTTTCAACTTAGCCAATTCAGTTTCTCCTACAAAGGAGTTAAACACTAGAATGCAAAATTTATCTGTGAGGATCACATGCCCATTACATCTGTAGAGAGTTATAGATATAAATTAAACTCTTACAATATTATTGTGATATTTTCTTACCAAATTCTTATATGTTTGAACTATGCATTTTCATCAAAAAAAATCTTTTTTTATATATCAAACTAGTCTAAAAGAAGGTTTGATTTAAGTGGAAAATCTTGTATGCAAAACAATAATCATTTTCGTTACAATGATGACAGGTTGATTTAATATGTGTGGCACAGTGGCAGTGTTGGACCGGAGGGCAACCATAAATAAAGAGGCTTGTTAAACTTTCCATATATAAAAACTCAGTCTATGAGATGTTACTTGCCACCAGATTAGAAGGAATGAAATTAAGTGATAAATATGAAAGTAATGAACAATTTGCGGTCAATGCTTCTGATTGAGTGGCTAACAAGTTTAAATGTGGTCCCTTTTTATAAAAACTTACTAAATGAAAACCTCTTTTTTTAATAGAAATGTAATGTTATAGAACGCAAGATCTTGTTATTACAGGTAGAAAGTAAACTATTATAATGGCATGTTCATCTAAAGAATGCACGAAGCCCACTCAAGATGATACAGTAAATATTTATTGGTGACGAAATTTTTTCGTCTTCCATAACTTATCCTTTTTAGTAACGAATTACGTTCGTCTCAAAAATTAATTATATTTTGTGACAAAAATGTTCGTCTCCAATGAGCTAAAATAATTCACCCCACAACTTATTCTTCTGAGACAAAATTATATTTGTCGCCCATTTAACAGGAAAATGAACGGCATGATGCAGTGTTAATTGGTGACGAAATATTTTCGTCTTCCATAACTTATCCTTATTAGTGACGAATTACGTTCGTCGCAAAAGCAAATTATATTTTGTGATAAAAATGTTCGTCTCCAATGAGCTAAAATAATTCGCGCCAACACAAATGAAATCGGCGCCTTATTTTGGTGACAAAATATTTTTGTCTTCCATAACTTATCCTTATTAGTGACGAATTACGTTCGTCGTAAAAAAAATTATATTTTGTGACAAAAATGTTCGTCTCCAATGAGCTAAAATAATTTGCCCCACAACTTATTTTTCTGAGACAAAAATATATTTGTCGCCTATTTAACAGAAAGATGAAACGACATGATGGAGTGTTTATTGGTGACGAAATGTTTTTGTCTTCCATAACTTATCATTCTCGGTGACGAATTACGTTCGTCGTAAAAACAAATTATATTTTGTGACAATAATGTTTGTCTCCAATGAGCTAAAATAATTCGCGTCACCGCAAATGAAATTGGAGCTTTATTTTGGTGACGAAATATTTTCGTCTTCCATAACTTATCATTATTAGTGACGAATTACGTTCGTCGTAAAAACAAATTATATTTTGTGACAAAAATGTTCGTCTCCAATGAGCTAAAATAATTCGCGCCAACGCAAATGAAATTGGCGCCTTATTTTGGTGACAAAATATTTTCGTCTTCCATAACTTATCCTTATTAGTGACGAATTACGTTCGTCGCAAAAAAAAAAAAAAATTTGTGACAAAAATGTTCGTCTCCAATGAGCTAAAATAATTGGCGCCAACACAAATGAAGTTGGCGCCATATTTTTGCAGACGAAATGTTTTTTTCGTCTCCTATACTTTTGAAAAAAATTAAAACAAACGACAAAATTTATATTTCGTCCTCTTTGGGTGTTCTTTTAAGACAAAAAAAAAATTTCGTCATTGAATTTCGTCACAACAGCCTAGATTTCTTGTAGTGCCCCATGGATTCAAAAGAGCCATGGTTTCAACTTCAACTCCAGCTACAGCCCCGTCGCAGCTGCTGATTCCATCACATCACGACCCATGAGGAAGGACTCACACCGAAAAAGAGAGGGTGCTTTCAAGATGTGGAAATTTACTCGCTACAGCGAGACTGGCGAGAATGGTTTCCTATTTTCCTCACTACATCCTTACCAAATATATCTCGCTATAGCGAGACCACTCACTGGAAGCTAGTGACAATATGTCTCGATATAGCGAGAGACCACTCACTTGAGCAAATTTTATTTTTTTAAAATATTTTTAACAAACAATAAATGTGACTCTGTTGTATTAAGAACTTTGTATAGTCTGAAATAATAAATGTGATTTTGTTCTATAAGCTTTAAGATCTTGAGCTTAAATTCATTTCATATGAAAGAAAGGAAAATATGAAAATAGAGGATATAGTGAGGAAAATAGAATAATGGAGAGGAAAATAGGAAGAATAATGGAGAGATAGTGGAGAGCTGGACGATTCTCGCTATAGCAAGAATAAAACCGCATTAAAAATAAATTGTGAAAAGCCTAACCCATATACTGATGTTCCGCACATTGGATGACTCATAAAATGGGATTACAGTAACAGACTATATTGTAAATAAATGCCCCCAGATTTTCCAAGCTGAGCAATATACGGGGCATCATTTTATCTGTAGTGGGGCAACCAAACCAATGGTGTGGATTGCATGTTACAAAATAAAGGTCCAATGATCCCATGTAGTTGTCAAAAGGAAGAGTATTATGAGAGAATGAGATAATAATGATGTCTGCATTTCTGCTCCTAAATTCAGTGGTTAACATTTGAACCTACCTTTTATGGGCATGGCCGTGCCTTCCAGGATCTTAACACATTTTTCATAGAGGAGGGTAGAAATATTAGTTTCTGCTATGCCACTAACAATAACTGTGTGTTCTCTTGCGTGTGCTTGTGTGTGTGCATTAACTTGATTTCGTCAAGCCTTACAGTCGGTCATAGCACAGGTTAATAATTATGGGAAGAGATGAATTGATGAATTTTTTGTGAATAGTGAAACCAGAGAATAGTCTCCCTGTAGTATCCCAGGGAGCGGTCTCGCTATACTCACTATAGCGAGAATACAGTCTCGCTATAGCGAGATCTAATCTCACTACAGCGGTTATTATAAGACGGGCCCACTTTATCCAAGTCTGTGACAAAGTGCTTTCTGATGTTCACCCTCGGGATCATTGGAATCCATTAATATATCATGAAATTTGGATATGATTTTTCTGCACACTAAATGTTTGTTGGATTGCCTAAGAAAGTTGATTGCACCTTATATGTTTGTTTATTTGTGTCTGTGACTTTCCATGGTACAGCATGGCTCCTAAAAAAGGAAAAGGGAAGCGACCAACTGGGTCTTCCTCTCGTTTCAATACTGAACGCTTTAAGGATGCTGAGTGTGCTGAACGTTTTGAATCAAGATTCATCAATCGCACATTTGCGCCCAAAACAACCAATCCATGGAATTTAACAAAAACATTACAAAAAATAACACTAAAAATAATTGTAAAAAAAAGGTGTCACAATTTCACGCAAAAGAGGCTAGACTCATTTAGTCCAGATGCTTCACAAATTTATCTGTTACAAAAAGGACCCACATGATGCTTGTTTCCCATATATACAACAAGCATTCAAGAAACTTGGTCGTTATCATCTCATCATCTTGTTCATTCTCAAGAACTCTTGATGGTTTATATAAGCTTCATTCATGAACGATCTCTTCCTTACGCTATTGCTTCTCGTTACCACATCTTGTTCATACTCAAGAACACTTGATGGGTTTATATCAGCTTCATTCTTGAACGATCTCTTCCTTGCTCCAATACTTCTCGGAACGCACAAGAGAAAACGCCGAAGATGGAAATGGACCTCCTCGGCGAAAACGGAGAAGATGAAAACGGACCTTTTGTGGTGAAAATCTGTGATAAGTGATGGGATGGGAGTAGGTAACTGTGTGATATCCTACAAGCCTAGGATATCGAACTGTTCGATATCCTAAGCTCCTAGGATATTGAATCCTTCGATATCCTACAGACCTAGGATATCGCACGAAAAATGGTATTTTCGTCCCAATTGGGGTGTCTTTTGTGTACGATCTTCCATCTGGTAAATTTCAATCTTTGATCTTGTCTTGGGTAAATGTCAAGTTCTGGGTCGTCCGTACGGTAATTTTTCCTTTCTTCTATTCGGTTCTCTATGGGTTCGATCGGTACTTGCCACTATCTCTTCTATAGACAGCGCTGAACTTGTGGTATTAGTATTTTAAAGTTACAACACTACCAGCAAGGGAACATGAAGGAGAAAGAGGGAAAGTGAGAGCTCAGCTCCTAGAATCTGGTGAAATGAAAAGAGTAGGGCCGGGCAGTGTATATAGCAGGAATTCTAATAATGACCATTATGTCCCGTTTAAGTGACAACTTCGAGCGACGAAACGACTAATGCTGGGACCTCGGATCAACTCGAGCCAAGAACAAAAGCTTCTGGAAAGTAAACCTAATCTCCAACGAACCCAAAATCAGAAATTTTGGAGGTCGTTTGTTGAAACTCAACTTTTAGGTAAATGATGACTATGCCCTTGCTTAGGTGGAATCGGGTAAAACAAAGGGTTTCAGGGCATTGAATAGAGACGAGTCGAACACAAAAGTTGTAAAGCATGGTAAAATCTAATTTTTGAACTTCTCAGAAATACCAAAAACACAATTAAATTTCCTCGAATGCCGAATTAGGCCCTTCTCTGTACCGAACTTGATTCGAAACTCTCAGAAACTCCCCGAAACCTTACAAACACTAAACCAATTATCGAAAACCAACTCAATAAAATATAAATGTGGTTGATTAGCTACTAATCATGCCTAATTAGCAGTGAACACATTAATTAGGGGTCGGGACCTTACACGAGCCGACATCTCAATCGTGGTGACCAAGCCCAAAATTGATTTGACTTGGTCTCAAGTTGACCTTATACAGATTATGGGAGTTCTAACCCTGCCTGACAAAAGCATGAGCCCGATCCAGTGCCCAAGTTCAATAAAGGCATAAGACAGAAAATGGTTGTAACTTGGATTTACGGGTGTAAATGGGTCCTTGCTTCTATAATTATCCGGAGGTTCCGACCTATTAATAATCAGGTTTGGATCTTTATTTAGGTTTCGATAAGTGAACGGTTCCGGGTCTGGGTCCGGTTCCACCTTGGTTTCGACCCATGGAACCGAGACCCGACATATTACAACAAGTTTCGAAAAAGTTCTCTTAAAAGTTAGTTTTTTTTTAATAATACTTAATCGGACCCGTGCCATATACGGAACTGGTTTTGGTTCTGGTTCCATATTCTCATTAATGGTTCTGGAACCAAGAAACTAGTTCCGAACCGGATCCGGTTCCATCTTCTCATAAACGGGTTCGGATCCACCATGGACCCGAACTGGAACGGACCCGTTTACAACACCTACTTTCTGGTCCAGTCCAATTAGGGCTTCAAAACCGTATATTCGACAGCTTGAATCTGTTTTTTTTCAGATTCGGCGTAGGTGGATATATATGTGCTGAACCTAGGTCCATTACCAGGGAATAAAGATAATGAGTGCACAGAAAAAAAAAACATAAATCTTACCCGCCTCAATCAAGGAAAAATCGGTTTAGAGAGTTCAAAAGAATCTAGGCCCATTATCATGGTCTTTGGGCCTGGCCTGTACAGATCCTGTCCAATCGGGGACTATAACCTTGCTAGGCTGGTTTTTAATAGTTCAGGCCTACCTTCTACGGAATTACTCAAGTCAAGTCATTAGTGTAATGGACAAAGTTTGAGCTATATTCAAAGTTTGACATAAAAGGGCCTGTTTGTGTCGTGTCATTGAGTTTTAGGAATTTCAAGGACTTTTTCTTTCTACGAGTGGTTGAAAATGAAGAATCAAAGGTGAATACGGAAAAATGATCATCAAAGAAACTCCTCTATAATAAAAATTAGCTTGACCACCTTTGCTTAAAGAGTAGGCACGTATATTTGTAATTATAGAATGAATAAAATTAGTTATATTAATCATTGATAGGGCTTAAATTTTTAAAAAATATAATTAGAAAATAGAAAGTAGTAAAACAATGTAAAGTTTTATGTGAAATGAGAAAATTAAAAAAAAAAAAAAAAACTAAGGTCAAAGTTACCCAGAGTAAAACAAAAGGTATTTTCTTATATATTTAAAAATAAGTTTAAAGATCTGAAAGGGGAAAGATGTTGCAACTGCTTAATTACCCTATTCTTGTCAATATTTCTGCACATCCAGTGTGCACGGTCTAATTGTGAGCACCCCATCTAATGAGGCCCACATTATCACCCATCTAAGTGGACCACACAAACAACCCTCCTCAACAATCATTGAATCTCCTATGGGTTTGCACACAGCCGAATGAACTCGACCAATAAAAGTCATTTTCTTGTTTTCATTATAAAAACATTAAATTTGCAGGACATGGGTAAGGGGGTTAGAAGAAGTTGGATTGAGACTTGAAACTTAATATTTTGGACAGTCCAACCTGGATCTTTTCATCCCTACCCTATACCATATTAGGCCTCAGGTAGGACCCAGTGGCCGGTATGTAGAGTAAGACTTGAAAATTGAAAAGGAAGACTTGACATGTTCAAGTTGTCCACTGGGCCCACCCCACCGAAGAAAAGAAGGCTTGTTGATCTCACGTCTAATAAAAATTAGATTGAATTTGCTTAGGCATCCGACCTAAGGTTTTCAAATTGACTGCCCTTCCTAAGTGAAATTTACACCCATGGCTTAGGTTTGACATTGGTTCAATGTGGTACTGATTACCTAACCTCCAAGTTAGTTCTATCAAGAACTCAACTCTAAAAGGCTCATTTGAAATTCTATGTAGCTAGTTCCATCACGTAGACAAATTTAAAGGATTCTAATGGAGTCGGATTGCCCAGGATGTTTAAAAAAAAACAAACTAACAAGTTGATCAGCACAAGTGGTAAAGACCATATATTACCTTTCGAGAACATTTCCATGAAGGACCTGGTTGTAAGAGATGTTCAAGTCTTTGTGTGTGTGTGAGAGAGAGTTGTAGTTAAGGAAACCCACTCAAAAACAAGTTAGGCCAACACAAACATAGAATTACCAGGTTGAGTTGGAGTTGTGATAGGAGAGATGGGGTTAGGATTGTCCTACCCAATGAGAAATAAAAGACAAAAGAAGAAAAGGAGTAAAAGCAAAAGAGAAAAGTAGTCTTGAGGAAACACTTGGGAGAACCTGCCTTCTGATAACAGAAGAAAAAGTGATGAAAGAGGAAAGCCCAAAAGTAAGGAGGGAATATATATTAACACTTTAAAGGTTGAAAGAGAGGTTGGCCATGTGAGAGAATAACCCTCCCGTTTGAGCTTCATCTACAAATCCCAATCTTTCCAAAAAGCTAAAAATGACACAAATCCCATACTTAGAATTGGGCTTTTGAATTGAAGTATTGCAAGACACTAATGAGTCCTTTTATTTTTTAATGATTCCAAAGCAACTTCTTTAGGGTTTAAAGATGAGATGCCCTATCTATTGTCTCTTTTCTTATTTTCTCATCTTTTATGATCTTTTCACCTCCCCACTACATCCTTTTCAAAGATGAGAATTTCAAGAGTATGTAATAATCAAAAGATGGGAAAGGGAAGTATCAAAAGTAGAGTGCTTTTGAGAGTTATTAAGGAAGATTTATCTTTTTCATTCTATAGTGGCCTCTCTTTTGCACAACCCTTAAGTATAGAATCTTACCTAAACCTTATATTGTACCTCTTATTCCATTAATCACCCTATTCAAACTTGCCTGATACAAACCATTTTATTGTGTCCTTTATTTTGTTTCCACCCAGTCTAAGTGGTAAGGCTTTGTGATGTGGCTACAATCTTAGCGCCGTTATTTATTTGAGAAACAAGCCAACTATATATGTTGCTCGTCTTCTATGTCACACATTGGCACTTTTTCTTTCCAACGAATTATACTTGTGTGTCTGTAAGATCTTACACCCCATTGAGCTACCATTTATCCTAAAATTAATTGGTGATAGGAAACAGCACAACAATAGTTTTATGGTGAGGGCGAGGGCTCGACCATAATTATGACCGCTCACCGCCGCGACTCCTGCTGCAAACTCACAAATCGCATGTCCCGTGACTCGAACACCCGATCTTACACCCCATTGAGGTACCACTTATCCTAAAACCAATTGGTAATAGGAAACGGCACAACAATAGTTTTATAGTGAGGGCGAGAGATCGACTACAATTATGACCGTTCAGGAGCGAGAGTGGACGTTAACCTCAACAGTGTCATTTGTCATAAATCACAATACAAGTTCTTGAGAAGAAACCCAATGATTGATTTAAAGAATTACAACTACCATCAATGGCAATCACTTCTTTATATGCATATGAATGTTTCAAAAATTCTAAACCGTCCTTTAACTTTTGAAATCATCTAAAAAACGAAAAAAAAAAAAAAAGAATTCCCCTATGATTGGCACTTTTGAAAAATGATGTTTTCTTCTACTCTTTTTGGCAGTTTAAAAAACTAAATTGCCCTTCTCTAATACCAAAAGTTCATTTTTAACTTGCATAACTCCATCACAACACATTTCACTTAACTGTAAACTTCCACCTGAGCAAACTAGCTAATCTACGTTTATTGTAAGGGAAGATTATCCTATGCACGAGGTGTGCATTGTGTGCACTCATAGGAGAGCCCACTTGATGGTCTATCCAACTAGACCACGCAAACACCCCCTTCCTCCTCCTATAGGTCACACACCCTCTGGGTTTGCACTCATGCGAATGGATTGGAGCGCTGGATCGATTGTATACCCATGTGAATGGATTTGACTTTTGGGCCATTGATGATAGTGTTAGGATATGATCGGATGTGGTTGGTTTTTTGTATATAAAAGCCCCTTCCCCCTCATCCCCGTAGTAGGCGGGCGCTACAGCGAGGCGCGTGTGGAAAGATCCATGCATGCTGCTTGCATATATAGGATATCGAATGTGTTATATAGGAACATAGCTAATGAAAGAAAAACTGTTAGGGCTGTAAGTGCCTAAATTAACACGGACTTGGAATGATGGATTATAATGAGTTTAGAACTCCTTGATAAAGATGGAATGCCTGGAACCTGAAAGGGAAGGAGAGGGAAGCAGTCAAAGACCCTGGCTGCAGTCAGCGCAAGGCTCTCCAATGCCTAAGTTAATTCTGTAACTGAATAGAGGATGGAGAAGAAGGGTAAGAGAGTTTGGGTGCAAGAGGTGTTGTATATATGCGTACCTGGGTTGGATTGTCCCCTCTTCTATTTATAAGAGAAGGCTGTTTGACTTTAGATGAGGAGTCCTATGACTCGGACAGGGAGTGCCATGATTTGATCCCGGTACTTGAGAGGTACAATCCCATCAGCCTACCTTTCATTAAATGGCAGTCCTATCGGGCCTTACCCTGTTGACTTATTGGCAGAGTCCCATCGGACTCTGCCTGGGACCCTACCCTGATGTGAACGTAGTCGCTGGATGCCGTTCTGTTAGGGATTATGGGCGGTAAGGCTGAATTCTCAGCCCTACCTACGCATGCCCTTGTCTTATCACACGTTCTGTAACGTGGTTGAGCACCCATAGAAGTACAGTTGTCAGTGCCCGTCTCGGCTAGCATTCTGGCACTACTGCCGAGATGCGTGATCGAACCCAAGACACGGTACAGAGGGAATGACCGAGGTCGAGAATGACCTTTATCTTGGTTGGCATTCCGGCATTGTTGCCGAGGTGCGCATGGCCGAGACCAAGACATGCTTAGCTGGTACCCTTACCGAAGCTAGTATAATCTCGGTAACTTGGAAATACCCCACACAATTGCCCCTAGCTTCTGACTTCTTAGAGTTCCTTAACTCTTTGAGGTCAGAAGCTTAATATTATGTCGGGGGAATCTTTTTAGGATTGGAGCTTGTACTGTGCCTTTTCTGGGTGTCGATTGTTGACGTCTAATCCCTATCCATACGCTACTTCATCTACCCGAGGTAATAAATGGCGCGCCCTGAAAGCGCACCTTGATTGATGCGGAAAAACTACTGACGACACCACATGTCACCGCCTGGTTGATCGCCTAATCATTATGAAAAGGCGTGCAGCGCCTTGAGGAGACGTGTACAGTACTCGAAGCGTCGTCTGGCACGTGCGCCTCCAGAATTTATTGTAGACACAAAACTTGCTCTGGTCACGGGTGGAAGGATCACCCTTCATCGGTTGCGGCCATTTGAAGAATGGCTGTGACTTGATCTTCCCGAGGAGCTTATAGATTGTCTCCTTGAAGATCGTGTTCACAGCCTTGTAGGCGGTGGCGACTGGCTTGAACTTCTTGCCGCCTCCTGAGGTGGGAGCCGAGACCATTGCCGAGCTCGAAGATACCTGGTTTCGGTCTGCCTCTTCCCTCCGAGACGACTTCCTGTCCTTCTTGGGGGTTCGATCTTTGTGCCAGAAGCCGAAGCTTTCCCAAGCTCGGACCTCGTCCTCCTCTTGTTCGACGAATTGGTTCACCCTGGCCATCAGTGCTTTCACAGTGACCACGGGGTGCCGAACCATGTCTTTTCGAAGCTCGTTGCCCGGAAGCAGAGCTTGTTTGAAAGATTTTAGCGCCACTTCTTCAGTAGCCTCTTCGACCTGGCTGTATATCGTCCAGAACCTTTTGGCAAACTGAGTGATATTCTCGGTCCGCCTCATTCTGAGAGCCATTATGTCGTCGTCCGTGTTCGGGATGACTATGTGCGCTTGGAATTTCTCCTCGAAGGAGTTCTGGAGCTTCCGTTAGCTCAAAATTGATCCTTCTAGAAGTGCGCAGAACCATTTCAGGGGAAGGTCTCCCAGACTGGAGGAGGAAACTCTGCATTTCAGGTGACCTATATCACCTCAAATCGACATTCTTTGAGTAAAATGTCGGAGATGTGCTGCTAGGTCCGAGGCTCCATCGTAAAGAACGAACCTCGGAACGCTGAACTTTTTGGAAAGGGAAAAATCTGTTATCTCTCGAGAGAAAGGTGATGTACCGAGACCGTCCGTGTTGTAGGCGTTTAGCCGATCTCGGGTGAAGCCGATCACCTCCATATTTTGCTGCACTGTTTGTTTGACTTGTTCGTCAAGCCATTCTCTCAAGTCTTCATTGTCTTCTGGTGACTGCCCCGACCTCCTTTTCGAGTGGCTGTTACTCGAGCCCTCATCGTGACCTCGGTCGCGCCTTTTGCTATTAAGGATTTACCTCAAATCCTGCTTGGCCGAAGGAGCTCGTTTGCTTTTAGGGGGTGGATTCGTGGCCTTTGCTTTCTTCTGGAGCTGCTGCTGGAGTTGACGAATCAACTCATCATTCTCTTGGATAATAAGGTTTGCCTTGATATCCTCGAGGAAAAGGTTGCAATTGTCATCGTCGGTGGGTTGCTTCCCATTATCTTGCAGGGGATGCCCCGGTGAAAGATCATCTTGCCGGGAATGCCCCGGCCGAATGTTATCTTGTCAGGAAGGTGTTGTCACCCCCCTCGAAAATGAACCCGAAAGAGTGTGAGGACTTCCCACGCTCACCGCGCCAGATTTTGGCCCAGATCTCTTCTGGCGAGAGACAAGCGGTTGCTCCGGCAACAATGGTTGTAAGGTTTTTGAAAATTCTCCGCCTTTCTTGGTTTTTGGAGGCATGGTGTTTAGGAGTTTGATTCAAACGTGATTAGAATCCTCCCCACGGACGGCGCCAATTGTAAGTGCCTAAATTAACACGGACTTAGAATGATGGATTATAATGAGTTTAGAACTCCTTAATGAAGATGGAATGCCTGGAACCTGAAAAGGAATGAGAGGGAAATAGTCAAAGACCATGGCTGCAGTCAGCGCAAGCCTCTCCGATGCCTAAATTAGTTTTGTAACTGAACAGATGATGGAGAAGAAGGGTAAGAGAGTTTGGGTGCAAGAGGTGTTGTATATATGCGTACCTAGGTTGGATTGTCCCTTCTTCTATTTATAAGAGAAGGCTGTTTGACTTTAGATGAGGAGTCCTATGACTCTGACAGGGAGTCCCATGATTTGATCCCGGTACTTGAGAGGTACAGTCCTATCAGCCCACCTTTCATTATATGGCGATCCTATCGGGCCTTACCCTGTTGACTCTTGGCAGAGTCCCATCGGACTTTGCCTGGGACCCTACCCTGATGTGGACATAGCCACTGTGGTAAGGCTGACTTTTCAGCCTTACCTACGCATGCCCTTGTCTTATCACATGTTCTGTAACGTGGTTGAGAACCCATAGAAGTATAATTGTCAGTGCCCGTCTCGGCTAGCGTTCTGGCACTACTTTCGAGATGCGTGACCGAGGCCAAGACACGGTGCTGAGGTAAGGAATGACCGAGGTCGAGAATGACCTTAGTCTCGGTTGGCGTTCTGGCACTGTTGCCGAGGTGCGCATGGCCGAGACCGAGACATGCTTAACTGGTACCCTTACCGAGTGCTAGTATAATCTTGGTATCTTGGAAATACCCCACACAAGAGCTAAGTCATTTAGATTGAGGATGGATTCTAAACATAAGAGAAGGGGCAAGTTGGTCTTTCAATTGCTATTATAGTAGGAAAAATGGTAGTTTAAAAAATGTTCATTAAGGCGGGTTCAAAAAAAAAAAAATGATTGCAAAGTTAAGGGTGGCTATCTTGGAATTCATTGAAAGTCAAGGTATTATATAGGATTAATACAAACTGCAAGTACTTTCATATAATTGAAGTGATTATATTGCACTGTTCTTTCATCAAACATATAGAAATGATGGCCTTTACTTTTCACTCCTCTCTCTTCATGGAAGTGTTACAATTGCCCCATCATGGGATTTCTTAAGGCATAATTTATCCACAGTGGGAGTTCAATAGTGCAATTCACACAATCTAGAGCCCCACTTTCATCCTTTTTTAGATGCATCTGTAGATTGGGGTTCATTCCCAATGCTTGTTCCCTTTAGTTCTCTCGGAAAATGCAGCCCATGCCATGTGAGCTATGTCCCCTCCATTGGGCTCTCAACTCAGACACCACACACATGCACCAAGACAAGACCAGACCATATCACATCATCACTTCATTCATCAACAGGGCCATGGGACTACATGATTCCCAACCTTTTTGGGCAGTAGCAGTACAAGCATCAGTAGCAAATAATTATTTTGTTTGCATGGAGCCTTGAATTTATGCATCCATGTGAATGAAAACTGCCCTTAGCCAAGTAGCAAAGCTATGAACACCACCTCCTATTTCACTTGGTGCACCTCCATTTTTGCAACTCACAATTAATAAATCAATAATCTTAAAAGAGTAAAATCAAAAAATACAATAGAAAAAAAAAAGGCAATATATTGGTGATTCAAAAAAAAAAAGAAAAAAGAAAAAAAAAACAAAGAAAGAATGAAAGAAAAAGATAGGTGAAAGAAAGCAACCATGTGTTTCATGAAGATATATAATAAACCTAGTTATATACATATTCTTTTCTTTTTTTTTTTTTCCTTTTTTTACTTCTTTCCTCCTTCAATCCAAGTAACAGTTTGAGAAGATGAGTAGTGGCACCAATTTTGCTGTAGACACGACAGTTTTAATGGTCACCTCACAACTTGAATACAAAAAGTCCGTCCACGGATTCAAGAAGACCAAAATTATCAAAGAAGGTCTCCTTCCTATCTTCAAGTGAGAGATTCAGATCCAAAGAAACAGATGAGCTTGCCTCTTTCTCGCACTCCACTGCTTCTTCTTCTGCTTCAGTATCTGGTCTCTGCTTGACCGGAGAAGACACTCTTGACCTCAAGTCAGAACCTTCACAACTCAAGATGATTATGGTATCACAAAGATTGACTTCATCTCCATTGGAGTTTCTAATCCTTCCTGTTTCGATCGCGTTTTTTATACCCAATTGAGAGTAGTTATCAACCTGCTCTATATCTTCCACTAAGAAGATGCGGTGTGGATTGCTACTAATTGCGTGGGCGAGTTTCTCAAGAAAACTGCTCCCTGATTCAGCTCTAGACCTCTTGGGTCGGAAATCTTCGGAGGAATCAGACCTTGTTGGTGACGAGAAGGTGCTAGAGCCAATTGAGATAAAGTTGGTCTGAGAGCCAAAGATAAGGCTAGCTAATTCCCTAGCAATCTTTTCTTTCCCCTCGGCGTCGGCACCTTGAAAGAACAACCAAGTATCTTCTTTGGCCTCATTGGGTTTCACCTTCCCTTTTCTTCTTATCATCGCTGATCTGCATTGGAGGATAGTACTTGCAATTTCAGGGATGATGTCTTGCTGCCATGGAACTTTATCCTCCAATGAATTGCATAGGGTCTTGAGGCTCTCAGCATTGAGCTCCTTGAACCTTTGAACATAGTCCATCTCTAATTTGGAAAAGGTTAAATTAGGACTCATGTTATGGTTAAGACTGTCTAGATGGACTGGTTTTGAATCCTTATGCACTCTTGAATTTGATACCAAAACCTCATCAGCAACATCGGAGATCCAAAAATGGTGCTCTTTCCATTGGTTTTTAGCATCAACGGCTAGCGGCCACATCTGGGGGGCCTGGTGCAACTTGGGGTACTGCTGGTCATATGAGGAGATGGAAGAAGTTGGTGATATAGATGAGAAACTCAGGGTTCTCTCAGGTGGGTGGGCGTGGTGATGATGTTTGTGGACCGAGTTTCCTGTTGAATTCCAGTTCTTGCAGAGGTCTCTTACTTGGAGACAGTTCTGTGAGAGTCAAAATAACACAAAGATGAGTACATGCAATACATTTAAGTAATTAAATACTATAATATAGGAGGAAAAAAAAAAGCTCTAAATGAAGCCAAGTATTGTATGACAATTACCTGATCATTGCTTGTTAGTGATTTGTTCTCTTCCTTGTATTTCTGGAGCCATGAGGGAAGGGTTGAGCTACTTGTGTTTGGACTAAGGCAAGTAGCACTGCTTTGTGAGCTGTGAACTTTATTACTCTCTAAAAATGAGACATTAGAGAAGCAAGTGAGGGGTTTTTCTGATCCCTCCTGAAGAAGAGACCAACCAAGACCATCACCAGCACTAATGTTTCTCAGTTGTCCTTGTGCGTCACTGAGGAGAGAGAAAAGATATAAAATAAGTTGGTAGTGAATGAGAAGGCAACTGGTGAATTCAATGAATTCTAATACTAGAAACAACTCTAATCATGAAATTCAACTTTCGGTGGTAAGTAACAAAAGAGAAATGCCAACTTGAAAAGCATGGAACCTAAATCCCAAACCTTTGAAGTGTTGAAACAAGAAATTCACTACTGTGTCATGGCATGAAATTAATTAATCTAATTTTTTATGAGTAAACGCCAAACCCAAATATACAAGAAGAAGTCATGGGCTCCCAACTTTTAAGCAATTCAACAAGAATAATAAACCATAAAGAACTGCAAGTCCAACATATGCAGCACTGATTTAGGAAGAAGAAAACAGCACTTTCAAGAAATAGGAGATGAGTGAAAAAGGTAATGATGAACATGGATTTGGCAACAATTCATGAACCTCACCTGTCAGGACTGAGACTCAAGCCCAAGCTGCCTGCAGGAACTGTAATAGGATGGAGACCCAAAATCGTTTCCAAAGAAGGAAGGCCCATTCTACATTTCATATAAGTCTGGTATGATGCAATTCCAAGTAGCCTTATCATCCTACTTTCTCCTACACCACACACCAATCTCCCAAGCTCCATGACCATATGCTCCACAGGGCAGTTGTAGTTTCTGCTTTGCTCACTTGCCATATACTCAGCAACCCACTTGAGATCTCCCAAATACAGGAGAACCACTCTCCCCAAGGAGCTCTTCACAAGGTTCCTAATACCCCTTATCTTCTGTTCAACCGCCTCCTTTGAGAGATGCCCATGGGAGAAGAGATGAAAACTTATAAACTGCACATCCCTCAAGGCCTCGGGAACTTCTCCCTTATCAACCTTGTCCATCACACCTCTAGCAATCTCCTCAGCAGTAGCCAAGCATTCTCCTACAATCACAGTACTCCTTTTTCTCTTATCAACCAAACTCTCCACTAGGCACTTCACATCCTCCTCCCTAGCTTTGCTCTCTCTCACCATGGGAAAAGGAGATAAAGAGACTGCCCTACCAAGAACTAGAAGATGTCCACCTTCATTGGATTCAGTCAGTACTGGAGGAATGGCTTCACATATCTCTAAGGAAACAGTTTGTTCAACATTGCTTTTCACTTGGGTACTTGAGAAACCAGCTTCTCTCATGACTCTACTTACACTTGGGTCATCAAGAATGGAGATGATAAGCTGTTCTAACTCTACCTTCACAACCAGGAGGGCCTGTTGCTGGTTTTCAATGGAGCCACGCCTCTGGTGCGCTTGTGCTCGTTTGAACGCTGCCACCAAGGCATTGGATAGGGAAGGATGGTGCATGTGGTGGCTCATCATGGGGCTGGAAGCAGAGGCAGGGAGCCTATTAAGCGCAACATTGAAACAAAGCTCAAGGGCCTTGCACTGGAGGGGGTGAGAGTGGGACTGAAGGCAAGCAGTTCTAAGGAGGCCCGTCGATGACGTGAGCATGGTGTTGGCTACATGGAGGGGAGTCACTTGGGCATGGCCTCTGCGCCTTGCTAGGCTCACAGCTTGCTTTACTATACTTGCTGCCTCCACAGTAAGAGCTTGTTGGAGTGTAAAACCTTCTGCTCTCATCTTCTTCCTATGGTTTTTCTTCTCCTAGCAGTGATTTTAGAACAAGCTATTGGGAGCTTTCAAGAGATGAGACGAAGTTTAGAGAGAGAGAGAGAGAGAGAGAGAGAGAGAGAGAGAGAGAGAGAGAGAGAGAGAGAGAGAGAGAGAGACGAGACCAAAGAAGTCCTTTATAACAATTTTAGCTTTATGGGATCCATTTGAATTGGAATAAGGTGGAGAGAAAAGAGCTGTTCTAGTTTTGTAGTGTGAGAGAGATTGTTGGGGTTTTGTGGGGTGGGAGATTGAGATTGTTTTTTAGGTTGGGTGTCAATCAAGGTATCTATTCCATTCCTATTCTGACTGGTCTTCTGTCTAGATGTGTATGTATGGGGAAGTTGCTTTCCCCCTTTTAAGGTGTTTGTGGTTGATGGGGTGGAAATTTATGGAAGTATGTATGTTGTGCTTTTCTTGTAGGAGAGGGCAACTTCTTTAAAATGGAAAGTGGAGTGCATGTGCTGACAAGAGGAATGCTGCAGCATCAAAGGTAACTCAACTTTGCCTCTTCTTGTACTGTAAACATAAAGTCTCCAGCTCCAATTTGATAACTACTACAGTTTTAAAAGGCTTTACTTTGGTCCACAACCCACACTCAAGATGAATGCATCAGTCAATGAATTTGATAACTGTAACAGTTTTAAAAGGGTTTACTGTGGTCCACAGGCCACACTCAAGTTGAATGCATCAGTCTCTCTTCATTGGGGAAAAAGGTTCACCCTGACTGATGCGTAGATTTGAATTAATCATTATCATCATTTTCTATTGGATTTATAAACTCTAGCTAGGATTACAAATAACAATCTAAATATCGGAATATCTAAAGTCTCCGTTTCTAAATAAAGCAGGTATAGAACCTAATTGAGAGTCAGAGAGAAATTCAGATCCGGATCTGGATTTGGACATATAGGCCAGAACATTCGGATCCAGAATCAGGTTCATGTATGTTTTGGCCCAAGGATCCAGATTAAGGATGATTACATTCACATATTAAAAAATATATTCAGATTTTTTGGGCCTAAGTAGCTTGAGTTATTGATATTAAATTCTAAGTGCTTTATGTAAAAATTGTATTTAGAAACTTAGTGTTAGAATTTTCGATAAAAAAATCCGAGGGTATTTAAAATTCTCCCAAAACAATAATTTGTCAAGTTCTTACTATCAAAATATATATATATATATATTCTCCAAATTTCCAGCTGATTGGGCGAATGGGCGTAGCTATCCAACTTTAAAATGTATGTCTTTTTATGGTACCTGAGCTGTTATACCTCTCAAAAGACTCTCAAAAGATGTAGAAAACAGATTAAACAAATATTTTAATAGTTTTTTCGTAGGTCTTTCAATGGCAAAATGGCTCCAAGGGTGCCTTTTGCATGGAAAGGTGAGCCCACCTTCTGGTCATGTCGAAAAAGTCTCTACTCAATTCCTATTACACATTTTACTAGAGATTTTCCTTTCATTCCTCAATCATCTTAGGGCTTTTTTACTATTAATAATTTCATGTCCTGAGTGCATATCAAGGTCATGAACTCCCAAGTGCTCTCATTTTCCAAGTCTCGAGGATTAAAATAAGAGAAACATCGGAGAGAAATGAAGCACCCAATAGGAGCTGATGATCGAATGGTAGAAAATGCTTCATGGGTACCTAAAAGCAAAGGCTTGTTAGACCTATAGCACATTAGACACATAGAAGAAAAGGAGCCCAAGTAGACATTAGGGCATGATATGACTTGAAACTGCTTTCCATGAGTTCTACGTAAGATCAAGTAGGGCATAGGCCAATAGAGATTACAAACCCACTTAGTGTAAAAGTTTATCACATGAAACTCCCATTAGAATTATTGGATGTGGGTTTCTTGGTAAATAAGTCTTCAGTAAATCTGAGGTCTCAAGTTGGGCATTCTTCATTCCTGTAGGTAAGATGAAAGGGGAAGATGTCCATGTCCACGGAGCCTCCAATCTCCAGAAGACACATAGATTTTCGACTGCATGTGGGAGTCTCCGCATCCAGATCCATTACGTTATACATGAGAATGTTTACAATCTATCATTTTATACTTTGGGACCACCAGGATGCTACAACACTATTGCGCGATTATAATTAATCCATCAGTTGGGCTTGCCTGTGAAAAACGTAAACTGCTCAATAACACTAATCTACCATGTATGAAACTCAAAGACTTCGAAGACTCCTCAACCATTTTCCACAAAGTCATGAAAACCCCACATTTGACAATTGTTAATCCCTAGGATTTGAGCAAGCAAAAATCCTCTCCTCTCTCTTTCTCTCTCTGTTTTGGTTTTCAAGTTCAAACCCATACCGTGGGATTTGAAAATCCTCATTTTTGTTGATTGACAAACTAATACTAGTTCTTCTTAGCTAAGTACATCACACCGATATTGATGTGAGATCCTCAGTCAGGAATCTATGTTCCAAAGGTAGTAAGAATTTATCAAGTATGCAGATTCCTCATTCGCTACCAGATGTATCCAAACTGTAAGAGCCCTATTAGAAGAAATTAAAGGGAGAAAATACCAAATTACACTGTGCGTAGGAATTCTAGGAAGGTCCTCTTTTCAAGCACACGGTCCAAAACCCTAGTTGATCCTAATCACACATCTACCAACTCCTCTTCTTCCTCCTCATCATCATCAAAGACTTTTCCCAACTACGGCATACATCTACTAACAAAAACAACTAATTTTATATGTAAGAAAAGCACTGCTAATTACAATAAAAGCTCAAAGAATTAAATCAAGGCAAGTATAAGAATTCAGTTCCACTGCTTGGTCTTCTGGAACTTGGACAACAAATAAGGATGTGAGACCCATTGCCTTTAGGGTTGCTGTCCCAGATGGGCTAAGCCTGGTTTGTGCCTGGTTCAGTTGCTCCGAATCCACTAATTAGTATGCAGTCTTAGATTGTGGACTTAATTTTGGGCTATTAGGGCTTGATGGGCTGAACCAATTAGGTCATCAAGGTGATTTTTTGACCCCTCATTTATTTCAGAAATCTTAAATATTAATTCGAGCGCACCTTGATTATCCAAATCATGATTTGGTGCCCTTTACCTTTTAGTGCCCTGATCGAGATGGATATAAAGCCCTTGTGATCTATCAAAACCAATATGTATAATCAAAGTCAAACGATCGCTCATATTCAAGCCATAAGCTCCTAAGAACTAAACTGCACTTGCAATATGTTCTCCAGACAATATTTCACATTGAATGCTCTATTACTGATGGTTCCTTTTCTTTTTCCTATTTTGTTTTTTTTTTAATCTTTTTTTTTTTTTTTTTGCTCATGGGTATATATTAGAAACAAAAAATAGAAACAAAGAGTCTGGGTAGAAACTAGAAACCAACGGAGAATCCAAGAAATTTTCTCTATGGGTAACTATCTAACAAAAATAAATTTAAAGGGGTCTTAAGTTAAAAAAAATGGTTTAAAAAAGGATAGCAGGGCCACGGCCACCCTCAATTCTCTTCTGGTAGAAATTATATACTAAATAAATTGTCACTTTTTCGTTGGCTCTGTTGCTCAGCTAGTTAGGAACATGTATATATATGGGTGTGCACATGAGTTCGAGTCCTCCTCAAAAAAATTAATGCTATAAACCCGTGAACTTTTTTTTTTTTTTTTTTAGCTGAGCTTGGATCATCTGAGAGGTTAGGACCCCGAGAACCCCTTAAGCCAAATGCTATAAATTCAATCATGGTCATGGGGCCACCTTCCGAAATACGAACGGCTAAATATTATTGTCCTACCTTATTTTATTATATATCAAGAGATTTTCCTTTCAGCCACAATTATTCCCACTGTAAGAGTAATGGCATGTAAAACATGTGCATGACGTTTTTCTTTCTTTCTTTCATTTGATCGTACGTTTTAAACATAATCAATCTGACCCTGTATGTAATTCTGTTTGTGCTAAAAAATTTATGATAAAACGTGAGGTATGGAAAATTCTAATAAATTTTGACGGTAGATTTGTAATGTGTGGGGCTTCGAATTCTCTACTCCCGTTGAAGATCCAAAGACATCGAAAATGGCTAACACAATCATGATTGAATGGTGTTGACACCTTGTTAACACACATATCTAAAGATCAATATCTGAATCTTCTCCCTCCAGTTGCCGAACATATCAAAAAGCGACATCGAAAATGAATTTAAGAATGATATATATTTTATGCCTTTTATTTTCTTTCATACATATCGAGGCACTCAGAAAAGCAGTCCAAGACTGTAATTGTTTCTTTCCAATGCCCTTGTTAGGATCTCTCTAACTTTTTTAGACAATTTGAAAGTCTACTAGTGTTCATTCCTGAGCAATGGTCTCAGTCAAAAAGAGTCTCTGGTCCAAAAGACATAAAGCCAAAGGACTCAAAATAATTTGAAAGGCATATAGTGGCAGATAGTACCTTGTAATGCTACAAAAGGAGCATCTGAAAAAGAAATTTAGTTAGCTCCAACAGCTGCGTGATTCACACTACTCCTTTGAAGCTTAGATCTTTATAGAATGCATGCCATGAGAGACCAACTATTTATTTCCAGCGTGTGACCTGTGACTGGGAGGGCCACTTTTGAGTGATCTTTGTTGCCAATCCATCAGAACCCACCATGGATATCCAACATAAGTAATACCAGCCATCCAAATTAGAGATCTTTTATAAGTTAAAACACAGACACTAGCCTCTTCTTTCTTTTTAACCATCCATTCACAGCTCAACCATAAAAATGACTGCAGTCGGCAAACAATGGAACTCTTTGCACCATAACCCATCTGCCATGGACCGATCAAGATGATCGATCGGTATAGATCAAATAAAGGCTGGCCCAATTGGCTGGATTGGGCCCAAAGAGATTAGGCTCCCTCCTTCCAATGACTGTATGTCCAACATGGATGTTGGCTGATTGGGTGTTCATGAAATGGGTGTAAAAGTGAAAATTCTGTGTGACTTTTTCGCCTATCATTTCAATCTCAGTGGCTGCTTTGTATTGATCCAAATGACAGTGCTGCTTATGTCTTTTGAAGCAAAGCACTCATAAAGCAACATTAAAAGGAAAAAATGGCATTATCTGCAGAAAAGTGCCCCTCATTTACTGCCATCTTTGATAAGCATTTTAGGGTTTTTATTGGTGGCCATGTGGCCAAAAGCATAAATCAAAGGAGAATACTCACCTAGTGTTTGGTGATATATCTCCAAGGAAAAAAGACCCAGTCTTATTAATGTAAAGGTGATGGAATAATGTACTTGACAGAACCCCCTTTCTCTAAAAGCTTGTATTAGATTATTCATGATCTAGCTTTGTGCATTATTTTAGTATGATGATTTTTACATGAAAGAAGGATAAGAATGAATATAAAGATTGTATCTTTGATTTGGGGATGAAAGGATCATGTGTGCTCTGGCTAAAGGGCATTGGGTCAATGGGAACACTGTATATTATTTGACTAAGCTTTGTGGTTATATGGCTTTCTCATATCCACTTACGGGGTTATGATTGTCCATTAAGGTGGTTGGACTAAGTTGGACCAGAACCACTAGTTATTGTTTGGTTGATGAAAGAAGATTCATGCCTTCTATAATTTATATAAGACCCAATATAATTATGATGAGGTTCTTCACACTTTTTTATTTATATGCCGCATACAATTATAATATATTAAGCTAGGAGGTTTTGGTAGGCCTGCCAATGGGCTTGGCCGGGCCGGGCCAGGCCTGAGCTTGGGTTATCCAATCCCGTCCTGAAAATAGAACTGGCCTGCCGGGTGTTGTCAAATCTCAGCCCTAAATTGAACGGACCTACATCAAATTTCGTCCGGTATGGGCCCGGGCTGGGATAGGGCCGAGCTTGGGCTTAGCTCGATCCAGGACATGAGCAAAACATTCTCTAATTATTCATACTGTCACCAGACACCCGGTGTGAACCAGACTTTAAACCCTCCTCCTTTTTTTCCGAGCTTGGCACTGGCAATGCAATGCAACAAGCAACATGGCGGAGTTAAAAACTTTTTTTTTCTGCCGGTGACAGTAGAAAATCAATAGAAATGAATGAGTATCCTATAGGCTATATGGGCCTACTAATGTAGGAACGGTTAAAACCTTTTTTTTTTTTTTTTTGCTGGTGAAAGTAGAAAATCAGAAAATCAATAGAAATGAATGAGAATGAATATCCTATATGAGTCAAGTTAAAGTATTGCCTAATCAGTTAAAAACTTCTTCTTTTTTTTTTTTTTGGCCGGTGAAAGTAGAAAATCAATAAAATGAAAGAGAATGAGTATCCTATATGGGTCAAGTAATGTGAAAAGGAAATCAACAGAAATTATTATTCTTTTAATATATCTAAAACATCAGTTAGTGCATTTCCATCATTGTCTAAATCATCGTCACTAGTTTTGTCATGACTAAACCAATCTTGGGCACAAACTGTAATATATAAATAATTATTATTAAACGACTTTGCAGCGGGCCAGGCAAGCTGGATTGTTTCTGCCCAGTCTCAGTCTCATTTTGGCCAGGCTTTAAAATGTATTGTCCAAGCCCAGCCCACTGGGCTCAAACTTTTTTAAAGCCCTGTATTTTCAGGCTTGGGACGGGCCGGGCCGAGCTTTCTACCCGTTTCAACACGTCACATTGACAGGCCTAGGTTTTGGCTTCGATTTTGACCGTAAGTGGCAATTTGGACTGACGATTATGTAATTACTCATACAACTATCCACTCATTTTGCCATCAAAACACTCATGTTTCAGTTATATTATGATACTCTTTTTGCTCCAATTTCTCTATTTCTATTTTATCCAACTTGTCCTCTGGAAAGAGTTATTTTTTTTTAATAAGTGATTATTTATTTTGGAGTGCAGTGAGATACCATGTTAAGCACTGGTTATTGAACTAGTATAACAATTACTTGCAATCCACCAACTTGGCCATCCCCAAGTCTTATTATTCTTTGAAGGTAAATCCTCACTTTAAAAATTGTACCCAACCTCCTGAGTCCGCCAAGTTTCCATATATAGTTCTCACTATTTTTTATTTAAGTGCTTTTGTAATATGCCTCTGATAATTTTTCTAGTGCCTTGAAAATCATCAACTTAGGCACCCCCAAGTTTTATTTTATTACGGTATGAAGGTGATTATTGTTGAAAATTAAATCATGTTCTCTGCCTCTACTAACATCTTGAATTTTTGGTAGAATTGATCAAGAGAGGTAATTTAATAATTACACAATTTATACTGTGAACTCGCCCTCCTAGGTATCAGTTACACACCCTAATTTCTTGACAGGCCAAGAAATTTCAAATTCTCCATTGAAGAAACCATATATATCATGAGGTCAACTTACTTATATCATCATCCTGGAACAAAAAAAAAAAAAACAAAAACAAAAGGAACATAGATATCTTATGATTTGGCTATTTAACAAATGCAAGAAACTACAAATATAAAATGCATATCGTATTAGAAGTATTAGAAGTATGTACTAAAAAATTTATGCAATTTCAATTCTTTGTATACAATTTCACCGTGCAAGTGTTGTTGGTTGCATCCCCGTGCTTAGAACGGGCGCTTTCCGCTGGTCCAAAATGACAGGAATGTTTTCTTTATTCTGTCCACCAAATTAGTTCTTTCAAGTGGCTCTTCTCCTTTCCATCGTCTTCCTTATAGTAGGTGATGATGCCAAAAATATGTTTCGGACACCACCGGTCAAGTAATAAATGCAGTAATAAATGCGGTAAATAAATGAGAGAGAGAAAGGAAATTTATAGTGGTTCGGTCTGTGTGACCTACATCCACTTCATAAAGGCAGGGATTGCCTGGTGATCCTTGATGAGCGTAAAAGGGTTACAAGCTTAGGAAAAAAGTGAAAGACATTAATTGCCCCCAAGTGATGAGAGGGCTCTCCTATTTGTAGTCTTCCCCTAACAGATGGGGACGACTTTAATGCAACGTCTCTCTGGAGCCTTAGAGCTGCCCTCGAGGGACGAGGCAGATGGAGGCAGGTGAGATCTTCTCCGCACGAATTGGTAAAAGCAGGTAAGGAGAGGACTTATTCCGAAGCGACGTGGTATCCTTGACGTGGCGAGGCTTCGTGAAGCAAACCTCGGATCTCAACGGACTAAACAGATCACGGATCGAGTTACTTTGGCCTGACCCATCATCCTGGAATGGGTCACTTGGGCTTGGACCGGATACCTGGACCTGACTCACCATCACAATTCGGGTCACTTGGGCCTGACTCATCATTTGCCCCTCAATGCCCCGTGCCCAATTAATTTTTTGAAAGGGGGGCATTGGTAGATTCTGGTATCTTCTCCCTCCAAAATCTTTTTCTCTTTTCTGGTTTTAATTCTGTCAGTTTCTGTAGATATGTATCTGGGAGAGTCCTCATGGCTTGGACTACTCTTTTTTTTTTAAACCCAGGCTATAAAAACTATCCCTTGCTTCAACTCAAGCCCTAGAGCATTACTTTTCCCAAAGAGAAAGAAAGTAGCCTCTGCAATGGAGTACTCTAAAGAAGAAAAGCCATTGGGAGAGAAGAAGACGGCGACAACAGGCGGCGGCAGCGAAGGCGATGGCGCAAGTGGCTCCGGCCTGGGCACCCGCCAGGCGGCGGGCTGCGGTCCGGACGTGGTCGCCCGCCCGGCAGGCCAGGCTACGGGTGTCCCTACGGGCGGCGGCGCTGCGGGCGTGGTCGTCCCCCCTGCAGTGGGCGAAGGATCTGTCTTGGGCGCCCGCCAGGCTGCGGGCGCACCTGCGGGCAGCGGGTCTGCGCTGGGCGCCCGCCAGGCTAGGGGCGCCCCTGTGGGCGGCGGCTCTGCCCTGGCGGGCGCCCCTGCCGACGACGGTGGCCTAGGCGCCCGCCACAGTGCAAGCGAGGGGCGATCTGCCAAATCGAGCGAAGAGTCGGAAGCGGCAGCATCACGCTTCGCCCAGGGCGCAGCGGGCTCCTCGGGTGTCACTACACGCGCGAGTGCGGCTGCAGCTAGTGTTGGCGCAACTCGCAAAAAGTATCAGGCAAAAGTTGTGGTGGACGACGAGGGATCCAAGGTGAGTACACTTTTCAGTGCACTCAACACTGATGATGATATTTTCAAGATCACAGTCTCTTATCGCATTCCTCCCACTGTTATGTGTCGGCGGGCTGAAACGGACGAGCCGGCTTGTGATGGCTCATCTGATGACATCGTCATCTATGAGGAGATGCTTGAAGCAGGACTGAGATTTCCTATGTCCTCCTCCATCTGCCGCATTCTCCATTACTTTTCATTGACCCTGGGGCGGTTAGCCCCCAATGGCTGGAGAGTCCTGCTTGGCTTCCTTGAACTGTGGAGGAGGGTACATCTCTAGGATGCTTCTCCTGAGGAGTTCCATGCCGCCTATAGCTTGACTGAATCTCCGGTTCCTAATAGGGGATGGTACTATCTTGCCCCTAGAGGAGGCAAGCTATTTACGGGATTGCGCTCCAACTGCCACAGTTGGAAATCTCGTTTCTTCTTTGCTGGTGGTGAATGGGCCTCTGAGGCAGACCGGGCTTTGGTGCCCACCCGATAGGCTGCTGCTAAAAAATTAGGTACGCCCATTGATGACTATCCTCTTTATGTTTATATATATATACCTGTATGTGCTCACTGTTCTTGTGCAGATGCTCCAGTGCTCTCCGCTGATCAAGAGCAGAAATTGCAGGCGGTGAGGGTTCATCCTGATAAAGATTTAGGAACCCTCCTTCCCAAAGAGAGTGTGACTGGTGGACCCGCTCCGAGATCTTCCTCTAAGAGAAAATGTACATTACTTTTGCTTTAGGCATACTTTTTCTCGTTAACCTGATATTCCGTCTCTAAGTAGTATTTTTGCTTCTGCAGTGGTGATACGCAGGGAGGTGATTGGGGCTCGCCTTTCTGGTGAGAGCACCCCTCCTTCCAAGATAGCGAGGGTAGATAACGCTTCAAAAGGGGATTCTCCTCTAGTGACTCTTGGGGCGAGCTCTCTTGTAACCACCCGTGTAGTGGAGCCGTGGGCGCGGCCAAATCAAGTGGCCTCTCCCGTTGTGTCTCTTCCACCAGCGTCTCCTTCGGTCACGATTGCTACAGCTATACCTTCTACCCCTCGATCGTGTCCCCCACGCTCGGGAACTTCAACTGGGGCACCGACTCGGGCTGGCCCCACGGTTGGTAATCCGCTATCGATCCGGGAGAGGCTTGGGAGATTTGTGATTCCTTCTGAACTTACTCGAATCAACACCTTGGGCACCGAGGGGATGATAGATACTTTTCTAGAAGGTCTGGCTCAAGTAAAAGGCTCGTGTTCTCCTTTTCTCCAGACTTCCATTTTGTGTATGTACTCTCATTTCCTTTGTCTCTTATCGTTCCAGGCTTCCATGGCATCCGTCTGCTTATTGTCGAAGGCCCAATTGCACAATCAGCTGAGCCAGGAGAATGTGAGTATTCATAAGGAGCTCTCCGTTAGTCAAGGAAAGATTGCCGCTCTTGAAGCTGCTAGGAAGACTTCCGAGGCTGATCTTGTGGCAGCTCACGAGAGAGCGACCAGGTTTGAGACTGAGCTCTCAACAGCCCACATTTGGACGGCCAAGGCTGAGGCTGAGCTTGTGGTGACCCGCGAGAGGGCCTTGCCCAGTGAGGCTGAGCTTCAGAAGGCCCGCGAGAGGGCTTCGCTCAGTGAGGCTGAGCTTCAGAAGGCCCGCGAGAGGGCTTCGCTCAGTGAGGCTGAGCTTGTGAAGGCCCGCGAGAGGGCTTCGCTCAGAGAGGCTGCCGTGAAGGCAGAGAAGAGGGCAGCACAGGATAGAGCTTCCCAAGCTGAGGAGAGGGCTGTCCTGGCTGAGAATGACTTAGAGGATGGCCTTACTGAGGCTGAGAAGGACTTGCAGAATGGCCTCGCCGATGCTTTTATTGCTGGCTATGAGGAACTCCGAGGGAAGATTACTACTGCCTTCCCTGATATTGATTTCTCAGGCTTCGTGGCTGATGAGGCGCCGGATGTTAGCAGCGGGAGCTCTGGTGATGATGAGGATGAGGACGAGGGGGAAAGTGACGAGAGTGATTAGGGAGCTTTGCTGTATATTTTTTTTTATAAAGGCAATTTATGGCCTAACTTTTTGGAAACTGAATAAAAATGCAAGAGTTTCTCTTACAATATGTTTTATTCATCTATTGTCTATTGCTTTGAACAATGTCAATTAAATGAAAAAATCAACTCAAGCCCCACACCCTCACTACATTGGCTTACATAGAATGTCACTGATAGTACCTCTTCAAATGTTCCGCGTTCCACGGATGGAGTAAGACCTTTCCGTCAGAATTTTGGATTCTTTAGGTTCATGGCCTTACTACTTCTGTTATGAGGTACGGTCCTTCCCAGTTTGGTCCTAGCTTTCCTTCGCGAGAGTCTTTTGTGGCGAGGATCACCTTTTTGAGGACTAGGTCTCCTAGCTGAAAAGAACGAGGCTTCACCCTCGAGTTGTAGTACTTTATCATGCGCCGCTTGTATTCTGCATTGCGGACCATAGCCATCTCCCTTGCCTCCTCTATCAAATCGAGGTTGATTGCGAAGTCCTTCCTCGTTGGTGACGGGGTCATGGAGATGGACCCTTAAGGAATGTACGCCTATCTCAACGGGGATGACTGCCTCGGTCCCAAAAGCGAGAGAGAAAGGAGTTTCCCCAGTAGGAGTTCTCGGCGTAGTTCGATATGCCCATAACACCCCTGGGAGCTCGTCGACCCAAAGACCCTTCGCTCTTTCGAGCCTTGTCTTTAGGTTGCGAAGGACCGTTCTGACCATGACTTCTGCCTGCCCATTTGCTTGTGGTTGTGCCGGACTGGAATGAGGCGGCTTGATATGGAGGTCGGAGCAGAAAGTATTGAAGAGTCTGTTATCAAACTGCTTGCCATTATCACTGACAATGGCGTTAGGTATCCCAAAATGACAGACTAGGTTTTTCCAGACAAAATTTTTTACATTTGAGTCTGTTATTTTTGTTAAAGGTTCTGCCTCCGCCCATTTTGTGAAGTAGTCAATGGCGACGACTACAAACTTGCACTGGCCTATGCTCAAAGGAAGGGGGCCTAGGATATCAATACCTCATTTGGAGAAAGGCCACGGGCTCAGAATTGAAGTTAGCTCCTCTGGTGGTTGTCTTGCATTGGCACAGTGGCGAAGCGTTGACACTTATCGCATTTTTAGGCAAATTCTTTGGCGTCCTTCACCATGGTAGGCCAAAAGAATCCTTACCTTAGTGCTTTGTGGGCGAGGGAGCGTCCTCCAGAGTGATTGCCGCATATTCCTTCGTGGATTTCATGAAGGGCGTAGTCAGCATCTTCAGGCGAGAGGCAGCGTAGCAATGGTAAGCAGTAGCCCTTCTTGTAAAGCGTATTTTGTAGGAGGGTATACTTGGAAGCCCTCATCCTGAGTTTCTTCGCCTCAAGGTGGTCATCTGGCTCTGTGCCTTCTTGGAGGAAGGCCCTTATCGGGGTCATCCAATTTGGCTCGCCCGTTACACAGTTGATGTTCACAATATCCACATCTAACTTGCTCCGCTCCGACTGATGCCCAATGAATATTGGTTCGGCAGATGAGGCATCCAATGATGAGGTGAGCCTGGCGAGAGCATCTGCAACAACATTTTCTCCTCTAGGAATGTGACAGATCTGGAAGCACTGGAAACACCGTATCAATCGTTTCACCATGCCAAGGTACTCTTGCATTCTCTCCTCCTTTGCTTCAAATTTGTCATTTACTTGATTGACCACGAGTTGGGAATCACTGTAAGCAAGAAGGGATTGGGCGTCCATTTCGATTGCCAACCTCGGACCAGAGAGGAAGGCTTCATATTCGGCTTCATTGTTAGAGGCAACGAAATGAAGCTTCACAGCGTATTTAATAGGTGTACCATCAGGGCTGATCAGGATAAATCCAGCTCTGCTTCCTTCGCTGGTTGCCGAGCCATCAACATATAGTTTCCAGAGTGCCTGTGACGGGAAATTGGAGATCTCAGCAGGTAGGTGGTCGCCTTGGAGAGGCTCGGCGCCCAAAGATGGAGAGGCCTGGGTGCCCTGAGGTGGAGAGGCCTGGGCGCCCAGCAGGGAAGAGGCCTGGGCGCCCAGCAGGGAGAAGGAGTAGCCTGGGCGCCCAGCAGGGGAGAAGGAGAAGCCTGGGCGCCCAGCAGGGGAGAGGCCTGGGCGCCCAGGGATGGTTCTTGTGGGACACATGCTGAGGAGAGCAAAGCAGGATCATTCATCTGCCCTTCAACGTACGTAAATTCAGCTACAAAGTCTGCTAGAGCTTGTGCTTTGATTGCAGGCCTTGGTTGATATTAAATATCAAACTCACTCAGCTCCACTGCCCACTTCACCAGTCTCCCAGCTACATCAGGTTTTCCCAATACTCTTTTTAAAGGTTGATCAGTAATTACCACAACTGTGTGGCTCTGAAAGTAGTGCCGCAGGCGCCTTGCAGTCGAGATGAGGGAGAGCGTCAGCTTTTCCAACTCTGAGTATCTGGACTCTGCCCCTTGGTATGCTCTGCTCACATAATAGATTGGCTTTTGCACTCCACCCTGATTTCTGATGAGAACAGAGCTCACTGCTGAAGGGGAAGTAGAGAGATATAAGTACAACACTTCGCCGGGTGTAGCATGTGAGAGGAGAGGGGGAGCAGTCAAGTAGGCTTTAATCTTCTGGAACGCCTCTTCAGCTTCGGGTCCCCATTGGAAAGATTTCCAGAGGATTTTAAAGAAAGGCAGGCACTTGTCTGCAGACTTAGAAACAAATCTGTTAAGTGCTGCAACTCTTCCATTGAGGCGCTGCAGCTCCTTGGTGGAAGAGGGCGATTTCATATCGAGTATTGCTTTGATTTTATCGAGGTTCGCCTCAATTCCCATTTGGTCAACCATAAAACCCAAGAATTTTCCGGACCCTACGCCGAAGCCACACTTCTCAAGATTTAACTTCATGCGATAGAGTCGGAGAGTATCAAAAGTCTCTTAGAGATGATCAATGTGGTCTGCTGCGGCGAGGCTCTTCACCAACATGTCGTCCACATACACCTCCATGGTCCGCCCAATCTGAGAGTGAAACATTTTGTTCACTAGGCGTTGGTAGGTCGCACATGCATTTTTTAGCCCGAAGGGCATGACCCTGTAGCAATAGGTTCCTTTCGGGGTGACGAACGACGTCTTCTCCTGATCTGGGGGGTGCATGCTAATCCGGTTGTATCCAGAGTAGGCATCCAAGAAGGAGAGCAGTTCGTGTCCTTCCGTGGCGTCAATGAGGAGATCAATCCTTGGCAACGGATAGCAATCTTTTGGACATGCCTTGTTAAGTTCGGTGAAGTCGACGCATAGGCGCCATTTCCCGTTCGCCTTCGTCACCATCACAATATTTGAGAGCCACTCAGGGTTTGCTACTTCCCTGACAGCCCCATTCTCTATTCACTTCTCGACCTCCTTGTCCATTGCTTGGGCCCTTCCAGTGGAGGTGCCTCTGAGCTTTTGTCGAACAGGCTTGTGGTGAGGGTCGACATTGAGGCGGTGAGTTGCGACTTCGGGATCAACCCCTTCGAGATCCGCATGTGACCATGCGAAAATGCCCATGTTATCTTTCAGGAAATTTTTCAATTGACGAGCCAGATCCTCAGAAAGAGAAGACCCAATGTATACTCTCCTGTCCGGGAGGTCTTCATCTAAGACCACAGAGGTAAGTTCTTCAACTGGTTCTCCTCTCTCCGAAGTGGTTTCATCTCTCGGGCCCGAGATCTCAACTTGCAATGCCTCCTGCATTTCCTTGGCCTTCATTGAGGACACGTAGCATTCTCTTGCTGCTACTTGGTCCCCTCTTACCTCCCCGATTCCATTCGGAGTTGGAAAGCGGAGGATAAGATGAAAGGTAGAGAGGACGGCTCTTAATGCATTAAGAGTTGGTCGCCCCAGTATGATGTTATAAGCTGAGGGGCAGTCTGTTACCAGAAAATTGACCATTGTCATGGAACTTCGGGGTGCAGTCCCAGCTGTGACTGTCAATGTGATCGCCCCCAGGGGATACACCTTCTCCCCCGAAAAGCCAATAAGGGGAGATTTGACGGGCTGCAAGCTCTCCCGTCCCAGCTTCAGCTTATCATAAGCTTCTACAAACAGAATATCTGCAGAACTTCCACTGTCTACCAAAATTCTATGTACCTGAAAATTGGCGACAGTCATGGTGAGCACCAGAGGGTCATCATGGGGGTGCTGGATCCCTTCTAAATCCTTGTCTGAGAAGGATATGACTTCGCTAGCGCCATGCCTAGGCGCCTTGGATGGGCGTGCCTCCTCAGGATGCCTTGCCTTTCTGGCATAGGCCTTCATGGCCGAGAGCGACTCTGCTGGGCCTCCTGAGATGGTTCGGATTTCTCCGATCGGCTACTGGTTCTCCAGATTGTGAGGTGGTGGTGGTGGCAGTGCTTGCCCCCTACCCGCAACATATTGGCGTAGGTGGCCATGCTGAATGAGATCCTTAATCTGCCGCTTGAGTTCATAACAGTCGTCGATATCATGGCCATGGTCGCGATGGAAGCGACAGTACTTGTTCGGGTTCCTCCGGTTTGGAGGAGATTTCATCTTCCCTGGCCATTTTATGTCGGGGTCATCTTGTATTTGGAACAAGATGTGCTCTACAGTGGCAGTGAGAGGGGTGAACACTTGCCTATCTCTTTGTGGAGCGGGACCGAGTCGGTCTCTGACAGGTACTCTTTCTGTCTTGCTTCGTTTGTTGCTTGTTTATTTCTTCTCGTCTCTGTTCCGCTCCTTTCCCTTGCCGCCTGATCTGGAGGACTCTCCTCGCCTCGCCCTGGTGATGTCTTCAGCATTCATATATTTTTGGGCTTTTGCCAGTAATTTTGGAAAGCTCTTTGGCGGGCGCTTCATCACTGAAAAGAGGAAACTCAATGAGCGAAGGCCTCCGAGAAAAGCCGTCATGGAGACCCTGTCGTCGGGCTCTTCAACTTGAAGTACCTCCTCGTTAAAACGAGTGAGGTGGCTCCTAAGGCTTTCATTCTCGTCCTGCTTTATACTAAGCAGGTGTGTGGCAGGCTTCTGGTGGCGGCGCCCACCAATGAAGTGTGAGACAAAAGATTTGCTCAATTCTCCAAAGGTGGCGATGGATGCTAAGTGGAGATTGGCGAACCACTGCCGGGCAGAACCTTTGAGCGTGGTTGGAAATGCCCTGCACATGATCTCGTCGGGGATGCTGTGCAGTTGCGTTCTGGTTTTATAGGTCTCTAGGTGGTCCAATGGATCCTTCCTTCCATCGAAGGTCTCCATGGAGGGAATTTTGAACTTCCGAGGAAGTGGGTAATTCACCACATCGGGCTTGAACGGAGTATCCATTCGCCCGACTAGATAATCCACCGTCTCGGGTGCCTTCGCCTTCATGGCGTTGAAGACATCGCCCAGTTGGTTCTGCATTTCTCTGATCTTTTCCTCCCAGCCATTGTGGGGCTCCCTGGACGGATCAGGGAAATAACTCCCATCTTCCATGCTATGATTCTCACTTCCTCCCTCTTGGAAGTGAGGATCCTCCCCATTAGAAATAGAGGGAGGAGGTGGAAGTCCTCCATGATTCGCACCACCTAGAGGTGGGGGTCCTCCAAGCTGGGCTCCACCGAGAGGTGGAGGAACTCCGTGATGGGCGCGACCTTGATGATCGACCAAGAGTATCCCGTGTGGGGCGACTTGGGGAGCTCCAGCAGAGGGATCCTGGGCGCCAAGGGGATGGACGCCCAAGTGTGCTCCCCGGCCCTGGGCGCCATGGGGATGGGCGCCCAGGTGGTGTGCTCCTCTACCCTGGGCGCCATGGGGATGGGCGCCCAGGTGGTGTGCTCCTCTACCCTGGGCGCCATGGGGATGGGCGCCCAGGCGAGGTGCTCCCCATCGTGGAGCAGCTGGATGCCTCGTCGGGAGTGGTACTTCCTGCGGTACTCCACCAAACTGTGCTCCTCCTTGCCCCGTGAGCATGAGTTGTAAGATCTGCTGGTTTTGAGTCACCAGCTGCTGCACAGTCTCCATCATTTATTGAGGAGTGGGAGCATTTGGGGCAGGATCATTCGGTGGAGGAACATCTTCTCCCCGCCTAGGGGAGTCTGGGCGCCTGGAAGGGCCTGGACGCCCGGAAGGGCCTGGGCCTGTTGGGCGCCCATCTTGAGTGGGATTATCCTCCCGTCTCGCCGATCTCATGCTGATCACCATAATTTCAAAAGTATTTGATTTTTTTTTCTTTCTCACAGACGGCGCCAAACTGATGATGCCAAAAATATGTTTTAGACACCACCGGTCAAGTAATAAATGCAGTAATAAATGCGGTAAATAAATGAAAGAGAGAAAGGGAATTTATAGTGGTTCGGTCTGTGTAACCTACATCCACTTCATAAAAGCAGGGATTGCCTGGTGATCTTTAATGAGCGTAAAAGGCTTACAAGCTTAGGAAAAAAGTGAAAAGACATTAATTGCCCCCCAAGTGATGAGAAGGCTCTCCTATTTGTAGTCTTCCCCTAACAGATGGGGATGACTTTAATGCAACGTCTCTCTGGAGCCTTAGAGCTGCCTTCGAGGGACGAGATAGATGGAGGCAAGTGAGATTTTCTCCACACGAATTGGTAAAAGCAGGTAAGGAGAGGACTTATTCCGAAGCGACGTGGTATCCTTGACGTGGCGAGGCTTCGTGAAGCAAGCCTCGGATCTCAACGGACTAAACAGATCACGGATCAAGTTACTTTGGCCTGACCCATCATCCTGGAATGGGTCACTTGGGCTTGGACCGAATCACCTGGACCTGACTCACCATCACAATTCGGGTCACTTGGGCCTGACTCATCAGTAGGTACTAGGTTCTCATCTTCCTCGATCTCCATTGTAGACATAGATATATAATAGAGATTTGAGAATTCCTTACTGTCCTTGTAACGTAGATTATTCACTAAAAATTTATATACCCGAAGATTTTATATTGATGTAGGTCCGTACGTATCAATGCATATGGTTGAGAAAAATCTGCATGGGAGAGTAAATCAGCAAAATTGGGAATTTACAAGTTCTGTTGGATGTTGGATTTGAGAATCCTCAAAAAATGGATTTTTATTAGCCCAATTTCTTAAGGATTTACAATCGCGGAAGTGAGTTTCTCGGACTTTATGGAAAGCCTATGAGGAAATGGTTTAGTTTGCGCATTTGTGAACCTGAGTATAGATTGGCATAACGGTCATGATTAACGATGTTTATGGAACCCTTCACTTGTGGCAGAAATTAGATCTCGGTAAGTGTTGGGTACAAATCCAATTTCTGTACTATGGACGGCTTCAATTTAATGTCTAGATCATGCCATCATATTATTATATATTATAGAAGTAAGATTCAATTTTGAAATGTCCAATTTCAAAATTGATAGCAAAATTGGATTCCAGTTGAGCTCATGATTATAGGTGTTTATGGAGCTGATCATGATCAGAGTAAAAAAATAATCTTGGTCATATAGTTTTTTGGGCCATTTCTTAAGGTTTATTTTTTTTTAATCTAGAGATTTTTGTGAGATTGGCATGCATGAATCAAATCAGTTTCGGACACAATGAGAAGTTGGGATTTTTGCAACTCATTTAAGCCTAATCCACTGTTTTATAAAAATCTTCCAATCCTATTACATTTCGGGGTAAAATATCTGGCCCAGTTTTGGCAATGCCTATAATATATCATATAACAAACTCAAATCGACACATCTTTAACTTCAATATGACCCATTTCTAGATCTTATATATTCTTTTTGGCTATCGTAGGGTTCTCAATCCTTTGGGCTGGACTAATCCCTCCGGACCCAGAGTGAAGTCAGGTAAACACCCCTGTGGCCCGAAAGTGGTAGCACTAGTGGATTTAACTTTCGATTCCTGAAGAAAGGGAACCCGGGGTTAATACCAAGACCTCTAGCTCCGGAAGAGAGAGAAATGTGGTCCTGACTACTCGGCCGACCCCTTGGGGTTATTTGGAGATCTTATATGTGGTTCATGTAATATCCACAGCGTCAGCGCCTTTAAAAAAAAATGACCCGACTCGCATAAGCCAGAGACACTGCTAGGAGAATCTGGCCTACAATAAAAACAAGTCAATTAGGTCAACGCAATCAAACACCTAACCCATACAAATGGGTTGGTTCGGGGCCAACCCACATTATACATAAACCCTTAGAACACTTTGACGCTTTAATATTTTGACACTCACAATAGTTATTCTATATGGAGTGATGAACTTGTGTTGGGCTTTCTTCGTTTGGCCTTCAATTTAACTCAAATATAGCCCCAACATGTGAATGGATTGGGCATGGGTTAAATGGGTTGACCCTTATTGAATGTGGGTTATATGGGTTGGGCTGGGTTGACCAGCTTGAAGTTAGTTGACCTGTTTTAAATATTGGTCAGATACGACTTGACCTCAATCCTTCATATTCCTTGTCAATCAGATCCATCTCCTAGGGTTGGGTTGACCCGCAATGGTTCTGGTTGAAGTTAGTTGACCCGTTTTAAGAATTGGTTGACTTGATGAGGGGCGGACCCTGCACCCATATGATTAGAGAAACTCCTTAAATAATATCTTTAAAAATCTATTTTATTATTTAACATCTTCACTTGGTCATATACTGCACCATCCAAATGAAAATCATGGGTCCGTCGTTGGATTTGACACCAACCCTTAGATATTCCTTGTCAATCCGATCCGTTTGCCACTACCACCCCCTCATCTCAGGCACTTTGTTTAATTTTATGCTCTTCGAACCTTTCCTTATCATAGGGTACAATCTTTCAACAAAAAATAAATAAATCGATGGTTGGCTATGATAGTCTGATGGGGCTGATTGATTACATAACCCTTACATGTGAAGAGAACGTTTCAACTATATATTATACTTCTGCTAAGCTGATTGATTATCAACCAAGCCCAATTTATGGCTCGATCCTAGCTGGACTCTGAGTTGGACCAAATCTTTTCAACAATAAGTCTAGCCAGCTCGATTTTACGGCCCGATTTATGGCTCGATCGTAGCTGGACTCTAAGTTAGACCAAATCTTTTCAAAGCCCACCATAACATCTTTCATCTTGAAAAGTGGGAAACAACAAAAAAAAGGCCCTAGAATGAAAGAGAAACGAAAGAGTCCCAATGCCTCTTTTCCCCCAACGCCTCTTTTCCTCCCCATCTCTCATCTCTCTCTCTCTCTCTCTCCAATCCAGCGTAGCTTCTCTTCATTTCTACCCCTCACAGCTCCCCCTCACAGCAGCACCCCCCTCGCTTTTTTCCAAACTCTCGAAAACAAGTCCTCTTTCTCTCAAACACTTAACGCATTCCTTCAATCTCTTAAGGTTTTCTTTTCTAACCCTTTTCTATTGTCCGATCAACTAATCTTGACCATCTATCTTTAATAATTTGATTTTGGTTCGGTGGCTTTTAATAGATTTTTTCATTTTAAAAAAATCTTCGATATCCATCAAACTAGGAATAGTGAATATCATATTATCCTCTGCTTGCATGACATGTGAAGAGGCAGCTTCAATTGAATGACAAAGCGGGAATTAGATTGAACAAGACAGTTAGCTCATGTGCGGTAGAGGCGGGGGGACATGGGAATTTGACACGGTTAGCAAAGGATGCAAGAAATTACCCGGATAAACTCAGACGCTTAGAACTCAAAGAAGGGGATGCCGAGGATAAATTACTTGAGCATAACCAAAAACTTGAATTTTTATTTTTTAGTCGAGTAACTTTCTCAATCTATCATGTTTTCCAAACACCGCTTGTTTTATTACGATGGATCCTTATACACAACAAATTTGATGTTGAGGTACAGTTGTAAATACATGGACACACCAAGGCTTTGGAAAGGGACAAGTTCTACACTTAAAAATGAAGACAAAGTTCTACACTAAAAAATGAAGTAATGTATGCAATATGACAAACAAGTTGCCTGTTTAAAAGTACCTGGGTGTTATTGCTCCAAACTGTAAATGATTTGAACTTTGGACATTTGAAGCACATATCACTATCCAATCTGCTATGCAATCTAGGTGACAAGGAACTTGGAAACCAAATTACATGGGATTCTATTTTTTTTTTCCTTTCTTTACATCACAAATTGCTACTGGCACTCATCATCCTCATTGATTTGGAAGTTAAACACAGTGCCCCGCTATATGTGCATTTTCAATTACCCAAAATGTATAAAGAAAGAAAAGAGGTGGGAAAAGGCACAAATACACACACATTGTCTTACTTATAACATATTGAATCACGGTTATTTTATCCAAAAACACATAGGATGACAGATAACCATTTGGATTACATCCATATACTAACTTAAGTGAAATTCTTCAATTGAACCAAATATCATTTCCTTATGAGGTTCCATTACTACCTCTTCTAAGTTTTGACCTTCCTCCAAGGGCTTCTCCATCTCAATGATGTTTAATTATTGACAAAACCGTCCCTATTTCAATTTCATTGTTGTCTCTATTAAATTCACGTGATAATTCTTCTTCTTCCATGCTTCTAAAAACGAATAAAGGTATGAATTATGTTTATGTATAAAAATGTTGAAGAAAAGAGAACGATATGTGAGAAAACAATCAATATTCGGAGTAACTGTCATCGCTGATGATTCAACTACGGTATCATTATCCCGTATAATGCTCGCGGTAAAATGTTCATACTTGCTAATCTTCATAGCATAAGGGGAGTTGTTCGTTAATTCATCTATGACCACAAATAGTTCAGTGAGTAATCATGCAAAATATGCAAATCCATTCATTTTAATACATAGGCAGTACCACATAAACCGGGGTTCATCTACGCCCTACTCTGATTCGAAATTGGTACCCGTTTATGTGGTATTGTCCATACTTGATACATTTCTAATTTCTATTTAAATGTAATTATATAGAACAATGCAAATGGAACTCAATCAAAGAACATATTTGTAGAAATTCATGAAAACACAATTAATCATACAGAGAGAAAAAATCATTTTCAATACCCATTACACAAAATCTCAGAAAACATTGTAAAATAGGCAAAAAAGAAAAAAAAAAAAGAACACCAATGTAGAAAAATACCCAATCATTTTCGAATAGGTTTGTCTATCAGAACTATATATGTATAAAAAACAGTGGAAAGATCCAATCATTTTTTCGGATTGGTTTGTCTACCAAAACGATATGTATTAAAAACAGAATACAAAACAACGAATTACCCCAAAAAATAAAAAGCTCCAATCAATTAGAAATCATAATGCAAGCAAAGGATACTAGGATATTCACTATTCCTAGTTTGATGGATATCGGAGATTTTTTTTTTAATGAAAAAATCTATTAAAAGCCATCAAACCAAAATCAAAATATTAAAGATAGATGGTCAAGATTAGTTGATCGGATAATAGAAAAGGGTTAGAAGAGAATACCTAAAGAGATTGAAGGAAAGTGCGTTAAGCGTTTGAGAGAAAGAGGACTTGTTTTCGAGAGTTTTAAAAAAAAGCGAGGGGCGTGCTGCTGCGATGGGGAGAAACGAAGAGACGCTGCAATGGGGAGGAACGTCTGCGATCGGGGTGCTGCGATGGATCAGAGAGAGAGAGAGAGATGAGGGATGGGGAGGAAAAGAGGCGTTGGGACTTTTTTGTTTCTCTTTTGTTCCAGGGCATTTTGTTTTTTTTTTTTCCACTTTTCAATATGAAAGATGTTCTGGCGGGTTTTGAAAAGGAGCCGTTCTACATGGCCTGATGGGGGTGGCCCGAAAAGTGTCCTGACCCCCATCTGCACCCTAGGATCTCATTTGAGATCCTAGGGTGCAGATGGGGGTCAGGACACTTTTCGGGCCACCCCCATCAGGCCATTTAGACTTTTGCTTTGAAAAGATGAGCCCTGCTACATGGCCCGAAATCCAGCTGGGATCCAACGGCCCCCCTGGAATCCGTGCCATAACCCGGGTACAAATTTCGGGCCGTGTGGACTTTTCCTGAAAAGATTTGGTCTAACTCAGAGTATTCCAGCTGGGATCGAGCCATAAATCGGGTTGGCTAGACTTATTGACTCTTTGGATCTCATATGTCAAGAGACCGTTAAATCTAGGCATAAAATTTTTGTTACGGAGTAGGGCTTTGGGCCTTTTGAGGATTGTAATTTGAATTTGGTCGGCTGTGATTTTTTCTCGGCGTGTACACCGGGTTCCAAAACCCGGTCTGACCCGGCAACCCGGTCCGGCCCGGAGATAATCTGGCGGGTTACACTTGTCATTTACAGAGTCGGGTCTTAACCCGACCCGGTATCTGTTTTACCGGTCCGGGTTTCGGGTTACAAATTTTGGAAAATTCAGACCCGATAACCCGGTAACAAATAAAATAAAATAAAAAACAAGAAGAAGAAAAGAGGGGTTGGGCACTATGATATATCATGGTGTCATGGTGAAAGACTAATTTTATGGGCTACCACTATAATGAATTACTACTAGTTCTAATTTAACAATCAACGCACAGCGGAAATAACCAATCAGACGAACTAGCAATTAAATCTACCAAGCAATCACCACAAGAAGGCAGACATAAAATATAGCATGGAAACCCTATCCAGGGAGAAAAACCACGAACCAGAAATCAAGAGTTCATGAACAGTTACAAGATGTACTCACTAGCTCCTTTACCTAGGTCTGTACCTCGACCTAAGGACTGTAGTTATTCTTGCAAAGAATCCACTAACACGACATCCACCGTGCCCCGTTCTCCTTGATTTTCTTGCACCTTGCCAGTCAATATGAACTATCTTCTCCTTCAAAAAGCAGAAGTAACAATGACCTTCTAGAGCAGCCTTCAGAACAATCTCTCAATAGCTCTAGAGAATAATCTCTCTGACTTAGATTAATGAGAGTGGTGGTTCTTAGGGTTGAGAGTAATACCCTATTAATAGCCTCAAATTCGTGCCTAAGACTTATAGCACAAGTAGAACTTAAACTGGGAAACAAGGTCTCAAAAGGAAACAAGTTCGTATCAGAATAAGAGACTTTCTCGAAACTCTGTGCGCTTGTTCGCTCGAGCGAACCCTTCATCTGCTCGAGTGAATGAGGTTCTGTCTCGCTATAGCTGGAGCGAAGATGTGGGCGCTCGAGCGGACTCCTTACTAGATGGAAGATGCGGAAAATCAACACTCTTTTCTTCCAGCTTTCTTCTTCTAATGCTTTTAGACTTTTTGTAAGGTCTGTGACCTTACTGGGTCAGTTGGGCCCAATATCAGGCCCTGACCCGTTTCATTTGTTATTATTTTATTTAATTGTATTTTAGATATTTAAGTGGGTTTAAATCATGAATGAGTTTCTTTTAGCATTATAATAGTGTCTTAGAAGTTTCGTTCGATTCCGAGTTCGTTTGATCATAGCAGGGGTGTAGTTTGCAATTTAGGAAAAATTGAGTGTTTTTCCGAAATATTCCAAACGCCGTGATTTTGGGTTCGTTGGAAAGGTCTCGTCGCCCTGATGATTTTTGTCTCTTGACTCGTCGCGATCCGGCGATCAGAAACCTTTCAAGTGGTTCATTCTTTAACCGGACCCACTTAAGGGGCAACTTAGTCATTTCCTCCCTCTCTTCTTCTTAAATGAAGGTTTGCCCTAATTTTCATTTCGTTCTCTTCAACGAAAGTAACCCAGCAATCTTTTTCTTCTTCCTCTTTCTTTCTCAAGCCAGAACTCTGCCCTAGAAGATCCCATTTGAAGATCCGATCCGTTAAACGTCTTCCTCTCGATCTTCTCTTTCTTTCGGTATCAATCTGGTAAGATTTTCAGTAACTTCATCTTTTCAATCATCTTCCTTTTGGTTTAGATTAGGTTCAATCTTGATCTTTTTCCTTTATTTCTTCTTCTTTGCGTTCTAGGTTATAATTATTCGGGTTAGATTGTGACTTTGAGGATAGAAAAGCTTCTCCTCAAATTTCACCCAATTCCAATCTTCTTCTCGGTTGAGGCAAGTAGATATGCATTTCATTTATAAGCATGTATGTTTGTTTCTATTTGATTGGCTAAGTATCTTGTAGATTTCCCTTAATTACAAGCATGTTTCATTTTGATTTTTTGGAAAATATATGTTAGGTTAGATTTTTGGAAAATGGATAAAATGATGATAATAGGTTGTGTAGAATTTCTCAATGGAATAGATGATGGGGAGAGCAGGAGGCTCTATTTATGCAGGTTGTAGCCTCTGGAAAGGTTTGGGAATGGAGGAAAATGAAATGGGGAAGGTAGAGTTCAGAAATGATCTGAACCTGTACGAGTTCCGTACTGTCGGTTCACTCGTCGGTTCAGTGTCGGTCAACCGACAGCATGGTGTCGGTCAGCCGAACACCATTTCGGTCAGAAAACCCGAACGTCGGTTAGCCGACTGATTCGGTCAGCCGAGGCTCGTGTCAGTCAGAAAACCAGAGAGACACATTTTGGCCTTTTGAGCATCGGTCAGCCGACAACTTCACTTTGGTCAGCCGACACTGACCTCGGTTCCAAAACCAGAGAGCAGAAATTGGTTTATGTTCCGTCGGTTAGCCCTCGGTTCGTGTCGGTCAACCGAGACCATCACGTCGGTCAACCGACACCATCATGAGGGTCAGCCGAAATTGGTCATTTCACTTCTTTTTCCGGACTAAAACTGAAACCTAGGATTTGGACTTAGATGCTAGAAACCTCTAATTTACTATCACATGACCATAAATGGGTTTGAAATCGAATCACGTACTTGGTGTGAATTCGATGGGTTGTCTAGGTATTCGTGTATTACTCGTAGTGTAACCGAATGCATATGGAGTTGAATTGAATGATGCTCAACAAGATTGTACACCGAGGGATTTTTCCTAAAAGCATCATTGATCCAATTTCCATATGTACTCCGTTAGAAAACGTGGAATACAGGGATGACACCACTTGCCTAGGATTGGATTGTAATTCTTCCTTGACTTGTGACTTGTATCCGTTGATAATATTCCTAGTACCCTCTTGGCATAAAACACTTAACAAATTATGAAACATAAATTCTTACAGAATTTAGGACTTGGACCTGACTTAGAGTATACCTTAGGAAACCGTGTCTTGTTTTGATGAACATGACTGGCTAGTGATGGAAGGGATTATCTCGTGTTGCTTGTCTTGTGATGTCTTGAATAAGATAATCCCTATGATCTTGTCTTGTACATAGAACTAGCCAGACTTGCTTGTCTTGCTGTCCTTGTGTCAGAACCACTCTGTTATTGTTTGCATATCATGGCCATCTGCAGTTTGGGATTTAATAACGAACCGGTTACTCGGTTGTCGGGGTGGGCAGTCGGCGTAGGACGGCATCCATCTAGGACCGTGCTGCTATTCCCAGGACAAGGAGCTAGGATCCCACTGGAGTCGGACTTTGGTATCAGTAGTCCGAAGTGGATTGTTACTGGTACCTCGAGAGGTGACTTTGGACATCCTCGGAGTCTCCCTCTTGTTCTTGTTTTGCATTGCATGGATAGTGGTTATTGCTAGATGATTGCTAGGATTCCTATTATTGTCTCTATTGATTATTAATCTCGCTTTATGCCTAGCCTCGCATTCCTTGTATTCACATGATTACTACTTGTCATTAATCTATATTTAATGCATGTAGTGTTTATTATGCTTTGTATATCTATTGCTCAACATGTCGTTGACTTTGTTCCTTGGTATGCAGACACATCAGGTGACTTCTATTATGAGGAGCAGGCCGGTGAGGAGATCCCAGAGGATCTCCAACCAGCAGAGGAGGCACGAGAGTGGCGTGCCGATGACATAGAGTAGCGTCATCATATCCTGACACGAGAGAGATACATTGGGATCCATTAGATTATATTCTTTTATTTATTCTCTCGTTGGACCTTTACATTATTGACTTCTGTTCTTTTATTGACCTTGTTTATTGGGATGGTCAATGTAATAAATTAACTTATCTTTTTAGTTTTGTTCATTTACTCTTGCAACTTTAATGTTTAATGAGAAGTATTATTCACTGATGAAATTCATGAATGTCTTGAAGCTTGAAATATTAAATCCTCACCGCGGACTTACGATCTGTGGGCCCAAAGGACAAAATTTTTAATTAGTCCTAAAATTCACTCTCCAGATCCGGTTAATTCTTTAATCGGGTTCGGGGGACGTGACACTTTTCTTCTTGGAGTCCTTCCCTTTTCTATCTTCGGAGTCCTTTTCTAAATAAAAGATACAACTCAAAGACCCCTAGAGTTTTGTTCAACATGAATTAGCCAATTACAAAAAATACCTAACAATCTCCCCCTTTGGCAATTCATGGACAAAACTCCCTAGTACGATACAAATGATCTACCCATAAGTAAAACCCAAAATACATTGAATTTTCATAAAAAAAAAATCAGCTCCTGTAGATCTTTGCATGTTTTCTCTCCTAGCTTCATTATTCTCCCCCTTTTTTGCCATAATTGACGAACAATTATCTTCAAACAGCATTTGTCAATCTGGATTCTACAGCTCCCCCTCAATTGTGACTCCCCCTCAGAAAGATATTCGTATCAGCACTAGGGTGGGGGCATGATCCCGCAGATCAGGGGTGATGAAGTTTCGGCACACACCCTTGCAAATTTAAATACTACAGCAAAGTGTGTACCAACACTGAAGACAGATCTTCTTTCTTAACCCAAACAGCTTTGGTATTCTTGTTCAGCTCAGTGTTCTGTGTTTTCCATTGCTTTTAATTTGGTGACTTTCGCAGCTTATTGCAATGGGTTCTAATGTGTCCTTTAATTCCACAATGATGACAAGTGGGAATTCTTTCAGAACGTGACACATGTTTCTTTTTGGCAGCTGTATTTGCAACTGAACAGCGGGATTAGTAATAATTGAATTTTAAACAAAACAGTCAGTACCTTTGGCGTTAGATGTAGATGCCCCGTCAGCGTAACCAATGCCATGCATGTCTGTCTTTGCCTTTTAACTGCAGAGGATGTCATCAAGCTTTTTGGACCCTGTATTCATCCTGTTTAGTGAAGCCTTGCTTGTTTCTAACTCAGAAAGAACTATCTTGAGTCTTCCTTGCAAGTCAGAATTTTCAGCTTTCAAGGTCTTCATGTCATGATCAATCAAATCACACTTTTGGGCTTCAGCAGTCAATTTATCTGTCAACATGTTATTTTCTGCCTCTAAGTGACTAACCTTTGTAAGAGCTTCTGACAATTCAGCTTTCAAGGAAGTATTCTGCTCTATAGATTCTTTCCAGCTTGTAGTCACTTTTTCATTCATCTTTAGCATCTTCATGGATTTTTCCAACAAAATCTGATATTCAGCTTGCCAATAATTTTCTGTCTCTGATTCATTAATCTCGTGATCAGTCTCATTATCAGACACTGGTGGAGTAACAGAAACGGAAGTTACCATGAATGCGATGAATTTTTCTTTACTAGCAATAGACTTGTCAGACTTTGTATCATCTTCTTCAGAAGCATCATCGTCCCAAGTCAAATTTAAAGCCTTCTTTTTTGGCTTTTTGTTAGCACAGTCATTAGCAATGTGTCCATAACCATGACACTCAAAACACTGAATGCCTTTAGAAGACTTCTTCTTTACAAAATTTTTAGGGATTTTCAAATAATTCTTCTTCCCCTTCATAAATGCCTGAAATTGCTTCATAAACTGAATAGCAACTTGGGGATCTATCTCATCGAAATCAGAATCATAATCACTAGCAATATTCTTGAATGATTCTTTGGAGGCTCTTAAAGCAATACCACTGGATTTTGATTTCACATTAGTCCTTAGGCTTGCTTCAAAAGTCTGAACGTTGCCAACTAATTATTCAGTTTTGAGAATATTCAAATTTTTATTCTCCTGAATAGCCACAACCTTTGCATCAAACCTTTCAGGAAGATATCGCAGAATCTTTTTCACAATCCTATTTTCAGGAATTGGCTCTCCCGAACTAAAGGTATCTTTCACAATTGCATTCAGCTTCGAATTGACATCATCAAAAGTTTCATCATCTTCCATCTTTATGGTTTCGAAGGCTGTATACTATTTTCTGAAGTTTCGATTGTTTAACAGTTTCAGTGCCTTCATGCACAGTCTGCAGAATATCCCAAACTTCTTTCGCAGTAGTGCATGTAGAAATTCTACGAAACTCAAACATATTAACTCCATTATAAATAGCATTCAATGCTTTAGAGTTATAAGTGGCAGCCAACTCTTCTTCCTTAGTCCACTTATCTTCATGTTTGAGATCAGTTACCCCATCAACAATAATAGTGGGCAATGAATAGCCATTCACAACAGATTTTCAAACTTTCAGATCTATGGCTTTCAAGAAGGCAATCATCCTGACTTTCCAATAAGCATGATTATTACCATCCAACAGATGAGGCTTATTGGTTGAAGTGCCTTCGCGATAGATATCCATTCTAGCAAATATGGATCAACACAATAAAATAGTGCAACCCGCTCTGGTACCAATTGAAAGACTAATTTTATGGGCTACCACTAGAATGAATTACTACTAGTTCTAATTTAACAATCAACGCACAACGGAAATAACCAATCAGACGAACTAACAATTAAATCTACCAAACAATCACCACAAGAAGGCAAACACAAAATATAGCGTGGAAACCCTATCTAGGGAGAAAAACCACGAACCAGAAATCAAGAGTTCACGAACAGTTACAAGATGTACTCACTAGCTCCTTTACCTGGGTCTGTACCTCAACCTAAGGATTGTAGTTATTCTTGCAAAGAATCCACTAACACGACATCTACCGTGCCCCGTTCTCCTTACTTGATTTCCTTGCACCTTGCCAGTCAATATGAACTATCTTCTCCTTCGAAAAAACAGAAGTAACAATGACCTTCTAGAGCAGCCTTCAGAACAATCTCTCAATAGCTCTAGAGAATAATCTCTTTCTAATGATCTCTCTGACTTAGATTAATGAGAGTGGTGGTTCTTAGGGTTGAGAGTAATACTCTATTAATAGCCCCAAATTCGTGCCTAAGACTTAGAGCACAAGTAGGACTTAAACTGGGAAACAAGATCTCAAAAGGAAACAAGTTCGTATCAGAATATGAGACTTTCTCGAAACTCTATGCGCCTGTTCGCTCAAGCGAATCCTTCATCTGCTCGAGCGAATAAGGTTCTGTCTTGCTATCGCTGGAGTGAAGATGTGGGCGTGTTAGATATCGCGATCACTGAGAGGGGGGGGTGAATCAGTGATTCCTTAAAAACAAGTCCAATTTAACAACAAAAGCAAATCAAATCACACAAGGACACCAAATTTAACGTGGTTCTCCAAAAGGCTACGTCTACGGTTCAAAGACTGTCCGAACACCGATCCGGAACAGGTCTGAATCTATTTAGTCGCACCAACGACAAAGAGCACCAACCCTTAAGTTTCAGATAGCACCAACTATCTAGGAAGCACCTACTCCCTTTACAATTTATCTGCACCAACAGATAGGATCACCAAACCCCTAACACCAAGCACCAACTTGATGTTCTACAGAATTAAAGTAGAGAACTTTTCTACAGCCTTTCCCCTCTACAATCTCTCTCTCTCAATCCCTTACAAATTGAAATTTAAAGCATAAAAAGAGAGACACTTATCTTATGGACGAATCACCATCTTCATGAGCACATTCTCGTCCACACTTGCTGTAGAAACGTGCAACAAAACAGCACACAGCAACAGCACCTTCTTCTCTCCAAAACCCTCTCTTTTCTTCTCTCTTCTCTTCTCTTCTCTTTTGTATTCTTGAAAACGAACTTAGCAAGCCTTTATATAGGTTATGGTAACCCTAAAGAGTGTTTAAATTAGGCTAGAATTCGTTTAGAAAGAGTCCCAAACGAAATACATAAGTTTCCTGAATTTTCGTGCAAAACTTCTATTTCTGCGCAACTCAGGTTTCCCGTGTGTTCTACCGGTAGTACTACCGGTTTAACAGATGAGATTCTCATGTCCAAACATTCTGCTGGAATATCAGCCTTTTCTACCGGTAGTACTTGCGGTTGACTTTCTACCGGTAGTACTTGCGGTTGACAGATGGAAATCTCAGGGTCAGCCTTTTCTACCCCTTTTCTACCCCTTTTCTACCGGTAGAACTACCGGTTGACAGATGAAATTCTGATTTCCTATACTGTTCTGTTTCAGCTCTGTTTTCTCTTTGAAGCTCTATCAACACCACACTTGTGACATTGTGTTGACAATAATTCCAACACAAGATGATACTTGAGATACTAAACACTTCAATGCTTCATAAGACTTCTCAAGGCATCTCAAATTCCAACAATCTCCCCCTTTGGAATTGTTGGCAACACTTGGAACTTCAACACTTGGAACACTTTGAACCAGTTGACCTTCATGAAGCTTCTTCAGAACCATAAACCAACAGAATCAAGATCTTCACATTCACATTCTTGATACCAATCTCCCCCAAGCTATCATAGCATAACTTCTTCTAGCATAGCTTTCTCCTAGCATAACTTTTTCCCCCTTTGACAACAAGTCCAAAGGGACCAACCAAGGAGCGAATAGGATATTCAAGGAATATTTTGCTCCCCCTTTCAAGCACAGCTCCTAAGGATTAGGAGAGTGAGTAACTCCTAATTTTTTCCGGAGATACTCGAAGACTTCCTTTGGCAGAAGTTTTGTGAAGATATCAGCAACTTGCTCAGTAGTTGGAACATATTCCAACTTTACCTCACCGTCTGCAACCTTTTCCTTGAGAAAGTGATAGCGGATTGCAACATGCTTCGTTCTAGAATGCTGAACAGGATTCTTGGAGATGTGAATTGCACTTGTGTTGTCACAAAGGACCGGCGTAGGATCCGTTGTCGGAACTCCTAGATCAGAGAGCATTTGCCGCATCCATAACACTTGCGTACAACAAGTTGCCGCTGCAATATATTCCGCTTCCGCTGTAGAAAGGGATACTGAATCTTGTTTCTTACTGTGCCATGCCACCAACCTTTCACCGAGATAGAATGCACCACCGCTTGTACTCTTGCGATCATCTATACATCCAGCCCAATCGGCGTCAGAGTATGCAACAAGAGTGAAGGATTTGCCTTTAGGATACCAAATGCCAAGTTCCATGGTACCTTTCAGATATCTAAATATCTTTTTACTGCTGTAAGGTGCGTCTCAGTTGGTGATGCTTGAAATCGAGCCACCATACATACTGCTTGCAGAAGATCCGGTCTTGTAGCAGTCAAACAAAGCAAGCTTCCTATCATAGAATGATAAGTGGTGTGATCAACGGACGAACCCTTATCATCTTTGCTTAGCTTTGTGTTCGTTGTCATTGGTGTGCTCACTGGCTTGCTGTCTTCCATGTTAAAACGCTTCAGCATTTCCTTGATGTATTTCATCTGTGATATGAAGATACCATGTTTCAGCTACTGAACTTGTAAACCAAGGAAGAACTTTAGTTCTCCAAGCATTGACATCTCAAATTCTTTCTTCATCTCTTCAGCAAAATTCCTGCACATTTCCTCATCATTGCCACCAAAGATTATGTCATCGACATAAACAATGACAACCAGCTGTTTGCTCAACTCTGTTTTGACATAAAGATTGCTATCAACCAGTCCTTTACCAAAGCCGATCTTGCGGAGATAGAGGTCCAGCCTTGCATACCACGCCCTTGGCGCTTGTTTCAGCCCATAAAGAGCCTTTTTCAACTTGCACACTAGGTCTGAATTTTTGCTAATGAGAAAACCATCAGGTTGCTCAATGTAGACCTCTTCTTCAAGTAATCCATTCAAGAAGGCTGACTTTACATCCATCTGAAATACCTTGAAGGTTTTGTATGCAGCCAATGCAAGAAACATACGAATGGCTTCCAGACGAGCCACCGGTGCAAAGGTCTCTTCAAAATCTATGCCTTCAACTTGAGCATAGCCTTTACAAACCAACCTTGCTTTGTTTCGGATGACCTGACCATCTTCATTCAGCTTATTCCGAAAGACCCATTTAGTACCAATAACATTCTTATCGGTAGGTCTAGAAACTAGTTCCCATGTGGAGTTCTTCTCAATTTGCTCCAACTCCTCATGCATAGCTTTCAACCAACTTTCATCGAGACTGGCTTCAGCCACAGTCTTGGGTTCAATGGTGGACACAAGTGAGTAATTGCTAACTACACTTTGTCTTGTTTTAACACCGGCATCAGGATCTCCAATGATTTGATCCTTAGGGTGTTGCTCTACCCAAGTGCTTTTCTTTCTAGGTGTAGCATCCTCTGAGTCATCCTTTGATTTCTCAGAATCATTAGGTTCAGGCACTTCATCATCAATCTCGCTCGAGTCCTCATAAACTGGACTGTCATAATGAGTTACATTCTTTGATTCACGGTTTTCATCAATTCTAACATCGGCACTTTCTATGATTTTTCTGGTCCTTTTGTTAAGACATCTGTAAGCCTTACTAGAGGAGGAGTAACCCAGAAATATACCTTCATCAGCTCTTTCATCAAATTTGCCCGGATTTTGTTCAAGACGCTTGATGTAACACTTGCTACCGAAGATTCTGAAGTGCTTGACTGTTGCTTTTCTCCCAAGCCATAGCTCATAAGGAGTTTTGTCTTCATGTGGCCTGATCAAGCATCGATTCTGAATGTATACAGCCGTATGGATTGCCTCCTTCCAGTATTTGTCAGCTAGCTTGCTCTCAGTTAGCATTGTGCGAGCCATCTCTTGCACGGTGCGATTTTTCCGTTCCACAACTCCATTTTGCTGTGGAGTTCTAGTGGCTGAATATTGTCTTTGAATGCCATGGTGCTCACAATAGTTAGTGAACTCTTCAGATGTGAATTCACCGCCTCGATCAGACCTTAAAATCTTGATACGTTTTCCAAGCATATTTTCAACCTGTGCTTTAAACACTTTAAAACGATCAAGTGCTTGATGTTTATGCTTAAGAAACAATACCCATGTCATACGAGTATAATCATCAATGCATAACATAAAATACTTATCTTATGCATAACATAAAATACTTATCTCCATTGGTGCTTTGAGTTCGCATCGGTCCACAGAGATCAGTGTGCACTAGCTCAAGAGGTTTCTTTAAATGATGCTCCTTTGACTTGAACATTACCCTCGTTTGCTTTCCCTTTTGGCAAGAATCGCAAATGGGGTTGGAAGGCTTTTCAACTGTAGACATACCTCTGACAGCCTTTGAATTGCAAATCTTTGACATGTTATCAAAGTTTAGATGCCCAAGGCGTTTGTGCCACAACCAACTTTCCTCTGTCCGACTCATCAAGCAAGTCTTTTCAGCTCCATCTGACAATGTATAGAGATTTCCAGCAGTCCTAGATCCAGTAGCCACTGTTTTGCCGTTGCTACACTTCTTGATAGCAAACCCATTCTTTGTGAAGACAACTTCGTGGTCTTTGTCACAGATCTGGCTCACACTAAGCAAGTTGTGTCTCAGTCCAGACACATATAAGACCTCGTCTGATCTGATCTTGTTTGCCTTTAGCTGAACAACACCTTTTCCGCAGATTTTGGCACCATCATTGTTACCAAACTTCACTGATCCGCCTTCATAGTGCTGTAATTTGACGAATTTTTCCTTATCACCTGTCATATGGCTTGAACGGCCACTATCAAGGACCCATGGTGCTGCCTTCTTTTGTGCATTGAATGCCGTTTGCACAATGAGAGATTCCTTGGAATTATCTTCCTTTTTCTTTGCCCTCCATGCCTTAACTAACTTGGGTTTCTTTTCAACCTGAAATTGGTTAGCAATAGGCAACCTACAATCCCTACCCAAGTGTCCATAATTATAACACTTATGCACTCAATTTTGTGGCCGTTTAGGATTGAGAAAGGGTTCCTAGTCACTAATGGACTGTTTCTAACATAGAATCTACAATCAGCTCTTTTATGTCCATATCTATTACAATGATAGCAATAACCATAGAATCTGAACATTCTTCCTTTCTTAGGTGGCTGGTTAAACTCCACAAACCTTTTCTTATTGACCATCTCAATACTAGGCTGAATTTGAAGCTTTGTAGCCTTGAGAGGTATGGCACTTTATTTCATAAACAAAGAAGGTGCAGCTTTAGAGGTCTCTCCGGTCTCAAATCCAATACCAAATTTATTGTGGAAGGGCTTTTGAACTTTCAGAATTTCATTGAGTTTCATTGTCCCTTCAATTGCTTGGAGCGCTTTGAGTTTTCGGCTACTTTCCAAGTTTTCAGCCTTTGCTCTAGCGATTTCAGTTTCAAGTTTCATAGCCTCTTCCTTTTTTATACTTATTTGATTTTTAAGGACTTCCACCATTCTTTTATATTCTTCAACTTGAGTTTTCAAAGCAATAACTGAACTTTCAGATTCATGAAGAAGTTTCAGATTTTTCTTACTTGTTTTTCGTTCCATGCTAAGCTCCTCAAGTGCGGCAATGAGTTCTTCTTCAAGATTGACCTCAGCCTCCTCTTCCTCTTCCGGCTCTTGCTCCTCTTCTTCTTCCGGCTCTTGCTCCTCTTCTTCCTCAACAGTAACCATGAAGAGAGCTTCAGTTGCCTCGGCTGATTCATCATCGTCTGAAGTTTCAGACGTGCTGTCATTATATTGACTGATGAAGCTTTTTGCTTTGTCCCTCTTTCTGAAATTTTTCTTCCATTTACTCTTATCAACATAAGAGTCATCATCATTGTTTTCTTTCAGCGGACACTTCGCAGCAAAGTGACCAACACCGCCACAATTGAAGCATTTAAAGGGTAGCTTCCCTTTGTACTTTCCATTGCTTCCTTTCTTCAGCTTTCTAACTAATTGAGCCTCAAGCTCATCATCATCAGTATCAGCATCATGACCAGCAGTCTCTTTTCCCTTTTTCTGAACTTTGAAGGCCGCTTCTCTATCAGATGAAGACGTCTTACCTATGCGCATCTCATAGGCAGTGAGTGAACCATGCAACTCATCCATGGTAAATTCATTCAGATCCTTGGCTTCTTCTATGGTTGAGACTTTTGAATCAAACCGGGGAAGAAGAGATCTTAGAACCTTTTTGACGATGACTGGTTCTTTAATCTCCTCCCCTAGTCCACGAATGTCATTCGTGACTTCATTCACTCGTTGCATATACGAGTCAACATTCTCGCTTTCCTCCATGCGAAGAGACTCGAATTGAGAGCGATGAGTTTGCAATTTCGCTTCTTTGATCTTCTCATCTCCTTCATGAATGCTTTTCAACTTGTCACATATTTCCTTGGCTGTTTTGCATGCAATTACTTTGACCAGCTCGCTGTCCACAAGGCCACTAAAGAGTGCATTCTGCGCCTTGGAGTCATTGTCTGCTAACTTCTTCGTTGCAGCATCAGTGGGTACGATGGCAGTATTGTAACCGACTCTGACAGTCTCCCAGACATCATAGCCAAGTGATTTGATGAAAGCCTGCATTCGGATCTTCCAGAAGGAGTAATTAGAACCATCAAACAATGGTGTTTTCTTCTTCCCTGTATTGGATGCCATGTGATTTGACAAGAGATCACCCTTAGCGTGTTAAGCTTATCAAGGGAGCCTTGGCGCTCTGATACCAATTGTTAGATATCGCGATCACTGAGAGGGGGGGTGAATCAGTGATTCCTTAAAAACAGGTCCAATTTAACAACAAAAGCAAATCAAATCACACAAGGACACCAGATTTAACGTGGTTCACCAAAAGGCTACGTCCACGGTTCAAAGACTGTCCGAACACCGATCCAGAACAGGTCTGAATCTATTTAGTCGCACCAACGACAAAGAGCACCAACCCTTAAGTTTCAGATAGCACCAACTATCTAGGAAGCACCTACTCCCTTTACAATTTATCTGCACCAACAGATAGGATCACCAAACCCCTAACACCAAGCACCAACTTGATGTTCTACAGAATTAAAGTAGAGAACTTTTCTACAGCCTTTCCCCTCTACAATCTCTCTCTCTCAATCCCTTACAAATTGAAATTTAAAGCATAAAAAGAGAGACACTTATCTTATGGACGAATCACCATCTTCATGAGCACATTCTCGTCCACACTTGCTGTAGAAACGTGCAACAAAACAGCACACAGCAACAGCACCTTCTTCTCTCCAAAACCCTCTCTTTTCTTCTCTCTTCTCTTCTCTTCTCTTTTGTATTCTTGAAAACGAACTTAGCAAGCCTTTATATAGGTTATGGTAACCCTAAAGAGTGTTTAAATTAGGCTAGAATTCGTTTAGAAAGAGTCCCAAACGAAATACATAAGTTTCCTGAATTTTCGTGCAAAACTTCTATTTCTGCGCAACTCAGGTTTCCCGTGTGTTCTACCGGTAGTACTACCGGTTTAACAGATGAGATTCTCATGTCCAAACATTCTGCTGGAATATCAGCCTTTTCTACCGGTAGTACTTGCGGTTGACTTTCTACCGGCAGTACCTGCGGTTGACAGATAGAAATCTCAGGGTCAGCCTTTTCTACCCCTTTTCTACCGGTAGAACTACCGGTTGACAGATGAAATTCTGATTTCCTATACTGTTCTGTTTCAGCTCTGTTTTCTCTTTGAAGCTCTATCAACACCACACTTGTGACATTGTGTTGACAATAATTCCAACACAAGATGATACTTGAGATACTAAACACTTCAATGCTTCATAAGACTTCTCAAGGCATCTCAAATTCCAACAGGGCGCTCGAGCGGACTCCTTGCTGGATGGAAGATACGGAAAATCGGCACTCTTTTCTTCTAGCTTTCTTCTTCTAATGCTTTCAGACTTTTCTTCTTGGAGTCCTTCCCTCTTTTATATTTGGAGTCCTTTTCTAAATAAAAGATACAACTCAAAGACCCCTAGAGTTTTGTTCAACATGAATTAGCCAATTACAAAAAATACCTAACACGTGGTCCAAAAATAGTTGGTCCACTCACTGAATTGGCCACATGTAGGTTTGGTACCTATAACTTATTAAATGGTTTCACACGTCAGGAATGACCTGATATTGGCAAGGTTATCAAAGGGAATGACTGGGCTAAGCTTGTTTGGGGCCTATATATACTAGATTAGGCCCAGCCGCCCAGGCCTAGCTCATCCATCCTTTTTATTATTATTATAAATTTCTTTCAGCCAGTCAAGCTTTCATTTCATAATTAAGCATGGGCCCACCTCATTGACAGACTAAAAATAAACTGTACCAGATTTGTCACAGGCACAACCATAAAACTCAGTCAAGTCTCAACCGAGTCTCCAAATTGACTCACCCAGTGCCTTCCTTCCACCACTGTTCCCTTCTCAAGATGAAAACAGGAAAACAGAAACCCCGAAAACCCATATATCATTTCAAATCCATCATTCTCATTTCTAAAAATATAGTGATGAACCAAATCAAAACTAAAGTATAACATTTGTTGAAAGATCTAAGGAAACAAATTTGAATATGTATAACAAATTTGACATTTGTCTAGTCAACTAAAAAAAAAAAAAAAACTCAAACATGGGTAACCGGGCCACCCGGTAACCCGAACCCGGTAAACCCAAATATAGATTACCGGGCATTCGGGCGGGTCTCTGAAGTCTATAAAATTATCGGGTCAGGTCAAACCCGGCCCGATGTACACCCATTTTTTTTGGGGGCTTTTGGCAGTAGGTCCCTCGTTATTTGCTTTTATAGCCTAAGGTCCACGATATTTTATCGTACCGACGGAAGTCCTCTCATAAAAATGAGGCAGTGAAAAAGACAAAAACGCCCTTGTACACGTCAGCAAAAGCAGAACTCACACAAATTTATCTGAGTTTTGGCAAAACTAAGATAAAACTCAGATAAATTTGCCAAAACTCAGCAAAAATTCAATTAAACTTCTCTCCTTCCAGGTTCTGTCTATGTTTGAGACTAATGAGAGCCTCGCCAGACAAGCTTTTGTAGAAGCTTCCCAGCTCTGATTCCAAATTCCTACTTCCAATGCTACTGGCAATATTTCAAATATGAACCACAAATTAGTGACATCTGAGGTCTCTAGACATATATCTTTAGCATAACTGTTTAAGACTCCCTTGTACATAAAGTAAAATAAAAAGGTGGTGTTCACTGGAAACTTCACTACCTGTTGGATTATTTTGATTCAAGACATTTAAGTGAATGATCCAAAACTGATAGTGCTACAAATGAATGGAAGTATTGCTACTACAAAACAAGAATTTTCACTCTTGTTTTCAACTGTTATAGTTGATGATGAATACATCATCATTGTGTCAACAAACATCAATCAAAGGTCAATGAACGGTGCGAGGGACTCAGAGATAGCCATGGGAGGATACCAACCACATCACCTGGCAACCAGGTAGCCAGCCCGCGGACAGGTCCATGGTTTCCGGATGGCATTGTGGTATGAGCACCTTGGCATGCTTGATGACTCCTTCATCTAGCCAAAGAGCATCAAGTGTAGCCAGAAGGTAAACAAGATAGCTGACAAGTACTGGGACCTTTACGTGAGTGAGACCCTTGATCGCGAATTGCCTGGCCACCTGATCAGTTAACCCAGTTAGAGTCACTAGTGATGGAGATGTCACAGAGCTTCCAGGCACAGAGTTCTTCCTAGACACACAAGCTCGCATTCAGAAAAGTTGTTCAAAACTCAGATAAAATTGTCTGAGTTTTGCCAGAAACTCAGATAAATTTGTTAAAACTCAGATAAATTTATCTGAGTTTTGACAAATTTGACTGAGTTTTTGTCCAGTTTATCAGAGTTTTTGGGAAATTTATCTGAGTTCGGCGACACCGAAAATCAGAATACGAAAAATCAGATTCTAATAAAAATTGAAATCCAAAACAAGAACACTTGATGACCATGATCCAATCGAGAAAAGAGAGAGGGAAAACAAGCAAAAAAGCAAACTACTATATCTTAAATTAGTTGTACAGAGAGAGATTTGGATATATATAGAGAGAGATTTCAAAACCGTTTCTATCTTTGAATAAATGAAATAGAGAGAACCGAAAATCATGGCATGGTGGCGACAAAAGGTGCTCTACAACGATACTCCATAACCATGGAAAGAAATGGAAAATGAGAGAGAAAAAGAAGGAAGGAGTTCGAATGAGGGTTGAAAGGGGTAAATTAGTCATGAAAATATATCATGTGGCATATTAGGGACCTTTCACCAAAGTATTTCCAGCTGTCCGAACTAGAGACATTAGAGAAAAAATATCCTTGATGCTTTAGAAGATCGTGTGTAAGGACTTTAGGCTAATTTACCCTTTTTCCTTTTCTTTTTCCACTGCGGACAGAAAAGTTGATCGTACTTGTACCTCCCAACGCCGGTGAATAAACACATACAAATTGTACGATCGAAGATCACATAATCTCTCCCGCCAACACAAAATCCGGATCTCTCCCAACTGTCTAAGGAAATGGGACCGACAAAACCGTTATCCCGAACAAGAGAAACTTCCTCATATCGTATGTATGATCCATCTATAGACACTATTCGAGCAGACGACATCAGAAGAAGAAGAAGAAGATAATATATATGGCGATGGAGACGATCGAGAGGCTAGCAGAGCGAGCAACATTGATGAGAGAATCTCTGCAGAAGAGCGAGACCGTCACAGAAAACATGGTCACCATCCTCGGCTCCTTCGACCATCGCCTCTCTGCCCTCGAAGCCATGATGCGTCCTACTCAGGTCTTTAGTTTTTCCCTTCCCAATTCCAAATATTAGGTCTTTGTTTTTTTTTTCTTTTTTACTGTCGTTTCTGATTTCTTCCCAAAAAAAGATTTTCCAAAGATTGCTTGATATGATACTCTGTTTTTTTTTTTTTATTCTAATTTTTAGGTTAGAACACATTCGATTCGGATAGCGCATGAGAACATCGACAAGGTGATGAAATCGTGCGACGTTATATTGGCGCAGTTTGATCTATCACGCAAGGTTGGTTTTGTTCTTATTGATTTGTTGCATTCTAGGTTTTTTCTGATAATGTTCTAATGGCATTTGATTTCTCAGTTTGTTTTATTTTCTTAGATATAAATGTACTCTCAATCTAAGGCCATGCAATTTTTCTTAAAGTCAGCTTGTGAGTTTCACATCAAGTCAGACATGAAAAGGGAAAAAAAATAGGATTCATTCATTCACTATAGAAGAGAATAGGAGGCTTCTTTTAAGTATATCACGAGATTGCTGGCGATGAATTTGAATCATAATCTTATTTTCATGCCATCTGCTTTCCCCATTTTGATTGTTGATAGATCTATAGTATGACTATTGAGTGATCTACAAATCTATTTGTTGTGTAATATTTGTAATGATTTATTGGAATGTGGATAATAGCATATATATGTTTTCAAAAATTTAGGCAGAGGCAAAAATACTGAGAGGGCCACATGAAGACTTGGAGAGTTATCTAGAAGCAGTTGATCAGTTGAGAGGCATTATTCGGTTCTTCACCACCAACAAAGGCCTCAAGGCTAGTGAGACAGTTTTTATCCATATCAATGGTTTACTATCTAAAGCCATGTTAAAGCTAGAAGAGGAGTTCAAGAACATTTTACTTATGTACAGGTGAGTTTAATGTAAACATGGGCCACTATTATTTTAATCAAAATTTCGTCTGCTCGGTTTATCTATCTACCTTGTTTTCTTCGTTAATTTGATGCAAACACTAATTTAGAGTAACAGAACCACTTCTACTCCCCACATATATATATAACCAGCCCATCAAATGTGCTTATAATCAGTACATCTATATCAATGAGATAAGATATTCTAATCAATGTGATAATTACTTTTAATTCAATAATAGTAAAATAATAAATAAAAACCAAAATTTGACCCAGCAGTACTAACCAGTGAGGGAGTTCCTAACCATATCAATTGTTTTCTAGCTAAAGCCATCTCAAAGCTGGAAGAGGAATTCACAAGTTCTTCAACACGTGGGAAGATCGATTACTGGTTTTCATAATATTTGACTAACAATGGATGGTTAGGGTGTCTTTTTTGTTTGCTCCTTTTTTATTTGCTGTTGTATTGACTGGGTATATATAATTCTCCACACTTTTCTCTTGTTCTTTGTGTTCTTATCTTGTTCACATCCTTTTTCAATAGAATTTACCCGTTTCCTTAGAGAGAGAGAGAGAGAGAGAGAGAGAGAGAGAGAGAGAGAGAGAGAGAGAGAGAGAGAGAGAGAGAGAGCTTTGCCGTCTTATTATACTCTTATACTATTGTGATTTTCATTTTTGCTCTTTTGCTTGTCATTCCACTTCCCCAATCAGGCAAGTGTTTTTTTTTTTTTTTCCCCATTGCCAGAGATCAAACCCAAGCATGCCCAATGACAGGGCACACCTTGCCACAAATCCAACAGTGGGTTAGCATACTGTTGTGATTTTCAGTAATGTGAATTTGAAAATGGATCTTGGATTTTGTATTTGTTCTTTCTGCTTTTATTCCTGTACAAAAGAATGCAAGAAACTGCAAATTGATTTCATATTGTTATTCTAGTTTTCTGATTTTAGTCATTTTACTTGTAGTTTCTAGTCTCTATCATATTCATGGATATGATGAGAAAGATATTGATGGACTTATTTTTATACAGTTCTTATTTTTAGTTTTATGATCATCTCATATAAATAATCAACCTGAAGGCTTGTGAAATGATGATTTTTCCCTTTATTGTGTTTCATACTAGTGTGTGAACCTTTTCTGGAATAGTTCTTTAAAAAAACTTTGAAACATGACAGTTTGTCAGATGCTACCTGACTGATGAATAGAAAAATACTCATTTTGTGCCAGCTCATACAAGGCATGCCTTTTTGAATTTTGTTATTGATCAAATCAATTATTGTGAACTTGTAAGTAGAATACTAAACTTCTAACTTGTTTGATTTCAGCAAACCTGTGGAAGCTGATCGCCTTTTCGATAGCTTTCCCAATCGCACGCGTCCATCAGCAGGATCATCTGGGGATGGCGATTCTAGTGGACGAAATCACTCTCCACATCATGGAAAAAGTTTAGAGAATCCTCCACCTCCTGTGGCTCTCATTCCTCCACGGGTTCTGCCATTGCTGCATGATTTAGCTGAACAAATGGTTAAAGCTGGTCACCAGCAGCAGTGCTTTAAAATATACAGGTAAAGGGATTTTCTTCTTTTTTTTCCTTTGTTGGTTCCATTTTGGAATTTCCTTTTTTTTTTTTTTTCTACTGTTTAAATATACAGGCAATGGAACTTTCTTCTTCTTCTTATGAGTTCTGACCCACCAACCGGCAACGTAAATAAACATTATGGTGCATATCTGAATAGCTGGAAGGCCCCTGTGGAGTGTGGACTCCCAGGTCCAAAACATAGGGCCTACACATTACTGAGCTCATTAGATATTTTTTTTAATTGCATAAGAGGACATCTTGGTCAGAGAGTTCTTTTTTCCTTTGTTTTATTTCAGTTGAGATTCCTAGTATAAGTAAAATTATTATTTTATTAATGTGTTTGGGTTAAGTTAGTTAAAGCTATAAGAAATCCTAGTTTTAGGTGGAGTGTTTCATTATAGGAGTGTTGAATTCCATTCCAAGACTTGTGGCAAACCACAGACATATATACATTGTGTATATTCAACCATATTAATGTTTATTGTGTTGAAGTCTTGAATCTTGTCTTCTTTTTTCTTGCATTGACAATTCCTTACATCCTTGGTGACGATTCTGAGGCTCCTATGTAATTACTCATAGGTTCATTAACTAGAGGAAGTCAAGTGACGATTTGAAAGGTCAATCAATGTTAGTTTGGTATCTTTGCAGATTAGATCTGCTGAATCGTTGTCTATTCAATCTGTAATCAACCATTGCTTATTCACTTCAGCATAATCTTATCCTTTTCTCCTTTTTAAGTTTTATTTACTTTTCAAATCCCCCGTCCAATGCCAACTCTTCTCCCAAACACTAGTCCCCAACTTTTTAAGGAAATATAGTTCCGGATCATGTCTTTACACCGCCAAAAAAAAAAAAAAGGAGGGAAAACAAGAGAAGAACTCAAATGTAAATATCATGGTTGTTAAGCTTAGGCACCGTTAAGCTACACAGAGGAGAGGAAGAATCACACCACACAGAGATGATATCACACAAGGGTTTTACATGGTTCGGCATGAGCCTACATCCATAGGATAAGACAGCAAGAATCTCACTATTGAGGAAAGATTACAGATGGAGTTTTCACTCTCTCAACCCCAATCCCACGTACATCCAAACCTCACCCTCTCAAATGGTTTGGCTTGCTGTTTTATCCACCACTCAAGGAAGGGATGAAGGCCTCTATTTATAGCCTCCATCATTGCAGAGGTCCATACGGCGGTTGCTTGTGGCACAAATTCTGGCAGGTAAGGTGCCCATGCTTTCTCTGCTTTCCACCATGTGTGCTGTCAGCTGGCCCATGTGAAGATGTCCCATGAGAAAGTCAACATTATCAGCTCCTATTGAGCCATCATGCTAACACTGGTCATAGTTTATTCACACCTAAATCTCAATAGACGAGATCTCATGAACCAAGGTTCTAAAGAGGAATAATAGTGAAAATTATATATAAAAAAGAGATATAATGAGTATGTCCTAACTATTTCTTTTGTATGATTTCAATCATAGATGGAGCTCTAATACAATGTAAACCATTAGATCTAGATGTTTGGATCTTAACCATAGAAATGCCATTAAGATAAAATGTCTAAATCACCTCTTTTGGGTTAAATGATACCAAATCAACAAAATACTATTAAAAAGAAAAAGAAAAGAAAAACCATAGCAACCAGGCATAAGTGATCCTTAAAATTAACGGTCAACCCTAAATATCTGCTGCTGTTGTTGTACATTATAGTATATCATACGTTTATTCAATAATTATGAAATTGTCTGTCGTCAAATTCTTTTAAGATAATTCAACAAGAACGTTGCTTTACTCAGGGACGTTCGTGCTTCTATTTTAGAGCAAACCCTTCGGAAATTGGGTGTGGAAAAGCTTACTAAAGATGAAGTGCAAAAGATGCAATGGGAGATTTTGGAGGCTAAAATTGGGAGTTGGATTGAATTTATGTGGATTTCTGTAAGCATTGTGTGCAACTTTATTGCCAAGACTTAGGTTGCTTGATTTTCAACTATCTTATTGTACTTGAAACAGGTTAAATTGTTATTTTCAGGAGAGCGTAAAATTTGCGATCAAATTTTTGAAGGTATTGAGATAATTAAGGATCATTGTTTTGCCGAAGTAACTGCAAACAGTGTATCTGTACTACTTAGCTTTGGAGATGCTATTGCCAAAAGCAAGAGGTCACCCGAGAAACTGTTTGTACTTCTTGACATGTATGAGATAATGCGCGACCTTCAGCCAGAGGTTTGAATAAATCTCCATTATGATAATGATGATTATAATATTTATGAATGCAATATAATTTTGAGACACTCAATATGTATTTCTGATTGATGTTTGTTTCTTCTGGAAGACATGCTTTAGAAAGTAGCAGAGACATGGTAGTGTAAGATTTCAGGAATTGCAAGTAGATTTAGTACTAGCATTATTTGAATTATTAGTCGTTGGGACTGATATGGAATGTCAAAAAGGTTCAACTAATATAAATAACAAACAACTAATGAGTTGATGTCTTTTTATATGTTTTTTTTAGATTGTGCCAATATAGTGGTAAAAAGTAACGCAACTACTTTTTTTCTTTTCTATACTATCATATTATATGGGTTACCATAATCAAGAATGACCCAAATGTAAAGACTTTGCACTTTTTGTATTTTGAAATTCTTGGCATTGCGAACAACGTGAAACCTTTATTGGATGATTTGTGTTACTCAACTAAAATTCAAAGGTAAGATTTTTTTTTTCTTTTAATTTTTTCTCATTCTCCATAAGCAAGACCTCAGTTGAAAAGTTAGAACATCTACTTCACGTCATGTTTTAGCCTCATACAACCAATGTGCAGTACTGGCCAGTGACCCACAGCATTTTAATTGCCTGGCCCGCTATTTAGTGCAAAGGTGGCAATCTCAAAGATAGTTTAAAATTATTGCTCTTATAATTCCTCATCAAAGATTCTTTTTATAATGCCTCATCAAAGATTCTTTTTTTGTAACACTTCGATTCAGTTTCTATCCTAACTTACATACATCTCTTTAGAAATATTTATAAAAGATACGATAAGCAGTGTTCCTGTTACATAGTTGAGACTATCTTTTTGTGACATCTTTTCATATTAGAATCATATAAACCAATGCACATATAATAGTAACTGGCATCACATGTAGAAACAGGATGCTTGACTCTCAATCAAAGATGAATATGATTCTCAATCTGATGAACTTTAGAACTTCTTGACGTCCAATATCTAAATATCTGTTTTTCGTGATCTATACAACGAACTTTAGGACTTCTTGACGTCCAATTTCTAAAGATCTGTTTTTGGCGATCTATACATCTGTTTTTGGTGACTATACCATTGTTATACATCCATATTGCTTATAAAAATATTTTTCTATAAATCTCTTATTGCTGGAAAAAAATATTTTTCAGTGGGCGATGAATAAGCAAGAGATTTTCAGAAAAATTGTTTAACCTTTTAGGTGTATCCATGGTTCCTTTATATAAGTAAATTTAGGTAACAAAAAAAGAAAAGAAGAAAAAAACACCTAAGTTCCATTGCTTAATTGGGCATGTTATTATATCCTTACATCAGGAATGTAGCATAAGAAAGGAAATAGTGTAATAGATGAAGTAAATTATATCGAATGCCGCTTACATTGCCCATGTCACACTTTTGACATGTTGGGCCTGTCACCTTTTAATGGGTTGATCTTTTGATGCTGATCCAGAGGGCCTGCCCCAAAATATGGACTCTTGGTCATTGGCCAGATATAACACATGGGCAAAAAGGCCCTTTCATGTATAAGAGGATTCTTCTCATATGGAAGTGAAAACTTAATTGTGAAATTCAGTGCATGTTAAAATATATTATTAAGTGATAATAGTGTGACATGTCGAAGAGGAATTATGAAGATATGTAATAAAATATATTATTAAAATATATTCAGTGCATGTCAAAGAGGAAAGAATTTCAATAAATTTATACTCAAGTTTTTTTTTGGTATTTTATTATATTTGAAGTCTTGTTTTGTTTAAAAAGTCAGTAGAGATATGATTACTCACATTAACATTTTCAATTTCTAATATTTAGAAGAGAATTATGAAGATATGTGATAAAACTGGAAAGCACTCTTGGGAATGCCCATTAAATTCTATATTATATTCATGTATTCCTCTATTTCTTTAGATGGTTAATGATATTGAATGAATGATTTTGAGTTATTCTTATTTGGTCTGGTGTTGGAAGACCAGTGTGTTGTATTGATGGTCATGGTTTCTCACTTTCTCTATATTGAGTCTTCATCTTCGGAGGCTTCCTGTTGATCAATCTTCTCCATCATTGGTTGCATCAGCTTTTTATGGAGGTTATATGCCAAAAATTGATGAGAAAGTTCCAACATGGCAACATCATAGTTTTCATGCTAAAAGTTCCCGCAATTGTTTGTCATCATTTAGCTCCATGGGTGTATCAAATGGCTTTGTGTCTACAATTTGACCCATGTCAATGAGATCCTTCGTGTGTTTATGTTGATGGAGGCAGGAGAATATCAGTAACAGTGGGAGTAATTTCCAAACCAAGGAAATAGATTAGGTGCCCCAAAATCTTTCGTGTAAAAAGATGATTGCAATTTTTGTTTCAAGGAAGCAATAGTAGAATTATCATCCCCAGGAATTTAAATATCAACATATACCAGAAGGATAGTGACGCCCCAAAGGTCTTTCGAAGAAATAATGAGTGGTCACAGTTGCTCTGTTTAAACCAATACGTGCTAGACCAAGTTAGGTTGAGTCCAATCTGAATCCCCCAAAAAATTAAATAATCATAAAAATAAGGGAACAAATAGAAAAAGGGGACTTTACTGTTAAAACCATAGATCATGGTTTAAAACCATAGAAAGGAAAACCAATATCATAACATTTATTTTCAATATTGTATGCAAGGGGACTTTACTGTTAAAACCATAGATCATGGTTTAAAACCATAGAAAGGAAAACCTATATCATAACATTTATTTTCAACTTTGTATGCAAGTAGAATCACAAAAACATACCTCAAACCTCTTGAATAAAACAACTCTTATTTGGATGAAAAGTGCCTTTGATCTTGAGTTGCGTAGATCTCTCAAAACAGAGACTTGATATTTAAAAACCTAAGATTTGAGTTGTCCATGGCAAAGAACCCTATCCCAAGCTTTTCCTTCAAGAAAGAATAGGGGTTCATTCCATTTCAAAGAGGAGAAGACCCTATATAGTCGACCGGGTCCATCATTGTGACCCACCAAAGTCCCATCAATTCAGGTCCAAGTCCCATAGGACTCTGCCGTTTTTTTATCCTTGCTTTGAGATCCTCGTGTAGGAATGCATTTCTAAATCTAGTTTAAAAAATGGGCCAAGATCTGGCAATAACAAATGCAAAAATTGTTCTCACTTATGTCATTTTTGTAACCAGATCAAGTACCTCATCATAATCAATATTGTACTCTTGTCAGCAGCCCAGCACAATAAGATGATTTTTGTATCCATCATGACTTCTATCTGATTTTAGCTTTATGTACAAACTCACTTTCTACCAATAGGTTTAACTTGTGAAGGGAAAGGTACAAATCCCATGTATGATTATCCTGGAGGGCTTTGCAAATTCTTCATTCATAGCAACTTGCCAATACATATGTTGCATTGCTTGCTTGTAAGTGTTAGGAATTATAAGTTGAATTTTAAAGAATCTAGGAGGGCCTCAGAAAGAAATCCATAGTGGTCAAGAACTTTCACACCATTTTTTGTTTAAATGAAATAATTTGTCCTCATCAACTTGAGCGATCTTTCAGCATGTGGATTAGTCAAATAATGACATGACAGATTTGTAGGTTAAGCAAGGGGTGGTTAGGGTATTTTCTTTATTTTTTTTATAGCGTAGGGTATAAAGATATTATACCTACTTTCCCCTTTTTCCTTTTAGCTTCCTTAGTATTAAATTTGTACCATGCGCCTCTATTTCGATTTTACCTTTCAAAATAAAATAAAAAACTTGGTTGGCTATGCGTTGTTTGATCTACTGTATCATTTATGATTACTAATAAAGGTTCCATAAATCTATATCACATAAATCTCTCTCCTCTCTCTCTCTCTCTCTCTCTCTCTCTCTCTCTCTCTCTCTCTCCTCTCTCTCTCTCTTTCTCTCTCTCTCTCTCTCTCTCTCTCTCAGATTGAATCAATTTTTGAAGGAAGAGCTTGCACAGAAATGCGAGAATCTGCATTAAGTTTAACAAAGCGGCTGGCACAGACTGCCCAAGAAACTTTTGGAGATTTTGAAGAAGCAATTGAAAAGGATGCCACAAAAACAACTGTTGCTGATGGAACTGTTCATCCTCTCACTAGCTATGTGATTAATTACGTGAAATTTCTATTTGAGTAAGTCTACTTAGTACAAATTCTATAATTCACTATGAATTCTCTTTTCTCTATAAAGGCTTACAATACTAGTATCAGGGGGAATGCCTTATCTCTCTCTTGCTCTCCATTCAACTACTGGACAAGTAAGGACCCTTGGAGAGATAACAAATGGTGGGGAGACAGCACGGGCGGGTCTTCGGGGAGAGCTGGCCCGAAGGATCAATCCGCAGTGAAAGATGAATAACCTGCGAAAGATCTAAAAAATGACGTATATAGATCGCAAGTTGGAAGTCGCTCGGATGATTGCCTTGACCCTATTGGTACTTTCTCAAATGGTTTTGGGTCAATGAATGAGGTCAATTGAGGTATTCCTTTGTCGATGGCTGAGTAGCTCTTTCCTTAAAATAGTAGGAGAGAGTGTTGTCTACTCTTCTCCTTCGGCTTATTGTAGTTGCTCTCTCTTCTTCCTTATGTAGTTCTTCTCTTGCTTGCCTTAGCGCAGGAGCTATGGGAATGGGTCTTTTCTTCCTATGTCCGAGACCTTGCTTTCCGCTATGCAATATAGTGCTACGATCGCATTGCATGAGAGAGGGCATCGTAAGTAGCATGCGAAGGAGCTAAGATACGCCCACATGCCTGAAGAAACACACTCTTTTTTGAGCCCAATGCAGAACCAATTCCTTAGTGGCTTGCTAGCCGGCCATGGCTAATCAGAAAGAAAGCAGCCCTTACTAAATAGGGGCTTAGTTGGCTTAGTCACTTTATGCCGGCTAATCAACGCTTAGTAAAACTACTACCAAGACAAAATAGGACTTACTCCTCAGGCTTTGAAAACAAAAATAGGAACAAAGAAAGTACTCTGCCCATTCAATAACAGCAGGAAGATCCATTCAATTGCGCTCCCTGTATTGATTCTCCTCAGCTGCAAAAATAGTAGCCCGCCCATCCAATGGTACTTTACATCACTGCCAAAGGGCGGGCCAGAAATCTCACAAGCTTCTCTGCAGGGACACGGAGAATAGGAAAGGATTCATAGTGGCCAGCCCAGCTTGATGCGACGATTAATGGATTATTCGATTAATTAAGTGAATTAAGTCTACAATCGTAATCAAAGGATTCAATCAGCCGCCTATCATTGGGTTGGGTTTTGGTTAAGGGCGACCGCTTAGTTCAAATGATTTTAGCCATGCTTTTTCTTTCTTTATCCTCTATGCCTTTACGGGCTTCGGGCATGTCCATCCACTCCGGCATGAATGAATGATAAGTACACTGATACACCTACCTCTGCCCCCCGCCCCTTCCCACGATCGAGGGGGCCATGTCGACTCACCCTTCCGCCCAACGGCCAGGGGGACATGCCGGTCTCCCCTTGCTCCAGCGACCCCTACCACGCCGCTTATATACAATGATTCTCCGTTGTAGAGTCTATGGGCCGGCTGGCGCATATCACATATATGGGAGGGAGAGCAACTACCTGACACGGAGAAAGAAGGGCTGAGACCTACTTAGTTAACGCCGAGTGAGAACCGGGTTGGACTAAGAACAGATTGGGTGAGAAGGAAGCGATAGCTCGCTCGCCCTAATTAATAAGTGGGAGAGGAAGCGATGGCTATGGTTGTCTATAGGAAGTAGTGTGTCGGCTAGCACTCGGGAGTGCCAGGTTTCTTGATCGAAACCCTCATCCCTGATATCTTTAATGCACGGGGCCAATCGAAGCCCTTTTGGTATAATAGGCAGGGTCCTTTCGATTGAGTGCAAGATGGTAGCGATCGTTTCTACCGCTTCACAGGCTCAGGCAAACAACGGCGCCAATCCAATAGTAAGGCACCAGCAAGGATGAAAATAGTGGTAGCAGCAGGCGTAGCGGCCCGCCGCCAAAACGCTACGTAGCGTAGCAGCGTAGCGGTGCGATTTGGAAAAATCGTCAAAAAAATATGAAAAAAATTGTAGAAAGTCTAGAATATTGGAAAATGAGAGAAAATGTATATATATATATATATTTTGCAAAAGTAACTAAGATAAGGGGGCGTAGCGGTCCCCTTATTGTATGATGTCCTGTATCGCTGTATAAATAGAAAATAATAGTAATGATCATTTTTTTCACATGTGTTCATGTTGCTTAGTTATGCTAACTTAAAAACTAATGAAAGGCTCATAAAAGAGAAAACTATGTCATGAAGTCAAGACTTAAGAGTACCTAGAAAAAAAATACATCTACCAAAGGGGGTGTCTAATAGGATGTACTTAGAGAAGAATCCTTGAGAAGAACTCTCTGTATCAATTGTAATTCGGCGAGTTCATGTGCTTTTTGGTTTTCTTTTAAACATAAAAGGGTAGAAGAGTTGTGTAGAAATGTTATTTGGAGAGAAGAAGAAAAGAAATAATTCTTATTATGCATTTTAAAAACATTTGAAAAGTAGGAATTTTTCTCACCCCGTAGCGGGCGTAGCAGCCCGTAGTGGCCCCGTAGAGGGTGTAGCGGCTGCTACGGTTGCGACGGCCGCTACGTAGATATTTTCATCCATGGGCACCGGGCTCGTAACAGTCAGGGACAAAGCGAAAGAGGGACACAACGAGCACAAGAACCTGCCTTGTAGTATCATCACAGAGATAAAGAAAGGCCAGAGACCCCATTCCTGGGGAAGGGGTGAATCGGCACACCTACCCGACCAATCTATGCAGAGCTAGGTGGCACGGCACGGGACCCACTTTTTTTTTAAGCATGGGTCGCTAAAATCGAGGTAGCATGTCTAGTGGACGAGGGCGAGGAACGGATTGCACTCGATGTCCCTTCATGAATAAGCTCGCGAAGGGTGGAGAAACAAAGGCTGCAACTATGGATACGGCAAGGAAGCGAAAGCTCACTCGACCAAAGGAAGAGGAAGCGAAAGAAGAGAAGCTACTCGCCCTAACTACTAAAGCCGGGAGAGGGGGTTGGCTTGTTCTGAGGGACACAAGGGTGCGTGCGGGGGAAAGTCGGAAAAAGGTGAGATGCGGGGTGGGTAGTTATCCCGAGGGATGCTACTGGCTCTAGAACAGGAATAGAAGCCCACGGAGCGGTGCTGGTGAATCTGTTTCCTCGACCGGATCAACTGAAACAATTGCTACTGCTGCTTCTGGATCCAGTAGAGGCTATCCTTATGCGGGGTAAACTACTGGTGGACAGGGTTTCCTGGTGAGTTCCTAATTGGAACTGAAAGGGGTCTTGGCTTGGATGTTCCCTGCACCCCCTGCTATCCCTATGCGGGGTAAACTGCTGGTGGACGGGGTTTCCTGGTCCTTTCGAACCATAATCTATTTAAAAACCTGGGACTGGATTTCGAACTTAGCGAGATGATGCTGGTGATGAGTCCACTACTGGGCCTTGATCTCCAACAGATAGATGGGAGGCAAGGGGTTTTGGATCTTCAAATAAATGGGAAGGAGTCTCTATCTGCCTTTACTTATGCTGCTGCCTATGCGGATGGTACCTCCGCCTATGGCTCTGCAGCCGGGTCCATAGTTACCTAATTCGCAATTCCCTGGATTCGCATTCGAGTTCGTAGTTCGCAGTTTGATGCTTGCTTCGATTCGAAAATTCGATGGGGTAGGTTCATTTAATTCGCTTTTCGATTCGCTCGATTCACAATTCGAATTCGACGAATTCGATATAAGAATTCAAATATACAAGAATAAATGGGTAAAATCATAATTTTATTATTTAATCAAATCTAATACAAACTCAGATTTGGGTGAAATGGCCCACCATCAAGTAACTTGGGAACAATAATTTCTATACATGTTTGGATTTTATAAATGGGCCCCAATGATGGATGGATAGAAATTACTGTATCTATTTTAATATTTAATATAGTAAGAGATATTGATATTTGGCTTCCACGAGAATTTCAAAGATTCACACAAAAGCAAGAAGAGGAGGGAGTGAAGGAAATTGAAAAAAAAAATGAAATATAGAAAAATTGAGAGAGATAAGACTCCATCAAAACTCACGAGGCTCTAAATTGGGGGCCTTCTTTTGAAATCTAACTAGGTCAGTATATTTACGACTTAATAAGTATTATTGAAATATGGTTTAATAATTAAATTGACTGGTATATATCACATAAATTTTAATGTAGTATTCTATTCACAAGTTTATGATTGATTAATCTTACTGTGGGCCCAACTCTTTTTTAGATTAGATTCAGCTAAATCCTATTTGTATATTTAAAAGAAGTCTCATCTTCATTAGTTTTGATTTCTAATCAGGTGGGCCACACAATGAGTCTCGCAGATTTTTGATGAATCAGAATATAGCAATTTCTCGTGAATTTGAATGTAGACCACATGGACATGACCCTTTTTTTTCTTAGTACATGGCGAGACCCAAGAGAAATGTAGAGGGAAGGGGAGCTGACGTAGTGTACTCTACTCTTCAGTAACTTTGTGATGGGAAGACATTTGACAGGAGATGGTCATGAAAAGACACTTGACAAGAGAGAGGCTCCCCTTCCTACCTTCATGAAGACCATTGTGCATCTTTCTTTCCTTCATCTTCTACTTCAGGAAAATTTTTTCTTCTTGTACCACCTTTTCATATGGGAACGAATTGCATCGAGTGGGAGAGTTTTGAAAACCCCGAATTCATCAAATCGAATCCCGTATTGTTCGATTCGAACAGTACGAGATTCAGCTGTAGTTAGACCAAATCAGGTAGCTATGACGGGTCTCCATCCGCAACTAGGTTTCTGTCTGTAACACCATACGGAGCATCTGGGACATCTGTCTCTTCCTCTCTGGGATCACCAAAGGCATAACCGGGCGATTACAAACCTCCGAATCTGGAGGATATGGAGCTGAATCAACAGAATCCACGGCTGCAACTACTGGCCTTGCCACTGCGAGGTCGGTGGAGCATGGGGAAAATGATGGATGTGGTCTCTTGGGCTGGGTGAAGCTCAAACACTTCAATGGCGGCAAGGGGGAGTGAGGAGAAGAAAGAAAATGAGAGGGGAATTGGAGAGAAGAGAAAGAGAAAGAAAGAAAGGGGCTGGGGTCGATGGTTTTATATTTGGGGATGGGTTTCTGAAATTTACTATATAGTCCATGGCCCACTATAGCTTGGGATTTAAGGTTCTTCAACGCATCAGATCGAAATGCAACTGAAGGGAAAAGTTATGGAAATTATGGAAAAAAGCCCTCAAAAACTTCCTAAAATTGCGAGCTACCCCCAACTGTACCCAAGCGAACTCAGAATCGTGAAACTTTGCGCACGTGACTCTAACAGTAAACCTAACTTGCTTAAACTCTAACCCCACTTAGTTATCTAAAATATAATTATTTAGCAATAATACAGCATTATGGGTCAGGACCTTACAATACTTCACATTGAGCAAGAGGAATCTGCTTTTCAACAAACACATCAATAGTGTAAATGAATGCCCTAGAAATATAGCCACATTGTTTTTTCTACCTTAGCTCTGCTCTTTCTTGTCATAAGCTTAGTGATTGGTTAGCCAATCAAGTTAGTGAATATACATGCAGGATTAACACCATTCTTGTTTCATCTTGCTTGTAATTAGTAAACCTTTTTTTTTTTTTGTTTATACATGTGATTCACATGTATAAACAAAAGAATGATGTGATGATGATGCCAATCATTCGCCTCTCTGTCTTATTAAGTTTCTGTTCAAATTTCATATAGCACCTTGGTCTGAAACAACCTATGGCCTCAAAGGAAAGTGTGAGTGACTCCAGTTTTGGATTGTTGCCATGCATGCAAAAGAAGTTAAACAGTGGGATCTCATTGTTATTGACGTAGCAGGCATAGCTACATGTGTCTGTGCCTGCATACCACCCTAATTACTGGGCTGGATATTGAAGATTATGTTGACGGTGGGGAGGATGTATATTATGTCACTTCCGAGTTCTGATTCGACTTAGTGACATGAAGGCTTGTTGAATGATTCTATATGACTATTTAATTGATATCTCCATGCTTAGGTCTTGTTCCTATACTAAGTACTTCTGTTGCAAGCATGCATTTCCTCTAACAAAAAGACACAGTAAGTTGCTCTAAGATTCCAATCTTCGAAATACTTCAAAAGATGAGAAAAAGGTATAAGTGTTGACAGTGAGAGTTGATGAACTGAAAGGAATCTGAGATTCTGAGATTTAGAGATTGCTATTTGAAATAAAATAAAATAAAAAGATTAATCAGAAGCTAAAAGGAAAATAGAGTAAGCTAAACTATAAATTTTGGTTGGTAACTAAACTAGCGAGAAGCCCTTAAGCAAATCTTCCCTGCTCTTATATCCATGTTTACGCAAGAGTAGTTCTTCTGCAACTGATGCTCCATGACTACACACTATGGAGGGGATGAAGACTTTGCAATGTGAAAAGGATGACATGACACCATGTAAGATCAAGAAGGAAAAACCAATTTTCTCACAAAATAAAATATCTCTTTTATTAAAGGCAGACTAGTTACATATATATAGACTTCTTCTTGCTTGATGGATGAAGTCCTTTTCTTTTTGGACATTTGATTACTCCTCCTATAAGACTCCAAAATAGACTAGAACGCTATACCTTATCACCAAATGGGTAATAACTTCTTTACTACTTATCTAACTTGCATAATCTTGGCTCTTGCCTAGTTAATCCTGTAACCCATCAAACACATCTAATTTTGTGCAACATGATGAAACAACTAAAAACAAATGAAATCTTATTCTATACTTTCCCCACATGTAGGACCCTTTTTAAGTGGACATGGACGGTGGGCCTCTAGACCTAGAGATCTTCTAATCGCATCAGTTGCATCATCAACCCATGCCCGGCATACAACAGGATCTTTACATGGGTGCTTAGTAACAAAGAGACATATTGTGGACGAAAAGATGATTTCAGTTTTGTGCCTTCTCGTAGAGGTCATACATTTATAGTACAATGTCCTACTGTCAATTACAATAAATCTGCATCTAATCATGATCAACATACTCATCTAGATTTGTCTCTAATCCTAATCAAGGGAAAGAAAATCTAGTTATAGTAGACTTAAGGTGCATTGCATCTAATGCACACCCACACCATGTGTGGTACTTTTGCAGGACTATCCTGTATATTTGATACCTAGAATAATTCATATTGTTGCTTTCAAGCATTCAGAGAAAATGAAATGTCTCTTGGTTTTAAGAGTTAGGACTCCTACATCAGTGGAACCCTACTTCTTTTTACAGAAGTGTCTCGTTGTTATGATCCATTTCCTAGTAATATCTGAAAGCACTTCTTGTACTTCTAGAGGTTGAGATATATATATATATATATTCATCTTGGATCTTCTTATTTTACTTCCTATTCTTACTATAATTTCCATCTAAAGTTGCAGTTTCCTTGTTCCAAATCTTTATTATATTCAGTTCATTAGTACATATTAGCACTCTTCCACAAATATTGTTTTCGATTTGCGCTACCAGAATTGGCATTTCTCTCTTTCCACCAAATTACATTTCCAACTTGAAGTTTTATTAGCATTTATTTTTTAAAGCTATATTGCCCTTCAAACAGATATTTGTAAATTTGCTTCTATTGGCATGTTGTCACTTGTCCCACATGACCTCAATGCATCAACAGCAATCTGACATGGTGATGTGCTAAACTTGTACAGTTATCAGCCAATTCTGAAGCAGCTGTTCCGGGAGTTTGATGGTGGAGAAGATACAGAAAATCAAATGGCATCTGTGACAATGCAGATAATGCAAGCCCTTCAGACTAACTTGGATGGGAAATCGAAGCAATATAAAGATGCCGCTTTGACTCCGCTTTTTTTTATGAATAACGTACACTATATGGTCAAATCTGTGTGCAAGTATGTAGCTACCTGGAGAGGAATTGAGAACATGTTAGGCATGTATGATTAATTGACACCCTGTGTTGTCTTCAGGTCAGAAGCTAATGACTTATTGGGGACAGATTGGGTGCAAAGACATCGGAGAATAGTACAACAGCATGCAAATCAGTATAAAAGAATTGCTTGGGGAAAGGTTTGGTTCTAACATGACTGACTTAATTCAGATCAAAATCTATCTTATGCGATGCTTTTGGATTGGCTTGTATCCATGTAATGGTCATTTTAGTCTTATTTCAGAACTTTGACATTTCTTTTCCTGGACTCTTTGCTAACTTGAGTGCACAGTACCTGTTTCCTCCACACTAAACATCTTGAACAAAATGCTTATGTTCTCTTTTTATCCTAAAACTGTACTCTTGTTGGAACTGGATGTTGAGAAGAGGATCCAAGATGATCTCTCTCTCTCCTCTCTCTCCCATCTCTCTCGCTCTCCTCTCTCTTCCCCCCCCTCCTTCGCTCTCTCTCTCTCTCTCCTCTCTCCGCTCTCTCCTCTAGCGCCTCTCTCTCTCCTCTCTCTCTCTCTCTCTGTGTGTGTGGTGTGTGTTTAAATTGCAAGCGATCGGGCATGCAAGTTATACCGAAAGGATTGTGTGAACTTATAGGTCAAAAGTATTATATGGTATATACTACACTATAGTGCTTACTGCTTAACAACAGGGACATTTATAATGTCTCCATGTCAAAAATGATTCCTATAGACAATCTTGATGCTCACTAAGAAGTACAAGGGAGGTCTATTTTGTCAAGTTCCCAAAAAGATGCATCTCCTCCTTTGCTTGCAGTGTCACGCTTTATAACCAAAGCACCAATAAAAAGGCTCAAAAGGACTGGAATAAATTCAGTGACCCATAGAATTTAAGGCTGATTCTATCTATCTTCTCACTTTCCCTGGATCTTGTTCTTTGGATCCATCTGATTGCCTGATTCATTGCTTAGCATTTGCCTTTCCTTTGTAGGATTTTCCAGTTTTCTCTACAGCAGCCTATCGACTTGGATTCATTTCATACATTAGTTTGTACACCAGCCCATTTTTATTAACAGAAAGTAGTTGCATGAAGACTGTCATGTCAAGAACATATATGTAAACTGTTTGGATATATTGGGTGGCTTGCAAACATTGTTGAATAAAACTATTTGTGAGCACTAAAAGCTTATGGGTAGCAAGTGGTTTTGGCAGCCTCTTGAAACTTCTCAAATACCAGTCCAAATTTGGGAATTCTGTTGAAGACTCTTGCAGCATCAAAGAATCTACCAAAGAGAAATTGTGAACTAGGGGAGTTTCCTGGAGGAATCTCACTGTCTTAGAATTCAAGTGTAATGTACACTTTGCAGAGACAGATGAACAACAACAACAAAAACAGCAACAACAGTTATAATTTTCGCAAGAAGGGCTGTGATGTTCATATTTTTATTAATAATCATTCAAGTGCTTTGCAAAAAAATGAATGCACAAAAAAGCATAAGAAAATAATCTAAGAGAGAATATAATCTTTCATTTTCTGAACTTAAAAAAAAAAACCTTGTTTTTTTTTTTTGGCAACTCAAGAGAAGTAAGAAGATTTTTCTTTAAAAAAGTTGAATATTTCTACCAACAGCTCCCACATCTGATATAAAAATCTCTCAAACATAGGATTAAAGAATATTCCTCCAACTTTTGTCCTTCTTAAAGGATAGTCCGCTTGTCAGGATGACACGGGCTTCATGGTAATGATGATGGTGGTGGTGATAATGATAAATATGGCAGTCGCTATAGCGGCGGCGGTGATGGTGGTGATGATGATAGTTTGATGGTGCAGCTAAGGGAGTGGTGGTGGTGGTGGTGGTGGCAGTGGTGGTGGTGACGATGATGTCCCACCTCGTCATACCATCAAGCAAAGTTTTGCTTCAATCAGAATTGTTCTTTCCATCAGATTGATGATGTGTAGAGGGTACAAGTTGAATCTTTTTCTTAGTTTATTCATGTTAATTTAGACTAATCAATTTTATGGTGGGGCATAAGACAAAGTATTTACATATTGTTATTTGTCACACTGTGTTAGATATATCATGACATTACACATGTAGACTTGTAGATTTGTGTAGTATATAGTACTCCACAGTATTAATGCCTACATGTGTTACATTATTTTCTATGAAGTTATAAAATGGTTTTGATCTTCCAATATGATTAGATCCTTTCTACAATGTCATTCCATATAAGTCCCTCTCACCTTAATACCAAGCTTTCTTCTCAGCTTTTGTCCTTCATTATTTTGCCATTAAAGGGTTGGGGAGGCATTATCTCATCCAAATTGGAAGGAGGCTATGATAGAAGAGATGCATGCTCTTGAAAAAAATCATATGTGGGTACTTGTGAAATTACCAAACTGGAAGTATATTGTATGATGTAAGTTGGTTAACATATTGGATGTATAAGCCAAGTGGGAACTTTTGCGGTCTAAATTAAGGATGGTGACAAAAAGTTTTATGCAGGAGAACATTGTTGACCATTAGGAGATATCCCCCCCTTTGTAAAGCTAAGCTCAATATGAATATCATTATCTATTGGCGCCACATATTCTTGGTATTGTATCTGCTGGATATAAAAAAATGCCTTCATAGGAAGCTAAAAGAAGAAATGCTTATGGATCTTCCTATCGATTTGAGCAATGTATTATTTGTACTCTTAAGTGTAAGTTACCATGTACCAACCCAAAAGCTTAAGCTGATATGTGGAAGGCTATAAACCCATTACTTAGGCGATGTGGGATGTGGGACTTTTCCAACACTCCCCCTCACGTGCACGCCTACGTGGGCCACACAAGAACAACGGGATCATAACCCGCTTTGATACCATGTAAGATACCATATACCAACCCAAAAGGTTAAGCTGATAGGTGGAAGGCCCAAAAAGGTACATGAAGCCATATCTGTCGCGACCTGGGCCCGAGATCTGATTAATCCGGACAAACCCCAAGTCGCGATCCCATACTTGCTCCCGTAAACTCCGAATTAACCGGAGTTAAAACGAATCCACAAGGGATAACAATCATACGTACCGGTCAAATGTACAATTTTGCAGAATTTATACATTGATGAACTTTCAATACCGTACAAATACTTTACCAAACGTATAGTGATAGTCAGAGACATATGCCAGAATGAAATAGAGAATGAGAGAGATCAGTGAAAATCTTTGTATTGGATGCCGTCCTCTTGTATTTCAGTCCCTTTAAATAGAGTTTACAATGCATAAAATCAAGGAATTAACACCTAATTTACATCAATTAGATCCCTAAGAATGGAAGGATAATAAGAGATCGAGCTGTACAAATTATGACTAAGTCTCTATTTACACTTGGGCTGGGCCTAATACTATACAAATGGGTTGGGCCAAATATCATACAAGTGTATACTTTAACACCCCCCCCCCCCCCCCTCAAATTGATGCGGTGAATCAACCAGCAACAATTTGCGAACTAGGAATTCATGCTGCGGTCGTGGAAGGCTCTTGGTGAAGATATCAGCAAGCTGGAACTCAGTGGAAATATGGGGAAGAGTAATGATTTTGCGATCATACTCGTCTCGAATGAAATGACAGTCCACTTCAATATGTTTGGTTCGCTCATGAAATACAGGATTTTCAGTGATGCGAATAGCACTGGTGTTGTCAGCATGAAGAGGAGTTGGTTGAGTCTGGGAGAATCCAAGCTCGGATAGCAACCCACGTAGCCATAAAATCTCAGAACAAGCGGAAGACATGGCTCGGTATTCGGATTCCGTGGAAGATTTGGAGACTCTATCTTGTTTTTTACATTTCCAGGAAACCAAAGCATCTCCCAAGTAAACACACCATCCTGTAGTAGAGCGACGTGTGTCGGGACAGCCAGCCCAATCTGCATCAGAATAGGCAGTGAGTGTAAGAGGTGTGCCAACTGGAAAGAATAAACTGCGGGTAGATGTACCAAGGATATATCGAATAATCCGTTTGACCGCTGCCAAATGATGATGCCGTGGGGACGTCATAAACTGACTGACCAGATTGACAGCATAAGAGAGATCTGGTCGAGTAATGGTTAGATAGACAAGGCTACCAACCAAACGACGATAGAAAGTAGGATCAGGAAGGAGATCGCCGTCTTGTTGATGAAGCTTGGCATTTACTTCTAACGGTGTGTCAACTGGGCTAGAATCACCAAGATCGGTGAGCTCCACTAGGTCAGTAGCGTATTTGTGCTGATGAAGAAACAAGCCTTTCTTGGATTGATGAACTTCCAATCCCAAGAAATAATTCAAAGGTCCCAAATCCTTCATATGAAACCTATCTTGCAGAGAGGCCTGTAGCTGTTGGATCATATCACTGTGAGGGCCAGTAATAATGATATCATCTACATACACAAGGAGAATTGTGGATCCTCTGGATGAATGAAGCGTGAACATCGAAGGATCATATGGGCTCTGTATAAAAGAAAGCTGAAGGAGAGTGGTTCGGAACTTGTCGAACCAAGCTCTGGGTGCCTGTTTAAGGCCATATAATGAGCGTCATAATCGAGCAACATCCGTCTTTGAAGAAGAAGAAATTCCATTAGGGAGACGCATGTAAACCTCCTCTTTAAGATCCCCATGAAGAAAAGCATTCTTCACATCCATCTGATATAAGGGCCATGACTGAGAGGCGGCTATTGCAAGAACTGTACGTACAGTTGTCATTTTGGCCACTGGAGCAAAAGTCTCCTCATAGTCGATACCATACTCCTGCCTGTTTCCAAGAGCAACGAGACGAGCTTTGTAGCGATCCAAGGATCCATCAGATTTTAATTTCACTGAGTATACCCACTTGCATCCAATGGGTTTGACAGAGGAAGGACATGGAACAATGTCCCAGGTGTGATTGGATTGAAGAGCATTAAGTTCTTCCTGCATAGCCTGTTTCCAACAATCATGCTGCACCGCCTGAGAGTAAGAGTTAGGGATAGAAATAGAAGACAAAGTGGTTAATAATGAAGCATGAGTAAAGCCATATCGATCAGGTGGCTGAATGTGGCGAATGGATCGACGAAGAGCAAGAGGCTCCGGAGGTGGAGTAGGTGCAGGATCAGGAGCAGGAGGTTCCGGAGCTGGAGCAGGTGCAAGATCAGGTGCAGTCAGGGTGGGCGTAACGAGAGACCCAGAGGCAGGAGCACCTGTAACATTTCGAAGTTTATAGACAAAATTTGGCTTAAAACGAGTAACTGGTGGAGGCATTGCATCTGAAAATGATGGTAAACAAGAGAACGAGACAGAGTCAGTCGAATCACCATGCCTTGGAAAGAAGTATTGATTTTCAAAAAAGACAACATTGCGAGACACTCGAATTCTTTTGGCTTTAGGATCATAACAGAGATAGCCTTTTTGATTAAGAGCATAACCAAGAAAAGCACAGATGGAGGATTGAGGTGTTAACTTAGTGCGCTCAGTGGGAGGAAGAAGAACAAAACAAACACACCCAAAAGGACGAAGATAATCATAGAGTGAATTCTTTTGAAAAAGTCTAAAAAATGGTGTCTGGTTGTCTAATCTAGATGAGGGTAGACAATTTATGACATGCACAGCGGTTGAGAGGGCTTCGGGCCAAAACCTAGTTGGGACAGAAGATGCTAACAAGAGTGAACGAGCAATATCCAAGAGATGCCGGTTTTTTTCTTTCAGGCACACCATTTTGTTGGGGTGTATAAGGGCAAGATCGCTGGGAGATAATGCCTTTGGACTGCAAAAATGTTTGAAAGTCCTTAGAAACATACTCCCCCCCTGAATCAGACCTAAGAACTTTAATGGTAGTGGAAAATTGATTCTCAACATAAGACAAGAAAACTTTAAAAACCGAGAAAACATCAGACTTAGCATGCAAAAAATAAATCCAAGTAAAACGACTATAATCATCAATGAATGTAACAAAGTATTTATAATGAGAATGAGAGATAACAGGTGCAATACCCCACACATCACTATGAACAATATCAAAACATTTTTTTGCTAAAGAATCATGAAGAGGAAAAGGAAGGGTTTTCCCTTTCCCCATCTTGCAGCTATCACAATTAAAAGAAACATCCTTAAAGGAAACTTTATTGTCATTAATTAAACCAGAATTTAATAAAAACATCAAAGTTTTGGAATTAGGATGTCCTAAACGATTATGCCACAACTGGCATTTATTATCATTAAAATGGGAAAAAAAAGCAGTCTCCGAAGGGAGTTTTCCTTGTGAGGAAATCTGGAGGGGGAAAAGACGTCCCTGCTTAGGGCCCTTCGCTAGCACCTTCCCCGATACTTGATCCTGCACAACACAACCAGAGCGAGAAAACAAGATGGAGCAATCACTATCAACAAGTTGACCAACGGATAACAAATTTGTGGTTAAACGAGGAGAAAGAAAAACATTATGCAAGGGTAATGAGTGAGGAACCTGTCCAACAGCAGAAATGGGAATACTACCACCATCAGCAGTATTGATGCAGAGATCTCCATCATACTTCTTAATATGAGTCATATTGGCAGAAGAGTGTGTCATGTGATTGGAGGCCCCTGAATCAATATACCAGGTGGATTCTGAAGATTTTGGTTTACCTGATAAGCCAAGAGCAGAGAAAGCATTGATGATCATTTGTTGGACCATTTCAGGAGTGAGGGCAGACGAAGAAGTAGCAGTAGGCGATGCAGGCATGACTGGGGAAGAAGCTTCAGAAATATGTGCAGAGTAGGCTCTCTGTTGCTGTGCCCGATTCTGGGGCTGTGCCCGATTCTGGGGTCGCGTCCGGCATTCTGGAAGAACATGACCTTTGGTTTTGCAGTAGGAACAAAACTTCTGGTCGCACTGAGTAGAAACATGTCCGAGTTTGTTGCAGCAAAAACATTTGACTTTGCTCATGTCCCGGGCTTGAGACTTACCTCGGGCTATATAAGCAACATCAATAGGAGTATCCTGAGAAGCAGTATTTACAAGCGCTGTCTGAGTCACCAAGCGCTGTTCCTCTCTAAGTAGTTCGCCCAAACATGATTCAAGTGAAGGGGAGGGAACCCTGCTTAGTAAGTTGGAGCGGACAGTTTTCAAATTGAGGCCGTAACTTCATCAGAAACTGATCTCGCTGACTTGTTTTGTGTATCTCTTGAATAGAGGATAAAGAGGCAGCAGGAAGAGCAGCATAAATAATCTCAGCGTAGTCGGTCCACAAACTTGTAAATTGAGAGTAGTAATCTTGTATCGACAAAGTTCCTTGAACAAACTGAGAGATTTCATGTTCTAAATGAAACCTTCGAGCAGAATTTTCTTGCAAATATATCTTTTTTAAATAGAACCACATATCTTTGGCAGTTTTATATGGGCGAAGATTCAGGATAAAACTGGGCATCAACTGATCCCAAAATCCAAGTCATGATCTGCCAGTCTTTAACTTCCCAATTAGCGAGAAGCTTAGTATCAGTAGGTTGGGGATCAGAATCATCAATATGACCCCAGAGTTCTTTACCCCTAAGGTAAATTTGAAATTGAAAAGCCCAAGTGGTATAATTTTTACCATTAAACTTGATCAATTTTATATCTCCCTTTTCCATAATTATGAATGCAAAGAGAGTCAGCAATCTGACTACCAGCAGACAGATCAACCAGAAAGTGCAAGATAGGAATCAAAAAATAACCCAAGCAATTGTAGCACCAAGCAATCACAGAGGAGCAAATACAACTGAGATGATGTACTAACCCAGCATGAAGATCATAGAGAAAAATAGCCCCAGAACCATAAATTGAACCCAGACGACCTTGAAATCCAGCGCACGAGAGATTCGTGGGCCCCACAACTTGATCCAATCACAGATCAGAGAACATCATCTTGAAGGAGATCAAATTTCGTGTCTTCTAGTCCAAGTTTGATGGAATTTGGAGAAATATCCACAAAGTTGGACGGCTGAGATGAAATCTTTGGGAGAAAAACACGTCAAAACCGTGAGAGGAAGAAGTGAGTAAAACAGGCCTGATCCGATGGAGAAAAAAATCCAAGAAAATCTTCAAAAATCCTTTGAAGAATAGTCGAGCATCGTCATGTAGTGTTCTGGCTACAAGTGAGATGATCAAAGGTGGCCCACTTTGATCAGAGATGTCCTACGCCGAGAGAAGAGGATAATGGAAGCTATAGAAGTCTCTCAAAATGAATAAGGAAGAAGATCTCCTAGAACAAGCTCTGATACCATGATAGTCAGAGACGTATGCCAGAATGAAATAGAGAATGAGAGAGATCAGTGAAAATCTTTGTATTGGATGTCGTCCTATTGTATTTCAGTCCCTTTAAATAGAGTTTACAATGCATAAAATCAAGGAATTAACACCTAATTTACATCAATTAGATCCCTAAGAATGGAAGGATAATAAGAGATCGAGCTGTACAAATTATGACTAAGTCTCCTATTTACACTTGGGCTGGGCCTAATACTATACAAATGGGTTGGGCCAAATATCATACAAGTGTATACTTTAACATATATTCATATACACATCACGTTTCATATCATTTTCCCCATTTAGTCACACGTTTGCATATTCAAAATACAATGCAAGCGGACATCTATTCACATCCAAAATGAATCGCAAAAAGATAATTGCAAAATGTTTCTAATCCAATTCGCACTCTGATCACATCCATTCGATCAAACCTCCTGGAGGTATCGGATGGGTCTCCTCCACTGGCGGTGCGGCCTCTACAGGCACGGGCAACTGGGCCTGTAATGTCATCAATAACACCGTGAACACGACGGTTCAACAATGTATGCATAATTTTATGATAGTACATGCTATCAATCAGTAAATCAATTCAATACAGTACCTATGCATTGGAGTCAATTAACAACCATTAGTAAATTGGCAACTACAATAGCATTCGTTTCATTTCAGTTCAGTTCTTCCCAAAGGAAGCAGTCAGGGGATTCTTATTCATCCTTTCATGTTTATTCATTCAATTAATCATTCAGTAGTTATACAGTGAGTACTCTTTTCATTAAATGACTTATCAAATGGTGGGATTTACCAGTGTCTGGATCAGAGATCACTAGCATCGCCACGGAGCTCCGGAACACCCCTCAGTCCATCTACAGATCTACTGCAGTAGGATTGTTCATTACACTGTTACCTTTAGCAAATGTTAATTAATTTCATTAATTCCTTTCATTAATTCAGTTTAGCTCTATAATGAGCTTAAGAAACCACTCTGTAGTGCCAGACTCGGAAATGAACTCAATTGATGTAACAACGACATACAACATTCAAACTTCTAAACCAAACAATTGAGTGAAACGTTTGTTATCTAATGTACGTGTTATTCTCAATGAACATCACTTTAATTAGTAATTTGTACATTATGATAACCTTAGCTAACACCTATGAAGGTCTAGATATCAATAAAATTAGCATGTATCAATTAGGCTTTCATTCAGGAAAATCAGACCTCAATCTGAAATTTTCCTCTAGTTCGGTCACCTTGTCCGGTTACCTATCGGTTAACCGAATTATGGAAGGCGGCTAACCGAATTACATTTCGGTTAGCATTCCAGAACCTTACAATTTCTAATACTCTCTATTAATTCTGTCACCTCATCGGTCACCTACTCGGCTAGCCGAATTCTCAAATTCGGCTAACCGAATTCATTTCAGCTACCTTACGGTTAGCTTTTCAGAAGCTTGTCTTCTGATGAAAATTCCTGACCAATATTTCGGTCACCTGGCGGTCACTATTTGGCTAGCCGAATTCACAAATTCGGCTAACCGAAATTCGTCGGTCAGTTCATGGTCAACTTTCCAGAAGCTGAATTCTCTGCCAAACTGAACCCAGACGGGTTCGGTCAGCTGGCAGAACTTCAGCCCAGAACTTCAGAATTTCTGAAGTGAAATCTGGATTTTGAACTCCATGAGTTCTAACCTCTTCATAACATTATAAATCAATAGAAATGAGTATACTTGCCTTTATTTGAAGATTAATTGACAAGAAACCTTTCTCTAGTTTGATTCTTGATATCAAAATCCCTCCAATCCAAGCTCTAATCAATGAAAACATTGAAGGATGGACTTCTATAAGTTATGAGTGTCACAAGGTCTCCTAAGCTATTCACTAGAACTTGAAAACTTCCAAAAGAGTTCAAGCTACTTACTTGTAAACTCTTGAATAGAAAATTGAGACTTTTCTCAAGCTTCAACTCCAAAGAAATGGAAATAAGTTGAGGAAGAAGATGAAGTCTTCTTCAAAAACCACTTGCAACCTTCTAATCTTCACACTAGATGTAAGAAATGGAAGAATGAAGAGGAAAAAGGAGAAGAGAAGTGCCTAGGGTTGGAAGTTGAGATGAATGTACTCAAATGAGTTCAACTTATCTCTAAATGCTCCCTTTTTGCATTGAGCCCCTCTTCCTCCCTATTTCATTTCAATTTGAGTCAAATGAAGGGTCACTTGATTCATTTCTCGTCGAATGAATTCACGTCTCCCACGGAAGTCGACGTACTCTTTGAGATCCGCGTGTTAGTATCAATAGTTTCCGTATTCGACAAAATACACGAAGATTCGTATTTAGGTAAAAGTCCTCAATTTCCTTGTTTGAGTCTAAACTCCATTCAATTCATTTAATCTCATTCCTTATCATTTCATTAAGCCTAAATCATTTATTTTAGCCTAATTCAATTTCGTTTGATCAATATCCATCATTAGTTTAATTAAACACAGTTAAGTAGCCTAAAATCTGATCAATTAGAGTTAATCTTTATTAACTCGGGACGGGGTCTAACAATATCAAACCCATTACTTAGGCGATGTGGGATGTGGGACATTTTCCAACATTAAGAAAGATTTTTTTGTCTTAAGCATCATCTAGGGCATGGGTTGGGACACAACAATGGTCTACAATGGTATGGATCTATCAAAAACAATGTCAGTCATACTGTTCAGTGTTCAATTAAGAGAAGGATTGGTATCACTAACGTGATTGTTTATTCAGATGATATAATGGTAATGATGACAGATGATGATATAAATTAAAAAAATTGAAGTAATTCTTAAGGAAGGTGTACTTGTTAGTACTGAGTTGGCCAGATTCCAAAGAGGAATCGTCATCTCCCAATGGAAGTATATTTTGGATTTACTTCATGATACATGGAAATCAAGGGTAAGGCCAGCCGATGAGTTGAAATGCCTATTGATCAAAGTCCAGGCTTCATTTGAATACTGGGGACCCCCAGTAGATAAGGAGATGTACCAACAATCAGGTGGGTAGGCTTATTTATGTATCATATGTTGTTGTGTGGTAACCCAGGCTTTTGCCTCCTTGAGAAAGATCATCTAAATGCAGTAATTTATAGGATATCTGTAACGCTCTCCAAAATTTAGGCATGATATACTCCAATCATGTACATATAGAAAGGAATATTTTTACAAATGTAGAGTGGGCCGAATATGAAATTTATAGCTCAGTGGTGGCATGGTACACTACTAGGAGTATTCTTGTTATTTGGAAAATTGAAAACAACCAATTGTTTCAAGATTAAGTGCAAAGGTAGAGTGCAAAGCTATGGCTGGCTCTAGGGATGTGTGAAACTTTCGTGGTTACATGATTTGTTAATGGAGTTGCAAATGAAAGTGGAATTTTCAATGAAACTGTTCTATGATGACTTGGAAACTAATATGTCTCACTGAATCCAGTGCATCACTAGATGACACAATATATCAAGACAGATTATCTTCTCAGAAGGGTCATTCAGTTTTTTTTTTTTTTTTTTTTGAAAAAGAAGGTAACAGAAATATATTGATTAAGGAAAAAAAAAAGGTAATACAACAATTATGGTCACAGCAAAAAAACAAATGGGTCATTCATAATTTCAGTTTGCCTTGAATGAAATCTTGGTCGATAGGAGGGAAATCTTGGTCGATAGGAGGTGTGAGGATCATCTTACACATTCTCGTACCTGAAGCTCGAATCTTTTTAATGAAACATGTTGCGAGCTGGGCATGATTGACATTAATGCTCCAGCTTGAGGGGGAGTGTAGAAAATTATCATTCATACTTAATATATCACAATGTGACACGTTGTTTTCCAGAAGGTAACTGATAGTTAAATAAACATAGCAACGTATACAAAGGCCTCCAAGAGGCTATGTACTAGATGTATAATGGAATTACCAAAATATCTACAATTTAGAGGAACCTCTTAACAGTCTTCCAAACACATCCACATGTCCGCAGATGAAATGCGTAAGAATTCCTTTAGAACCATATCTCAAGACTTCACTTTGGTCCTCACCTTAATCACCATTTCAATAGGAGTTTCTTTCATAAATCTAAAACTTGATTGTTCATCCCTAACAAAATTTACCTTAAAGTGGCCACCAAGGTACAAATTCCAAATAATACAACCTTTATCGGAAGTATTCCAAGTACCAATCATGATTGCAGTAAAAATGAAACATCGCAAATGGCAGTCGTCAGTCCATCACAGCATGAATTTTCATTTATCCCCAAAAAAAATCTGAAAAATTTTCAAAAAATAAGATATTTTAGAAGTCTATAGTTTTTTTTTTCTTCCATTAGGGCTTATTATAAGTGTATGTACTGGAAAGTCATTTAATATTACCAATTTTGTGATGCATCGACCCCTTAAATGCCTCTAAAAAAGTATCTACAAAGTAATTGATGGAAATAAGTTAAACAGAAACCACTCCAAGGTATAATGTGAAAATTTGTAGGTCCCAAACATAAAGAAGACATCTAGTGAACACACTTAAAAGCCACAAAAGAGAAAAAATGACTGTTTGCTTCTGAAGGGGTTGTAGCCTTCGACTAACCAACATACATATGATGCATTAACTCCATTATTATATTACACAAGGAGCTGTGTTAATCTTTTATATTACGTAATTAGCTTTTAAATCCTGTAATGGTTATACTGCAGATTCTACAGTGTCTCTCAGTTCAAGGTGGCGATGGAGGAAACAGCAGTATAATTTCAAGGGCAATGGTCAAAGACAGGTTAGAAACCTGGAATTATTAGGTTTAATTTTTTTGTCACCTTCATTCTATAATTCTGACTTGGTATATTATCGCCATCAGATTCAAGACGTTCAATGTGCAATTTGAGGAACTCCATCAAAGACAATCTCAATGGACAGTCCCCGACAGTGAGTTGCGAGAGTATCTGAGGCTGGCAATTGCTGAAGTTCTCTTGCCTGCATATAGATCTTTCCTCAAGCGTTTTGGGTATAACTACTACTTTTAGATTTGAACTGTGGATTCTCGTCACCAAATTTGAAAAAACTAGGATACCTGAATATAACATGCGCCTACAGATGGATTCTATCATCAACACTAGTCTACATAAATATGCACAGCAGTAATATGTTTGTGCGTGCATATTATTAAGGTTAAAATATGAACGAGTTTACTACAAAAAGTGAAAAGATAAACCAGGTCTTATTGGTTTACCATGAGAAGATGTATATCGGGCACAAACTTGGTATACAAATGAAGTTCTGGGGTTTTCTTTCTTCTTTTTATGGATGAAGCGACATTTCAGCATAGCTACTTCTATTTACACAAAATTGGATCTTTTATTGCATTGCAAGTTGTCTGTCTGCCTTTACAAACATCGACGTTTTCTGTAACTTTCCTATTTCTTCCTTGACCAGCACTCAAACTTTCCATTTTTTACATTTTTTTTTTTTTTTTTGCTTTTAACAATTCTTGTCATAATTCAAAAGAAAAAAGGAATTACAATAGAATAGCTTCACTGAGAAACAAGAGTTATCCAATTCTGCAATGATGGGTTCACTGTGAATTCTCTACTAGCACCACCGAGAGAGAGAAGTTAATTCTAATAACACCAGAGAATAGTAATTCTTTACTAAGTCATCTTCTGTCTCATTAGCTAAATTTCATTATCAATCCATAATAGAAGGGACATGTACATTGTTTCTTAATTGCTTTGCTTCAACTGTTAACCAGAAACCAGATAGAATTCTCTCTCATTTGGGAATCAGAATGTAAATGACATGGATATGAATGTAAATCATAAAAGGGCAATTGACCGCAATGGCATGTGCAAGCTGTCATACCTGCTGAAAAGATTTGCAACCTCTTCACATTCCCATGAATTGTAAAACCAGATGCCATTAACTTCTTGAGCTGCATTCCGGTATAACAAGTATGGAACTTGGACTTCATACTCAAAACCTCCCAAAAGATTCTCTACTAGATTATCTGTTAAGGAACATGTTGAGACTACGTAATACAAACATACGGACAGACTAGTTGTAAAACGAACACAAACATTAATAAGAAGCATATAAAATTATAAATACATACATAAATAAGAAGCATATGTGCGAAACATATGATAGTGGGATTGGTCAATTCAATGCCCTAAATGGAAGATCTGGTATTTTGGATATATATTCAAACCAAGTTTCAATATCCTGGATGTAAATAAAGCAAAGACATATTGCGTGCAAAAATTGGAAGTAGAATATATAAGATATTATTGGGTGTAGATGGAAAGTTGTTAAGGAACATCTGTCACTTTTCTTTTGGAGGTGATGATACTAAAAGTAATTGTCTAATATGGTGACTGGGTGTTGGGTAACAGTTGGTGGAGGAGGTTACGCTGTGTAAATTATAAAAGTCTGTTGATGATTTATTTAGGATGTGGTAGGTGTCATGGTAGAAGCGAGGTTGGGATGGGAGGTATTGTTAAGGTAGCAAGCCCTCAACACAAAGCATAAAACATGGAAACTAAAACAAATAATTGTTAAAACACAAGAACAATATATGAAATTGGAAAGAGCTGTATTGTAGATATACTACAAACTGTACTTCTATGAGAAAGTGTAATAGTACCCTTAGCCCCCTAATGAATTCATAACATGGTCTATTCTTCATACTTAGCTCTATACATCTAAGCTTTTTTTTCCCTTTCCAAAACACAAAAATTCAAACAAAAAAAAGAAAAAAAGGAAAAGAAAGAAAAAGTGAAGCATTCGTAAGGCACCTCCAACTAGGGGATCATTTGTTGGGATAAGACTTTATTGGCTTAAGTCTGCCCAAAAAAAAAAAAGAGGGGAGAGAAAAACCAAAAATTCTCGAATAGTTGCTTCATCATACTTCAGTTTGAAGGAATGGTTTTCATCAACAAAACATTATATTTAGTGCATGATATTTTTTATAGATGGAAGATGAAAATAAAACGTAGAAAATTGAAAAATATAAGGCATTATGGTAATATCTATCTTCCATTTGCACTGCAAACAAACTTGTCTCCTTTCAATTAGATATGATAGGACCAACAGAAGTTGCGATCAAGTGATAATTAAATAACCTTCAAAAAAATTCATAATAGTGACCAAGTGGACAACTGAATTAACTGTATGTAGTAAACCGTCCATGGCTAAATATAATGTACCAAATTCATATGTCCTGAGTAAAGATCCTTCTTAACATAATCCCCTCAAACATAATAAAAAACAGGTCTCAAAATGATTAATTCCAAGTACGAAATGCATCATGAGATTGACACTCAAGAATTCAAAGCTTGAATGAATTTGTATGACTTACCTTGAATCACTAACTTAAGTAAACTTAGAAGTAAGAACTGCCTAGCTGTAAATTGTAATGATTCCAAGCTCTTTCTGGCGTGTGATTACAGTTACAACAGAGAGTAACATTTCTAATTTCTGACAAGTCTCAGAATGTTTAGGGTGGACACATACATGGACATTCTCCTTTGCACATATTTTTAGCGGCCATGCATATAGCTTTTTTGCATCTTGCATTTTGTTTTTATGGTGAGCCCACCCAATGCTACCTGTAACTTTCTGCAGTGGCTACTGTTTATTTAATATACCCTTATATTTTTGAGGAAATATATGTTGCTTGGGATATGAATTCTGTGCTGTGATCAGATTCTCAAATTTTTTAAGTGAGACCCCGACATTACAGTTTTCCGAACCATTGTTGTGATGGGACCCATGTTGATGGCCCAGACTCCAAGATCTTCCTAATGGGATCATTCTACACTAGACGATTTAGAAGGAAGATACAGCTACTTTCCATTATGTACAGTTCCATCTGTGTGGAGCCCATCATAGTTTAGATCAACGAACTATTGGATTTACTTCAACAAGTTAAAAGCCTGAGAAGACTCCTGTTCTGGTCCCTAATAGATCTCCTGCACTTTTCACATGTGGATGGTACAATTATCTTCTTTTTTTTTTAAGAATTATATACATACTATATCAGATGATTATCTACCACCGATGTTCCTTCATATCATAATTCTTCTGCATAGTTCGATTCTATATTTGATGACGTGCATAGTTTTACATATCATGAATTCTCGATATGCTCCTTTGTTTCAGGCCTATGATAGAGAATGGGAAGAATCCTCAGAAATACATTCGATACAAGGCAGAGGATCTAGATCATATGCTTGGTGAGTTTTTTGAGGGAAAGACTGCGGGTGAACTGAGACGGTAGATAGGAGTTCCTTCTTAATTGAATTCGTTTTAAAACTCGGTCGCATATGACCTTCATTCGATTGAAGTATTCCTAGTTTTTCATTCATTTTTACAGATGAACCAATAATAAGTAGGCATCCTAATTCCTAATTCTCATTTTAATGGCTGTATTTTCCTTTTTTCATTATCTTAAATTAAGCATTTTAAACTTCTCAGAGAAATGAAGTGTCTGGGCATGTTTGACCGACTCCGTCACTGTGATTATTTACTAAATAAATCCTATTACTCGGAACTTAGTACATGTTACATGAGTTAAGCAGTCTACAGGTAAGCAGAGCAGTGGTGCTTGTATCACTTAAAAATCTGTTTAACTAGAGAGTTCATGGCTTTTCCATCTGACTTCCTGAGGGTCTTTTCTGCAACTGAATTAGAGGTAACTCAGTTTAAGCTTAATTGTGAACGGATCCCTTCAAACTTAACCTGGATTCGTCCAAAAATATGACTTTCCATGAAACAGTTCACCTTGTTTTTCTTTTTGTTATGTTACTAACTAGTACAAGCCCCCCAGTGGATTTGTTTTATCTGTAACATGTTCTAGTTCATTCATTCATGAGTCCTCCAACTCATTGGACACCTTCCAACTTTTTATGGTGAAGCACTTCCCTTCCAAACAAACAACAAGGATCAATCCATGGCTGTACCGCTCATGGTGAGGGGGTGCCTGGGTGTGAGTATTTACCAGCTGAAGTAGAAGAAGCAGAAGAAACTAGGCTCCAGGATCTTGTGGATGGAAACTTGACTTCGCTACTCCTTTATCTTCTAATCAAAATAACAAACCATACCCTTCGGTCATCCTCTCATACCTCATGTCCTCTTTCAGAAGGCCATTTACATTCAATATACTCTCTCGCAATGTTACAAGTTTTTCTGCTAGCCCAATAATTCATAGAGCCCAGTACATCCCAGCCCAATGATCTTTTCTTGCTCACCTATTTCCAGATTTTAAATTCATGTACATAGTAGTAAAGAGGATCAAGCATTCAATCTCTAGGTCCTCCCCATATTGGTGTTTAATGGGAAAATCACAATGATTATACAAACCTGATCATTCGATTGATGTTGTGCAAATGAGTAGTGGACAACAAAAGGTTAAACAATGCCACGTTTATAGGAGCAAGTGGGTGGTGAAATAATATATAGTGGGATGGCTGCTCATGGTCATACATGGACCATGTCAAGGATGCAAAACACACTGATAAGTTAGTTTTTTTTTTTTTTTTTTTTGGGGTTAACTTAGGGTTTCCAGCCCTTTAGGCCAACTAATCCCTATGGGTCCAGGGGGAGCCGGGTAAATCCCATGTGGCCCTAATGTGGTATTGCAGTTTTAAACCCTCAGCCTCAAGGAGCAAACCGTGGTCTTAGGTCAATTGAACTACTCTAGAAGAACAGTTATATGATATATGATAAGTACCTTTAAAATATAAAAATATATTTAAAAAGGCTAGAAAATATAAAAATGCAAATAGCACAGTCGCCTGAAGTTGAAAATAGTGGCCATAGATAACATTTGATACTTTTAACCAAAAAAAAATAACATTTCTAAAATACCTTGACTAAAAAATAGTTCTAGTACTCAGTTTAAAATTGTTAAAATAAAACCATTTAAAATAAGTTACAACTTTATTTTTAAAATAAAAATAATAAAATTTACAATTCAATACCCACCTGGGAGGCCCGAGTTGGCCCCATTTGAAGACCATGTGCATGTCGTCCTGCAGAATTAGCCTTTTTTTTTTTTACTGAAACATAATAATTAAGCTTCTTTCCTAGCTACATAAGTGTTGGGATATTATATCTTGTTTTTCATATTAACCAAATTTTGTTGAGTAGTTAGGGGGTCTTAAGTAGGATTTTTGTTAGAACAAGCACGGTTTAGTGTAAAGAGTTTTTATTCCCTTTAAATGAAGGTATAAGGAAATATTTGGAATAGTAGAGACCATGATAATTAAGGATTTAAAGGAAGAATAACTACCCCTCAGCATCAATGAAGCTCGTTGGTAATGCCACACCCCAAATTGCTCTGAGCTCACCCCTTCTCTCTACACACCTCAAATAAGCGAAAAAAATTTCCAAAGTCTCTCTCTACACCAGCGCCACTGGGCACTCCCTCTCCCTATCCATGTCCCTCTCCCCTTCCCGCGGTACTATTGGAGAGGGCGGTGGTGGCTTGGCTGCAGGGTGGGTGTAGAGAGGAATTGGGTGAGGCATGGAAATATGAGTGATGTCCATTTTGGTAATTTCACACATGATTTATATAGGGAAATTCTACTGGCACCAGATTTTTACTTTTCCCACAAAAATTCTTTTTACACACATCATTGTAATTTAAAAATTATATTAATTCTTTCCACACACATCAAAATTCCCCAAAGTACCCATTCCTTCATTTCCCTCTTTCTTCCCACACATCCTCCCTTAGATTATCTTAGATTATCTTGTTTTCATGAAAACTAGTTATGGGGATAGATTCTCATTCAATGTAATAAGATTTTACAAAAAAATTTAGTGTTTTTTCATGGATTTGGGTTGTTTTTCATCCATCATCGCAAGGGTTTATCACCAAGAAATCGTGACTGTTCGGTCTCTGAAATGCCTAACATAATGCATTTGTCCGGAACTGTAGCTCCGAACAAAAGTTGACTGTCCGAACCTGAGTGTCCGAACAATGTGTGAGGTCTATTGAAAACCAAGTGTTCGGACATTATCTGTTGAACATATGCTTTCTGTTCGGATGTACAGTGCCGAACATATGCATACTGTTCGGACCTGAAAGACCATACATATCCGGACCTGCAACTCAGTTCCAAGCGAGAAAAAAATTAAAGAAAGTGGCATTTCCACTGCTCCTCTGATTGAAAGGCACCATTTGATTGTTGTTTTCTTCCTTCATTGCACTAGAAATCCTTTAGAGATAGAATGAAAAAAAAATAAAGTACAAGAAAAAGGAAAGATGAAGGAAATGGAGGAAGATGATGTGTCCAAGAGCAGAAAATGGAGAAAGATGAGTTGCCCAATATGTTTTGAGTTTTTCTTAAAAGTGGAAAGTGAGAAGTGGAGAGTGAGATGGGTGAGAGGGAAGAAAATGGACTTGTGTGTGAAAAGAGGGATAATGGATATTTTGGTCATTTCATAAAGGGATAAAAACATAATAAGAAAAAGATAAATTTTTTGTATTGGAAAAGAAAAAATTTGTATGCCAATAACATCACTCTTTATATAATATATTGCTCTTAAACTTAAAGGGCGTCCTCGAGAAAGTTGGAATGTGGCATCCGCAGCTCTCATCAATGAAATCTTGCCACTCTAGCATTTTTACTGTTTTGCCGCACTTAAAAGTACAGTTACTTCAGAAACTTTAATGTACTGGAGCTTTTTCTACCATTCAAAGTTAGTAAGAGAAGAAGGGAATCACAGAGTTGTTGCCTTAGATAGGAGGCCCGCTCCCAAAGCTTCCTTCGGGATTGATATCTGGGACCCCGTAGGCCCGGCCCTGAAGCAGCGCAGTAAGTGCACCAGCTTCGGGCCCCCTGAAAAGTAAGTGCATCAGCTTCGGGCCCCCATTTTTCAGGGGGCTCAAAAACGTTCATCTCCTCAAGAAGAAAATATTTCTACTCCTCCAAATTCACTGACCTCTTTCTCAAACCCTTTGAACCCCTTCTCAACCAAAAAAAAAAAAAAAACAAGAAGAAAAAGAAGAATCAGAAGAGAACTGGACCGCCATAACCGATTAGGCCCAAATCGGCTACACCGCCATTGCCAGAACCGGTTGGCCCATCATCTTCGTGCTAGCGCCTAGCAGTCAAGCACCATGAGTCCATCACCACTTCGGACGAAGCACCCAGGCTACCCAGCAGTGAAACCCCTCAACCCTTCATCAATCAAACTCCTTTGAACCCCATCTCAACCAAACAGCAAGCCCAAAAGAAAAAAAGAAAAAAAACAAGAAGAAGAAAAAGAAGAAGAAGTACCCAGCAGGCCAGCACCACTGGTTGATTGCTACAGTAGTAGTCAAGCACCATCACCACTTCGAACGAAGCACCCAGGCTACCCAGCAGTCAAACTGTCAAACCCATCAACCCTTCATCAATCGAACTCCTTTTAACCCCAATACCCCATCTCAACCAAACAGCAGGCCCAAAAATTAAAAAAAAAAAATTAAAAAAAACAAGAAGAAGAAGCACCCAGCAGGCCAGCACCACTGGTTGATTGCTACTGCTGCTCCACGCTTTCACCGTCCACCCACCCGCCATGCCACATCTCTCTGTTCTGTACACTTCAGTGCTTCCTTTTGTTTTTCCTCCGACACGAAGACCGAGGCAGCCCAGTCTTCTTAGTTCAGGTAGAGTTTGGGTCGGGTTGGACCTGATCCAGTGATCCATTCCGCTGACAAGCCATTTCCTTTGGCAACAAGTCAATACAGGTCAGGTGGACCCATCTGCAACTCGCCTGAGTTTGAGTTAGGCCAAAATCCAAAACAACAGTCAACAGCAGCTTACAAAAAAAGTCACTTGCATCAGATTTGTAGACATCAGCACATAGGCCCATTGCCTATAGATCTTCTTCAATCTTCATAACAGCCATATCATCGCTGTCTTGGTAGATTGGGGAGATTCCAAAATCCAAAGTGTGGCTTTTTTCAGTGCAAAATTGGTCGTTGCAGAAATCAATTGAAGGTAATTTTTTCATGATTAGAAAATCTTGAATTTGAAAGCATAATTAAGGATTTTGCTTCTCAAAATGCAGGAAGAAAATCATTTCAATAATACTTTTTTAATTGTGATTTTGTTTTTCACCTTATCTTGTAGATGGTGATGCTGGTATGAGAAATTTATTTATTTATGTATTAAATGTATTTTATTTAAGTATTAAATGTATTTATCATATGATATTATTTGATTTTTAATGAAATTATTATTTTTGAGCTAAATATATGAAAACATATTATATATATGTGCTTATATTAAAAAATTATAAAAATAAATAAATGGCCCATTTTTAGTAATTCGCACCGGGCCTTTGAAAAGTCAGGACCGACCCGGACGGTAGCTTTACTTCAGGTCTTCTTGCCACTCCAACAAAGCTAAAAAGAAAAAATAAATTTGGGTGAGAGAAGAGAGTGCTTCTTTTGGAGTTGCTTGATAATTGTTAAGGTGAGATCTTGTGATTGATTAAAAAACAGAAAGGGTGCGGTTGACTGTCAATTGGCTGTCCCAGTCTATTCAGTGGGTTTTTGTTGGGCTACTGAATTAATTTGGGCCGAAGATATTTTGGGCCTGCATCTTCAGAAGAAAGAGGCTATCGTCAATTCTCATGTACAGCAGTGGTATCAAAGCAAGTTTTAGTCTCCCAAGAAACTTTTGGCAGCAAAGAAATATGGGCAATTCTAAATCCTCTAGGATTTGGAAAATTAAAAAAAAAAAATTCCACATTTGGCAATTCTAAATCCAATAAAATTTGAACTACTGGGAATCCTCATTTGCACGTATGACCTTCCTCCTTTTGATTTGGAAATCCATACTTTTGCAGTTTTACACACTGGCGCCAGTTTTTTATTTTATTTTTCAAAACTATACACATTGACACGCTACATGATGATGCGAAATCCTTGGTTATAGCAGTGAGGAATCCTGAAATCTGCAATTATAAGAAATTCTCAAATCTATGGGTTCCTCATATGTGGAGAATGTCAAGAATGTGTTAACTCAATCTTTGAAGAGGTTCAGCCGAATCACATAACCTTCAATGAATTATAACGGACATTGAAAACAGATGATCAACATGTACAATAGAAGAAAAAGAAAAGAGAGAGCTAGGAGTTGATGGAGCTGCATCTTAATTGATCCGAACTTTAAAATGATGACTTGTTGGACTGCGAGAACCAAGGGTCACAACATTTGTTAAAATACCAAATTTTAAAGTTGACTTCAGTTGCACAACTTTCTCAATTGGCTAAGCTTAGAAACCATTTAGGGCGTGCATAAAAATACATAGGATCATAATAGTTAAAAATGAAGATAAAAAATGAATTTTCAAAAATGACCATCAAATAACCATTATTTAAGCAGTTTAAATTCCGATCCACTGTACTTTTGGAGGATATAAATTTACAAAATATTTAGCAGTCTGATTAATTCGGTACCCAAGCCCAAGATTGAGCCAAGAAATCTGAATGGTAAGTACCCAACTGGGTCTGAATCCTCACAGGCTGACTGGGAGAATTCCTAAGTTGATGGAGTAAAACTCAAGAGTGGTGCCCACCATTGAAAATCTGAGTGGTTCAAATAAACGCCCTTGCAATATATGGGGTATTGATAAATTTTACTTCAATAGTAGTTGGTCTCGCCATAAAATTGACCATCTGATTAAAAATGTAACTAACACAACATTATTTTTATTCATAGCTAAACTGTCACCGAAAATTTGATCACCATTTTACTCAGAGGACCTGAACTGTAGGAAATCACGGCATAAGCCCTGTTTTAGGCCCAATCTAAAATTGGGCCTTGGTGGCACCAAATTCGAGTCTCCAAACCTTAACTTGATGAACCATTTACATTCATCCATCAATGGATTTGAACCAGACCCTTTCAACCTGGCCCGTGGACTCGATTAAAATAACAATTTATAGGTATAGACATGGATTCATCTGCAAGTCCTGTTCTATCCAATATCGAAGTTTTGCCGGTGAAATAGCGCGCGTCTGACTTTTTTTTTTTTTTTTTTTCCATTCTTTTGCTAACCAAGGGTATCCAAGGTCTCTTTGAGCACCTGACTAAATCCCCTAGGGTGCGGCTTCCCCTGTTTTCACTCACCGAGTTTGTCAGATCCCAACACATTGGCAAACTTCGTTGCTGAGACCTTTGGATGGTTACGGAGTGCCCCAACCTTCAGTACTACCAAGCATTGGTATGCATCTGACCTCCTTAGCGAGCCAGAGTTGTCCATCCCGCCCACACCCGCCACATTGAGAGAGACCGGATGGTTCAAATGAGCCAAAGATTGGCATGATGATGAACAGCCTTCCAGTCCAAAGACAGGGGTTGGACCATTTGTTGTAAAATGTCCAATGTCAAAGTATGGGATAATCCTAGGTCTCTACAAAGAACTAAAATTCGGCTATCAAAGTTCTTTCAGAATTTCAAATTCTCAATACCTGATCAATCATCTATAATTATATAGAGGATTTTTATGGTGCTCTTATTATTAGGATTATTACGGTACTAGCATGATAACCCGTGGTAAGCACGGGCATGGCCCCTGTGGCTAGAGTCCCCCGCTCCATCTACCTAGTTTTGACATTTTATTGATTAATAGTTAGATATAATAATTGTGTGGTTTGATGGTTGGGTTAGTTTTATTTAAAAAGCTATTTAGGTCAAAATTTCAAATCTCTAAACCTTTATAATTTGAGCCTTTTAGTATTGGTTTGTTCGAAACAAAAGAAAATTTATTGGAACTTCATTCCTTTATTCTATATTGTTATCTAATTTGTAAGCTTTGATTGGAGATGAATCTGGTACTACAAGCACGAGATGAATTTCATATCTGGTAGGATTAAGAAACCATCGTATAGATCAAAGATCGACTCCTTGTTTGTATGCACTTTTCGTAATCATTATGGGTAACAAATTTTATGGCAACTTGGGATCTTGATTTTCTAGCGTTTTCTTTGTCTAGGACCCATTTTGTTTGATTGAATTAAGGAGCATTTAAAAAAAAAAAAACTTAAATATTCTATACTTCTAAAATAGTCTTCAAATACATGTAATGCCCAAAGAGATCATATACGGTAGGCATCAGGTTTTTCCGGGCCAAATTGCCTTTTACTGGGTGTTTTTGCTAGTTTGCCATTAATGTCTCGAGCTCACGATTGTCAACAAGAGTGCCCTTTCCTTATTTCTTCTCGAGTTTGCAAGTAATGACTGAAGCTCGCAATTGTCACTTTCGAACTTGCGAGTCATGTCCTTGATAAATTCCAAGTGAGGCTGTATTGGATACCCTTTTTTAGTTTCTAAATCCCACAGACTCATGTGAATGCCAACAACTATTGTTTTGAATGACAACATATCTTGCATCATCTGAAAAGTGCACACTGAAAGAAATATATTTAGGGGTTCCTGATTTCTAGATTGGTCTTCTCAAATAATCAGACAAAAGTGTGCAAATAATAAAAACTATGCAGCGGAAATAAAACTCAAGCACACACCACAAGGACACCAAATTTTAGGTGGAAAACCCTAACCGGGTAAAAAACCACCGATCCAACCTGGATCAATAATCAAGCACTATGAATCTCGCAATTACAAGAAACTCAGATTTCCTCCCCAGATATCCCCTACCTAAGGACTGAAGTTACCTTGTGTCGCTTCACGCTTCAACGACTTCACACCGCTGATTGCAACAGACTCAATCCAGCACTTGACTCCTCAAATCTTCTACGCAAGAAGACAATCTTCTACAAAGGATGCAGAAGAACAGGCTCTAGAGAACTTGTCAGCACAACTTCTTAATAAATCTCTAGAAAAGAATTCTCTCAATCAAATCTCTAACTCAGCACTTTGAGAGGTGAGGTGTATCTTTGGAATAGCCCTTGAGTCCTTTAAATAGCCCTTGGGACGTGCTTAATATTCCCTAATTTGATTAGGATTAAAACCATCAGTTTGAGCACTATTAGAAAAGTGGTTTCCACTTTTTCCGGACTACCTGCGCCATGTCCGCTCGAGCGGACCCTTCATCCGCTCGAGCGGATGAGGTACTGCCACAGTCCTCAACGATTTTGACAGCCTTTGTTGACTCTTCTTTCTTTTCTTAGTCCTGACATGCCTATAACTCTAACAATCTCCCCCTTTTGACAATTCGTGGACAAATCTCCTAGAACTATACAATAAGATCTACCCAAAAGAAAAACCCAAAATACAATAAAATTTTTAAAACAAAAAAATCAGCACTGTAGATCTTGAATTGCCTTAGCTTGTAGAACTCCTCTGGGCTTCATTCTTCTCCCCCTGAATTTGTCCATAATTGACAAACAAAAATAATCATGCAACTTCTGTCAATCTGGATGCAGTAGCTCCCCCTCGATTTTGACTCCCCCTCACTATGATCTTTGTATCAGCACTGGGGATGGGGACTTGACCTCCTTGATCAGGGCTTGTTATGAGTAGCCACCCATACTTTTGTAGTTTGAACTTTCAGCATAGTGTGAGAAAACTCCTTTGGCAAATCAGATTTTCTAACCCAAATTTGAGTTGTCTTGGGTGGAGAAAAATTCTTCTGCCATTGCTTGGTTTTTGGTAGACTATTCAGCTTTTTGCAATGGGGACGAATGTGTCCTTTCTTTCCACAATGATGACAAGTGGATGTGTGTGCAGCGCGTGACACATTCTTTTTCTTGAAACTACTCACCACATTATTGACATGTGTAGTATGTGGAGTAGTATGTGCAACACTTGAAACAAAAATTGTTTTACCTTTAGTATTTGAAGTGGATGCACCATGATCATAACCGAGACCGCTTCTATCAAATTGAGACTTCTGACTGCACAAGATATTTGTAAGATTTTTCGTACCAATGTTCATCTTGTGTAGAGAAGCTTTTGTTACTTCTAGCTCGGACAAAGTGATCTTTAGTCTTCCTTGCAGATCTTGATTTTCAGCTTTCAGAGTCACTGTCTCATTCTTCAGATCTGCTACTTCTTTTTCAGCTTTCTGCAGTTTTTGACCATCAGTAGTCAAATTTTCAGTCAAACAGATTTTCTGACTTTTCAAGAGATGAACCTGTTTGAGCGCTTGCTCTAATTCAATTTTTAATGCAGAATTTTCTTCTTGAGCAGCCTTCAACTTGATAGTGACCTTGTTAGCAAATTTAGTCATCTTGACGCAATCAGCATATGTAGCATGGTACAATTCTTCAAAATCTTTCTCTTGATCTGATATCTCATCATCACTATCAGTATCATTGTCAGACACAGACGCAGCCAGGAACGCCATAAACTTTTCCTTCCCTTTATCTGAAGGATCGTTTTCAAAATTGCTTTCTTCTTCCTTTTCTTCTTCAGAAGATTCTTCATCCCAAATTGTGTTGAGAACCTTTTGCTTTGTACTCTTTTTCTTGTTAGCACATTCATTAGCATAATGACCATAGCCTTGGCACTCGAAACACTTTGTTCCTTTGGCAGTGTCTTTCTTCCCAGATTTTAAATGTTTCCAATTCGCCTTTTTAGATATCATGTATTTTTTGAAATACTTCATAAACTCAGCCATATTATCTTCATCATCAGATTCAGAATCAGATTCAATTTTCTTTTCAGGCTTCTTTTTTGATTCTGAGATGGCTTTTAAAGCAATACCCTTCTCTTTTGATTTTCCTTTATTCAACCGGTTTGCTTCAAAGGTTTGAAGATTTCCAACTAGCTGGTTGATCTTGAGGGTATCAAGATTCTTGTTTTCTTCAATAGCGTCAACTTTAGAATCGAACCTCGAAGGTAGAGACCGCAAAATTTTCTTGACAATCTTGTTTTCTTGAATTTCCTCACCCAGATTGAAAACAGAATTGACAATATCATTCAGTTTTGCATAAAATTGATCAAAGGTCTCATCTTCTTCCATCACGATGGTTTCAAATTCTTTAGTTAGCCTTTGCAATTTTGCTTGCTTCACGGTGTCTGTACCCTCATAAACCGTCTGTAAGACTTCCCATGCTTCTTTTGCGGTTTTGCAAGTGGAAATCCTACGGAACTCTTCAGCAGACACTCCATTGTATATACTATTCATTGCCTTGTTATTACAATTGGAGGCACGCTTCTCATCCTTAGTCCATTCAGCTTTAGGTTTAGGAACAGTTTGTCCACTAACCACTATCGTTGGTATGGAGTAGCCCTCCTCAACAATATCCCACACATCATCATCAATGGACTTAAGAAATCCAATCATCCTTTGCTTCCAATATGCATAATTAGAACCATCAAACAAAGGAGGCTTGGTAGTTGATGTCCCTTCTCTATTGAGCACCATTCTAGAAATCTTGTTAGATCAAACACAATAACTTAGTGCAACCCGCTCTGATACCAATTGAAAGAAATATTTAGGGGTTCCCGATCTCTAGATTGGTCTACTCAAATAATCAGACAAAAGTGTGCAAATAATAAAAACTATGCAGCGGAAATAAAACTCAAGCACACACCACAAGGACACCAAATTTTAGGTGGAAAACCCTAACCGGGTAAAAAACCACCGATCCAACCTGGATCAATAATCAAGCACTATGAATCTCGCAATTACAAGAAACTCAGATTTCCTCCCCAGATATCCCCTACCTAAGGACTGAAGTTACCTTGTGTCGCTTCACGCTTCAACGACTTCACACCGCTGATTGCAACAGACTCAATCCAGCACTTGACTCCTCAAATCTTCTACGCAAGAAGACAATCTTCTACAAAGGATGCAGAAGAACAGGCTCTAGAGAACTTGTCAGCACAACTTCTTAATAAATCTCTAGAAAAGAATTCTCTCAATCAAATCTCTAACTCAGCACTTTGAGAGGTGAGGTGTATCTTTGGAATAGCCCTTGAGTCCTTTAAATAGCCCTTGGGACGTGCTTAATATTCCCTAATTTGATTAGGATTAAAACCATCAGTTTGAGCACTATTAGAAAAGTGGTTTCCACTTTTTCCGGACTACCTGCGCCATGTCCGCTCGAGCGGACCCTTCATCCGCTCGAGCGGATGAGGTACTGCCACAGTCCTCAACGATTTTGACAGCCTTTGTTGACTCTTCTTTCTTTTCTTAGTCCTGACATGCCTATAACTCTAACACACACTCCGTTCCTTTAGATCAAAGAGTATCTTCAACCAATACTATCTTATAAATTATAGCTTAATTTAAAAAGAAAAAATCATCCAATATGATGCAACTTAAACCAACTTATTTGGTGAAAGTTTATTTCTTGAGCTCGCGATTGAGTGTGTTTTAGATATTTTCATATTCTAAGTTGAGAAAACTAATGAAAAATCTATAGTTTTTGAGCCAACTCTCTTCAAATAATTGAAGGACTAAAATTTCTAAAAATAGTATAGGGGAAGACCAACATAGAACTCAAATGAAGTGAAGGGAAAAGCATACTTAGAGACTGCATGTACAATCTTAATCGCGAGCTGGAGTTATTACTTATGGACTCGCGGAAAAAACAAATGAAGGACAATTTTGTTGACATTTGCAAGCTTGAGACATTACTCACAAAGTCAACAAAAAAACAAATGAAGGGCAATTTGGTTTTAACAAAAGAATTACATGGAAGAGAATTGATTTGGACAATACGTATATTTGAGGACCGATTTTTAAGTATAGGGTCAATTGAGGCCTTTAATTTTCGTAAAAATTGTTTGAATTAATGTAAAAAGGTCTTTTTCGTATTTTACTTTCATCTCTTTCGAATGTGCAAGATGAGTTGAACGTGTGACAAATTCTTTTGTCCCTTTAATAGGCTAGCCTAATTATAGCTAATAATATTGCTTGTTTGATGCTTTCCCATTTGTTTTCTATAATCAGATCTACAACAGTCTTCTTGGAAACAAAAAAATGGCAAGTCAATGTGTGTGTCTCTTTAAAAATCCTTAAATTAAGTTCAAGCCTCTTTGTGTGTCTTTACTATTAGTCTTTAAAATACTTTTCACTTTCTTTCTTTACAAACAAAACCAAAAACAATCTCACATTTAATTCCTATCTTTTTTTACCCATTCTCCCATTCTTCTTCTTCTTTTTCTCCTCTCTCTCTCCCTCTCCCTCTCCCCTCCATCACTTCAAGCAACAAGATCTTCCTTCTCCTTTCATACTACCGCCGTAGATCGCGATCGTCGACAAGATACCCATTACTCTATGTATTAGCGGTGGCCAGTGGCCCTCGCTATAAGTAGTTTTTCTTGTAAATTAATGAAGGGAAGGAGGTCTTAGGTATTTGATTTATTTTGTAGAAACAAAATAAATCTCTTTTGAGAAATTGGTTTTTAATGCTTTATCATCCAGATTTAGGTGCCTTGATTGGATCCAAATCTGAAGTAGAAAAACCGATCAAGTGTTTTCAATAAGAAAGTGATTTTGGATTCCTTGATGGATTCCAATTCCTTGATCAATCTCATTATCATTGATTTTTGTTTGCTCTACTTGATTTTATGCACTTGTGACATCATCTTTCTTAACTTAGAAGTTTTCATCTTGATTCGCTCTATATGCGTTCGACCCGTATTTGCTACTATCTATTCGTAGAAACTCTTGCACTTACGGTATTTTATAATTGATTAAGATCACTTCAACAACTCAATTCGATTGCTCTATGGTCCAACATGGTCCACATATTCTTAAAGAAATTCTTCTCATTACATAAGACCAACACGTCGAGGAGGCACATTATAAATTTTAAGTAAAACGACAAAGAGTCTTATTGTAGGTACTGGGAACGCTTTAATGAACTATTCCTTGCATGTCCCTGCCATGAATTCAAATTGCAAGATACAATTGGTCATTTTTATGATGGACTTAGTATGAAAACACGCCAATTCGTAGAAATGATGTGCGATAGATAGTTCATGGCGAGAAATCTAAATCAAGCATGGGCATACCTTTAGGTTTTTACAGACAGTGCTCAAAATTGGGATACATTTGAAAGTGTAGAACTCGTAAAGTAATTGAATTAGGCAAAAGGAAGGGGGTTATATGTACTGAGAGAGAACGATGATCTCCAAGAAAAAATTGCATATCTTACAAAAGAAGTCAAGTCCTTGAAATTTATAAAGAACAAGAAACCTACAATCATTTGTGGGATTTGCGCTTGTGATACACATACATCCACTGAGTGTCCCACATTCCCTGGCTTTCAAAGAGGCGTTTCACGAGCAAGCAAACACCACTAACATTTATAACATGTAGTTTAACAGTTCTTTGGGTAATAAGTATAATCATAATTGACAGAATCACCCCAACTTTAATTGGAGGAATGGGCCCAATGCTACTCAGCCCAACTTCACTCAAAGAGGAATGGGCCCAATGCAAGCAAGTGCAATTTTAAAGCAGGACACTCTCCCTCCAGGATGGCCCACAATCTCGTGCCTTATTGGAAACCACAAAATTGAACAAGCATTGCTTGATCTTGGGGAGAGTGTAAACCTACTACCGTACTCGGTCTATGAGAAATCGGAGCTAGGCGAGCTTAAACCTAACCAAGTCACCCTTCAGCTCGCCAATTGGTCAGTAAAAAAATCGAAAGGGGTAGTAGAGGATGTCTTTGTGTAAGTTGACAAGTTCGACTTCTAAATATACTTTATTGTATTAGACACTCATCCTGTAGCAAACCCACAAGCTCAGATTCCAGTAATTATGGAGAGACTATTCTTAGCCACATAAAATGCATTGATAAAACGCAGGAATGATAAAATGACGCTATCTTTTGGTAACATGACATTAAAGCTGAATGTTTTTCATCTTTGCAAACAACCACGAGATAATAATGCCGACTTTGAAGAAGTAGGCTTCATTGACATTCTTGTAGTGGAATCTTTTGAAGAGTCAATTAATACCCACTCATATGATTTCATTGAATCGAGTAAGAACTTAATCATCCGTGAGGAGGAGGATTTTATCTGGGGTCTCCCTAGGCAAAGAAATAGAGTCTAGACATCATTTGAGACTTTCTAAATGACTAAAATTTTAAGTTAAAAAAAATGACATTTATAAATATCAAAAATCAAACCACCACATCACATCATGACATCATGAATTTTCCAATGTATCAAATTATAGTTAAAAGATTTAGTAAAAAAAGGTATTGATTAAAATACCAATCAACCATGAGCGTGTGTTGGCAACCTTCCAAATTATTTCAACCAATGGGCCCTCTTCTCCATTATGAATCCATGTATGTCCCCAAGGAATGTTCATTCTTTTTTGAACTCTTCCTCAGATGCATGCATCTAAATTTACATGGCTCATGATAAACTCAAGGCTCGAGGTTACTTGGCAAAACGCAAAATAATTGAGTTCCTTCACCTCCTCATCCAATGCCTTGTCCTGATTTGGTGAAAGCTCTCTCTCTCTCTATATATATATCTCACTCGCCTTACCTCTGGTGGGTCTTGTCGGTAGCACGAACATCCACGTGTGGCCTTATTTCCATTAGAATTTAGAAGAAGAAGAAGAAAGAAAGAGACAAATTAAGAAATGGGCCTTTAATAAGAGTCTTGAAGGGCTAAAAAAGCAATGAACCAAAGCAAGCCATCACATATGATTTGAAAAGATCATCACGTGCGACCAGCCGCCAGCAGATCACCGCCACCTTTCGAAGTGGGCCACACCATGTTGCCTTAAATCCCGTGAGAAGACCGTTAGTCCTTTTCAAAGCTGAATTTTGAATGATGATCGGCCGTACACGTCGACTCTGATAAGATAAGATAAGATGATCAGTACGCATTTCCCGCAACGACGGTTTTCTTCGTTTAGATGAAAAGACACCGTCGGTAGAAGCGCGGCGCAAGGCAGGTCCCGTAAACTTTTCACGCTACCAATGAAATAATCTCAAGTGAAGTTAATTAAAATTCAAAAATTTACTAACACCTAGTGAGTTTGGTACAAATAGTTAGCTAAATTAATTTTAAATAATATTAAAGTCAACTGTTCCTTAAATTAAATCTTATAAAGAATGACTCGGTACGAGAAAAAAAATATGCCGATCAATTGCACTTTAGGAGGAGTATTGAAGAATGAGCTTTATTCAAGAAAAAGATATTAAAGAGTGTTTATGCTGTCTCTACTAATGTCTCAATAGTTTAATATAAATGGATAGCTAAAGAGATTAAAGAAAATGTGGGAGTAAAATTAAAAAGTATTAAATAATAGAAAGTCTTGCCATTTTAGGTTAGTTTTTTTACATCTTCAACAATCTTCAATAAAAAAAAGAGATTTTTTTTATCATTTAGTGGTATAAGAAAGTACCTTTCTATTTTTTTTTTATTTATAAAAAGAGATGTTATTTTATAAATTTAGTATTTCTTTTATTTGAACCTTTTTTGTATTTTAAATTGACATTAACTTCACACCACTATAGTAGCGGTGATTTTATCAAAAAGGCCCTTAAGATGGCCCTTTCTTTCAAGCTAGACCCTTTTTTGTGTTTGCAATCCTATCTGTTCACACCCTTGATATTTGTTGGTATATGAGCCTAAATTAAAGTGGATTTTAATAATATAGGGCATTCCGTTTCATGTAATTGATTACGTAGGAGTGGTAAGGCTTCAGTTTTTTTAAATTGTTAAAACTAAATAGACAAATATGAATTTTTCAAATTGATCATTAGATTATCTCCCTTTATATGAAAAATGAATAATCTTTGTCATTTCAAAGGAGATAGAGGGGCCTCACCATGGAGTAATGAGGGATTGGCAATCACAAATTTAGCTCTGTTCGTTTGTATTAAAATACATAGGGTTATTAAAAATGAAGATAAAAGGTGAAAAAGAAATGTTATTTGATGTTCATTTTTAAAAATTTGCCTTTTATCTTCATTCCACCCTAAGTATTCAATTCATATGTTCATTTTTAAAAATTCACCTTTAATCTTCATTTCACTTTATGTATTCAGTTCCTTTGTATTCTAAAGCAAATATGCATGCATGTCAGAGTTTGGATGTTTATGGGTTGTTTTTACATCGGATCTAGTGGTACTTCTAAGACAAAAACTAGGACTGATCTCGATCATTTTGTGAGACAGAGGTGTTGTGGCACTAAGCTATTAGTGGTTGACATGCTTCAAGTGTTCCTTTAATTTTACCAAAAAAAGAAGAAGAAAGTGTTCCTTTAAGACAGCTATGCATATTTTACTAGCATAAAGCCCGTGTAATGCACATACTAAGACTAAAGTAAATTAAATAATAAATCAAAATAAATATCCAAATTATGTATTGATATGAATTGATTGGATTATAGAGCCATTTGTGCGATCATCAGAATATGATCATGTTATAATATAATTAATAAAAGAAACCCTTAAATAGCATTTCAACAATATGTGAGCAAACATCTATATATAAATTAATTTGCCATTATTCTATCTTAAACTACTTGTAAATTTAGTTTGAGACTGGTTTGTTTTAAGTAAAAAATGATGATGCAAAAATAGGTTTCCGACAACACCGGTCAAGTAATAAATGCTAAATGCAACAATGCAATAATTAAAGAAGAGAGAGAATGGATTATAGTGGTTCGGTCAAAATGACCTACGTCCACTTCAGAAAGGCAAAGGTTGCCTGTAGTGTTTTACTTCCTCAATGAGTTGGAATTACAAGCTAGAGGAATACAAGAGTAGAAGGAAATAGGAAGATATCAGTTGCCCCCAAGTGCTGGTGGGGCTCCTTGATTTATAGTCTACCCTAACAGACGGGGACACTCCTCTGCAACGTTCGCCCTTGGAGCCCTCGAACTGCCCTCGCGCTGGATAAGGCAGGTGAGATATTTCTCCGCAGGACCTGGTAGGAGCGGGACTGCTTCCGAAGCAACGTGGCTGCCATGACTTGGTCTCTTCGTGGGCTTGGACCTGAGCTTCAGTGGATGGATTTGGACCTAGACTTCTCACGGACTGGGTCACTTGGCCTGACCCATTATCTAGTACTGGGTCATTCGGGCCTGACCCGTCATTTGCCCCTCAATGCCCCGTGCCCAAAGAGGTTTGGGAGGGGGGCATTTCAAACAACCAGGTCTCTCCTTCCTTCCAAAATCTTTTTCCTCTTTTTTGGTTTTAATCCTGGTCTAGGCGAGCTTCGAAACCTGAAGAAGCCTGGGCGCCTAGGGAGGGATGGGCGCCCGGGGGAGTGAAGGCCTGGGCGCCCGAGGGAGAAGTCTTGGGCGCCCGGGGCATAAGGCCTGTGCCCGGGGGAGTAGGCCTGGGCGCCCGGGGGAGTGATGGGCGCCCAGGACCGAGGAGGGAGTCTCCTGGTCCCGTGGCGGCCGTTACATATCCTTTTTTTTTTTCGGGGGCGCTGCCTCCTTGGCCCCGCGAGCTGACCGGCAGCTCGACCCCCGCCGGGGGACACCCCCGGACCCCCTCTGCGAAGCGCATGATATATCCCTTAGCATATGTAAATTCCAAGACTCTGCCCCTCGGTAACTTCTGATGGGTCATCCCAGAAGAAGAAGATGAGCCCGCAACTTGCGAGAAAGATTGCTCCAGATCCTAGGCTGCAGCAGCGAGCGCGGGCGTAGTCGTTACAGCGCGGAAAATGAGAGAGCTTCTCAGGCTGAGGAGAGGGCTGCGCTAGTTGGAAGGGCTTCCGAGGCTGATCTTTTCGCGGCCCGCGAGAGGGCGACCAGGCTTGAGACCGAACTCTTAGCAGCCTAAGAGAGGGCGGCCAAGGCAGAGGCTGAGCTTGTGAAGGACCTTGAGAGGGCTTCGCTCAGTGAGGCTGAGCTTCTGAAGACCCGCGATAGGGCTTCGCTCAGTGAGGTGAGCTTCTGAAGACCCGCGAGAGGGCTTCGCTCAAATGAGGTGAGCTTCTGAAGACCCGCGAGAGGGTTTCGCTCAATGAGGCTGAGCTTCTGAAGACCCGTGAGAGGGCTTCGCTCAGTGAGGTGAGCTTCTGAAGACCCGCGAGAGGGCTTCGCTCAATGAGGCTGAGCTTGTACAGACCCGTGAGAGGGTGATGCTCAGAGAGACCATTGTGGAGACAGTGATTGAGGCGGTACATGAGAGAACTGCTTTCCCAGATATTGCACTCTTAGGCTTCGTGCCGACTGAGGGGCTTGATGATTGTAGTGGCAGCTCTGATGATGTCGATGGTGATGCCGAGGACAACTTTGAGAGTGATTAGAGGGCAGGGGACTCTTTTTTTTTTAAACAATTTGTAGCACTGATAAAAAAATGATTTTATTAATCCATTGTTTAGTGCTACACAACATTAAACAAAGTTGAAAAAATCAAGCCCCCAAACCCTCACTACTTTGACTCTCTTACGGTATTTCTGGTAATACCTTTTCAACAGTTCTGCGTTCCCTGGTAATGTGTTCAACCGTTGCATTGCGAAGAGTGAACGCTTGTCTGTCTCTCTGCGGAGCAGGACCGAGTTGGTCTCTGACAGGTAACCTCTCTGTCCTACTTCGCTTGTTGCTTGTATCCTTCCTTTCCTCTCTGTCTCGCCCCTTCCCATTGTCGACTGCTCTGGAGGACTCCCCTCGCCTGGCCCTTGTGCTATCTTCAGCATTTATATACTTCTAAGCCTTTGCTAGTAGCTCCGGCATGCTTTTTGGTGGGCGCTTCATCACTGAGAAAAGGAACCCGATGAGCGGAGGCCTCCCATGAAAGTTGTCATGGATACCTTGTCGTCGGGCTCTTCAATTTGAAGTACCTCCTCGTTAAAACGAGTGAGGTAACTCCTGAGGCTTTCATTTGTATCCTGCTTTATGCTGAGCAGGTGTGTGGTAGGCTTCTGGTGGCGGCGTCCTCTGATGAAATGTGACATGAAGGACTTGCTCAACTCCCCAAAGGTGGCGATGGAAGCTGGAGCGAGACTGGCAAACCACAGGCGGGCAGAACCCTTCAGTGTGGTTGTGAACGCTCTGCACATAATCTCATCGAGGATATTATGCAGCTGCATTTTGGTTTTGTACGTCTCCAGGTGGTCCAATGGATCATTTCTTCCATCAAAGGTCTCCATGGACGGCATCTTGAACTTTCGGAGAAGTGGGTAGTTTGCCACATCGGGTTTGAACGGTGTGTCCGTTCGCCCGACTAGGTGATCTACAGTCTCTGGTGCCTGCGCCTTCATGGCGTTGTAGAAGTCTGCCAGTTGGTTCTGCATCTCTTTGATCTTTTCGTCCCAGGGATTGGGAGCTTCCCTGGATGGGTCACGAAAATAACTTCCCTCCTCCATGCTTTGATTTTCACTCTCCCTTTCTTGGAAATGAGGATCCTCTCCATTAGAAGAAGAGGGAGGATGTGGTCCCTGGGCGCCATGGGGAACTCCCTGGGCACCGCCCAGAGGATGGGCGCCCTAGGGAACTCCCTGGGCGCCGCCCTAAGGATGGGCGCCCAGATGGGGAAACCCCTGGGCGCCGCCCGGAGGACAGGCGCCTTGGGGAACTCCTTGGGCGCCGCTCTGAGGATGGGCACCCAGATGGGGAGCTCCCCGGCGTGGAGCTCTTGGAAGTCCCTGGCGCGATGCTCCTTGTGGTACTCCTCCAAATTGTGCTCCTCCTTGCCTTGCCAGCACGAGTTGTAAGATTTGCTGGTTTTGGGCTACCAGCTGTTGCATGATCTCCAACATCTGCTGAGGAGTGGGAGCAGGAGCATTCGGGGTAGGATTGATTGGTAGAGAGTTACCCTCGCCCTCTGCTCGTCATGTCGATCTAGTGGTGATCACCATAATTTTGAAAAAAGGATGAGAACTTTTGTTCGGTTCCCACAGACGGCGCCAAACTGATGATGCCAAAATAAGTTTCCGACAACACCAGTCAAGTAATAAATGCTAAATGCAACAATGCAATAATTAAAGAAGAGAGAGAATGGATTATAGTGGTTCGGTCAAAATGACCTACGTCCACTTCAGAAAGGCAAAGGTTGCCTGTAGTGTTTTACTTTCTCAATGAGTTGGGATTACAAGCTAGAGGAATACAAGAGTAGAAGGAAATAAGAAGATATCAGTTGCCCCCAAGTGCTGATGGGGCTCCTCGATTTATAGTCTACCCTAACAGACGGGGACGCTCCTCTGCAACGTTCGCCCTTGGAGCCCTCGAATTGCCCTCGCGCTGGACGAGATAGGTGAGATATTTCTCCGCAGGACCTGGTAGGTGCGGGACTGCTTCCGAAGCAACGTGGCTGCACTGACTTGGTCTCTTCGTGGGCTTGGACCTGAGCTTCAGTGGATGGATTTGGACCTAGACTTCTCACGGACTGGGTCACTTGGCCTGACCCATCATCCAGTACTGGGTCATTCCGGCCTGACCAGTCAAAATACAGTATATATTATAAAAAAGGTGAGGGGTTAAGGATATTAAGGTGGAAATGTAAATAGTACCTTCACTTTCCTTTGTCTTAAATCACTAGCTGGGTGATGGTCGAGTATTGATTTCTCATCTTCCTTTGATTCTATTTTTATTAAAAGGGAAGGTTATTTGATGTTCATTTTCTGAAAAACCTTGGTCTTTATTTTTAACTACTTATGGTATGAAACTCTATTTAATGAATTCTAATGTATTCTAATGCAAATAAAAAGGCTCTAACAGAAGAAAAAAAAAACTCCTAAAATAAGCAACATCTTTGAGCACCTATTTTTACCACCACGTAGGATCCCCTATAATTAATCTAACCCCGTCAAACTCACTTTCACCCTATGAATTGGCACAAGCCCAAATTGAGTTATTCAACTGCCACTCATTGGTGGACTAAAATATTGAAAAAATAATTCTTTCTACAATCATTAAACTTGAGGGTCAAAGATTAATTAGAGTTAGGAAGTTCTAATTGGGTTGAAACTTTATTCATCTCTAATATTTTTGTTTGGATCTTTCAATTCCCTACATCTCCCATGCTTGGTAGAGATAGGGGTGCAAACTCGGTTGGACCACCCAGGCTCGGCACGGTCCATAATAAAAAAAGAAAAACCGTGTGCGGGCCATGTCCACCCCCTTGACCGCATTGATTGGACCAACCCGGCATGACACGACCCAAAGGATGGGCCATGCTAGGCCAGGGAGCCTTGGGCCGTGGCACGGCACAACACGACACATGTCCCTAGCTGTGTCGTGCTTGGCCAGGGTGCTTAGGCAGAGTCATGGCACGGCCCGAGGCGTGACCCAATACGGGCCAACACAACAATTATATATAAGAAAATTTTATTTTTATATAAATAAAATATAAAACTGAAATTAATTAAAGATGTGCCTTTCATTTGTAAATGTTTATGCATTTATTTCAATAGTTTCGGCCTTATTTCAAGTTGAGAACCCTTAAAAGTCCATAAAGTCTATTTCAATTTATATAAGAAAATTAAAAGAACCTGGCATGTGAGCAGGCCCGTGGGCGGCAAGACCATGTGTCACCGTCTAGGATGGCGCGACCTAAGCCGTGCCTTGGGCCATGTTGGGTTGAGCCCCAGCTGACCCGTCCACAGCACAGCACGACCCAGTTTCAACCCCTAAGAAGGCCCTAAGTGGGTGCTCACGAGAGGTGCTTGGGAGAGTGTGGCCCTTAGTTCAAATGCTTATAAGATATTGTCTTGTTTTAAACATATTTTTAATTAAATATTCACTTAAACTTTGTACGGTAAAATGACTCTTGAATTACCAAAATGGCCCGACAAACAATTAAAATTCTAAGATGGGATATCTTCATCAGAAAACCTTGTGGAACTCACCCGAATGCTTGTCATTCAAGATAGGAAGAATAGGTACTCGTCTTTCCTTGATGTAGATTAAAAATGAGAATAAACTAAGAGTCCCTGGCCCATGGGATTAATTCAGGCGAGTTCTCTGGCCAAAAAAATTAGGGTAAATTAGCGAGAGATCGCTGAGTAATGTGTTATAAAGTCTCTAGTACACAGCATTGATGTTTAAGGCCTAGAGTACTTTGTAGATGGGATTAATTCAGGCGGTCGTCCCTAAGCATGTCACATCAAATTTTTTATGGCTCATTTGCCATTCTAGCCATTTAAATGAGTGTCATGCAATTTAAACTTGGGTTTTAGCTCCAACTCATTGTCTTTCCCGAATTATTTTACAATTTATATGTAGTAAGATGAGTTTTCGATCAAATTTTAAATTTTAAATTGGAGGGATCGATAATTGATGAAAACTTTCCTAGTGTGGCTTGCTTGGTTCTGTGTTTTTGTGTCCTCTTTCCTCCTTTGGGTGCTTTTGGTTGTCCACATACATATACAACTCAGATAAATTGATATAAAACTCATCCCAGTCCAAAGCAAAGTCAAATAAAATCATAACAAATTTATTCAAATTCACTTCAAACACAGATAATTTCATATTAGATTCAGATATTTATGAAAGTTAGATAAATTCAAACCAAATCTAGTTAAACCAAATCAAATCTAGTCAGATAATCTCATATTGAAGTGACATAACTTGTTTTCAAATTGGTTATGATTTTAAACACAGATAAATTCATATAAACTCACGCCAAAGTCAGACAAGTTCACATTAAAGTCAAATAAATTCATAGTAAACTCAGATAAATTCACTTCAATCCAATTTAATTCGTATCACACTCAAATTAAATCAAAGCAAACACAAATAAATTCATATCAAACTTAGATAAATTCATACCAAACACAGATAAATTTATGTCAAAGTCAGATAACATCATTCGAAAGTCAGATAACACATACAAAACTTAGATAAATTCACAGCAAACTCAGAAAAACTCATTTAAAACCAAGTTAAATATATTTTAATGTCAAATAAAATCATATGAGTTCCAGTTAATTTCATACAAAACTCATATTATTTCATAAGAAACTCAAATAAACTCAGTAAAGACTCAAAGAAAACAGTGTCAAAGTCACAGAAATTCATTTGAAACCCTGTTTAATTGATAACAAACGTAGTCAAATTGAAATCAAACTCAGATAAAATCATGTCATATACAAATAAATTCATTTAAAGTCCTGCTTAAATGATCACAAACTAAGATAACTTCACATAAAGCTGAGATAAATACATGTCAAAGTCAATTAACTTCATATCAAATTCAGATAAATTCAAACCAAAACTCAGATAAATTTATATCAAACGTCTCAATTAAGTTCAAGTCAAGATTATTCGGTTGCTCGAGGTCATTGATGAGTTGATTATTCTTCTTTCCGCAGTTTCCTTCATCTTCGCTTTCAAAATCTTGATTTTGCTAAGGTTTCGGAGTGTATGACGGATTATTTTAAAGCGGTGCGTGTTTGGTGACGTATAGAGTATATAAAGAGAGGGCGTCTTTGTCGTTTTGACTCATTTAAAGTTAAAAGAAGACCGCTGCCTCTACAAGAAAATGTCTTCGACCACAGGCTATAAAACATAGTGTTGAGGGACTTGCCGCGCCAAACGCCCCAAAAAAATTACACTATTTCTGTCGGTTAGATAAAGTCAAATTGCATGATATTAATTATAGGGTCTATTGGATTCAGATGAGTGACAAATTTAGGCGACTGCTGAGAGAGAGAGAGAGAGAGAGAGAGAGAGAGAGAGAGAGAGAGAGAGAGAGAGAGAGATTTATCAAGTGAATTTGTCATTCTTGATTGTTGGAGGGTTCACGCACACCACTAGAAAGCAGGTTTAGTCTGGTTCGATTTGGTGGAGGAGCCATCCTGTCGATGTCTCGTCCGGTTCGATATGGGTCTGAGTAAGGGTACACCATGAGCCCAACTTATTTTTATCTTTTACTAGTGAAGCCCTGCACATCCAATGCACATGCACAAACCACACAATTTTATTATGAAAATTAAAAAAAATTAAAATTCTTAAAAAATTTAGTGGAAGCTTCAATACATTTAAAAATTAAATTTCAATAGAAAATGAGTGATTGTAAATTGCAAGGCCGATGCAATGTCCAAATATAGCTGACGCTATACTTTTTTCCTATACATTTGAAAATAATAAAACAATGATATAGTGAGAAAAATGAGATCTAAAAAAAATCGATATGAAATTTATATAACTTTTTGAGGATATAAATCACATATTTTGAGATATTTTATCATCAATGTGTACAAAGAAAATTAAATTTACTTTATTTAATATGTCAGGTCGACTTATCAGTTTCCTGGTAGACTTGACCCGCTAAAGTTGGAGTGCAGTCGATAGCATATTCAAATTGATAACCTGTAATTTTATAAAAAATAAAAAAAATAAGAACCAGATTAGCTTACTGTTCTAATCAATTACCATGAATATTATATGTTCACTACAAAATCAGATTCTATTAAGAAAAAAGATTAATTATATCCTACCTAAGGACATCAGAATAAAAAACTGAGATAATGATTTTAGTCTTAACTTACAAAGAAGAATAACATCTCACACCGACCATCAATAATAATGAAGTAATCTGGCTTGTCCTCAAGCAATAGGGATCAACAATGGTGGAACTATGATATGAACTCCGACGGGTAAGATTTGCAGAGCACCTGTTGATCAATATTAGTATTTAACATGTGATTTGTTTTATTTTATAAGACAGACCACTATAAGGTAAAAAGAGGCAATACCTCTCTAAGATTCAGCATCTTCTTTTGCTTGATACAAAGTGCTATATTTTATACCTGTAAGAAAATGATAATACAAAGTAATCATTGAAGTTCAGTTAAATGGAATCTCACAAATAGAGATATCCATAGGGAAAAAATACAAAAAAATAAAAAACTGCAAATACAAATCTGCCAAAAGAATTGGCCCTTCTTTTTAAGAAATACAGAAGAATGTAACCCAAGTATTTTAGATCAACTTTTATGCTCTGTTCTGTATAGAGGATGAGAGTGTTGATCAAAGTAAGAAAAATTTGAAACGAACAAAGACGAGCTGAATTTGTTGCAACTCAGCATCAAATACTTATTTTAGTTGTTTACACTTAAAACGATCACTTCATTCACTGACTCTGAAGTTAGCAGTAACGTTAGTATAACAATGAGTTTTTATGAGATTCTCGTTTTCCCTTTAAAGAAAGGCATGGCGCTTTGTCACGTCACCCGAACCCGATTAAAGAAATAACCGGATCCGGAGAGTGAATTTTAAGACTAATTAAAAATTTTGTCCTTTGGGCCCACGGATCGTAGTCCGCGGTGAGGATTTAATATTTCAAACCTCAAGACATTCATGAAAATCATCAGTGAATAATATTTCTCATTAAACATTAAAGTTGTAAGAGTAAATGAACAGAACTAAATAGATAAGTTAGTTTATTACATTGACCATTCCAATCAATAAGGTCAATCAAAAAGAAAGAAGTCAAAAGTATAAAGGTCCAATGAGAGAAATAATGAATAAAATAGTAAATCTAATGAATCCCAATATATCTCTCTCATGCCGGGAGAGATGACGCTACTCTACGTCATCGGCACGCCACTCTCGTGCCTCTTCTGCTGGTTTGAGATCCTCTAGGATCTCCTCACTGGCCTGCTCCTCGAGGTAGTACTCATCTGATGTGTCTGCACATCAAGGAACAAAGTCAACGACATATTAAGCAATAGATATACAAAGCATAATAAACACACATGCATCAAGTGTAGAATAATGACAAGTATAAGATCATATGAATACAATAATGTAAGACTAGGCATAAAGCGAGATTATTAAACAACAGGAACAATGAAAGGAATCCTAACCATCATCTAACAATAACCACTATCCATGCAAATGCAAAACAAGAACAAGCAAGAGACACTACACCGTTTGGGTGATTTTGCAACATTTGAGATTTCTCATTAGTAATGCATATCTGGCCGTTAGGTAATTTGTCACATTTATTATCCGTTAGCAATATTCATAACCGTCACTAAATATATCTGCAAATACTTGAATTTTTTTGTAACATTTCTTGGATATTTTGTGACGATTAGGAATGTCTTACTAAATAAAAAGAGGAAAAATAAAAAAGAGGAAAAATCACATTACAAAGAAAAAATGAAAAATAAGGCGGGAATTATTTCTTCCCTCCATCGTTTTGGCGCAAAAAATGAACATGCAGTATAAATCGTGGGCCCGACGACTGATCTTCCCTCTCCATTTTCCCTGGCGCCATTTCTTCCCTCTCCCTCATTCTCATTCTCTTTCTCTTTTTCTGTTAATGAGCGCGATGCTTTTGCTATTTCTCCTTCTCCCGTCTCAGTCTCCCAAGGTTTGATTGGGTTCTGCTGGTCATCTCCCCGGCGACTGTAGTTGGGTTTTCTGCTTCCAAGGTCGATCTTAATCAATCAGGTGCGTTCGTTGATTTGAGTTTTCCTTCAAATGCAGTATTTGATTTGTGTTTGATTCGTTGTTGTTTTTTTCGTTTTTTAATGTTGGTTAAATCTTTAGGTTTTGAAATGCTGTTGTCCGTTCTTTCTTGATTTTCCTGTTGTCCGTTCTTTCTTGATTTTCCTCTCTCAAAACGTTCTCTGCCAAAATCATCACAGATTTGGTGACTTGGGTTTGTGCCGATGTCCTCTTACATAGATTTGGTGAAATGGGTTTGTGCGATGACCTTTCTGGATGAAATGGGTTTGTGCCGACTCTCGCTTAAACAGATTTGGTGAAATGGGTCCTTTTCTTTCTTGTCTTTTTTCATTGTTTTAGTTTGTGAACTTTGCACTTCCTTATGCCTGTGTAGTTTGGTCAAGGAGACATCTTCAATGAAAACATGCTTTGTTTGTGAATAAAATATTCAGATTACCAGTTCTTCTCTGCTCCTCCCTGTTTTCATTCATCTTTCTCTTGTTAAGTTGGCTGAATTGCTAGGGGAGACTTTTATGAGTTTGGTAAGACTGGTAAGACTTGGGTCATCACTGGTAAGACCCAGATGAAGAGTTTGAGGAAGAATCTAGCCATGGCAAGTATGTTGCTGCTGAATAACAGAAACACAGAAGGAACAAAAAACACATCTCTCTATAATCATTCCATGGATATGAGTATTACAGACGAGCTTTCTTCCTCTGTACCTATGGATTGGATTTTGATGGGTCATGTTAGAAGATGGCAAAGATATTAGAATAGCTGCTGTCTTCATTTATTGAAAAGAAATTAGCTGGGCTCCATGTGGGTGAGAAGACTGACTACATAGAAATTAGAAACTGATGGGCAGTACCAACAGATGCAGCTTTTGTAATAAAACCTTCAAATCTAAGTCTCAGACTACTCTTCCATATATATAACTGCCAGTATTAAATTCCCATTTGATGGGTTTTCCAAAATTTGCTAGTTTCTGTGTATTGGATTCTTATTTCTTAATCAATGCCTTTCTTACCTAACTGTGATAGGCCTCACTTTGTTAATCATTACTGCTTTTATTTTCTTTCCTTCCTTTCTGTGGTGTTTATTTATTTAACTTTTCTTGTGTAGCATGATGTTCCTGAAAACTAACAAAGATCTGTAGTCCAAGGGCTATGTGTAGATTCCCAACTGCACAAACAACAACCAATAAGTGAATTAGAGACTACTAATCCTTGGGTTTTAAACTAGTCCCCCATTTCTTAATGGACTGTTACATACCGATAAATGAACAAATATTGTGGGTACTTACTGTTACCAAGGGATTGATATCATGTTTCAGATTCATAAAAAAAAAAAAAAAAGGAAAATGCTTGACATTTGCTTAATTTACTTTCTGCTCATATCTTGTTTTGTATTTAAGTTAACAATACTTTAGTAGCCTGCACAAAAGATTAAAATTGAGATCTTTCTATTACTGTATGTTATTATTCCTAATAAAGGGTGTTAATCAGCTTTTCAACAAAATTCCTTGTAGTTCAATAACATTGGAGAAAATGATCAACATCTAAGCTGCCGTAGGGAATAATTTAGCAGGTTGCTTGAAGACCTGTTGGGTCACCGTCGACTGTTGCCTTCTTGACTTGCAATTCTTTGTCTGGAACTGACTATGCTGCCTGAATTTTGTGTGTGAATGGATTAAACTTTAGAGTATCTTGCTCAATAAATAATTAGAGTATGAGTTTGGTTAAACTTTAGATTATTTATAAAATCTATATCTTAATATTTGAGCTTGCCGGATTATTATGATACAAATGTTCACAAGAATAGTATTTCAAGCTTGAGAAATTGCATGAGGATTTTTTTTCATGTGGTATTATGTATCTTTTTTTAGTAGTTAAATAGTTCCCTAAAAAAAGATGATTCTTTAATACTCTTTACTTTGAAACAATGCTTAAAAGTTTTTGGAAATGTGATATATGGTGTGGTATACGCTTCACATAAAACGATCTTCTTTTTTCGTTTGGGATTAGACACGCGAGGGTATAAAAAGGTATTCACCCCCTCCCTCCGCATGGGTAGGTTAATTTATTCGCTTATTTTGTTTTAAATTACTTAAGTATAAACATGCTTGAAAGTGCTTTGTTGAATCGCAGAATGTATGAGCAAATACAGAAAGATTGGATGGACGAAAGAAATAGGAGGTCCACACTTTATGAAGATGGGGTTAGGCATTTTGTTCTTTTTGCCCAAACAAAGTTGGGCGGGTCGGCTTGTCCTTGCCCATGTAAAATCTGTAGGAATAGGTTCCGATTGACATACGAGGTGGTTGAAGATCATTTGATTGCAAACGGTATAGATCTCACATACCGTGTATGGGTTTTGCATGGTGAAAGACGCTCAAAGACTCTAATGGAGCATCCAGTGGTTGGAAACATGAATAAAGAAAACACTGAGGATGAAGGGCTTGGAATAGGGGACTTTGTTGATGCTTATATGGGCTGCCATGGTACTGAAACAGTAGATATTGAACCACCATTTGTTCCTGAACCAGACTTGGGTAAGAGGTATCTTGACTATAAAAAAAAAGCCAAAGAAAAATTGTACCCTTCTTGTGAGGGACCTGAGACAACACTTTCAGCAGTTGTTGAACTTCATAATCTGAAGAAACAGTTTGGGTGGTCAGGAAATAGTGTGACAGCATTGTTGTCTATGTTGAGGCGATGGTTACCCAAAGGAAACACATTGCCAGTGAAATATCCTGTAATGAAGCAAATGTTGAAAGACCTAGGGATGAAGGCTAACTGCATTCATGCATGCGAAAATAATTGTATGTTATACTGGAAACTTGATGAAAATTTGATGGAATGTCGTCATTGTAAAAAACCTAGATATAAAGTCATAGCGGGCAAAGGAGGGAAGGTTTCAAAAGAGCCTAACAAAGTTTTGAGACACTTTCCTCTAATTCCGAGACTCCAGAGGTTATATACAATACCATGGATAGCGCGTGAGATGACTTGGCATGCTAGATCTGAATCTTCTTGGGATTATATGAGTCATCCATCTGATTCTGGCCAATGGAAAGTATGTAAAGAGAATTATAAAGAATTTGCAAATGAGGAGCGCAATGTTTGGCTTGCTATTGCAACTGATGGATTTAATCCACGTGGAGTTCAATCTACTGGTTATAGCTGTTGGCCTGTCATCACGGTGCCTTATAATCTCCCACCATCATTATGTATGAAAGCAGAGTTCCAAATGTTGTCACTGCTAATTCCTGGGCCGAAGGCACCGAGTCAAGACATTGATGTCTTTCTTGAGCCACTATATGACGAGTTGAAACAGTTGTGGGATCGTGGAGTGCCTGCTTATGACATGTATAAGAAGGAACATTTCTCACTGAGAGCTATGTTGATGTGGGGGATTCACGACTTTCCTGCTTTCGGGAACCTTTCCGGTTGTGTAACCCATGGATACAAAGCTTGTCCAGCATGTGGTGACAATACTCCATCTCTTTTTCTACCTGTCAGCAAGAAAATTGTTTACACAAATTATCGGCAGTTTCTTAAAAGTGATCACCCGTTTAGAGATGGGAAATACTTGGGGCTCAAGACAGTGGAAGATAATCTTCCTCCAGAATCGCTAAGAGGGGAAAAACTTCTGCAGCATTTAGATCGTATCAACTTTGTATCTTGGAAAGACAGCAATGGCAAGCGAAAAAGAGCCGAAGTGAATGTTGATGGTGATGGTAGTAAAGTTACTGAGGCATGGTATAAGAAGTCCATCCTTTTTGGTCTGGGGTACTGGATAAACCACAAAGTCCGCCATGTTATTGATGTGATGCATACCGAGAAGAATGTTGCTGAACATTTACTAAACACCATCCTTTGCTTGAGTAAAACAAAAGATAATGTAAATGCACGAGAGGATATGAGGCTTCTTGGCATACACAGTGGGCAGTGGATGCAAATTGATTCAAACATAGGGAAAACAGTTAAGCCACATGCTCCTTTTGTTTTGGATAAGAATGAGAAAATGGATTTCTTGAAAACTTTGAAGTACTTGAAGCTTCCATCAGGTTTTTCTTCTAACTTGAGCAACATTGTTAGTCTCAATCCACCTGGTTTGCTAACAATGAAGTCGCATGACTATCATGTTATCATGGAGTACTTGTTACCTGTATTGCTTCAGCATGCCTTTCCGAAACACCGAGACTTACGGAAAGCTATTCACCAGATAAGCTTATTCTTTAATTTACTGTGTTCGAAGGTCTTGATCAGAAATGACATTCAAGAAGCCAAGTTCATGGTTGTTGAGGCATTGTGTGTGTTAGAGAAATATTTTCCACCATCCTTTTTTGATATAAGCATTCACCATGTGGTGCATCTGGCAGATGAGGCGTTGCTTTGTGGACCTACCCAAGATCGGTGGATGTATCCTTTCGAACGGTAAAAACTTTTATTTCTATCGTCTTTGACTTTATTTGACGTGTTTTTGAATTTAACATTTACATAAATAAGTTTGGAATATTTAATAGGTCAATGAAAGAGTGTAAAGACATTCCTAGCAACAAACGATATGTTGAAGGCTCTATTGCGGAATCCTATCTTGTTGCTGAATCTGTTAGGTATGCTATGGAGTACATGTCCAATCCACGAGCCGGTAATCACAAATACAGTCAAGAAGCCTTTTTAGATGAAAATGGCGAATATAGTGATGAGGGGCCTATGCTAGATGGTAAGGATGTGTTATTATCCCCTCACCAATTTGTACAGATACGTCGATGGGTGCTTTTTCGACTTGATGTCGAAGAACGCGATACATTCTACAGGTCTGAATTCTTGACTATCTAGGCAAGTAACATGTGTTATTATATAGATATATACTTATATATTAAAGCCCGGATGAATAAAATGCAGAGAGTATCGTGAGTCGTTGCAATCCGGTTCGTTGTAGGTCATAATGTCTTGAAACCTATCTTGAACTCTGGGGTGCTTTTCGAGCTTTAAGATGTTGTACTTTTAACATTTTATTTTGCAGGTTTTAAATTGAGCAACGACACAGCTGTTTGCGATTTTTGAGAATTCACAAAATCTTTCAAAAAAGTAGATTCTGTGGGTAGCTTCTGTGCTTTCTCCAACAGAGGTGGATTGGTAAGAGATGTGGGACAATGAAATCTTTTTTCATGCAGTGATTGGAAAAATCCCATATATTGACTGCTATCCAATGCCGTGACAAAACAGGTTCATCCACATACATCCATTGAAGATCTTGATGAACTGTCAACTCTCCTTCAAGAAGAGACTGGACTGCTGGGATGACTGTTAACGACTGGACTACTTTCTGTGGGTCAGACACTACAGCCACAGAACTCTCTGTCATTGAAAGCATTTTTAAGTTGAGGGATGCTCAACCGAGTGCAATCGTTGATGAGATGAGGAAATCTTTGATAGACAGCAATGTCTGAGACTTTCGAGGTGCTGGATTTTTAATGTTTTCAAATTTTCATATTATAATTCCTGTTTCTGCTGTTAAAAGTTTCCTTCTCAGTCTTACACTGATTGGGTAGTTACCTATACATGTGGTTGTACCATAAGTCAATTTAAGAAAGACAAATCTTATTCTATTCATATGGGTTTTTCATTTCATGCCACTTTCATTTGGTTTTCATTCCACTCTACGTATTAAAATAGCAAAATAACATTTTTAAAGGTTGCCTTTTTTTTAGATAAGATGATCAGCAGGGTACATTTGTGTGATGATCGCTGTCATAGTTAATATAGTTATGATTTCGCAGGTTTGAAGTCCATCTCAAGATGTTCGAAACTGACCAGTTTAAAAATTGGAATTTGCCTCAACATAACTGATAATGGCCTTATCCATGATGCCTCTCATGCATCTTCATATTACAAATTTAAGCATTATGTTCATTCATCTGAGAAATATGCTCATGGGTGGTCTCAATTCAGTTGCAGTGTTATTGCAACTTCATTTTCTCTTTTGTTTCTTTTGATTTATAGTATGACTCTGGTCTCTACCTCTTCTATCATGTTATTAATTAATTCCACACATATGAATGGGGCCCATGAATTGAGGGCCTTTTTTTTCACATGAACAGCTGATGATGATGATCACCTCAATAGCTAACAGCTAGCCAATCAAGTACTCTAATACCTCATCATCACTAGTCATTACTATTATAGTGACCAGTTTGGTTATTATAATGTGTCCATCTGTGTTTGTATGAATGTTTATGTATATCAACATAACAGTAATTATTATTATTATTATTACTACTATCAATCAAAGCATTTAATAATGATGGACTAACTGGCCAATTCATTCTCCAATATCTTGTATGCAAAATGATGTCATTGATTCTTTTCTTTTCTTCCTTTCATTTCTTTTCTTTTTCCCCATATGTAATGAAATGATGTTTTCAGCCGGTTGTTTTAATAATTGCCCTTTTGGAATGAGAATGCTACAAATTGTGTGCTACGGATAAGGAGATTTTGGGCGAAGGTGATAATGCAAAGCTTGAAATATTGGTTAGTAGTATATTTTTAATTGAAAAAGTGAGTTGTTTATTGCCAGAGTAGCAAGAAAAGTTGATTTTTTTTAGTGTTTGAGGTTGTTATGTTATGTATGCAATGCAGATGAAGTTGGATAAAGAGAAGAAGGTACTTTCTATTCGCGATAGAGGTATTGGAATGACAAAGGAGGATCTGATCAAGAACTTGGGGACCATAGCAAAATCTGGAACTTCAGGTTTTCTTCTTGACTATTGACAATCCAAGAGTAATCTTTTGGATGTGTATTGTTACTTGTTAGTGATGTTTGTGGGAGAAAGATAGAGAGGGAGAGTAAATTAACTATGACCTTTTCGTTTTAAACAGCTTTTGTGGAGAAAATGCAGACTGGGGGTGATCTAAATCTCATTGGACAGTTTGGAGTCGGGTTTTACTCTGCATATCTGGTTGCTGACTATGTTGAAGTCATTAGCAAACACAATGATGACAAACAGTAATAAGCCAAAACAATTTATGTTCTCTAGGATTTGCTTGTTTTGCTCCTCTGCCTGTAGACAGTTCATTGTTTGGAACTTCTAATAGTTATAATCCTTGTGGTCTTTTAGGTATGTATGGGAGTCGAAGGCTGATGGTGCCTTTGCTATTTCTGAGGATACGTGGAATGAACCACTAGGACGTGGCACAGAGATCAGATTGCATCTCAGCGAAGAAGCTGGTGAATATTTGCAGGAAGATAAATTAAAAGTGAGTGTAGCGAGCCTTTCATATGAATACATATTTTGCTAGTACAAAGTGATTGGTTTGAGTCTTTTATGTTTTGCTGGTGTAATTTACTACTGAGGACTGTACTGGAACATGTAAATGGAAGATTCTTTGCAATATTCTTCATGCAGTAAATTGACCCAGTTGCAGATGTTTTGACCTTCATCGAACATTTTATTTGTTGTGAATGTGATCTCGATGCATTTCTTTCATGAATAATACCTGGATAAACTCATGGAACTTTCTAAATATGGGGTTGCACTTTCTGAAGTCATCTCATTGTGAGATGCACATTGCTTGTACTTGATTTTCATGCATACATATATTTATTTGGGCATAGAAAGTGAACTGATACCATTAGGACTTTGGAGAGAAAATCCTAGTATTAAAGCATACATAGGTTGGAAGATAAGTGATTTGAGAGGGGACTGCACACAATATCTAGTTGACCTGCACCAAAGTAATCGCCCTCCCCAGAAACACCACTACCACCACCACCATCATCATTGGCTAATAACCAGTAGAATATTTTTTACCACCCTCTGCTTTTGTTTCTTATATTTTTCTTCAGATCGAGGCCACACCTAAGCTTGTTCTTCAGCTGATGAACGTGAGAGGACTAACAATTACACATGTCAAAAGCCATCTTCAGGTTTACATGTTTTGTTCTATCTTTTTTGCTTTCTTATCTAAAAATACTGTTATTCTTATCTGCGTTTTTCTTGTTGCTTCTTATCAGATGTACAGAAGCATGAAGAATGAGATTAAAAGACAGCAAGGTGTGCAATGCTTGTAACACTTATTTGATTATGGAGAAGTTGAAGATAGTATTTACCCAATGATTGAGCTGTGTTTTTCAATTGTGTTAATATTTGCAAGAGCTTATTTTGTGGCGCGCAGGTTTGCCTATCACCCAATGATGGTGAGATTGATGAAAATAATGTTTTCAGTTCTTTTCAATTTTCACCCAAGAAAGAGCTACATCATCATCTAAAGTATTCTTCTCCCCCTCCAAAAAGGTTAGCTCTGCTCTCTCTCTCTCTCTCTCTCTCTCTCTCTCTCTCTCTCTCTCTCTCGTGTTTTCAGTTGACTTATTTATTTTCTTATCTGTTAGAATTTGTTTAGAGTCCAACTTCTTGGTGGGAAGTTTGCATTCCAAAAAGAGAGAATATGTGCATGAAGTAAGTTCTTATCCATACTGTTTTTATGATTGTCTTCGTACTAGAGTGGAGAAAAGGGAAAGAAAAGATAGCAGAACGATATGTCAAGAAAAAGATGCTGAAAAACCAGAGATATCTGCAGATTATTGTAACTTCAAAGCACAAAACAGCAGTGGAAGAATCTGAATTACTCAAGGTAAGGTCTCTATTCATTGAGCTTGCAACTTTGCATATAGCCCATTTCTCGGTCATGATAGATCCATTGGATTTGCAAATGCATTCACTATTGATTTCTGTGCTGTTACATTTGTCAAGTGGCCCAGGACTGGCTGAAACTATTCTTTTTGGTCAATAAGCCAAATTGATCAACCTTATAAAAGATTTCAATTCAGACTTTGATTCTATCTGGCCGAAATTTCTGCTTTGGTTCTGAATTAAACTATTTTGTGTGTTCTTTGCTATCCAGGTTTTGTGCGAAATGCATTTGTCCAGGACTGATTTTCATTCATTTGTTGACGGTGATCATATCCAGTTGGTGTCACTTTATTTATTCGAGTTGTAAACATGGGCTCTTTTAAACCTAAATTGATTGTTATATATTCATTTTATTTGACTGTTTAAGATAAATGTTTTTTAAGCTCTTGTTGGCTTATTGGTTTTTCAGGTTGTTTATTTGATTTGGATATGAAGATTACGCGTGACTTGTTGATCTACTTATTATCATTATTTGATATCATACACATGGAAGTTTTAATAAGCTTTCATCCTTTTAGCCCTTTTTTATTTGGAATCTATCTTTTGTTTTGAGTTAATTTCCTTGTGGTGATGTAGTGAAGGTTTTGATATATGATTTAATGTGGATGCTCGAGATACTTGTAATGATGAAGATATGGATGGGAATTGTGTGTGGCGATATTTAGTCTCTCATGGATGACTTTGGGATTGATCTTTTTTTTTAGTATTTTCAATCTGAAGCATCAATTTATTTGTGATTTTACTTGGGTCTTGTTTATTCATGGCAGATTTTGAACATAGGAGACATTGGTATCAAGGGAGATTCTTGTGTGGTTTGTTGTAGTGATTTCATGTTTCATGAAGGATTTTAAAAAACTGTCAATCTTGAAAGCATAAAATTAATTGTGGTTGAATCTTTTTGACTGTTAACTACTGCAGGTGCATGTTCTTCAATGTGGTGATCGGTCTTTATTCTTTTCCTCTTTACCAAGCATCTCTGTACCATCAAATGTGGTTTCCTTTGCGTTCAAGTGCCGTTTCAGTCCTTCGGACAAGTTGAGGTGAGCAGAAAGTCCTTCTTCCTTTGGGTTTACTTTTTCATTCACAAGGGTAATATATTTAAGGATGCAATATTATATCCAAGAAACAAGAAGTAGGAGTTCCATTGCATATTCTGATTTTACAGTTACATGAATATGTCACCCATCTAGATGCAAACTGAATCTATAACTTGGACTTACTACTTGGGACAGGTTAAGGTCAGGTTGAGTTGGGGCTTTTTGGAATCAATGAGGCTTGTTCCCTAATGAATGAGAATGCATTTTTGATGTGTAGTAGTTTAGTGATTACTAATACAAAAAATGAGATTGGTGATTGGTGTTAACTTGGGCTAACTTGGATGTATGTTTTTTTTTGTTAGAAAAATGAATGGTTACAAGTTGCTCTTCTCAAGGGTGCATTCGTAGTTTTCATTAGAGAAACCTTAAGGTATGTGTCTTTGTGCACTTTTTAATTGTATGATAGAGTTACCATGGATTTTATATAACTTCATTGCCATATTTTTATGCACATCCTAACTCTATGCGTGGGATAATTATATTCACATTGTAGGATTTGTGGTACACATGCAGATGAGAGAGTATCTATGTGTCAGAAGTACTGTAGGTGGCCCGTCAGAAATGGATTAGGAAATTCCATTTTTTTTAAAAACAACAAATAATTAGTAACGGATATAAACCGTTACAAATTTTACACTTAGTAACAGATATAAACTGTTACAAATAGTTTGACCAAATAGTTATATATGTATACATGCGTCAGAAAGTGTGAATTACCAACAATTTTATCCGTTGGGATCAAACTATGAATAAATTAATAACCGTTACTAATAAATTGTAACGATTGCATATGTGTTGCTGAAATTAATTTCAGTCACACTTTATAACCGTCAGTAATATTTCTAACGGTGATTAAGTGTTACTAACTTCCGTTACTTTTCATTTGTGACGCAGTTGTGTCAACGTAAAATAACCGTTACTAATATTTTTTGTAACGGCCGCAGATCCGTTACTAATCTATTATTATGGTGTAGTGAGAGATACTTCGAGGATGTCCAAAGCCACCTCCCGGGGTACCAGTAATAATCCCCTTGGACTACTGATACCATAGTCCGGCTCCAGTGGGATCCTAACTCCCTGTCCTAGGAATAGCAACACGGTCCTAGCCTGCTCCCAGCTATTCAAAGTAATGGACGCCGTCCTACGCCGACTGCCCACCCCGACAACCGGAGTAACCGATTCGTCATTAAATCCCCAAACTACAGATGACCATGATATGCAACAATAATAAAGTGGTTTTGACACAAGAATCAAGACAAGCAAGTCTGGCTAGTTCCCTGTACAAGACAAGATCCTAGGGATTATCTCATTCAAGACGATACAAGACAAGCGAAACACGTGATAATCCCATTCATACTAGCCAGTCAAGTTCATCAATACAAGACAGGGGTTCCTATGGTACACTATAAGTCAAGTCCAAGTCCTATATTCTATAAGAATTTATGTTTCATAATTGATTACGTGTTTTATGTCAAGAGTGTATAAGGAATGTTATCAACGGATACAAGTCAAAGTCAAGGGGAAATTACAACCCAATCCTAAGTAAGTGGTGTCATCCATGTATCCTACGTGTTTTAACAGAGTACATGTGGAAATTTGATCAATGATGCTTTTACGATAATTTCTTGGTGTACAATCATGTTGAGCATCATTAATTTCAACTCCATGTGCATTCGGTTACACTACGTATAATACACGAATACCTAGACAACCTTTCGAATTCACACCAAGCCACGTGATTCAATTTCAATCCCATTTATAGTCATGTGATAGTAAATTAGAGGTTTCCAGCATCTAAGTCTCAATCCTAGGTTTCAGTCTTAGTCTGGAAAAATACAAGTGAAATGGCCAATTTCGGCTGACCCTCAAGATGGTGTCGGTTGACCGACGTGATGGTATCGATTGACCGACACGAACCGAGGGTTAACCGACAGAGCAGAACCAATTTCTACTCTCTCTGGTTTTGGAACCGAGGACAGTGTCGGTTGACCGAAGTGAAGCTGTCGGCTGACCGACGATCGAACCGAAAGCCGACCGACTGTACAAAATTGGTGTAAAACATGCTCTCGGGTTTTCTGACCGAGATGGTGATCGGCTAACTGACACCTTGACCGACACTGAGCCGACAGTGAACCGACGGTACGAAACTCGTACAGGTTCAGGCCATTTCTGAATTCCTTCTTCCCTATTTCCATTTTTCTCCATCTCCAACCCTTCTAGAGACTACAACCTGCATAAACAATAGAGCCTCCTGCTCTCCCCATAATTCATTCCATTCCATTCCATTGAATCAATAATTAATTTCTAAACAACCTATGATCATATAATTGTCCATTTCATTTCAATTACCCAAATATCTAACCTAACATATAAATCCCAAATTAACAAAAAAACATGCTTGGAATTAAAAGGGGAACCTACAAGATACATAGCCAATCAAATAGAAACAAACATACATGCTTATAAATGAAATGCATATCTACTTGCCTCAATGTTAGAAGATGAAGCAAATGGGGAAAACTCGAGGAGAAGCTTTCTACCGCAAGATCTATAATCTAACCCAATCAAACACAACCTAAAACACCAAGGAGAAGAAAAGAGAGGAAAAGATCTATATCAAACCTAAATCTAACCAAAAGAAAAGATGACAGAAAGATGAAGTTACTGGAAACCTTATCAGATTGATACCGGAAGCAAGAGGGGATCGCAAGGACGAATCCTAACGGATCGGATCTCCGATTGGGGTCTCCTAGGGCTGAGATCTGGCTTGAGAAATGAAGAAGAAGAAATGGGGCTGTTCTTTCGTTCGTTGCAGAGAAAGAATAGAATTAGGGCAAAGCTCGTTTAAGAAGAGGATTAAGAGGAAAAGACTAATTTACCCTTTAAGTAGGTCCGGTGAAAGAATGGACCACTTGAAAGGTTTCTGATCGCTGGATCGTGATGAGTCAAGAGATAAAAATCATTAGAACGATGAGATCTTTCCAACGAACCCAAAATCACGGCATTTGGAATATTTTAGAAAAACACTCAATTTTTCCTAAATTGCAAACTACACCCCTGCTATGATCAAACGAACTCGGAATCGAACGAAACTTCGCAGATACTATTCTAATGCTAAAAAAAACTCGCTCATGATCTAAACCCACTTAAATACCTAAAATACAATTAAATAATAATAATAATAATTAAACGGGTCAACGGGCCCAACTGACCCAGTAAGGTCACAGACCTTACACGCTTCATTGAAATATATGAGAAGAAGAAGAATAACAACAAGATGAAGAAGCTTGCAATGATAAAAGAAATAAATGTGTTAGAAAATGATCAAAGTTTTTCAATTTAAACCTCATGAGTAAGAGCAGTAATAAATAAATATATTCATGCCCTTGAAATGCCCTTATATAATAAAAAAACTCACAAAAGTTCTATATTAAGAAAGTAAAAATTGTATAAAACAACAAAAATTTTACGATAGCAATCTATAAGATCTACCACTAAATTGCATTTATGAAATTATCTTTAGCAATCACTAATATCAGAAGTGAACCAATATTTAGTAATAGTTATCACATTATCCAACTTGTGATTATTCTTCCAACAAGGGTATAAATCAATATCGATACAAGTATTATGTCAGATTGAAAACTCAATTATTATAACTAAAAAAAAATACAAACACATGATGCAAAAGGGAAAAGAATATTTAAATTTTTTTCATGGTAACTTTCATTAAAAGAAAGAAAAAAACAGGTAGTCAAATTGATAACCTGTAGTTTTATAAAAAAATAAAAATAAAAACTAAGAACTAGATGAGCTTACTGTTTTAACCAATTACCATGTACATTATATGTTCACTACAAAATCAGATTCTATTAAGGAAAAAAAAAGTAATTATATCCTACCTAAAGACATCAGAATAAGAAAACTGAGATGATGGTTTTCGTCTTAACTTATAAAGAAGAATAACATCTCACACCGATAGTCAAGAATAATGAAGTAATCCGGCTTGTCCTCAAGCGACAGGGATCAACAATGGTGTAACTATGATATAAACTCTGATGGGTAAGATTTGCGGAGCACCTGTTAATCAATATTATATAGTATTTAACATGTGCTTTGTTTTATTTTATAAGACGGACCGCAATCAGGTAAAAAGAGGCAATACCTCTCCAAGAGTCAGCATCTTCTTTTGCTTGATATACAAAAAACCTCATGAGTAAGAGCAATAATAAATAAATATATTCATGCCCTTGAAATGCCTTTTTATAATTAAAAAAATTACAAAAGTTGTATATTAAGAAACTAAAAATTGTACAGAACAACAATAATATTTTTATGATAGCAATCTATAAGACCTACTACTAAATTGCATTTATGGAATTATCTTTAGTAATCACTAATATTAGAAGAACAACAATATTTAGTAGTAGTTATCACATTATCCAACTTGTGATTATTCTTCCAACAGGGGTATAAATCAATATCAATGCAACTATTATGTCAGAAGTGAAAAATAATAATACTAAGTAGGGCCCACAACTTGCAGTTTATTGGGCATATCTATATATATATCTATAATAATACTAAGTTGGGCCCACATCTTGCATTTTATTGGGCAAGTGTGTAGTGAAAAATAATAATATTAAGTGGGGCCCACATCTTGTATTTTATTGGAGTGCAGTGAAAAAGTACTACACTTTACTCTCTTTTATATAAAGGTATAGAAAATTATAAGTGGGCCATGGTGTGTAGTGAAAAGCATTGTGTAGTGAAAAGCATTGTCATTTTGTTCTCTTTTATAAGAGTAGATAGATAGAGATAGAGAATACTAAGTGGGGCCCACATCTTGCATTTTATTGGGCAGGTGTGTAGTAAAAAAGTACTACACTACTTTCTTTTATATAAGGGTATAGATATCGATATAGAGATAGAGATAGACAAATAATAATAATAATATATTAATTATATTATCATTATATAGGTGGGGCCCACACAAGTTCTTCTCTTTTAGAAGGGTAATAATAATATATAGATTATATTATTATCATCTTAAGTGGGGCCCACATCTTGCATTTGATTGAGCAAGAGATTATATTATTATTATCTAAGTGGGACTCACCCAAGTTATGTCATTTTGTTCTTAATAATAATAATAATGTATAGATTATATTATTATTATATAGGTGGGGCCCACACAAGTGTTTCTCTTTTAGAGGGGTAATAATAATATATAGATTATATTATTATTATCTTAAATGGGGCCCACATCTTGCATGTGATTGGGTAAGTTTGTAGTGGAAAAAAGTTACATCTTGCTCTCTTTTATAATAGTGTATATATATATATATATATATTGAAAAAAAAGTTGCATCTTGCTCTCTTTTATAGTAGTAGATATAAATATAAATATATAATATAAATAAAGTGGGTCCCACAATGATGTAGTAAAAAAAAAGTTGCAAATATAAAATGAAGTGGGCCCCATAATAGTATAGTAAAAAAAAAAAGATGAAATTTGCTCTCTTTTATAATAATGTAGTATAGTGTAGTAGATGTAGTAGATAGTTGATGTAGTAGAGTAGATAGTTGATGACTTGATGTAGATAGTTGATGTAGTATATTACTGTATTGGGCTAGGGCGCATGGAGACAAGCTCGAACTGGTAAGGACTGATGAGTTCGGTTCTGGCCCCTTTTATGCATAAAAGGATTCAGCCCACTGTTAACCTTGGTTTGCGTGTAAGCCTACTCATTAGCCCTCTATTATCTTGGTTTAGGATTAAGCTCAGTCCCCATTGGTCCGCATAATAATAATATTATGATAACAACATAGTTTAATACATAGACTAACAGGGGTCTAAGTATTTATAAGCAATTGTATTTGCTGCATTTGTAAGATAATGGTTTTCTAGATCTAACATAAGCAAACAATGGATCAAAGTTCAAAATTCCTACAGTGGACCCACAATTGATAAATACAACCATCTCATATGCTACATACCAACACATGAGTTAGCACTTAATCCGAATTTTCTTCTATTAGAGGTGGTTAAGATTTCTAGTCATTGAAATGTATGTGCTCCATCCACAGTGGGTGCAATAGAAAATCACTCCAGAGATAATTGAGGAAAGAAGATCTCCAGTCACAATCAAAACTAACCACCCTCAATACTAACTAAGATTTTTATTGGATTATTTATTTGGGTCTTCCATTGTTTGCGTCTGCTTTTGCATGGTCTGGGCTTGCACCCTTCACCTATGAATGTTATCATCCAAAAAAGTGTTTTAAGAGGAAAAACTTACAGATATACCCTCTGATTTGTTGGATTTTCACAATCACAAACGCCCCTGTTTGGATGTATGGTGAATTGAAGTATGGTGAGGTGAAGCGTGATCAAATCAAAAGAGAATAAAATATAAATAGATTATGATGGTATTTTATTTTTAGTTGTTTGTGATGGAATATTTTTGACTTTTTGTATGAAAAATGTAGTTTTTTTGTCTTTAGTGAGTAAATGTAGTTGCTTTTTTACTTTTTGTTGGAAATAAAGAAGTGAGTTTTTGTAAAAAGTACTTTTGATGTGATGTTTAACTTGACTTGACTTTACAAGTGAAATTAACAAATGGGCCTAAATTTCTTTTACATCCACAGATTCAACTTTTGACCAATGGTGAACGGAATTCTTACTACTGTTTCACCCTTTATAATCCCAAGAGAAGGTGAAAAGACAAAGTGCCCCCAACACACCTTATTAGTTTAATGGAATGTACTTTAATCCAGTGGCGGACCCAGGATTTTCGTTTGGGTAGGGCTAAACTTTGTTCGACTTTGTTAGACTTTTTTTACATCAACAATAGCAAAAGAGAAAATGTATTGCATTTATAGAGACACAAAATATTTAACTACATTAATTAATATACATTTCTCTCACTAAAATATTCTGCACTTACTTTAGCTGTGAAAATAATTCCTTACAGTTAATCATGGGGTTATGGCAAAGAAGAGAAATTACCACTTAATTGTAACTCAAGCTATCCAAACATATGAACTCTGAGGCTGGATTTACATATGAACTATAGATTAAAGCATGCCCAAGGGTGATCCCGTCATCTTCAAATTTGTATATATTGTTAGATTTGGTGATTTAGAGCTTAGGGTTCGGATTATGATTTATAAATTAAGGGTTCAGATTTAGATATAGAGTGATCAGGATTATACTATACGTAGGGAGGCAGGGAGAGAGACTAACTATTAGAGGACCGGCGATGAGGAGCCGATCTCCCGATGAAAGAAGCTGTTGAAAGAGAATGGTGCGAAGACGGTCTCATATTCTCAGTGGAAAAAGATGTCGCAATTGAAGATGGGTGTTTCCATTTCTATAATATGTGGGGCGATCGTCAGGTCGATATATGGGGCGAATATTTATTAGATGTGTGTTTAGCATGATTGGCCCATTTAATCTCGTGTAATCTCAATAATAACATGGGCCACCTCCCAAGGTCAATACTATGTCGGTCCGCACATGCTTTTACCATCTAGCTCTATCCATGATGAATTGTCATATGAGACGGGCTTTGTAACAACTGAGGGCAGAACCAAGCGGAGAACGAAGAAGATGGGTAAATGTCATATCTTTTCATTCTAAATAATGTCATATCTTTTCATTCTAAATTTAGCTTCATTAGGCTCGTGTTTTCATTGTTTCAATCACTTTTAGCTATAGTAGGGGCAAAACAGCAGGGTGATCAATATGCTCCCCTACCCCACCCCTACCCCCAAAACAAAAGTAATAAAAAATAAAATAAATTTCTTTTTTTTTTTTCACATTAGCAGTAGAGATTCTTTTACTCTTGTTTTTTTAACTTAGTGTCAACCTCAATGGAATTTCTTGAATCAACCACTAGCTTTAGTTACAAAGAATGGTGGGCAAAGTTGTCATTCTAAAGAAAAAAATTGTTAGGTGCCAGTGAATGAAATCATCGATATCCTTCCAACTAGAGTTCATTATTGGATATGAAGAGCTTGACACTAATTGGTGGGCTCGGATTTGAAGCTTTTAGTCACAATTAGAAGGCCTTTATTTTACCTAGCTTTTATGAAAAATTATTGTATATGAGAGGATCTCAAAGAAAATCGTGGGTTGCTTGTAACCGTTAAATACTTGGAAGTGTATCCCTCAATATCAGAAAGAAGAGGTTTGGTTAAAAAAATCATAGAAAGCATTAAACAATTCTAACTTCTTAAGATAGTAGTATTACTAACCTACTTATGTGGAAGGATATTCTACTAGTAAATAAGAATAAGAATTATATATGGCGGTTGAATGTAATTCAATAACATATAACTACTCCCTTGTCCGGAAGAAATGGGTTTTTCTTCATTAAATTACTCCAGATGTTGTGGGAACTGGGAAGTGGGGTTTTTGTACAAAGCATATTTCTAAATATATAAATATGCCAATACTGTCTCATGTACTCATTCCTCCTGAAGCTTTTGCTTTCTTTTCCAAGAGGTTGGTTGACAGAAAAGAGATAGAAAGCAGACAGAAAGAACAAAGAAGGGGAGATTGAGATCCGTGGTGAAAAGATATGGAAGAAAGGAAGTCGAAATTCAAGAGAGTTTGTGTCTTTTGTGGAAGCAGTTCAGGGAAGAAAACCAGCTATCAAGAAGCTGCTGTTCAGCTGGGAAATGAATTGGTAAACTACAAACACCTTGGTGATTTTGTTGTGTTTGTAGAGATCGATCCCATTCTCGTAGAATTCAATCTCTAAGGAGCTTTTTGTTCGTATGTTTTATTGATTTGGGAGAAACCCAACAAAGTTTTGTCGATTTTATGTTCAAACTGCCCATAAAAATAGAATCTTTCTTTTCAAATGTTGTTTCATTATTGGCGAATTGGTAATTTCAAAATGAAATATCCCAAATCGTCAATTGTTGTTTTCCTTTCTATATTTCCATTCTGGAAGAGCTTTTGATATTGGACACTTTTGTTGATGCTTAGGTTTAGAAAGAAAGAGAGCTAGAGAGGAGCATTTTCCAAGAGAATGTGTGGGTTTTGAATCTTTTCACTAGTGTAATCTCTTATCATTCTGATCACTGGCTTGAGATGCATTTTTAAGGAGCGGCTTTGAATCTTTTCACTAGTACAGTCTCGTACCTTTCTGATCAGTGGTTACATATCCGATACAATCTCAAAAAATAATTAGTGGGTTTTGCATCTATTCACAAGTACAATCTCATACACTTTCGTTCTAATCACTTCTTCTTGTACTTCCTTGCTTTACTTAGGATTAAAGATTTATTAGAGTTGTACTATTTCTTCTAACATTTTTCCTCATTTTTGTTTTTCTATTATGAGTTGGCTCCATAACCAATAGCAGGCGTTCAACGTGGGATTATTATTGGGGGGGGGGGGGGGGGGGGGGGGGGGGGGGGGTTGTTTGGGGTTCGGGGTTCTTGAGTTTTTCGCATGAGTGGCTTTGTTAGCTGTAACTTGCTTGTCTCCTATGCAGCCTTCTTGCATGATCTCCTCTCCAAACAAGAGAAAAAAAAATATTTGAAAACCTTGCCCTTTCCTAGGCAGTGAAACGTGCTATCTTGGTATCATGACTGGTTACCATGTTTTCTTGGGTACCCAAAGACAAATTCTGGGGTTTATGGGTTCAATGAGAACATGAGAAATCCTACTTCTTGGGCTTATAATATACTAATATTTAATAAGTTTTCTTAGTTGTATTGTCAATGATAATGGTAGCTGTTTGATGATGGTGCATGTCGCATGAGTGACACGTGACATGTGGGGTTTGCATTTCAATGTGATTGAAGGTGGAGAGAAGTATTGATTTGGTCTACGGTGGAGGGAGCGTGGGATTGATGGGGCTCGTTTCACAGGCTGTTCATGATGGAGGGCGCCATGTTTTAGGGTTTGTCTTCTTCTCGTTCTTCTTCTTCTTATTATTCTTTTCTTGTTTTTAAATTGTAATATTCTTTGTACTTCTTTTTTATATTAGTTTTACTTGAATGAGTGAATGCTCCTTAAGCTTATTTCATAAAGCAAGTACTTGATTTTTGCTTTTTTTGTGAAATGGGTTCTTAGCCATTTTCAGTTTTAGTAAGAAAAAAGTGCATGTTTGGAGAATGCATGACATGCATTCTAACTTTTTATTGAAATGATGCTGTTTCTTTAAGAAAAAGGCTATCTTTCTAATATGGGTTTCCTCTTTATAAATGAATGACATGCATTCTAACTTTTTATTGAAATGATGTTGTTTCTTCAAGAAAAAGGCTATGTTTCTAATATGGGTTTCCTTTTTATAATAGATTTGTATGTGTTTTTTCTTAAAAAAATGGATAAAGGAATTTGTGTATCAGAAAGATGTGATGCATTCAAAAGGAAGTCCTTTTTGTCTAAAACATAAATTTAAAGTAGGTTAGTACTAAGATATGGACTTTTAGCATGCTCTTTGAAGTTTGAACTTGAAAGTTGAGTGTATTAATTACTTTTGGTTTTGTCAATGTCTGTCAAAACAGGAACTTTTTGCGAAAAGATGTATACATTTTGATGAAAAAGGCAAGAACAGCCTTTCTGGGCCTTCGCTATTTTTTTGAAACAACTTAACCAGCTGCAAACACTTCATAAGCCTTTTGTTCTAACATTGAGCAGCCAAATCATATATGCATGGAACCTTTACCGATCTTTGGGATATGGAACTACGGATTCTCTCTATGTTTAGTTCTTTTTACACAGCTTAAAGCTGAAAACCTTTGATCTGTTTATGAATGAGAACTTAAAAAGTAAGCTTTTTGTTTTCGTATTGATTGGTCTAAGCTAATAAATCCAAGGATGACGTTCACTAATCTTTTACTTTGTGGGTTTTATCCCACTCTTGTTTTTGCAGTGTTATTCCCAAGACCCTGATGCCCAGAGAGGTGAATATCAGAACTTGAAGCCATCTCTTTCTTTTCACTTATTTTTTCCCTCACATTATCTGCTGCATCCTTCTCTCTATAATGAAAGATGCCTATTAGTTCAAGAGCAACAAAGTTCATTAGACTTTTTCAACATGACAGCTTGTCGAGAGACGGGTTACTCTTTTGTCTTGGCTAAGTTTTTCATGCATGAAAGAACCAGATTCCATCTCTTTCTTAAACCATTTTGGAGGTGTTTGGTTTTGTTGTTTTTCATCTTTGTTTTAGGGGCTTATGGATTTTTGAAAACGATTGTATACTGTATGTAACACTTATATCCAAATTATCAAGCATTCTATTATTAATCATGTGACGAACATGTGCATAGTTTGGACCACTCATCTGTTGGCAATGGGCCCTGGTGTGGATGGTCTATATACCCAAACACTGATTAGAGTGAGTATTTTCTTTTTCTTGTTGGATGTCAACCGTCACTTGGGCTTTTATCTCTATCTGATTTGTGTTCATCAATACCCATCTAATCAGTTTGTACGATAGCCAAGCCAGTATAATTTTAGGTAAATACCAATCACAGCAGGGTGCAACAGATGAACAATCTAGATCCTACATGTTCTCCACTTAGAAGGAAATAGAGTCTTTTATTACTTACCAACGGCTTCATTGGACAACTTCTATTTGTACAAGATTCTGTAAGATCTAGAAAATTCACATGTTGGAATTGTTTAAAGATGAAATCTATTATATATCACTTGAATATTTTTTTTATTTCTAAGTTCACCCTCAACTCTTGGGAGTTGAGAGACTCCTTGTTTTAGTAAATGCACATTATGCATACTTTACTTGCCCATCACCCATGACGATATGGGTGTTTTTTCTCCATTCTTAAACTATTGAGGAATCATCTGTCGCTGGTGTGTATTTTTTTTATGGGCCCACTAGGATCTGGTAGTTAAGTAGTCAAGATCTCATCCATATATTGTAGCATTTCAAAAGGCATGCTGAACCTGCCAGTTGAACCGGATTCATGTGGAACTGGTATTTTCATTAACTGGTTAAATGAAAACTGGGCCTTGTTCTGGATCCAATCCAGTTTAACTCAGCTCAATTTTAAAATGCTTTTTTTTATATTTTTTTACGTCTAAGTTGATCTGAGTTAAACTGGATGGTCGAACCGGGTTGGACTTAATCATCCACCCCACCTATCCACCCTCTTATCCGGTTTCTAAAACGTCGATATAAGTGCGCACGTGTTAAGATGAGTGATTGATCACCAACTTAGAAAAATTTATAGAACATCAGCATTTCCCTTGTTTTCTCTTGACTTTTGCATCAACATCTCTAGATATCTGCTATTCTTGGAGCAGCGTTGTTTATGTAGAGAATAGTTTACTAATGAATTGTAAGTAAACAATAGTTGGGATCTCTTAGGCTTCGATATTTGCTTCGGTTAATGGATTGCACTTAAGCACTTACACATGAATATATTTATATGTTAGGAATACAACATTTGTTCCAGCATTCAACAGAAACCACTATACTGAATACCACATGGACAACTGTTGCATTAAATTGAAAATGCATCATCATTTTCATTAATTGTATGGAAGTTCTTTTATGAGTTAGATCTGTATATCCCCCATCTATTTTGGGTATGAGAAATTTTACGGTTTCTTATCCCTTCAAAGATCTACTGCATGCATCAGTACATGGTTGAGTCTTGAGTTGGGTCTGTTGTTTTCTCATCAGATGATTAATATACTAACATCACAAGAACCATTATAGATAGCAATATGTAGAATTTGAGATATTTGAGTGTATTTGAGGTTTCTGAGTACATGGGCCTTGTTGCAGATAACAGGAGAGACAGTTGGAGAAGTGAGAACAGTATCAGACATGCACCAAAGGAAGGCCGAGATGGCTCGCCAAGCTGATGCCTTCATAGCTCTGCCAGGTATAGATTCTCATTCAAAACTCAAGAATAAAAGAACTTGAAGCCTCATTTGTAGTGAACATAACTAATCATGATGCAATGGATAAACAAACAATAGAAGATGAATAAAGCAAGATTTAATGTGAATTGGCTGTGTGCCTACATCCATTGTGTGATAATAGTAATTTCCACCATCACTATATACGAAATTATGGTAAGAGCTTTATGGGTTTCACTCTCCTCACTGCTCATATTCATTTTAGGGACAGATTATCAGAATATCCCTAAATTTTTGGTGCAAATTATTAAAATAACCCTGAATATTTATATTGTGTGGTTTATCTCTATTTTTTACTGTTGCGACATTACACTTTGGGAGTTTGAAAATTATCAGGTGGATATGGGACTCTTGAGGAACTGCTAGAAGTCATAACGTGGGCACAGCTTGGAATCCATCAGAAACCGGTAATGCTCTAATTTGTTATTGTTATACTAGTTTTAGTACTAAACTATACTGTTGTTTTGTGATAATAGTATAAAACTGTCGAGATCCTTTTAGGGGAGAAGACTGTGTATGCTTCTGTCTGCCTTGTGTGGTAGATTTGCAGGCGCCTGTTGTTGCCCAGGTGCAGCTTATTTATTTTTCAAAACATTACTCAGGCCCAGATCCAGCCAGTGGAGCTTCCAGTTGGGTTTGAATCCTTCTGGTATGGATTAAGGATTTTACCAAATGTCACTCCAATCAAACCATCATAACCCTTAACTTTCGGGCCTCAAAATTGAATTGTTCTATTTTTCATTTTTTTTTTAATTCCTTACTCGGTCCAACAGTGGGTATTCCTCGTATTAGTGTCAAATTAGGATGTGTGCAGATTCACAGAAGTGTGTGAGGGGATGTTTAGATTGATAATACAGGTGGGGAAGATTATATGGAACAATAACGATCTGCCAAACAATTAAATGTTGGGGCTGCTCATAAGGTAAGATCCAACTGTAGATAGGGTATGCTGCGTTTTGTGTGCAGGTGCACGTGTGCAGGGCAAAGAGGCCCCATACCGCATCTTTGGCAGACGTGTGCAACTTGAGACAACTCAGCTTTATGTTGGGGAACTCACCATCAGTTGAAAGATGACAATGAGCTGGCCCCCACGTACTTTGACCATTCAGAAGTTGATTAGACTGGATGGGACCCATCTCTTATTATCTGGTCTTTAATTGGATTGTGATAAGATTTGCCAGCTCTGGATCTCACCTTTTAAACAAATCTTAGTGCCACATGTTAGCCACAAAAGCCTCATTTAATGTGCCTAACTAGCTTTTGGTGACATGTTTCTTCTGTTTAGTTGTGAGTGATGTTGTCACATGGAGAACATGGCATTTTCTATATAAACAAACAAAACAACCCAAGAAGAATGCACAGCCATGTGCTATGCCCTTTCCTAGTTTAATCCCATATGGAAGGTTCTAAGGTTCCCAACTGATTATGGGTAGCCAAAAAAAAAACTGATGATGGGTAGCCATCCGTATATTCAGTCAAATGGGCACATTCAGGTTTCTTGCAAGGGAGAACTTCAAATTTTTAGGAACCCTAGAATCAGGCAGGATCATATGTGATCTTGCCTATGTCACCCTTATATCCAACCTGATTAAAATACACTGGGCCTTCTTTAGGAGAAAATGTATATTTGTTGGAGTACCGTGGGATTCCATAATGGAGACTCCAGAATGCTGATTCATACACTTGATCTAATGGGCCCCTGCCATTGGTAGAAAACTCCCCCTTCGTCTTCGACCTAATTGGTCGAAGAAAGTCAAACTTCAGGTTGATCTAAGGGATTACTGGAGCATCCCCCGTCAATAATGAACCCTTTGGATATTTGTATGGTTGCCAGGTGGGCCCCATGTGAATAATGTTGATGGCAATGCCTTGGAAAATTGGTCATTAGTTAAGCCAAATTACCCTTTTTTATTCTTTAATAAAGAATTAAGACTGATTTTAGTATCTGGAAATCTGTTGTTTATAAAGGAATCGCCAACTTGGAAGATTACAACTACATTGAAAGATTGTTTATCTTCAATATATTTTGTTAGGTGGGTCTTTTGAATGTGGATGGCTACTACAACTCCTTGTTATCATTCATCGATAAAGCTGTTGATGAAGGCTTCATTTCACCATCTGCCCGTCGGATAATTGTGGCTGCTCCAACAGCTCAGGAACTAATGAGGGAACTTGAGGTATGATCATCATCATCGTTATAATGCCTCTTAGTAGTAGGAGTAGTAGTAACACCGATATAATAATCGTATATTAGTAAAAAAACATTATCTTCAATTTGGAATGTGTCATGAAACTTACCAGTTGACTTTGTAACATTTTCAGTTGTTGAATAAGGAACAAGATCTGAAAAATAATGGTCATATCTAAGCAAGTTCCATATGTTTTATGAATGAGCAAAGATCTGCTGTAATGACTTATGGTGGTCTTTGGTGTAAGCTATTAAAGAAAAAAAGAACCATCCAACTTATGAAGACACACATCCACACACACTCATATGGGGTTACAGTACAGGCCCAGCTGGGGCCGAGAGCTGTTAAAAGTCCATCTCGGGTGGCAACACTTAGGCCCAAATCTGGTTCGGGCCAGAGATTGTCCAGACTTGCTGCAATTAATGCAAGACCCATTTATTATAATCAGGGCCGAGTTCGACTGGTGTCCAATCTGTTTGATTGTTTAAAAGATACTTTTTATCAGTTTGTATGCACAACTTATACCACACCTTGAAAAAACTGTGTCTTTGTACATATACATGAGGTTCCGAGGCATAATATACCAAGCCCGCGTCGAGCCTGATATTAACTATGGGACCTGATGTTAGGCCTGAATCTGACCTAACAGCCCAAAACCCCAGCCTTGGGCCTTCTTTTAAGACCTGGGAGAATCTGAGTACTTGTAACAGGCCCATTTGACTCACCTGACCCAGTTATCTACTGAGTAGAGTTGACTCACCCGGACTTTGTAAGTCAAAACTATATACATTTTTTATTTCAGTTATGATACCTGATACAAAATTGGTTGTATCATATCACATCTATATATCATGTGTATACATGTACAAGGTTTCTAGACTAACCATTTCATGCGGTCTTTTGTTTGATGTAGGAATATCTTCCTGAGTACAATGAGGTCACTGCGAATTTGATTTGGGAGGCTGAACAGCTAAGCTATGTGCCTGAAACTGATGTCACCACATGACCTAGAAAGATGAAATCTTATTTGTTCTACATGCTTTGGTCCTGACGTATATATGTTGTATTGCGAAATCTTGCAAGAAATGATATACAAACTTTCTTTTGGGGTTTTTTGTTTTTTGGGTTGAAGATTTTGTCTCCACATTGGAAAGTTGTGTGAAGATAAACCGATTCTTCCTCCATAGTACATGAAAAAAAGTTGTTCATCTTCTATTATATATATAATTTTTGTAGAACTATACTGCAAAAAGTTCAGATCTGTTTATGCTATTGAGGCACATTTTGTTTTCTTGGTAATGAATTAGTGGGACTTGATCATAGTTGAAAGTCAGTCAGTAGGAACGAAAGACTGAGGAAGAATTGAAGAGTGAATGATGTAAGGCTTCCTAGGCTTTGAGTTAGTAGGGTGGTGATTGACCAGGTTGTTAAGGAAGAAGGACCCAAGACGGCTTAAGTCCAGCCAAGTCTACATTCAGGTCGAGCAATCCTGAGAACCAAGAGATTTCCATTTTCTTATCTCTCTCTTTCCAATTTTTTTTTTTTGAGGTTTTTACAAAAAGGCCCCTGTATTTTTAGGCAACCTCAATAATGCCCCATCGTTATGTTTTTACAAAAAGGCCCTGATTTGGCTGTGTAACGTACGATTTTTTTATTTTTAGCCCTTCAGTTAAGCTTGAAGTCTCATTGACTTGAGTTAATTTTGGTGGAGTCTACCTGAATGAAAGATGACAAAGAGGCATGGTGATGGAGCAGGAAATATGTAACATCAAGCCATTCAAATGATTTTAGCCTTTTATTTTAGGGCTGCCGGAAGTAGTTGGGTTTTTTAGATGGATTTTCAAGGCTTTTGACCCACTTGAAGCAAATATCAAACGTACACCCAAAACACCAAGAATCCAAACACTTCAAGTTCTAAAATCATAATCTCATACATTAAGATCAAAGACCCATCAAAAGGATAGATCAAAACAAACAAGCATAAACAAAAAGATCTACTAAAACAAACTGGTTGGAGATCTATGCCTTAGGAACTTAGTTGCTCAAACTAAGAACCTGATGTCTTGATTCTACGAAATCCCTTCATAAATTAGATCTCCTTAGCTTTGTGTTCTTTCATGCTATAACCCTCTTTGCAGTGAACTTCCCAAACAGAATGGTGGGGTATCAATGAAAAAGAAACCAGAGGATCTCAAAAAGGAAATCAGAGGAGAAAAGAAAAGCGAGGGGAGGAGGGAGTTGAACGTCCACCTTGGGCGTGTGATAGCATGGAACGTCCAGCCTCATATAAATAGGTTTTGGTAAACCTCGTCTTGTTCTAAAATTAGAAGTCTCACTTCTATTCTAGTTATGTGTCCCAATCCTCATTTCCTTAAAAGAGTTCCAATTGGAATAAAACTTTCTCTTCTCTGGGCTAACAAGGGGACCATTGGGGATTCCTTAAAATCTTGCTTTACTAAGATATGTGGGGTTCTCATCACTAGTTGTGAAAATTCTTCAAGTATAAGAGTTGTGATCCATGTCTCCTGATTGTGAGTTTCATCCACACACATAGATTACATTTAATATACTTATGGGTTCCGATTCATCTCATGAACCATCATGTCATTTTGTATTAGTTATATGCAATCACAGAATAAAATTCCATTCAACGCATGAATAAAGAATGAACCGTTGGATCGAGGGTTGAATTTTTTTTAAATTAAATATGTAGCCATTAAACTTGTGGGCCACCGATGAAGGGGTTAGGGGCATGAGGTTTGGGTCAAACTTGATACTCGGGGTGGCCTCACATATATACTCGGGGTGGCCTCACATATATCTTTCCACCCCCTGGTCCCATTCCCAAATGGGACCCACAGTTGGAACCCATTGAAAGGTCTCATATAATAGGTGAAAACTTCCATGAGAACGATTTACGGGGCCCACCTAGCAAAAGATAATTACTCATAGACCCACTGACTCAAGTTGGACACCATCAGTGCAACAGCTGGGAATTGATCACCGCTGCCATATTTCCCTTTCACGCTGGTTCTTCCAAATTCTATTGAACCTTGTTTTCTACATTGAGGCCGTTGGATCATACCTAATGTCGTGGGGCATGTACCCAACTTGCCATCTTTAGATCGTTAGAGCATCTCCACAAATTTCTTTTTGTGGCTGGTGTGGCAATTTGATCCCTTGGAATTCAACATCTCCAAAAGTAGCAACTCCACCCCAATGTGCCAAATGCAATATTTTATTTTTTGTTTTGAATTTTACATTAAACCTAATCCATTTCCAATGGTCCAGCTTAGAATAAAATAAGCCTAAATATAATCTGGCATCTCCCCATTCCATATACAAAATTTGACATTTCACTCTTATATGCCAAATGGCTTATCATTTTTGGCCTAGCTACTTAAATTTAAAATCCATGTAAAAAAATCCAATGTGACATGTTCACCTTGGATTAGAGATGCTCTTACACTAAAAATGGTGTAACAAACAGGTCAGGTCATGTTGGGATGGGAAACTGACCGGTGGTTGTTCAATTCATATATGACCTGTTGACCCACACACCCATGAGCCATCACCCAATGGAGGTCACCCGACCTCCGTAGCTGGTTTTATGGTACTGTTTTCAATTTTTTATTTTTTTTTCTTTTGGGTTCTATCAAACATGGCCCATCTTCATGAATTAATTATATTATTAGGGGTTATCCCAAAATGACAATGGTACATTTATATATTTTTTCTCCGAGAAAAAGTGGTGTAAAAGGGACAATTTCTCCATAATTTGTGGCCACTAAGGAGTAGCAATGGGCTAAACCCTTATTTGAACAATGAGTCAGAATTTCTTGAGCCGCAACTGAACCACAAGATGTGGGTTCCATGGAAAGTCCACACCGGCCGAAAATTGTGCCCGGCCGGGAGACCGTTGGATTCCAGCTGGGATCCAGGGTCCCCCCGGGATCGTGCCACGGCCCGGGTGCTTTTTCGGGCCGTGTAGCACGGTTGGGGTTCCATTTATGGGAATAGTTTTGCCACTTATGGGTGGAAGGCCAATGCAGCATTAAGATTACATCGATCATCATCAGATTAACAATCACTTACTCTAAAGTTTATAAAAAACGACGTGTGAATAAAAATAAAAATTTTGTCCCACTCAGATGATCATCGTATATGGGCCCACAAACATTAAATGGTGTTTGTAACATGGTCCAAGGTGGGGGCCACTTTCCTTCCCTGCCAGATGCAGTCAAATGGATGACAGCGAGAGTCTAAATAGGACAGACAATGCCTACTATAAGCGGCTCCACAGTATCTATATCTATTCTTCCCGACCACCATCAATCACACCTTGGCTTGCATTCAGTCCCGACTCCCGCGCGTTTTAACTTTCCTCCGCGTATTTAATTGGTAGCGCCCGGAACCACCTGAATCTCAGCACCTCCACCTCCACCTCCACCATTCATTGATGGCCCACAATGCAAAATAATGCCCCACCCCACATACGGACTTAATACTTAACCTTATAATTTGCTTTTGATTATGGCATTGATTCATTAACTCTCCTCTGTTAGTTGGATGAAAAATCGATACATATGAGCTGTATAGATTCATGTATGAATACATATTCTTTTATTACGAGCCCAAGAAAAAAACATATTAGCCCTTATATTTGCTACATCAGTGATGTATATCTTTTTTCTTATTTTTTTGATATCGTTGGGTTCTTAATTTTTTGGACTGGACTAATCCCTTCGGTCCAGAGGGAAGCCGGATAAACTCCCCTGTTGCATCAGTATGGTGCAGTTTCAAACCTACAATCTCCGGATGCAAACCGTGGTCCTAAACCAACTGAGCTATCCCTGAAGTCCATTAGTGATGTACATCAATCAATTGTTACCATGGATGGGAAAAGTATTGCTATGTTTTGAGCAATATGAGAAATATATAGTCTTAATAAGGCGACCAAGAATTATTAGAACAAGACTTTGATTCCGATAATATATGTATATGATTTTTTTTTCTAAGTTGGACTATTTGTCAAAAGCATACATTAAACTTGAAGGTGTCCAGCAACAATCCATCATGAATAGGTTGGGGATGACGATAGTGATACCATTTATCTTTGAAATATCAAAATATTGAATTCAACCCAAAATCTAAAAGAAGTTGATTGACATGCATGTCTAATGACAATTGATACTAAGACTAAAATAGAACCAACCCAAACTGAAACCAACTGCCATGAGCAAAATGCAAACCTAAAACCACTCATGGAGGTTTGGGTTGGCAAGTGTGGTGAGGTTTTGCTGCCTCTATACCCATGTTTTCTCTATCTATCTAATTGTCTAAAGTAGACGGAGGTTATGAAAATAAGAGCTTTTGGCACATGATTTTTTCATCTACTCGCTTTAGAGAAATAGAGGCCCACCGCATATATCTGATAGCCATCTATCAAGATCAGGGGCCCACCACATGAACGGCTCGATTCACCCAAAGCGATTCGGGTACTCACGAGAGACACCATTTTCTCCATTTATTCTCTTTCCCCCTTCTTCCCTCCATATATCTATCCGAACTAAATTCCCTCCATTTTTTCTCCATTTTCTGTCTTTCCTCCTCCTTCCCTCTCCCTTTCTCTCTCATTTCCCACTTCTCATTCCCCCCTCACTTACATCCGTCCGATCCAAATCCAACGGTCCTGATCGCTCCAGACGGTAATTCGACCTTGATAAAGAACCATAAGAGGCGGACGGTCCGGATCCCGTCCCAGTATACTATATAGGCACCAAGATCTCGGATTTCATGTCCGGCGGCAGTAGGATGACGGATCCGGCCGCTCATCCGTCGCCGCCGCCGGGGCCGATGATGCAGACGATGAGACGCCACCACCCGTTCTCGTCGTCGAAGCCTCCGTTCTTGTTGCCGGGCGATTACCACCGGTTCCCGTCAGGCGGCGAGGCCCGCCGCTTCGCGGATGAGGAGCGTGGAGCGATTGTCGTAAAACCAACGGTCTGGATTCTTTATTAGAACTTTTCAGTTACTTAGGTTTTGATCATTTGGTGGGTTTTTGTTGAACACCTGTTTGTGTTGTTGTAGTTGTATTGGGCATTATTAGTAGGGATGAATGATGGAGTAGGTGGTGCTTGTGGAGAATTGTGAATCAGGGTTTACTTTTAGCAATGCATATGCTTAGTGTTGACTGTGATTTATGCATTCTATATATATATATATATATATTTATATGTTCAGTTATGTACATAGCTTTGGTGTGAAAGAGGGCTCTTTTAGTATTATAGTAAATTTGTAGCATTCAAGATGATGGAAGAAATAAAAAGAGAATCCAAACAACTTAAATACAAGATTTATGTGGTTAACCCAAAAGGGCGCAATTAGGGGAAATAATTCCACCATTGCAAACAAAGAAGATTGCAAAGTGAGATGGAAGGTTACTTTACACAAAGAATTTTACTGACTTCCAACATGCAATTGCTCCAAAAGACACTGGGGGAGAAGTATTTTCAACCAAAACGCAAACCAGGCTTGAGTTCAAGTAGCGTGATGGGAATGCGTAGTGCACCAAGAGAATTCCCAAATGACATTGACCCTTCTCTGTCTTCTTCTGCTGCACAAAGGACCAAGAAATCCCCTTGAGAAAGCCCTAGAAGAGAACCCTGGGTCTGGGTGTTGCAAAGTGTAAAAGAGTAAACTCCATAGCCTATGACATATCTAGAAGGGAAGATCGCTTAAAGTTGCATTTTGAATAGAGAAAAGAACCCTACACATGCTACATTAATACAATTCATCCTTTTGCCAACTCTCTTAAGTGAGTGCTCCAGAAGCTTGATAGCAATCAATCAATGCAAGTGAAGAAGAAAAGAAAAACTAACTTCCATGCTAATGTAAAATTGTTTTCGATCCACAATGATTTAGCAACAATCACAATAGTCAACTTGCAAGAAGAATACTAGTAGCTGTAAGAAGCAAAAAGAGATGATAGTAATTAGTAAGGCCTCATGCCTATGGACTTGCTCCGGTGAGTTCCTCAAGCACGAATGGATTCTCCGAGGAGAAACCAACAATTAGCATTTAAATGTTCTCATAAGTTTCTTGTTGCGAGAGCATTAACAAGCTTTATATAATATTCACAAACAAGAATATTCCCTATGACTACTGCTATCCATTGATTTATTGCCAAACTTAATTATACATATTAAATAAGATCTATGACCAGTAAGACTCATATAAAACAAAATGAGAAGCTAATATTTTCAGTAAAATACGATAATAGCAATAGAATGAAGAGATGTGGATCCCATGCCTCTGCACCTCCATCCATATTGCTTGCATCAGCCGTGGTGCATGTCCCAGAAGGAAATGCCATATCATCTTTATTTGTTAAGTCTAGACTGAGCAGCAACAGCTGTAAGCTAAATTTCTTAAAGAAAAGTTATCCAATCTAATGACCATGTCTTAAAATCTTCCTCAACTTTCAATCCTAAAAACGCAATGTGATTGGAAAAAATTGCATTGCAATGTGAGGACTTTGTTAAATTTCTAACAAACAACAAACTAGAAGAAAATTTTGGAACATGAATACAGATTTAAGCTGAAAATGATTACTACGACAAACATTTTCTGTCCTCGTGATTTTCTGTCCTCACGATGGGAACCATTAGCAATGTGGACAGAACAAAGAGAATTAGTGGAGAAAATGAAGAAAAGAGATTGGGCATACTTTTCATGTGCTGAGTAGCATCTGAATCATGACCAAGGGAAAGACGGCGAAGCTTGGTGAGTAGATGATAGATACTTGATTGAGCAAGAATGGGTTAAACTAAGCTGGTCCTTTATGTAGAGGTTCTTGGTGAAGGTCATTCAGCTCTTGCATTAACAAGGTCACCAGTTTGAGAAGTATGCGAACCATTTGAAGTGGTCTAGCCAGTATTCCTTCCCCTTCTGTTTTGACTTGCTACAATCCATAGACCTGTCAGTCCACTCCCAACATCTTTCTCTTGAATGATAAGTCTTTCCACAATGTGTACAAACTTTCTCTCTTAAGATGTGAAGGGTCTAAGTTTGTTTTGTCGAGGACATTTAGTCTGACTAACAGAGGCAAATGCTAATTGGTTGATTGGGGCATTAACTGTTTTGATATCCCATTTACGATTATCATCTCTTTGAAGTAAAGAGAATACGGTTCCCACAGAAGATTTTGTCCTGACAATATACTTGATAGCTGCTTCATATGGCCACGCAGTAGACAAGAATGTGCTGTCTCTAAATTTTCTCTGCTTCTCCATAGAAACAAAACATAAAATAGACTGACACTGGCTCAACTTTTCTCATGATCCTCTTTGTCCAGAGTAATAATCTCTGAGAGATGTATCTCTTGTTTATACTCCACAATGGCCAGCTGCAGCGTATACAGAAGCAATATTCTTCTGTTATTCCTTTTTTTTTAAGGTGCAATATTCTTCTGTTCAAAATATGAAGTTTCTTTGTTACTTTATAGAACATAAAAGTGTGAGATACTTTTTTCTTCACAAAATGTAACAGCAAGGAGAAACTATGTTGATCTTTGTCACCTGAATTATATCAGTCCTTTATGGAATAAAACTAACATCCCATCTTTTTTAGTTGAAGATGGATTATTGCAGATCATGGTTACTTTATCTGTGGTTATTTATAGCATTTGACTTATGAGATCTCTTTTCCGAAGGAGTGACACATTGGGTTTAGCACCATTATCTTGATCACCATTTGCCATCAGATAGTAAAGAAATTCAGAAACACCTTCTCAAGGTTTTGTACTCATATGGTCAACACATTCACAACTCCTGACTGAGACCAAAACAGTTGGTTTTGTCACACAGTAAGATTGCTATATTTCAATTGCTTTGCATAAATAACATTGGAAGAATGCAGACGTAATTGATGAAGACGACTTGTCCTTTTATAGTCACACTACTTAAAAATAACTGGTTTGCAGAACCTTACCTAGTAACATTAAAAGCCAGTTTGGCACTTTACTCTTAAAAGCAAGTGGAGTGAAGTGAAATAAAAAGTATGAATAAAATATGTAGTGGGTAATGATGATGTTTTGTTTTTAGTTGTTTGGGATGGAATATTGTTGACTTTTGGTATGGGAAATGGTGTTTTTTTGTCTTTTAGTGAGTAATTATAGTTGCTTTTTTACGTTTTGTTGGAAAAGATGGAGGAGATTATGGTAAAAAGTGCTTTTGATGTGATATTTCACTTGACTTCACTCCACTTGATTTTACAAGTGGGTGAACCAAACTAGCGAAAGAAATGCATCTCCTAACCCTCACCAATGAGCATTAATAGCATAAACCCACTCAGGCCAAACTGATTAACATTATTCATTGGGCAGAAAAAGTTCGGAAACCCTTGCCAATGTTTAACAATTCAGTCAGACGTCTCTTTTGGCTGACATTTCCTAGATTCGGAGATGTCATCTTGAACATTTGAAGGATGTACGTCAAGCAGCCATCTTCTGGGTGAATTTCTACATACAGGTAGGCCCTCAACTGAAATTCCTAAATCGCCTTATTGTTGGAAGGAGATCAAACCCACTAAGAGAGAGTTCATGTGTTAAGGTTAGATAGCCGATTCCCTTTATTTTAAAAACCTGTATGTTTAATTAAACACAAGTATATTCAGTAACAGTGATTTAGCAGTCTTTGCTACATGTGACAGTTTTGATATTTAAAGTTTGAATTATGGACCAAATAAATGTTTGATGGAAATGTTGGCATTCCTGACCTTTATTAAATAAGTTTTAGTTGCACATTTGATGTCCATTCTTTTGGGCATCATTAAAGCCAAATTTATTGTTATCACTTGATAGTTGATACCTCATTTTGTTGTAGTCATAACAGAATCAAAACTTGTACATGAACATGCATTTTGAGTTAGTGCTTCTTTTGCTTGCTTGCTGAATGCGATTTCATACTTTGTGCTATATATATATATATATATATTTTGACGTCATTAAAAACAAAATTGTTATTCTCTCATGTTATTATAGTTATAACAGAATCATAACTGTACATGAACATGCTTTCAAGTTAGTGTCACTTTCACTTGCTTGCTGAATGCAATTTCATACTTGGTGCTCCTTGTGCAGTTGAAGAGGAAGTGTAAAACTGAAAACTATGAACTAGAGTCTAGTGAGTGGATGACCAGTCCTGTATATACCGAAGTGGTTAACAGCCCCCTTCGCACACCCATATCAGGAAAAGGTTGTGGGACTTGCAGCAGGTCAAAGGGCTCAAAATACACTAAATCTGGACCTCAAAGTCCCATGTCAAATGCTGGTAAGGAGTATTCCTATTTAACACATTCCATTTGTACTGGTTCACTAAATATTTAACTAGTGAAGTGCATGTGTGTATTGGTGGATAGACTGAAGGCTTTCATTTCACTAAATATCTATATTCTAATTGAAACATGCATCTTTTGGTATTTTATGGATATTGGTACTATGGGTCCTATCATATTGAAGGTCTAGTAGGTAGTAGAACAAAATAAGCATCTGTTAACAGAAGATATGAACTTATTTGTAATTCTGAAAGAAATGGACCGTGTTATAATATAAAGAAAAGTGAGCTTCTTCTTCTTCTTCTTCTTCTTTTTTTCATATAATGAAGTCTATATAAGTGTGGTTGCCCAGCCTCAGGCACCACAACCATGTGATTGTTCTCCCCCAATTCAATTTACTTTTCTCTGTTCTTATTTTCTCCTAGCATTTTCTAACCTGTTTGATTACACGAGAGCAGCAGTAAAAAGAAAGTGGGGGTCAAATCATGAATAAAGTGAAAGAGTAGGGTGTTAAAGTAAAACACACTAGAAGACAAAAGTTTACTTCTCCCAAAGTTAATACACTTGGTTGAAGTTAAGCCAAAAGTGGAGTAAAAGGCACTAGTGGTGTTGCATGAAGTTTACTTCTCCCCGCCCTTTTTCAATCCAAACAACAATGAAGTAACAGTCACATCACCACTTTACTATTCACTTTACTTCTTAAATCCAAACAGCCTGAAGTAAAAGAAAACATCGCATCATGTCCTTTTCTACTCCTCTACTCTCCTTTCTGCTCAAGCACGCCTTTGAGAAAAATATAGAAACCATGTGACAGTTCTTAAAGCTTTCCACATTTTTGTAGCTACTAAAGGGCTCCATTAGCTGTCTTAACAGGAGTAAATGGTTTGTGACAGCGGGTGAATAATGACTGATCGGATGTCGTATTGCAAGATGCACCAGAGTCAAAGTTCCATTGCAAGGAGTTTTTCTGTTGCGAAGAACTTTGAGTCTATTCTTCAGCAAGAAGTTCTGACAAAGCAGAATCAACTCAGGACGGTGGTGGTCTTGTGAAATAGAAGTGCTTTAACATGTTAGTTATCCCGTCTTAGGGCCATAGCGAATTGAACAAGTTTTGTTGTTTATATGTATTTGAAGTGGTGAAATTGATGGTATAGACAAATGGGGTTCCATGAGAGCAACCCGATTCCGTAATCCAGTGACTCTTACTTAGAAATCATGGATGCTGTCATTTCCTTGTTTGGCATTTTTGATCTCCCACTCTAGTTGGTATCTCCTAATAGAATTGGTCCGAGTGTATAACTGAGGCAAATGTTTTCAGGGTTCCTTTGGTTGTTTGATTTTGGGTAACTGTTTGCCAATAGATGGATCAACTGTATTTCCTATCCAAGAATTGGTTTTACCAATTTTGACTCATATTCCTCACTGCAAATCGTCGTTTGGATTTGTTGTCTCCTTTTTGACATGGGCGTCTGACTTTTATAACCATCTCTTCTTTATTGAGACAATATAAGTGCTCTTCATATTACCCACAACAATGTTTTTCATGAATGCACTAAACATGTTGAGATTGCTTGCCATTTTGTTCCTGCACCTCCGCCAACACGTTGATCACAATATTTATGTCATTCTTACTGAACCAAAAATAAATTATGTTTTTACTATGAATTTTTTTACAAGATTGTTTTACTGCCATCACTATTATTGAGCATTCTGGACATAATAGATTAGGCCCATAATAGTGGGTTTTTTTATTATTATTATTTGGGTTGGGTTGGGGGGTTGTTTCGTCCATCTAAAAGATATACTAAAAGCAAATATTAAGGTGCTTTCACAAAATTAGCAGAATGAAGAATGCCTAGCCTAGAACCTTTATGATTTTCAAGGAAACCAAGAAAAATGTCCAGGGAAATGAAGGAACACATAATCATATAAGGAATATATATATATATATAGATAGATAAATATAGATATATTAGCGAGAAGGCATGCAAACATTTTTGGAAAGACCATCCCATTAAAATTTCCAACGGGACTGATAAATTGATGTTGGATGAAAATATTCTGCAAGAGTAGGATTTGGAGGTTTAAACCATGATAACTGAGGATGGTACCTCATGGCCAGGCCCACAGTGGATTCAAAATAAAGAGAAACGAAAGGGGCCCATAGCACCTAAGTTTTGTGTGTTGCCTAAGAAGGGTACTTCAGCAGAAAGCTAATAAGTTTGAACCAAATTTAGATGATATAATTATATTTCCATTAGAAATTTTGTATCCTTTCATGTCAAATTTTATATAAAAAATATGGCAAATGAACCACTCTATATAACCAATTATAGCCCTACTATTGTATTAGAATGTAGTTAGTGTACATCTGAATCCACTAAATCCTCTTTTGAGGGTTCAAGGAATCAAACTCTATACGCATATGACCTAGTTGTGGCCAGTATGACCAGCTGTGGTTTCTCAAGTGCACATCAGTACAAAAGAAGTAAGTATAATAATCATTGACTTGTTGATTCTGTATCTTTTGCAGGTTCCCCTTCTTGCAATTCTCTTACTCCAATTGGTACTTGCCGCTGTGACAGCTCTCTAGGTAAACTATTGTGGTGATGATGGCTTCCTTTTGAGATAATACATTAAATTTACTTTGTGAATTTTGCATTCAGTATAATTTCTTTCATCACCTCCCTTTTGGGAGTGGGAGGGGTTCTATAAACATAACCTTTACGCAGTCTCCTCTATGGAGTAGAAATGACCAACCCCTCATGCAGTTGGCTTGTGTCTAGGCTGAATAATTATAAAGAGTTTGAAGATTCGAATGCATTGCTTTTCAATAAGAAGAAAAACAGTCATGGTTGTTTTGTGCTCCTCAATACTGGCACTAATGCAGCAATGCTTGAATTACTCTATTCAGGTTTTTTAACAAAGAAGTTCATTCATTTGATCAAACATGCGGAAGATGGCATTCTTGATCTGAATAAAGCTGCTGATACTTTGGAGGTTAGTGCTTTTCTACTCTAAATCAGTTTGATTGTTTTCTTATTCTAAGCATTGGAAGTATTTTTGTTGGGTATAGGTGCAGAAGAGGCGGATATATGACATAACGAATGTTCTGGAGGGCATTGGACTCATAGAGAAAAAAATTAAAAATAGAATACGCTGGAAGTAATCCCATATTTCCTTTTTACCTAGTATTTTTTTCTCATCTTGCTTTGCTTCAACATTATTATTGGAATATATATTTAGGGAAATTGACAATGTTGTCCAGAGGGCATCAACGGTACATTCATCCCAGCACTTGCAGGTGTGGCCTGCCTTTCAGTGATCTAGCCCATGTCTTGTGTTTGCTGCACCCCTAGTAGATTGGTGATGCTGGAATAATTGCAGTTGCTCATCAAACAGTTGTCACAATTCTTTCTGGCAACTGGTGGAAAATGGATTGTTGGGAAGAAAATATAGCTAACAGCTCTTTAAATTGCAAGATGTCTACTGGTTGATGATGGGGATTTGTTGGTGCCGCAGCATTTTCTGTATCGACCATCCATGGGGTGGGTCCACTTGGCAAATGATCTTGATCACTCAAAGGTGGATCAACCTGTATAGAATGGTTGCCCAAATAAAATTTTCCTTAATTTTTGGTCCCAAGACACGATATCTCAAACTTTTTAGCAGTTGAAATATACATTAGTTTATTCGAAAATTGGTTGATAGGGGGCTTGATGTCTCAAGGCCAGGGGAGGTTGACACCGATGCAATAACACTACAGGTATGGAAAAATAAATGTTGATTTCTTTGTACATAAGATAATATTGGTCCATTGGATGTCCACCAATAATTGCTTTGTTTGTGATTAATATGGGTTGACATTTATATAATGCCAATGTCTAAATTATGCAGGCAGAAGTTGAAAATCTTTCCTTGGAGGAGCACATATTAGATGATCGAATTAGGTGCTGTGTTTATTGTGCCACTAAAATCTCATTGGTCTTTTCCTACCAGTTAATGCTGATATATATATATATATATGGTTGAAAGAGTTAATGCTGATTGATAGTTAATTCCTTTGCAGAGAAATGAGAGAAAGGTTGAGGGACCTGTGCGAGGATGAAAACAATCAGAAGTAGATAAAATTTCCTTCCAGATGTGTTAAGATACTGTTCTTAAACTGCCATGATCATTTTGCTCACTGTCACTTCCTTTTGTTTCCCTTCCATATTTTAGGTGGCTTTATGTTACTGGAGAAGACATCAAGAGCCTACCCTGCTTTCAGGTTTGTTAGCAGAACCGTGTACTTTTTTTTAATGTAAGTAGACAAAATTACTGGCCTTACGATATTTTATGGTTCGTCCTGCAGAACGATACTCTTATGGCAATTAAAGCTCCCGATGGCACTACTCTAGAAGTTCCAGATCCTGATGAGGTATGTACTTAGTCTATAAAAATACTTTTATAGAAGAAGTTAATTAAGACTGTACTTCTTCAGTTCTTCCTCTCCCTTCAAGTGCAGGCTGTTGAATATCCTCAACGGAGATACAGGATCATCCTAAGAAGCACCATGGGTCCCATTGATGTTTACCTTGTCAGGTAATGTTTTCTCCCTTCCAATTACTTACTGTGTGGATCATTTTCTTTTACCTGAAAAGCCAGTAGCCTACAATGTTACAGGTGAATAAAAGCAACAAAGCTATTGGTCCCTTATGTATGTACTACTATCATCTTAACCTGTTATACCCTTGTACTGATCTCTGGATTTAGAGTTTAACTAGGACCTTACCGTACCTTCTCATTTATAAGAATGTCATTTAAACAATGTTCTCACATGGAGAAATAGCCTTTCAAGCAATACACAACTCATCATCATCATCAAAGCCTTGTCCCAATTATCCTGGGGTTGGCTACACGAATTCAATTTCTCTATGCCGATCTATCTTGAGCCAAATCCTCAGATAAGTTGCACTTATTCATATCTATTTTTACTACCTCCATCCACTTCTTCTTTGGCCTACCCCTTCCCCTTGGTGGGCCATCGACCTTTATAACCAAACTTTTCATTTCCGGCGTCGTTGCCGACCTACGTTGGACATGCTCAAACCATATCAAACGGGGTTTTCTAATTTTATTCTCTATTGTTGCTACCCCTAAATGCTCTTCAAAGCGCTCATTTCTAATTTTATCCTTTCTAGTTTTACCACACATCCACCTTAACATTCTCATCTCTGCTATATCCATTTTGTGCATATGTTGCCTCTTGATTGACCAACATTCTGCTCCGTAGGTCATGGCTGGTCTAATCATCTTCCTGTAAAATGTTTCCTTCAATCTTGTTGGCATTCGTCGGTCACAAAGCACTCCAAAAGCAAGTCTCCACTTTAACCATCTCGCTTTTATCCTATGTTTGGCATCTTCATCGATCTCCCTATCCTTACTAATTATAAAGCCAAGGTAATGGAAAGAATCACTTTGTGGTATCTCATGGTTTTCAATTCTCACAATAGTTTCGGCCCTTTCTATTTTCCCATTGAAGTTACAAACCATATATTCTGTCTTTGTACAGCTTATTTTAAAGCTTTTGGATTCTAAAGCCTCCCGCCATCTTTCGAGTTTTGCATTCACATCATCTCTTGATTTGTCTACGAACACAATATCATCTGCAAATTACATGCACCAAGGTACCTCTTCTTGAATATGAGCAATTAACTAATCCATAATCAATGCAAAGAGATGAGGGCATATGGCTGGCCTCTGATGCAAACCTATGCTCACCGTGAACTCCCTGTCTCTCCACAAGTAGTTCTCACACTCGTTACTGTTCCTTCATGTCTTTAATAATTTCAATATAACATCTTGAAAGATTCCTTTTGTTTTAAATCCACCAAATTATCTCTAAGTACCTTGTCGTATGCTTTTTCTAGATCGATGAAGATCATAATCAGATTTTTCCTTTTTGCTCAATTTTTTTCCATAATTGCCTTAGTGAAAAGATAGCTTCCATCGTTGGCCTCCCTGGTATAAAACCAAATTGATTTTCAGATATGTTGGTCTTCTGTCTAAGTTTTGCTCCATTACTCTCTCCCATATCTTCATAGCATGACTCATAAGTTTAATCCCACGATAGTTGGTACAGTTTTGTATATCTCCCTTGTTCTTATATATGGGTATTATAATACTTCTTCTCCATTCATCCGACATTTTTTTTTTGTCATTAATATCTTATTGAAGAGTCTAGTTAACCAAATTTCCCCAACTTCTCCTAAGAATTTCCAAGCCTCAATCAGGATGTCAATTGGACCCGGAGCCCTTCCTAGCTTCATTTCCTAAGCAATCCACAACTAACTCTGTGACTTTACATTCTCCATATCAGAGAAGGCTTTTGATCATCTTGAAGATCCAGCTGTTTCCTTTCCTTGCTCTTTTCTTCCTGTTCATGTGATCACAATTCATGACCGATCAAAGGTGATCACCATGGCTGAATATGGAAAATAACTATATATGTATATGTATTGTGTGTGTATATAAATCAAGCATCTAATGGTCAGTATTCCCTTCAAAGAAGTACATTTGTGTAAGCCGAAGGAGCAATTAGCTGCATCTCTTTTATTCTCTAACATGCAAAACACAAATTCAATTTTGGGAGCTGCAGTCGACCTTGTGTATTGGTGTCTGGAACCATTTAGGGTGGGCCCCACAACAGATATCTCAGAATAGTTTCTCCCAAGACACAAACATAACCATCAGTAAATGCAATTGGAAATTTAATAAGCTTGCCTTTAAATGGTATTCTCTGCTCATTGATCGAATAGTTAGGAGCATTTTTTGAAAAAGAAAAAAGAAAAAGAAAAGAGGACTGGCCCTGGCCTATCATGCGTCTGTCAAAGGCTGCTTGAGATCACCAGTATACATTGGTGGAGCCACATAGTGTTGTTTACTTTAAATTTGAGAAAAGATAGTTGGCATGTCTCATGCCTATATATCATCTTTGCCTCTCCTCAATTTTGTTCCTTTTGCCCCTTAACAAATTTGTTTTACCTCATTGTAAAGAATAGAATTTTCAAACACATAAGGACAATCTCGGCATTTACTCTTATCGAAAAGACAACTCATCACAACTACCCACTTACCAATTCCATTTGAATTATATAGTTTCAATTGTTTCTCTTTCTTCTTTCTCTACCTATTTACTTCTCACTAGAACCCGAATACAATAAGTGAGTGGAACCCACAGTACGGCCCACTTAATGAAAATCCAATCCATTTAAAATGGATTTCTTGCCCTAATTCTTTTCACAGCAGTTAGGTGGAGGTGTCGCGGAGCATTCATAAACTGGCTCACAAGGTTGACAGCATAAGAGATATCCTCAACAATGCTGTCTATGATGGTCGACTGATTGTCGTAGGAATTCTGGTACCTTTTCAAAAAAATTTCGCTGCCTCGAGGTAGGATATTTGAACGTTTTTGTGGATCTCCTGTTTTTCACACTCGTTTTCATCTCAACTGTCCAAAATATTGGATTCTCATCCGAATTGGGTGAGACTTGGTTAGTTGAAAGCAGAAAACCATACCCTCACATCTAGGGAGATCTGATTGCTCCACTGATCACACTGTGAGCTCCCTCAGTCAGATCCAGCTGCAGAAAATAGGGTCTCCCAGCCTATTTCTGTGATTCAGTCACAAATCTGGTTCCTTTGTGCTTGCTGCTGCTATATTTGCACTTATTTGCTGTGTGCTGCCTCCATTCTTGCTGAATAACATAGACTACCGTTAATCTTGCTGCAATCTTTTGATCTGCTGGATGCACTTTTCTTGATTAAGATGGAAAAGTCTGAATTTCCTCTTAGCCGCTTTAATGGAAAAAATTATACATCATGGGCTTTTCAGTTTCAACTATACCTTGAAGGAAAGGAGCTTTGGGGGTATGTTGATGGGACAGAAAAGAAACCCACGGAAGATGACAAGAAAATCTTGGCCTGGAAAACCAAAGATGCAAAAATTAAGACATTGATACTTGGAATTGTTGAACCACATTTCATTTTGAATCTCAGGCCATGTCAAACAGCTAAAGAGATGTGGGAATATTTAAAAAAGGTATATCATCAGGGCAATTCTTGCCCTATTAATGGGACTTTCTCAAATTTCAATTGAAACAATCTTATGCATTATAAAATCTACACTGATAATATTGATGTCACATGGATATGCATTTACATTGAATTGATAATTAAAAAGTAAATAAATATGAATGATGTGATTATCAAACCCATATTAAGACATTTAAGAAAATTATTTAATTTGGATTTTCATATTTATAATAATGTGCTCACAAGTAAATTTGTTAAAATCATGCAGTTAGAAATTCTTCTGTAGTCTAGTGGGTCCGTTATTGAATGTTGTTGGATGTGGAAAGCAAAGTAAGTTTATTATTTTTTATCATTTTGGGGATAATTCCATAACTAGTTTTTGAGGATAATTATTCATATTAAGTAAACTAATTAATTTATGTTACATTTTTAATGATATCATCTTTTTGTTAGCAAAAAAATACTTTTCTTATTATTTCTCAAATTTCTTACTAAGAAATTTTTTGCCCCCTCTGGTAAAAAATCCTGGCTTCGCCACTGGCAGTATACATGACCCCTCACATATCATGTATGGAACCAGTGAGATGGTTTTCTTGTTTGCTTGTTAACTTGTATCTCTGAGCAAATGATGTTGAATTAAGACCTGAACTATGAAAATGGTCCTTAGCTATGTAAAAATGAAACTAGATCTGGTAGAGGAGCTAGGACACTATTGTACTAAATAAATGGCTGCTTTGTGCTATATTTTTCCTGTATTTTAGTCAATTTGAGGAGAAGTTTGAGGAGATGAATGTTGAGGAGACAACTCCAAGCCTCCAACTTGCATCTAGTTCAGGGTCTGCAGTAACAATGATCACAGACAACAGCGGTGGGAAAGAGATGGGGTTAGAAGTTCAAGATCCTCAGAGAATTTGCTCAGACCTAAATGCCTCGCAGGACTTTGTTGGTGGCATCATGAAGATTGTCCCTTCAGATGTAAGTGCTACATCTAAGGAGTAAATTACAGGACTGATGATATTACCTGGATGTCAATTCCTGCACACTTTTAACATCTTTTGTCTGGTGATTGAAACTAGAGTATTCCTCTTTTAAGAGCTCTTGTCACTTTCATATCCGATGATTCATACATGACGAGGTTTTTCCCAAGTGACAAATTCAGAACAAAAGTCTGACTTATACCTACTTACATAGATATCTGTAACTTGCTGTAATAACCAACACAGAATTAGATTGTAATCTATGATGCCCAGATACAAACATGGATACGGACATTGATACGAGGATCGGGGATACGACTCCTCACTTTTGCAATTGTAGGAAACGGATATGGATACGGGTGTTCTAATTTTTTCTTTAGATCACTTTTGAATCAATGAAATTATCATTGTTTTCGGCTCTTTCTAGCATTTTTTATTGTGAGAAGTAAGAATATTAAAAGAACTATATGTAATAGAGGACTTTATAAGTGGCATATGTTAAACTTGTTCCATAGAAGTATCTGTGCAGTATTAGATACCAATACAAGTGTCATATCGGACTGTCCGACGGTCCGATACAACTATGTTGGGCTTGTACAAGTATCCGGGTATCATAGATTGTCATCGATGCTTGTTCCTAATAGACAGATTAACTATAGGGATCAAGTGTTATCTGTTAACTTTGGTGTTTCTTCTTTGTGCTGCTAATCATCCTTTTAGGATGGTGGTATCGTTCACCTCATAGGCGGTTTTTGTGTCAAATTTGTTAACCCGAAGTCCGATTCACTAACCGTCAATTCCTACATGTTACTTTGGCCTTGAACAAGGTACCTGTGCTGATTTCAGGGTTGTTCAATGGCCGTATCCGTTTTCGACCTACGACGGCCTATTTTCGAAACTAAGTGTTAAGAATCAAACGTTTTTTGGTCTAATTCGTTAACCGAGAGTCCGATTTAGGAGCCGTCAGTTCCTTCAAGTTAGTGTCGCCTTGAGCGAAGTGCTCGTGCCGGTTTTCGATTTTACCGGGGGCCGTTTCCCATTCCGGACTCCCGGCGGACCGTTTTTTAGCCTAAGTGTTGGAAAATCCTATATGCATATTTGTTGAAATCTGCACATGAATGAAAAAAATTGGATGTGTTGATTAAAACACTCTACAGTCTACAGTCATTAGCATATGCACTGAAGAGTGGTGTATGTTCTATCCATGTTTACATTCTACCTCAAAATCGAAGATGGTATTTAGTAATCAGAGTAAAAATATATATCTGTTCTCGGCGAAAAAGTCTTTCTTTTTTTTTTTTTTGGGAGGGGTGTTTATTGAGAAATTATTGGGGAAATTTTGTAGAGAATAAAATGATAGTTAGAAATGGTTTCTATTAATTTTTACTATTTTTTTTTTCTGATAAGGTCGCGGTTTTATCGTTTTTTTCAGATTTATTGATGTTTTTAAAATGTTGCACTATTATTGGGAAATTTGTGTTTTCTGATAATATTGCAGTACTTTTAGTACAGTGCTGATATTTTGTGAAACTGGTCATCTTGATGTAGTGAACAAGAGATGTTTTATTACACATTTGTATAAATGAGTAATGTATTATTGGATGTGGCTTTTGTTTGTTGTGCAGAATGATGCAGATTACTGGCTTCTATCAGATGCTGATGTCAGCATCACAGACATGTGGGGAACAGAATGTATCCTTTATTTAAAGAAATTTCTCTTCAACTTTATATCTCTAATGTAGCATGGCTTTGAAAGTTAACGACGACTTCCTTCACTCATAATAGCTGGGGTCGAATGGGATGGGGCGGACAGACTTACTACTGAAAATTTTGCGAAGGGTGACGTGAGCACGCTGCAGTCACAAACCCCACCTTCAGGTGTGATTGAAGTGCCATCTTGTAATAAATCTACGGAGAGGTGAATGGGTATCGATTGGCTAAATTGAGATATTCAGGCATCTGCTTGTTCTGAACTGTTAATATCCATCCCTCTGCTGTCTCCCCACTCTTACATGTCATGATTCTGTCTTGTTTCCGAGGGTCTTGTTTCATAAAAAAAAAAAAAAAAATGCAGTCTGGGGGCTTTTCCAGGACTAAGTAGTAAAGGACCTAGATTGATCTGGGAGTTCACAACCTTTTGGCATTACAGCTAGTTTCCAAGCAAGGTTATATTGCAAAATCTGTTATTAAGGGATAGAGAAATGAAAAAGGTAGCTGGTCCAGTGTACAGCCGGGGATGAATAGAAGTGAATTTATTTTGCTTCTCCATGCATTATGATTCCATATATCAAATCCTTTTTGCTCATTTTTAACTGTATTTTATTTTGATTGGGTTGTAGCAAAGTAAATTATATGGATGGTTAATGTTGAACAAGTCTTAGTTTTATACCATGATTTATAGTATAATGATATTACAATCTTCACAAATCTTGTGTTTCATGACATGAATAAGTTTTTTTCGTGTATCAGTCATTTTGTACATGTGGACCATATGATTATGTAATTGGTTTAGAGGCTGAGTTGGATGTATTGCGCCAAAAGATGAAAAATAAAATGAAGTAACCCTATAACCACAGTTGAATTCATTTAGCCCTCGAGGCTGGTGAAAAATTATGTCACAATGCGTGGGGTTTTGTTTCTGTCAACTGCAGCAGATTCGGCTAAATCTAATGATAATAATAAATTATCCGTTTATGCAGAAGGGATTTTGCTCATGACTGGTTGCTGAAACAGAGTGAATTGTGATTTTCAGTGAATTTGGTGGATATATAGACATATAGGGGCAGCTCTCCTAAGGTGCACCTTAGGATAAGGTAAGCAGAGGAAAGCTCAAGTGTGTGGTGGGGCCCACTTCTATTCAAATCGGTACACAGTTGATTCAACGGCCCGGTAAATTCAGATCTGACCAAAAGTTGGTGGACATGTGCAATTTAGGCAGTTCATGTATTAGCCTCACAGGCGTGAGCTTACGGAATTTTATTCTAAGCTTTAGCTTCGGAGAACCTTGCCCATATAAGACCCTCACAAATCACGGAACAGGTGGAGATCAAAGATCCAAGTAGGGCCAACCTAGAAATCAAATTTAAAATCAATTTAAAACCTCTAACCTATTCATCCGTTGCTTAACGGCTTTATATAAAACAATAAAATTGATCATCAATCCAATAGTTCACTCTATTTAGATCTATCAAAACCTGGTGGGACCCGTGTAAATAGGTGGGGTTGGTTTCGATGGTCTGTTCAGATGGACCAGTAGGTGGCCCCACAAGGTGGCTTGTATCATATTGGCCAAATGAGCCACATGCCTAATAGCTTAGCCATTCATGGCCCTATGGGCCGGAGAGCCCTAGTTCTATTGTAAGTATAAGATAAAGTAAATGAAACTGCAAGATAGGTTTTATCCCACTCACCTTAACACCTAGGATAATGAGGCTTTACATCCTTACATGTTTTCTATAAATATGATGTGTGGGGTATAAGAGGAAACCACTAAAAGTTTTCTTGAGATTTCCAATACGCTTTTTAAATGGCATCAGAACTCTTGGGATATGTCTTATATTTGAACTAAAAGTTTTGAGGAATGAAGGTTGCACCATCGTTGCAAGGACATACCTGTAGCGAGGTACGCGAAGACATTCCTGGTTATATTTTCTAGTCGCTCGAGTTGTACGGAATTCAAGCCAAGGTGGAGATTATTGGGTTTATGTCTTGTATTCCGGGTTTACTGGAGTGGTTCATTGGATCGAGTTCAAAGTAAAGGGTATTTAGGTCATTGTACCGGGGCTTTCTTAGGGGATAAGAAAGCAGAAATTATATATATCATGTAATATGTAACCCTAAACTCTGAAGAGAGTCAAGATGTGAGTCTATGCTCTCTTGCCGTGGATGTAAGCAGTTTTGCCGAACCACGTAGAATCATCGTCTCTCTTGTGTGGCATGTTTAATCGATCGCAGGTTTCGCACTTCCGCACGCACACGCGCAACAAGCAATGGACGAACCCGGAATACAAGACATAAACCCAACAAAAACCCTATGCTCTTTGATGGGACGGTCAAAATTGCAATGTGACTCACCTTCTTCGGTAACTTTGTTTCAAGTACTATCTGTAGAACTATTTTGTCTTTAGGTTTCACAAATCACCATACACCAATTGATGGTTTTGTGAATCCCATCCCATCTGATGCTTTTTCTTATGGTTTGTCACTTTGCTGAATTCAAATATGATCTCAATCATCCATACTTTTGCCTGCTACTCTGTTTGATCTCAAATTCTACCACAAGGTGCGCAACTCCCTTACTGTTTGGATAAATGAGGAGTGTAGTAAAATGAAGTGGATTTCACATGTGGAGTAGAGTGAAGAGAAGTGGGTTGAAGTTAAAGGAGAGTACTTCACTTCACTCCATTTGGATGCTTATTTTGAAGATAAGGTTTGAAGTAGAATCCACTTTTACTCAAAGAAATGAAAGTATTTAAAGTTGAAGTGAAATGGAGTACATGTGGCTCACAACATTACTTCATCAATCGGGCCAGACTCATCCAAATGGAGTAGAGTTGAAATTTTAGACTGTTAAGGCCCATTTAACTTCACTTTACTCTATTTATTGCCTATCCAAACAGGCCCAGGAGGGTTTATTTGGCTAGAACACCTGAACCTCTCTCAAATAGGTACACATCTTAATTTAGTCTTTAATTTCTGCATCTCATCTAAAATTGAAGGAGAACCATTAGCTAGTTATCTTTGGAATATAGTGGCACTTGATGGATCTGAATATGAATATGGAGACTCCGGTATGCGGCCGGAGATCTATATGCGTTTCGGCGATTTGGAAGCTCTGTGGGTTTCTTCGCATCTATTTAACCTATGGGAATAGAGAGTATCCTACCCTAAAGACTCCCTTATCTTATATAGACAAGTCCCAAAGAGTCACACTTATTGGAGACTTCATCGCCAAGAAATCCACATCCACTAATCCTACTATTGAGAGTCTTATTTGTGTCTTACATTAAGTGGGATTGTGTTCTTTGTAGGCCTTTGCCCTGCTTGATTTGACGTGGGAACCGTGGCATGCGGACCACACAATTTCTTACAATATCCCAGTTAACACAAATTCCATGTACACCAACTATTCTTCATTTGTCCCCATATATATCACAGGCCTTGCTATCTAGGCAATAACTCAATGTAAACTAATAATCATTTCCACAAGTGGGACACCCGAGAGAATAATCTCATTATTCTTTGCCCACATCTCAGATACTCTGTAATCTTAGTTCAATTAGGGGATTGTGAAACTAGTGTTTTATTTTACTGATGTGATGGTGGACTTTAACATATGCATCGGCTCATCAATTCTTACTAACTTCGATTATCCATGAAGAGATTCAACTTAATGGCTACTTGGACTACTACTGCATTTCCCGATTATGTACTCAACTTCTGCTCCTGATAGAGCTTCCAAGATCTATTCCTCCGTGTCTTGAAAAAAGAGTACTAGCCCGACGTAAAGATACAACCAAACATGGACCTCCTCTAGGCCAAGTCACAACCTCAACTAATATCCTACAACCATGAAGTTCTAAGTTAACAACTAAGCCACAAATAACATAGCAAATATTCTGATGTACATAGGATTCCTATTATTCATTTATTCATCTTATTCACTCGCCACACTGGCGCCAAACTGGGATATCCAAATTACTTAGGAATCTGATACGAGATCCACGACGATTACTAATACTGATCTCGTAAATCCGGTCATAAAGCATCTCATACATGATGCTTCTCTCGCCATCTTCGCGTAAGGCTTGTTTGTTTCCAACAACCCGCCCTTTTGCTTTAGTGAGACTATGATTATTGGACAATCTTCTACACATGCAAATGAGAGGGTCGATTGGCTTGCCATTAGCATTATCAAACATTTTCAACGTATTTTTAAATAAGATCCGTTGTGATAAAGTCAATAACTATCATTCATTAGGTTACTTGTAAAGCTTTTTCCTAATCACCGTTTTCGGAACAACGTAGCATTACATTCATTAGGTGCAACTACTAGTCATCATCAATTAACATTGCCACTAGGATCATTATGAATAGGAATCTCACGACTGGAGAAAACATCTCATCATAATCTATTCCTTCAACTTCTCTTAACTACTAACCATATTTTATATTTATTTAAGGATCCATTATACTTATATTCACCCTCCGAAGAGCCTATGCCCTCGATCTTATAATAGATCATCCATCTGTCATACCTGATTCTTATAAATCAGTTTATTTTCTCTATCATAGCCTCTAGCAAATTTTATACATCATGTGGTTTGAGAGTAGGGTGTCGGATCCAATTCCTTTACAGTTTTCATTAAATACAGCAGTCTGCCACTCTTGTCGAATGTTATCATTCCTATGATTCCCAGATCATACAAGTCGTCTTTTGTCAAGTGGGTCCTAGCTAGGACTTTTATATTCGACATTAACTAAGTCGAGAACTCCCACTGACCTTAACACCCTTCATGCTCCTGAATTATTAAGGCTTCTGTAAACACAGAAATTAAGAATGGGGATGCAAGAATATATAAACTCATTTGTTTCATTCATACAAAAAGAGTAACAAATATAACATTCATTCCCTCATTTTACATGAAATACAAATACATATGAAAAAAATGGGGACATGGCTCAAAACTAGAAAATCATGCTTCAACTCTTGATGAAGGCATGAAACTAGTCGTTAGCCTGCTTCGAATCTTCTCTTAAGGAACAATGTTGCTATCTTCTCCCTATTTCATAAAGCTTTTAAATAAAAAAGGCTCTTATATATCTTTTGGTAGTGTCATCCATCTCCAGCAAGAGGAGATACTGCTTTGGTGGGGAATATGATGTAGAGAAGTTGAGATGGGGTAGATGGAGTGAAAGGAAAAAAAAAAAACGGTCTTCTTACTTTTTCCTTGTTTGTCTTTCTTTTCTTTTTTCATCTCTATTTTCTCCTTCTCTTGCTTTTGTTTTCTCCTCTTTATTCCCACAATAGAAATAGCCAAACTCCTCTCTCCAACAACAAACCGTCCTCCTCCTCTATTTGCTTCCCCCCACTTCTCGTTATATTTCCTTGTTTTGAGAGGTCATGGTAACTACCCATGCAAACCAAGCGGTTACAGAAACTACCCATGCAAGCAAAGCTTGTTGGATCATTTATAGGGGTGGCCCACATGGCCACAACTCCTTATTATAAGAAACGGTTCTCTCCCTCTAATATTCCATTTATTGTCAATAAGAGGTATTTACATGTTTCCATTAAATGCTAACTTAAAGGGACAATTAAAGATTATTTCTCTTTGATGGAAGGAGAGAATCAGGGCCTATAAAGGCAACCCGGGTAACTCTCTTGACTACCGTAGTGTCTCTGCAACCATCACTTACCGGAGAAGAAAAAACAAAGCACAAGAGAGTTGTGATTTCCCATTGAAGACCAACCTTCTGTTGGATCATACTTTTAAGATGGCACAGTCAGGTACCATCTTACTTCTCTATTGGTTTAGATTAAATGTTTGTAGAATTATTAGATTGATTCCAGAGAGGGTTAAAAAACCCAAAGATTTATTTTCTAACATTTGGTATCAGAGCCTACTGGTTTCAATCCAATGATCTATTATCGTTTTATCGGGGCTTTCTGGATTCTTCTGGAATAAAAACTCAATTACCCAGAGGAAAGAAGATTTTGGGTATTTGATAAACGATATTCAATCTATTGGATAATGATAGCCTTAGTAACGAGGATTACAGTGCCCACCCCAATCTGAAAAAGATGGGAAGAAAAGATTTATTCTCCTGTAATTAAATTTTTTTATTTTATTTAAGAATTACATCAGAGTTTTTCATCTCATGTTTGGTTACAGTTATTATTTTTAGGCATCCCAGTAGCATGATAATAACAACATGAGAGTATGTAAGAAAAGTTACAGATACATATATATTTATGAAATTTATATATTAAAAAAAATAATGCGTACGCCGTCTGCGCATACTATGCTCACAAACAATGAATGATAATTCATTCATTTCTGCCACTTTTTGAGTGGCTGGGCCAGGCCAGCAGGTCGGGTCAACCTGACCTTACTGGCCCGGCCTGGCTACCCAAGCTGGATTGTTTATGGGCCGGGTAAGGTTCTGTTTTGGCCCGACCCAACCTAACCTGACCTGACCTGCTACTCATGAATTTTCTGGGTCAGGTTCGGGTTTGGGCCAGTTGTGGTTTGGCCTGACCCGTTAAGGGCCCACTAAGCCCATTTCAGCTTTGGAGAAAATTTTTCAGTTAAACCCACTTATTAGACGGTACATATTTATACAATCAATTGACCAAAATAAGCTTCAAAAGTGACCCAAATCAAAGTTTAGAATTTGACCCTGAACTATGAAATTGTATATTAATAGTATGATTGATGTTTTTGATTATTCAAATGATATTTTTTACGATCAAATCATTCTATAAGACATTAATAGGGTCTAATTGAGTTCTGAAATTTTTTATTGAGCATTGATTGGTCAAGATCAAATTAGATTGATCATTAAAGTTTGATTCTAATTATTCTTATATTTTGTTTATTCAATCCGATCATAGCCGTTAAATTGATAGTATTGGCCATAAAAAACATTCTGAATTCATTGATCAATCTTAGAATTGAACAAATTGGTCAATAATAAATGGTACAAATCTTATTTTGATCATAAAAGACACATCTGAACATGGATCGACGATCCGTTTTCTTCTGTGTATTAATGGCATTAAGATCTATCACTTGGACAGATCTGATGGACTGATTAATCACTCTAAATTAGAGCATATTTTATTTTAACATTATATTTATTTTTTTTAATACTTCCGCTGCAAATTTTACTTATTTAGTAAAATCAAAGTTCTATTTTATTGTTAATATTAAGATATGCTCACTATGGTTTAATATTTAGAGTTACTTATTTCTTAGATTGGATAGATGTATGGTTATGTTGAATCAATTAAAGATATTAGGCAGTGATCAATGATCAATTAATTATAATTTTGACCATCGGTCTATGAAATGATGCCTAACCAACTTAAATGTGATATAATAAAGTTATTCAGAAATTATATAATGGTGCATATGAACCAATATTTTGATTGATTGGTTCATCACACTTAATGGCCGAATGAACTAACTTCATCACTTAATTGTTGTTATCAATTTAAAGAATTCAACAATTTCTTAACATGGAAGCCGCCAAAGCGACCCAATTATAGATAATTGTTTAATTTTCTAAATTGAGTTAAGGAAGTACAAACTTTATTGTTTGGATATGACAACACTTAAAATTTCAATTTTATTTAGGAAATGGTTCAATCAAGCCCAAAGGTACGATTGTCCATAATTTAAAATTGGAATATGACATGGTTAATAAATATGTTTTACTTGTATTTGATTTATACCCAAAGGAATATATTCAATATAATCACATCACATATTATAAACATGGCCATATTAATCAAAGAAAAAGTAATATATTTACATATTGTTTTTCCAACCCAAAGGTGGTTTTCCAATGATGTACATATCACTTTTAAATTTTAGTAGAAAAATTCAAAGCATCACATAACTTATTGTTATTTATTTATTTTTCTTCAGTTACAAATCTCATGCATCACTTTCGACTTTAGGGAATATACCCATGCTAGATGGATCAAACTTTATTGAATGGCTGGACATGTTATTGTTAGCTATTACTTACTTGGACCTTGATATGGCTTTGGATGAGCCTAAGCCAACAACGCCTTGATGAAATGGCTACCTATAATAAATGGATTAAGGCTAATAAGGTTGTGATAAGAATTATTACAAACTCAATTTCAAGGACCATTAGAGGATCCATGGAAGCGAAAGAAAATGCAAAGGACTTACTATAAGCTATAAAAGCTCAGTTTCAAATAATTGATAAAGCTCTAGGTGCATCCTTGATTAGCCTTCTTACAAGCATAAAATATAATGGAACATTGTGAGTAAGAGAGCACATATTTACAATGACAAATATCGCTTCTAAATTAAAGGAAGTTGATATGACCGTGTCTGAAAAATATTTGGTGCAATTCATTTTCAATTCTCTTCCTCCCAAGTTTGGCCCATTTAAAGTAGCCTACAACCAGAGTTCAACTCCGTGGTCATTGAATGAGTTGATCGCAAAAGCTGATCAAGAATAAAGGAGGCTTAAGGCTGAGGGACAACTAATTATTAATTTTGTCTCTCATAACAAGTCCAAAGGAAAAGGAAAAGGCAAAAAGAAAGCCTATGTTCAGGATGCAAAGCCCAACAAGAAAGAGAAAGGTGTACAAAAAGAAATATTTTTTCTGTGGAAAGAATGGACATTTTAAGAAAGATTGCATAAAGTGTAAAAGTTGGTTTGAAAAGAGAGGTAAAAATCTATCTTTTGTATGTCAAGAAACCAACTTAGCTAATATCTCATCAAATTCTTGGTGGGTCGACTCTGGAGCAACCATTCATGTATCTGGTTGTGTGCAGGGATTCCTTTTAAGGCGGACTCCAAATGATAGCGAGAAAACCATTACGATGGGGAATAAAAAGGAATCAATAGTCGAAGCCGTAGGCACTTATAGGCTGGTGCTTGACACTGGTAATGTCTAGGATTTAGATAATACTTTCTTGGTTCTTGATATTTCTAGAAATTTGATTTCAGTTTCCAGACTTGATTGTAATAAGTTTAATTTCAACTTTGGACATGGTATTATGCATATTTTTAGCAATAATATTTTGATTGGAAATGGTTATATGTATGATGGTTTGTATAAATTAAAGATAGATTCTATATATGAACAAACTTTACACACATCTCACATTAATTGTGGAATGTACATAGGCATGAAAACAGGTTCACTAAATGAGAACTCATCAAGGCTATGGCACAAAAGATAAGGGCATATCTCTAAACAGAGAATAAAAAGATTGGTGACTGATGGTTTATTGCCCAATCTTGATTTCACCGATTATGGTATTTGTATTGACTGTATAAAAGGAAAACAAATCGATACAAACAAGAAAAGTGCTACAAGGAGTTCTGCACCCTTAGAAATTATTCATACAGATATTTGTGGTAAAATTCATGTTCCATGTTTTACGGGAGAGGAATATTTTATCACCTTTATAGATGATTTTTCACGATATGGTTATGTCTATTTGATTAAAGAAAAATCTGATGCTTTGAAAGTTTTCAAAATATTCAAAGCAGAAGTAGAAAAGCAATTAGACAAGAAAATTAAAGTAGTGAGATCCGATTGAGGTGGTGAGTATTATGGAAGATACACTGAATCGGGTCGTAACTCGGGCCCGTTCGCTAGATTCCTAGAAATGGAAGGTATTGTAGCACAGTATACAATGCCGGGTACACCTCAACAAAATGGTGTAGCCGAAAGAAGGAATAGAACGTTAATGGATATGGTAAGGAGTATGGCTAGTAACACCAACTTACCCGATTCAATGTGGGGAGAGGCACTAAAGATGGCAATGTATGTATTGAATCGCGTTCCTACGAAAGCAGTTCCCAAAACTCCTTTCGAGTTGTGGACTGGTAGGAAGCCCAGCTTAAATCATTTTCGAATATGGGGTTGTCCATCTGAAGTGAGAGTTTTTAACCGACAAGAAAGAAAATTAGACCCTAAAACAATCAGTGGATATTTCATTGGTTATCCGGATAGGTCTAAAGGGTATAGGTTTTACTGTCCGACTCATAAAACTAGGATTGTTGAATCTGGAAATGCCAAATTTTTAGAGGATCATGAGAAAAGTATGAGTGATTATAATAGAATTGTGACTTACAATGAAATAAGGGAGCCACAAGAGTCGCTTATTGAACAAAGTAGAGTTGTTGTCCCACTTGATATCATAGTTAATGATTATCAAGAGGAACAACAACCACACAATTTTCAAAATCCAATCATTGAGACACTCCCTGCACAAAATAATGATCCACTTCAAAATACACAACAAAGCATCAATGAACCACTACTAGAAAAAAGGCTTTTAGCGGCCGCCATTCGCCGTCGCTAAAAATCAAGTGGCGGTCGCTAATACTCTTTAGCGACCGTGTAACGACCGCTAAGTAGCAGCCGCGGAAACGTTGTCGCAAAAAGTATTAGCGACCGCGCGACCGCTTTTAGCGGCCGCCATAAGCCGTCGCTAAAGGTGTAAATGGCGGTCGCTAATGTAGTTTTTTTATTTTCTAAATACTGAAAAATTACTTTTAGCGGCCGCCAATGGCGGTCGCAAAAGGAAAACAAGCGGTCGCTAATAGTCTTTAATTAATTTTTTAAATAATTTATTTTTTCTTTTTAACTCTTTAGCGACCGCTAGTGGAGCCTTTTGCGACCGCCAATGGCGGTCGCTAATGCTCATTTCTGATTTTTGCGGCCGCCATTTGCGACGGCAATGGCGGTCGCTAATGTAAATAATTTTTTTTAATATTAATTTTAAATTTTACAATTTTTTTCCCTGTTTCTTTGTACCTGTATTTGTACCTGTCTATATCATATATCTACAACTATAACAATCAATTAAAAATACTAATAACAAAACAAAGTCTTATATTAAAAACATTTAATACATTAAAAATGTTTGAACAAATTATAATCATTACAAATACACTTTAAAAAAAAAACTTAAATATATTTGCTGGGCAGGGTGCCGTGACCGATCCAATGCTCTCAAACCTGAAGACAAAAAAGGAAAACAAATATTAATAGTTAATTATAAAAATTATGAATAAATAGTAAATATAAATAAAATTAAGCATATATTAAGAGCAAAATTTTGAAAGTTAAACCTACGTTTCAACTATATAAGCAATTCGAGAGTCGGAATCTCGAGCCGTCAGTTCCGGCAAGTCAGGAATGATTATGGGCTCGTGCCCGTCCAGTTTCACGGCCACCAGAGCCCGTTTTCTCAGTTTGGGCGCTCGGAGGCTAATTTTCTAAGTTTTAAGTTAAACCTACCTTTTAACTATACGAGCAATCCGGGAGTCGGAATCTGGAGCCGTCAGTTCCGGTAAGTCAAAAATGGCCATGGGCTCGTGCCCGTCCAGTTTCACGGACACAGGAGCCCATTTTCTCGGTTTGGGCGCTTGGAATTTGATTCCCTAAGTTTTAAGTTATTGTTTTAAGTTAAACCTACATTTCAACTATACGAGCAATCTGGGAGTCAAAATCTCGAGCCATCAGTTCCTATAAGTCACTCTACCCTTGAGCGACGTGCTCGTGCCGGTTTCGAATTTTTCCGGGGGCCGTTTCACGTTCCGGACCCCCCGCGGGCCGTTTTCGAGCCTAAGTGTTGGAAAATCCGTTGTTTCCGCTCGTAATTCTCTAACCGGGAGTTCTATTTGCGAGTCGTCAGTTCCTACAAGTCAATCTACCCTTGAGCGACGTGCTCGTGCTGGTTTCGAATTTTTCCGGGGGCCGTATCACGTTCCGGACCCCCGCGGGCCGTTTTCGAGCCTAAGTGTTGGAAAATCCGATGTTTCCGCTCGTAATTCTCTAACCGGGAGTCCTATTTGCGAGCCGTCAGTTCCTACAAGTCAATCTACCCTCGAGCGAAGTGCTCGTGTCGGTTTCGAATTTTTCCGGGGGCCGTATCACGTTCTGGACCCCCCGCGGGCCATTTTCGAGCCTAAGTGTTGGAAAATCCGTTGTTTCCGCTCGTAATTCTCTAACCGTGAGTCCTATTTGCGAGCCGCCAGCTCCTACAAGTCAATCTACCCTCGAGCGACGTGCTCGTGCCGGTTTTGAATTTTTCCGGGGGCCGTATCACGTTCCGGACCCCCGGCGGGCCGTTTTCGAGCCTAAGTGTTGGAAAATCCGTTGTTTCCGCTCGTAATTCTCTAACCGGGAGTCCTATTTGCGAGCCGTCAGTTCCTACAAGTCAATCTACCCTCGAGCGACGTGCTTGTGCCGGTTTCGAATTTTTTCGGGGGCCGTATCACGTTCCGGACCCTCGGCGGGCCGTTTTCGAGCCTAAGTGTTGGAAAATCCGATGTTTCCGCTCGTAATTCTCTAACCGGGAGTCCTATTTGCGAGCCGTCAGTTCCTACAAGTCAATCTACCCTCGAGCGAAGTGCTTGTGCCGGTTTCGAATTTTTTCGGGGGCCGTGTCACGTTCCGGACCCCTCGCGGGCCGTTTTCGAGCCTAAGTGTTGGAAAATCCGATGTTTCCGCTCGTAATTCTCTAACCGGGAGTCCTGTTTGCGAGCCGTCAGTTCCTACAAGTCAATCTACCCTCGAGCGAAGTGCTCGTGCCGGTTTCGAATTTTTTCGGGGGCCGTGTCATGTTCCGGACCCCTCGCGGGCCGTTTTCGAGCCTAAGTGTTGGAAAATCCGTTGTTTCCGCTCGTAATTCTCTAACCGGGAGTCCTATTTGCGAGCCGCCAGTTCCTACAAGTCAATCTACCCTCGAGCAACGTGCTCGTGCTGGTTTCAAATTTTTTCGGGGGCCGTATCACGTTCCGGACCCCCGGCGGGCCGTTTTCGAGCCTAAGTGTTGGAAAATCCGATGTTTCCGCTCGTAATTCTCTAACCGGGAGTCCTATTTGCGAGCCGTCAGTTCCTACAAGTCAATCTACCCTCGAGCGAAGTGCTCGGGCCGGTTTCGAATTTTTTCGGGGGCCGTGTCACGTTCCGGACCCCTCGCGGGCCGTTTTCGAGCCTAAGTGTTGGAAAATCCGTTGTTTCCGCTCGTAATTCTCTAACCGGAAGTCCTATTTGCGAGCCGCCAGTTCCTACAAGTCAATCTACCCTCGAGCGACGTGCTCGTTGTTTCCGCTCGTAATTCTCTAACCGGGAGTCCTATTTGGGTCAACAACTGCAAGAAGGAGCTTTAAAAGATATAGTAGGGTTCCCAACGTGAGTTTACTAATTCCAATCTCACTCCATTGGTTGCCAATGCTAAGCTTTTTATTTTGTTTTTGTTTTTTATTTTTTTCCCCTTCTACACAATCATATAGACATTGTGTTTTTATTCCTTACACTGAATTCTTTTTAACTCACTGGTTTGAGTACATAGCTAATTTGGACAGCTCTGTCTGCTGTCACTTGATGTGGTTGGTTCAAATTCTTGCCTTCTAAATTAATGAGTTCTATTCGATTGGTTCAATTCTTGCATACTAAATTAACAAGTTCTGTTCGTTTCAATGTTCCAATTCCTTCTCTTCATTGCCTTTATGTGATTTTTGAAACACCAGCAGAACAGTTTTTTTTTTTTTTTTTGAATAATGTGTTTGGATGTACCCAAAATCAAGATTCATGCAGATACTACCACACTTGATTGAATTGGCACCACATTTGAGATGGTGAGGGAAAATGGAAGCAGAAACAGCGGTAGGGGATCGTTTGGTTTCTGCTCTTTCCACCCGAAACTTGTAGCACATACATTGTTTTCCTTTCATACCTTAAACTCACATACCTTTAGATTGAAAAGGAACCTCTTTCCCTCCAATTCTTGAGATACTCAAGCACATCATAGCACATCTATTGGTCATTTGGTTGTCTTTGTTGTGATTGTGTAAGTTGTGGGTCACATAGAAGACTTTTTTAAATGCCAACATTGCATAATTCACTAGCATTTTATTAAGACATTCCAGTATTTTCAGTTAAGTTTGCATCCATTTGCAGATTTCGAGCCTAAGTGTTGGAAAATCCGATGTTTCCGCTCGTAACATGGGATTGAGGCATTCAACAGAAATAACGGGCACTCAAAAATGATATACTGGAGAAAGTAGGGGTAGAACATACCTGAAACACAATCCAAAATGATCCATGCCCTACAACACGATCAACCATATAGCTTATCGTCTGCCATAAAAAAGAAGCCTTGTTAAAAGAAATCATGTGCTAATAAAGAAATAAAGACATGAACCATGACATGTTGATGAGCTCGTAAGACAATTGAAATATTTCATTCTGGTTTCTGAACTCGCAGTGGGGTCCAAGATATGGGATTAGGCTCATCAGATGTTGACATTTGAAAGGGGCAGCGAACAGCCCATTAAAATCAATACTAAACTGAATCACCTCATCCCATTTATGAATTCTGCATGAAAATCAGAGATAAATCATAAGATAAATGTAAAGATCTGAGCTGAAATATCACATTGAGAAGTCCTTTATAAAATCAAAGACTTTCATTCTAATACCAACAAAATCATATAGACTGAACATAAACCCAATGTTATAAGACTGCTGGAAATCAGAATTTTTATGACTAAGCTAATCATTTAAAACGAATTAATATTTCAAATCAGAGCTTATAAATAAACAAGATTCAAAAGCATGCATTCCAATCCATTTATTCACTTGCCTCAAGCTGAAATGGGTCTCAAAACAGTCCAAGAAACTCCTACACAGCTCAGCTGCCGTCCTACACCAAAATCCCATGGAAAACCCATTTCAAAAATCCACAAAACTTTGAAAAACAATGGAGTTCTACAAAAGAATCCATGCATGTATGATAAAGAACCAAATGTCAAGTTTCCACAAATCTTAGAATAAAAAAATATATAAAGTTTCTTTTAAATTTCTCATGTTGTTGAATTTTGAACTTCACAGAAGTCTATGAAATGGCCTCTGTAGTCTCTACTATCAATATAAACATCTAGCATTCAATAGTCCTGTGAATTAGTGATTTGATTACCTAAAATCTAGTGCTCGTTTATCTTTGTAGGCCTCTGAATTCATCATGCAAGTTTAGCATTTATGCAACTATATATCTCATAGAAATGCTAGGCTAAGTGGTCGTTTGTCAAATTTACATGTGATAGGAAAGTGATTTACATGTGTATATGACTGGCATACTATATATTTTCATATCCAATTAAGTCACATGTGAAACCCTTTTTACTGTTTGTCCTTTTCTTCATATGTGAATCAAAGTAGATCTAACGGTTTACCATTATTTCATAAAATCTATATCATTCTAATGATTTGAAACCACATTGGGCACCACACAAATGAGTAAGGCCATAAGAAAATTCTCAGTGCCCCAAACGGGAGAGCAATAAATAGCAAACACGCATATATTAGAGCAAAACAATTACAAAAAGAAGAAACTAAGGATAGCATAAATATAAAAAATACAGAGACAGAGATAGTTTACCAAGAAAAATCTCCAATCTCTAGATGAGGTATGTCCATCTTCCTAAATATTTTCATAGCACCTGGGTTTTTTAAAAGAGTCACAAAGTCAGGACAAACAATTCTAGTCAGCCCATCTTCAAAACAGAAAATGATGTCTACAGTCTAATACAAAAGCATCTTATGAACTTCACATGAATGTTTTGGATCTTCACAAAGTGGACTGAACATGCACGGATTTGATTCAACCTTGTTTTAATGCATGGTGAGGTCAAACTTATGTAATCAATCCCCTGTACATATATTAGAATAAACCAAATATGATAGCAAGTGACATTTGTGGTACTATGAAAAAATCTAATCATTAATCTTGCAAAAGTAAAATGGTTGACATCAAAGACTAGAGATAGGATACAAGATTTAAATTTTATATAAAACTAGTTACTTGCTTATATTTCTTGTAGATTCGCTTGGTTACTATGTTCTTGGATTCATAAAAAAATGTGGGAACTTATCCTCTTTTAATGGATGAATGTAACTCACCGGAGCCCGTTTGCACGTTGATTGTATACAGAGGCTAATTAATATACCTGGTCAGGATCAGTCGAGCCTGCTGGATCATGACTGCCCTCTCCAACCGAGTCATGTCTGGCCCTGTGGCCGCTGCCAGCGTCAGGTGCCTGTAATTATTTAATATACAGTTAAAAACAATTAAAATAAACATAAATATTGACACATCAATGACATAATTGACAATTTAATTGTACAATTTTTTTTCTTACTAACTTGAGTAGTGGGTGGTTGGTCTGAAGAGAGCGGGCCGCGACTCTGTGATAGACGAGCCTCCAGCTCTGCCAACTCCGCTCTCATCTCAGCCCTCATCTCCTCCCTGATCGATGCCTTCATGGACTGCAGCAACTCCTCGACCTCCTCATCTGTACGGTAGCGCAAGCCCTGGGAGGAGCTAGCACCAGATGACTCCGCTCGCGCGATGTGCCCGCGTGGAATGCCCGTCCCATACGTGAGCGTGTATCCGTGCCCGTCCCGGCCAACGATGGAGTGGAATATCTCATCCCTCCGCGAGGGCAAACTTCGCTGGTCCTCGGGTAACTGCTCCAGGCGTGACTGATACTGGGCCTGCGTAGTTGATTCAATTAATATATTATTATGCATAATAGGACATATTAATAGACGGATATTTTAAGTAGTTCAATATAAAAACTTACGAGGATAGCTGCAACCTCCGGGTGGCGATGGTCTCGAGAAAGCATCCATACAGACATCCTGTCGACCGGATTGCCCCTGGAACGCAGCTGTTTGGTTGAGAGTTATATTATTAGTATAATATCATATAAAATTAAAACAATAAAAATCACATATATGATCTAACTTTTTTACCTCATGGCGGACCTGGGTGATGTGTCGAGTCCCCAACCTGTGTGCGGGACCCTGCATTGCGCAGTTCCGCGCATTTGTATCCGCCTCTCTCTATTTTAATAATTTATCAATTAATTTTTGTTAGTTACAACAGTGGACTAATAAACTGTTAAAATGAAAATAAAAAAGTACATACAAGTTTCTCACCTTTGCCTCCTCGCTCATCCAGTACCGGACGAGCTGAGTCCACTGTTCCGGGAGAATGCCCGTCGGAACTCGCTCAAGTATGTCGGGGGCATCCTGGTATGGCTTCCAATGCTGCATTTTCATTTTATTTTTATGATCCTTCCACATCTTCCGGCACTTCGACATGCAAACTGGCCGGAAGAGCTCAGGACATGCCCTCAAATTGTCCTGAAAAGGACAAATAATTTTTCATTTAGTTATGAGATAAATTGACACGTCCTGCGGAGAAATGTTAAATTATTACCTTAACTTGCATCCAGATACGATCCAATGACTCCACCGGGAATGCCTCCCAATCAAGTGTAGTCAAAGGGAATGCATGTGGATCTCGGACCATATGTCCCAACTGGCTGATGAGCTGGCGAGCGAGCGGACCCACCGGGTGGTATGTCTCATCAAATGCCACGTCAATGGGATGACCAGAATTCCACGTCCGGATCCCTCTAGCAGGGCCTCTCCCCCTGCTGGTAGATGGGCCCGTGATCACAGAACCTGTTCAAATAAGAGATAATCTAATTAAATTGAAATTGAAATAAAATAATATGCAGGAATTAAAATGTTTTAATTAAATAAACTTATACCGGTCTGTGTATCGGCTGCTGCTGGCCGAGATGGTGAAGGTGGAGCAGTCGATGGACTCGAATGAGAGGTCGATGGCCTACTCGGTGAGGCCATCGAACTAGGCTGGGCGGCACGAGATGTAGGTCTACTGTCCCCAGATGTCGTGCTGGCCTGGGACTGGCGCAGTAGCTCGTCCATCGTCAGTGGACGATCTCTCCTCTTACGTCCTGACATATCTGTTCAAATGTTTGTAAGATAAATTAATTTAAATAGATAATTGAATTTAACATTTAAAAATTATATACAGTGAAATTTAACATTGGTGAATTACTTCTCAATCTTTCACTGGTCATGTAACAGGACTATCATCCTAGAAAACTATGTAAGGGTGAAACCTTGGGTTATATGAAGAAAGGAGATTGATATGAAGTTCATGTATAGAAGCAGGTTCTTTGAGCTCAGTAGAATAAAGTAAGATTTGTTTTTTTAATGGTTCAACAAGGAATTGTGTTAGACATAAAATTGCAGGAGAAGATGGTGGCTGCCCTTCACCAGCCAGCGACAAGAGCCCCACGCTCCATCACATCCTCTGAACGCTTACGGCAATGTCAGGATCGTCGGCCCTACTATGGCTGTCGTCACATGGAAATCAAGCAACACATCAATTCCCTCCGCTTCATAAAAGGACAGAGAAAAATGAGGAATGGAAATCCACTTGCTGATACTAATTTCCTTGAACCTACCTTTTGTGTTTTTAGCTAGCAAAAATATTACCAGAAATTCGAGTTCTGAGTTTCACAGTAACACTGGAACTCTTTTCTTTGACTTGAGAACAATTTACCGTGGGTTTATGAAGGCACTTCTTTTCCTAGACTTGAGCCACCCCTAACTCACACCCCACTATGAATAGGAAGGGCCCAATTTTTTGGGTTAGTTTTATTACAATTGATTAATATGTTCGAAACAAGATTAAGTGCTGATCTAATTCCCTACTTTTATACAAATTTGTTAAAAATTTATCCCAGTTGAATGATTATAAAGTGGTTAATTATGTGCCATTCTATGGAATGTGTTTTGAATGGCTCAAGTCAAGCAAATGCGAAGCCCACTGAAATCAAAGAAACTCATCCATAATTCCATATAGAATATCCAATCCTCAACTAAAAATAAAAATAAAAACCTGAACCATTGAATATAACGGCTCCTTATCTGAGGAGGAGAGAATTTTCTTATACACCCACTTTTGATTAATGCAACATGTGAGCAGAACTAATACCAGAAGTTTGTGTGCCTAACGAAATACTATTTTCCCATATAAAAAAATAAAATGCGTGTAATATCTTGAAAAAAAAAAAACTAGAGTTTGTATAATGCCTTAGGACACACACACATACATATATTGAACTGAGTACAGGATCCGCTTCTAAAAAATGGAGTGCTACTTCCACTTTTTAAAATCCCCCCCCCCCCCCCCCCCACTTCCACTTTTTAAAATCCCCCCCCCCCCCCCCCCCCCCCCCTCCTGACCAACCCATAGTTCTTGTTACAATTCATATATCACTTATAGCAATTTCAACTACCTTCAACCCATTCCAACCCTCCATCTCATATATCAAATTAACCCCACACCACATGCACTACCCTCCATCTCCACCATCATTCATCACCCCATCAGAAATAGATGTGAAATTATGATCCCCTTGAAAGCAAGTTTTATCAACAAGATTGTCAAACTCCATTATTTATTGAATTTAATGAGTGATGCTGTCATGGTATAAACTTCTTAATCACTCCATGAGAAATGTGGGCCGATAATACCTAGAGAATTCATCAACCCAGTCCTGCAAGCAAACCAATTTTATCTTTTCCAAAATGTGTTGCGTAAGAGAGTGTGTTTTAATATATCCAAAAGGACTACCGAAGCAGTAGAAGCTTCATGTAGATAACTCTAGAGAAAGCTTTGAGTCTCCTAATAAAGTTTAGTTGGGATATAGTTGAGAAGTTAGTGTGGGTACAATACCACTAAGCTTCCAAACTATTCACACTTTTAACCCTCACCACCCCATCACCATTCACCTTTCCTCTTAGAAGTTACAACCAATGAGGAAAGCAAAGGAAACAATCAGGAACAGGAGTAGCAGAGGATTTTTTTTTTTTTTTTTCCAAACATCAATCTAAAATTTGAGTGCAAAATAACTGCCACCTTCAAAGTAATCGTGACGCGAATTAACTTTCATGGTTGCGATTTCTCGAATAAAATATAAGACCTAGAAACAATTCCTCAGCATGAAGAAAATGAATCTGCAAGAACTTGTCCAATTGGTTGGATATCTCGTTTCTCACTCTACTGCCTATCCCCTGCATGAGCGAGCATTACCTCCCCTGCTCAGGTCTCTCATGGGTCCCACTCAACTTGGCAGGGTAACAGGAAAAGAAAAACTACATAAATCTGCAGAATTGCTTCTATGGGAGGGCAAATGTTCTGCTTTTCCTCAAGTTTTGATTTCTTTCTTTGTTTTTTTTTTTTTTTCCTGTCGTTGTTGAAAGAGTAATAGAATCTCATTGCTTTTCCTTCACCTACTCTCTTTCTTTCCGTTTCATTTTCTTCATTCCCTTGCTAGCAAAATGGCTAGAGCTGCTATGATATTCTGACTTCATTATTGTGGCAAGGCTAGGTCTTCCCCTGAAGCATTCTTTTTTGTGGATTTTCTAGCCTTTTAATGCCACAGTAGACTCTATTTGCAGGACCATCAATGGCTTTGGAAGTAACACATGTACATTCAACAGAGATGACTCCATAAATGGATATGTCAATTTAGATGACAGAGCAAGGCAGAAATCAAAGGGTGTCCCCAAAGACTAGAAGGGCATCATAGGTAACCAACCACATAAATGGCTTAAATCAAGCAAAAGGTGAACTGGATATTGAGGGCAGCACAAAATCATTTCTCAAAGCACATACCTCCAAATGTTATCTTCAACCTTAAAAACAATGCATATGAAAGAGAAATGGAAATCATAATAATAAACTTGAATACACAGCCAATCTCAGTCACTAATTGGATCATGTCATAGATTGAATATCTGCACCGGCCAGCTTCGCTTGCGACCATCAAAGCTGATACCCCCACGTCCCATGAATTGGGTCATTTTTGAAGTAAACACACCCAAATATCAAACGAGTTCTAGAGCAAATGGGGAGAAAAAAACCATTCTGAACCATAATCTGATTAAAAAAAAAATTCCTTTGATTCCCTCTATAGTTCCAACATCAAATGAAGCCATGAATCTCACATGCATGTCCGATCAAACGGCTTAGATCCGATCGGAAGCATTCTCAGATACAAACCAGGAAAAAGAGGCAAAAGAGCAAATACACAAGAAGAAAATCGATTAGATCCAGGAAAAAGAGGCTAACCTGCGTCTGGAGGGTGTCTACCAGCTGCTGCGGCAAACCCACGTCGGATCGGTTATCCTCGCTGGAGGCCGCCTCGCCGTCGGTCTCGGAGGCGTAGCCGTCGTCGTCGCGCGGGAGGGCACAATGCAGAGGGAGGGAGGGAGGGAGGGAGGGAGGGGGAGAGAGAAATAGAGAGGGAGAGTTAGACGGACAGGGAGGAAGTGAGAGAGAGAGAGAAGAGCCGTCAGAATCTCCGGCGCAGGCGGGCTCCGGCGCAGGCGGGAGTGCAGATCGAGCGCGGGAGCAGGGGAAACTTTCGTTCAGAGAGCGGGAGGGGAAAAAGAAAAGGTCGGGAGAAGAAGCGGTCTTCGAGGGGCTCTTATATTAGGCATTAGCGACCGCTATTGCGGCCGCCAACAGCGGTCGCTAATGCCCTCTTTTGCAACCACACCCAGCGGTCGCCCGCTTTTTCTTCCGCCAATAGCAAATTCTCTAGTAGTGAACCCGATCCGGAAATGTTAAGAAGGTCAACTTGAATGAGAAAACATGCTATTCCGGATGACTATGTAGTGTATTTAGAGGAATCTGATATTGGTATTAAAGAAGATCCTAAGATGTTTAAGGAAGCCATTAAAAATGAGAATTCCGATAAATGGTTAGATGCCATGAATGATAAGTTAGAATCAATGGCCACAAATGAAGTTTGGGATATCGTTGAACTACCCAAGGGTTCTAAGGCCGTTGGCTGTAAATGGGTCTTTAAGACCAAAAGGGATTCCAAAGGGAAAGTTGAACGGTTCAAGGCCCGACTCGTGGCCAAAGGTTTTACTCAGAGAGAAGGTATAGAATATCATGAAACCTACTCTCCGGTGTCTAAAAAGGACTCATTTAGAATTGTTATGGCAATTGTAGCTCACTTCAACTTAGAGCTACATCAAATGGACGTCAAAACAGCGTTCTTAAATGGAGATCTATAAGAAGAAGTGTATATGGAATAAGATTTCGTGTTTTCTTACTTTATTGAAATTATTGTCACATGTGATTGAAGTGTATAAAGTGAGAAAATTAAAGAAAAATGGCATTATTGTACCTAATAAAATAGGATTGCCATGATAATCATCATATTTCACTCTTATTAAGGATTATGTTAAGTAATAATGCTAATGTTGTAATTATGGAAGGAAACACGCCGTTAAAGGCATGTAACTGCCATAGTTCACATTATCAGATTTACTTAGTCATAAATTAAAGACTTAGCATGAAAGCTTTGATGGCAAGTATTTTTTTCAAATGGTGATCACCGGTCAAGGTCGTTTTTCGAAATTAGTTTTCCGAAATTTTTGTTTATTTTATTTTTTGTGGTCATATGGACCAAGTGGGAGAATGTTAGATCGTTTATAGGGGTGGCCCACATGGCCACAACTCCTTATTATAAGAAACGGTTATCTCCCTCTAATATTCCATTTATGGTCAATAAGAGGTATTTACATGTTCCATTAAATGCTAAAGGGACAATTAAAGATTATTTCTCTTCTTGATGGAAGGAGAGAATCAAGGCCTATAAAAGGCAACCCGGGTAACTCTCTTGATTACCGTAGTTTCTCTGCAACCATCACCTACCGGAGAAGAAAAGACAAAGCACAAGAGAGTTGTGATTCCCCATTGAAGACCAACCTTCTGTTGGATCAGACTTTCAAGATGGCACAGTCAGGTACCATCTTACTTCTCTATTGGTTTAGATTAAATGTTTGTAGAATTATTGGATTGATTCCAGAGAGGGTTTAAAAACCCAAAGATTTATTTTCTAACAAAGCTTGTTTGAGTAGTGGGTAGTTTCTAAAGATCTTTTAAAGGTATGGAACCCTTAAACCTCCAGGTTAAAATGTAACCACTTAGCCATCACTTCATAGGTTATGTGAAATTTATCAAAAGATTATATTAACAAAGCTTTAACTCCTTATAAGTCATAGATAGAGCCATATTGTTTCTCCTCATGTCAACATGACCTAGGCCATAAATTGACTTGCACTGACAACGACCAAAATTGGTCATATGGCTTAGGCCAGAAACTGGCTTGAACATGAATCAACAGAGATTGGTCAAGTGGCTTAGGCTAGAAATTGGCTTGGACAGGCATCAACCAAAATTGGTCATATGGCTAAAGCTACAAATTGGCTTACACCCGAATCAACCATGATTGGCTTAGGCCAGAAATTGGCTTGGATCTGAATGTATGCAGTGGATCTAACATGACATGGTTGCAGAGAGTCGGCTTGAACCCATAGTAATCATATTAATTGTCCCAGTCAATCTAAGAGAGTTTGACGAGACCCATGAAATTCATCAGGTATGATACAGGGCACGACTCCATGTCATATAGCTGTTGCCGACCGTGGGCTTGATAGTGGGTCTGGTAGCTAAATGGATTTAGGCCCATCTACGTAAAGTGGGCTCAATTCATTCTTGGGTTCTAATCATGACCCGCAATAAGGGTCAATAGAAGTTTGACATTTTTTTATGCCAACAATCTCGATAATTTATTTGGGTTCCAATTGGAAGTAACCATTCCGACAACATTTATCATCCACTTATCGTGATTAAAGACACGATATTCCTTGGATAATTCTAATGAGAAATTAAGTCCCATTATTCTCTCTTATAATTTCTATTTTCTTGTGGCTGTAATGTTGAGTGTACCACATATCCCCATATCTAGATTTGACACAAAGTCCTATAACTCTTAGGAGGGTCTCGGGCACAAATTTGGAGGGTGTGTGGATCAACATATATTGCAAAATCAATATCTCCTCCCCACAAACACGACGGAAGACTTGTTTATAGCTAAATACGGACTTAACATGGTCAGTAAGTAATGATTTCACTTTTACGACACCATTTTTTGTGGAGGTGTATAGAAACAAGTTCCATATATATACAGAAAATTGCATAATATTCAATGTTTTTTTTTTATCTGCATAAGAAATAGGGCTGTCGGTGGTCGATTTTGGTCGATTTTCAGTCACCTCTGCACCCGGGCCAAATGTTTGGTTTTTTGGATATAGATATCCGAAAACCAACCACTGTATTTAGTGCAAGTGGGAAAACCGAACATTCGGTTTGGTCGGTTTCCGGTCGGTTACCGGTTTTGGATTGGGCCCTAATTTGAATAGGTCAAGCCTCATTTTGTATTGGTCTAATTGGCCATTGGGCATTTAATTTCATTAAATAAGTTAAGTGTCCAATCTAATTTAGTAACTTACAAACAAATAAAACAGGCAGAGCAGCAATTAACAATAAGTACAGGCCCAGCAGCTAGCTAGTAGTACTTAAAAAATGCAGATGTTCAACAGTTCAAGTCACTAAGTCAGTGCATACTCCGGCTTCTTAACAATTCGGTCGGTTCGGTTTTAACCGAACGGTTTTTTAGTCTAGAAAAAAACCGACCGTAGTTTAATTTTTAGGTGAAACAAATAACTGATTGGTCGGTTTTCTTTAACAATATATATATAGAACCGCCCAAACGGTCGGTTCGGCCGGGCGGTTCGGTTATTTCGATCAATTTTCACAGCCCTAATAAGAAATGCACACGTCCCCCACTCGGATCAAATCCGTTCATTTCTTGCCCATTTTTGTTTTGTACTTCAGCGGCATAGCATTGAAATATTTTTAATCATGCCAATAAGGCAAACCATATGGATCCGTTGAAGCCATCAATATAAGTAACAGTTTCCTACTCTTTTACGTTATGGACTTTTTATAACAGTTAGTGTTTCCTACTCTTTTACATTATGGACTTTTTATAACAGTTAGTGTTTACTGAGGATGGATAATGTTACAACTCCCCACTTCTAGTTTATTCAAGAAAAACTCTCTCTAAGCCTTTTTCCACTTGGACATAGTTCACGCACATTATTTTTCTTATACTAAAGGCGGGGTGAGTCTTAACCAATCTATTTATTTTGTTCATGTGGATGTGTCTTATTCTTAATTTCATAGTTATGCGAAACCACACATGCAACATATATAGAATAATCACAACTAGAAGATTTCATCACACAGGCTATACGTACATTACCCATTACTAATCATCTCCGATATTCAAAAGACTAATAATTTCATATGCATACAAAATTACACCTACTTTGCTTATGATCAAACTCATTTAACACTATTTGCCCCACGAAATTTTCTCCTTACCCAAACTATGTATGATTATAGCATCTATTAAAAGCAATTATTTGCACAATGTAATTAGTCCCATATGGTTGTCAAGTTTATCACTTAAGGTTTTATACACTCTGCATAAATGCTCATATCTCTAGATTTTATCCTTATCCTAGAGATTACATGAAAAGTCTATAGTGGCATCACCAGTTTTGTTCGCTTACCTATGCCGGATCCATGGTTATAACCTCTGTGTCTGATCCATGAGGTTGTCTATTTTGTTATTTTCTCTTATCCCCATGATTTATACTAATCTTTGCATTCTTTGCCTCAAAATTCATTGATTTTTCATTTTACAAGAGGTTTGGGATTTAAGAGTCACACTCCCACAAAAGTTAAAGAATCGACAATGGTTGTAACACTTTTTGATTAATTGATTTTCCCACCGTGGTCAGCACTTTATTAAAATTGATCGATCACGCAAGTTTTCGATCAATGATTGTTCAGGCAACTTACATGTATGCGTCTTAGGTTATTTTTAACCGAGACCCTGTGGATTTTTATCACATTTACCATATCCTACATATCATTGCTTTGTCGTGCCATTGGATTGTGCATACATTACTTCCATTGGGGGTGCAATCGCCCCCACTGAACTTGGGTCCACTCTAAAACTCAAATAAAAAATATGTTAGATAGTCCACAAAACACAACTACATGGTTGGGTCCACCCCTTTTCAAACGAAAAGCTTGGATCTACCACTAATTCCTTCCATCAAATCTTTAACATAGTTCTATGCAATATATTAGATATCTTGCCAACCATTCATCCTAGCTACTCTCACTGCTTATCAGATTACAATTAAACAGTTGTACAATGATTGTCAATGATTTACAAAAGAATATTTTTAGAGGGATGCGACACTACAGCCGGCTCCCACCCAGTGCCTATCACTGCCTGGGCTTTTAGAGCGGGTTCCTTCACATAGATTTTTGATGATGAATAATCATCAGAATCTTATTGTGTGATTAGATGACATCAAATATGCAGAGCATCTAAAAGGGTTTGAAAATGGAAAAGTAAAGAATCCAAATGAGTCTGACACGAAGTTTGAGGAATATGATTCGGAGGTTGGCAAACTTGAACCCTTTGCTATTACCAAACAATTGGCCAAATTTAAGCTGTTGAGCTATATTAGTTAGAAAATAAAAAATATTGTTTCAAGATTAAGGTTCGAGAGTACTTTGGTCTTTATATCTTGGTTTTTTTAGGATTTAAGAAAATAGTGTTATATATATTATGATGTAACCTCTAACCCTAATCCTAAGAAGATGAAGAAAGAGGAATAGACGAAATCTGTTTTTGTGGGCGTATACACATTTGCTGAACCACTTGGAATCTCGTGGTATTCTCTGTGATTGATTGCATGATTGATGTGTGGGAATTGTGTAGTATGTGTCAAGCAAAAGCTTTTCCGCTGCCACGACAAGTGCTGTTATAGTTCAAGGTTCGTTTCCAAGGATAGTAAGATTTCTTGGAGTCGCACGATAGACGTGCATGAGAAAGATAGAAAAAAGACAAGAATTGGTTGTGAATCAACGGTTCTAATCGATTCTCTAAAGGTGCTCTCTACTTTCAATGTTCAATCATGTAGAGAGAGGGGTTACAACCGTGGGAGCTGCAAAAATCCACCAATTCAACAATGACGTTAATGGATTTGATATTTTGGGGTTACTCATGTAATATTTTTTAGTTTTGTGTATGTTTTTAGAGAGTTTTTCTTGTATGAATGTTTATGTGAACTTTATTAAAATGGCCGTGGTGGATTTTGCTGCGTTTTTGGATGTTTATAAAGTACCATTTTTTTGAAAAGATGCGATCTATTTGTATAAATTATTATTCATTTTCAAAAGAGTTGTTGTGGAACCCAATATTTTGTTGTGGAAGTTGATGTAATGCATGTACGCGACGTAAAGGCTCTGCATGGAAGTTTAGCCATGAAGCACGTGGATAGCTCATTACAGGGTCGGTGGTGATGACCTTATCTTTCTTTTAATAAGGTCACCATCGGCGCAGACTTCCCTTTTTCTTTCCAAAAGTTGTAACTTTTCCATTAAGATGATATGCTGCAGCGTCGGTGATGACCTTAGCTTTGAAAGATAAGGTCACCACCGATGCAGAAGTCCCTTATTTTTAAACGGAAGTTGTAACTTTTTCAGGCACTTATGGCAAAATTTCTAAGTGAGGTCAGTGATGACCTTAGCTTTGTAAAATAAGGTCATCATCGACGCAGAAGTACCTTATTTTTAACCAGAAGTTGTAACTTTTTCAAGCACTTTTTGGCAAAATTTATAAGTGAGGTCAGTGATGACCTTAGCTTTGTAAAATAAGGTCATCACCGATGTAGAAGTCATTTATTTTAACCAAAAGTTATAACTTTTTCAAGCCTTCTTTTGGATAAAGTGTCGGTGATGATGGTAAATAAGGTCATCACCGATGCAGAAATCCCTTATTTTTAAACAAAAGTTGTAACATTTTTAGGGTGTTTTTGGCAAAATTTCTAAGTGAGGTCGGTGATGACCTTAGCTTTTTAAACTAAGGTCATCACCGACGTAGAAGTCCCTTATTTTAACCAAAATTTGTAACTTTTCGAAGCTTTCTTACAGGTACAGCGTCGGTAATGACCTTAGCTTTGTAAATAAGGTCATCACGGACGCATACGTCACTTATTTGTCACCATTTCATGTAACTTTTCATGCTTTTTTCGAGTACAGCGTCGATGATGACCTTTTGCCTCTTAAACTAAGGTCACCACCGACGTAGAAATCCTATTTTGTCACAAAAAGTTGTAACTTTTTTATGCTTTCTCCAGTATTTTTACTGCTACAGCGTCGGTGATGACCTTATTTTAAAAGGAAAAAAAAAGTGCTGGTACTATGACATTTTCATCAAAATACAACTATGTGCTTTCAATAAGATTAAAATCATGGTGGACAACATTCAAGCAAAAAAAAAACCCATTCAATTGACATTTAATCAACATCCCATATATAATTACATCCTATATACAATCAACAGCTATTTCCATCATGTGAAACCCACAAACAAACCACAGTAATTCAATAGTTTACAATTTACATTACAATGCATTTGGAAGTGCACATAACCTGGGAAATGTTTACTGCAAATCAAGGGACAAGACCGGTAGTGGAGGGAGGTTAAGCCTTGAAGCATTTTGAATCCAACTATTCTAAAAAATATTGATGACAATTCTATGCCGGTAGTAAGGTATGTCTGCCTGGGTGAACTCGATGGGACGACGATATACGCAAAGCTCTACAAATGCACAGGCGAATATCCCGCTGTCATTTCCATTATCTTGAAATGGGATATCCGTCTTAGTTGTCATCGTCCACAGCATAGGGGCCGACCACCCGTGATCCATGAATCTCTGTTGAAGCCACAATACCTCTCTATGATATAGTAAAAATGAATGATACTTCAATTTTGAAATCCTATTTACTATCCGAACATTATGCTGCCAAGAGAAGAGCAATTATGTACTTACAAATCTTTCACAGGTTTTATGGCCCCAAATCTCTCCTTTCGAACTGTTATAGTATTTCCAGCGATTCTCATCGACATATCCAACGAGTAGAGACCAATGGTTGTGAGCGTGAATTATGTAGACTAGAGTCTTGCACTCGGCTGTGTTCATTACCCGTTCTCCCTTTGGCCCAAAAGCCATGTCATCTCCTGTCTTTAGACCCTTTTTCCCAGTAACTCTGCAAGACAAGCATCACATACATCAAACAAGTAGGATATTTTACCTATTGAGTCCCTAGTTAAAGTGGTTTTTTATTAAACTTACGCATATATTAGGGTCAGCGAAGTATGCATCCTTGCACCTTTCCCGTATGACTTCAAACAAAACATATATGACAGTCGAGTCCATCCAAGTGCCCTCTTCCAATAAACCTCTGAGGGACTTAGAATTGACGCACGAGATTATCATATCCAGCTCATCTTTCTTGTCAATGCAATGAGTGCATGTTGTGATGTTGAATTAGTAAAAGATCAAACAAAGAGAAAATTACTACGGAAGTGTTTTCAATAATTGTAGTTACCTATGCGTGTAATATTTGTAGAAATCCATCAAAACTTCCTTCTCCACATCAGTCAAAAGGTAACATATTTGGGGCAATGTATGCTGATAATCAAGAAACATATCCGGGATCTTCCTCAGCCTCGGTATGTGCTTGCACTTCCATATCAATGAATCAATTGTAGCCCGTGCAGGAGATACAACGATTGCCTGGGAAGTGACCTTCAGAGGTGTTTTGTATCCTTCAGGACTGGGCGAGACAGAGATAAGATCCTCGATAGGGATGTCATCATCTTCACCGAAGGCCACATCAAGGTTGGGGGCATGAACTTCTTCTTTTTCCGCCTCATCCAAAGTGTGAGAGGTTGATGCCTGGCCTTGGGAGTACTCTATCATTAAGGGAGCCTCGATACTAAATCGAGGCTTCTTTGCAGTGTTTTTTGAGTACTTCCCATTAACCCTTGCATGCTTAGGTGTTCTGATGGTCTGCAAAATGAAGCATAGCAAGGGTGAGGAAAGCAAGGCAATATCATTCATCAATTCGCAAAAAGTTATGCTAGATGTTATTAAAATCCTTACGAGAGTGTCATCATCTCCAGAAGAAGCTGAAGTACTACATGTCTCAACGTAGTCCTTGAACATAGTCCCAAATCTGGACCTAAATCTCTCGACCTTTTTCTTAATCGAACTTGTGAATGAGAGAAGGTCCACATTTGTAGCGAGGGAACGATCACATGACCGAAAGATGTGGTCAAGGAAGAGAGAGACCTGCATTCCGACATATTGAAACGATCTCATTAGACAATATATTAACTAAATAAATGTGAAGCAAACTAAGGGATACAAAGAGTGTTAACGTCATACCCGAGTCTATGGGATGGTAGGAGCTTGGGCATCGGGCTGTGGGAGAGGATTCCTTTGTGGCTCGTCACGTGATCTGACACGGCCAATACACATGATGGTATTCTCTTCATACCATCTCATGTATTCTTCTTCATCCTCCCCGCCTTTTATTTTTCCTTTTCTCTTGATCACATTGTTTACCCGAGCCTCCCATGACTTGACCTCCTCATCATGCACCAGACTCCAATCTATCACAGATCTCTCCTTATTTTCTTTTCGCACGAAGGGCCTAACGAAATGTGGAGGCACCGTCCGTCTCAGCCCAAACCGCCTCATGACCCTATGGATAGGGTGATGCTCCAACACCCAATATGATATAAGGGGATAATCTGTTCTGAAGAGTGCTCTCTCAGCCTTTGACACATGCTTCAGAAATTCCTTTTTGTATGGTTGCCATTCGAACTGTGCATGAAGCATTGGGTAAGTTAGAACTGATAAAGTAAGTATGAAAGTTATGGGAAAATTGAAATGTAATCTTTCTACCTCTTTCGACGTGAGGTAATTGAGTTGCTTTCGCACTTCTCTCACTGTCGTAAGATGGGTCAGACCATCAAGTCGGTTAGCCCATGTCACCATTATGGGAAACCTTATGTCGTGGTTTTGGCGTTGATTTGCACAAAACCTCGACCAATCTTCATTCTGGTGTACGCCCAGATCTGTTAAAAGAGAGGGATTCATTAGAACATTAACATATAAATAGTGAAGGCATTAAGATATAAATATATCAAGCTCACCTGAAGAAGCTGGAGGGGGCCAGAAAGAGACTTATGCTTAAGGTCAACAAAATCCCCCTCATCGATAGGGTCGGGCGTCTCACGCTTCTTCACCCCATCCCACTGTACACCCTTGTTTAGCATTCTATAAAGGTTCGCTAAACATTCGGAGGCCCATGAGTAAGGCCTAAACTCTCTAAACAACTCTAGAATATAAAAGGGGCCTCGTGCCCCTGAAGAATTACACAAAATCTGTCCAGCAAAAAAAAAAAGCAATAGGCACAAGTTCTACACTTATCATCGGCCTCTGATGTCGTCATCTTCTTCGCCCCTCCTATGTTTTTTTCCCCTTTTTCGGGCTCTCCTTCTCTCTTAACTGCTCCGGTGTGGGACAAAACACTCGTTCCAGCCACGTGAACTTGTGGGAGATCCCATTATAATCTTGTTTATTTATGGGAACCTTACCAAGGAGCTCCCGACAGAGATTTGCAATCTCGTAATGGGTGTATGTCCGGCCCATCATGGGAGGACCATCAATAGGTAAGCCGTAGATGTACGCTACATCCTCCAAAGTGATGGTCGCCTCGCCGGATGGAAAATGAAATGTGTTCGTCTCCAGCCTCCATCGCTCAATGAGGCCCATGATCAATGCATGGTCAATCCTCATCCATCTTATCTGAGCAAGATGGTATAGCCCAGCCTCCTGCATCCACTCCATCTGTCTCTCATTCAAGTCCCACTTCCCATAATCAGGATTCATGGGAAATCATCTGTATGTGCCAAACTCCTGTGAGAAAAAATACAGTTTCAATAACTTTAGCCATAGATCGAAAGGAAGTTCAATTGATAATAGGTTGTGGAAGAGAGTATGCAAAGCCTTGTTCAATAGCGGCGGAGATGTGATGCCCTTGGTCGCACAATAGATTGTCTGGCTGTGGATTTGAGGTATTAGCCTCATTTGAGGTAGTAGCCTCGCTACGGAGCACTTCAGGATTGTTTGTATTCTCTTTAGACATCTGTGTACATCCAAAATAGACATGAGAGCATTGAATGTTATCAAGGCAAGCATGAATACACTATGAAAGCTGAATATCCAAAACCGACCACACAATACTCTCCCCTATAATAGAAAATGAAAACACAGATATCACCGTAGTAATTTAAATCCTAATAAAATCAATCAAGAATGTTGAATGAGTTTGAATGGTTTGGCATTCAATCGTTTGGCATAGCTCAACATGCATGATATTCACATTAACTAAGAAGCCAAAACAAACAAATAATACACCATCAACAGTTTATGGGGTTGTTTGGATGAACCATGAAATGTAGCTGATTTCAAGTTTTTCGCAAAACAAATTGTTACCATCTGTTGCTGGTATGTGTCCGGAGCAACATAAAAATTGGAAACCACATAAAGGGAAAACTTCTGTTCTTGATTTCTTAGCAGAAAATCTAGAATGTATTATCATCCCTTCACCATCACAAATCCTAAGCTAAAGTGATAGCCATCCATTTTACCAGTGTTTTCCAACTAAATTGTAGTTTGAGCACATCCAAATGCATCCTATGTGGAATAATTCTTAGAGGCTTAGCTAAGTATAAAATGACTGATTTGGTTGTCCAAAGAACTAACAATGTAGTTCCTTAGTGATCTATTTCTGAAACAAGCCTTAGTGGTGCAGTGTTAATTATTTAAGACTCTAGAGTAAATTTGTGCATATATGTAAGCATTTGGCTACTCTTGTTTGGGAGTGTGCAGACAATATAGTCCTACACTTGTTTGGCTACACTTTGACAGCTTTAGGGCTTTAGACCTACAAGGGTGATGTGCGATTTACACATGCTATGTCCAGGTACTACCAAGTTCGTAAAATCAAATTCAAGAAACACAATGAACAACCCATTCACATTGTCAAAATGAAGAAACACAAAAAGGAACGAATGAACCACTACTGCCATTTGACCGCATACAACATCCTCAAGTTTGGAAAATAAAAATAACTCACTCAAACCTTTCTGGTAGTGTTAAAATAAAACCCAATCATCCATCGTCCTTCTCAACTGAAAATACCCCAAATTTGAAATCGACAAACCCTAATCAATGCAAACAATAAATGTACAAATCGAATACAACGTTGAAGATAACAAACCATGCACTTAGATATCATATGTGGGAAGGTGGGCAAACAAAAGGAAGTGAAAATACAAAAAAATTGACAAGGATTCAAAAAAGGAAGGAGATCCAAACGTCTGGAGCGTCGGTTTCAATCACAGTCGATTGAAAAAAATGATGGGATTATGAGCAGAAGTTGAGAAATTCAGTTAAAACGCTGGTGGTTATGGAAAAATGGAAGCAACTGCTCTTCGCCCTCGTCCTAGGTCAGTCTCGACGCAATGGTGGAAGAGAGGAGAATAATGAGCGAAACATGGATTTAGCCCTAAAAAGGGTCGCGAACAGCGTCATCGCCGACCTTATTCAAGTATAAATAAGGTCGGCGTCGACGACGTGCTCTTTATGTAAAAAAAATTCAAGTATAAATAAGGTCATCGCCAACCTTATTCAAGTGTAAATAAGGTCGGTGATGACGATGTGCTTTTTTGGTAAAAAAAAAAAATGAAAATCGCACCAAATTGCTCTAATTGGTGCTGCAGTCGCTAAAATGTTTGATTGCGTAACATGACCGGATAAAGTGTTTTTTTCGATAAAATCCTCAGAAAAATCATATATTTTATTCTACCCTCGAGCGAAGTGCCCGTGCCGGTTTCGAATTTTTCCGGGGGCCGTTTCAAGTTCCGGACCCCCGGCGGGCCGTTTTCGAGCCTAAGTGTTGGAAAATCCGATGTTTTCGCTCGTAATTCTCTAACCGGGAGTCCTATTTGCGAGACGTCAGTTCCTACAAGTCAATCTACCCTCGAGCGAAGTGCTCGTGCCGGTTTCGAATTTTTCCGGGGGCCGTTTCAAGTTCCGGACCCCCGGCGGGCCGTTTTCGAGCCTAAGTGTTGGAAAATCCGATGTTTTCGCTCGTAATTCTCTAACCGGGAGTCCTATTTGCGAGACGTCAGTTCCTACAAGTCAATCTACCCTCGAGCGAAGTGCTCGTGCCTGTTTCGAATTTTTCCGGGGGCCGTTTCACGTTCCGGACCCCCCGCGGGCCGTTTTCGAGCCTAAGTGTTGGAAAATCCGATGTTTTCGCTCGTAATTCTCTAACCGGGAGTCCTATTTGCGAGACGTCAGTTCCTACAAGTCAATCTACCCTCGAGCGAAGTGCCCGTGCCGGTTTCGAATTTTTCCGGGGGCCGTTTCACGTTCCGGACCCCCGGCGGGCCGTTTTCGAGCCTAAGTGTTGGAAAATCCGATGTTTTCGCTCGTAATTCTCTAACCGGGAGTCCTATTTGCGAGACGTCAGTTCCTACAAGTCAATCTACCCTCGAGCGAAGTGCTCGTGCCGGTTTCGAATTTTTCCGGGGGCCGTATCACGTTCCGGACCCCCGGCGGGCCGTTTTCGAGCCTAAGTGTTGGAAAATCCGATGTTTCCGCTCGTAATTCTCTAACCGGGAGTCATATTTGCGAGCCGCCAGTTCCTACAAGTCAATCTACCCTCGAGCGAAGTGCTCGTGCCGGTTTCGAATTTTCCCGGGGGCCGTATCACGTTCCGGACCCCCGGCGGGCCGTTTTCGAGCCTAAGTGTTGGAAAATCCGATGTTTCCGCTCGTAATTCTCTAACCGGGAGTCCTATTTGCGAGCCGTCAGTTCCTACAAGTCAATCTACCCTCGAGCGAAGTGCTCGTGCCGGTTTCGAATTTTTTCGGGGGCCGTGTCACGTTCCGGACCCCCGGCGAGCCGTTTTCGAGCCTAAGTGTTGGAAAATCCGATGTTTCCGCTCGTAACATGGGATTGAGGCATTCAACAGAAATAACGGGCACTCAAAAAACGATATACTGGAGAAAGTAGGGGTAGAACATACCTGAAACACAATCCAAAATGATCCATGCCCTACAACACGATCAACCATATAGCTTATCGTCTGCCATAAAAAAGAAGCCTTGTTAAAAGAAATCATGTGCTAATAAAGAAATAAAGACATGAACCATGACATGTTGATGAGCTCGTAAGACAATTGAAATATTTCATTCTGGTTTCTGAACTCGTAGCCACATGGCAACGCATCAACGGCGGAACCTGAAGTTCATTACTAATGATGTCCATCCAACTATGACAATCATATTGAACCGACTTACATTATCATATTGAACCGACTTACATCGCTAATCACTGGAAGACCGAAAGTTCAAAATCATAGTGAGACAAATCTATTTTTGATAAACCACAGTAAGTCACATCCCCATTTAATATACTGGTAATCCGCAGTGGGATCCAAGATATGGGATTAGGCTCATCAGATGTTGACTTACTAGGGAGGGGCAGCGAACAACCCATTAAAATCAATACTAAACTAAATCACCTCATCCCATTTATGAATTCTGCATGAAAATCAGAGATAAATCATAAGATAAATGTAAAGATCTGAGCTGAAATATCACATTGAGATCTGAGCTGATAAATCATTGTGAATTACTGATTTGATTGCCTAAAATCTAGTGCTCGTTTATCTTTGTAGGCCTCTGAATTCATCATGCAAGTTTAGCATTTATGCAACTATATATCTCATAGAAATGATAGGCTAAGTGGTCGTTTGTCAAATTTACATGTGATAGGAAAGTGATTTACAATTACAAAAAGAAGAAACTAAGGATAGCATAAATATAAAAAATATAGAGAGAGAGATAGTTTACCAAGAAAATCTCCAATCTCTAGATGAGGTATGTCCATCTTCCTAAATATTTTCATAGCACCTGGGTTTTTTAAAAGAGTCACAAAGTCAGGACAAACATTTCTAGTCAGCCCATCTTCAAAACAGAAAATGATGTCTACAGTCTAATACAAAAGCATCTTATGAACTTCACATGAATGTTTTGGATCTTCACAAAGTGGACTGAACATGCACGGATTTGATTCAACCTTGTTTTAATGCATGGCGAGGTCAAACTTATGTAATCAATCCCCTGTACATATATTAGAATAAACCAAATATGATAGCAAGTGACATTTGTGGTACTAGGAAAAAATCTAATCATTAATCTTGCAAAAGTAAAATGGTTGACATCAAAGACTAGAGATAGGATACAAGATTTAAATTTTATATAAAACTAGTTACTTGCTTATGTTTCTTGTAGATTCGCTTGGTTACTATGTTCTTGGATTCATAAAAAAATGTGGGAACTTATCCTCTTTTAATGGATGAATGTAACTCACCGGAGCCCGTTTGCACGTTGATTGTATACAGAGGCTAATTAATATACCTGGTCAGGATCAGTCGAGCCTGCTGGATCATGACTGCCCTCTCCAACCGAGTCATGTCTGGCCCTGTGGCCGCTGCCAGCGTCAGGTGCCTGTAATTATTTAATATACAGTTAAAAATAATTAAAATAAACATAAATATTGACACATCAATAACATAATTCACAATTTAATTGTACAATTTTTTTTCTTACTAACTTGAGTAGTGGGTGGTTGGTCTGAAGAGAGCGGGCCGCGACTCTGTGATAGACGAGCCTCCAGCTCTGCCAACTCCGCTCTCATCTCAGCCCTCATCTCCTCCCTGATCGATGCCTTCATGGACTGCAGCAACTCCTCGACCTCCTCATCTGTACAGTAGCACAAGCCCTGGGAGGAGCTATCACCAGATGACTCCGCTCGCGCGATGTGCCCGCGTGGAATGCCCGTCCCATACGTGAGCGTGTATCCGTGCCCGTCCCGGCCAACGATGGAGTGGAATATCTCATCCCTCCGCGAGGGCAAACTTCGCTGGTCCTCGGGTAACTGCTCCAGGCGTGACTGATACTGGGCCTGCGTAGTTGATTCATTTAATATATTATTATGCATAATAAGACATATTAATAGACGGATATTTTAAGTAGTTCAATATAAAAACTTACGAGGATAGCTGCAACCTCCGGGTGGCGATGGTCTCGAGAAAGCATCCATACAGACATCCTGTCGACCGGATCGCCCCTGGAACGCAGCTGTTTGGTTGAGAGTTATATTATTAGTATAATATCATACAAAATGAAAACAATAAAAATTACATATATGATCTAACTTTTTTACCTCATGGCGGACCTGGGTGATGTGTCGAGTCCCCAACCTGTGTGCGGGACCCTGCATTGCGCGGTTCCGCGCATTTGTATCCGCCTCTCTCTATTTTAATAATTTATCAATTAATTTTTGTTAGTTACAACAGTGGACTAATAAACTGTTAAAATAAAAATAAAAAAGTACATACAAGTTTCTCACCTTTGCCTCCTCGCTCGTCCAGTACCGGACGAGCTGAGTCCATTGTTCCGGGAGAATGCCCGTCGGAACTCGCTCAAGTATGTCGGGGGCATCCTGGTATGGCTTCCAATGCTGCATTTTCATTTTATTTTTATGATCCTTCCACATCTTCCGGCACTTCGACATGCAAACTGGCCGGAAGAGCTCAGGACATGCCCTCAAATTGTCCTGAAAAGGACAAATAATTTTTCATTTAGTTATGAGATAAATTGACACATCCTGCGGAGAAATGTTAAATTATTACCTTAACTTGCATCCAGATACGATCCAATGACTCCACCGGGAATGCCTCCCAATCAAGTGTAGTCAAGGGGAATGCATGTGGATCTCGGACCATATGTCCCAACTGGCTGATGAGCTGGCGAGCGAGCGGACCCACCGGGTGGTATGTCTCATCAAATGCCACGTCAATGGGATGACCAGAATTCCACGTCCGGATCCCTCTAGCAGGGCCTCTCCCCCTGCTGGTAGATGGGCCCGTGATCACAGAACCTGTTCAAATAAGAGATAATCTAATTAAATTGAAATAAAATAATATTATTGAATTAAAATGTTTTAATTAAATAAACTTATACCGGTCTGTGTATCGGCTGCTGCTGGCCGAGATGGTGAAGGTGGAGCAGTCGATGGACTCGAATGAGAGGTCGATGGCCTACTCGGTGAGGCCATCGAACTAGGCTGGGCGGCACGAGATGTAGGTCTACTGTCCCCAGATGCCGTGCTGGCCTGGGACTGGCGCAGTAGCTCGTCCATCGTCAGTGGACGATCTCTCCTCTTACGTCCTGACATATCTGTTCAAATGTTTGTAAGATAAATTAATTTAAATAGATAATTGAATTTAACATTTAAAAATTATATACACTGAAATTTAACATTGGTGAATTACTTCTCAATCTTTCACTGGTCATGTAACAGGACTATCATCCTAGAAAACTATGTAAGGGTGAAACCTTGGGTTATATGAAGAAAGGAGATTGATATGAAGTTCATGTATAGAAGCAGGTTCTTTGAGCTCAGTAGAATAAAGTAAGATTTGTTTTTTTAATGGTTCAACAGGGAATTGTGTTAGACATAAAATTGCAGGAGAAGATGGTGGCTGCCCTTCACCAGCCAGCGACAAGAGCCCCACGCTCCATCACATCCTCTGAACGCTTACGGCAATGTCAGGATCGTCGGCCCTACTATGGCTGTCGTCACATGGAAATCAAGCAACACATCAATTCCCTCCGCTTCATAAAAGGACAGAGAAAAATGAGGAATGGAAATCCACTTGCTGATACTAATTTCCTTGAACCTACCTTTTGGATTTTTAGCTAGCAAAAATATTACCAGAAATTCAAGTTCTGAGTTTCACAGTAACACTGGAACTCTTTTCTTTGACTTGAGAACAATTTACCGTGGGTTTATGAAGGCACTTATTTTCCTAGACTTGAGCCACCCCTAACTCACACCCCACTATGAATAGGAAGGGCCCAATTTTTTGGGTCAGTTTTATTACAATTGATTAATATGTTCGAAACAAGATTAAGTGCTGATCTAACTCCCTACTTTTATACAAATTTGTTAAAAATTTATCCCAGTTGAATGATTATAAAGTGGTTAATTATGTGCCATTCTATGGAATGTGTTTTGAATGGCTCAAGTCAAGCAAATGCGAAGCCCACTGAAATCAAAGAAACTCATCCATAATTCCATATAGAATATCCAATCCTAAACTAAAAATAAAAAATAAAAACCTGAACCATTGAATATAACGGCTCCTTATCTGAGGAGGAGAGAATTTTCTTATACACCCACTTTTGATTAATGCAACATGTGAGCAGAACTAATACCAGAAGTTTGTGTGCCTAACGAAATACTATTTTCCCATATAAAAAAATAAAATGCGTGTAATATCTTGAAAAAAAAAATACTAGAGTTTGTATAATGCCTTAGGACACACACACATACATATATTGAACTGAGTACAGGATCCGCTTCTAAAAAATAGAGTGCTACTTCCACTTTTTAAAATCTCCCACCCCCCCCCCCCCCCCCCTCTCTTCCTGACCAACCCATAGTTCTTGTCCCCCCCCCCCCCCCCCCTCCTCTCTTCCTGACCAACCCATAGTTCTTGTTACAATTCATATATCACTTATAGCAATTTCAACTACACTCACTTGATATATACCCTTCTCATGAATTACAACATGTAAAATGATTTTTTTTTTTTGAAAGAAAACGAGTTACATTGTGGTACATATATATATATATTTTAAATCAACTGACATAATCTATCATATGCAATGGCTATTTCATTACTATGCAATTTCTTTAAATTGACAATATGTTGGAGTGGAGAGAATGACACAGAGGATTTTCATCTCCATGAAATTAAATGATAGTGAGTATGAAGGCCTTTTACTTCTCACAAACTTTTTCTACCAACTTAAGCAAGAGAATAAGGTGGTGATGTGGATTGCTGGGTTCTCACAAGTTGACTTGGTTATGTGTGTGTGTGTGTGTGTGTGTGTGTGTGTGTGAGAGAGAGAGAGAGAGAGAGAGAGAGATATGTTAAGTAGTTAATTTGCTTCACCTCTAATGCCTAGGCATTGTATTGATTAGCAACTTGAGATGGTATAAGAGACAACATGTCCTGGGTTTATATCCACACAAGGCGGAAAAAAAAAGAACCCATGGTGCATCTTGTGCGCAGGCGCATTTGCATAGTGCAAAAGGGCTCCATGCCTGATCTTATGCAAGCGAGTGCTTTGAGTCCAGGTGGTGTCTATTTAATTTGCCACATCCTTTTTTTTTTTTTTGGGGGGTGTGTGTGGTGTGTGTGTGTGTGTGGGGGGGGGGGGGGGGGGGGGGGGGGTGGGGGTTGTTAAACAGTATCGTAGTCATAGCCTATGTAGAATTTCTTTTAGCCGACCCCATAATGTTGGAACAAGGCCTTGAAGATTGAAAATAAACACAAGTCTTAAGTGATTTTGAGATAAAATGGAGGTGCCCTCTGTTTATCATTGGAATACAATCCTAATTACAACCAATCTCTGATCCTATCAAATCTTAGGGAGAATTACAGTGTGGTGGCTGTAAGGTAAATTGAAATACTATACACAATAATTTACAATGATGATTCATGAGACACTTGAAACTATTTTTCTTCACACTCCCCCTTAAATTGATGCCAATGAAAAAACATCAATTTGGATACAAGAAAATAATTTGTCGCCTATCATAGCATTGGTAAAAAGACTTACAAGATGGAGTAATGATGATCACGAGGAAGAGACAAAAGTTGTTCTTGTAATTGTTCACAAATAAAATGTCAGTCAACCTCTATATCTTTTGTTTGCTCGTGATACACTAGATGAGGGCAATTTGAATCGCACAAGTATTATCAACGTAAAGAAGAAACCAGTTGAAGCCAAAAGGAAATCTGTCAACTTGGAAGCATTTGCCACACACAACAACCATAAAAAAAGATTTGGGCAAAATCCATAAAACCCAAATCAAATCTGAAAAGTTTGAAGACAACCAAACATAATTAAAAAAAAAGGAAGTTGGGAGTATTTCAACCATAAGTGATCCGTTTGGCCTCTGCTGCAAAACCCAAAGCAGCAGTCAAAAGCCCAAGAAATGGGGACCATCCATCTACATCTGAGTTCTGATCGCTCATTGTGGAAATGGGGAAAATAAGTACAATTTCAAACGAGTTCTAGAGCAAATGGGGAAAAAAACCATTCTGAACCATAATCTGATAAAAGAAAAAAATCCTTTGATTCCCTAAAATCAATCAATTAAAATGTACAGAAAAGAGCAGCAAAAAAAATGAAAAAAAAAGACTTACATGCAAGTCAGAAAAAACGCAGAAGGATATGGTCGGTTTGGAAAGGGAGGCAGCACAGCGGCGGGAGGGCGAAGTGCAGAGCGAGAGGGAGAGGGAGGGAGGGAGGGAGAGAAATAAAGAGAGAGAGAGGCAGTGCGAAAGGGAGTGAGGGAGAGAGAGATATAGAGAGAGGGAGGGAGAGAAATAAAGAGAGAGAGAGGCAGTGCGAAAGGGAGTGAGGGAGAGAGAGATATAGAGAGAGGGAGAGAGGCAGAGCGAGAGGGAGTGAGGGAGAGAGAGAAATAGAGAGAGGGCTGGAGGGGTAGAGAGAGACCGAGGGGCGGCTCCGGCACAGGGAGCGCGAGAGAGATTTCCGGTGGCGGCCCAGACGCGCGGGAGGGTAGACGTACTGCAGAGCGACAGGGAGAGGGAGCGAGGGAGATAGAGAGAGAAATAGAGAGAGAGAGGGAGAGGGAGAGGGAGAGGGAGGGAGGGAGAGAACCGGTGGCAGCTCCGGCGCAGGTGGGCTCCGGCGGAATCACCCCTGGTGCGGGGATTGCAGATCGCGCGCGGGAGGGGAAAAGGAAAAAAAAAAGTGGGAAGAGGAGGGTTTCGGGCGCGTTTTTATCAGGCTCCAGCGACCGCCATAAGCGGTCGCAAATGGCGCTTCTGGCGGTCGCTAATAGTCCCATTTGCGACCGCCACAAGCGGCCGCCCGCTTTCTCAGCCGCGAATGCTCCTTTTTCTAGTAGTGATGATGATTCTTTTACGCCCACCTCTCCAATAAAAAAAGGCCCATTGATTAATCATTTGAGTCTTTTTCACCAACAAATGAATATAAACGTTGGAGCATAAAATATGTTACCTATCATAAAAGGTCATCCTCAAGTCTTAGGACCGTGGCTCAGCTGAATGAGCTACGCATGGTTTAAAATCTCGGTATCGGTCGCGGTATCGGCCGGGCCGAAAAACCGATACGTCGCGGATATCGTCGCGGATATCGGTCCGTCGCGGTCGTCGCGGTGTGAATTTTTTTTTTAATCCAAAAAAATCTGCAAAAATATTCAAAAAATCCAGAATATTAGAAAATGTTGGAAAACAATATTTTTTTCCATTAGTAACAATAATAAATCAAAATCTCGGTCACCTTAAGTTATGAGTCCTGTCTGTATCGCTGTTCGCTTTATTCTCCAGTATTTTATATAATGCAACCATTATCGATGCTCATGATCAATAAGATGAAATATCATAAATCTGACATAATGCAACCACAATTTTTGGCAAAAACTCATACTTTTTTGTCCCAAAAGTATAGATCTATTTTAAACTAATACATTATCAATGCATTTGAACACTAATGTGAAAAAATGTAATTGATTTCAAGAAAAGCCCCAAATTTTGGAAATAAAAAAATTTATATTTACACTTTAAAATACTAGATCTAGGGAAAATAAGTGAGTAACATCGAATCTAACTCAATATAAAGCCTTTTGGTTAATGAATTAGCATATTACACAATATTTACTACTATATCATTCCAAACATAATTAAATAGGTTTAATATCATATCTAGTAGTTTATGATAATAATAGACATCCAAGCACAAAAAAAAGAAAGACAAGTAGCAAAAGAGTCCTAGCTGTCATGGTCAAGTAGATCATTTTGTTTTCTTGAATTTTGATTGTCATTTATCTAAAACATGCGCTTCGCAGAGGGGGTCCGAGGGTATCCCCCGGCGGGGGTCGAGCTGACCGGTCAGCTCGCGGGGGTCCAGGGGGCAGCGCCCCCGGCGGGGGATCGGGGGCAGCGCCCCCGGAAAAAAAAAAAAAAAGGAGATCGGCCGATATTTTCAAAATATCGGCCGAGATATCGCCACGGCCGATATTTTGAAAATATCGGCCGATATATGGCGATATTTTGGCGATATTTTAGCCGTATCGCCGCGACCGATATCTCGCTGAGATATCGGTGCGGTACCGACCGGTACCGGTACGTATCGGCCGGTACGTACCGGTACCGGCCGATATTTTAAACCATGGAGCTACGTGTGCTATGCTCTGCCAATGCATAGACTCCTTTTAACCCTCTTTTCTTTCTTACTTTTGAAAATACATAGAATTTTCCATTTAATAAGCTATTATTTAGATGTTTACCAAACACTCTATTATAAAATAAAGATTTTTTTTTATAATTTCACCAAATAATTTAATTATAAATTAAAACTTAAAAATTAAATCTTTTATTTTAGACATTAATTTAATTAGCTCTAATTAGTTAGATTAGAGTTGCCAGCTCTAAGTTTTGAACTACAATTCAAGTAAGATTTTTTTTTTTTTATTTGTGTATAAAGTTGGATAAGTGTTAAAATATGGGCTTGGAAGTAATTCATGGGATACATGTGTAAGGGAGTAACTTGAGAGGGTAACTAGGTCTTAGGTGGGTAAGCAAAGAAAGATGCTAATACTACAATTTAAACTTCTCTCAGCACATCCCTTCTCTCTACACATACTAAAAAAAAAACTCCCAAAATTTTTCTCCACACATCCTTTTTTTTTTTAAAATACCCAAACCCCTCCACCCTTAATTTCTCAATTCACTCCCTTTCTTCCGCCTCACTCTCACTGTCCCTCTCTTTATCTCCCTCTCTCTTTCCTCTCCTTGCTCGCCTCTGCCCGCCGCCCTCTCTCCTTCTCCCTACCCACTGCCACCACCCGCTGCCCTCTCCCTGCCCTCTCCCACTCCAGCGGTGTTGTCCGAGGGGACATTGATGGTTGGGCTGGGATAAGGGTTGGGGTTGGGGTTGGGGTGGGGGTGGGTGAGTGGAGAGAGAAATTGGGTGATGTATGAAACTATGAATGATGTCCATTTTGGCAATTTCACACATGGGTATATTGGTCTTTTTTTTATACCCAAGCCAACGAGACTGGGACCCAAGAGAGAGCCTACTCGTATACACACGGGAAGGTAGCTCACTTAAGTGGAAAGAAGGTCCGCACAAGCGGGAAGAAAGCCCACACAGGTGGGAAGATGTCATGTACCCAAGGCAACCAGGTAAGAACTGACGCTCCTTACCACTCAGGTAAGGAGCCATTCTTGGGTATATTGGTCTTAAAATAAAAAGATGTGCTCAGAGAAGTTTGAAATGTGGCATTAGCGACTCCAATATGCAAATTCATAGGATAGTGTCCGGAGGTAAATTGAGAGTAACTTGGTCAAAGGCGGGCTAGGTGACTCAGAAAATCGAGCACGCACCTAAAAATTGTGTGGCGGTGATAGAAACCATCCATGGAGGTGTTCATATGAACCTACTTTGGAAATTCTTTTTATATAGCTTCAATAAGGAATGACACTTTATATAAAATTATTTTTTAATAGAGCTTTTTATATATATCCTCCTAAGGTTTCTAGGATTTGTAAATAGATTCCCCCCCCAACCCAATCAGTAGCCTTCCAACCACCATATTTTTTTAGGGTGGAATGACACTTTTGCCCATCTCTTTGTCCCTATATGCATAAATTCAAAATCTTGAACTTATTTTTCTCTAAAGCTTGTAATATTAATAATTACATTTAGTGGGAGATAATAACAGTAAGTAAAAATAATTTTATCAATACAGGGCTTATTTCATTAAATCCAAATCGGTCATAATGATAATTAGCGCATGTGCTTATAATTGGTTATAATTGAATCAATCCATGCACGACCCACCATTAGATTGATGAAATTTTCAAAATACATGATTAGGCTTCATGTGCAAAGAGTCATTAAGAGAGACTGTTCGGACTTGGGAAAGAATAATATTTTTATAAATAATAATATACTCATTTTTGTTTAATGGATGAAAATGCAAAGCTGTCATTTTTATAAGAGTTCAACACAAATCTCATGGTAATTACCCATTCTCATTAGGAATACTAATCTTGGGGACATGAAAAGTATTTAAATGAAAAGCAGGGGCCTATTTACAAATACAAAAACCATATGGGCCTATTTACAAATCATAGAAACCTTAGGGGATATATACAAAACAACTCTTTTTAATATACTTAGGCTATGGAAGAATTCACCAATTCAACTTAGAGGTTTACTTGAATTCTGTGAATCCCTTATTGATGATGTATAATTTTTAGGGAAAAAAATAGCTTTAACAACTTCAATGCCTTAAAATTAAATAAATAAAACCTATTATTTCCATTTTTAAACACTCCGATGGCCTGTTTCTTAATTAGAATTTCTGACAGAAATTTACTACAATAGGGTAATTTTTAGGTGATGTGACATTTCGCCTCTTAGCATTTGCAAATATTATGTGTTTCTATACAAACATTTTAAAATTTCAACTACCTGAAAGGTTTCAAATAACCTTTGAGAATTCAGGAATTCTAGCGCCTTTGCTTATTGATGGAATTTCCGAATTCTCAGGTACAAAGGAGCATTCAAGAATCCCGAATCCCATTATGTATGAGAATTTCAAAACTCTTCAGATAGGAATTCCATGAATTTCATCAAAGATACAGGCCGGCTTATTTGTGTGAACTCTAAAAAGAGGAAACATCTTGGCAGTATAGCAAGCAATCCATTTTTAATCCATTTATTCCCTATTTCTTCCCTAAAGAGGAAAATCCATTTAAAATCTCCCAATTTATTGGGTGTTTATTCAGCATCAAACAAGGTAGTATAGCGAGCAATGGAAATGGCCGTTCCGATCCCGTGGAAACTACCTTACATAAATGCTTCCCTAAGTTATAGGGATACCTTTCACACCTTAGGGGAATCATACAGTGTGACTGTGGATAGCACATTAGCCTCCCACAACATCCTCCAGGTTCAAACACTCCAGGTTCAAACAATATACTGGTAGCGTTCCTTACCATATCCTAGCCACCAAGCAAGCAAGCAAAAAAAAAAAAAAAAAACTCGCACACTTAGGCCCCATTATTTACATTCTTATTACAAAGTGCCTTGCACAGTTCCTAGTTCGTAAGCAGCCTGACCGCACCTGACATTGAATCTTAAATACTTGTCACCATCAAATGCTAGGAAATAAGCTTGAAGAGCACTCACAAACTAAGGACCATACTAAGTAAGTGAAATCTAAAAAATATATTTAATAATTAACATAGGGATATGTATGAAAAATTAATTTTAAACTCTTAATCTACGGCAGAGTTAAGAAGTTTTAGAAAATCTTGACAGAGTACTTTGTACAATGTTGATTCTTTTTTTTTTTTTAACTGAAAATGCCCTTAGTAGCACGATATCGCCTACACAGTGGTGACATCAAATGTAGATTAGCAATAGGACTTGTTCTTTGTTAATTGTTATGTTGATGTGGATCCATATACAACCTATTGGTTTCACAACAGATCCAAACTTGAAATCGAATTGGAATCCGTAAAGACGGCTTATCATATGAAAACTCCATAATTCTACCTCAAATATGATCCATTTGCATTCCTAATTGCCCCAACTGATGTGTTAGCTCAGGTAGGCATCTTAATCCATCCAATTAATGAATGGATCACACGCTTTAGACTTTAACATCTCGACTCACTGCCACCACTATATCTGGAAACACTACCTCGTTCATACTTCATCTAATAATTACTGTTCCAGTGCTATTGTCAGACTGGTACTAGCATGGAGACGATTTAACATAGCTCATGCGGCGGCTCTAATTCATTTATATTTTGGACCTACTAATAAAAAGAGGCCACAGAGAATTTATGCGGCATTCTGAGCTATAGGGATTAGTCTGATTCAAAGGGTTGAAACATCATTTGTTGTCCAACAATTATTCAGTGTCTTAAAATTTACTCCAGTTAGTGTAATATAATTTTTAGCTCAATTAACCTGAAATCGAGTTTGACCCGCATTCAATTGACTAAATGAGTGGACTTGGTTCTAACATTTATGGCCCCACTTAGGAACGGCCACGATCTTCTCAGGAAACAAGACGATAGCCGTTAATCTCTACTATAAGTCTATTACTAACTCGGGCACTCATTGGATGCAAACTTGGACCCACCAAAATAATTGAACTATCAAGTAGGTCCCTCTCAAGTCTACGTAGTTGATAGAAAACACCGTTACCCGTTTTGTCCTTTCTCTTCTTTGCACTTCCACAACCAAACAAAAGCCCATACAAAAGTCATAAAAAACAGAAGCAAAAAAAAAGTGAAAAAACGTGCAGGAAGAGGAAGTAACAATCCATTTGTCCCTTAACTTAACGGAATCCGTCAGTCAAACTCCACAAGTCATAACGTCTCCGTTACATTCCAGAAACCGTTACCGTCTCCACCCGATACAGAACGCGCTGTAAACCCAACCCGCGGCACGCTTCAAGAACGTTACAAAGCGACTCAAACGATCCCGCACAGGCTTGAAGAAATCCTGACTGTTGGATCGCATCGGGCGGCTCATCGGCTGCAGATAGGCCCAGGCGGCGTGCTTCACGAGGCGGTTCCTGATCGTGATGTCGTGGCAGCTCCCGCTGATGACACCTGGCGAAGATCGTGGCGATGACAACAGAAGGTCTCTGAGGCTGGTGTACGAGAACTGGGCCATGGACAAACGGACGGTGGAGATTGACTTCCTTATTTGAGGATCATCTCTTCCTATAGACCCCATAGCAGAGAAAAAGGAGAGAGAGAGAGAGAGAGATTTGCTTAATATGGGGGTAAATTTCTCTCTAATTTGTGGATTAAGATGGGAAGAGAATGCACTAATGGAGAGAATTTAGGCCTCTGGGGACTCCCCGCAGGAGGAGCACAGCCGTTGGATCTTCTTCCAGCAGCGATTCTCCCATCTTCTTCCCTGCAGGCTACTGTACCATGTTTTCTCTCTCTCTTTCTCTCTTTCTCTCCATCGTTATATATGTATGAGAGATGATTAAGGACCAATAAAATGTATGGACATGGTTTTCTGAGGTGGTAATTTTTATGAATGTAAGGCCCATTATTTTATCATCAAGACCATCTATTTGATAAAAGAATGCTTGGATTGGATACACTGAGATTTTGATCTGTATTATTCAAATGGATGGTTAGGAAATGGGTAGAGTAGGAATATAATGAAAGGCTCATGATGGAGTGGTTTTAGAGTTCTTGTTTCATTGGTTTTGGAGGATTTGTACCATTCATGGTGGGAAGAGTTAGATCAACGGTCTAGGATTGAAAATGGTGGGCCCCATGGGTTTGGAGATGGGTGCCTCAGGAGATTGTGAATTTGATGGGGCTCAGGACTCAAGAGTGTATTGGTTTCCTTCAATTATTGGGATTCCAGCGTCACTATCTATTGTTTTCTTCTCCATTGAGTGGGTCGAAATGGGTCCCATCTGTGTTGATGTGGTGGAGAGAGAGAGAGAGAGTGGTGGGAGCCAGCATTTTGATCAACTGGTGCTTATTCTGCTCAATAATAAAGGTAGGTGTCTAACAAGGACATCTCAATTTGTGCACACAAATTCTAACCTGGCCTGGCACATTGTCAAAGAAGGTCCTTGCCATCCATCCAGTGACCCATTGTTGATTTGCATTGATTCATAGAAGGAAAGGGAAGAAACCAAAAATTGCATGGAATGATGTTTGCAAACTGAGATGTAAGTGGAACTCCGATTATCCAATCACCCAATGGCTCCCACCCAAAGGTCCAGGTATGGACCCACTTTTGGACCTTATTTGTAATCGGGTCTTGATCCGGATCCGAGTGGGTCTATGTTCAAACATCTGATTACCCTGTGATTTGTATAGTATGATATGATTACTAGAATATATTTATATTATTTAATGTTATACCTATACTCATCAATGACAACCCACCAACAGGATGTGGCACTTAAATGGTAGAGTCTTGTGACATCAGCCCTGTCGTTGCTGGTAGAGGCTTAACCCCCAAGTCCCAACTCAAACATAAGCATTTGTTTTAATATTGTGCAGATTTTCAGGGGGTCATCCATTAAGCATTTGTTTTAATATTGTGCAGATTTTCAGGGGGTCATCCTATGATGGATGGCAACGAGCTGGTTTAGTACGGGTTGGGGTAAATCCAAACTCCAAATCTGTCCCATCTCAAATTTATCTCATCCAAATCAATTCACCTCTTGATTGGTTGGAGTCAAGTTGAATTAAAAGTTTAAAAACTTTAAAATATATTATTACATATAAATGAGTGTGGTAACGATCAAACAGTGGCCCTTATCTTCTTACATCCCTTAAGTTAATGCCCAATACCACCTACAAACATGAATTATGTCTGAGGGTGGGGGCGGGTATAACAACAAAACCCAAATCCGCCCCTAATAGTAGCGGGTCAGAGCGGGCCCCTACTGAAACCCAACCCATTGCCACCCCCAATCTCTATGCATTTGGGTTCGTTAAATAAGTTATTTGCGAGCTCATAGTGGATAAAATGAGATTTTCCAATGATCAATCACTTCTAAATTAACCCAGTGTGTCCACCTACATCGGCTTATTGGATCTTAATTATGGTTGAGACCATCGGACCTGATTGGAAGTTGGAACTAGGTTAGAATTTGAGAACACCCCTTTAAGTTCTAGAACTTTTATATAAATATATATATATTTTTGACATTTGGTGCCGGAAGAGTTTCTTAATTATATAATGCTCCCCCAAGGAAAATGCCCTCGGTTCGCTACTGATTGGACCATGAGTCCAAATATGGGTGCCCTTGTTTGTTGTCGTATGTGAGTTATGGCCGGGGGATTAATCACTGAGGATTTAATTGCCAAACACTATCTTCAAACAATTGGTTTGTATGGGTCCCTCGGTCTCAATAATGATCCCAAAGCCAGGGGAAAGCAGTTAACAATTTTGCGTATTGAAGCTATATTTAGAGCTTGGAGAATTAGAGTATTGTTGAGCTCTATGCTAGATTTGTTCTGGTTGTTTGTTTTGTTCTCTCCATTTAGTAGACCATTATATAGCTTGGCTTGTTCTCTTCGATTGGATGTCCTTTTCTCTTTTTCTTAGGAATATTCTTTCAAAGCCTCCTTAATCTCCCCATTAGCAGAGAGAAACAAATAACTCACTAGTAATGATTGAAACATACGTATTGAAGACAAAAGTTAAAAAATAGAAAAGAGAAAAATCAAAAGACTAACAGGCCATATATATACATAATACATGTGATACTAAGCCCTGAAAGAAGTTAGCCAAACCCCCAATTTAAACCCAGCACTTGGTTTACTCCAAAAAAGAAAGAAAGAAAGAAAGAAAAGAAAGAAAAGAAAAGAAAAAAAAAAAAAAACTCAGCACTCAATAGAGGAGGTTGGTGTGATAGTCCAACTGGTTTTTGAAAGTTGACAACAAGTGAGGTGGGGTTGATGTTGCATTACTCCCGGCCTGTTGCTGCATCTGATTTTCTTTGGGCTTAGTTTTTGCAAAGAGAGAAATGAGCAATCCATGGATTGCTTTTCTTTATGGAAAAGGGAGTTTTCCATTTCTGCAGTTCCATGGGAAATAAAAATCTTTTTTATCGAAAAAAATCATCTCATTTTTTCTTTTTCAATATGAAAATCAGTTTCAGCAAACATTCGGAACAATGGACTGCATTAAAAGAGTGAGAGATGGAGTTGCTGACTTTTATAGGGAATCAACGGCTTGATCAGCCAATTGATAAGTCCATAAAACTGCAATCCATTTGTATTATTTCATCCAATTTTATGGACTTATGTGGGATGATTTCATCAATTTGCATTAAATTTCATAAAAACATGCATTTAGGCACTTAAGGTTGAATTCACTTCAAAATCATTAAAGATTTATGAAATTATATGTTTTATTGAAATTACTCTTTTTGAATGATCAAAACTATTGTATTGATTCCCACAAGATTCACTCATAAACATGCATGGTTTCTTTGCATCATTGTGTTGCTCATAAAAAAAACGGTCTACATGGTATATTCATACTCATGGCATACGGTGTGAATTGGGTCTCATGTATAGCAGTATTCTTTTCTTGCATGATAAATTATTCTTTGATTATTCTTTAGTTTTTGTGTAGGAAAAATCCAAATTCCGGGGCCCACTTTGAGATGAAAAGGTCAAAGAGTCTTAGGGCCCGTTTGGATGTTTACAGAATAAAATATTTACAGATTTAAATTTTGTAAGAATAAAATAGTATAGAATAGAATAATGTAATATTATAATAGTATAATATTTTTACTGTTTAGTAATTTTTTAAGAATATTACAAATTTTAAATTGAGTTGTTTGGAAGGTCCTATGATTAAAGTAAATTACATTAGAATAATATATTTTAATTTATATGTAATTTACCACGTCTGGATAAAACAGTAATGTGGTAAAGTAAAGTTCAAATGTCACGTTCTTACCATAAATTACTTTTCTTTTATCACATAAAACCATGATAAAGTAACGTAAATAAAAAAAAAACCAACTACTTTATAACTCTCTCTCCCACTTTACTTTATCATATACTTCATCTGACCTTACTTTACCTCACTTTTTACCATGATATGACATAAATCTTTATTTTACTTTACCACACTTGTAAATAAGTCACTTTTTATTTACCATAGAAAATTACGATAAAATGTGATAAAGTAAAATTTAAAAAAAAGTACTTTATCATTCCTTCCCACTTTACTTCACCATATACTTTATCCCATCTTTACCGTACTGTAACATTTACTTTTACTTTACTTTACCATATATGTAAACATGCACATCATAATGGATTTGGTGAACTAAAGTCTTTACTGTACTCTACCACTTTGTAGTCGTCATTTTGAAAGATTCTTATTTTGTAGAAAGTTTTTTACAAGGGGGAGCTGTAGGAGAAAATATTGAGCTTTTTGAAAGAAAAGAATCTTTTCTTCAAATTTTCCTTTGGTTACCAAACGCACAAGATTTTATTCTTTAAAAAATGAAAGACTATATTCTATAAAATATTATTTTCTTGTGTTTTCTTGTGCATCCAAACAGGCCCTTAGAGAGAAAGAACCTCAAAGAAAAAAAGATAGAGAAAACTTTTCGCACAATTATTTTCGTTTTTCTCAGGGACAGTAAACTTAAAACAGTCATAGCTTTCAAACCAAATATCAAATCGGAGGAGCAACCTACCCACCATTGGAAAGATCTTTTCTAGCAGATATCTGTAGAGCCCAAGATTGCATCAATTGGAGTTGTATTGAAGGAGATATGACTTTGGAAATTTGGCTATTGCAAGTTTAAGAAGGACAGTAATATATATTGCAAGAAAGCCCAATTCCATGTGTGGTCCAGTAATGAGGAGTCCTAAAATTAGAAGGAGCTTGCAGGCTAAGAAATCAAGGATATAAACAAATTCAAATTTGCAAAGACAAGTTTCCTAAAAACACTACAACTTGGAAGACAAGAAAGGAACCTTCCCAAATTCAAATCCTTGCAAGAGAAGGGATTCAAAAAAAATATATAAAACACTCCCACACGTCCCATACTCCTCTCCCATATTTTCTCCCTCTAGCCCCCTCTTTCCTCTCTCTTCTTTCTACTTAGGGGCTTAAAATTATAAAATTTTAAGGGTAGAAGATGAAGATGGAGGGGTGAGATTTTCTTTGTAATTTAAAAAGATGGAGAAGTTGTATCTTTGATTAATTTTATGGACGATTGATTTCAATAAAAGGTGTGTTTTTCTTGTTGTTTATTTTATTTTTTTCATTATCTAATGTTTCTAGGATTTGTTATTTTTTTAGATATAAAATATGTTGATTGGAGCCTTAAGTCTTGTGAAATCTCTTATCAATTAATAATTTAAACATACACCTTGGCTCATCCTTATGGGAGGGATTGAATCTACACCGTACATATTTTTAATACTTACATATCAACGTTCTGATTTTTTATATTTATCTTTTCTGATTTATTCTGTTTTTATTTTAGTTTATGTAATTGGGTTTTCTAACTCTTCTCATGGTGATGCAGTCTTTATTTTTCTAGTCTAGGGTTTTAGTTAGGCCCTTTTGATGATTGTAAAGACTTTGTGATTTAATTTTAATTTCAGAGTATTAGTTGGGTTTGTATCAATTTTATTTAGGCTAGTGTTAGATTTTTATAGGACAGGAATGAGTTAATTGTTTCTTTTTCGCTTCATGTGGATTGACCCGTACTCACCGAATTATTATTATTTACAACCTTGCACTTGAGGCTGATGAACACCAATTGCCTTTTTTAATATGCCTCTTAGCACAAGGGAAAGTGCTTGGATGCTTGATTTAGTGGTCTAGGTTAGGATGTACACCTAGGTCCGAACTTTCCAGTAGAGCTTGTAACTTAGCCTTTCGAGTGCTTGCCAGAAGTCATTTCCCTTCCTTGTTCAAAGGTTCCCTTGTACTTGAGGCTTTAGTGAGATGGTTCATTGAGCCATCAATGTCGAGTTTAATATTTGAACTTAAAAGTCTGCCAAAGTTTTAACACTGAGGATTCACAATGTGTCGATGGTTTTAAAAAGTTAGCATAGGTGAAAGATGATGGATGTCTATTTTTAATTATATATATAAGTATATTTTTACCTTTTTTACTTCGATATTTTTTAAATGTATCATTACTGGGAGTAACAAAAAAAATTCCCACCATGATTTCTTGTACCTATTCTTAAATATTCCACTTTAAATTTTACGTAAGATTTGAGGTGAAATTCGTGTTATTTGTCATTTTAAATTTTTAATTACTTTTTATTTTGTAACTATATTTTTTTAAAAAGTCCCAACCTCTTTCCCTCTGCATCTTCTAAAGAGTTAATTTGAAAAAGAAACACAAAAAAAGAAAAAAAGGAGTTTCATACTGTTGGAAGTAGGTGGGCCTCGTGAATAGGTATTTTAAAAAAATTTGACCCACTTAAAATAGGGATCAAATACCCATAAGGCCAAAAAACTCAATCCCAATAAAATCCTAATCTTATGTATTAAGATCAATGATCCATTAAGAAGATAGATCAAGAAACAAACAAGCATAACAAGATCTACTAAAATAAATAGATAATATATATATATATATACATTTAGAGCTTGGTTGTGCTCAAATTGAAAGTTTGAAAACTCGATCTCTACGAAAAAAAAATTCACAGATTTTTGTCTCCTTCGCCTTTGTGTTCTTCCACGTTATGACCCTCTTAAAGAACTTCTCAAGGAGAATGATAGGATCTCCAAGTAAAAAAAAAAAAAAAAAAAACCCTAGCACTCACCCATAAGGCCAAAAAACTCAATCCCAATAAAATCCTAATCTTATGTATTAAGATCAATGATCCATTAAGAAGATAGATCAAGAAACAAACAAGCATAACAAGATCTACTAAAATAAATAGATAATATATATATATATATACATTTAGAGCTTGGTTGTGCTCAAATTGAAAGTTTGAAAACTCGATCTCTACGAAAAAAAAAATTCACAGATTTTTGTCTCCTTCGCCTTTGTGTTCTTCCACGTTATGACCCTCTTAAAGAACTTCTCAAGGAGAATGATAGGATCTCCAAGTAGAAAAAAAAAAAACCCTAGCACTCTATTAGGAAACCAAGGGAAAATAGTTTATGGAGCACCTCCCTTTTGTCCAAGATTAGAAGTTTCACTTCAATTCTTAGTATGTGCCATACTCCTCATTTCCTTAAGAGTTCTAATATGAGAGCTCTATTGGCACCACGATTTTTGCTCTTCCCACCGCGAAAAAAAAAAACATTTCCTAAACTACCCCTCCCCCTTTCTCCCTCCTCCTCCTTCTCCTTCCTCCTCCCTCATCTTCCCTTCCTCTCCCAGCCTCCACCCTCCCTCATCCCCCTCCCCCCCAGTCGCCGGCGGAGAGGGAGCCCCGGCTGGCAGTCGGCGGCGGAAGCCCCAGCCGGCTGGCCTCCCTCCCCCTCTCCCTCTTTCTTCCTCTCTCCCTCTTCTTTCCCTCTTCTCCCTCTCTCCCTCCCTCTCCTTCCCTCCCCTACTCTTCTTCTCCCTCCCCCTCCACCTCCCAGTCGCCGGCGGGGAGGGAGATCGGGCTGCAGCAGGCGCTGGAACTGGGAGGGGGAGGGGGAGGGAGAAGAAGAGTAGGGGAGGCTGGGGCTTCCGCCGCCGGCTGCCGGCCGGGGCTCCCTCCCCACCGGCGACTAGGGGTGGGAGGGGGATGAGGGTGGAGGGTGGGAGAGGGAGGAAGGAGGGAGGAGGAGGAAGGAGGGAGGAAGGGTAGTTTAGGAAAAAAAATTTATCTTCTAGTGCGGTGAGGAGAGAAAAATTCGTGGTGCCAATAGCACCACTCTATGATTAATAACCTTCTCTTATTAGGACTAACATGGAAACCACAAGGGATTCCTTAAAACCTGGACCCCTCATCTCATGTGAACTCCGGACCCACAGTTGCAAATAAGTCCACTGTATAAATGCAATTACACTCCAATCTTAGGAATAATTACAAGAAGACCATAATTCTCCCAATTACTACAAGTAGGCCCTCCATTAATTATATCCATGGATCTATTGGAATAAATATGTCCAACCATATTGGATCCATCTCTTATTATCATTGTGACTCAATTAATCACAGTAATCATCAGTACCATCCAATTAACTCTTAATTGAGATGGGTGCGCACTTACCAATGATAAAATCCATTAATTGATACAAGGAGATGTCTAGGGGATAGATCCCATCTTGAAAATTATATGTTCCCACAAGCCCACTACCACGTACCCAAGACATTAATGTGTTGACCTACAATTGACCTCACTCAGTGATGACTCAAAGTAAATGCATAGTAGAAACTTGAGTCTATTAATATCTCGGGATAAGGTGCTAATGATAGTCCTTCGGTACATCCAATGTACCAACACGATAATCTAGAGTCTTATACTCTGATGATCGATACATACCACACTATCTTATAGTGATTACAGTGTTGCAACCTTATCAGATGAGATCCCTGATCTCATCACTGGATGTGAATCTTAAGTATAAGATTTATGACCCACTCTCTTATATGTGAATCTCATCCACACATATTGATTATATTTAATACACTTGTGGGATTCGGCCCATCTCATGAACCATCATGTCACTTTGTATTGATTATATGCAAAATTAGAATAAAATACCATTCATCACATGAATAACGCATGAAAATATAAATTAATTAATGAAACAAATCAATTTATTTGGATCATCAACTAGATTGAGGACATACAATCTAACACAAACTTCATTAATCAAGATGCATACAAGCAAATATCATTGACATTATCATAATCCATGTTAGAACAAGATGAGAAGACATGATTTCTTTCCACTAAAGGCCCTTGGCTTGTGAACACAATTAGAAACAAGTGATTTATCCCATAAACACAGACCAACATCGAGTACTTGGACCATAGGATTACTCCTTTGTATTTGTTAAGGTCCAGCTAACTCTCGGGAGGCGGAGATGGAGACGACCCTCATGTGATCCAAGTTTGTAGTCGATATTATGTTCTGAGCGATCATGACCCACAAAGCAATTAGACTCCCTCGGCATGTGACATGTGTCCATGTCCCACCACACTAATGTCTTCATCGCCGTCGCGTACTAGTGCCAGTGTCTAACCTTCGCCACCCATCTCAGATCTCTTCGCTACCTTTTGTATTCTATCTTTATTGCAGAGCGCACGATAGGCTTTTTCGTTCGCTAAAACTTTAAGAGCGATCATGTGGCACTCTCCATAGCAGGCCTCTATATATATATAATTTGTGTGAAGATCCGGCGATTTGATTTGAAAATTGAAGTTCAATTTGGCAATTGATTGCTCAATTTCACTCCCAATCTTGAATCAATTTTAGTTTTATCTTCTAAAATAAGAAGTCATGCACAATATAAGTGTCCTTAGGGGTGCTCATGAGCCAGGCCAACCCGAGCCTGATTCGGGCCTAGCCCACTTTGGGCCTGATTTGGATATGTAATTACGGCCCGATTAATAATTGGGTCGGGCTTGGATTAAGTGACGGGAAGCCCATAGCCCGGCCCGGCCCGACTTGCTTAAGAAATGCATGTAACTTAATTTAATTAGTGCTTTAATGCCCACAAAAGTGATGAAAAGCCCGTTCAGTCCGGCCCGGTTGATTAAATGGGCGGGCTAGGGCTTGAGCCGGGCCTAGGTTAGTGTTTCTAAATTGTTAGGCTGGGCTTAGAGATGCCTTAGCCCGGCCTGACCCGGCCCATGAACACCCCTAAGTGTCCTGTACGACTGAATTCCTCAAGCCTTATTTAGTAGCTACCTTTCTTACTTCAATTTTAAGTTCCAAAGTCTCATTCAAGATTACTTTTAATTTGTTCGATTTACTTTCAATTTTTCTTTTTTGTTTATTACTCTAGAAATTTTTTTTTCATTTCTCCAACTTCTAATTACTTTTAAGATAGATGATATAAAATTACTATTTACTAAATAGGTTATAAGAAATTAAAAAAATAGGTTAGATTAAGTTAGAATGTAGTTCTTAAATAAAAAAAAATTAACACACCTTTTTTCTTTGCAACCCATTCTTGATAATGATATTATGACTGTAATTGAGAAAAATAAATTCATCAATTGTTTTATAATTTATTTCAAAAATAAACCTATCATCGTTATTGAGAATGTTCACAACCTCAAGGTAAGAACTCAATTTCAACAGAATTCATTGTATGCCAAAAATATATTCCATCAATGAGCCAAATTAAGGCCACATTTGTGTCCTTATTCAACTTTTAATTTGCTTATTTTGAATATGGGGAAGCATATGTCCATCTTGTTTAAGAAAATTAATACACTTTGACTTAAATTTAAATTATGTTACTAGCAAAATTGATTAAAAAGTATAAGAGAATCATAAAAAATCTCTTTCATATTATATATTGATTAAATGATATGCTATTTTATTAGTATATGTACATAATTTGACATATGCATAAAAATATAAGTAAAAGTAAAACCTTTGAAATGAGAATTGTCATAAATTATGTAGATTCTGACATAGACTTAGACACCACTAACATCAGCCGGCGCAATCTGCCATGGCAATACAACAATAATGACTTTCTAAGAAAATGAAATAAATGCAGGTGGTGGTGGGAGACCAATACTTGAAAAATGAAATGGAGTTATGAATTAAAATAGAAGAAAATGCCTTATTTACAAATGCCGCTCATCTAACTACACAAAAATGAATGACAAAAGGCTTCATGACATAAAATGATAATTTAAAGATAGAAAGTCATAAATGATTGACAAATGTCATCCCATCTAAATTGTCACTCCAAGTCGCTATTACTATCAATATATTTTATGGGAGATGCTCCTATGAGAGCACCTCTCACCTTACTATGAGAGATAAGGTGGGGGCCCTCACATCCATATCCAATGTCAACAACTTAAATATGAGGGTATATCATTTAAGTTACGATAATTCATAAGAACTTTGCATACGATCATTGATAAAATAATTGTAATCCCTTAATTAAAGAAGGAATATGTTCCTATGAGAGCATTTCTTACCTTACTATGAGAGAATTTTACAAACTCTTTTAAGTTACGATAATTCATAAGAACTTTGCATACAATCATTGATAAATATATGGGAGATGCTCATATGAGAGAACCTCTCACCTTATTATGAGAGATAAGGTGGGGCCCCTTACATTCATATGCATTGTCAACAACTTAAATATGAGGGCCCTCACCTTTATCTCTCATAGTAAGGTGAGAGATGCTCTCACATTCTTTAATTAAGAGATTACAATTATTTTATCAATGATCGTATGCAAAGTTTTTATGAATTATCGTAACTTAAAAGAGTTTGTAAAATTCTTTCCCTTACATCCATATCCATTGTCAACAACTTAAATATGAGGGCCCCCACCTTTATCTCTCATAGTAAGGTGAGAGATGTTCTCATAGAAGCATCTCCCTTCTTTAATTAAGGGATTACAATTATTTTATCAATGATCGTATGCAAAGTTCTTATGAATTATCGTAACTTAAAAGCGTTTGTAAAATTCTCTCACTTTAGTTTGATTGAATGGTGACCTACACCTGACCTACACTTAACATCTTTCCATTGACCCAATTTTATTTTGTATTATTAGTTGGTATTGATCTTATAATAGTTATTTATCATGTCCAGATGAAATTGACTCATACCCAATCCATTGCAATTGATCAAACCGTGTTTAAACTTTATTTTTTATTTAATGCATTTATTATTATTGGATGGACCACACATAAATAATATCCCAAATTGCATGATCCTAACCGTCACTTTAACCCTTTTTTTATGATTCTTTTATAAATATGAATGATTTTTGTGTGGGGGCATCTCCTAAGAAGCCGAGATTACATCAGCTTCGGTAATAAAGTCAGCTGATCATGTCTCCACCTCGGCCACACGCACCTCGATATCAATACCAGTGCACCAGCCGATATCAAGATCATCCCTGACCCCAGTACTGAGTTCTGGCCTTGGTCACGCACCTCGGCATCCACCTACGAGAGCTTTAAGGAAATGCGGGAGAGCTAGCCGAGACAGATACCAATAGTCGAGCTCCCTTGGAGATTCGGCTACGTCATGAGACATATGACATGACAAGGGCACGCACAGATGAGGCTGAGATGACATCTTAGTTGCCCAAAATCCTAGACAAGATAAGACAAATCAACATCCAGCGGCTAAGTCCCCATTAGGGCAAGACTCCAAGCAAGGAACGATGGGACTACCGCCGAAAGGCCCAAGCAGGGTAAGGCCCGATTAGACCCTCATTTAATGAATTCTGGGCCAATTGGACCACCATTTAATAAGAGGTGGGCCCAATCGGATTGTTATTTATTGAATGATGGGCGAAATAGACTTCCATTTCATGGAAAGTGGGCTGATAAGACTGTACTTCTCAAATTACGGATCAAATCAGTGGGCCCCAGTGTCCTCTGTCAGAGATTTCTTCCTTAAATATGAGAAATCATCTCTTAACTCAGGCACGCATAACCCTACTCTTGAGCCCTTACTCTGCTTCTCTTCTTCCTCTATCCTACTGTTCAGTCCATGTACTAACTTAGGCATCGGAGGGCCTTACGCTGCCCGCAGCCAGGGTCTCTGACGTTGTCTTCTTCCTGTTCCTTATTTCCCTTTCAGGTTCCAGGCATGCATTTCATCTTCACCAAGGAGTCTCAAGAAGATCCTAAACCTCCCTAATCAAGTCCGTAATTTTTAGGCACTTACTATTGGCGCCGTCTGTGGGGAAGAAGCAATCCAAACATCTTTCCTTACACCATGCCTCCAAAACCAAGAAAGGCGAAGAGTTGCCAAAGACGATACTGCAGCTGCCGCTGTTCCCCCCAGGACCATCAATGTCCGTTCCTCACCAGAGGAGGCACAGGGCGACGTCCGGTGCAGCTGAGGTTGAGGAGCATCTGGAAGAACACCTCTTTGTCCTGGTCGTCGTTGAAGAACTTCAGGCTGAATCAGATTCACCTTCAGAAGAAGAGGTAACACCTCCTCACCGAGAAGAAGAGAGCGCCTCTCTGTCGAAATAACTCCCAACGAGAGGGCCCCCAACAAAGTGGTCCCTTGCAGAAACGTCCCCGAAAAGATAAAGCTCCAATGGTGGGAAGATCGCATCAATCTAACCACCAGAACGATGACGACGGGGACGAAAATCCGTACCTTGAGGAGGTCAGGGCCCAAAATCTTGCCCTTCAAGAGAAAGACGAGCTGATCCGCCAGCTCCAGCAGCAGCTCCAACAGCAACACCATCAACTCCAGCAGCAACATCCCCAGAAGGACAAGAAGAAGGCTACGACCTCACTTTCCAAAAGCAAGCAGGCTCCTCGAACCGAACCAGATTTGAGGCAATTGCTGGAAAAGAAGAAATGTAGCCGAGCTCAAGATGAGAGCTCCAGCAATAGCCAGTCGGAGAAGAAGATGAAAATCGTACAAGAGGTCAAAAATGACCTGAGAGAATGGCTTGATCAGCATGTCAAGCAGACAGTTCTACGTAACATGGAGGTAGCTGATTTCACCCGAAACCGACTGGACGCTTGTGACCCTGAAGACCTCGGCGCATCCCCTTTCTCTCGAGAGATAAGATTCTTTCCTCTCCCAGAGAAGTTCAGTGTCCCAAGGTTCGTTCTTTATGACGGCGCCTCGGACCCAGCAGCGCAACTGCGGCACTTTACGCAGAGGATGTCGATTTGGGGGGATGTCGGTCACCTGAACTGTAGAATCTTTTCCTACGGTTTGGGAGACCTCCCCCTAAGGTGGTTCTGCGCAATCCCAGAAGGATCGATTTCAAACTGGCAATAGCTCCAAAGCTCGTTTTATAGAGAAATTCCAAGCGCACAAAGTCGTCCCCAAGACAAATGCTGACATAATGGCTCTCAGGATGAGGCAGAACAAGAATATCAGTCAGTTCGCCAAGAGATTCTAGACGGTCTACAACCAGGTGGAGAACGCGACTGAGGAGGTGGCGGTCACGTCTTTCCAGCAAGCTCTGCTGCCAGGCAGCGACCTTCAGAAAGATTTAGTCCGGAACCCTATGGCCTCGATGAAAGCTCTGATGGCCAGGGTAAACCGATTTGTTGAACAGGAAGAAGACGAGGTCCGAGCTCGGGAGAATCTCGGATTCTAGCGCGAAGACCTAGCCTCCAAGAAAGACAAGAGATCATCTCGGAAGGAGGAGACATGCCGAAACTGGACTTCCGAAATTTCGGCAGAGGAATCGTTTCCCAACTCGGGAGATGGCAAGAGATTCAAGCAGGATCACCGAGCTAAAGAGGGGCCACCCGCCTCCACCGCCTTCAAGGTTGTCAATACAATCTTCAAGGAGCCAATCTATAGGCTCCTCAACAAGATTAAGACACAGCCGTACTTCAGATGACGGCAGCACATGAGGGGTGACCCATCTACCTGCGATCAGGGTAAGTTTTGTGCCTACCACAAGCAGAATGGGCACAAGACTGAAAACTGCATCTCCCTCAAGTCGTACCTGGAGAAGCTCGTCAAGGACAGGACTTGAAAGACTACATCAAAGAAGAAGGGAACGCGAACAATAACCGAGCTCAGCGCCAAAAAGAAAAAGGTCAGGAAAGTGATGAGTCGGAAAGAATCATCAACGTCATTCACTTGGCTCCCACCCCTAAGGGGAGTAACCAGGCTCGTGCCGAGGCCAGGAGGGCTTCACACGGCAAGCAGGTGATTACGATTAAGCTCGGACCAGCCTCGAAGAAAGCCCGGAAGGAGAAGCCCAGATCTGGTTATCTGAAAAGGATCTGGAGAGAGTCCAGCTCCCCCATAACGACCCTCTGATCGTGACTCTGAAGCTCAAGAATTGCAAAGTACAGAGGATCCTCGTCGACCCCGGCAGCTCATCCGAGGTCCTCTATTTCGATTGCTTCAAAAGAATGGGCCTCAGAGAAGAAGACTTGCAGGATTCACGGACTCCCATAGTTGGCTTCAGCGCCAAGCCCGTATACCCCAAGGGGAAGGTCTCCTTGAAATTCAAAGTCGAAGGCGCCTCCATGATGGCCGACTTCCTTGTGGTGGATGCGCTATCCCCGTATAATGCCATAATGGGGAGAACTTGGCTACACAACATGGAAGCTGTCCCTTCCACCCGTCACCAGAAACTTAAATTTCCCTTGGAAGACGAGAACGGCAAGATAGAAGTGGTCACGGTCAGAGGTGACCAACAGATGGCCACGCAGTGTTTAATAGTCGTTCTGCCTGGCGAGGAGGAGCCAAAGCAGGTACACTTGGCCGAACTGGAAGCAGAGTTGGAAAAAGTTGGTCGGGATCCCAAACAGAAGAGCATCGAAGACCTAACCGAAGTGAGGATTGACCCCAATGACCCTGAGAGATATTTCCTGCTCGGGAGCCAGCTCGCCAAACCAGAAATGGCCGAGCTCCTAGGCTTCTTACTCCAGAGCAGAGGGGTCTTTGCTTGGACCCCTTATGAGATGCCTGACATTGACCCGGAGATCATGTGCCACAAACTGAATGTGGACCCTAAGCACAAACCTGTCATCCAGAAAGCTCGTAGAACAGGGGTACCGTAGACAGAGGCCGTGTTCGAAGAAGTGGAAAAACTTCTAGAAGCCAGAGTAATCAGAGAGGTTCAGTATCCGGACTGGCTGACGAACACGGTGGTGGTTAAGAAGAAAGCTGGCAAATGGAGAGTCTGCGTTGACTTCACTGACCTTAACAAAGTGTGTCCCAAAGACAGCTTTCCTCTTCCGAAGATCTACCAGATGATTGATGCCACTGCCGGCCACGATAGGACAAGTTTCCTCGATGCCTACTGAGGTTATCATCAGATACCAATGTACGGGCCCGATGAAGAGAAGACTGCGTTCATAACATTCAGAGGCATTTACTGCTACAAAGTGATGCCCTTTGGGTTGAAGAATGCAGGGGCGACCTACCAGAGGTTGGTCACCAAGATGTTCCAGGCCCAGCTCGGCAAAACTGTAGAGGTCTACATCGACGACATGGTCGTCAAGTCTAAGAGGTCACAAGACCACTTGACAGACGTACGTCAGGTGTTTAACATCCTCAAGAGGTATCAGCTCAAGTTGAACGCCTCGAAATGTGCTTTCGGAGTCGGATCCGGCAAATTCCTGGGGAGCCTAGTTACAAGAAGAGGGATTGAAGCTAATCCCGATCAGATCTCGGCGATCCAAGGAGTGCAGAGACCAACAACGGCTAAGCAAGTCCTGAGGCTGACCGACATGGCTGCCACACTAAACCCCTTCATCAGCAGATCTTCATACAAGTGCCGGCCTTTCTTTCAGCTTCTGAAGAAGAACTTAAGGTTCGAATGGACTCCGGAGTGTGAGCAAGCCCTGCAGGAGCTGAAAACATATCTAGCCTCACCTCCCCTGCTCTCGACTCTGACAAGAGACAAAGTACTTTATCTGTACCTGGCAATCTCGGATCATGCAGTGAGCTCGGTCCTCATCAGAGAGGAAGACAAGCAGCAGAAGCCTATCTACTACACGAACAAGATCCTTCTAGATGTCGAGACTAGGTACTTGCCTATGGAGAAGCTTGCATTGACGCTTGTCAGTGCCTCACGCAAATTATCCCACTACTTCCAAACTTACACAATAGTGGTCGTTACTGAACACCCACTCAAATCTCTTTTCAAGAAAGCTGATTTTTCTGGAAGAGTATCAAAATGGGCCGTCGAACTAGGGCAATATGATATCCAGTATCAGCCAAGAACGGCGATCAAGGCTTAAATTTTGGCGGATTTCATCGTAGAGTTCACCTCTCCTAGTTTGGCGCCGACCTTGCTCGACATCGAACTGGGGGGCAGAGGGAGTGAAGGCGAATTCACCGAGACCAAAGGAGACAGATCTTGGGAACGGTTCCTTACTTCAGCTTGGAAAGTCTTTGTCGACGGATCATCTACTTCCAAAAGAGCTGGCGTCGGTATAGTCCTCCAATCTCCGGAGGGGCTAGTTATCGAGCATGCTCTAACACTCGACTTCAAGGCATCCAACAACGAAGCAAAGTATGAAGCACTGATTACAGGGCTAAATAGCGCCAAAATCCTTGGGTGGTCTTCAGCGACTCACAGTTGGTGACGAGCCAACTGACTGGAGAATACCAGGCTCGGGACGAAAGGATGGCAGCCGATCTTACCTTTGCGAAAAAGCTTCTCGCTCAGTTCGAAAAAGCTGAAATCAAGCAGATCGACAGAGACTCCAATTCCCATGCAGATGCTCTCGCCAACCTGGCCTCCGCTGTCGAGGCGGGCAGGAAAAGAATTATCGAAGTAAAATCGATTGCAAGGCCGAAAATAGAGCTTCGTCCACCTCAGTAGATTCTGTGTGTCGATCTTGGTCCGAGCTGGATGGACCCGATCATCTCCTACCTCAAAGATGACCAGCTTCCTGAAAATAAATATGAGGCTCACAAGATCAGGCTCAGAGTAGCCCAATTTTGGTTGTCTCCAGAAGGCAAACTCTACAGAAAGTCCTTCATCAGCCCCTACCTTCAGTGCGTACACCCGAGCAGAGTTGAAGACTTCATCTATGGGATTCATGAAGGGATCTGTGACAGCCACATCAGAGGTCGGTTACTAGCTTACCGGGCCATCAGCCAAGGTTACTGGTGGCCATACATGCAAAAGGACGCTCAGCTATATGCCATGAAGTGCGATAAATGCCAGAAGTTCTCACATTCTCTCCATCAACCGGCACATGATCTAAGTCCACTCTTAAGCCTATAGCCTTTCGCGTAGTGGGGGTTAGACATCGTGGGACCTCTCCACCGAGCTTCAGGGAATAAGAGGTGGCTGATAGTGGCCACCGATTACTTCACCAAATAGGTAGAAGCAGAAGCACTGGTCATCCATCACAGAGAAGGATTCAAAAAATTTGTATGGAAGAACATCATCATGAGGTTCGGCATTCCACGAGTTTTGGTCTCGGACGATGGGACCCAATTCTATTCCAACCTCTTCAGAAACTTCTGCCAAGAGCTCAACATCAGAAATCACTACTCCACTCCAGCCTACCCTCAGAGCAACGGTCAAGCTGAAATCTCCAACAAGGTAGTTCTCGATGGACTGAAGAAGAGGCTCGACCAAGCCAAAGGAAGACAGGTGGAAGAACTTCCAAGTGTCTTATGGGCGTACAGGACAACTCTAAGGCGCCCTACTTCGACAACGCCTTTCTCCTTGGCCTATGGAATGGAAGCCGTGATTCCACTCGAGGTCGACCTCCCAACCTTGAGATCGGAACTCTTCGACTAAGGCCAAAATGATGTAAACTTGGCCCGAGAACTAGACCTAGCCGAGGAACGCAGAGAAGCAGCAGCCATCCGCTTAGCTGCCTATCAGCAGCAATTGGCTTGAGGCTAGAATCAGAGAGTCAAAGAGAGAAGATTCTCAATCGGAGAGCTGGTCTTGAAAAAGACACTCCCTGCAGACAGAGATCCAAACCAAGGCAAGCTAGCACCAAATTAGCACGGGCCATTCAAAGTGGTCTCGGCCGCTGGCCAGTCAACGTACAGACTTGAGGACATGGATGGCAAAGAACTGTCGCGGCCGTGGAACGCGATGCACCTCAAGAAATATTATTTCTGAATTGTAATCAATTTTTGAAGATCAATAAAAGAAGCCCTTGTTCTCTGATTGGTCTCGAATCTCTGATTGTTTTCAAAATTCACTAAGATGAAAAAATTCGGTAGTAGTGTTATTCTCCAACTCGGCAGCAATACCACTCTCCAGCTCGGTAAAAGTGCACTCTCCGGTTCGGCCGCACGCGCGTCTCGGTAACAGTACCAAATCGCTGGCCAACAAGATTACACCTTTGGTGACGAGCCAACTGGTCGTGTCCGGATTTGATTGAACTCATGCTGAGCAACACCGAGTCAGTTCGGCCGCACGCACATCTCGGTAACAGTATCAGATCACTGGCCAACAGGATTACACCTCTGGTGACAAGCCAGCTGGTCATATCCCGGTATTATCAAACTCATGTTGAGACTAGCAAAAGCAACATCGAGTCAGCTCGGCCGCACGCGTATCTCGGTAATAATACCAGATCGCTGGCCAGCAGGACTACACCTCTGGTGACGTGCCAGTTGGTCATGTCCTGATTTGATCAAGCTCGTGCTAAGACTAGCAAAAGCAGCACCGAGCCAATTCGGCCACATGGCATCTCGGTAAGAGTACCAGATGACCGGCCAACGAGACTATACCTCTGGTGACGAGCCAGCTAGTCATGTCTCGGTCCTGAGCAACTCAGCGAGTGCTGCAAGACCTACCCTGGTCCCGGTAAAATTACCAATATGTATGTTTGGGTTCCTCAGTTGATTACAAACCAGTCAAATGAAACAACCAAAGCAGCAAAAGAAAGGCAGATTGCGAAGCAAAAGATATTGAATTATCAGGAGAAATTACAAACAGAAGTGTTCTCTAATACATCTTATTACAAGCAGAAAAGTTCCCTATTACAAAGGGATTGATGCAGCGTGGAAATAGCAAAGGATATCTATTTTCTATTTTTTGCTCGAGATCACCAAATATAGATATTTTATCTACTCCCAACCGGCAAGTGTGGTCAAGGATGTATTTCAAGAAGACACAAACTGCTCCATGATAGTATCTCCTTCAACCTCCTTTGTTAGAACGGGCCAAAGCCCTATTTCATGAAGACACAGGCAGCTTCCTCGTCCAGATAGATTGCGCAGAATGGTTTTTTCTGATCGCCAGCGCCATCCCTTCTTCATGAGAAACCAGAAGCCTGCAAGACAACACTCTCACTGCAGACATCTGTTTCTTCTCTGGCAAAGGTGAGAATATAAGATGAGGAAAACCCTGACCTTCTATCCATATTTATAGAGGGGAAGACACCCTTTCCAAGTCTGAAGATACACGTGTCAGACACCCCTTCATATCGCCTCGAAAATTGCACATGCCTCCTTTGAGACGGTGTGCGTCTTTTCAAAGCGGTTGGATGACTATCCATTTGGTGACACGTAGTGCCGTCGATTTGTCTTCTACATCGATTAAAGAGCGTCATTTATGACCTTCAAAGATCAATAGCCCAGAGATTTCTTTAAGGTACTTGGTATAAGAGTATCTTCAAAGGACGCCGAGAGCACCGCGGCTTTGATAAAGGCACCAGCTAAGGCACGACTCAGCCATCCCCAGCTCGGCGATAAAGTCGCCCTCCTTCTGTTGTATACGTATTACAGCATCTCGGTAAGAGCGCCAAATGGATCGAGCACGAGACTACACTGGTTCCGGTTAGACACCAACCAGTCATGTCTCGATCAGCAGCTCAGCAAGAGTGCTAACAAGATTACACTGGCTTCGGTCCCTTACCAGCCAGTCATATCTCAATCACGGCATACGGCACCTCGGCACCACCTACCTAACTGCTTCAGAGCATTAGGGAAATGCCAGAAAGCCTTTATTGCCATCCAACTCGTCCTGGCATCGGTTGAAATACCAGCTAAACGAGAAAAAGCCTATGCATTTTCGGTAACAGTACCAGGATTGCGGCCGACGAGACTATACTGACCTCGGTCTTGTACCGGTCAGTCATGTCTCGGTCTCTCAAATGGTGACGAGCCAATGATTGAAGACTATCCAGTTCAGCCCAAAGGCAACTCGGCACCACCAACCTAACATCTATGAAGCACTAGGAGAATGATGAAACACCATGAGGCGTGACACCAAGTCATAAAACTCGGTGATTACCTCAATAACTACTTCGGCTACAGAACCAAGTACAATGAGGATAGTGCCGAGATGAAAAACTTGTATTCAATTTATCCTTGATTCAAGCTTGGTCAATGGACTAATCTGCGCCAGAGACAGACGGACACTATGGCCTCCCAGTTTTGGCGCCGAGGTCAGGTATTTTGATCTTCCAAGTTCATATGCCTCTTCGGTCGAGAAACTAAGGCTAGATATATACAAGTGCTCAAGAAACACTTGAAAGATGACATAAAAGAAAAGAAGAGAGCTATTCAGAAGCAGGTGGAGAAATAACAATTGTATTACCAGAATCATCCCTCATTACAAAATTGGGGCATCACAAACCCGAAGAAAGGAAATACAATTGGAGAACAAAAAAATACATCAAGGCAAAAAAGATAAAGGAAGCCTTCAAGAGGATGCAGGAGGATCATCAATAGCGTTGTCCTCGACTTCGATGACCTCTTTCTCTGCTGGGATGGACTCATTTGCAGTGGTCTCGAAACATCAACAGGGACCTCGGTAGAAGCAGCAGGGACCTCGGTAGCAGCTGGGGGCAGAGCTTGACTCCAAACCTGGGAACTTGGGTGGACTTATGAAGGACAGGCTGTCCTCGGGGACTCCTGCTCCCTTCAATTCAGCGCGCCATCCCATTTCCCAGGACTTATCCCTCATGACGATAACTTGAGATTTATAATGGGCTGTTATCTGCGCCGCCCCTTTCTCTATGGCAGCGTTGAATTCCGACTCAAGCCTGGCTTCAGTTTCATTTTTCAGCCGCTCAAGTTCATTCGCCCTCTCAGTCTCGACCTGGAGTTTGATTTCAAAGTCGCTCTTCAGTTTCTCCAGAGAGGCTTCGAGCTCGGCCACCTTCTTTTTCTAGGCGCCAGCCTCGTCCTTGGCCTGCCTAAGCTTCATTTTGTATCCCTCATTGAGATCCGCCACCTTATTCACCTTCCCATTGCTGGCGTCCACAGTTGCTTGAAGACCATTCTTTTCGGTCTCTAGCTGGGCAATCGCAGAACTGAACTGATGGAGCCTGTCCACAGCAACCAAGCTTTTCTGCACCGTCTGCCAAAGAAATAGAGGGTTTAGAAAACAAAAGCCAAAACGAAACAGTTAGCAAAAATTGAAAGAACCCGAGACAAACCTACCATGAAAGTAGACTGGATCAGCGATGTCATCAGTTTACTATCGTCATTCTTCTCCAGCGCAGCCATGTCCTTTGGCAAGGTACAGGCTTGCCTGAGCGCTTTAACGACGAGGGGATCAACTTTGTGGAGAATTTGGTCCCCAACTGTCATCGGTCTCCCATCCTCAGCAAGAAGCTTGGCCTCTAAAGATCTGGACCTGCAGATTGCAACGCTATGGCTGCACTGGACTCTCCTTCGATCCTAGGCCTTTTCCCTGCCCGACCTTCCTCCTGAGTGGTCTCGGCTGAACGCTGCCGGACTACTAGGCTGGTAGGCTGAGTAGGAGAAGGCGTGGAGACAGGAATCTCAGTTGTGGTGACGGGATCTGAAGGATCCATAGAGGGCCCGGGGGCAAAAATCTCAACAGCTGCCACAGTTCCCGAGGTCGAGGAAGCCGGAATCCCAAGCGCCAACGCTTACAAGTCCTCAACCGGTGGACACCAATTAGGCATCGTTTCCTCCTCCCCTACTCCCGAACTCGATGAAGAAGGTTGGGCTATCTGTCGTGACTTTCTTCTCCTCAGAGGAACCACTGGAGACCCCGATGTAGAAGCCTGAGCGACGGACGCAGATTGGCGATCAGTATCAATTCCAGCTTGCGAAGGTTCTCCCCATTCTGCCTCAGCCCTAATAGCAGCCTGATCTGTTTCGTCCTCGGGCACACTTCTCTCCGGACTTTCTTCCTGAGATGGCCCGGTCGTTCTTTTGAAATAACCACGATATCTCGGCCGGTACTCCAGAAGCGACCAAGCCGCTTTGCCCTCGTGGCCGTGATACTCCTTGACCTTCCGGAACTAGGCTTCATTCTTCGTCCAAATATACTTGGCAGATTGTCTTCTTTCCCGAGCAGCTGCACAACAAATAGAAGACATCAGCTCGGCAAGACAAGAGAAAAGAAAAGGCATGTGAAATCTAAAAAGAGATGGTATTTACTTGGGGCTGCCCCGAAGCGGCGAGGAACTCGATATACTCTGTCCTTTTCAGCTGCAGCGAACTCCCAGTTCCCAGAGACATACAGGAGGTCATCCCCGGCGTATTTATGCGAGTCCTCCAAAGCATGAACGAATCCATCTCGGTGTGGCTTGATTCGGATGTAATAAATATCATCTATGGACTTACACAAATAATAGACATCTTCGATGTCATGAATGTCAAGGTCAATGCCTAAAATGCCATTGAGCTTAACCGTGCCCATTATGATTTTATATCCATTGGGCGACAACTGACAAGGGCAAAGGGACCACCTACTCAAACAAATCCCAAGGAGAGGATCTAAGGGGAATCGGACTCCACCTTCAGTGATGGCTACCAAAGGGAATGGCATCCAACCATTAAAAAAGGCACGGCTGTTGCAGCCGACGGGGTTAGCTGGCTTGACGAGAACATCATTCGGTATATTGTAAGCAGTCCTAAAACTGGCAATCGCCGGTGGGTTCTCTAACCAATTGCTGTAGATGCCCATTCCTACAGAAATAGAGACTATAAGAAGGAGAATGAAAAACCCTAAGAAAAAACCCCAAATCGCAGACATAGGTCAGGAGAATAGGAGGAGAACTTACAAAGACAAAGAGTAGGAGAGAGATTTGAACCGGCAGAGGTTTAGTCCCAGTAGTGTTTCTCTATAGCAATGTTCTCTTCTTCAAGCTCTTTGAAAATCCCTTTTTTTTTCCAGAAGCACGCAAATAAAGAAGAAGAAGGAACAGAGACATCCCCTACTTATAGTGAAAAAAGAGGGGGAAGCATTTCATAATGGCACCGTTTTGAGTTTTGAGAATGTCGCATCGACTACTTTACGCACCTCTTAGAATTGACAGGGCAGCCAATCAAGCGGTGACACGTACTACCGCCAGCCCGTGTCCCGCAATGATTAAGGTGTGGCATTTAATAACTCGGGACGGCGAGGTAACGTTGGATAAGGACAAAGCGTCAGCATCCAAGACCGAGATGAGATTTAAAAGTACCTCAACCTAGGCAGGTGGAAGCTCTGCAGTACACTCCCTACCGACGTCTTCGACGACGATCTTTCACAGTCGACCTCTGGGGATTCTCCCGTCTTATAGCTTCCGACCTCATAGGGTTGGCTCTAAGAGCTCAAAACCTAGGGGGCAATTATGTGGGGGCATTTCCTAAGAAGCCGAGATTACATCAACTTCGGTAATAAAGCCAGCTGTTCATGTCTCCACCTCGGCCACACGCACCTTGGTATCAATACCAGTGCACCAGCCGAGATTAAGATCATCCCTGACCCCGGTATTGAGTTCTGGCCTCGGTCACGCACCTCGGCATCCACCTACGAGAGCTTTAGGAAATGCCGGAGAGCTAGCCTAGACAGATACCAACAGTCGAGCTCCCTTGGAGATTCGGCCACTTCATGAGACATATGACATGACAAGGGCACGCGCAAATGAGGCTGAGATGACATCTTAGTCGCCCAAAATCCCAGACAAGATAAGACAGATCAGCATCCAGCGACTAAGTCCCCATCAGGGCAAGACTCCAAGCAAGGTCCGATGGGACTACCGCCGACAGGCCCAAGCAGGGTAAGGCTCGATTAGACCCTCATTTAATGAATTGTGGGCCGATTGGACCACCATTTAATGAGAGGTGGGCCCAATCAGATTGTTATTTATTGAATGATGGGCGGAATAGACTTCCATTTAATGGAATGTGGGATGATAAGATTGTACTTCTCAAAGTACGAATCAAATCAGTGGGCCCCATTTTCCTCTGTCAGAGATTTCTTCTATAAATAGGAGAAATCCTCTCATAACCCTACTCTTGAGCCCTTACTTTGCATCTCTTCTTCCTCCATCCTACTGTTCAATCCCTGTACTAACTTAGGCATCGGAGGGCCTTGCGCTGCCTGCAGCCAGGGTCTCTGACGTTGTCTTCTTCTCGTTCCTTCTTTCCCTTTCAGGTTCCAAGCAAGCATCTCATCTTCACCAAGGAGTTTCAAGGAGATCCTAAACCTCCCTAATCAAGTCCGTAATTTTTAGGCACTTACAATTTTGATAATTTCTTTCTCAACCACTACTATATTTCTGTTGGATACAATCATGTCCATGCATTGGAAATTCATCATTTCCCTAGAATAGCTTCTGTGGGATTAGTTTCATTCAATCTTTTGCTAAGACTTCACAAGTTGGGCTTGATCAATTGCAATATAAAATATCAATAAAACATATGTATATATACACAAATTTTGTGTTGCAAATGTAAGTAGTTAGTGCATAATGCTCTCCCATGAATAACTCTTTCTCGACGCCCAATCTTCCTCTTCATCTTCCTTGGTTCTCTCATCAATTCCTCTCTCTCATCAATTCCGTGGATTATATTGCCCATGCTTTTGCTAGTCTTAGATGAGGTAGGTGCAACCCTTCTTATGTGAATTTTTTTTAATTGATCATAACATCCCGATCCCTTGAATCTACAGCCCCACTAATAAACATTAAAAACATCATTTTACCAATGAAAACAAAAATCTCGCACCAAACACAAATTTCCAACATTTGCGGCATCCATTTACTATGTATTTTATTGATATAAAATTCTTTCTTTCCATAGAAAGCACCACGTAAAATGTGTTCTAAGATTAATTTATAGCCATTTGTGGATTTTCATTTGGCTCTTTCATTTTTACTATTTTGATAGGAATATATTTCTTAGCATTCATATGAATTCATTTCCTTTCAATAAACTGGAATCAGCTGTATACAAAAAATGAAGAAACAACGGCAAATTAAGCTCTATAAATGGCCATCAACTAATATGTCTTTTAATAGAAAGTGAATCAAGGGCATGTGAGAAATAAATACAACCACCACCCTACTAATTCAAAACCTATGAATAATCAAAATACACTATTCATCTCTACCTTCGTTCCTCATTTAATAATTATTTGTTGGATGGCTGAGTCAAGATGGGTTGAGGCATGTCCAAGCCTGGTCTGATTCTAAAACCACAAGCTCATATCTACCTCAAGCCCAACATCGGCCATTAGTGCTCGGCTCAACGGCTCAACCTGATCTACCTAAAACATTCTAGGCTCGAGCTCACCTTTTTGTCACTTATACGGGCAAATCAGTCCCTAAACTACCAGCACTCCTTATCCAGCCTGAGTTTTGGACGAGCTTTGGGACGACTTTAGACCTAAAGTTCTCCCCTTGGTTGAATTCTTGAATCGTCTTATCCATTAAAAGCATCCAAAATTTCCAATGAGGTTGGAATTATGTGAATTCTAAAGGTTAATTTTAACTTCTCAGATGACTAGAATTCAGAATTTCGAGAACCAATGTAGTATGCAGAAATTTAGGGGACAACTATCACATTACTATTTTGGAATTTCTAATATCGCAAATTTCAAGAAAAAATTCTACTAAAAGGGCTGACCCTATAAGTATTTCATTCATGAACCTGGTTAAGTTACGTTTGCATGCATGTCCCACAAGTTGTGTGGTAGGATACTCATCTCATGTGTGAGGACATGATTGTGGAGTAGGTTGTGTGGTACAGTCATCTCATATATGCGAGTTGGGCCCATCTATTGGACTATAAACCGCCTCCAGTACAGGATATACATGCGGTATCTTTAAATTGTACATCAATTGGAGTTTGTTACACCATTGGACTGACCGTTTGAATAAAAAAAAAAACAGTAATAAACACAATCTAATACATATTTATTATCACTATTTTCATTAAACAGTCAATCCAATGATGGGAAAACATCGATTTTCAGAATACCCCATATGGCCATATACATGGAATTCAAATCTCAATAGATCGATGGACCCAAAGTGGAATTCCACTCCTTTTAACTCATGATTTTTCTAGGTTAAGCCCTAGTAGGATCCGGACCTATGTGAGGGGGTGACCATAATCAATCTTCGGTGACTCAATCTCTTTGTTCAAGTGGTTTGGATTAAGGATATAAATGGATCCCCGATTCTTCGATTATCCAAAGGTTCCGACCAGTTAAAAACCGGATTTGGGTTATTTAGACCCCGATAGGTAAATGGCTCCGGATTTAGTTCTACCGTAGTTTCGACTCGTGGATCCAGGAACCGACATATTACCTCAATTTTCAAGAATCCTTCCTAAAACCTAAGATTTTCCCTTAAACTCAGACCTGAACGTTTCATACACGGAACTGTTTTCGGTTTTGTTTCCATATTCTCATTGATAGTTCTGATTCTAGAATAAGAAAATCGGTTCCAAACCGAGTTTGGGTCTAGGTCCGATTCTGATTCCATCTTCTCATTAACGATTTTGGTTCTAAGTCCATAATGGTGAGCAAAAGGAAGAAACCCATTTACATCCCTATCCCTAGTTTAGATGATGCTAGCATGGGTAGGGCCTTGGACCCCATCTCTTGATGGGAAACCTGGCACACTCTATTTTATCATATCTTGCCATATACCCTATTTCTTAAAAATTTCAAAACACCCCCTGACCTCCCTCATGTCCAATAATTCGAAATACCATATATAAATGTAACTGGACTTCAAGACTCCCAAAAACACTCTATTTCTCATGTTTGTTGCAATCCAAATACCTATTTTAATGCCGGCACTCCTTTTTAATATTGAGAGTGCCAGCTAAAAAAAATGGGAGGGAGTGCAAATATCAATCACTAACAAAAAAATCAAACCAAAAGCAAAACCCCGTCTTTCTATCTTTGGCGGGACCAGCCTCCATTCGAAACCCCTGGTTTTCCGCCATGGAAGAAGAGCTTGAGGACCATTCTCTCCCCCCTGCAAACCTCCGTTGCCGCCGAAACGATGGAAAACAGTGGCAGTGCAAGAACTGGCGACTCCACGGCAAGTCCTTATGCCAAGAGCATTTCTTTTACACTGGAGGTCTGCGACCAAAGAAAACCGGTACGAACAGGGGCAGTAGACGCCCGAAATTCACCGATACGGACCTGGTCCCGATACAAGGCGAGAAGAAGAGGAAGAAGAAGGGAAAGAGAAAGAGAGACGCTGTGGAAGGTGAAACTGAAGGGTTTACAAAGAATGAAGATTTTGCCTGAGCAGAAGAAGCGGGGGAGAAAGAAGAAGGTTGTGAAGAAGGAAGAAGATCTGGGGGAGGGGGATTTTGCGAAATCGAGCTCTGGGGTTGCTTCGATTAGGATTTTGAGAAGGTCGAAATGGGGTTCGGGGTGAAAAATGCGGTGGTAATTGATTTAATAGCTTAGGATTTGAGATTTCGCTATATTTTTATCTGGGTGTTTGGATTATTTTTGATGGTTTTTGGATTTGGGTGTGTAGGGTTTTGTGCGGAAGCGGGTGACGGGAGAGGATGGTATGTGTTTTGATTCTTCTTTTTTGAGCATTATTTGTTGTTGTTTTTGTTGCTAGATTTTTATTGTATGATCTTGTTCATGTAGCGAGTATGGATATGCTATGTATGCCCTGAACATATCAACCTTATATCCTCTTAAGCATTGGATTCATGTCCGATCATTGAATTGTTTATAGATAGATCATTTTGAAATCCATCTTTTGTAGGTTTTTTCAAGGGAGAAGTGGATGATCAACCCATTAGTTCTTTCTAGTCTGCACTTGTGCTTTCAAGCATGGGACATTAGGCTGCCCTGATTATTTATCAAATGTAGGCATTGGTTAAAACCATTGTAAACTATGAAACCAGCACAAATGTGCAAGTATTATGTATGCAGTGATGGTGACATCGTGAACCTTGTTACGTATTTCAACTGGTAGAACAATTGGGGGTGTGGTTTCAAAGGATATGGGACGATTGGCATAGTTTCCAGACCACCCTCCCCAAAATTAAATTTAATATGTGGAGTCCAATTGTGACTAGGAGGGGGACCTTTTAGCTATGGGTGACGGCTTGCGGTTAAGAAAAATGGACAGAGGGAAATGTATTTGTACACTTTGCAAGTTAAGGATTGGACGGTATTGATACGTACTTATGGATTTGCTTCTCTTGTTCACGAATTTATTGAAAAATATCTATACACCTTGGAGGCACGGAGAGGGATCGAGACCAAGTTTGGTAATAGCTGACATTCTAGCCATCCATTATGACTTTATGAGTGAGTTTAAAAATTTTCTTGGTGAAACCCAATATTGAAGATAGTCTAGATTGATATGAAAGTTAATGTAGGTAGCATTTCTGCATGCACACCAGGTTGGAATGGTGGTGGTAGTTGGCTATAAACAGGGAGGATGAGATCCAAATTGAGCCGCATAGAGGCCATTTCCCGTGAAGTTCTTTTGAGTATTGATGCTTGGATTAATAGAATTACCAACAGATGTATATACCATACACATAGAGGCTCTCTCCCATAAAATTTAAATATTTAATAACAATAATAACCAAGTAAATGATCTAGGACTAAGTCCGTTGGATCATCAAGTTCGAGAGAAATAAGTTTTAAATAAAAGCAGGCCTAGTTATTCAATTGGCATGATGACTTGGACATTGGCCTTAGACATTTTACAGCCTTTAAAATTAAAATGAGGCAATCTACATATATGGTTGTCTCCCAAATTAAGTGTAGGCATTAATTCCTTGAGGACAATAGGGGTTGCTCAGTTGGTTGGCACCCCACATGTCACCTGGTTGCTCTTGGATTGATCCTTGGGTATGCCACTTTTCCACTTGTGTGAGCTCTTCTTCCTAGTTGTGTTGGCTTTTGTTACCACTTAGTGGGATCTCCTTCCCACTTATGTTGGCTTCTCTTCCCACTTTGTGGGCTTCCTCATCGTACTTGTGTGAAATCCAATGAATCTTGGTATCCCATAGATGCGACCTGTACGTGGACCCAAACCGTTTACAATTAATTAGTTAAGGCCCTCTAATGGATATGGCTCTGTCCTAAAATATCTTTTTGCATTAATTCACTGTAAGTTTTTTGAGTCGGAAGAAGCTTGGCTTGCCACTTAGTCTAATCTAATTATATCCAAACCCTAAAGTTTATAAGGTTCTGTGCATAAATTGAACCTACATTTGAGTTGACCACAAAATTAAAGCTTCCTATAAGTACAAATATTTCCAATATATGATAACTCAGTGATCGAAAAGATAGGTAGTCTTAAATAAAAGCGACAAAGATTAGAGCAAACAGGTAACACTGGATTTGAATTAATTCGCTGCTGGAAGAATAATGCTAAAGGAAAATGAATTCAAACTTCAGAGGCTAAACATTATCTAATTCTGAGGCTTTGAAAACAAGGGCTTTAACAATCAAATGGCCCTGGCCTGTGCACAACTCTTAGACGGCATTTTGGACTTGAGGCTAAACATTTACTTTACACCTTTCCTAACACCCAAGGCATAGAAATTGGATGATGCAATCGACTGAATCACGACAGGTGTTGCGAATGGCAGCGTCTTTTTAGAAACTAGCGCTTGAGGGCCAACGCCCAACGCGGGCCTTTAATTCATGGAAGGAAAACCCAGTTTAAGTTGAAAGTAGACACCTAGTAAACATACAAACTACATTTAATATAATTATATAGGAAATTTGAGAGCAAAACATTGAATCATGTTCGAGTCAAACTTACTGTGTTCTTTATGGTATGAGTTGGCAACGATGCTAAAGTTGTCTCTTCTATGTAACATGTCATTGGATGCAGTCAGAGAGGAGGCCGATGTTTGACGCTCCATCCTGCAATGGAATAACTAAAATTTCTACTTCCATAAACCATGCATGAATGTTATATGAACCTTATAAGAATGAAAAAGAGAAAGCAAAATGGTAAGCAGAAATAAGAAATAAAATTATTTAAAAGAAAATATTTTAAAATTATTTAAAGAGAACTAAAAATGGGGATTGACATCCATTTGGTGCATGTAAACGTTGGGAGTGAAAACTTGTCATTTTTCACATTTTCGAAAGTTGTTAACTACGAAATCTAATGTTATTTTAATTTAATTTTAATAGCAATATTAATGTGAAGTAAGAATTAATTTAAAATATCGATATGGTAAATTAATAATAATTTACATTACATATGCTTTACGACTATGGATCATCACTCAATTGCATGCTATATCATACATAAGGGCATGTGCCTGAAATATAACATAGACACTTGATTGGACCATATTATTTAGTCAATTGACCTAAAACTATTCAAATAATTAGCAAAGATATAAATTTTAAATATTATATTAATTTTAAATACTCCATCTTTAGATGGAGGACTAAACATCAAGACTCAGATCTTCTGTGGCTAATTAATCTTCAAAAAAAGAAAAACTTACCCATCCTTAAAAATCTAATAATGGGGCTCACATTTGATTCACTTTGGTCCTAATAACTTTCAAGGGCATGATTGAATAAGCCAAATGGAGGGAAATCATGTACAACTCCCTCACCATCAGCGGGAAGTGCCTCACAGCTAACACACTCAAATATAGTTGAGTGGGGTCGGCACCTTGAATCTAGATTTAAGGCATTTGAATTTCATAGTTTTACCACTATATGGTTTCTAGATTATATATTTCTACATTAAAACTAAATTTAGGTCCTTTAATGGTTAATCTAAATATTAGCCATATGATTTGGGCACTTAGATTTAATCAGTTCCCAGTTGCCGTTACCCCTCTTACAACTTTTAGTGGGTTTGCATGATATTAATACATGCTGCAAGGGTGAGCGTTTCATGACAAAACCCAGTTCTGTGTTGAGTGAGGAGGTGCAGGGTGAGCATGGGAGGAAGAAGATGATGGAGAAGAAGAGAAGATGATGCAGGTGCAATGTGTGCGGTGGGTGCAGGTGGAAGTGCAGGGAAGAAGTGAAAGAAGAAGGAGGAGAAAGAGAGGGGAGGTGATGCAGGTGGCTGTGCACAGGGTGAGCGTGGGAGGAAAAAGAAGATGGAGAAAGTGATGGGAGGTGATGGGGTGCATGGATGGTGGGTCCCACTGGGCACCACCCAAAGATTAAACACATCTACATTGGGTCCCACAATGGCCGGACACCCAGGTGTAGTGTGTGCAGTGGGTGCAGGTGGAAGTGCAGGGAAGAAGTGAAAGAAGAAGGAGAAAGAGAGGGGAGGTGGTGCAGGTGGCTATGCACAGGGTGAGCGTGGGAGGAAGAAGAAGATGGGGAAGAAGAGAAGATGATGCAACGGTAGGCGCAGGTGCAGTATGTGCGGTGGGTGCAGGTGGAAGTGCAGGGAAGAAGGAAAAGAAGAAGGAGAAGGAGAAGGAGAAAGAGAGGGGAGGTGATGCAAGTGTTGCGTGCAGGGTGAGCGTGGGTGGAAGAAGAAGATGGGGAAGAAGAGAAGATGATGAAGGCGCAAGTGCTGTGTGTCCGGTATTGGGTGCAGGTGGAAGTGCAGGGAAGGAGGAAAAAGAAAAAGAAGGAGAAAGAGAGGGGAGGTGATGCAGTGTGTGCGGTGGTGATGCAGGTGGAAGTGCAGGGTGAGCGTGGGAGGAAGAAGAAGATGGAGAAGAAGTGAAGATGATGCAGGTGCAATTTGTATGGTGGGTGCAGGTGGAAGTGCAGGGAAGGGGGGAAGAAAGAAGAAGATGGAGAAGAAGGGAAGAAAAGAGAAAAGAGAGAAGAAAGGATGGCGTGTGTGTGTGCAGGTGTGGGTTGCAGTGAGAGAAGAAGAGAGGGAGAGAAGAAAGAAGAGGAAGGGAAGAAATAAAAAAGAAAAGAAGAGGAAGAGAGGGGTGATGATGCAGATGCAATGGGTGCGAGGGGAGGAGGACGGCATACCTGGTTCCGGAGTTCGAGGGTGAGAGGGAGTTGCAATCCACGCGAGGAAGATGGAGAGGCGTCTGGCGCTGCCTTGGAAAGAGATGGCCGAAGATAGGGATCTTTGCAGGGGGCTGTGAGACGGAGATGATGAGAGGGAGAGGGAGATGAGATCTGGACGGAGGAGAGGGGGATGAGATCTAGACGGAGATGATTGAGAGGGAGAGGGTGATGAGATCTGGAGAGAAAACGCCTGGAATATTGGAGGAGAGGGGTTCTGTGCGTGTGATGGGATGATAGAGGGGGAGAGACGGGGCTTAAGGGGGTTTGAGGGATTCCAAAGATCTGGGACTCCTCCCTCCCTTGCCCAGGTGATGGGCCATGCACTCTGGGCCAGGCCGTGGGTTAGTACGGGTTGGGTTCAGGTTTGATGGGTTTGGTTCAGTTTTGAGCAGGTTTGAGGACGGGTTTGGTGGGTTGAAGTCCGGGCATGGTTTGATGGATTGGATTGAGTCTAGACTTAGGAAGATTGATTCGGGTCAAGAAGGTGGGCTGCAGTTGGGTTTGGTTAATTGCATTATAGGGATAGGGATTTAAAGGGAAATATTGCAAAAAGCATGAGGTTGCGCCACGTATCCTCCTCCCAGGAAGCCTCCCTCCGCCACGTGTCACTCCCCCGCGAAAAGAGTGCTGCTTTACTATATATAAAGGGTATGTTCTGGCATGAACCCATAGGCTTGGGAGCGACTTTTCTGCACTTTTGTTGCTAGTGACTCAAGTAGCAATGAGGATGAACACCTTTTAGCTATGGGTGATGGCTTGTAGTTGCTAAAGATGGAGAGAGGCCAAAGGGTGTTAGTTGTGTTAACTGCATTTGGACTCTTTGCAAGTTTAAGAATGAAGGATTTTTTTTTTCACGAATTTATTGCAAAGTAATTATTACACCTTGGAGGAACGGATGGGGATGAAGGCTGATTTTGATAATAACCAACATCCTAGCCATCCATTTTGACTTGAGTTCTCTTGTAGAAACAAATTGAAAATTTTCTTGGTAAAACCCAATGTTGAAGATAGTCTATATTGATATGAAGTTAATGCTGTGGGTGGCAATTCTACATGCATAACAGGAGGGAATGGTGGTGGTAATTGGCTATATATAGGGAGGATGGGATCCGAATTGGGCAGCACGGAGGCCCTTTTCCATAAAGTTATTTGAGTATTGACAATTAGGTGAATAAAATTACAAATATATGTTTATAACAAACACATGAATGCTCTCCCCCATGACTTTTATATATTTAGTAGCAGCAGCATCAGCAGCACATTGTAGCAGTAGTACTGCTACTGCTGCTGCTCTTGCTAATAATAATAATAATCAAGCAGATGATCTAGATCTAAGTCAACTGGATCATTAGGTCCTGGCAAACATACATGCTAATTAAAATGCAAGCCTTGGTATCAAATCGGCACAGCCTGGACACGGACCTAGACCTTTTATAACCTTAAAAAGTAAATCTATGAATATGACCACATACCAAATTTAGTGCAAGCATTAAATCCATGCGAGTTTTTAAGAGTTGTAGGAGGCTTGGCTTGTGCAGCCACTTTTGTCATTTAGGTAAATCCAGACCACCTATATGATAAAAAGTAAGCTGCATCGTGCGAAGTTCCCGTGTGGCCTACTTTCGTCAATTAAAATAAAAATTTTGATGGCCCCCTCTTTTTCTTATTTCCCTTTTCTGTATGCCTAAATCAAGCCATCCTCTCTCATCTCAGCGAAGTTATCTTTCTCGCCTCTCTCAACTCTGAGCGACGAAGCGCGCTCTCTCTCTCTCGCCATGAAGTCTGAGCGAAGCTCTCTCTCTCTTACTCTCTCTCTCTCAGCGAAGTGCTCTCTCTCTCGCCTCTCTCTCTCTCTCCCCTGAACCAGCGACGGAAGCTCGATTTTCACTCTCGCCTCCTCTGAACCAGCGAAGGGCAACGAACGTGCGAAGATCTGCCTTCACCTCGGCTGACAAATCCCCTCTCTCCCTCGCTCGGACTGTGCCTCGCGTCTCTCCCTCGCCTCGCCAGACAAATCGCGTCTCTCCCTCGCCTCGCCATACAAATCCCCTCTTTCCCTCGCCGGACGGCGGAGCTCTCCATCACTGGACTGCGCACATTCAGGGAAGGGGAAAAAAACCTAAGATCGACCGGCGCAACCTGCAACATTGGGTCACAACCAGCGCTGTCTCCCTCCTCTGTCTCGCAACCAAGCTGCCTCCCGTTTACTTTTTTGGAACTCTGATGCAGGTTGGGTTTTGAATCATTTTTTGGAAGTGTAATTTGTATTTTGATATGCACATTGGAGGTGGAAGGAATGGATAAATACATGGTGTCTAGCCTTATATCAATGCAGTTATACTTTTTAATGATGGACTGTCATGAAAGCATATTATTTGCTCCTGAGTCCTGAATGTTTCTTTTTCAATTGTTGGCATGAGTAACATGGCTCACTGCCTACTTCAAATTCGTGCATCTTTGCAGAGAGAGATGAACATGCTATAGATAGTAACCATATGGCCAATGATCTTCCCTTCTCCTAGAAATCACATAGAAGTTATAGGTTACGTGAGCTACCATCCATTTGCTTTCATCCCAGTGAATTTTGGCAACTGTGAAGTTCACTACTTTCTCATCATAATCCAAGAGGCAGGCAACCTATGCTACACTGGATTGTAAAATGGATTGAGTAGAGTCCCTTCTAAGACTTTCATCAGATTTCATCAGGATAGAAATCAGCTGGATACTATCAAGCACAAAAGTGCAACCTTTTAGAAAGCAAGCAGAAGGCAATCTTACAGAAGAGAGTTTGGCATGATTTCTCATTCAGATCCATATAATGTACATAAACTCATTCAAGGGAATTCCTGGCACTCGGGAATGTGGCAAAAGAAGATAAATGAAGAGAAAAACTAAAACCAAAGAAGATAAACGAAGAAGATAATGAATAGTAACTTTTACTGTATTCTAAAATAAGAATAAGTCTGTTTTTAAATGTATCAAATCTCACTGGGAATCATCTGAAATGAATTTAAATGAACCCGAGCTAGAAGAGAAAATCGATCACAATTTGACCTGTTTTCTAATGAAACTGAAATCATCGAAAAATTCCATCATTGGAAAATTTTCATAAAATCAGAATTACAAATAAGTCCTTTTTAAATAGAAAATAAAAACAGATTAACTCAGAGCATGTGTCTCATTACATTAAACAGTATTGTGCCTCCTTCGCTGCTTCTTCCATTCGTCTCGTCTTCTCCTTCACATGGACCCTCAGCTCCATGTTGAAATCGAGAGCACCTTCAAAAGCGTTGTTGGCGAAGGCACCGAGGAGTGACATCGATGAAGAATGCAAGCAATTCTTCGGAGGGAAGAAAGGCTGAGAAGGATCGAAGTTGAAGACAGGCGAAGGAGAACAGGAGGAAGAAGAGTCCATATGCTGAAAGAGAGCGTTTTCCTGATTTGGGTCGGAAGGAAATGCAATGTCTTTGATTTCTTAGTAGTTTTGGATGGTTTTGAAAGCCGTTTTGAGTTGGGTTGGAGTTGGTGTTTATGTACCAGTCTCGTGCTTCTCCTTCTTCAAGCAGTGACTTAAAAGTGGGAAATAAACCAAACCAAACCAAACCAAGCCTTTTCCCACTAGGTGGGGTCGGCTATATGGATTTGACGACGTCAATCAAATCTGTTTAGAGCCATGTCCTCCGTTAGGTCCATGTAGGCAAGGTCATGTTTAATAGTTTCTTTCCAACTTCTCTTAGGTCTCCCTCTCCCTCTCCCTCTCCCACTCCTGGCAATCTCCATGCTTTCACACCTTTTAACAGGTGCCTCCGTTGGACGCCTTCTAACATGGCCGAACCATATCAGTCGATTTTCTCTCATTTTATCTCCAATCGGTGCTATTCTTACTTTGCCCCTAATCTCCTCATTCCTAATCCTATCTCTCCTTGTGATCCCGCACATCCATCTTAACATTCTCATCTCCGCAACTTCCATCTTCTTGACATGATTATGCTTTACTGCCCAACACTCTCATCCATATAACAACGCTGGTCGTACCGCCACCTTATAATACTTTCCTTTAACCTTGAGGGGGACTTTCCGATCACACAAGACCCCCGAAGCACTCCTCCATTTGGTTCACCCGACCTGAATCCTGTGACTTACATCAGTATCAATCCCTCCATCCTGTTGCACCATAGATCCAAGGTACCTAAAGTTTTCTTTCTCTACAATCTTTTGTGTGCCCAAACTTACTTCTATGTTACCAGGTGTCCTACTTTGACTAAACTTGCATTCCATATATTCCGTTTTGCATCGACTTAGCCTAAACCCTTTTGTCTCTAATGTTTTCCGCCACAATTCTAGTTTAGCATTCACTCCTTCTCTCGTCTCATCCACTAAAATAATGTCATCTGCAAATAACATACACCACGGCACCTCATCCTGGATATGTCTTGTAATCTCATCCATAACTAGGGCAAACAAGTACGGGCTTAACGCTGAGCCTTGGTGTAGACCAATCGTGATAGGAAACTCCTTAGTTTTGGCGCCAGTCGTCCTTATAGATTTCACAACTCTATCATAAATATCCTTTATCGCCTCAATATATGCAACACACACTCTTTTCTTTTTCAGAACTCTCCAAAGAATCTCCCTAGGAACCCGGTCATAGGCCTTCTCTATACTGTTCTATTAACCTCCTCAGGAGAAAGATAGCCTCCATGGTTGATCTCCCAGGCATGAAACCAAATTGATTCTCTGAAACGTTTGCTATTCTTCTTAGTCTTCCCTCAATAACTCTCTCCCATAATTTCATCGTATGGCTTATCAATTTAATCCCGCGGTAGTTCGCACAGTTCTGAATATCTCCTTTGTTCCTGTATATGGGTATAAGAATACTTTTCCTCCATGCATTAGGCATCTTCTTGCTCTTTAGCACTACATTAAAAAGCTTTGTCAACCAACTAATGCCATCCTCCCCCAAGCACCTCCAAACCTCAATAGGGATACCATCCGACCCAACTGCTTTCCCATTCTTCATTCTTTTCAATACTTTTTTAACTTCTTCCCTACTGATTCTCGTATAGAACATATGATTCGCTTCTTCTCTAGAAATGGTAAGCTTGCCCCAATTGTATGTCACTACTATTGCTTTCGTTAAATAACTTGTAGAAGTAGCTCTTCCAACGCTCCTTTATCTCCTCTTCCTTTACTAATACCTTTTCATCCTCATTCTTAATGCATTTAACTTGGTTTAAGTCATTGGTCCGCCGATCTCTGGTTTTAGCAAGCTTGAATATCTCTCTTTCACCTTCCTTAGTGTCAAGTCGCCCATATAGCTCCTCAAATGCCTTTGCCTTGGCCTCACTAACTGCCTTTTTGGTTTCTCTTTTTGCTTCTTTATACCTCTCCAAGTTCGCTTCATTTCGATCATTTTGCCAAGTTTTAAAGCACTCTATTTTAACTCTTATCTTGTCTTGGACGGCTTCGCTCCACCACCATGCCTCTTTCTGTACCGGAGCACCCCCTTTGGATTCTCCTGAGACTTCTTTCCCTACCCTCCTAATACACTCTGCTACCTTATCCCACATATTATTTGCACTCTCATCTATCGCCCAAACTTCTTCCTCTAGTACTCTTTCCCTTAAAGCTAGTTGCTTATCACCTTTCAGATTCTACCATTTAGTCCTTGAGCATCTATACAACTTCTTTTTTCTAGTCCACCTTTGTAGCTGCACATCTATGATCAACAACCTATGTTGGGAAGTCAAGCTTTCCCCCGGTATAACCTTGCAATCTTTACAAGCTAAGCGGTCTCTTTTCCTAGTTAAGAAGAAGTCAATTTGTGTCCTCGATGAGCCACTCTTATAAGTCACCAAATGCTCCTCTCTCTTCCTAAAAAAGGTGTTAGTTACAATGAGATCATAAGCCACTGAAAACTCCAAGATATCCTTCCCTTCTTCATTTCTATTACCGTACCCATGTCTCCCGTGTACTCCTATGTATCCATCTACGTCGCGTCCTACATGACCGTTCAAATCTTCTCCTATGAAGATCATCTCTCCTTGGGATATCTCTAGTAGCACTCCTTCCAAGTCTTCCCAAAACTTCTCCTCATGTCCATCTCCTAAGCCCACTTGGGGGGCATAAGCACTAATGATGTTCACTATCTCTTCTCCTAACACTAACTTAATTGCAATAATCCTATCTCCATAGCGCTTTACATTAGCTACATCTTCCTTTAAGTCCTTGTATACCACTATGCCGACCCCATTCCTCGATCTATTAAGTCCCGTATACCATAACTTATACCCAGTCTTCTCAATCTCTTTAGCTTTGTGTCCCACCCATCTTGTCTCTTGCAAGCAAGCAATTGCAATTCGTCTCCTTTCCATTGTATCCACCACTTCCATAAGTTTCCTAGTTAGGCTCCCAATGTTCCAAGTACAGCCTTCTATTTTGGACTAGCTTCCTTACCCCCACACTCGTCCAATAAAGTGTGAGGACCCTTGCCTATTTAGCACTGCACCCGGGCGCCAATGCAACGGTCCTTGCTCACTTATAAGTGGGAAATGAAAAAAAAAAAACGGGACCTTTGAATTTCGTTGACTCTATACACTCAATCCACCCACACGCCTCCATCCTCAATCGCACGCTTCCAGCTTACTTTCATTATGAGCTGCAGCTCAGGTGAGCTCTCCTCATATATATATATATGGAAGATGCTCACAATTATATGAGAGTAAGCAATCTCAGCCATCCATTCCAGCACTCAATCCAACGGTCTAAAAAAAAAGTCTTAACGAAACAATGAAAATCCAAAAGAAAAAAAAAAAACCTCCTTTTTTCGCTTGCCCACCCAACTAACGAAAACATCCATTCCCCTTTCCTGTGCTCTATGCAGGAAGAAGAAGAAATGGATCCTGCACTACGCTCGTCTACCCAGCGACTCATCCTCTGCAATTGCTCATTTCATTTACTCTCTCGTCGCTCTTACAAAATCCAGGCACAGAAACCCTTTTCTCCTATGCGACTGCTCATTCCTTTCCTCTTTCGTCTCTCTTCCAAAATCCAATCACCAAAACCCCTTTTGTCATGGATTCCTCAAATGAGATGCAACAGATGTCCGTCATTTGACGAGATGATGCTGTTGGGATTTCTGGATATATTTTTTTTTTTGGTGGAATTAGAGGTTGATTTTTCAACCATTCTCTGGGGTACTTGTGGTTGTTGGGGTGGAAAATATTTCCTCTGATTTGCTACCGTGACTATGTGTATGTGGAAAAAAAACTGTAGAAATAATTATGACGGTTTGATGGTTTAGTGGTTCTTGATGGATGGTCCCAGACGCACGTTGGTCTCTTCCACATGATCAGATCTGCGAAATGAGAGTTCTAATGAGTATTTTTTTCGTGTGCGCTTGCTTTGTTGGTCCTTTTGCTACAACTATTTTGATGGTTTGATGTTAGTCACCAATTGTTTGCAGAATTGCCTCACTGGATTCTCTTCTCCCTTATTGCTAAACTCAAAGGATTTGACGTGATATGAGTTTCAGATTTTTTTTATTTGTTTGAAAAGAAACCAAAAGCCATGAGCAGAAGTTGATAATTCCTGGAATTAGATCTGTTAGTGCTGGTTCTTGGTATTAAATGATGGAAAACCCTCCAGAAATATCTGAAAAAATATTTTATGATCCAATGAGAAACTACTAGTGATGAGCTGTTGGATAGAATCATCAAGCTAAATATATAAGAATATTACTCATCCAATGGTTTGTTCGATTTTAGGTCGGTTGGTTCCCTTTCTCATTCAACAAATGTAGCCTTATCTTTTATTGATTTGGTATTTTCTTATTACTTTGATCCTTGTTGCAATTATAATTCCTGCCTTTTCATCTAGTAGGGTTTTAGGTGTTTTGAGTTTTGATGACAGGAATCCTTGCTGAAAGAAAACCCTTGATCTTTATTTGTTTGCATGAAGTTACTTTCAAGTAAAAGATTAGTTGCATCTTACAAGTGTTTCTATAAAGTTAAGAGTTTTTGTTAAACATATTCTAAGACAATTTATTCTATTGTGGTGTCTATTGTAGGAAGAAAGAGGCTGAGGCAAATTAATCTGTAAGTGTAGTGTTGATGGAGCATATTTTTTATGCAAGTTCCATGTTATGGGAAAGAGAATTTTAAGGAAGAAATGAAGCTCCAACATCGTTTAAAGACTGCTTATATGTTAAATCGAAAGTATATATGTAATTTGATAGTGTTATATTTTGTAATGGGTTATAATGGATGTCATTTTCTATGGAATGTTATTTACCTGAGGTTGGTTCTTGGTTTCTGTAATGGCATTGATGTTATCAGGTTGTTTTTTTTTTTTTTTTTTGGTTGTAATGTTATCAGGTTGTTGTTCGAACCTCATGATATTATTTCCATCTTTTTTTATGTCCATTTGAATTATGTCTTTTACAGTTGACAATGGTGAAGTATGCGTGTGGTTATGAATGATTGTGTGCAGTTACAGGTGCTAACCTTGGAGAGAACAGTGCTTTATGTGTTACAGGCTATAGTTACTGCTTTGCCTTTGGGCCGATGTTTAAGTTTAGCTGAACTGCAGAGACTAACATTCTCATATGTTTGCTGCCATTCAGAATGCTTGAACCGCCAACATGTACATTTCTCAATTCGTGATTGAATGGCCTTGTACTTAAATAATGCCAACCAGTTGCGACTTTAATACATATAAGCTTCTAAGGTTCAATGTAAACATATAGCTTGCAATGGATAAATTATTTGAGTTCAGTGTAATGCAGCAACATCATGTTTGGGTTCAATATAATATATCAATTGGAAAACTTGAGAAGATTATAGAACATCCCCTTATAGCATATTTTTTGAAATGTTATTTGGAACAAAATCCAATCACATGATTTATTACCAATTCTCCACAATTACTAAGACCTGTTCATTCGACACTTGATTACAACAAAAAAAAAATAATGAAAGCAGCTTCTCTTTTTTTTTTTTTTAACATATTTCTGATTTGAACCTACAGTACATCCCACTCTACTTATTGTGATAGTCTAATTGGAATGACACACCATTCTTCAACCATTTATTCACACCATTCATCCACACCAACATCATTAATCCAATTCAACCACAAAATCCATGATAAATAAATCATCACTTAAATTTTGTACTAATAATTTAATAGAAAGTTCTTTTTAAGAGTACACTCAAATGGTATACAACTGTTGAAGCTTGTGAATGAGAGTTGACGTCAAAATCCCTGAAACATAAAACGAAAACTAAGGAGATTTTAGAGAGGATGGAAAAAAAACAGAAAGGTAAACCAACCAACCAAATCCTCAGTTGGTAGCAAGAAGATGAAGAGAGAAAATCTATGGGAGAGAGTTACCGATAAGACCATCCTTGAGAAGATACTCAATCCCACAAGAAAGCACCGATCGTTGCGCTTGAGTGATGCACTGTGGGCATATATGACCGCATATAAGAATCCAATTGGAATGTCCCCTTACAAATTGGTCTTTAGGAAGGCTTGTCACCTCGCTTTCGAGTTGGAATATAAGGCACATTGCGGGATCAAAAGCCTAAACTTTGATCTCGATAAGGCAGGGGAGACTAGGAAACTTCAGCTTGATAAGGTGGAGGAGCTCTGAAATGACGCATATGATTGCACTAGAAAGCACAACGACCGAATGAAGGCAATGCATGATAGGCATATTCTTAGGAAAGAATCTCACCCTAGCTAGAAAGTCATATTGTATAATTATAGGTTGCACTGTTCCCTGGCAAGTTGAAGTTTCGTTGGACTGGACCCTACATTGTTCATATTGTTCATCTCCATGGTGCGGTTGAGGTTCAAAATCCCAAGGATAGTGATATTCTCAAAGTCAATGGTCAAAGGTTAAAACCTTTCTTGAAGAATGTTGTTCCGGAGGTTGAATCTATACCTCTGGAAGATCCTGCCTACCAAGATTGATTGAGGACTGGATCTGACAATGTATTTTCTGTATATATTATGTACAGTGGTTTCCTGCTTTTATTGTCTTTTTTTTTGTTAACTTTGGCATGATGTTGCAGTTCAAGTTTTTATCATTCTCAGGTGCTTTACCCTCTCCCCGCCTTCCATTTTTTTAACTCCTCATGTTATGTATCATGTGCATCTTCTTCTTCTTTTCAAACATCGAGGACAACGTTCACATTAGGTTGGGGGTGGGAATGCCATTTCTTGTCATGGTTAGATGCATTTTCATTTTTATGCATTGTTTTAAGGAACTTTTTCCCACTTTTCTAGCTAGGATTGGAAAAAAAAAAAGTTAAAAACTAAAAAAAAAAGGAAAAAAAAAGAAAACGAGAGATGAACAACTTGCTCTTTAAAAGGAAAATTTTTGTGAAAAAGGAATTTTAAAATCGATAGTCTTCTGAATATTTGGGAAACAATTCAAGTTAATGATTTTGAATTTTAATTCAATTCTCTACATTTGGAAAATTTTCAAAACTGGTTGACTTTGATTTATTGCACTTGACAATTTGGATTGGTGTATTAAAAGAACTTGAAATTGAATATAGTTGTATTAAATTGGAGACTTTCAAGAGGTTTTGGAAACTTTTTGAGGTGTCGAGTTAAGCCGTGTTAGTTTGGTTCACTTGGTTTGCTGAGTATTTAAACAAAACTGGGTACGAAGTAATGAGGAACTAGTGAGTTCAACCGAAAGCTCTGAAAAAGGCTACCTATTGAGGAGATAATGAAAAAAAAAAAAAATGAAATGAGAGTGATGGCATGCTTATTGAAAATTCATAAAAGGTGAAAAAGGAGAAAAGGGAGGATGATAACAACTTTCCCTAATCTACCTTGCTTATATAAGTTATGGAAACGTAATGAGTCTTCCACTCCCTCTATGGGAAAAAACTGGAAGAGAGAGAGAGAGAGAGCAAAGTTTGGCCGAAAGAATGAAAGAATGATAGATATAAAAAAGGGAAAGTGGAATGGATGAAAAGAAAAATAAATGGAGTCAGGAATAGAATGATCCCCAACATCCGATAGAGTGAAAGCCGTCATTACATGCTGGGCAGACAAGCATGGTTTGATTTGGTGTCTTGAGTAAATTCTTATTTCTTCACTAATTCTTATAACACTGCTATAAGATTTGAGAATTTGTCAATATGCACATCTAAATTTCACATTACACTCGAAGTTGGCTTGATTTTGAAAAAGATTTATTAATGAGCTATTGAATTAAACTTTGCAATTATGGGATTAGATTGTGATCTTAAATGTCTTGATATTATGAAATTTCACTGAAAGACGAACTTTTGAAGAATAGGCTTCATCTATCTGAATTTCGTGAGTAAATTCACTGCAAACCTTCAAGAGATAACACTCGTCCACTAGAGGCAATCTAGTGGTTTAATGGCTTATTGCACATGCTAAATGCAACCGCGATTCCTGCGAAAGTGAGTTAGGATTCCTATTTTCAGTATTTAATTTTACTTAGTTTTGCTCGAGGACTAGCAAATTATAGGTCTGGGGGTGTTTGATATGCATGACATAATATTAATAATTACCTTTTTCAATTTGTTAGTTGTTTATTTTGTCTCAAATGTTCTAATTATAGCATTTTTCTTATTATGTAGGAATTAAAAGGAGTCGAGCATATTTGAGGTTAATTTGGAGAGGTCTAAAGCTAAAAGCCTATTAGAGAAAAGTTATACATGAAGAGACTGTAGGCATGTTGGAGAGGAGCAAACTCAGCTTTTATTTTGAAGACTGAAGTTGGTGCAGCCCTCCTTTCTAATTGGAGTTCATCAAGCAGAGGATAATGGTTACAAGTTTTTAGCAACCAACCTTACAAGAAAAGTAAGGAATCTCGTGGATAGTAACAAGAATGCTATTATTTAGCAATGAAAGAGGATTTTTGGAAGCCTATTTTGATCATAACTTTTGACTTAGGACTCGGATTAAGACAATGTTGGATGGGCTGTCAAATTGAGGGATGTGAGGGATGACGAATTTGGGGGATTTTCCCTTTTTTTTTGTTGTTCTTCTATTTATTTATTTTTTCTTTTTAAAGAGAGGCTCTCTCCTGCTCTCTAGTTCTTTTGTTATTGCTTTAATTTTTATTTAAAGGAAGGTGGAGACTGAGTGTTGTATTTGACAACTTTGAAAGCTTTCAATAATGGATATTTGTTCCATTGTTCTTGCTTGTTCCACAGTGCTTGGCTAATCCATGGATTAGGTTGGAGGAGGAAGCCAAAACCAGTGAGATTGTTCTTTTTTTATTTTTCTATATTTTTCCCTCATTATGCTTAATGCTTTAATATATTTGCCTTCATGAATGCTATTCAACTTCTAATTTTGTAAAGGTTATTTGAAATATCTTTTACTTTTTATACTTGATCTTGACATACTATGTTTATTTTTAAATCCTTTAATGGTTTGTCCTTGATCATGATAAATAGTGATTAGAGTTTCAACATATTAATTTGGTTGATTGCATTCGGATTCTTTATGACATTTAGTAATGGAGAATTAAGGATACACATTTTTCATGACCTGTAGATTAACTATTAGGCAAAATTACGAAAGGTCCCTATAAGTGAATGTATCAAGCCTCCAGTCTAAGGAAAAATTTATTAATGCCTATGGTCTACTCAGCTAGACTGTTTGCAGCTATAGGTCCCTGCATCCACATGTTCTCATTTTTTAGGACTAAATTGCCCTTTCAACCATTTTAGGCATAAATTTTTGAAATTTAAATTTTCAAATCTTTCATTATCCCTCGTCGTTTTCTCTCTTATTCTTTATCCCGGGTTGATCCTCGCATGTGTGCTGCGCCTTCTATAGTCGCAGAAGGAGATCAGTTCTGATCTCGGTGGGCCATAAAAAGGAGAAGGGCAGCGTCCTGTTCATGTTGCAGAGAAAACAGAGAGATCTCTATTGGTTTTCCATGGATCGGGTTTGATCACTTGGACTGATAGTTGCCGGAGAAGAAGAGGAAGCACGAAGATCCGGACTTGCTATTGTTAGGATCGACCATCGCCGGAAGCAAGGAAAGAAAAGAACGAAGGTGATCCTGCCATCGCCTGGGAAGAAAAAACGATCAAAGGTTTCATCACTTGGACTGATAGTTGCCGGAGAAGAAGAAGAAGCACGAGGATGAGGACTTGCTATTGTTAGGATCGACCATCGCCGGAAGCAGGGAAAGAAAAAAACGAAGGTGATCCTGCCATCGCCTGGGAAGAAAACACGATCAGAGGTGTTCTATCAATCAAGTGGGCCACGCTAGAAATCTTGGTCTGGTCGTTGCAGGAAGAAGACGACTGAAGCTTGCCTTCCGCTGCCCGTCGCCGTCCGCTGTCATCGCCACCGGAGCAGGAACCAGAGATGTACACGCCGCCGTTTTCCGCCACCAAGATCTGAGTTACAGAGGGCAGGTGCTACCCATCCATCGCCGAGGAGAACGAAAAGGTCCGCAATCCGTCTTCCTTGTTTTCGCCGCCGGAATTACGCACACCATCACCAGTGTGGATACAGGAGATCCGCCGTTGTTGGCCTAATCGGAGAAGGAGACGAAAGCATCCCAGCATTTGTTTACAAAATAGAACGAGTTTCTGTTGCAGAAACTCAACTGGGAAGACGACCCAGTTGGGTCAAGCACCAGGCCAGGTCTAGGTTCGGGTCAGTTCTGACCCGTTTGCAGCAGGAAGCCCAGCAACCACAGTCAGGGGTCATCCGAACTCCGATTTGCGCTCCATTTCTTCCTACAGACTCGCATCAACTGAAGGCAACAGGGTTGTTATATCATTTTTGACAAATATTTATCAGTCTTTATGAAATTTATCTGAGTTTTGTTCAACTTTATCTGAGTTTTTATCAATTTATCTGAGTGTTATTCAAATTTATCTGTTTTCTGTCATATTTCTTTATGTTTTTGGTAAATTTATCTGAGTTTTTTTCAAAATTTATCTGAATTTTTGGTAAATTTATCTGAGTTTTGTTCAAATTTATCCGAGTTTTTGTCAATTTTATCTGAGTGTTGTTCACATTTATCTGTTTTCTGTAATATTTCTTTGTGTTTTTGGTAAATTTATCTGAGTTTTTTTTCAAAATTTATCTGAGTTTTTTAGCAAATTTATTTACCTTTTTTGAAATCTATATGCGTTTTTTAAATTTATTTATGTCTTTTAAAACTTATTTGTGTCTTTTCAAATTTATTGCGTTTTTTGAAATTATTGCATTTTTTAAATTTTATTTTTATTAAAATTTAAATTTATTTGCATTTTTTGAGATTTTCTTTGGATATTTTGAGATTTATTTGAGTCTTTTTAAATTTATTTATATTTTCTAAAATTTATTTGGATATTTTGAAACTTATTTGCATCTTTTTAAATTTATTTGTGTTATTTGATTATATATTGCTTTTTTTTATTTTATTTTTTGAAATTATTTCATTTTTTAAAATTTATTTTCGTTATTTTGAGATTTATTTGTGTGTTTTTAGAATTTATTTGAAAATCTAGGGATTCCATTAATCGTGGGTAATTAAATGTTAGTTGGCCATTATTAATGGGATATCCCACCAATTATGGGTTATGATTTAAAGAAATGGTAAACTAGACATTTCAGGTATGAGAAAGTGTGGGAGGGACCTTTGGCTCTATGACTTTTTTTTTTTGTGGATCTAAGGCTATAAAGTGAAATGTTCAGGGACCCGTCGCCGAATGCTCCTAACTATTATCACACACGAATCCACTACAAAGGATTTTGTACACCTCATAGACATGACTAACCTATGGGCAATATGTTTCCATTCCTAAATATGGTAAGGGGTATCAATTTGATTAATTGCATTCGTACTCTTTATGAGGTTTAGAAACGGAGGATAATGATACAGATTTTTCATTACTGTAGATTAACTATTGTTGCACAAGAATCTACTACAAAAGATTTTGCACACATCATGACCAACATGTGGGTGATAAGTTTGCATTGCTAAATATTGACATGAGTGGTATTAATTTGATTAATTGCATTCGGATTCTTTATGAGGTTTAGTAATGGAGGATAAGGATATAACTTTTTCATTACCTATAGATTAGCTATTGTTGCACAAGAATCCACTACAAGAGATTTTGTACACTTTAGAGACATGACAAAGGATGAAGATCATTGATTTGCTAATATCGACATTGTGGCCGTCCATTTTGAGTGACTTTTCATGTTAGATTTGGGTCGTTGATCTTAAACATATGATGAATTACTATAATATATAAACTATATAAAAGGTATGTGGGATGGGGATGGCTATACTTGGACAAAGTGTCTACTAAATCTTATATACAAAGGATATACTTTCCACACCACCCTCTTCTAAAAATTAAACAACTGAAAAAAATTTGTTGTTGGACATGGCCCATCAAATCAATCACTAGACTTCTAAATATAAAAGCTGGGCCACTTGTAAATTAAAAGTAATTACCATAACTACACAAGTGATCCAAAGTACATGCTATTTCATATGCCCCCAGCGACATCATTGATATGAAGTGTGTAATAACCCATGACCTATGAATCATGAATTGCAATACCATGATCCAAGTAACCCTTGACCGATGGATCTGTATCTATTTTTCAGAATTCTTTGAATATGATACGATGTAGTACAAATGTATTCATTATGAAACGCATGAACCACATATAAATTGTTCGAGTAGTTAGGAAGTCAAGTAATGAACTGGAGGAACTGACTTCAAAACATTTGGGGGCACTTTATCCGATACACAGTGCTAGTGGATGGTGTTGTGTATCTGGGGTATTACCAATGATCAACCATAAGGGAGTCGGCCGGTTCCTCGTCATATGAAATATATATATATATATATATACACACACACTTAAGTACAAGAAGAGATTTAAAAAAACGGATCAAATTCAAATACAAGGCACAAATATAACAGACAAATCACATAGATGGCCTCAGAAGTCAAAAGGCAAATGCAGTATTAATGCAACATTTGAGCAGAAAACTAATCCTCAGCCTTCTGACTAAACAAAGAGATTTCTGGATTGCAAGACCACAACTCTCTACATGAGAGAGTTGTTTAAACTGACACAAAGGCAAAACAATACAAATAATCCTGCTTTTATCTAAACTGACACAAAGGCCAATACCTCATCATTTATAATATAATGGGATACAAATAAAATTATTTCATCATTTAGAATGAAAACACATCAGGCCAAACCAATCCTCCTCAACACACCTTGTTTCATAATGTGTTGAAATCTTTAACAACCCTTACACAGACTAGAATGTAAATGATAGAAATGCCACAACACTGTTCAACAAGTTCAGCCCATATACCGTCTCCTCACAGTTGACTTTGACCACAAAAGTGTCAATGGTTCGGAGCATTTACCTTCTATGGTGATGGTTATTAGGCAAGGAATAGATCTCATAGCTGAACCTTAAGCACAGACCTGTAGCATCATTAAAGGATCCATGATCCTTCTCATCTTTTAGGTCCATGATATGGTCTGTAAATGTACACCTGTTACAACATGATGGAAGAAACATGTGTTTATTTTGAATTCTCTGAACTGGAGACCAGACAACCTCATACAGAAATAATATAATGTACAAGATTGCTAAATGAGCCTCCACACCTATCCCACCATCAATCAGGTGCCAGAGGTTGCATTTTAGCAAACATGCCTATGGTTGATCTTCATTTAGGCCAACAAAGTAAACAGTGTGATCCGAGCCTGTATTTAATAATTTGGTCTATTAAAGCCTGGCTCAAGTCTGAGCCATCCTGCTGATGGCTATCATTGGCAGTCCTGGGTCCAATATTCAGGCCCATGACATGGCCTGCATTTCATATCTGACAAATAAGCAGATCATGAACTGGATGACCCAGGTACAACTGAAATTATACCATTTCACATCCCCACCTCTAAGGCAACCAAACCAGCTCGCACTCCTCAAACTTAATCCTTATGGGAAATTATACATTTCTATGCCACAAAATGTACATTTCAAGGCAGAATCCCATGTTTGGGTCCAAAAGTGAGTGTGCAGAGTCTCGCATTTCAAAGTTAAAAGGTCACATTTTTGTCTAAACAAGACTGTTGATTTAGGGGGCCCAAAATGAGTGGTGCAATCTTACACTTCCCAGTTCATCAAGTTGCTCCCAGAATTTGGACAGTCACTGCAAAATTAAAGAAGCCTCACCTCATTGTTTATTCAAACGGTACTCATAACTATGATTCCTTGTCACAAAGACATCCATAATTAAAGACTAGTTTTATAAAATAACCCATTTTTTGCCACAACATAATAGGATAATTATTTCCATTACAAAATATGGCCAGCTTGAGGGGTAGCAGGTGGCAATGAAGCAACTTGAACAATTCTCTTCAGAGTCTGAACTGGTTCTAGAGATGCAATCTCTTTCCTTGGAAGCATTGTGTGCATATTTTGAGGTATCATACACCTTGGATAGCAGAAAAGGACACAACACCGTGTAAATCCATAAGCCAAATAATGTAACCATAAGAGTCCAAGTGTCAGCCTCTGCCAGAGAGCACTCGCATGCAGTCAAGGTTTTAAAAATTCAGAATCAGTGGTGACTACTTTGCACAACCCCCCTCCTCAATCACTTTTCCTTTTTCTTTTTTTAATTAAATCCAACGGGTAAATAATGGTCTAATTGTTGCCAAATTAGGGACTATTAATCCATGCAGCATAAGCCAAACTAATATAAAGCAGATCCACATTGCATTATTGATGGCTGAAGGTTAAATCTGGTTCAATGCGGTATGCTACTCGGACAGACAAGGGTAGAGCAAATGCATGCATCAATGTTCTTGTCAAGCAATTTGATCATGCAAGATTAACACTAACACAAGAATGGTGAATATACACTAGTTAACACTAATTAACACATTCAAAATCAAGGATCAGTATTTTTTATCCATTCTGAATTGAATTCAAGCATATTTTTTAAGGAGAAAAAATGAATAAAGGGTGATACCTTATTGATTCCGAGAACTATCTGCAGAGTTAGCAAAGATAGCCATTTTACATATCTCTCTTCCAATGCGTTCAAAAAGATCACGATCGATTTTTGAGGCCCCCCTCCTTTTTGTTCTTGAAGAGCTGGCTTTGGACTGCTCAATTCCGAGAACGGGTTGCTGAATTCCTATTGCACTTTTTGTTTTATCCTGCTCAATTATTGTTCCACCGACTTCGGACTGCTGATTACTTTTGCCACCACCTGAAAACCAGCAATGACAGCAAGATGCAGTGAAACTATCATGACCACATCCTAGAGCATATATTGTGGTAATGACGAATTTACAAAAAAGAAATGAACATACCCATGAAACTTGGCAAGTGCTTGCCATGAAGTTCACGGGTTAGAGGCCACTTACTGGTTGGAGTTGGCTCTGAAATCTGTGAAGACTTAAAAAGAAAAGGAAGAAACACATTACCGTGAAAACCTCTAGCATTCACATCTCACTAATTAATCTTGAAGAGAAGAAGTCTTAAACTTACTATATTTTCAACATTGGATTCTTCAATTTTAGGCTTGGGTTTGGATCTAAGAACCTCTCCCGTCTGGATAAACTTCTCGACCTCCTTCCTCGATCGAAATCGACGGCCGCTCCTAGGTTCATGGTAATACTGCAAATCCAATAATATTAAGGCTCATCCAAGATAACAAATGTCATAAATAAAAACATCAACATAAAGCACAGCAACAATTCCCAATTAGAACATTCTAGTAAATAACAAAACTAACCAGTTTTATTACACAATCAACTTTATTGCAAATGTTTGGAATTAAAATTGTACCAACTTTACCTATTGAAGTTGGATTAAAATTTCAAACATAAATAGAAAAAAAAAAGGTTATAATGTTATACACACACAGATATATATATATATATTCTTCACTATATAATGGCAATCAAAACGCCCATGTATAACAGAAATGCCTAAAAGAAAACATAGCAGTATAGATCACCTGTCATGATATTTTTTTATCATATCCAGCAAAATATTCATAATATCACTGGCAATATGCCAATTTCCTCTTGTTACACAAATTCAAGAGCCCAATAGACATTGAATATACTCAATAGAATATGTTTACATTGTCTGTTCTGCGCTGCTAGCCAAAGGGCCAAAGTTATAGATTACTTGGAAAGGATAGACGATCGGGTAGTATGGGGGCCCATTTTTAGAAGAAACCTGAATGAGGTGGAGGAGGCTCAATTTAGAGAGATGATGACGCTGATCAGCAAAGTTTTCATTCCTAACAATGGGAAAGATAGACGAGTATGGTCAACCTCCACAAATGGAATGTTCTCAGTTGCTTCTCTATTTTTATCCATGACTAGAGAGGCAATGGCATCACATCCACACTTGGACACAGTATGGAGGATTAAAGCCCCACCTAGGGTCATTGCATTTGGGTGGTCAGCCTTTCGGTGGGTGGAATTCTAACAATGGACCGTGAGGCGAAGAAGGGTGGTGGTAGTTCATGCATGCCCTATGTGTCTATCGGATGAGGAATCCATAGATCACCTACTACTCAACTGTAAAATGGTACTGGAAGGCAACCTTGGGGTGGTTTCAGTGTTGCGGACCACTTCTGAATCCATAACAACTCTTTTTGAGTATTGGAGAATGGGAGTGGCCGAGTGGGTTCAAAGAGAGGTAGGGTTTTGTGGAACCTCTCCTTCGTGGCAATTCTGTGGTCTATCTGGAGAAAGAAATAGGATAATGCTTTGAAGGATTATCCTCCGATAATTATCAAATAGGGGAGAAAGTTAAACGAATGGTGGCCATTTGGGCATCCTCATTGCCACTCTTCAAGGGAATTTCAGCAAATACCATCATACAACATTGGAAGGAAGTGGCATCTTCACATCCGCATAGATCCTCTATAGTCCATAGGTGGTCCCCCCACCCCCCCCCCCCCCCCCCCCTCTCCTTCATTGCCACTCTTCAAGGGAATTTCAGCAAATACCATCATACAACATTGGAAGGAAGTGGCATCTTCACATCCGCATAAATCCTCTATAGTCCATAGGTGGTCCCCCCCCCCCCCCCCCCCCCCCCCCCCCCCCCCCCCCCCCCCAACCTAGTGGTTCATTGAAGCTGAGTTTTGATGGAAGTGCTCATGGTAATCCGGGAATGGCGGGCATGGGGTGTTATTCGTGATGATGAAGGAGCTACCTTGTTATCATACTCAGGACCAGCTGGCTTATGCTCAATCAACAAAGCTGAAGTATTATCCCTAAACATCGGGTTGAGAAAAGCTTTGAGATTCAATCCTCAGTTATTGGTGATTGAAGGGGACTCTTCATGTGCGATAAAGTGGGCATCTCAACCATCATCCGCTCCCTGGTACCTAACAGACATCATGGAAGATGTGGTAGAAAACTCGAAGAAAGTAAACATTTCTTTCCATCTGATCAAGCATTGTGCAAACTCGAAAGAAGATTGTCTAGCGAAAGAGGGAGTATCCCATCTGATCAAGCGTTGTGCAAACTCAAAAGCAGATTGTCTAGTGAAAGAGGGAGTATCCAAACCTGCTTTGTTGATTGTTACCGACTGTTAATATGTTCCTATCTCTTCCGGTTGATGCCCGGATTTTTGGGGGCTGTCAACCCTTTCTTTTTGGGATGAATGGTCTAACCATACTTTTGGGTTTTTTCTCCTATACTGTAACTTCAGTGAAATGAATAGTCACCTTTTCAAAAAAAAAAAATACTGAAATGTTAGTTACTTACTTCTTTTCTTTTTTTTTTAAGGAGGACTATCAAAAATATCCCATGTGATATGAGAAGAGGCCACACACTAGAAAAAAAAAAAATACTTGTAAAAAGAAATCCAATGCTTAGCTTTGAAGGATGTTTTGAATGAAAAAGGTGGAGATATAAAAACTGTCTGTAAATGAAAACTGTCCACTTGATTATTGAAACAATCAATGTTATGCTTGATCTTCATAAAAGAAACAATTAAAATTTCCTAAAATAAGATTTCTGTCATTGAAGAGAAAGGAAATATTAAATATAAAACTGCATATATAAAAAATAGTTAAAATAAACAAAACTAAGAAAAACAAAACAATTAGATTCAAATATCTAGATTTTAATAAAGTTTTGAGATTATTTTTCCATGTGTTGGTGTATTAGAGGACAAAGGAAGATGTAGGAGGGATATGAATATATTCTTTCTTTCCTTTTTTTGAAAGGTAACTATATGAATAGAAATTTTCTTAAAAAAGAAAAAGCTGTGTAGGTCTTATAGGAAATTATTTCTATCTTAGGATGCATGGATAGGATATCTAGGTTTTTTTACTAGAAAAGGACATGTGGTTCTCAAACCAACTCAAACAATAAATATAAAAAATTTAGATTATGTTAGATTTATTAGGATTATAATCTTTCCAACAATCTTTACCATTCACAAAGGCAACACAGTCACCCTTCGGTACAGATACAAAAGTACATCTAAGGAAATTAATGTGGTTTAAAATAAATCAGAGTTAAATTTAGATTATAAGATAAATTAGGATAGGTATTAATTATGATAATAATGATTAATTGAGATCTTAAATGAGATTAAATATGAATAGGATTAATGAGTATTAGAGCCATGTGTCGCATACTCGCAGCCCATGGTGCATACATTACAACTTCTCTCATTTTAAAATGACTATATAAGTACGGACCAACATGTGTCAAACAACACATGGCAGTGGAAAAAGGTAAAACAATAATAAAACCATGAGACAATTATATAAGCGATATTTAACCTGCAAGATTCCTGAACTTATGAAGTATAGGATTTTCAATCTCCACCATCCAAGCCCACGGAACATGTACCAGGTGGGGGCAGACAGTGAGAAAATAAATAGAAGAAAATGAAAACAGAAGATAGATCAAAGGAACCATTCAGAAAAAAAAAAAAAAAGATAGATCAAAGGAAAAATAAAAGAGTAAGAACTTAAGAGATCACATTAAACTCCATTTTATTAATGTTTTGGGAAGATTCTACATATATATATCATAATGGATGATATCATTTAGGAAACATGATCAAATAATAGGTTGTTTGAATAAAAATATATCCTCATCCATCGTGTTTTGTTGTCAGTGAGTTCATCACTATCATATCCCTCTCACCTTGAGTCTATTGGAGCCAATTGTCATGTGCTCACAACTCATGTTGCACATGAGAGGTGTGAGACGCAAAATGGTAGGAATGAAGGCTTGCTAGAGTCACTGGTGCATGACCGTCTAAGTGGTATGATGCATGCATTAAACTGATGGACAAAAGGTTCTAGAATGATCAAATGGAAAAACCTAGAAGACTCTAGGATAATCTTAAATAATGTAGAAATATGAGGGATATCCTTGTAAATTATGGACATGTGTAGAGATGTGTGGAGTAATCTAGAATAGTGTAGATGAGTGTAGGGATAGTGTAGAGTTGTGTGGAAGATTCTATAGTAGGGTCTAGAAGGTTCTCATTTATCATGTGGAAATATCATACCCATTGGTTATATAGAGTAGGACTATAAGTAGGGTAACTCGGTCATTTATAACAAGCAAGTTTGAAGAAGCATTCAAGAAGCTCTCATATTTTGAGTGTTCTCTCTCTCCTTAGTATATGAGTGCAAAGCCTTGTTGTGTGATTCGTTGGATTGTCATGGGGAAGGCTGACTTGTTCACAAAGCCTAGTCAAGTGCCACACAAGCTTAAATAATGATTCACTTGGTGCATGACAAGGTGGTTCACTTGATCTAATCTGTTACGGTCTCTCCTTGAAGCATTTGAATTGGAATCATGTGATTGGAGAAAAAACTCACCGGGGAGGATTAGATAAAATAAAGGAGCGGATTGTGAAGCTTGGATGATTGTGTAAATAAGGTTAGTTTGTAGATGGATATTGGATGGTAGGTTTTTCTTTATTTAGATAAGAAACTTAGGTTAGTAAAAGATAAAAGACAAAGGAGATAGAAAAATGAAAGTTGTATGATGGTCTCTAAAAGTGGGATGTAGTGCTCCCATTGAAGCCAACCTAATTGTAAGATTAGAGTCGGCCATGTGTCATAGACCAAGAACTCGGCAACACCCCATGCGCTAGCGAGTTAGCTCCCACAATAGACACTTAACCTCTTGACCAAGAAGCCAGCCAAAATGTTTGATACATCACACACAAAAAGAGAGAACACTTACAAAAATGAGAACCTTCACTCTTCTAACGGATGAGAACTTTCTAGACCCTACTCTAAAAATTCCTGCACAACTCTATCCATATTCCTACACATATCCAACCTATTCTACAATACTCCACAAATCTCTATACAGTTTCCTAATTTAGAACATATCCCTTCGATATTACTCCACAAATCTTTATAATTTAACAATTTTCAACTTTCTTAGAGCCTTCTAGAACTTCCGGACCCTTCAAAATCTACATCGATTAATACAAATCCTTTCGTCCGTTAAATCGTATGTGCATCCCACCACTTGGAAAGCCATGTTGGTCCGTAGCTTATATACTCATTTTTACATGAGATAAGTTGTAATGATTATTTTTCTCATGTTTTTTTTTAGTTAAATTATTTTTGGAATGTGAAAAATAGAACATCTAGTACCGGCATAGGATTCCTATATAGGTGTGTACTTGTATTGATTCAACTCAATAAAGCAGCAAAATCATTTGCTGTTTCATGTGAAATATAAGAACAAAGTTAATCTTTATTGTAAACACTTGTATTGTTTCATAAATTATTTTAACCATTTAGATTTAGACTAATGCATTCAACAAAATATCATCAAGAAGTTAGAATTAATATTTTGAGCAATTTATATCCTATCATCAATGGATTTAATGATATCAGTGGTCTTAATCGCTAGGTTTGGGAGAACTTCCCCCTTCTTCCATCCTATATATGATCCACGGACTAAATAGGAAGCCTTGCCTTGAAATCAATAACCTTGATGACTTAATTCATGCTTGTATAATGCTAGAATTTCACATTTAGCGGATTTTTGCCTCCACGATGTGTCGAGAATCATTTTCCGCAGATGATGAACAATAGTTCATCTTTCTGTGAGGAAAAGCTCCCTTAAAGTTTGGCATAAATCTCCTCTTTGTTCCATTTATATGTTTTAATATGATGGGCCTCTTGTGCATGGGTGTGCAATCCTTTTACGATATCTTAAGGAAGTTCCCTTCCCATAAAGGAACTGAAATCCTAGTAGGCCTCAATTCCCTTTATAATAATAATAATAATTATTATTATTATAGCAAAACCGATTGATTGGGTTTTTAAGAATAGAGTTCGAGTTGTTTTAGAAAAAGCAAATAAGAAAAAAGGAGATTATCTAGGTCGCATGCATCAATGTTGGCTCCACTTACATCTAACATTTTTTAACGATATCATAACACATTTGTTGCACCAACCAACAATTTGACATTTTCAGTTGAAGCAGTGCACCAATAAATCATCTATGTGACAGTCAACAACTAGATGCTTATGATAGTACAATTAAAATGACCCTTTTATGCTTGCTCCTTTTTCACATTGTTCTCTTTCTTCTTTCCTTTTCCTGCACTTTTCCGTTCTCTCAAGTTTCAAGGAAGGTTGGTGAGGGGCCTTTTTTTCCGGGAGGGGCAACACTTAATAAAAAGTTGGCTTCCGTAATAACGTAGGGAATTTTAAAGGGAGGGAAGTTCAAGAGTGTAAAAAGTTTCTTGGGATAATCATGGTTTCTTCATTGAGGTCTAAAAGCCAAGGAAATGAAAGGAGGGATGTAATAAGATTGGTTCCACAGTGAACCTAATCCCCAAACCTCATTATTATTGTTAAAATTTGGATCTAAACCTAAAACCAAAATGAGGCTGTTACATAAAACCAAAGTGTGGATTGTATATTAACACAAACGATACTTAATTATCAATAATAAATTATATAAATAAATGAATTAATAATATTTATCTATTATATCGTTAATAAATATTTACCATTATATATATTGTATTTTTTTATTTATTTTTGAACGGTAACAGAAAATTTCATTAAAGGGAATAAAAACACAGAGATTGGAAGAGAAAGCAAAAGAATTACAAAGGTACAAAAGAGGTGTACCCCACCCAAACCTCAATTACATAACAATACCCTCCCTAGAGGTTGTCCTCTCAACCCCTGTCTGGCAAGATGATCTGCCATATGGTTGGCCGATCTAGACTCATGATGAAAGGCGACATTCATGGAAGAAGATAAGGCACGGATTTCATTGAAGATAAAATGGAATTTCCAGGGATTCACCTTCCGCTTAGACACCCAAGAGATCGCATTGGAAGAGTCACTTTCCACTATAACACTACCATGGAAGAATCTTGAGAAGCACCAAAGAGCTTCCAGGATAGCTAGCACCTCCACTTCATTGGAATCGCGAACACCCACATGCTTAGAGAACATAAGCAATACCTCACCTTTATCATTGCAAAGCACACCTCCAATTCCCGTCGGCCTCGGTTTATTCCCATTACAGCTCCGTCAACATTGAATTTAAAGACACCATGAGGAGGGAGAGACCACAAAATATGTCTTCTCACCGTCGTAGGGCGACAAGTCATAAACGCTTCCCAGTTAACAATGATATCATTAAGGGAGAACTTAAAGAACTCGTCTCTAACCAAAGCCCACCTAGCAATTCTTAGAGTGACATTGGCAATCAGATCTTCTAGAGCGGAGGATGCGCCCTTGAAGATTCTGTCATTCCTTTCCTTCCAAACGGACCATAAAATAGCAAGTGGAATCATTCTCCAAAGAGTCTACCACACCCACCGAAACAACCTCCCAACCAAGACTCGGTTGCTTTAGCCATATCCCTAGAGCAACACCAAGCTATGCTGCACCTAATATCACAAAGTTCTTAATGATGTATTATATACAGTACTTATATCATATTATATTATATTTTACTATGAGGTTGAGTACAAGGGTAAGTAACGACCAAGGATAAAAATAGCGGTTACGGAGGACGTAGAGGGCAATCGCCAAAACGTTATGTAGCAGGCGATACAAAGCGGCTATGAAGTACGGACACGGATACGATACGGATACGGATACGCAGATACGCCATTTCTCAAAAAAGTAGGACACGATACGTCGGGGATACGTTTAAATTTTTTTTTTAATATTTTTTAAATGACTATGTAATAAAAATCTATCATTATTTCAATCAAAATAGCCATAAAATATGCACTTTCATATACACATATATATAATACATTATATATGATATATCTATTCATTTTTTAATGGGGACAGCTTTTAAAGAATTTGGTTACTGTCAACACAAGAATTTTCAGATATCTTCTAACCAACAGGCCCTTAATAAAGAATGAACTCTTTTAAAGAGTAAAAAGTTTTTTATTTTGCTGCTGTTTTTTTTTTTTGTATCTGGGCCGAGCTTGACTCATCTCAAGCCCACAAGATGGGCCTTGCCTCACTTGAAATTGGAGTGGGGGACACATGGGCCTTGCCTCACTTTGAAATAAGAGTGGGAGGGAGACACTTGATGCTTGCCTCACTTGAAATTGGAGTGGGGAACGTACCCACATGACAGACTTGACTAATGGAGTAGGATACATACCGACGTGACAGACTTGACTATATCTCTGCTAACCATCATAATATCATAAAGAGACCTGAGTTAGATAGGCTGGACATGTAGTAAGAGAACATACCCACGCAACTTTCTCTCTGCCCTTGACGAGAAGAGATGAGGAGAGGGCAGGCGATGATGGTGGAGGCAACGACATTTTCGCGGCCGATGGAGATGGTGGTCGGCTATGGCGACGTCGATGCAAGTATGCTTTTTTTTTTCTAGGTCTAGGGGATGGAGGCGAAGGGGAAGGGGTTCGGCAGAGACCAGGGGGTGGGGTTGTGGGTAGTGGGGAAGTTGCATATAAAATAAGAGCAGGGGGTGTCTGCACTGGTACCATGGGTGAGTCGCCGTATCTGGGTATCATAGGCGGTAGTATGTAGATGGTGAGACTGCAGCGGCATAGCACAGGTATGTTGATGTCGAGACGATGGCGAGGCTGCAGTAGCACAGCACGGGTATAAGGATGTCGAGGCGATGGCGAGGCTGCAGCGACACAGCAGGTTGCGTGGAGGAGATGGCTAGGTTAGGGTTCCTGTTCTTCTTTCTTTCCCTTCTCTTTTTTTTTCCCTTCTCTTCTCTCCCAAGTTTTCTTTCTTTGTGCCCCCCCCCCCCCCCCCCCCCCCCTTTTTTATTTTATTTTTCCCCTAAAACGAGTCTCGTCCGTATCCCGAACGTGTCCCGTCCGACATTAAAAAAAAAAAATTAGATGCGCTTTTTGCGTATCCCGGACGCATCCATGGCGTATCCGGGCATATCCGTGTCCGATACGCCTGAGATACGGATTTGGGGCCCCTTTTTGCGTATCCGTGCTTCACAGCATAGCGGTTGCGCCGATATGAGGCAGTGTAGCAGTGTGAATTTTTTAAGTGTTAAAATTTTTTTGAATCTTGTGTAGCTACCAATCTTGTATTTTTTTAGTGCTTTGGAACCATATAAGGGTAGAGGCAACCATAGGAAAGGCTATTGAGAAGAATAAATAGGAAAAACGGAGTTCTAAATTAAAATTGCTTGGCACCATTAGGTTTTAGACCGTAACACTCTATTTTCAAAATAGCATAACGGCCTCAGCCGCTACAGCCTATAATGCACCACTAAGTAGCTATTGTGAACCATGATAATGACTTGATTAGAACCAATAATTAGTTGGGCTTGCATTCTATGGCCTACACTCGGATCGAATTTTAATAAGGCTTAAAAGAAGGGTCTATAGTCCATACTAGGATTTTTCAAGTGAGATCCTCAGGGTAACTATGTCAATATGGGTCCATTGAAACCCACAATTGAAAAGTCTTTTCTTCTCTTTTTTTTGATATCTCAGGGTATCCCCTCCTTTGGCGGGACTAATCCCTAGGCCCCACGCCCGCACCCACAGAGATGGGGGACGGTTAACGCCCGGGGAAATCGATGCCAGGACCTCTAGGGAGCAAACCCAGTGTCCTAACCAATTGAAAGGTCATTCCTATGTTGGTCTAGACAAAAAAGAGAGTAGAGCAACAAGTTGCATGAAAGTGGAGTGAATTTCTTGTGAGCTTTCTCTCTAAAATAAACTTCTTCGATCTGTCACGTCAAGTTAATTATGGTGATCATTACAAATAAAAGTAGAAGCAATACCATGCTACAGATAATTACAATCTCTGCAGAATGAAATCTAATACAAGATAATCACTAAGCACATAATCTTGCATGACTACTATGAATTGATGTCTCTCACCATATAGCAGTTTACATGACTACTCTTGCTCAAAAATCTTGGGAGAGAATGAGATATAATCATTTAGGGTAGTGTTTTACCTTTCTAGAAAGATGTATGTTGTTAGGAAATGACAGATGGGAGGTAACAGTTGAATCCAAATAGGAATTACTCTAGAAATCAGGGCACATGCCTTTCAAGGAACCGTATTTTTACCTTTCTAGAAAGGTGCCTTTAACTTTTGTAAGCGTTTCCCTTTAGCAACGTAAATCCTGTTCTTCTCTCTAGCAACATAACTCCTTTTCTTCTCTTTGTTTATCGAACATGCGGGCGTGGAAAACCTTGGACTTCCATCTTCGTCTCTCCTTTCGAAGAATGCAAAGAACTGTGATTTGTAGTGGCTTTTAACCCATGCATCGCACGAGATTTATGCTAGTATACTACTCGAAGACAAGTCAAAAGGACATCCGCCATGTCATTAAGTATGCAACACCAGCACATTATGTTCCTATAATGAGACGATCCCCTCTAAATATGTGAAGTCATATACTGATACATATCATTTATAAAATTCCATGTAATGGTTTAAAATATTGGTGGATACACTGTGTATTGGCCAATGAGACAGGGAAATTGGGTTTGGTTTTTAGTTATTAAGCTAAATGGTGCTTCTGAAATTATTAGTTGTATTTTAGGTGTTGCCGGTATTATCAGCTGGTGCGGCTACTACTACGATCTTTTGCACACATATACAAACTGCTAAAGGGCTCACCCAGTGCACAAAGTGCTCCCCGGCTAAGCGGGGGTAGGGGGAGGGTGGGCTATTAACTGAAATAATTGACTTACTAAATCAAACTAATTGTCAGCGCTTCAAATCTAAAAGCTAAGATCTCACACTTTCATCTAACTTACTAATTCTGGGGTTTTTCTATATTTTCTTTATTATTACATATTATATCTAATACTCCAAAGGGCTCATTAATTGATAGTAACTCTAAATGCCTACTCAAATATATATATAGGGAGATGCTCCTATTGTTCATCATTTGCTCTAGCTTTTGTAATTTATGTTGAAAATAGTTTTGAATTTCCTTCTTTCTATGGCATTTATTTATATGGTGTTCCTAGTGAAATGAAATAGCGGATTAATGATTATGGCCAGTGCAACTTTGATTCAATAGTTCAAGATGAAACGGTGATACAAGTTCTATATGACTTTTGGGAGTTCACTATATAAGCATATATTATGTCTTCATGCTAAGGAAAAAAAAAGAAAGAAAGAATACAAATAAATTATTTTATAATTTTTGGACCAAATAAAAACTCACATCAAGCTAGGCTGCTGTGGTATAATCTATTGGTGCGCGGATACTTCAAAATGGGCAACGTATTGTGTCAAATCATATCCAATTCTGCCCTTTCACGTGTAAGATCCGTGCCCTTAACGTATTCATCGTGTGTCTATGCCGTATCATGGTATAATAGTTTTTGGAACCCTAATTTCTATTTTGAACCACATTGAATGGGTCTAGTTGGAAACCTTGTCTCAAAGTTGTCTTCTTTTCCCCTCTTTGTGATACACATATCTAACTTTTTTTATTTAAATCATCCTTGACTATATTAAATGTAACTCTATATTAAATGTAACTAGGTCAAGTTCGACTTGGGTCCATGATGGAGCTAGACACGGACCAAATTAAGTTTATAATTCATCCCTGGACCCTACTTTGATAGACCCAGATCGACAGAAAATTATTATAGCCTTTTGTTCCCATGCATATAACTCGCACAAAGCTTAGCATGCGAGGCAGTATGTGGGGCCCACCTTATTTTTTAAAAGGTATGTGGGGCCCACCTTATCACCCATCCAAAACAACACTCCCAGGCCAATATGTCATGGATCCCATGGAGTTGCACTGATCCATTGGGACTAGAACATTGGATCAAGGGTCAAAAACATATATTTTTTTCATATAAAAAAAACTTTTGTGCCACAGATCGAGGAGATAGGATGATCTGATTAACTTGAAATTTGATATTTGGGGTGTTCCCACCTGGATGCCCCATCCCCACACATCCCATGGTTTGTGGAGCCCTAAGTGCGGCCGGGCCAGCAACATCTGTAACATATGCATAGGGTAGTGTTGCCTGCTCTATAATATTATAACTAGTGTGAGAGGCCCGGGCCAAAAAAGAAGAAACGACATATATTCTAATATCAAAGCAATATCTATGCATATCAAAGAAACCCTATCGAAAGAGAGATGCATACCTCCGAAAGATTTGTGAGGTCTATTGGAGGAACATGTATAAATGAAATCACAAATAGAATAAAAAAAGCCCAAACTTGCCCACTATGATATTTGAATAAATAAATATAAAAAATTATACTTAAAACCTATTCTAAATTAAACAACCATTTGTAAAAAAAACTCAAAAATAACACAATTAAACAAAACCAAAGCTTAAAATCAAATGTCAAAAACTAAGCACAAGATCAAGCTTCTTAATACACATATGGGGTGTGGATCAAGTGCTTGAGTGCAGAAAATACATACAAAGCAAGATAATTCAATCCTTCATCGTGGCACATGTATCCCATTGATGATTGGAGAAGTAAGACCCACAGCTAGCTGAAGTGAGCCCCACAACTAGCTGATGTCGAGGTGGTGAATGGAACTGGGTCTCGACTTTTCTGACTTGAAAAGCTTTAGGAGGAATGGGCCGAAAAAGAAATAAAAAATAAAAGAATTTGTTGAGAATAATACTTATGAGAAAATCTAGTTCCATTGTAAATTCACAACTTTAATTTAAATGGCAAAGTGTTGTGTAAAATCCAACATAACACGGGCCAAAAGATACAATATTATTATTTACCAATACTCTTTCGAGCATGTGCCACTACCACATATATGTTGCCATTATGTGGGCACTAAAGTATGTTAGAATAGTTGTTGTCAGTCAACAAAAACGGCAGCAAGGTAAAAGAAAAGAAGAGTTGACAGAGACTGCAGACGGCTGCAGAAACAGTCCCGATGCAGAATATGGTCTCGCTATAGCGAGGGTATGCGCTGGAGCCCAGTTGGATCAGGACTCTTTGAGAAAGTTTGAGATGGATTCTCTTTCTAAGTGGATAATTACAAGGAGTATTAAGCACGAATTAGGGGCTATATATTGGGTGTTTCTCACAACCCAAAAAGACACAGATCATCTCTCAAGTTCTGAATTTGTCATCTAATTGAGAGAAATATTCTCTAGAGATTTTTGAAGAGTTGTGCTGCCAAGTACTCTAGAGAGTCAAGTTTCTTCTGCATCCCTTGTAGAAGATCATCTTCTTGCGTAGAAGATTTGAGGAGTCAAGCGTTGGATCTGTTGCAATCAACGGTGTGATGTCGTTGAAGCGTGATGCGACACAAGGTAACTTCAGTCTTTAGATAGGGGATATCTAGGGAAGAAATCTGGGTTTCTTGTAATTGCGAGATTCATAGTTTGATTAGATCCAGTACGGATCGGTGGTTTTTTACCCGGTTTGGGTTTTCCACCTTAAATTTGGTGTCCTTGTGGTGTGTGCTTGTGATTTTATTTCCGCTGCGTAGATTATTATTTTTTGCACACCAGTGGGTTGATTTATTGAGTTGACCAATCTAGAGATCTCGAACCATAAAACCGTTCAAAGTATCTCCAACAAAAATGAGTAGGCAATATTACTCATTATGTATACCTTTGAAATATTACTCATAATATTTAGGTGACATGAGTAGGCAATATTCCTCGTAACATTGGGCACGGGCAATGGAAAACTGTTGGGCACGGCATAGTTTATAGTGTCACGTTTGGCCCAGATCTATTCATAGTATGATTGAGTTCTGTGTGACAAGGATAGAAAGAACTTATTTAAGAGATATGTTAGGAGATTTGATAAGGTGGGTCATCAATCATATGATTAAAATCAATATGTGTGATAAGGATAGAAAAAGATTATTTAAGAGAAATTTTAGGAGATAGGATCAGGATGAAGTTGATATAGGATATGATTAAAACTATATATATGTTAGGGTAATATTCATGATGGAATCATGAGGGATGAAAAGATCTATACGAGACCACCGAAGAATCAAGTTTGACCCAAACCCATGCCCCAAACCACTTCATCCGTGGCCCACAAGTTCAATAACTTCATATTCAAAAAAATATTCAACCATCGTTCAATTCATTTGGATGTGTGCCAATCCTTGGTATTAGCTATCAGGTTCCTATTGGTTGCTATGTTTGGATGGATTGCTGGTTGGCCCGCAAAAAAGTTATCATGAAATAGGTGAGAACTGATTCTCATTTAATTATAAGAATGGCAATAAACTATTTAAGAGAAATGATAGGAGATATGATAAGGAATAGATGGGTGTGTCACATGTCAAAAGAGAACGCTTGTCGCTCTAGCGAAGAGGCTGCTGCTTTAATACTACAGTTTTTTTTTTTTTTTTTCCTCTAAAGGCAAATGATGAAATTAAGAGGGGAAAAGGGAGGGCAAAGGCTCCGAAGCCCCCCACTCCCAAAAGCAACAAAGATATTATGAACATTTTATGTTACTTTCATATATCAATATGGCATTAGCTATTTCATCAATCATCGGGATTAATACATCTAGTCCAGTATTGGCCTGAATGGCCAAAATATTTTAGCCATGCAAGGGCTGAAAAACAAACAAATAAAATAAAATATTAGAGAGAGAAAGAGATTGAAAGAGACTGGCGTACCTGTTGTTGCTGCTCCTCTTCTCCTTCTCCTTTACCATTATCTATCTTATCCACTTTTTCTCATGTTGCAACTGAGGGGTGGAAGCCCTTTCATAACCCTCTTTTTTTTTGTCAACCCCTTCTTCCTCCTTTTCTTCTCCTGTTGCAACTGAGGAGCGGAAGCCCTATCAAAACCCCCTTTTTTCTTTCAACCATTTCTCCTGACTAATGATATTCTTATCCTTGAGAATTCATGGGCTCCACGATGGAAACCGTTCAAAAAATGAATGTCAATTTTTTTTTTTAATAAATATACATGGTAAATCTCATAGTGGCCCCGACTTAGTAGAGCAATTCAAATTGAGCCATGCTATTTGGCCTGATGCCAGCCCCGAAAAGTGGCCCGACATCAGGCCAGTAGCCATTGGAGGCCACTTTTCGGGTTTTTATTCAAATTTTAATCAAAAAGTCTATATGGACTAACTCTATAAGGACTAACTCAATGAGTTAGTCCACGGACTAACCCTATGATATTCATGGGGATATGACATGATATCCCCATGAATATCATGGGTTAGTCCATATAACATAACTGAATTTTAATAGTACCCACTATATTGTTTTTAAAGCAAGAGGATGTAACTTTTTTTTATCTATTAATTGTACCCAATGAAGGAGTTTTAGATCCTCTCAATTAAGCTCAAACTCATGAAAAACATCTCATTCTGCGTAGGGCCCATTTGTAAGAATTTAAATTGTTTGAAATAAAAGCCCTCCTAGTGGATTTGGTCTTCGTTGAATTTCACTATATGATTGACTGATTGATAAAGTTGTTATCCCGAGTACATACAGATGTAGATCAGCAATTAGGAAACAGTTTCTATAACAACAGCAAAACCAGAATGTAATATATAGATGAAATCCTCTTACTGATTAAAGGCAGGAAACCAGTTCTCTGTTGTTGAAGTGAGGAGACTCAGGAATTCGCAGAAGACTGTTTGATCAAGGCTAGTGTTAGACACTATGTCCTTAAGACAAAATTCGCCCCCGCAACGGTGCTAACGAGCTTCAGTGGCGTCTGTCCCCATGATACAATGATCAGATACACACAGTTGCAGCACTGCAAACTGTGTGTCAGTCGAACCAGAAATGTGCAACAGGACTCTCTCTTCTTGACTTAGACTCAGACTCAGACTCAGTGAGCAAATGCACAGGAATTGAATGTCCAAAAACGAATGGGATTGAATGCTTTAAATAGACTGCTGCAGGAAACCATTCAAAGGGGTTGCATCTGTTCAGAACAGTGACTGTTCAGTGAACAGATGCTTCTTCTTTGGACCCCATTTAATCAAAAAAGAAATTTTTTATTTTAATAAAAATTTCTCCAAAAAAATTAATAACGGGTAGTGGGCCGAGCCAGGCCCGACCCGTGCGTGAAGCCCAAGCCCAAGCCTGGCCCAGGGGTGCGCGTGTGTGGTGGTGACCCAACATAGATCTACGTTGCCCCTTGGGGCTCATCTTATACCACTAAGGTAAACATATTTATACCAAAGAAATGTTTTTCATCTTATACCACTAAGGTAAACATATTTATACCAAAGAAATGTTTTGCTCTTAAGCAATGTGGGAAGCAAGTTTTTCACTTCCTTTTCTTTCCATGTTTAACATGTTCAAGTAGTAGTGTTTAGGAGACAATTTCTCATTCACTCCTTAATGGATTAGAGCAACCCAATACATGTCTTTAATTTACTCATGGAGTAGATTACATTCCCATGTATTCCCACCTAAAACTATAAGTGGGTCCCACTTTTAGTTTGGCACAAAGATGGCCAAAAATAGTGGGACCTCTAGCCATTTTTCCAACAAAAGTTAATAACAATGAATATACGACTTAATCACATTTTCTTATCAAACGATAAATAGTATTGTGAAACGAACTTTTATTAAAATAGAGTTTTGGAATACCCATAAATTGGATTTGGGAGGATCTTTATTCTATAATGTTTGGATTCTTAATAGGTGGGCTCTCTATGAGTCTCACACCTTTAACTCAAGATTCTCTGACTCAACCCATGACATGCTCAACTCTGTACGGGCCTAAATGTCAGTTCAACAATATTGATCTAATTTACCTTAGAAAAACTACATCGATCTATAATAGAATTATCACGTCATATAATATAATTATATTTTTTCACATGTGCAGTGGTACCATATGAAGACGCACACATATTAATAGGCGGTCAAATGGCCCTAATGTGAGACCTGGCCCATTATCTGTTTATGCAAGCCATATATCAGTCAACACAAGCGATAAAAGAGTTTTTTTAGTTTTTCATCTTGCTAACAACATTAACCATTACAGCTTGACACTTTCTTTTATTGGAAATGGACATATTTTATTGATAATTTTTCATCCATTCCTACCATGGTTTTAAACTCATAATTTTTCATCCATTCCTACCATGGTTTTAAACTCATAACTAACACTTCACACTTCGTAAAATCCCAAAGAGGAAGAAAGAAGATGTTAAAGAAAAAAAATCAAAGGAATAAATGTCTTAAGATCTTTAAAGTTCTATAAAATAGTAAATATAATGAATCAAATTTAGAAAATAATATTTTATAGAATATAATCTTTTATTTTTTAAAGAAGAAAATCTTGCACGTTTGGTAACGCAAGAAAAATTTGAGGAAAATATTAATTTTTTTCAAAAAGCTCGATATTCTCTCATATAGCTCCCCCCCTAGAAAACTTTCTATAAGATAAAAATCTTTCAAAATAACGATTATAAAGTGGTAGAGTAAAGTAAAGACTTTAGTTCACCAAATCCATCATGATGTGTATGTTTACATATATGGTTAAGTAAATTAAAAGTAAATCTCACAGGACTGTAAAGGTGAGGTAAAGTAAAGGTGGGATAAAGTATATGATGAAGCAAAGTGGGAAGAAATGGTAAAGTAGTTTTTTTTTTTACTTTACTTTATCACATTTTATCGTAGTTTTTATATGCTAAATAAAAAGTGACTTGTTTATAGGTGTGGTAAAGTAAAATAAAGATTGATATAATGGTAAAAGGTGAGGTAAAGTAAGTTCAGATGAAGTATGTGGTAAAGCAAAGTTGGAGAGAGAGTTATAAAATAGCTATTTTCTTTATTGACTTTACTTTACTATACTTTTACCATGGTTTTATGTGATCAAAGAAAAGTAACTTATGGTAAAACATGAAAGTTAAACTTTACTTTACCACATTATTTTTTATCCAGACATGGTAAATTACATATAAATTAAAATATTTAATAAAAATATTCTTATAATGTAATTTACTTTAATCATAGAAACTTCCAAACAACTCAACTTAATATCTGTAATATTCTTCAAAAATCGCCAAACAGTTAAAATATTATACTATTATAATATTACATTATTGTATTCTATATTATTCTATTCTTGCAATATTTAAATCTATAAATATTTTATTTTGTAGACATCCAAACGGGCCCTAAACAAATGTAAAATGCATCAAACTATCATTTGAGTCAACTTGATGCTTTAAAATCTTCATGGTAAGTGATAAAGCTTTATAAGTCATATAATATCACCAATCAAACTCAAGTAAACTCTCTACATAGATTATAGAATAGATGTAAAAGTACCAAACTACCATTTTATCAACTCGTTACTTTCATTTTTTTCATTTGATACTAAACAACGAACGACAAACACAGCCCAAAACATATCTCTTATATAAATCAAACCTTCTATTCTAGGTCCCACACATCCATATAATCAAAAAGTTAAAAATAAAAACATCAAATTACCCGATCCCTTATGCCCGCAGTGGCACCTTCCTTCCGGAGTCTGACATCCATCTCCCAGCCTTCAGGTAGCCAATCTGGCCTCCGGGACCAAAACTCTTCCCGTTCCTTCTCGGATTTCTTCTTACGCCCCCTCCTCGATCCCACTGCAACAGGTGATGGAGTAGGCTTCACGTTTGAGGGCATTGTAGGAATGTCGGATGGAGCATGGTTCACGTCTTCCCCCATCATATTTGCAACTTCTTCACTTGCAACTCTAGCTAATGTAGCTAAGTTGGTTTCCACATGGTTGGTGTACGGTGCTGGTGACGAAGGACTTTGAAACCCAGGGGGGATATTGCCATATGAATCCCCTCCATGTGAATCCAGATCCATTGGTAAGGAGAATGATGTTGTCTCTGGGTCTTTAAATACACGAGAAACATTATCTTCAAATGGGTTGGACGACATTTTTGCTATTAGAGAAGAAGAAGAAGAAGCTACAAGAGTTGTTTTTGGACTCAAGCTTTTAGTTTCTATGGAGCTTCTATGGAGAGAGACACAAGAAGGTGTTCTTTTAAATTGACAAGGTGTTTCTCATCTAGTAGGAATCTATGATGAGTTGTCATTGCCAAAAATGGAAATGACTGGGAGGGGTGCATTAACCTATGGGTGATTAGTTGGCATTGCTAAATATGAAAAGGGGTTTTAATTGGATTGCTAACATTTGGCCTTCCTAAAAAGATTTTGTAGGATAAGGATATAGATATTCTGTTGTATGTAAATTAACTATTCTTGTACATGAATCCGATATAAAAGATTTTGTACACCTAGGAGACATGGGGAAGGATTATAACAATTGATTTGGTAATAGTTAACTTCTTAGCCATCCATTTTTAATGAGTTTTCATGTTGGATGTGAGCCATTGATCTTATCTATTTGATGAATTAGTATAATCCATTAAATATTTAAAATGTGAGGAGAGGAAAAGTGTAATGCTTGGATAGAGGATCCACTAATTAGATGAACAAGAAAACACAGGAAAGTAATATTTTATAGAACACAGTCTTTCATTTTATAAAAAAAAAAAAAAGAATCTTGTGCGTTTGGCAAACCAAGAAAAAACTGAAGAAAAGATTTTGTTCTTACAATAAAACTCAATATTTCTTCCTACAGATCCCCCATATAGAAAACTTTTTATAATATAAGAATCTTTCAAAATGACGATCACAAAGTGGTAGAGTAAAGTAAATACTTTAGTTCAGCAAATCCATCATAATGTATTTGTTTACATATATGGTAAAGTAAAGTAAAGGTAAATATCACAGCACAGTAAAGGTGGGGTAAAGTAAATGTGAGATAAAGTATATGGTGAAATAAAGTGGGAGAAAATCGTCCGTAGTTTCTTTTGGTGTGACTTTATTTTATCACATTTTACTGTAGTTTTATATGTTAAATAAAAAGTGACATGTTCAATTATGTGGTAAAGTAAAATAAAGATTGATGTCACATCATGGTAAAATATGAGATAAAGTAAGGTGAGATGAAGTAAGTGGTGAAATAAAGTGGGAGAGAGAGTTGTAAAGTAGTTTTTTTATATTGATTTTACTTTACTACACTTTACTATAATTTTATATGATATAAGAAAAGTAACTTATGGTAAAAAAAATGTGGCAGTTGAACTTTACTTTATCACACTACTTTTTTTATCCAGACGTGGTAAATTACATATAAATTAAAAGTATTTAATTAAAAATTATTCTAATAATAAAATTTACTTTAATCATAGCACCTTCTAAACAACTCAATTGAAAATCTGTAATATTATTCTTCAAAAACTGCCAAACAACAAAAATATTACATTATTTTATTATATACTATTTAAATCTATAAATATTTTATTCTGTAAACTTCCAAACATGTCCTAAATTTCATATTCAAAGGATAGGAGATGATTGGGATATTTTCCACACCACCCCTCTTCCCAAATCAAATTTGATGTGCAAAGTCCTATGGTGAGAACGAGGGCCACCTTGAAGCTATGGGTGACGGACTGCAGTTGCTAAAAATGGACAAAGGGTATTAGTAGGGTAAAATGAATTTGGACTCTTTGCAAGTCTAGGATTGGAGGATATTGATATGTACTACCATTACTTAGTGGGTTTGTATGTTTTCCTTGGTCATGAATTTATTGCAAAGAAATATGCACAACTTGGACGCATGAAGAGGGATCAAGACCAAATTTAATAATAAGCAACATCCTAATCATTCATTATGAGTAAGGTTAAGAATATGCTCGATGAAGCCCAATGTTGAAGACGGTCTAGATCGACATGAATTTATTGTTGGTGGCAATTCTACATGAACACCAGGAGGAAATGGTGGTGGTCGTAGGCTATAGATAGAGAGGATGATCGTAATTGGGCCACGTAGAGGCTCTCTCCCGTAAAGTTCTTTGAGTATTCACGTCATCGCCGGCCCTGAGATTTTTGGGGCCTAAAGCAAAGATTTCAAAGGGGGCCCTCTTATATATTGTATACGAAAATTAGCTTAAAAAGAATGGGTCATAAATTAATCATTACCAGAATTAAAAACATATATATAGAAAAATCAATAGTCATTACATCACTTCAAATTCATTTAAACACTACTCTTCTAGCATTTTTTGCTGCAAATGTACTAATCAAAGCTGCGTAATTAATCTTATCAACCATGACATTCTCAATTGACAACATAGCTAATTCATTCAATCTTTCATGTGACATGGTTGACCAAAGGTAAGACTTGATCAACTTTAACTTTGAAAAACTTCTTTTCCCAGAGGCAACTGTAACTGGTATAGTTAGCAATATTCTGTATGCAATCCATGTATTGGGAAAACAACCATCCATCACCTTCAAATAATTGAGCACATCAATTAGCTTTGTTGTTTCTTTTGGCAAAACTTCTTTCAACACTTTCAATTCTGAAAATAAGTCTCTCCCATCAATATCAAAAAGTGTATCCTTGCTAAAAAAAGTTTCAAGATTAGCACAATAGGATATCAAAGCTTCATCATTGGTAGCATTTAAATCCTTCAAATCAAACAAAAATCCAAAAGTTTTCTCATATACTTGAAACTGTTTGAACCGGCTTTGACGTGATTAAAGAACTTGATCTACAATATATAAGAAATACTTCACTCTAAAAGATTCTTCAGCTGACTGTGTCACCTCTTCACTATTGTTCTCGTCAAATTGCTTCTTTCTATATATGATTCATTTTTCTTGAAATGTCGGCTCAACATTCATTCTAGCTGTAACCTCTTTAGCTTCAATCATAGCCTCTACGAATCCAGTTTCTCTATACTTTTAAATAAATGCAATAAGTCCTTTCAACTGATCAACAGCAACATCTATGTGCATATCTTCGTTCTGAAAAACCTTGCTAACGGAATTAACAGCAAATAATAGATTGTGCCAAATAATCATGCCAACTAAAAACTCAAAACTGCCAATTCCATGTTCTGCTAAGGACTCCGCATCATTCTTTATTTTCGGATCTTCAGTAGTGTGGGCCAATTCAACTAAAGCATCTCTCATTTGTGGGGCTTGGTATCTTATAACTTTAACACTTTCCACACGACTTTCCCAACATGTTTCTGACAATGACTTGACCATGAGACCTTCTACATTATCTTTCAACATTTTCCACCTCTTTGGCGAAGAAGAAAATAACAAGTATATTTGTTGTACCACTCCAAAGAAAGATGTAGCCTTAGGACAAGAGTTAGTCATATCACAAAGTGCAAGGTTAAGACTATGACAACCACAAGGTGTATAGAATGCTCTAGAATTTATGTTGAGTACCCTATTTGTACATGCTTGTGTTTTCCTTTCATATTAGATCCATTGTCATATCCTTGTCCTCTTATATTATCAAAATCAAGTTCAAGAGTACTCAACGCTTCTTGAAGTACATTGAAAATCCTTAACCCCATTGTATCTTCCACCTTTAAAAATTCTAGAAAGAATTCTTCCACCTTTTTTGGACTTGTTAAAACATCCACACAATGAATCACAATAGACATTTGTTCTTCATGGCTTACATCCGGAGTACAATCAAGTATAATCGAGAAATATTTTGCTTCTTTGATTCTCACAATAATTGCATTCTTAATCTAACACGCTAACAATTGTATCAATTCATTTTGAATTTTGTGGCTAAGATAATGGTAATGAACCTCACTACTTTCAATTCGCCGAAGGTGCTCTTGCATTGTTGGATTAAATTCGGCAATCATTTCAATTATGCTTAAAGAAATTTCACTCCTCTCTTGATAAATCTTCTCATTGTCCCCACGAAAAGCTAAATTATTTTTTGCAAGTGTTTTCACCACAGTCATTATCCTTCACAACACCATTTTCCAATGTTCTTTCTCTCTATTTGTTCTTGCACGCTTTTATCAATGGTTTCATTCTTGTGCAATCTCATATCTTATTCAATCCATTTACTCATTCACATGAGATGCTCATTACTACTTTCATGACTTTTTAACCTTTTACCAATATTTCTCTAATCTCCAAGTCCATCATTAGGCAATAAAGTCTTGTTCCCCTCTTCCTTAAACAACTTACAACTTACAACAAAATGCTTTATCCAAAACATCCGAATATACAAGCCACTTTCTATCATGTTTCTCTTCATTGGATAAATGCCGGATGTAGTGTGTGGAAGAGAAGTGTCTATTAAGATCATCTTTAGGATAATTGACATCGTCAACTCTTTTTTTAGGACCCCTTTTTTTAGGACCCCTGATCCATCTTATCCCAATTATTCGGATCATCAACATTTGAAGGCTGAAATTCTACATTTTGGTCTTCATGTTGACTACCATCATTCTCATTGTCATTTTCATTAATCCACTGATAATTTCGTTATCAAGTGTCTCTTCATGCTCTTCATTTACTGAATCTATAAATTCTTCATCCTCAAAATTCTCAACTGGAACTGAATCATCTGTTTGTTTCTTAGCAACAACAAACTTATTAATAGTGATTGAGATTGAATAACTGCATCAACTTTTCATTTTTTTTCTTTTTTCAGTCCCTGCGAGGCACTTTCTAGGATGCATGATTCTAGGAAATAATCTAATGCAAAACTCAAGAACCAACGATCAATTCAAATTCAAAAGCTTCAAATTCAGGAAAAATTACCGAGGTTGCGAAACAATAGAGTGCTAGGCCAGCATCAATAACTCAACCAACACCATCAGAGCATCTGTAAATCATTAAATCAAATAAACAACAATCAACAAATTTGCCAAACATAACCCATCTACTAATTATTTGTCTTTTCATAATGTGATGATTCAACTGATTTTTTTTCTTCATAATAAGTGAAAGATCATTTGACTCAATTGATATTGTGGTTAAACTTAGTGGTAACTTTTCTTATCCTTTTATTTTTATATTGAGTTTATGTATACAACAAGTTTTTATATAACAAAGAAAAAATGTTAATCAATAGTCTTATCCCCTTAAAAGTCAAAAAAGATTAAAAGAATAGATAAAAAAAATAATGGCTCATTTTTAAAATATTATTTGAAACTTGGAAAGGAGATTGAACTTGATTTTCTTCCCGGCTCGTCGGCACAAAGCAGTGAAACACATAAACGGAAAGTCGAAACGGTTTTGCAGTCCAAAAACACAATTTTAATTGGGAATAAGGAGACTGAGTCTTGATTGTGAATAAGGAGAGAGAGAGAGAGAAGTCGAAGTGGATCGGCATCCAAAACTACTCTATAATAGCCGACCTAATCTTTTCCAATTTTCAAAGTTTCATACTCTTTTTTTCATTTTTTTTACTTTTAAATATAACACAAAATCATTAATTTAAGGCCCTTTTGTAATGGGCTGTTTAGAAATTGGGCCCTTTCTCATGTCTTGAGTAGCCTTTTTTTTTTATTTTTTACAGACCTATATATTATATGGGCTAAAGAAATTTGGGGCCACAAAAAATGGATAAAAATTGGGGGGCTAAAGCGGCGGCTTCTTGGCTTTTAGCCCAAGGCCGGCTCTGATTCACGTTCAAGTGAATAAAATTACTAATATGTGTACATACCATATGCAAGAGGCTCTCTCGCATAATTTTTGTATAATAATAATAATCAATAAAATATCGAGGTCGTCCATTGAATCATCAGGTCAATAATTAAAAGCTAGCACTGGTATCCGACACGATAACCCGAACATTGTAGAGCCTTAAAATGAACCAATCTATAGATATGGTTATGTATAGTGGCGGAGCCAGGATTTTTTTTTTTGGGTTTGGGGGGGGGTTGCAAGAATCAAATTATTAAAATTGTGCCTCAATGTTGAAATCATTAATTATTGTTTCAGTATTGGATTTTTTTTGTAATTTATTTCAGTATATACAATTAAATAATTTATAAGAAATTTATCATCCATTTTGTTGCGAAGTGCAGTTTTATCAAACTTAATGGCTGAAAATGCATTAGTATATCTACCATATGCATTTGATAACGGCTCTTTACTTGAGTGGTAAAGAGCGAGGGTTCTCACTTGGCTACCTAGGGTTCAAACCCTCGATATTACTTCTTCTCACATGTGTGGGCTCCCTTCCCACTTGTATGGGCTTTCTTCCCTCGCATGTGTACTTCTTTCCTATGTGAGTGGGTTGTCTTCCCGTGTATGTCGCCTCTTTCTTGGGTCCTAGCCCAGGGGGCTGGGATACAAAAAAAAAAAAAAAGTACAAAAAAATTCTCAAAATGGGAACCAGTCTAGTCCTTTCTTATGTATGTAACTTGTAATCTACAATTTAAGACTTCATTATTTAAAAACCCAAAGAAAAGTAATAACAGTATCCCATATCTAAAAACTAAATCATTCAAATGCATGATTCCGTTAGTTTTTATCTCCTTAAAATAATTTTCTTTACCAGATTATTTTGACATGAATAATAATAAAAAAAATACAAGTACTACATTTCTTTATCCACAATGGATAAAACTCCGATTGAGCTAAATATTAATGTAATCATAGAATGCGAACAAATGTTGACTTTAAGCAAATTAGATTTCAATATAAGCTAATGACGTGTACTAAAATCAGTACATTGATGCAATATAAGGAAGATTCTATAAAAGAGAAAGTGGGTTTGCCATTCGTTTTCTTTATTCATACCTCAAAGTTTCTGAAAGTTTGCAACCTACATCTCCTTTCAAGATCACCAATAAGAAGACGTGCATTCTCATCTTCCTCTCTTGGATCATAAGATTTATGGCAAGTATAGATAGGTTAGAATGAAAATTGAGAAATCTCCTCTCCAATCTCCATCAAGCCTTCCTTATTTGTTCTCCTTTCATACATTTTCTTTCCTTTTTCTTCCTTTCTTTTTTCATTTAAAGTTTTCCCCAAAATTAGGAATATTTTTGTTTCCATTTTTTAAGAGTCAAAATCATGTTTAAAAAAGTCCAAAAAAATAGAAGGGCCATCCACGCATAATGGAGGGGCCAAAGCATGGCTTTTACGGGATTTTTAGATGTATAGTCCCTGCCAGCGTTATGTCCCAAATTAAGTGTAAGCATTAACTCTTGGAAAGCTTTTCCAATTGTAAGAGGCTTGGTTTGTGCAGCCACTTGTCTCATATTAGCTTAAATCCAAACCCTCACATTTATCGATAATGAAAGATGCCATGCATAAATTGAACCAACCTTCTTTTTTTTTTTTGTTAGGTTGGGCTATTGGTCGAGGAGTGATACTTCAACTTGGGGACCCAGGGATTGATATGTATGATATTAAGTGCCAACGACACTTAACCATGAGTGTTTTGGCAATTGAACCAACATTTGGGATGACCACAAAATTAAGCTTTTATAAATATAGATACATCCATCATGTTTTTTTGAAGGATTTTTTTTTCTTTTTTGAACTCATTGACAGTGGATAGAAATTGTTGGTTTTAAGATAAAAACAATAGATAGCAGTGGGTTTTAAACCTAATTTCCATTGGATGAATCATACTAAACACATATGAATCCGAACGTTAAAAATTGCGACAATTAATTCAAGAGCTACGACAATCAACTGGCATTCGTTTGCATCTTCCTAGCTAGCCCATGCATCACGGGCGTTACCATTATTCCAATTTGGATTTCTGGGTTTCAGTTTTCTTTAGAGCTTCTATGCAACGATGAAGGTGTGTTTTGTTTTTACTAGGACGCCCTAGACATGTGCCATGGTGTCTTATCACCACAAGTTGGAAAACTTTCCGAGTTGACACTTGACTCTCCCGAGTTATATCATTTTGATAAAGAGCTAGTCAAATACAAGCGAGACTTGATCGAGTCATCTTATCTTATTAAGTTATTTGCATTTTGAACCATTTGATAGGGAGACCTAATTTTGAACAAGTAATTTTTTTTAAGTAATTATGCACGAGGTTTGGGGTCAGTAATTTAAAAATGATGCCTGCAATGTAATTTGAAACTTATATTTTTTCTTTTACATTCAATATTGGACTAATAAATTATGATATATGAGATTTTTTCTTTTGTTTTCCTAATTATAGTACTTTTCTTGGATATATAAATTTATTAATTTGCATTGATTATTATGAATGCTTGTAAATAAATATTAATTTATATTATAGAAGTAATGTATTTATTTTTAAATAATTTTTAAATTATTTTAAATATTTTAAAAGAGTCATGGCTCTCCCGAATCTTAGTGTTGACTCTATCTTTCAGTGATAGAAACATAGATGAGCAGAGGCCTTCCTAGCACAGGTGGTGATAAGACAGGTGCGTTCATGAGGTACATCTTCAGTTTCCTGAAGTCCTCTTGATACTTCGAACATCGACATTTGTTAGTATTTTTATGTTGGCTAATTAATGGGTTGGACAAAATTCTGAATCCATTGAGTTGTATTTTCTAATTTATTTTAAAATGGACTGTGGACCTATCGCCAGAAGAGCTGAAGCGAAGAATTGAAGAAAAAAGAAGACTGGGCGAAATCCCCCAGGCCCGATTGATCGGACTGTAAACATGCCCCAGTTATATGGGCTGTCTTATCGATCAGATGCACTGGCCGATCGATCGGACAGGCGCATAGAAACTGGAAAGTCTCCCTTATAAGTTGTGAATTGGTTTCCTTTTGAGGCTATGTTTCCTAGTTTGAGTCCTACTTGTGCACTAAGTCTTAGGCACAAATTTGGGGATATATATATAGGGTGTTGCTCTCAACTCTAGAAGTCACCTCTCATTATTCTGAGTCGTAGATATCTTAGAGAGAGAAATATTCTCTAGAGCCATTGACAGATTATTCTGAATGACTGCTCTAGAAGGTTGTTACTGCTTCTACCTTTCTTGTAGAAGATAGTTCATCTTGATTGACAATGTGCGATAAATTCAAGTAAGGAGAACGGGGCACGATGGATGTCGTGTTAGTGGAATCTTTGCAAGCACAACTACAGTCCTTAGGTCGAGGTACAGATTGAGGTAAAGGAGCTTGTGAGTATATCTTGTAACTGTTCATGAACTCTTGATTTCTAGTTTGTGGTTTTTCTCCCTAGATAGGGTTTCCACGCTAAATATTATGCCTGCCTTCTTGTGGCGTGTGATTGGTAGATAGCTAGTTCTAAATTGTCTGATTGGTTATTTCCGCTTTGCATTAATTGGTTAAATTAGAATTAATGATCCATTCCAATAGCCCCCCAAAACCTTCAACATTCATCTTGAGTAGTTGCTTCATAGATTCACACCAGGTACTTGCTGGGTGGGGATATGAAGTGTCTAAGGGGCTATAGTTGTTCGAGTAGGCTTCGTAGCTCCTTGATATATATTGTGCGGTGGCAGCATGTTGATGATGGCGCGTATCTTGATAGGATCAGCCTGAGTCGATTATTTTGCATAGGACAAGTCGAGTATGAGTCACAAGTTTTCCAACCTTGCCATAAAATGAATGGTACAATCAATTGAATTATGGCATGCCCCCAATGACAATGACTTCTTTAAAGGGATTGCTTTCTATCATGAACCCATTGGGTCGGGTACCACCCATTCCCAAACTTCAATACAAGTGATCTGGTGGTGAGTTGCAGTTGCTGGGCGTTCCAGCCTCCGGCATGAAGCAGAGTCCATTTATATAGCCTTTGACATGCTTCTGAGTCTGACAGTGTGGCCTGGATGCTTATTTAGAATCTAGAACTATTAATGGGCTGGATCCCGACGTAGGTCACAAGCCCATTCGATTGTCATTAAGCCCACTAATTTTCATTTGTATGTACAATGTATTATGTATATATCACATACTTGTCCATACAAAATATTATTAATATAAAACACGTAATTGTTACACACACAAAAAAAAAAAAAAAGGACTCAAGATCTTCTCACAAATTTTTTATTTCCATAAATTCTTATTTAGGTTTTAAAGTCTGGATTGTAACTAAAAGATTTTAAAAGGGCGGATTCGGGCCCGCCCATATCCCAAATGGGCAGACTCAGATCCTAGCACTAGAGTCCATGTTGGACCTGGACCCAGACTCGAACTTTCTAGTCTTGAATGGAATCAAGGCTCGGCAGAGGTGAGTTCGGCCGGAATCTAGCCCATTCATGGGCTTGCTATCACTTCTTTCAACTGCCATAATTTACTCCCAGCTAAAAGAATTCAGCCCATCAGCCCAACTTGCGAGTATGAACTCATCCGCAATGGGCCCATGAACTTTGGGTACGGTATCCACTGTATGTTTCTGTAACTCCTTGTTATAAGGAGTCTAGTACCTAGTCAGGGCTGTCATTGAACTGGTTTTGGGACAGAATACATGAGGCCATGTCCAGGTTCAATATGGACTTTTGAGCCTGAGCTTGAGTCCGATTCGATATGAGGCCTCAGACCTACCCAAGAATGCCAACAACATGTTGGAAGCCTGAGTTCAATAAAAGCCCATTTATGAGTTAACATTAGATCCAATAACAAGCCTTAAACTCCCAGGTCTGGCCGGTTTGTACAGTTCAAATCTAGTAGTACCAGATTCAGGTGAGGGACAAACATAATAGGGCCCACCTAGGGACCCACTGATCATGGGACTTGTGGGGGAAGGGAAGAGACATCTTAGATGAGACTATATATCAAATTTGGAGTCAATCTCATGTCTCTAACCCCTACATCCGTGGCCCACAAGTATAATGACTTTATATTAAAAGAAAAAATTTGACCTTCGATCCAACAGTCCAATCCATTTGCATAAGTGAAAATTCAATGGGTCTAGTATACTTAAGGGGGTTCCAAGTATATGGATGGTTCAGATGTGTCATAAAGTCAACCCTACTATGTTATCCCTCACCATAATATGGTAGGAGATGGATGCACATGAATATCCCATATATATATATATATATAATATATATATAGGATTATATGAACGGGGAACGTTCATATGCATCTTTCTCTCACCATAGGGTGAGGACACTTCCTTTTTGAAAATTTTCAAGTACATAGGGTGCAAAGGGGAGTGTCCTTCACTCTATGGTGGGAAATATGCATATAAACATTCCTCTATATGAACATCTGATAGGAACAAATCTTTGAGGTAGGCCCATGTGGGCTCCTACCCATTAACGCATGTGTCATGCACATCAATTTACATCACCTTCGGGAGTACGAGGAATCATATATCAAGCTTGAGGATCCAATGTTGGAAATATTTTGATTAGTTTTTTTTACATAGGCCTAGGATTTACATTGTTGGTTTTAGTACGTATGTGATTAGATAGTGGAGATTAATTTTTTTTTTTACATAGGTTTGAGAAATTGAGCGCAACATGGTAAAATAAATTAAAAGTTATGTTTTATAAATTATATGGAAAACCAACTGTAGATACTCATGGAGTTTAGAAGGCCCACCATTCATCCTCACTAAAGTTGAACCTGTGAAAGTCGACTTTGACCTTTCCATCACAATCTCAGTAGCATAATACAACGACCTCAAGATGGTTGTTGTAATCTTCCAGAGCATAGTTCGGTATAAAATATCACGAACTTGGTCAATTAATTCTTCTAAATATTTACATGTAGACCTATGGGATAAATTATTTTTATTTCTCGGCTCTTGTTTTGTTGCTTTGCAGATCATTACTCATGCTGACGAACAACTTTTGAGGGTTGAGACATATGGTCTTAACAGTTGGCCAAGCCTAGAACGAGAGATCTCTATTTCTCGAAAATACTCTAAAAATCTAAGACTCAAGTCTCACTAATGAGAGAGAGATTTTAGGAGAGGGAAGTGGGTTGAGATTGTTGACATTATGATCTCATTGGAGAGATTTAGGGAGGAGATTTGGAAATTAATTAAGGATAAAAATTAAAAAAGTTGTTGAATTTGACTGTGATGTGATGCGATGTGATGTGATGAGATGAGATAAATCTGTATAGTGGCCCACATCAAATCCAAAAGCTTGTAGTTTTTTATTATGTATTTTTCTCAGAGGAGAGCTCACGGGTGATGTCGTGGCAAAATGAATTATATTGCTTTGATATATATAACTAGCAACAAACGCCCGTGCTAAGTCCAGGCCAAAAATAAAAATATATTAAAATTTTAAGAATTATTTTAAAATATTATTTACTCTAAAAGAAAGAAATTTATTATCTTTGAATATTAGAATCTTTTAATATGTAATGAAAATAAATATAAAATGAAGTAAATTTACATGACATAACGACCTCTTGAATTTAAAGGCATTGACCATTACACAAGTTTGTGGTGGGGCCCACCTGGCGACCCACATGGGGGTGGTGATGGGGGGATTTCAAGGACTCCATGGGACCCTTCTCTTTGTAAAAAATTAGTCCCAACCGTGGTTTCTACCATCTCCATCTAGCCTAAAAAATTTAATGGTTAACAATCCATTCGGATCGGTGCATAGTCGATCCAACGGTCCAGTAAATCCGGATCTAACTAAAAGCTAGTGGACATATGCAATTTAGGGAGGTTGTGTGTTTGGTCCATTTGATGGACCAAGGGTGGGCCCCAAAAGCGTAAGCTTACAGAATTAAATGGAGAGGTATAGTGCACGTGCTCAAAAAATATAATGAAATATGTGATTCTTTTCTTAGATATTATTGGAAAATAATAGAATTTATAGAAATAAATAAGTAGTTTATATTTATCATATATATGACTTTAATAAAAAAATAACTTGGTGGGGTCACATGATGTAACATCTAACGGTGAGCCTCATATCCTAATTCCTTCAAGGTGTGTCCAATTGGACAGTGGGACCTTGCTGATGTGTCATTCTGAGGATCCTTAGTGGGGTCACATGATGTAACATCTAAATATAGGCCTATATCCAAATATCTAAAGGTGTGTCCAATTGAACATTTGGACCGTAGGCCCTTGTTGATGTGGTGTTCCAAAGAGCATTGGTTAGGTCACATGATGTAATATTTAAAAGTGGGTCTCTTATCCTAATTCATTAAGGTGCATCATGATGTGTTTAAAGGTGGCCTCGTCTACAACAATTATTAAAGGCAGGTCTCATATCAACCCTTATACTATTTCATGTATATATAATCAGAAATGAAATATGCATTTTAATAACAACTATAATTATTTCTAACAACTCTTTATTTCCAGTAGGATTACTGAAAATGAGTCATATGCATAATATCATGTTAACCTTTATATTAATGTTGATATGAATCTTTTTTGCATTAAACCTATATTGGTAAAGTCTTTCCAATTGTATGATGTTTAAGCATATACTTAATTTGATCTTAATTGTATGGTGTCTTCCCAGTCACCTCACCATAGGCTTTGTGGATAGCACTGCACCATCCACACCTATTTCATTCTTCACGTACATGTATGCCATGTGTGGGACATTAGAGAAGCTGTGTGGTTTGATTGTAGTGGTGGGCCAAGCATGGTTATGAAATCGGATGACTTTCTCATATATAATAATTGTTGTGAATTCACTCTTTAACCTTGATTCTTGTATATATATTTATCCGAGTATTAATAAACTATAATGGGCATTAGAATTGAGCGACCTTATTTATAATGGTGGGCCACAACTAATCATGATGGAGGGTTTTCAGGAAAAATAATAAACATATGATTGTGCACAATCGTTTACAAGAACATGGAATGGATTTGGAGCTTAACAAATTGAGTTTGTGCTTCTATGGCCCACCTTGACTATTGATGATCAGAGTCCATTATTTTTTGTTCGTTGAACGTTGAATTCCACTTTCTAATTAACGGTCTTTATCATGAAACTAATGGTCTTGATACAACTCCATATTGGTTGGTGCCTTTTGTTAGGTGTTCCATCATCCGTGCCGTAGGTTTGATGGGCCAAGATGGATGGTGGTGCCTTTTGAAGGTGTCTATCAATCGGAAGATCAAAGTGGTCCCCCACAAATCCATCTGTTGTTTCTACTTTATGTGGATGATTGATCTATTCTCATATCATGATAATTTAGTTCTACCCATTCTCTCTTACCGCCAACACCATGAAAGTGGGTCCCACATACCTCTATTAAATGGAGTTGATTCTAATCTTGTAAGGAAAATGCGATAAGGTTGACTTTAAAAATGGGAGTGATCTAGATTTTAGGGAGAACAAATCCAAGGAGTTTTCTTGCTAGAAAGAGTAGTGTGATTTAGATTTAAGGAATTAGATTAAAGATTATAACTAGGGAGCTTTGGCCGGAGGTCCCTCATAACATCACTTTGTTGCTAATAGTCTAAAAAAAAAAAAACCATGTTGCCAAAGGTCCCTCTCACACTTTTAGATACCTGAAAAGACTAATTTGCCCATTTCTAAAATCTAGCTTTATTAATATAAAACAAACGCTGACGTTGGCTGATATGGATAGATATTAAGAAAATGCTTGGACTTATCTTCCAAATCAAGAAACCGACGAAAACAAAGGCGATTTTCGGCGATTGATGGTTCATGCAGCGAAGAAGAAGCACTTAGATCAGATTTTTGAATAGTTTCCATATAATAACTGTTTCATTGTCTGTTATACTCTGCATCTACGATTCCATTTCGGAGAGAGGAACTCCAAAGAAGAAGAGATTCAAACCCTACTTGCAAACGTCGCGGATTTCAGTGCAAACGTGATTGCAAAAAAGAGAAAAGAAACTTCAAACAATCGATTACCATTGTAAGTTTATTATTTCGTCCTTTTCAAATTGGAGAAATCATCGATGTTTCGAAACCCTATGTTTCTTTTGAACCACATTTGCGATGTTTTTGCTTCATTTTCTCTCATTATTTTTCTAAATCCAAAAATCTATTCAGGAAAATGGCAAGAACGAAGTCTGACATTCTTGCAGAACAACAGCATCAAAAGAAAGAAGGAGAAGAAGGTCAATAAATAATTCTCTCTATCTCTTTTACTGTATGAAATTTTCGAAGAATACTGTTGTAAATTTCTAATATGTTTAAACAAATGTCACACAATCACTACTACTTGTCCAAATATAAATAAGTCTATCTCAATTTTTTTCAAAAATATCATGCGACTGAATCTATCTGAGTTCTGGATGTATATATCTTAATTGAATTTATGTTGAATTTATCTGAGATTCCGTAATTGGAATGCAACTGAGTTTCGAATCAAAATTAGTTGAATTATAATCTATTTATATCTACGTGCAGAATTTAAGATAAACACATGCTCTACAAAAAATTATCTGATTTCTTCACAATTTTATCTAAGTTCTGAAAAAAATTATCTGTTATTTGAACAAAATTATCTGATTTCTGAACAAATTTATCTAGATTTATATAATTTTATCTACATTTCTTCATTAGAACTCAGATAAATTCGATTCAGAACTCATATAATATCTATATCTTTTACGTTTTCACTTATGTATATATGATTTTTATTGAGATTGTGAGTTCAAAAAACATATTTTGTCAATGCTTTTATAAATTTTTGAAATGTTTAACCAAAAATGTAACACAATCACTGCTACTTGTCCAACTATAAATAAGTTTATCTGAGTTGTTTTGAGAAATATCATGTAACTGATTCTATCTGAGTTTTGAATGTATTTAACTTAACTGGGTTTATGTTGGATTTATCTGAAATTCCGTAATTGGAATGCAACTGAGTCTCGAATCAAAATTAGTAGAATTTATAATGTATTTATACCTACCTGCATAATGTAAAATACACACATGTTTTTCAAAAATTTATCTGAGTTCTTCACAATTTTATCTAATTTCTGAACAAAATTATCTGATATTTGAACAAAATTATCTGAATTCTGAATAAATTTATCTAATTTTATCTACATTTATTCATTACAAACCAGATAACTTCAATACAGAACTCAGATAATATCTATATCTTTTTCGTTTTAACTTATGTATATATGATTTTAATTGAGATAGTCAGTTCAAAAAATATATTTTTCCAATGCTTTTATAAATTTTTGAAATGTTCAGCCAAAATGTTACACAATCACTGCTACTTGTCCAAATATAAGTAAGTTTATCAGAGTTATTTTAATAAATTTTGCTCGCGTAGTAGCAAATAGATTCTGTCTCACTGTTTCCATGTAACTGAATCTATCTAACTTCTGGATGTATTTACCTTAAATGAATTTATGTTGAATTTATCTGATATTAAGTAATTAGAATGCAACTGAGTTACGAATGAGAATTGGTTCGGATTGTAATGTATTTATAACTGTGTGCAGAATGTAAAATAGACACATGTTATTCACAAAGTTATCTGAATTCTGTATAATTTTATCTCATTTTTGAACAAATTTATCTGATTTCTTAACAAATTTATCTGAATTTATATAAAAGTTATCTATATTTATTCATTCTAAATCAGAAAAATCTGATACAGAACTCACATAATTTCTATATTTGTTTCATTTTCACTTCTGTGTGTATGATTTTAATATAGCCATTGTGTGTTAAAATAATAAATATACGAATTGATTGCATTTTTTAACCAGTTCATAGTATATTTAACATACTTCAGTAGAACAGTTCAATGTTTTACTAGTAGTTTAACTGAGTTTCTATGAACTGTAACTGTCTGTATATGTAATTTTTCTGAATTTGCATTTACTTTATTTGAATTCTTTGTGAAAATTATCTAACTTTGAATACACTTGTTTAGATTAAAGATAATATCTATTTGTGTATTTTTACTGTATGCAGCAAGAAAAATAAGTAAAAGAAAGATGCAAGAGGAAAATTCATCGAAGAACATACGAGAGAAGAAGAAAAAGAAGGTTGAGAAGGATACAAGCCATTACCAATTCAGATCCAACTTGGTGTCAGTCGTCAGACTAGTTAATGACATAAAGAATTTGATCTCAGAATTACATAAAGCTGAATTGAAAAAGACACCTTTCTGGAGCATAATTGAGTGCATTCTGGATGGCACATTCTCAGAAAAGGTTTGCAGAAAGTATGACAACGATATTATGTTGATCCTCAATACATACAACAGCAAGAGGAGGCAGTTCAAAATAGGAAAATTCCTATGTGTCATTCACTGCAAATGACATATCACACATATTCGGCATACCAAATAGATCAAGACCACTTGATCTGAAATATGCAAAGAGAAAAGGATCTGAATTTATATCTAGGAGATTCCAAGGTCCTGCGAGGGTGTCAGCGCCAAAGATTAAGGAACAACTACATCTTGCATTGAGTGGATCAAGAGAAATTGACATTGCCAATGTTGCCAGCCTAATATGCCTGTATATCCTTGTGGTACTTTTTTTTTTCAACCCACGGCAACACAATAGGGTGGGCGTACGTGGGCTATGTTGAAAAGTACATGGATATGAAGAACTATGCATGGGCAGAAGAAATATCAAAGTTTTTAATGGAATCAGTACACAGTAGGAGCCGTGGTTCTGATAGAGTCATTGGTTGCCTTATTGCATTACCGGTACGATATACAACTCCATACTAAATACATTTGAATTCAAGTTTTGAAATAATGAATTATTAACATATGACTTTTCTGATTTTATAACAGTATTGGCTGTGTGAGCATACAACAATTGTCAGCCCAAATTAGTCTTTGCATTTCCCAAGGATACTAAAGTGGAATCTAAGGGCTGTGAGTATGGCACTTAGGAAAAAACCCCTTCATACACTACAAGTTAATGAGGTACTCTATTATATAGATAGTTATTTGTTATCTTGGTTTTCACTATCTAAATTTATCTAATATCTTAATCTGACATGTTCAATCTAACACTGTTACCAACTGTAGATCCTTGGTGACACACTAGAGAGCACGCTACTTGAAGCGCAACGATTCCTGTCTTTGTTGGGCAGTGTCAGTCGGGCTGAGGGGGGGTTAATGCAGATAGAAGGAAAAGAAGAAGTAAAAGAAACATAAAAAATTCGAAAAGAAAAGAAAGTAGAAGAAAATGAAGAGGGTGAAGAAGAAAAAAATAAAAATGTATCACAACATGTAGTCCAGAAGAAGAAGAAAGCAATGAAGGAGAGGAGCAAGAGGAAGGAGATGAAGATGAAGAACATCAAAACGAGAAAGAAGTCCATGTAGCAGAAGAAGAAGAAGAAGGAGAAAATGAGAATGAAGGAGAGGAGCAAGAGGAACCAGATGAAGAACAACAACAACAAGAGGAAAAAGGAGAAAAGGAATCAGATAATAAAATGAATGAAGGCAAACGGTCTGATACAGACATGATGATAGAGACATTGGTCATATCCGAATTGGAAGAGCAGAGAGAACAAAACAACAGTGAAGAAATAACTTTTGCTGGTGTGGCAACCCAGTCTGTCTCCTTTGGTGTGGAGATGACTGATTACGACCAAATGGCTCTAGAGACAGATCTGGTGGTTGCCAACATTTTAGCTGACATAATTGGAAATGCCACCAATGCAGCAACCAATGTGACATCTGAAACAATATCTGGAACGGAACAAGAAGCTGCTGACATTGTGCCTTCTCCTAGTAACCCATCACAGTCAATAAAAAACAACGAACTACAAAATCTAACTGAAAAGCATGACAGGACAACTTCAATAGCCAACCAACCGACAAAGAATAATACAGATTTACAAGAATAGATTCAAAGGATGGCTATTAAACTTGAAAGGACATCAGTAGAAAACAACAGTCTGAAAAAGGAAAGGCTTGAAATTGAAAAAAGAATAGAAAGCCTGCTTAAAGAAAGAGACAGTGCTCTATTGTTGATTGAGCAGTTGACAAAGGAGAAGAATCCCCTTGAAACATGTGACGTCAAAATCGATCAAGCTGTAGAAGAGACTTCTAGAATGGTAAACTCCCTAAAATAACAGCTCAAACATACTATGAGTGTGTCAAATATACAGTCCTCAAGAGCTGCAAAGGCAGAAAATGGGGGGAAGGAGCTGAAGAAAAAAATAATAAATTTGAAATCGAACAACATGAAATCACGACAGCTGTTAAAGGAAATGACACTTGATTATGCAGAGAAAGGATTGGAGTGGGCTGGAAAGACATTGGATGATATCTTCCAGTCTCCAAAAAAAATAATTTCAAAACAAAAAGGGTCTAGAATGGCGCAGAAAGAAGCGGAGGGGTCTACAGCAGATCAGAAAATTGAAGAGAATGCTGATGAGGTAATTTATTTACACTTTCATATTTTTTTAGAAGATTATTCTTTGGATTGAAATGCTATCTTACCTGACCTTTAGTATGCAAAATATATGACTCTCTTTCAAATTATCTGACTCTCTAACAAATTTATCTGAATTCTGACTGAACTTGTAACATATCTCATCAAATTTATCTTTGTTCTTTGTGAATTTAACTGACTTTCTATCAATTTTATCTGATGTTGCATTGAGTTTATCTCACCTTATATATATTCTAATTTATTTAATCTATATTTGTTTGTTTGAATGATTAATCAGATTAACTACTCTGACACACAAATCAAGCCAGTTAAGGAGGTGAAACAATCCTCCATGATAGAAAGAATTAAAAAAAGAAGGGCAACAAGGAAAATGATTGAAACAGCTGCACCCTTCAGACTCCCTAGAAATACAGTCACTAAGCAAATGACTGAGCCCGACATAAAAAAGCTGAAACAAATCTACGAAGCAGAAGGCAATGAGTAAGTAACAGTCCTATGCAACTAAGCAACACAGCTCTTGTTGTAAAAAAAATTAATCAAAATGTTAACAACTTAAGCACTTTTTACAATTGCATTTGCAGGGCGCTAGTTTGGGGAGGTGAGAGCATAACTGTTGTATCATACGAGGACATCATTGCAGTCCTCAACAAAGCAGAATTCAGCTCTTGTTGTAAAAAAAAATTAATCAAATGTCAACAACTTAAGCACTTTTTACAATTGCATTTGCAGGGCGCTAGTTTGAGGAGGTGAGAGCATAACTGTTGTATCATACGAGGACATCATTGCAGTCCTCAACAAATCAGAATTCTCCAGCAATGTAAACATCCAAACAAATAAACTATGCAAACTATTGCTTCATTTTTGTAATATAACAACAATGGTCATATTCAATTAATATAACTAACATTATCTGCTTCAAATTGAACAGGTTATTGACGGATATGCTGAATTGTTATACAGAGAACAGGAAGAAATCCAACAATAACTCACAACAAGCAATCAGCAAGGCTTGCTGCCCCAAGAAAAATCAATCTTAGTATCAAGTTTATGCTAGGTAAAATACAATGAATCTTAATTAATAAAGTAACATTTTACTTTGTTTTACAATATAATAAACAGTTACTAAACTAAAATTAATGCAGAAATTCGTTACAGCAAACACGTCAGAAATGAGAGAAAAGATTTTACACAAACAAATCTCCCCAAGCAGAATTGCCAACCACAGATTCGTGCACTTTCCAATGAATTCAAATGGAAAAAGAAAAAATGCTAAACCATTTCATTGGACACTGTTGGTGCTGGATCAGAAAGAAGGGGATTGGCTACATTACAATTCCTTAAGACCAAGATTAGCTAAAACAGTCGATCATTACTTTGAAGATGCACGAATTCTGGTATGTCTCATTGACATAATCATTAAATACAGACTACTGCCCATAACAATAAACACCCACCCATTAACTCTATCAATTTCTTTTAATTCTGAAGAAATAATATGTGGAGAACTACAATTATATAAATATTGAAGAAACTCAGCCATATGGAGCTCCATTGATAAGCGTGGAAGACGCCCCACAACAGAAAATGGGATCGTAAGTATCATTTTGCATAAATACTGATTCAATTCATTTAAGGGTACCAACATCATCTTCTTTTGCAGTGTCGATTGCGGCGTCATTGTTTGCTACATCATGAGGCAAATTACTCACAAACAACCAATTGCTTCGAAGCTACAACAGAACATCATTGATGATTTGAGAAGAGAGATAGTTACCAAATTCCTCAATGGCATGCATCACTGCTGGTCCATTCAAAACTTCCATGCAATGAGAGAAGGTGCTGATGATGATTTCAAACAGTGACATAGGGTTCGAAATAGGGTTATGTCACAGTAAACATAAGCCAAATTCATGTAATTCTCTGTAATATGAAAATAACCATTGCAACATACTTGTAAATTTATACTTTTAAACAATGAATGTAAGGGAAATAACTTTGGCAATTTAATTGTCAAATTTCTGAATGGATGAATGAATCAAATTGGGAATGAATTGTAAAATATGTGTCCTGATATAGTTTTAGCTGATTCTCTTGACAAATTTATTTGATTTCTACAGAATATTATCTGTTTTTCATAAATTTATCTGCAATCTGATACAAATTATCTGAGTTCAAAAAGAATTTATCTTAGTTTCTAATAAAATTATCTGAGTTCTGAAACACATTATCTGAGTCCATATGCAATTTATCTATTTTTAGATAAATTTATCTGAGTTCTGAAATAAATTGGCTGACTTCTGACACAAATTATCTGAGTTCACAAGAAATTATCTGCATTCTGAAATAAATTCTATAAGTTCATAATCAATTTATCTGAGATATGAAGCAATTTATATGACTTCTGATACATATTTAATCTCACTTATAATACATTTTTATTATCAATTTTTGAAAACACATTTTAAATGAGATAAAGACTTTTATAAGTGATTACTTATACGATAAACAACACATTAAACAGTAGTAAAATGTCTGTCATTTTGACTATTTATTCACTAATCAGAATTCATATCGTATCTTATATACATGCTAAAGAATGGACTAATATTATACAGAAACTAAAGTCAAAGTCTAATTCAAAGATTTGTCAAATAATAGGCTCCTTGCAAGACTTCTTATTGTGACTGCCAAACCGACCACAACGCCCACATTTTATCTGCCGTGTCATCTCCCCTCTTGACAATATCCTCTTTTTTTGGGCCTGCCAGCTGGGCGTTTTACCAGAGGTGGGAGAATAACAGCTCCAACAACTGTTACCTCCGGCATTCCGACAGTTGGAATTGGGAATATCTGCTCGTCATATGAAGCCCTATATGAATCAGTGTGAAAATAATGATCCACATAAAAATTCAGGTCCTTTCCACTCTTTTGAATCGCAGCACAAGCATGGGCACAAGGAAAGCCATTAATCTGCCACTGATAACAGGAACATATATGATTAAAAATGTCGACAGTCACTGACGGGTAAGAGTGAACATCGTAAACAGTTTCACTAGAACGACTGACAGTCCACGTCCGTCCAAGCTGGATCAAAGCATCCAACCTCTTATCTATATCCGGGCAAATGACTGACTTCCATCTGCTGGAAACTTCCTTCCTAGTAGCCATCTGCTCCATTATTTGAACCCTTATTGTGTCCACCATCTTTGTAATTGGAAGATGGTGAGCTTCTCTAATCCAGGAGTTGAAAGATTCAGCTGCATTTGAACACATCTCACCATACCGCTGACCCTTAAAGTAGGCATTGCTCCATCTTTCATGAGGCAATCCAGAAAGAAATCTGTCTACGTTGCTACCACCTTGATGCCTCAATGCCTGCAACTTGGCATGGAATGCAGCTATGATCGGGGCATATGCACATTCCCGAAGCATCATAACCATTCTCTCTCTAAATTCGTTAGTGTATCCACCTGACAGTTTGTCCCTCAGATTTGCCTTCAAGTGTTGTAGGCAAAAAGCATGATGAGCATAGTGAAAAACGCTTGAAACACCATCTATCAGACCTGGATTTCTATCGGAAATAAAAGTAATAGTGCGATCCGAAACCAGAACTTTCTTTAAATTCTACAAAAACCACTTCCAATTGTCCTCCGTCTCTGAGTCCACCACAGCGAAAGCAAGGGGAAATAAATCTGTGTCATAAAAAAATAAAGTTTTATACTCCAAGAAATAAATTAAAAACAATAAATGGTAATCATTAATAAAAAAATCTCAGAAATAAAAGAATCGAAAGCAACTGCCATACCTTGATTTCCATTCTTCCCTGTTGTTGCCAACAAGTTTCCCTTGTATCTCCCTTTCAAAAAAGTATCATCCAAAAATAACAAAGGATGGACATGATTAAAACCAGAAATTGAAGCATAGAATGAAATAAACAGCCGCTTTAAAGCACATAGTTGATTGGTCATAATCTAGCACAAAAAGGCTTCCTGGATTCACATCCTCCGCCACCTTAATGTACCAACGAAGATGGTCAAAAGATAGCGACGAATCACCATACAACTTATTTCTAGCCCTTTCCACGCCCCACCATGCATGATGGTATGTAATTGTAAGTCCATAATTCGCCTTAAAGTGGTGCACAACATCAATTGGTCTAGTGAGCGACTTCTCACGAATATGATCAATCATTAAATCAGCAACCGTCTCAGATCTCATACGGCTGTTCTTCGAAGTTCGGACTGCTGCACCACACGTATGCTCATTATCTAATGTCCTGATATAAAAATGTCCAGATGACTTCTCAATCGATGCATGAACACGCCATTTGCAACCCATCGAACGACTGCGAGAACATTCAGCTGTAACCCTAACTTTATCATTTTTCACATATACAAACTCAAACCCAACCTCCATTGAATATCTACACAGAACACTTCTAAACTCTGCAACACCGCCCTCAAACCTCTGTCCCACTTCTCTAATACCACTTGACCAGCCTGAAGACAGCAAAATCTTCTCCTTGTGTGTGCAGAACTGTGGAAGTAGATCTGTCTCAATATCTGTGCCCTCATAACCCACTAATTGAATGGCATCTTCAACGAAATCATCATTGTTTTCCTCTTGATCATCATCATCTGATTCCTGCATTTCTGATACGAAAACATCCACTGTTCCCAATCCCATTGAAGACGCCAACATTGATAAGCTCAACAAATCTGAGTCGCTGTCCAGCAAGCACTTTGGATGGCCAGGCAATGTGTAAGTCAGACATACCATGTTTACCGCCAACATCTTCCATTTGTTGCAAACTTGACGAATTAAATCATCAAATCTCATGCGCAGACTAAAATGAATTACGGCAGTAAACATGCCATACTTACAAAGAAGCATTACCGGCTGTGCCATCTTTGAATTTACAAAAATCAACGAAGATCAAAAGTCATCAGAATCTTTGAAATTGTGCAGAATATAAAAAAACAACAAAAAACAAACATTTATCTAAATTTATCTGAATTCTGTACACGTTTATCTGATTTCTGAACTAAATTTATATGAATTTATATAAAAGTTATCTATATTTATTCATTCTAATTCAGATAACTTTGATACAGAAATCAGATAAAATCTAAAGACCTCAGATAAATTCGATATTCAATTTAGATAAATTCTATAGAATTCAGATAATTTTATAAAGAAACTGAAATAATTTTATAAATCGCATATGTATATTAGAAAGACAGATACATTTGATGCAAAAAGTCACATATATTCGATTACACGACTCCTTCAACATTGCAGCTTTGAATAGAATTTCAAACTATTAAACAATTTAATGAGAAACAAAATAACTTATTTGACATCTAGATACATCAGGCTTTATCTATACGAATTAAATCAAATAAAAAAGTTAATAAAAAATATAACTATAATAAATAATAAAAATAAATAACAAAATCAAATAACAAATATGAACAAACAGATCAGAATCCTATACAAAATAAATAACTTCTCAAATAAAAATGAAAATGAGTATCAGAAATATAAATCTACAATTTAAATAAGAAATCTTGCATACACTCTGCTATGAATATAAAACCTTCCTTAATTCCAGCCAAAGTTGAATATGCAATCTATTACGCACAGAAACTCAGATCTGCCTCCGTCCAAAGTTGAATCTGCAATCTGTTACGCACAGAAACTCAAATATGATTCACAGTGAATTTGCGAACTGCTTCAATCTGTAATCTCTGAAATCTGCTCGCAATCTTCCCACATGAATTACAATCTGATTTGAAATAATCGTTCCATATGAATTATAATCTGATTCGATTCAGAACAGCAACATGCTTCCACAACGCTAGATCTGTAATCTGCAACACAGACGACTCGTCTGCAATCTACTAACAATAAAATCTTTATCAGAAGTTTTCTAGCGTGACTGCCATTTGAAATTCAAAATAATAGATTTGCGGTAAATTACAAGGGCATATCAGTAACAGGCGATGAGTTATCACCTAAATCTGAGGCTACATTATCGTGACACGTTGCTGAAATAACGTTACAAGTTGGGGACCATTTCATTCCATGCTGCGTCAGTTACAAGGGTATTTTAGTCCTGAAAAAAGAAAACATGTGTGCACAGGGACCTAAGGCTGAAAAAGTCTAGCTGAATGGACCAAAGACCTTAAAATTTTTTTCCTTGGACTGGAGGCTGGAAACATGGACTTATAGGGACCTTTCGCTGATTTCTCCTTATAACTATTCCTAGGTTTAAGGGAGGGGATTTGTTTGGGTTGAGATTTTAAGGGAGGAGACTTATTTGGGAGGAGTGTAGTGACCCACATTAAATCTAAAGCTGTGTGATTTTATAAGTATTTTTCTGAAGGGAGAAATTATGGATGCTGACGTGCCACACCTGACATCCCTCCTCCACATTTGCTTTAATATATATAACTAGCAACAAAGGCCCGTGCTAAGTCTGTGCCAAATAAATCAAAATATATTTAATATTAATTATTTCTTTTGTAATATTATTATAAAAATAAATTAATATTTATTATGAAAAAGAAAGCCACAAGCTTAGTTTCACAACTAAATTAATTTATTGATAAAAGTTAGATTGTAACTCTAATGCTATCTAGCTTTGGGATTAATATAAAAGAATTATAATAAAAAAAGAGAGTAATGATGAGGATAATTGAATATCTTATTTAAATAAAAAGATCCAAAGCATGCTTGGATGCGTGAGTTTGAGTCTACTATAAAGCCTGTCAAATTAAAAAAATAAAAACCCACTACCTTCTTATGAAAGGATATATAGATATTCCATGAAATGATTATGGACCCCAAAGAGGAAGGGGGAGAGAGAGAGAGAGAGAGAGAGAGAGAGAGAGAGAGAGAGAGAGAGAAGTTAAAGGCTAGAGTAATGTCAAGAATACCGAAATTTTGATATTTGTAGGAAAAGATTCGGCTAGAGTCCCCATTTGAATTAGAATTGATATTAAGAAAGAAAGATGTAAGACTTGAATAACAAAGATTTATATTTTATGATAAGAATTGAGAGAAGATTTAAATTTGAAAAGATAGAAGAAAAAAAGTGGTGGGAAAAGATTAGGGCTGGAAGCCCGTGCCCAAGATTTACTAAATTGCTACTATCAACGCTATAAGCATCAGAGTATCAAACCCAACAATCAAAATCAAGCCTACACAAAATTCAAATGACAAAACTGTAATTAGAAATGAAGAAAGGATTGACTTGACTCACCTACAAAATGGCCCCAAAGGTTCGTAGTCTTTCGAGAGCTCCAAACCAATCTATCCTCATCCAGCAGCAGCAAGTATTCCAAATTGGTCTGTGCCGTCCACCCATGGATCGAATCAGGGTCCAGTCATTGGAGGGACACTTCCTTGAGGAATTACTCTGTTGTGATGCCAGGATTCCTCAAGCAGCGATACAGCATTGCAATTGAAGCCCTCTCTAGTCTCTACCATATTGAATGAATTTCCTCGGGGGTGCACATTTTAGCCCATGTGGGACGAAAAAAATCTGCATTTTTTGGGATGAAAAAAATTGCGTTTGCTTAGTTTTTCACTCGCGCACTTTTTCAACCAAGTGGGTTCAGATGTGATGTTTTCTTAAAAACCTGTCCAGGGTACCCCTGTTTAGGGGGCTGGTTAGTCCACTTCCTGATGGAGTTTTTGGCTGAAGTTTTGGGGTTTGAAAGACCATATCGCAAACTAAAAATCTGCATTTTTTGGGACGAAAAAAATCGCGGTTGCTTAGTTTTTCACTCGCGCACTTTTTCAACCAAGTGGGTTCAGATGTGTTGTTTTCTTAAAAAACCTGTCCGGGTACCCTTGTTTAGGGGGCTGGTTAGTCCGCTTCCTGATGGAGTTTCTGGTTGAAGTTGTGGGGATTCGCAGACCATATGACACACTCTAAATCTGCATTTTTTGGACGAAAACAATCGCGTTTGCTTAGTTTTTCACTCGCGCACCTTTTCAATCAAGTGGGTTCAGATGTGCTATATGGCTAAATGGCTATATATGAATTTTGTTTCTCTATTCACAAGTAACAAGTGAAATCCATTACATCATTAGGATGATTAAAATTACATAACATCTCCATTCACATTTAAATCAGAATCCATTCCATCATTAAAATTACATTACCATGAAATCCATTACATCATTAGGATGATTACATTTATTTGAACATTACATCATCTGAAAACAACCCACTTATGGAACCCCATTCTCCTCATGAATTATCCACTACTGATGAAGTTAAGTTTAGAAATCACAACCCACAATCTCCATCAGAGCCCAACAATTCAGAACCTACAACAAAACCCCACATAGGAAACCTGATTCTCTTCATATTTTTCTTCACTTGTCTTGTTTGCCAACATAAACACACATAGGAAACGTCATTCTCTTCATGCATTCTTGTTACAATGAACAATGGCCAAGCAATAGTTCAAATACACCACCCCAAAGTTCACAACCAAAATAGTCATCCATAATCACAAAATCAACAAAACCCAGGCCCTAGAATTCTTCACTTGTTCAATGTTTGAATGCTCTGAAGCCTGCACAATTTGTTGATATTTTACCTACACAACCTGGGGAAGCCACAAAAGTCAAAAGTTAGAAATTTAAAATTTCTCACAAATACAATAGTGAAATCCAGATTGTCAAAGACATCTTACCTTTACCTATTTTTTTATCCAAGCATTTCTGAATCAGAGCCTGCATCAGTAAGGACTTGAAATCAAATACCACATTAGATGGGATGATATTTTGATTTTTTTTTTATTCAACCCAAACCGGTATCACCACGGCATGCCCACTTCTTTGGGCAATCGAATGGTGTGTACACCACTGATTTCATCAAACCATCAAAACGCAAAAGCAAAGCAATATTCATCAAACCACTCCCACATGGGAAGATCCCTATCTGCAGAGAGGGAGAGATGCAGATAGGGAGAGATGAGGATAATCGCAGAACAGTTACATTGCTGATCCCTGATTGCAGACCTGCAGCGACGAGAGAGGCAGAGATGAGGATAATCGCAGCAGAGAGGGGGAGAGGAGCAGCAAGATGAGGGGGCGATCGCAGCAGAGAGGGGGAGAGATCGAGAGAGAGGGGTCGCGCAACAGAGAAGCTTCGATCGCAGCAGTAGCCAGACCCGCAGGGATCACGGCGCAGCAACAGAGATTGCAGCGACGAGATCATAGGCGGGTGAGATGGGAGAGAGAGAGATCGCAAGGCCAGAAGGGAGAGAGAGATCGCAGGGAAGAGGAGAGAAAGATCGCAGGGAAGAGAAGCACAGCAGCGAGATGGGTCGCAGGCCAGACGAGAGAGAGACACTACTACCAAAAGGACATTTTATATCGGTTGCAAAAACTGTCATATATCGGTTTTTAATATAACCGATATAATATCTTCAGTAAAGGTTTTTTATATCGGTTAATATTTTTTTATATCGGTCAACTTTTTTTTATGTCGGTTACATAGTAACCGATATAATAATCTCTATATATAATATCGGTTAGCTATATTTTATATCGGTTTTTATGAAACCGATATTATATAGTTTTCCAAAACCGATATAACATCTATCTTTTTACATCGGTTCTTCTTAAATCACTTTTTTTTTTAATATCGGTTTTGGCCCGCTAAAACTAGCGAATTCCTTCCCCCCTTTTTTTCTCCTCCCGCGCTGTGCTCTCACTGTGTCAAAACTAGCAAAAAATGTCCAAATCTCATTACCATACCCCTAGCCCTATAATCAATCGCCCTCTTTCCCCCTTCTCTTCCCTCTCTTCCCCCTCGATCAGTCGATCCCCCTCTCCCCCCTCCCTCGTCACCAGTGGATAATCACGTGGAAGGGGGCAGAGCACCCTGCCTTCTGACCCAACGCCACAGATCCCAACCCACCGCCAGTGACCAAATGGAGAAGAAGAAGAGTCTCCTCCGCCTTTGATGTCCGCCTCTCACTACTAGAATTTTGGGTTTTGGCGATGGAAAAAGGTGGGCGGCCGCTTGTTGCCGTCGCAAAAGGGTCATCAGCGACTTAAGGGTTTAGCCCCCCGCCCGAAACCCACTATTTTCCTTTCCTTCCCCCCTTTTTTTTTCTCCTCCCGCGCTGTGCCCTCCCGCCGCACCAGCCACGCCACCGCCGGAGCCGCCACCGGTTCTCTCTCTCTCCCTCTCCCTCTCTATCTCTCTATTTCTCTCTCTCTCTCCCTCCTTCCCTCTCCCTCTAGCTTTGCACCGTGCCGTCCAGCGCAGAACCCCCCTCTCCTCCATCTCCCAGGTAGGGTTTCTTTCTTGTAATACCCGTGGAAAGCCCCATTCCATCGTTCTCTCAGGTAGGGTTTCTTTCTCTCTCAATCTCTCGTATTTTTCTTGAATCCATTTCAAAACAGAAGAAAAAAAAGTTGCGATTTTGGGTTTCTGAATCCATTCCTTTTATCTGCTATTCAGTGGCAAAAAAGCAGCTTTCTTGATTTGATTAATCCTTTCTCTGCAGCTTCGATTTCATAGATTCGACTGTTTTTCTCGCTATCCAAAGGATTTTGGTTTGTTTTTGTTAGATTGGAAGAGATGCCATTTGGAGATAGGCCAGGAGACAAGAACGACTCGCGTTACTGCGGAGTCGAGACCGAGTTCGATGATGACGTGCCTCGGGTTTCGGCTCTCAATCTATCCCAAGCCTTCGATTTCGTCGTCGCTCCTTTGGTGAGTTGGGGTTGATTAGACCTCCCCCTCATTTCATTTGCAATATGCTTTATAGCATTGTTCATAGGCCTCTTTGATGTTGTTGTTCTTCTTTTGTTTTATGTTGTTCTTATCAAGGCCTTGTTGTTTCTCTTTTTTTTTTCAATAATGGGATTTATCTTGATTATTAAGAATTTGAAAAAAAGATGCTTTCTTTGCTACATTCATAATTTTAAGAACAAGCAATGATTCTTTCCATTTTTGGATAGAATGGGTTGAATTGAATCTGCTTTGAAACACCATGTCCAGGTGCCCCCCTCTCTCTGTCTCTCACTCACACATTGTAGACATTTCACCAAACCTACAAGCATAACTTACAACGCTTGATTTCTTGGCCTTTTTCCAGCAGTTGTGCTTTTGGTAAGTCTTCTCTTTTATTTCTCTCATTGCTTTTTGTTTACCTTTCTAAAAACAAGTGTTAACTTACTACTCAGTTCAATGCTTTCTTGGACATTTCAAGGGTCAATCCCAGGGTATGTGCTACAGAAATATGCTCTTTGTTGCTGGAATGAAACTGACACTAACTATTGAAAACTGGGTTTTGTTCCTTGGTATCTAATTGTTCTTTCTTCTACTTCCAATGTGCTGGGGATTAGAAGAACTGTTTTTTCTTGCTCGAAGTCCAGTTTGTCCCTGATTATTTGTTGGGTGTGTCCCAGTACCACCAGTAGTAAAGACCCAAGTCCATGTTTTGCTGTCATAACCAGTTTTTGCATGTTTCAGATAGACATGTCCTATTTCCTAACCTGGTTAGGCATTGGTCTCTTACCCAGTTCATCTGCTGTATACTGCTGGATTGAACTATCATGAGATATATGCATATAGAAAACCATTGAACTTTTAGGCGTTAAAATCAAACGTTAGGATACATAGTACCCGTCTCATACTTTTAATTGGATGCATCCAGGTGACAAATTTAGAATTGATATGAAACTGCCTTACAAGGAGGTTTGAAGAGAGGATTTATACAAGGATAGAATAGCTATGTCAAGATTTCCAATTTTGAATGGTCTTATAGAGGTTTTTTGCTCCCCTGCTACACCTCATGTTGGTCCATAATGGCAGGGAGCAGTTTTAAAAAGCAGACATGGGTTTTTTTAGTACTCCCCATTTTCTATATATCTCAAACTGCAGACTACCCTCCTCCGGAGTCCAGTAATTGTGACGTTACTACTTACTAACCCTACTTAGGTAACTCATTACCCCATGAAAGTGAAGTATGTAGGCACCATTAATCCAGACAATCCAAAATGTGGGTCCAACTGCAGGTGAAAGAAAATCCATGGGTCATGCTGCTTGAATGATCAGACCCATCTGGTTTATTGTTACTTGATAGTAAATGATGATCAATGGGATAGAAATCTCTTGTATTAAATTAAATCAAAGCAAAGTTCAGAATTAAACTTTTCATCTTTATGAGCTCTAACTTCACCCATCCTAACTAAATTCATCAAAAGATCAATTAGTCGACTTCCATTAAAAATATAGTCCTTCATTTCTTGAGTTCATCATGTTCAAGCATGAGCTCCAACTTTGTTCTTGTACAAAATTTAATATATTGTTTGGAGAAAAAGATGGATAAGAGAGTGCATAGTACAAATTTGAACTGTGGAGAATTTTCTCCTCATCCACATAGTGTCTGACAAATGTTAATACTCATAAGAAAATGATCCATCGCCAATATTCAATGGTTTTGGTTGCCAGATTATTGTTAAATTTTGGTATGATTTGAATAATGGTTTGTGCAAGACTAACAAGAATTTACATTATGTTAATTGGTGAGAGGATCCGTATTTCACTGTTCAGCTATAGTATGTTTTTGTAGGTGTAACCCTTCTGCTTGTGTGGCCCATTGGGTCTAGGCAACCCTCATGGTACAGAATCTATATCACATTTTATTATACAAATGATTTTTCTTTTCTTTTCTTTCCCAGCAGGAGTAAGGAAAGATGGCTCAGATCTTGGCACCTTCAATTCAATGTCAGATGGGGGCAATTTCAAACAATTCGCTAATGGCAAAACCCATGACTACAAAGATGTGGGGTTCTCTATTGATGAATAATCAGAGGCTGAGGACTAAAAGCTCTACTAAATTTAGAGTGTTTACTATTAAATCTGAGAATGCTACAGTCTCAAGATTGTGAAAGTCCAAGATCGAATCCTAGAGGGGGGGGGGGGGGGAATAGGGTGAGCTCAAAGTCCTTGACCAACTTTCAATCTTTTGGCTTTTAAGTTGCTTATGCTTTGATGAATATTAATAATCTTGTGAAAAAGATAGATTCCTAAGTTAATCATACACAAGATGAAAGCAACTAGGAACATTCAACAATAACAACATCAATCACATAAAGTAGGCACAAAAAGAGCATTCACCATAACACAAGTGTTTTATAGTGGTTCGGCAACCGTGCCTACATCCACTCCCGGTAACCCTACCGGATTTTCACTAAAACGAGTTAAGGTTTAGGATCACCTTGAACCTTACAAACATATCACCATGCTTTTCAAGGCTAAGCATGAACCATTACAACTCAACAAATGCTTTTAAAGGCTAAGCACCAACCTTTACAACGAGTGATTTTCTCTTAATTAATATGCCTAATGATGCATGGATAAGAGAACTATTAAGTGCAATGAGATGCCTCTAAATAGGCTAATTTGAAATGAAATGCCAAACTCTAGACATATGCATATGAATGAGAAAGTGTAAGATTCATGCATATGCTAGAAAACACTCTAACTCTTTTTAGAAGGATGAAACACTAAATGATGCAAAGATGTTGATCATATTTAAATGAAAGAGTAGAATGAAAAACACATGAGTTTTCAAGATGAAGAAACTTGATTTGAAAAATTACAACTTAACTCTAGCAAGTTAGTGTAGAAACTTGAAAACAAAACTCATGTGAATAGCTAAACATATGTTGTATCCTCATGACTAAACATGTTCAAAGATTTAACAATGCATGAACACAACATTAAGAAACTTGAGCATGCTTTTAAAAGAAATCAAAGATTAATACAAAGCATGAGATTAAATGAGAAAAGAGAGCACACCCATTTGAGATTTGAATCAAAGATTGAGTCCATGGATTAGCCCCATTAGTCCTTCAATAATCTCCTTAAAGTGTAGTTCTTCCTTGGCCTCAAGAGTTCCTTAAAGTTCAGCCACCAATCCCCAACAAAAATCCACTTTTTATAGCCAAAAAGTGTCCAACGGCTAGTGCCCGGTTGACCTGGTACAGGGCCCGGTCGACCGGGTGCTCAACGGTCAGAAATATATCCGTTGGAGCCTTAACGGCCATTTTCCCTGGGTCGGCCTGCACTGTGTGCCCGGTCGACCGGGTGCCTTGGCCGGTCGACCGGGTACACAGCCGGCCAACCTGCTGGCAGCCCAGATGTCTGATTTTTTTTCAGAACTTTGAAGGAGAGTGAGGGCTGGTCTTCAATGAACTTTGGGGCACAATTCAAGCTTGGATTCAAGTCAGAAAAAGACTATTAAAAATGAAATATAAATGACTTGAAATCTCCAAATAAAAACTGATTTTAAAGAGAAAAACATGGAAAGCTTGAATTTTGGAAATGACACTAAAAACACCCACATGGGACTAGAAAACTTCATGAACTTAAGATTCATAAATATTATGAAAAACATGCATGACATGAATAAAATCAAAGATTATGAATGAAAATCAAGCATGAAAATCTTAAGATAAAAATCATGAATGAATGAGAGATCAAGCTTATGAAAATGAAATGCACCCTATCAAATTGCAACAAAATAAAACTCTAACAATCTCCCCCTTTGCAATTTGATGGAAACTCTTGAAACTTGAACTCTCTCTCAATCTCCTTAGAAACTTGAACACCAACTTCACCAACTTCTTTGGATATTAAGGAGCTTTGGATGAATGGGAGCATTTGGATATTTTGGAGCTTTGGATTTTCCTTGTGAGAGCAATGACACAACATTACAAAATTACATACAAAAACTCCCCCTAAACTAGATAACCCTAGAATCTTCTCCCCCTTAGTTGGTGCCAACACTTGAAACATCTCTCCCCCTTTGACATCCAATTGCAAAGGATCCTGCCCAAGAACTAGAAAACACAAACCTTGTTAGTAGCACCTGTTTATAGGATTAAAAGAAAATGAAATAACAGGTGATAAGCCAACAACAAATTAGAATTCAGGGCAAGGGCCAATGCCCAACTGATGTCTCAATGTAATGAATCGATCATTTCCAAGGGGTTTAGTAAATAAGTCAGCCAACTGAGTATCTGTAGGTACAAAAATTAGTTCAATATTGCCTTGATCAGCATGGTCACGCAAAAAATGATAACGAATGTCAATGTGCTTAGTGCGAGAATGCTGAACAGGATTCTTAGAGATACTGATGGCACTGGAATTATCACACATGATGGGCATGCATTGTTGTGGAACATTATAGTCTAATAAAGTTTGTTTCATCCACAACAATTGAGCACAACAGCTACCAGCAGCTATGTATTCAGCCTCTGCAGTTGACAGAGACACTGAATTTTGCTTTTTGCTATGCCAAGCTACTAAGCAATTTCCTATGAAGTAGCAACATCCACTGGTGCTTTTTCTATCATCTATAGAGCCTGCCCAATCTGCATCACTATATCCCATTAATTGAAGAGTTGAGTCACGGGGATACCAGATACCATAATGAGAAGTCCCATGAATGTATTTTATGATACGTTTAACAGCCTTATAGTGAGACTCTCGGGGATCAGATTGATACCTAGCACATATTCCAACACTAAAAGATAGGTCTGGTCTGCTAGCTGTAAGGTAAAGAAGGCTTCCTATCATGCTTCTATACAGTTTCTGGTCTACTTTCTTACCTTGAAGGTCACTAGACAGTTTAGTGGAAGATCCCATGGGATTGCAGCTAGTCTTAGATTCTCCTAAGCCAAACTTTTTCACTATTTCTAGAGCAAACTTGGATTGACTAAGAAAGATACCATGATCAGTCTGACTAACTTGTAATCCTAGAAAGAACTGTAGAGGCCCTACCAGACTCATTTCAAAAGTGGAACTCATCAATTCAGAAAATCCTTGAGCTAGTTGATCAGAGGTGGATCCAAACACTATATCATCAACATATATCTGAGCAAGGAGAATATCTTTATCAACCTTTTTAATGAAGAGGGTTTTGTCCACATTTCCACACATATAATCATTTTCAAGAAGATGACTTGTGAGCTTCTCATACCAGGCTCTAGGAGCTTGTTTAAGACCATAGAGAGCTTTCTTTAATTTAAACACATAGTCTGGGTGATGAGGATCTTCAAAACCTTCAGGTTGTGTAACATAAACATCTTCCTCTATTTCACCATTTAGAAAGGCACTCTTCACATCCATTTGAAACAGTTTAATTCTCATGCTACTCGCATATGCCAGTAAAATTCGAATGGACTCCAAACGAGCTACAGGAGCAAAGGTTTCCTCAAAATCAACTCCTTCAACTTGAGCATATCCTTTGGCCACAAGTCTGGCTTTGTTTCTTATCACATTTCCTGATTCATCCAGCTTGTTCTTGAAAATCCATTTAGTGCCAATTTTACTTTTGCCTTCAGGAAGAGGTACAAGATCCCACACTTCATTCTTTCTAAACTGATTTAATTCTTCTTGCATGGCATCTATCCATTCAGACTTGGTTTCTGCTTCAGAGAAGTTCTTGGGCTCAATTTGTGAAACAAAAGAGTAGTGAGCACATAGATTATGAACCTGTCTTCTTGTCATGACCCCACTTTTGATGTTTCCAATGATATTATCCAAGTTGTGATCTTTTAATAACTTTGTGGGCATACTAGAAGCAGAGGGGATTTTATCTTCAATTTCAGATGGAGTAGTCTGCTCAACTGATGTCTCTTCTTCATCATCATGAATAGCTTTCTTAATTTGATTCGTCTCATCTATCACAACATGAGCTGACTCCATAACAGTCATGGATCTGAGGTTGAATACTCTATATGCCTTGCTTTTATCAGAGTATCCTAAGAAGATTCCTTCATCAGATTTGGAATCGAACTTTTCCAACTGCTCTCTATCTCTCAAAATATAGCATTTACTCCCAAACACTTTTAAATACCCCAGATTTGGTTTTCTTCCAAAATAAAGCTCATAAGGAGTTTTGTTAGTGTTCTTTGTCAAATAAACACGATTAATAAGATAGCAAGCAGTGTTAATAGCTTCAGCCCATAGGTTGCGAGGAAGATTTTTCTCATTAAGCAAAGTTCTAGCCATTTCTTGGATAACTCTATTTCTTCTTTCAGCTACTCCATTTTGTTGAGGGGTTTTAGGAGCAGAGAATTGATGATTAATTCCATAGTTTTCACAAAAATCTGCAAATCTTTCATTTTCAAATTCTCCTCCATGATCACTTCTTATCTTCTTAATCTTGCACTCCTTCTCAACTTGAATTTTCTTGCAAATCCTTATAATGTGATCTACTGCATCAGATTTAGCATGAAGAAAGGCTACCCATCCAAATCTGGAATAGTCATCAACCATAACCAGGATATACTTCTTCCCACCAATACTCTGAACAGGTGCTGGGCCAATAAGATCCATATGTATGAGCTCAAGGGGACGAGAAGAGGATATATCTTTCAGACCTTTAAAGCTTTTCTTGATTTGCTTACCCATTTGACAAGCTTTGCACAATTCAGATTTAAAATCATCTAATTTGGGTATTCCTCAATAGGTGTAAATAGAAGCCAAGAAGTGGAGTTATCATCTTCATCATTTTGGAAATCATCATTTTCACTACATTCATCTTCATCATCATCCCAAGTTATATTTAAAACTTTCTTTCCTTTCTTGTCTTTCTTTTCAAACTCTCTAGGGGAGGAACAGTTTTGAGCAATGTGACCAAATCCTTTACAATTGTAGCATTGCACATCCTTCTTAATAAAGGATCCCCTGGAGTTCCTTTGAGATTTTTCATTTCTTGCTTCCTCAGAATTTTTGAAGTTCTTTTTGTTCTTAAGGAGATTTTTAAACTTTTTAGAGAGCAAGATAGTGTTTTCATCATCCTCACTCTCACTCTCATTATCATTATTTTTATGTTGAGAGCTAAGAGCTACACCTTTCTTCTTGCTAGGGACTTCAAAATCTAGTTCATAGGTGAGGAGATTTCCTCTAAGTTCTTCAATTTTGATAGTGTCAACATTCTTACTTTCAGTTATGGCAACAATCTTGGGTTTGAATCTTTTAGGAAGGGATCTTAAAATTTTTCTAACAGTTTTAGATTCAGACATCTTCTCTCCAAGACCTATAAGGGAGTTGACAATTTCCTTTTTGGATAAGATCTTCATCAATTTGTAATTTATATGACCCAATCTTTGATGCCACAACTGGTTTTCTTGATCCTTTGTCATTAAGCTCATGGATTCATTTTCACAGCATTCTTCTATAGTGTAGATGTTATCCTTAGTTCTTAATCCAGTGAGTAAAACTTTCTGGGATTTCTCATTCAGAACTTTGCAAGATTTGCTATCAAATATAACTTTGTTTCCTTTGTCACATAACTGACTAATACTCAAAAGATTATGCTTTAATCCATCCACAAGGAAGACATCTTTTAAGGTAGGCATTTGATCTCCTCCAACACAACCTTTTCCAATAATTTGAGCCTTCCTGTTATCTCCAAATGACACATTTCCTCCATCATAGTCCTCAAGAGAGATGAATCTAGAACGGTCTCCAGTCATATGTTTGGAGCATCCACTATCCAAAAACCATCTAGAATTTTCCTTAACCTTTAAAGCAGTCTGGACTAAGAAGTTCTTGAAACTTTTCCCTTTTTCAATCCAAGTAGTCTTAATGAATGGAGTTTTAGTGGATTTTGGAACAAACTTGAAAAGAGCTCTAGAGGGATGGTTTTGAGACAACCTAATCTTGAAAGGACAATTGGGGATTAGATGACCTATACGATTACAGAAATGACAAGTCCATCTAGAGGTAAAAAAGTTTTTGTCTATAGGTTTGAGATGAGTTCTAGTAATAGGTTGTAAACTATTCTTCTTGCTACTAGAGGAGCATTCAAAACCTATACCATTCTTGTTACCAAAGATTTTGTTCATATTTAAATGAAAGAGTAGAATGAAAAACACATGAGTTTTCAAGATGAAGAAACTTGATTTGAAAAATTACAACTTAACTCTAGCAAGTTAGTGTAGAAACTTGAAAACAAAACTCATGTGAATAGCTAAACATATGTTGTATCCTCATGACTAAACATGTTCAAAGATTTAACAATGCATGAACACAACATTAAGAAACTTGAGCATGCTTTTAAAAGAAATCAAAGATTAATACAAAGCATGAGATTAAATGAGAAAAGAGAGCACACCCATTTGAGATTTGAATCAAAGATTGAGTCCATGGATTAGCCCCATTAGTCCTTCAATAATCTCCTTAAAGTGTAGTTCTTCCTTGGCCTCAAGAGTTCCTTAAAGTTCAGCCACCAATCCCCAACAAAAATCCACTTTTTATAGCCAAAAAGTGTCCAACGGCTAGTGCCCGGTCGACCTGGTACAGGGCCCGGTCGACCGGGTGCTCAACGGTCAGAAATATATCCGTTGGAGCCTTAACGGCCATTTTCCCTGGGTCGGCCTGCACTGTGTGCCCGGTCGACCGGGTGCCTTGGCCGGTCGACCGGGTACACAGCCGGCCAACCTGCTGGCAGCCCAGATGTCTGATTTTTTTTCAGAACTTTGAAGGAGAGTGAGGGCTGGTCTTCAATGAACTTTGGGGCACAATTCAAGCTTGGATTCAAGTCAGAAAAAGACTATTAAAAATGAAATATAAATGACTTGAAATCTCCAAATAAAAACTGATTTTAAAGAGAAAAACATGGAAAGCTTGAATTTTGGAAATGACACCAAAAACACCCACATGGGACTAGAAAACTTCATGAACTTAAGATTCATAAATATTATGAAAAACATGCATGACATGAATAAAATCAAAGATTATGAATGAAAATCAAGCATGAAAATCTTAAGATAAAAATCATGAATGAATGAGAGATCAAGCTTATGAAAATGAAATGCACCCTATCAAATTGCAACAAAATAAAACTCTAACAGATTGGATGATCTGTTAAACTTGGACGTCACGCCATACACCGAGAAGATCATTGCTGAGTACATCTGGTAGCATTTCATATTTTACCTAATATATTCTCTGTAAAGTACGTACCTTATATGTTGCTAACCACAGTTGTATGATAACCTAGACCATTAGTTTGGCCATCCATAATGTGGATCCAATTGTAGTTGAAAGAAAATCCAAACATCACTAATGTCACCATTTCTTATAGAAAATACTCATTTTTTTAGACTTTGATTTATGAATGTATTTGCAAAGAAGGTATTCATGTTATCTTAGAGATTGAGACTAATGATGCTTGATTATTGTCACCATTTCTTATAGAAAATACTCATTTTTTTAGACTTTGATTTATGAATGTATTTGCGAAGAATGTATTCATGTTATCTTAGAGTTTGAGACTAATGATGCTTGATTATTTAGATTATTCATATATTGTGTTATTCATCTTTGTGAAATTTGTATTTTAGCAAATACATCATGCTTTGCTATTTCATCTCATTACTTCAGGGGCTTAAAACTATACAGTTTTGATGGAAAATAATCATGGAAACTAACAATACACATGTATTAAAGCTGTTGCATGTTCTTCATATTTTTTAAGTTTTGCCTCTCGTTGACGTTTCTCTTTTCTACAAGTGATGTTATATACTAATTAAAATGTGAAACATCTCATTAAAAAAAATGTGAAACATCTAAGTTCTGATATAACAGAATTTGCATTTAAACACACAACATTTTATTGAGGATTTTGAAGTATATTAATTAAGAGATATTAGAGATTGTTTATGGAACCTTTGCTGATTTGCTGAGATATTGAACATTCACAACCTTTGCTGATTTCTGGAACAAGTGTCTTTGGTGTTGATGTGTTGGCTATGAGGAATTTACACTTTGGGCTTTTGTACTTGGTAAATTTTTTTATGGTTCTTGTGGTTAAGACTTAGTGGAACTTCATATGCATCTATTGCAAACTCGCGTTGGAATTGTATGCACTGCATATACGTACTTTACAGACTATTTTTGTTTGGTTCTTCAGGTGAACATGCATGTATCACTGACTACTTGATTTTGAATGCTTAGTTGAGCTGAAGATATATATATATATATGGTTTTAATGATCAGTGCCCTATGTAGGAGTTGGCTAACTCAAGTTGTTAAAATTATCATTTGAATGTGGTTCTAAAACTTGCTACTGAATTGTTTTTTTAAATGTGGTTCTAAAACTTAACGCGCTATTTTCACTTCTTGTAGTATAAAGAAGACGACATGACATGTCTTTGATCTATGATCTGATCGTTGGATGACTTGAAAGACCAAGCCATATGAAGAAATGGCTTATGTTAAGTGAGTTTGGGTTTCTTGTCTGTCTTGTTTATTTATATTATACCCTCTTTATGTAAAAGGTATGTTTTGGATAGGAGTAATTTGGTGAGAAATCCTTTTTCTGGAATTTTTGTTAGGAGCTGTCTGGATCTTGTAAACTGAGCATGTGTAAGTCGGTTTACTTGCAAAAGAAGTATCATACATTTTGGACAATCTGAGTAACTTGTTACACCATCAGTATTGTTCTTTGCCATAACCAATCACCTGTAAACAGAGTTACAGGTGATTAGGTTCATAGGTAGCTGGGTTTTGCTTTATATATTCTAGTATTGATGTGTTAATGATTTTAGAAAAAATTTCCCTCCATTAGCAATGGGATGCATGTTCGTGTTAATGGCCAATTGAAAGAATTCCAAGGCAAAAAGCAAGCTGTTGCGTTCTCTGTTAGGTATGTGTTCAATTTTTCAACTCTTTTCTGTTCTTCCACTTGTGTTTAAATTTTTAACTATTCTATTACCATGTTAATTATAAATGGTTTGAATTCTTCTCACCATTGAAAATTGTTTCTGTTAGAAGTGATGTTTTGTTGCATTTGTTTCTATTTTCATTTCCTACTAGTGATTCCCTATAATTCTTTCCTGCTCATTTTTTTATAGGTAGAATCTGCAAAGTTTATACTGTAGATAAATTTTGATAGTATTTACAAATAATTAGAATTTGGCGTGGTGATGTTCTATATGCAAGTTTTGGTTTTCGATCAGAATATGTAAAATTATATATATCTTGGAAGGGTTGATATTGATTTTCAGGTTATGACAGGGTTTAGGTTTTTGAAATGTCGAAAATACAAAGGAGACTCTGCCGAATTTTTATTTGATCTTAAGGCGTAGTTACAGTTACATTAGAAACTTTAATTTATACTATACTATGCATGTGTTTATATGTACATATAAATTAATTTGTTTATATATATACAAAGGTTTTTGTTGTTTAGATGTTAGTATTTTGAGGTATATTGCAGGTTTCTTGGTCGTGGTACAGCAGGTTCTTTTGATATTAAAAAAAAAATTGTGAAATTATATCGGTTTTTAACGAAACCGATATAATAAACCATATGAAACCGATATAACAAACCAATTACATATTTTTTATATCGGTTATTCTTAATCAATTATATCGGTTATTATGAAACCGATATAAAAAATCATATGAAACCGATATAACATATATTAATTATATCGGTTTGGCTATAAATTATATCGGTTTGGCTATAATTTATGATATAAATACATATAATATTACATCGCTTTAGGCTTAACCGATATGAAATATTACACTTATTATATCGGTTCCGTTTATCTTTTATATCGAGGGTACTTATATCGGTTTGAAATTCACTCAAAAACCGATATAATAGGCCTTTTATATCGGTTTTTAGCCGATATAAAAACCTTTTTTTCTAGTAGTGAGAGAGAGAGAGAGAGAGAGAGAGAGAGAGCAGGGAAGAGGAACGATTGGGGAAATGAAAAGGGGGAAATGAAATTTTGGCGGAAGCAGGGAAACGTCTTCGTTCAATTTGATTTAATCCCACACGTATAGATCGCATGTGTGCAGCTGAGGCTCTCCTCAATTGTAGTTGAGGAGAGCTGGCCCCATATAGATATATATAGGATTATATGAACGGGGGACATTCACATGCATCTTTCTCTCACCCGGGTGAGGGACACTTCCTTTTTGGAAATTTTCAAGTACAAAACATATTTTTCAAGTAGAAAGGGTGAGGTAAAAAAGAGGAGCTAGTGTCCCTCACTCTGTGGTGAAGAAAAGATGCATATGAACATTCCCCTGTATGAACATCTGATAGGAACAAATCTTTGAGGTAGCCCATGTGGGCTCCTACCCATTAACACATGTGTCATGCACATCAATTTACATCACCTTCGGGAGTATGAGGAATCATATATCAAGCCTAAGGATCCAATGTTGGAAATATTTTGATTAGTTTTTTATTTAGGATTTACATTGTTGGTTTTAGTATGTGATTAGATAGTGGATATTAATTAATTAATTTTTTTTTACATAGGTCTGAGAAATTGAGCGCAACATGGTAAAATAAATTAAAAGTTATGTTTTATAAATTATATAGAAAACCAACTGTAGATACTCATGGAGTTTAGAAGGCCCACCATTCATCCTCACTAAAGTTGAACCTGTGAAAGTCGACTTTGACCTTTCCATCACAATCTCAGTAGCATAATACAACGACCTCAAGATGGTTGTTGTAAACTTCCAGAGCATAGTTCGGTATCAAATATCACGAACTTGGTCAATTAATTCTTCTAAATATTTACATGTAGACCTATGGGATAAATTATTTTTATTTCTCGGCTCTTGTTTTGTTACTTTGCAGATCATTACTCATGCTGACGAACAACTTTTGAGGGTTGAGACATATGGTCTTAGGAGTTGGCTCGACCCAAGTCGCAAGCCTAGAATAAGAGATCTCTATTTCTCGAAAATACTCTAAAAATCTAAGACTCAAGTCTCACTAATGAGAGAGAGAGAGAGAGAGAGAGAGAGAGAGAGAGAGAGATTTTAGAGGAGGGAATTGGGCTGAGATTGTTGATATTATCATTTTATTGGAGAGATTTAAGGAAGAGATTTGGAAATTAATTAAGGATAAAAATGAAAAAAGTTGTTTGAATTTGACTGTGATGTGAAGTGATGAGATGAGATAAATATGTATAGTGGCCCACATCAAATTCAAAAGCTTGTAGTTTTTTGTTATGCATTTTTCTCAGAAGAGAGCTTCACAGGTGATGACGTGTGCTTTGAGATATATAACTAGCAACAAAGGCCCGTGCTAAGTCCGAGCCAAATAAATCAAAATATATTTAATATTAATATTTTCTTTTATAATATTATTATAAAAATAAATAAATATTTATTATGAAAAAGAAAGCCACAAGCTTAGTTTCACAACTAAATTAATTTATTGATAAAAGTTAGATTGTAACTCTAATGCTATCTAGCTTTGGGATTAATATAAAAAGAATTATAATAAAAAAAAGAGAGTAATGATGAGGATAATTGAATATCTTATTTAAATAAAAAGTTCCAAAGCATGCTTGGATGCGTGAGTATGAGTCTACTATAAAGCCTGTCAAATTAAAAAAATAAAAACCCGCTACCTTCTTATGAAAGGACAGATTTTCCTTGAAATGATTCTAGACCCCAAAGAGGGAGGGAGGGAGGGAGTAATGTCAAGAACACGGAAGTTTTGATATTTGTAGGAAAAGATTCGGCTAGAGTCCCATTTGAATTAGAATTGATATTAAGAAAGAAAGACGTAAGACTTGAATAACAAAGATTTATAATTTATGATAAGAATTCAGAGACGATTTAAATTTGAAAAGATAGAAGAAAAAAAGTGGTGGGAAAAGATTTGGGCTGGAAGCCTGCGCCCAACAGGGAAAATAAAACATATATTCTAATATAAAACAAGATTTACTAAATTGATACTATCAAGATTCAAGGCTATAAGCATCAGACCCAACAATCAAAATCAAGCCTACACAAAATTCAAATGACAAAACTATAATTAGAAATGAAGAAAGGATTGACTTGACTCACCTACAAAATGGCCCCAAAGGTTCGTAGTCTTTCGAAAGCTCCAAACCAATCTATCCTCATCCAGCAGCAGCAAGTATTCAAAATTGGTCTGTGCCGCCCGCCCTTGGTTCGAATCAGGGTCCAGTCATTGGAGGGACACTTCCTTGAGGAATTTCTCTATTGTTGTGTGGGGAGATTTCCAGAGCCACAGGATTACGCTAATCACAGCCATCAGATGAGTCTAAGCACTCTCACGTGCCATCCGCGTGCCATCCATGTGGCACCAGGCTCACCCCGGCTGCCAGGACAGGAGGTCCGGCCGAAGTCAAGCAGCTCCGGGCCACCAGCGCCAGCTCGGCCATCTCGGCAGAGAGCTCCACCTCGGCTGAAAGAGCCGGGACGGGAGCCGAAGTAAGAAAGAACCTCCGCTTGCGCCCCTCGCCCCCTCCACGTCATCAACCACGTGGAGGAGTAGGGGCGCGAGCTAGCAGGACAGATGCGACACCCAGCCGCTCACAATCTTCGCCAGATCACTGACATGGCGGCATCCAGCGGCTGAGGCCACATCAGGGCAGGGCCCGAGGGCGGATCCGATGGTACCCCTACCGCCAAAGGCGTCCAACACGATCTGGCCCAACAAGACGCGCATTAAATGCGACGTGGGCTGATCCGACGCGCATTTAATACAGAGTGAGCTAGATTGGACCGCATTAATTGCAACGTGGGTTGATCATGACTTCCCATCGAATCATAAGACCCATGCCAAGATATCGTCCAAGATATCTTCCAAATCGTCTATAAAAAGGACTGCATTTCACATGCAAGGTACGCAACATATACACTCGAGAGCTGTTACTCTGCCTCTCTTCTTCCTCTCCTTCCATTGTTCCAGTTCCTTCACTGACTTTGGCATCGGAGAGCCTTGCGCCGCCCAGGCCAGGGTCTTCTGACCGTGTGTTCTTCCCTTTCAGGCTTTCGGACGGTACCCAGTCATCACCATTGTTGGATAAGTCCTCTAAGGCTCCCCAGTTATTGTGGGTCATTATTTTCTGCACCTACAATTGGCGCCGTCTGTGGGAAAGTAATATCCCAACCTTCCCAACCTTCTTAACCTCAATCTCTCAGAAGGCATGCCTCCGAAAGCTAGGAAGGGCGTAGAGACCTCGAGAGCAGCGCTCGAGCTGCCACCACCGTCGACGAACGTCCCTCCTCAAGGGCGCTCCCGCACGGTGCATGGCACGTCTGCAGGCGAGGGCCGCTTAGGCTCTCAGCTCTTTGTCGAGTTCCCCTTCCAAGAGGGGCTCGAGGCCTCGATCTCAGCAGAGGAAGTCATGCCACCCGGACGCAATGAGCGTCGGCATGAGCGTCCTCGGAAGGACAAAGCCGTGGCCGTAGGAGAGACGCGCCACGTTCAACCCCCTGCCACTGGAGGGGTTCTCGAAGCCCAAACTGCTCTCCTCCAGAGGCAAGAGCAGCTGATTCGCGAGCTCCAGCAGCAGCTGAGGGCAGCGCAAACCGCCTCCTTGAGGCAGGTCTCTGAGCCTCAAGGGAAGAAGAGGGACACCCCCAGCAGGGCAGCCCAGCCTCCCCGCGAGGACCTCAGAAATCATCTGGACCATAAACGGAGCCAGATTCGTGACGAAGGCTCGAGCAACAGCCGGAGTCATCATAGCCGCGATGGCCGAACTCATAGCCATCGTAGCCCGAACCACTCCAAGCGAAAGCCAAAGGCTCAGACTCCAGAGAAGGACGATGAGCAGGAGCGATTTGACAAACGCGTCAGATTGGCTCTCCAGCACAACCTGGACGTGCGGGACCAGAAGTAGATCTGTGGTCACACTGATCTGGGAGGCTCACCCTTCACAAAAGAGATCGAGCGCACCCCCTTGCCCAGAAAGTTCTCCGTCCCGCGGTTCGTCCCCTATGACGGACTGTCCGACCCATCCGCTCACCTCCGACACTTCTCCCAGAAGATGTCCATCTGGGGAATGAGGGTCACCTGAACTGCAAAATCTTCTCCTCCAGTTTGGGTGACCTCCCCCTGAAGTGGTTCTGTTCTCTCCCAGAGAAGTCCGTTTCGAGTTGGAAGGAGCTCCAGCTCTCCTTCCTGAAGAAGTTCCAAGCCTACAGCGTCGTCCCCAAGAAAGAAGGGGACCTCCTCGCCCTGAGAATGAAGCAGGGTGAGACCCTCGCCAAGTTCGCCCAGCGATTCTGGGCGGTCTACAGCCAGATCGAGGGCACCAGGGAGGAGATAGCAATCTACGCCTTCCAGCATGCCCTGATCCCCGGCCACGACTTGCGAAAGGACTTGGCCGGGAACCCCCCAGAATCCATGCCAGAGTTGATGTCCCGGGTAAAGCGCTTCGTCGCCCAGGAGGAAGACGAGATCCGGGCCCGGGCTCAGGACGGGCATCCGGAGCCCGAGCAGAAGAGTAGCCAGCCTCGGCAGAGAGGCAGGAGGCCCTTCCAGAAGCAGGAGCCCAAGCAGGCCTGGGTCTCCAGTTCGGCGAAGCCTGCGTCGTCCAGATCCGTGGGCGCCTGGAAGCCCAGACCTCCCTCCAGCGCCAGTCAGAGCGTCAACGTCGTCTTCAAGGAGCCGATCTACCGCATCCTGACCAAGATCAGGTCCAAGCCGTTCTTCAAGTACCATCAGCCCTTGAAGAATGAGCCCACCTCCGGCAGCCGAAACAAACTCTACTGCTCCTTCCATAGGGGTAACGGGCACAAGACCGAGGACTGCAAGACCTTGCAGTGGTACCTGGAGAAGTTGGCCGAAGAAGGCCACATTCCAGAATTCGTCAAGGCAGGTGATGCCGGCGGCAGCGAGGGCCGGATTCACCAGAGCGCAGCCCAGGCTCCAGACAGTGAGGATTCAGAGAAGATCATTAACGTGATCCATCTGGCGTCCTCAACTCCCGCTTCCTCATCCCGGGGCAGCTCCCAGGCCCGTGCCGAAGCCAGGCGGGCTTCGCACGGGAAGGAAGTATTGAAAGCCGAGCTCGCTCCGGCATCCAAGAAAGCCCGCCGCGACCGACCCGCCATCTCGTTCTCCGACAGAGACCTAGAGGGAATCCAGCTCCCTCACAACGACCCCTGCTCCTCACCATGAAGCTGAGAGACTTCACAGTGAAGAGGATCCTCGTCGACTCCGGCAGCTCCTCCGAGGTCCTCTACTACGACTGCTTCAAGAAGATGAAACTCTCCGAAGCAGACCTCACGGAGGTCCGTGCACCCCTGCTAGGGTTGTCCGCCACACCAGTCTACCCCAAGGGCAGGATCACCCTGGAGACCCGAGTTGGCGGAGCCTCCGTGTCGGCCGACTTTCTAGTCGTGGACGCCCCTTCTCCCTACAACGTCATTCTGGGCAGAACGTGGCTCCACAAGTTAGAAGCAGTTCCTTCTTCCCTCCATCAAAAGCTGAAGTTCGTCCTTGAGAACAAGGAGGGCAAGATGGAAGTAGTTACAGTGGAGGGAGATCAGCAGCAAGCCAGGCAGTGCATGCTGGCCGCAGTCCCGGCAGTAAAGGAGCCAGAGCGCGTCAACCTCGCCGAGTTCGAGAAAGGCCTCGACGAAATCGGCCGAGACCCCGAAAAGAAGAGCATCGAGGACCTGGCCGAGGTCAGGCTAAATCCGGCAGATCCAGACAGGTTCTTCCTGATTGGCACCCAGCTGCCAGACGAGGAGAGGGCCGAGCTCTCTCGGTTCTTGATGCAGAACGTCGACGTCTTCGCTTGGAGCCCAAGCGAAATGCCTGGGGTCGACCCTGAGGTCATGTGCCACAAGCTGAATGTGGACCCCGACCACAAGCCGGTAGTGCAGAGGGCCCGTAGGACAGGGCTGCAGCAGACAGATGCGGTCGTTGAAGAGGTCGACAACCTGCTAAAGGCAGGAGCCATCCGGGAAGTCCAGTACCCGGTGTGGGTGGCCAACACGGTGGTGGTCAAGAAGAAAACTGGAAAGTGGAGGGTGTGCGTGGACTTCACAGACTTGAACAGGGCCTGCCCTAAAGATAGTTTCCCCCTTCCAAAGATTGACCAACTGATCGACGCCACCGCCGGTCACGACCGAATGAGCTTCCTCGACGCCTATAGAGGCTACCACCAGATCCCGCTCTACGAGCCTGACGAGGAGAAAACGTCATTCATAACCCCCCGCGGCACTTACTGCTACAAGGTGATGCCCTTCGGGCTAAAGAACGCGGGGGCAACCTATCAGCGCCTCGTCACAAAAATGTTCCATGCTCAGTTCGGCCGAACGGTAGAGGTATACATCGACGACATGATCGTTAAATCAGTGCACTCCGGCGATCATCTGGCGGATCTCGGCCAAATCTTCGACATTCTTCGCGCATACAAGCTCAAGCTAAACGCTTCCAAGTGCGCCTTCGGCGTAGCCTCCGGCAAGTTCCTCGGCAGCTTGGTAACGCGGAGGGGGATAGAGGCTAATCCGGACCAGATCACTGCAATTCAGGGCATCCAGAGCCCCTCTACCACGAAGGAAGTTCAGAAGCTCACAGGAATGGCTGCCGCACTCAATCGCTTCATCAGCCGGTCATCAGATAAGTGCAGGCCTTTCTTTCAGCTTTTAAAGAAAAACTTGAAATTCCAGTGGACCCCCGAGTGCGACCAGGCATTGGCCGCACTCAAGACCTATTTAATGTCACCACCCCTACTCTCCACCCCAACTCCGGGGGAGATTCTGTATTTGTATCTGGCGGTCTCGGATCACGCAGTGAGCTCCGTCCTTATCAGGGAGGACGAGGGAATTCAAAAACCAATTTATTACACGAGCAAGACCTTGCTCGATGCCGAGACCAGGTACCTTCTATTGGAGAAGCTTGCGTTGGCTCTCGTCAGTGCCTCCCGCAAGCTCTCCCATTATTTCCAATCCCACACTGTTGTGGTGATCACGGAGCACCCGCTCCGTTCAGTATTCAAGAAGGCTGACTTTTCAGGGCGAATATCAAAGTGGGCAGTTGAACTGGGGCAGTATGATATACAGTACCGTCCCCGAACTGCGATCAAAGCCCAGATTCTGGCAGACTTTATTGTCGAATTCGTCTCCCCCAACCCGGCTCCGACCCAGCTCGGCACGGCACTGGGGGGCACAGGGCACGAGCCAGTAGAAACTGAGGTCGAGCAGTCTCCCACCTCGGCATGGAAGATCTTTGTCGACGGGTCGTCCACCTCCAAGAGAGCTGGCGCCGGCATAGTTCTCCAATCGCCAGAGGGTCTGGTCATAAAGCAGGCCTTCACCCTGGACTTCAAAGCGACAAACAATGAGGCAGAGTGCGAAGCACTGATTGCAGGGTTGAACAGCGCCCAAATCCTCGGAGCCCAGCACCTGGTGATCTTCAGCGACTCTCAACTGGTAACTAGGCAGCTCGCTGGAGACTACCAGGCCAGGGACGACAGGATGGCGGCCTACTTAGCCCTTGCGAAAAAACTGCTCTCTCATTTCCAGAAAGCCGAGGTCAGGCAAATATCCAGAGATACCAACACGCACGCAGATGCACTTGCAAACCTGGCCTCCGCTGTCGAAGCAGGGAAGAAAAGGACCATCGAGGTTGGGTCAGTATCAAGGTCAAGTTTAGAACTCCATTCATCTCGGCTTGTCCTCTGTGCTGACCTCGGCCCAAGCTGGATGGATCCAATTGTCGCCTACTTGAAGGACGACCAGCTCCCCGAGGACAAGGCTGAAGCCCACAGGATCAGACTCAAAGCAGCGCGATTCTGGCTCTCTCCCGAAGGCAAACTCTACAGGAAATCCTTCACAGGTCCATACCTCCAATGCGTCCATCCAAGCAAGGTGGACGACTTCCTGTATGAGATCCACGAAGGAATCTGCGGCAGTCACATAGGAGGTCGATCCCTGGCTTACAGAGCAATAAGCCAGGGCTACTGGTAGCCCTACATGCAGAAAGACGCACAGGTCTACGCCAGGAAATGCGAGAAGTGCCAGAAGTTATCCCACTCCCTCCATCAGCCAGCACAAGATCTGAGTCCCCTCTCTAGCCCATGGCCCTTCGCTCAATGGGGCCTGGACATTGTGGGGCCTCTTCACCGAGCTCCAGGAAACAAGAGATGGCTGATAGTGGCCACGGACTACTTCACAAAATGGATAGAAGCTGAACCGTTGTCTTCAATCACGGACAGGGACTCCAGGAACTTCGTTTGGAAAAACATCCTTACGAGGTTCGGCATCCCCCGGACCCTGATTTCGGATAACGGGACTCAGTTCGACTCCAAGTCCTTCAAAGACTTCTGCCAAGAGCACGGCATCAGAAATCATTACTCCACTCCGGCATATCCACAGAGTAATGGCCAGGCAGAAATCTCCAACAAAGTGATCCTGGACGGCCTGAAGAAGCGACTGGACAAGGCAAAGGGCAGATGGACGGAGGAGCTTCCGAGCATGCTGTGGGCATACAGAACAACTCCAAGGAGGTCCACCTCGGCAACACCTTTCTCTCTGGCCTACGGGATGGAGGCAGTCATTCCTTTGGAAATCGGCCTTCCTACCCTGAGGACAGAGCTGGTTGACCAAGGCCGAAATGAGACGAACCTGGCAATGGAGCTGGAGCTGGCAGACGAGCGACGAGAAGCAGCAGCCCTGCGACTGACCGACTATCAGCAGCGGTTAGCCAGGGCATACAATCAAAATGTCAGAGAAAGAAAGTTCTCCACGGGAGAGCTGGTTCTAAAGAAAACCCTGCCAGCTGACAGAGAGCCAAACGAAGGGAAGTTGGCCCCGAACTGGCATGGCCCGTTCAGAATAGTCTCACTGGCAGGAAAGTCAGCCTACAAGCTCGAAGACTTAGAAGGCAAGCCACTGCCGAGACCATGGAATGCATCCCACTTGAAGAAATTTTATTTCTAAGGATGTATTGAATCTCAGAATCAATAAAAGCAGCTTTCGCCTTGTCATCAATTTGTCGTCTCTCTCTGACTGATTCCGGCAGCACTGGGTCTACGCCCTGGAAATGGCCTGGAGTTCTTACACTCGGCCGAATTCCTAAAGTCCCGGGTTTTGAACCCACTCAAGGGTCTACGCCCTGGAAATAGCCTGGAGTTCTTACACTCGGCCGAATTCCTAAAGTCCCGGGTTTTGAACCCACTCAAGGGTCTACGCCCTGGAAATAGCCTGGAGTTTTTTACACTCGGCCGAATTCCTAAAGTCCCGGGTTTTGAACCCACTCAAGGGTTAACAGCCCTGGAAAAGGCCTCGAGTTCGGACACTCGGCCGAATTCCTAAAATCAGGGTTTTTACACCCCTCAAAGATCATTGCCGAGCTCACGCTCCCATAGCCGAGACCAGCGGAATGATGACTCCACTTCGGCACGAGCAGCTCGTCTCGGCCAAAGCCAGCCATTTCGGCCAAGGTCAGCTTTTCAGAGAGAAAGAGCTGTGCCAACACTCAAACACAGCAAAGCAGCACAAAAACACTTGTGTTCCAGAACAGTACATGAAAAGTAAAAGAGAACGCAAGGGCGCTGCACACAGTTTGAATGATCACAAAGTTCATCCTTTTTTATTCATTGAAAGTTGCTTTATTACAAGAGTTACAGAACAGAAAGCAAAGTACAAAAAGGAGGATCGCAGTCCTCTAAAAAGCAGAAAATAAAGAAAAGCTGGGAAACTCTGATCTTCGCCGACTCTTCGGGCTGCAGACTCCAAGATGCCGGATCGTAGACTGGAGGTTCTGAGTGATCCTGAATTTCACCGAGCTCTACAATACACTTTGGTTGGTCAGACCAAAGCGACTGCAGAGCCCCTCCAGTCCGGAGGCCCTGGACCTCGCCAAGCTCTTCAACACCCTCCGGTCAGTGAGACCAAAGTTTGAAGAGCCCCCAGGTCCAGTGGGCCCCAACTCCACCCTTAGTCTTACCATTCTGACAGGGCGCGAGCTCGATGCCACACAAGACCCTGCAGGATCGGCAGACACCCAGGGCCCGACCATCCCGCAGTTGCAGAGGTGTCCCCCGCAACCTGACCAGGGACGGTCGGCCATGAACCCGCGTTCAGAGAGCGCGTGGTCCACGGGGAGTTCCTTCAGAGAGCGCGCAGACCACGTGGGCTTCCCCCCTTGGAGAAAGCCGTCCACAGGCGCAAGGGTTCCCCCCGGATTGAAGATTGCAGAATGTCTAACAGGCATGGCTCCTATGTCTACGTGATTTAAACTATCCTAGGTTCTGTTCTTTTCATCGCCAATGGCAAGCCTGTCGCCCCTACTTATAGGAAGAAGAAGGGCTCAGCCTCCGAAGGAAGTTATGGGGGCGAAGTCTCCCACGCGTTACTCGGGATGCACGACTGTTGACCAGCGATCCCTATGACGCCAAGTGGAGACATCCGTCCGTTTCCCTCATAGGCCGTGCCACCATGTTTATTGCTATTTATGGCTTCCAGAATACGGAGAATCGGCACAGACAGGTATGAGGACCGTTTAACTCTCTCTACCTCGAGGGCCACACGTCACAGTAAAGGCATTCAACACCATTCAATGCACATCCAGAAATGAAGGAGAAACAAATGCAGAGAAAGAGTGCACAAGTAAAGAAGCCCGTCTTTCATTGATTGCTGAGAGTATTACAAGGCTAAGAAGCAAGAACATTACATGCAAGAAGACAGAAATAAAAAGGAGCCCGGCTACTGTGGTTTCGGTGACTCCACTAGGTCGATCACCGTATCTGCTGGACCAGTGGACTCGGCCGAAACCGTGACCTTGCTTGGAGCGTCGCTGGCAGAGGAGGCTTTGACCGGTACCCTCACCCGAACCAGGAGCATAAGAGGTCTCACCCTAAGGCACGGCCGAAGCATCGCTGGCGACCAGGGCGTCGCTCAAGATCGGGGCAGCTGGAGTGTCTTCTGGAGCAGGAACGACTGCAGGAGCTTCAACTGGGGGACTTTCGGCTGCAGGAGTGGAGCTCGGCTCAGGAGCCGAGTCCGAGTACTTCGGCAGGTCCCGATAGACAGGATGGTCTTCAGGGACCCCCGCACGTCTCAGCGCGGCCAGGCATCCTTCCTCGAACAGGATGGTGGTGATCTCCTCCACCTGCTTCTCATACAGCTCAGTGGCGTGATCCACCCCATCCTGGAAGGCGGACTGGGCCTCGGACAAAAGAGAGGTCTTCTCTTTCTCCAGCTCGGCGTTTGCCGTCTTCAACTTCGCCGTTTCGGCTCGCCCAGCCAGCACTTCCCCGCGCAGCCTCGTCCCCTCGGCCGTCGATTCAGCCTTTAACCTGGCCAGCTCCGACTCCAGTTCGGCGGTCTTCTTGTTCCTTGCCCAGACCTCGCCCTTCAGCTGGTTGGTCTTCGCCGTAAGTTCGGCGACACCAGCCAGAGCCGACGCCAGCCGAGCGGCCTCCTCAGCGCTGGCCTTCTTCATCCGCTCCATTCCCGCCTGCAGCTCCTCCAGCTCCTTCTTCAGCTTCTCCCTCTCGGACTCCAGCTGAGTGACCCGTGCAGCATTCCTATCACTCCGCCCCACCACGGTCAGGAGCCTCTGCACGTTCTGCAAATGGAGAAAGATGAGTCAAGCTGGGGCAGTCGAGCCAGATTACTCGGAAGGAAAACACTGAAAGCACTTACCAGGAGATTAGCCTGAATCGCCGAGACCATCAGGCTCTCGCTATCGAACCTCTCGTGCGTCTCCATATCCCGTGGCAGAGCACAGACCTTGGCGAGAGCCCCGATGACGTCGGCATTCCCCAGCAGCCGATCCTCGACGTTCATAGGCTTACCGGGTTGCGTTTCCATCCTTGGCCTCCATGGCGCTGGGGCAGTTCAGGGTCCGGAGGACGACCCGGATCCTTGCCCCGCCGAGGTGCTGTGCTCGCGAGTCGTCCCGCCTGACGGCCTGCCTGTCGGCACGCTCTTCTCAGCCGGTGCACTCTTGTCAGTCGGGGCCTTGGCTCCGGGGGCCTGCGCAGGGGTTTTGCCCTTCGGAGGCTATTCGGCCCCCAGGTCCTTCTCCCCCGCCTTGGACTTCTTCCTGGGTGGGGACCCCTCCCTCGGGCGCTCCGGCGAACGTCGCCGAACTCCCGCATTCGAAGCAGGAGCAGGAGCAGGAGCAGGAGCGGAAGTGTCGCCAGCACCTCCCGAGCTCGAAGCTGCTCGGGTGCTGGCAGAAGATGGCGTCGCAGAGGAAGAAGACCCCCGCCTGAACTTGGCCGCTAGGTCCTTGACGGCAGGCTCCCTCGACCTTCCCGCCATATCTTCTTCCTGATCAGAAGAATAAGCGTCCACTATCTGCCTCAAGTTCGCCGGCTCCGAACTGGAAGTGGACGCCTCGGACCCAGACGCGGCTCGGCTAGCGGCAGGATCGCTCAAGGGGATCCCGGCAGGTACAGCAAGGGAGACGGTTGGACGATCAGGATGCGCTTCGTCCACCTCGGGTACCCCGGTCCTCTGGTAGTGGCCGCGGTATCTCGGCGTGTATCCGAGCAGCTTCCAGGCCGACCTGGTCTCGTGCCCCTTGTACCTCTCGACCTTGTTGATATCGTCGGGGTTCCTCCTCTAGCCCTCACTCGCAGCTCGGCGTCGTCTCGCACCTGCCTCTGCATAACAAACAATAGAGGAATCAGCTCGGCATCGCCGAAATCAAGCAAAGAAGATGAGTAAAAAGGAGCGATGTTTACTTGGGACTGTCCCGGGGCGGCGCGGGACCGATAGCCTCCTACTTTCGCCGGCGCCGAACTCCCAGTCCCCCAAGACGCAGAAGAAGGCTTCTTCGGCATTCTTACTTGAATCTTCCAAGGCCAGGACGAAGCCTCTTCGCTGCGGCTTCACCCGGAGATAATATTTCCCTTCCCCGGCCTTGCAGATATCATAGGTGTCCTCGATATCATGGACACCTAGGTCGGTCCCCAGAACCTCATTCAGCTTCGCCGTGCCCATGATGACCTTATAGCCATTGGGCATCAGCTGGCACGGGGTAAGGGACCAGGTACTGAGGCAAGCTCTAAGTAGAGGGTGCAGGGGGAATCTGACCCCGCCCTCGATCACAGAGATCAGAGGGAACGGCATCCAGCCGCCGGACCAGCGCATCGTGGCATAGTCGACGGAGTCTGCCGGCTTGAGCAGGACTCGCTCCGGAATATCGAAGGCAGCCCTAAATCTGGCTATGCCCTCTTCGGTGTCTAAACTGAACCTAGGGGTGCCCATGTCTAGAAAGAAGGGTATAGCAAAAGAGAAAACCCTAAAGGTTGCGAAACCCTAAAGAAAAGCTACACAGAGGCGCGGAGCAACTTACAAAAACAGAAGGGGCGACTCGAGTACAGATCCAGACACGCCCTATGGTCGTCCTCGCTAAAAGAAATCTCGAGCAGCAGAGCAGAAATCACAGATGAAGGCAAAGGCGAAAAGAGATCAGAAACAAGAAGGGAAGGAGACGACCCTCTTTATGGAAAACCAACCCTCGGCGCGCGCTGCTTTCGAAATTCGAAAGGGCGGATTTCGCGATCTGCACCCGTTCCATCAATAAGACAGCACAATCAGTGAAAAGGCGACGCGTGTAACCGTCGACTCGCTTCCCAGTATAGACAGGACGGAGCATTCATTACTTCAGGACAGTTGAAGCGACACCAGGCAATGACCGTCGCATCCCCAGGCGAGTCTTCTAGCTTTCAACCACTAAAGGCCAGGGCACCTAAGAGGTCAAAAGCTAGGGGGCAATTGTGTGGGGAGATTTCCAGAGCCACAGGATTACGCTAATCACAGCCATCAGATGAGTCTAAGCACTCTCACGTGCCATCCGCGTGCCATCCATGTGGCACCAGGCTCACCTCGGCTGCCAGGACAGGAGGTCCGGCCGAAGTCAAGCAGCTCCGAGCCACCAGCGCCGAGCTCGGCCATCTCGGCAGAGAGCTCCACCTCGGCTGAAAGAGCCGGGACGGGAGCCGAAGTAAGAAAGAACCTCCGCTTGCGCCCCTCGCCCCCTCCACATCATCAAGCACGTGGAGGAGTAAGGGCGCGAGCTAGCAGGACAGATGCGACACCCAGCCGCTCACAATCTTCGCCAGATCACTGACATGGCGGCATCCAGCGGCTGAGGCCACATCAGGGCAGGGCCCGAGGGCGGATCCGATGGTACCCCTACCGCCAAAGGCGTCCAACACGATCTGGCCCAACAAGACGCGCATTAAATGCGACGTGGGCTGATCCGACGCGCATTTAATGCAGAGTGGGCTAGATTGGACCGCATTAATTGCAACGTGGGCTGATCATGACTTCCCATCGAATCATGAGACCCATGTCAAGATATCGTCCAAGATATCTTCCAAATCGTCTATAAAAAGGACTGCATTTCACATGCAAGGTACGCAACATATACACTCGAGAGCTGTTACTCTGCCTCTCTTCTTCCTCTCCTTCCATTGTTCCAGTTCCTTCACTGACTTTGGCATCGGAGAGCCTTGCACCGTCCAGGCCAGGGTCCTCTGACCGTGTGTTCTTCCCTTTCAGGCTTTCGGACGGTACCCAGTCATCACCATTGTTGGATAAGTCCTCTAAGGCTCCCCAGTTATTGTGGGTCATTATTTTCTGCACCTACAATTGTGATGCCAGGATTCCTCAAGCAGCGATACAGCATTGCAATTGAAGCCCTCTCTAGTCTCTACCATATTGAATCGGATTTCCTCGGGGTTGCACATTTTAGCCCATGTGGGGGTCAGATGGTAAGGCTCATACATTTCATCTCTTTACCAACTTCCGGTTAAATCTCCTCGTCTTCTCGTCCATAATATAAATACCCAATTAACCGTCCAAGGTTACATGTGATTTGCAGCATGTGTGATTCGGATAATTTTAGGATTTTTTTTTAATTTAAAATATGATAAGGATAGAGATGTGATAAAGATGAAGTTAAATTACCCATCTAAGGTTCCCTAATCTAATATAGGGACCCTATTGAAAAATGATGTGGCATTTCAAAGGGAGAGAGAGAGCGGAGGTTGCGTTGGGAGAGGGAGGGATAGGGAGAAAGAGAGGGAGAGATGGAGAGGGGGTGGCGTTGGGAAGTGACAGAAGAGGGAGAAGGAGAGGGAGGGATGATGGAGGATGAAGAAGGAGAGGGAGAGGGAGGTGGGCGGAGGTGGCCTGCCGAGTAGGGAGAGGGAACAGAAGGAAGGGAGGGGCGTTTTCATCTTTTTTCAGAGGGGTCCATCAAGAGTCCCATGGATGGATCTCGGATGAGCATATAGTAGCTCCCTAAAAAAAAATAAGGAAAAATCTCAAACAAGGCCTTAAGTTTTTACCTTATTTCAACAAAGGACACAAGTTTCAAACTTTTCAAATTAGTTCCTAAGTTTTTCATGAACTTTTCAATTAAGGACATCCATCCATTTAAAGTTATTATCCAATAACTTTTCCCTCAATTTTTTAAAATACCCAAATTACCCTATGTTGAAATAATATCACTATCCATTTTCTCTATATTCTCCTCATTTCCTTCACCGGCATCTTCACGATAATCAAGGACCACAAGCGTCTCCACAGCGATCGGCTAGATGTAGTGGCTGTCGAAACCATGCCATGACTTTAAATGAAGGTTAGTTTGGGTATTTTAAAAAATTTGAGGAAAAAATTCGCCAGAAAACGCCATTAAGTAACTGAATGTCCTTAATTGAAAACTTATTGGAAAACTTGGGGATTAGTTTGAGAAATTTTGAAACTAGTGTCCTTTTTGGAAATAAGGCAAAAACTTAAGACCTTATTTAAAAGTTTTCCAAAAAATAAAATAAAATTGAATAACTTTAATTACAAACTAGCATCATAACCCGTGCTTAGCACAAGTATGGCCAACATTGCAGCTTAAATATTTATGCATGAAAAAAAAAAAACATCCATAAATTTTAGAAAGAAAGCAAAAGAAGAAAAGATTATGAGAGTACTTATTTATGTAATCTAGGAGCTAATCAAATAGAAAGAAAAGAGGAGGATTGGAGGAGAAAGGAAATGGTAGATTTTGAGATCTTGGGTAGAAATGGAGTTGAAAAAATGGAAAGGTGAAAGTTTGAGAAGTGGATAGTAGATGTAGTTTTTGGTAAAGAGATATAGTTAGTTTGCATGAGATAAGTGAGGAGAAAACTGAAAATATTTAAAAAAAAATAATCGACAGTCAAAATTAAAGTAAAATACCCTTGGTGTTAATATTTATAATGTGGAGTCTACCGAAATGAAAATATTGAAAGTAGTTTATATGTTTGATCGCGCAATCAATTGCATAACCAAATGCAATCACCATGGAAAAGCTTGTACCCGTGCCTTTTTGCATGTGTAACCTTTTTTTTTTCTTTTTGTGGGAAAAAGTGTTTTGCACCTATTTATGTGTAAAAAAGGCCCCGCTTACAAAATCACTTCCACGCATGCATGATGATGTGTAACTATTATGCCTATGAATAACTTATTTATGTAAATGAATGCAAACAACGACCCCACTTTTTTTTCCCTCCACATTTTTTTTTATAATTTTTTTTACCTGAATAAGCATCATAACTGTGCCTTTACAAAGTTCAGATTAAAATTTAGCCAGAACAAAGTTCTATTGCCTGGATTTATCTATGATTGATGTCATGTCTTTAGTCCGTGACTTAAAAATGTATTGGAACTCCCTTCGCATAGGAGTACGATACTTGATGGCCAGGAGAATCTAATTGAGTGTGTTCAGGTGGCTATTTACTTACCCAAGATGAGTACCTGACGGGTTGGTGGTGATTTACTAATTACCACCCAGTGCCGGGTGGAAATGAAAACTTTCATGAAGTGGGTTGGGTAGTAGGGTGACGCCAGGATTAGTCTACTCATTTAAAGTGCCAAAACAAACACGTCTCTTGTATATTTGGTAATTATGTAAATGACTTTCGATTCTCTGATTATATTGTGATTTAGATCCATTAAAAATTAAATTTGGGTATTTATTTAGGTCCCGATAAGTAGCGGGTCCAGATTCGGTTCCACCTTAGTTCCAACCCAGGGACCTAGGTCCTTACATATTATCTCAACTTTTGATATATCTCCTAAAAATTATTTTTTTCTTATCATTCTCTATCTAGACCCAGACCCGTGACATATACCGTTCCGGAACCAAGCAACCGGTTCTTCATTAGAGAGGTATCTCCAGGTAGTTTTAATTAGGAGAGCCAAATGATTTTTAGGCGTTTCACGAATTCCCAAACTCCCATTATCAATAGAGTTACAAATAGCGCTCCATTTAATAGTATGCAACTTCCTTTTTCCCATTTTTTCACCACAAAAGAAATTTATGAATAATCTATCAATCGTTTCACTGGCCTCAGATGGGAGTTTGAGGACTGATGTTGTAAACAGGAATCGAAGAAGCAGCACTTTTAATTAGTGTGCTCCTCTAAGCTTGAGATAGGAGAGGAAGTTGCCATGACATAATCCTGCATTTTATTATATTAATCATATTCTAGAAGTTGGAGTTCTTGTTTCTTTTAATATAAGGGGATTACCATGGTATTTTTCTTTATTTCCCATTTTTCTAACCCCCAAAATTCTACAAAGATTATTGCTTCTCATATTGCATGTTCATTTGCTAAAATAGGCAGCTGATTTCTCAAAATTAACAAGTTGACCGGAGTTGTGACAATAGTCTGGTAATATCTCCTTAATTTCCCAAGCTTCATTAATACTAGCATTACAAAACAAAAGACTATTATCAGCAAAGAATAAGTGAGGAATAGTTGGAGCCCTTTTGGCAACTTTAACACCGCTCTTCTCTCTTAGGGGGATTATGAATATGAGAAAAATGCAATGAATATGACATAAATAAAATAAAATAATTAAGTAATAGCTAAGTTCATGCAAAGTTTCCATACAATTTCTCCTTGCGCTTGCACAAGCTTGAAAGAATGGTGAATTATGGCATCATGACCTATGCCTTAACCTAAACTTTCAATCCAACATTAGTTGAGTCTAAGTCTGATTTAAGATCTTATATGAAATAAATTAACACTAAACTTATCATAATGCAAATAGAGCTTGTCCATAATGCCTATAATGATAGGTTCTAAATTGCACCAATGAGATTTAAAAAGTTAAGAATTGTTCTTTTAGATCTTATATCATTTTTATAAATTAACTTACTCATAGTTTCCTTGTTTTTCTTTATGAAACTGTTTAATCATAGTTTAAGCTTAATTATCTCTTAAAATAAAAAAAAATATGATAAAAGGAAACAACAAACATTCGGATATTATGATGGTCTTAGTTAGAGTTGGCAAAAGCCAACCTAACCTGCTGATCTAGCCCGACACAACCCACATATAACCCGCACAACCCAACCAGCATAATATATGGATCGGTCGCGAGTCAAGCTTTCCTAACCCGCATTTAAACGGGTTGGGTTAGGATTAGTTCGTTTAACTTGTAGAACCCCCACAACCCATTTGTATTTTCTTCCAGTTAAAACTTACACTCAATACTTAATTCTATGGAGTATATCTTTTTATTTTTATACAATATTTTTTTTATGAAAGCTTCATTTTATTTCTATTAATCTTATTATTCATTTTATTTCTATTAATTTTATTATCTATTTCTATAGTCACTATTTAAGAAAATGTATTATATAAATAATTTTTTCTCTTTCTTTTTTCTCAAGTAGACCCTTTGTTAACTTACTTAAGAATATTTTTGTGTGCTCTTCTCTCTTAGGGGGATTACGGATATGAAAAAATACAATGAATATGACATAAATAAAACAAAATAATCAAGTAATAGCCGAGTTCATGCTAAGTTTCCATACAATTTTCTCCTTGCGCTTGCACAAGCTTGAGAGAATGGTGAATTATGGCATCATGACCTATGCCTTAACCTAAACTTTCAATCCAACATTAGTTGAGTCTAAGTCTGATTTAAGATCTTATATGGAATAAATTAACACTAAACTTATCATAATGCAAATAGAGCTTGTCCATAATGCCTATAATGATAGGTTCTAAATTGCACCAATGAGATTTAAAAAGTTAAGAATTGTTCTTTTAGATCTTATATCATTTTTATAAATTAACTTACTCATAGTTTCCTTGTTTTTCTTTATGAAACTGTTTAATCATAGTTTAAGCTTAATTATCTCTTAAAATAAAAAAAAATATGATAAAAGGAAACAACAAACATTCGGATATTATGATGGTCTTAGTTAGAGTTGGCAAAAGCCAACCTAACCTGCTGATCTAGCCCGACACAACCCACATATAACCCGCACAACCCAACCAGCATAATATACGGATCGGTCGCGAGTCAAGCTTTCCTAACCCGCATTTAAACGGGTTGGGTTAGGATTAGTTCGTTTAACTTGTAGAACCCCCACAACCCATTTGTATTTTCTTCCAGTTAAAACTTACACTCAATACTTAATTCTATGGAGTATATCTTTTTATTTTTATACAATATTTTTTTTATGAAAGCTTCATTTTATTTCTATTAATCTTATTATTCATTTTATTTCTATTAATTTTATTATCTATTTCTATAGTCACTATTTAAGAAAATGTATTATATAAATAATTTCTTCTCTTTCTTTTTTCTCAAGTAGACCCTTTGTTAACTTACTTAAGAATATTTTTGTGTGCTCTTCTCTCTTAGGGGGATTACGGATATGAAAAAAATACAATGAATATGACATAAATAAAACAAAATAATCAAGTAATAGCCGAGTTCATGCTAAGTTTCCATACAATTTTCTCCTTGCGCTTGCACAAGCTTGAGAGAATGGTGAATTATGGCATAATGACCTATGCCTTGGCCTAAACTTTCATTCCAACATCAGTTGAGCCTACGTCTGATTTAAGATCTTATATGAAATAAATTAACATTAAACTTATCATAACCTAAATAGAGCTTGTCCATATTGCCTACCATGATAGGTTTTAAATTACAACAATGGGACATAGAAAGTTAAGAATTCTTCTTTTAAATCTTATCTCATTTTTATAAATTAACTTATCGGTTTGGGTCTAATTTAAACTTTGGGTATGGTTAATGCTTAAGAGGATTGTTAATAAACTTAGATTTGGTGGCAAGTTATGCGGGTAAATCTGACCCGCAGTAACCCGCAAGGGTTATGCGGATATGTGGGTCGGATTGGGTTAACTTGCAACGGGTGCGGGTTAAAAGTTTCTAACCCGTTTAATAAACGGATCGGATATGGGTTAGGAGCATTTAACCCATTTAATAAACGGGTCTAACCCATTTAGACCAACCCAACCCGTTTGCCTTAGTTCAACCTAGCAAATGTACCCATTAAAATTAAAATTTTAAAACAGGCAATTAATAAGTATGTCTTTTGTCCAGCGGTATCATTTGACCCTGCAAACATGCACGGTATCATCTATCTGAAAAGATCTTGTAGAGATCCAGACTTACACAAATTCAGTCTGTGCCATTAAAACCAATTAATTTTGTCAAATCCTTCTAGCTAATGAACAGGGCAACCCCAATACAACAAATCTGAACTCTCAACATCTTGTAAGGAGAGATCCACTCCATGTTGAAAATAGACGTGGATAAATTCAAACCCGGCCCATACCAACCAGAACAAAGATGAAATCAAGGTAAACTTCGCTTTGGGAAGAATCAAAGTGAACTTCACAACGTGGATGCATACAAATTGCAAATCCAACCGACAAGCCTACATTGGTATAGTCCAATACTAGCAAAATCCCGTGCTATGCACGGACCACGAAACCACCAAATGCACAGACTGATATGAATTATTTTTAATAAATTTATTAATTAGTAAACTTGTGAGTCCTTTTTTTTGTTGCTAATTTGATCTTTATGTTTTTTTTCCAAATGTTTTATTCTTTAGGTGAGGCATGAATTGATTAAGAAAGATCAAATGATCATAGACCTAACAAATTGATGGGACCAAGATGAATGGGGTCCATCATCTCTATTCTAACCGTTCATAAAATCATATGATGCGGGCTGGGACCCATTAATTGATTGATAAATATCAAATGATCAAATGATCATAGACCTCTCAAATTGACCAAACCTAACCTATTTAAGTGGGACCCCCAAGATGAATGGGTCCACCATCTATATTCTAACCATCCATAAAACCATATTATGCGGGATGGGACCCATGAATTGATTTTAAAAGATCAAATGATCAAATGATCGTAGACCTAACAAATTGACCTAATATATTTAAGTGAGATCCAGATGAATGAGGTCCACCATCTTTATTCTAATCGTCCATAGAATCAAATGAAGCGGGCCGGGACCCATTAATTGATTGATAAAGATCAAATGATCATAGACCTCTCAAATTGACCAAACCTAGCCTATTTAAGTGGGACCCCCCAAGATGAATGGGGTCCGCCATCTATATTCTAACCGTCCATAAAAACATATGATGCGGGCTGGGACCCATGAATTGCTTGATAAAGATCAAATGATCATAAACCTCACAAATTGACCAAACCTAACCTATTTAAGTGGAACCCCCCAGATGAATGGAGTCCACCATCTCTATTCTAACCGTCCATAAAACCATAATATGCGGGATGGGACCCATGAATTGATTAAGAAAGATCAAATGATCAAATGATCGTAGACCTAACAAATTGACCATATATTTTTAAGTGGGACCCAGATGAATGGGGTCCACCATCTTTATTCTAACCGTCCATAAAATCAAATGATGCGGGCCGGGACCCATGAATTTATTGATAAAGATCAAATGATCATAGACCTCTCAAATTGACCAAACTTGACCTATTTAAGTGGGACCCCCAGATAAATGGGGTCCACCATCTATATTCTAACCATCCATAAAATCATATTATGCGGGATGGGACCCATGAATTGATTTAAAAAGATCAAATGATCAAATGATGGTAGACCTAATAAATTGACCAAATATTTTTTAAGTGGGACCCAGATGAATGGGGTCCGCCATCTTTATTCTAACCGTCCATAAAATCAAATGATGCGGGCCGGGACCCATGAATTGATTGATAAAGATCAAATGATCAAATGATCATAGACCTCTGAAATTGACCAAACCTAACCTATTTAAGTGGGAACTCCAAGATGAATGGGGTCCACCATCTATATTCTAACTGTCCATGAAATAATTTGATGCGGGCTGGGACCCATGAATTGCTTGATAAAGATCAAATGATTAAATGATCATAGACCTCACAAATTGGCCAACATAACCTATTTAAGTGGGACCCCTAAGATGAATGGGGTCCACCATCTTTATTATAACCATCCATAAAACCATATTATGCGGGATATGACCCATGAATTTATTTAAAAAGATCAAAGGATCAAATAATCGTAGACCTAACAAATTGATCAAATATGTTTAAGTGAGACCCAGATAAATGGGGTCCACCATCTCTATTCTAACCGTCCATAAAATCATATGATGTGGGCCGGGACCCATGAATTGATTGAAAAAGATCAAATGATCATAGACCTCATAAATTGACCAAATCTAATTTATTTAAGTGGGACCCCAAAGATGAATGGAGTCCACCATCTATATTCTAACCATTCATGAAACCATATGATGCGGGCTGGGACCCATGAATTGCTTGATAAAGGTCAAATGATCAAATGATCATAGACCTCACAAATTGACCAAACCTAACATATTTAAGTGGAACCCCCCAAATGAATGGGGTCCACCATCTCTATTCTAATCGTCCATAAAATCATATTATGTGGGATGGGACCCATGAATCGATTAAGAAAGATCAAATGATCAAATGATCATAGACCTAACAAATTGACCAAATATTTTTAAGTGGGACCCAGATGAATGGGATCCACCATCTTTATTCTAACCGTCCATAAAATCAAATGATGCGGGCCGGGACCCATGAATTGATTGATAAAGATCAAATGATCATAGACCTCTCAAATTGACCAAACCTAACCTATTTAAGTGGGACCCCCAAGATGAATGGGGTCCACCATCTATATTCTAACCATCGATGAAATAATATGATGCGGGATGGACCCATGAATTGCTTGATAAAGATCAAATGATCAAATAATCATAGACCTCACAAATTAACCAAACATAACCTATTTAAGTGGAACCCCCCAGATGAATGGGGCCCACCATCTCTATTCTAACCGTCCAAAAAAGCATATTTGCGGGATGGGACCCATGACTTGATTTAAAAAGATCAAATGATCAAATGATCGTAGACCTAAAAAATTGACCAAATATTTTTAAGTGGGACCCAGATGAATGGGGTCCACCATCTTTATTCTAACCGTCCATAAAATCAAATGATGCGGGCCGGGACCCATGAATTGATTGATAAAATAATTTTAATCAAATCACGAGGGTGTGACAAAAATGTCTTGCTAGATGTGTAGATGATATCCAAATGGATAAAAAACAGAGATCTCCCCTGAATCACAATGGATCCATGTAGGTTTGCACCCATTCTGACCAATTGAGCCCACAATCGACCACTCTATTTGTTTCTTTTTTTTTAAGCCATTAAAATTTGTGGGTTCCTGTTGAATTGGTTAGGATGATCAGTGGGTCCCAACCTTGACAGTGATGTAGGCCCAAAGTGAGCCCCACAGAGAGCACATATTTCTTCTATGGAATTAAGGATTATATTTCAATCCTTTACAATTTGGGATTTTCCTCTTCCCCATTTTGTGTGGTTGTCTTGGAAGTGAAATTTTAGATGGAGAATGAGAGATTTTAGGGATTGCATTAGCATGGAGAAGGAGAGATTTTAGGGAGGGAGAGATGGAGAAATTTTAGATGGAGAATGAGAGATTAGCAGAATATTATGCGGGATGGGACCCATGACTTGATTTTAAAAGATCAAAGGATCAAATGATCGTAGACCTAAAAAATTGACCAAATATTTTAAGTGGGACCCAGATGAATGGGGTCCACCATCTTTATTCTAACCGTCCATAACAATTTGGGATTTCCTCTTCCCCATTTTGTGTGGTTGTCTTGGAAGTGAAATTTTAGATGGAGAATGAGAGATTTTAGGGATTGCATTAGCATGGAGAAGGAGAGATTTTAGGGAGGAGAGATGGAGAAATTTTATATGGAGAATGAGAGATTAGCAGAATACCATTTTAGGCTGGCTGCTGCCACGTGTCCATCTTCAAGACATGCCAAGTGTCCTCTCCAGAAAGTGTATACATCCCTTTAGTAATATAGACTAGCAAAATCCCGTGCTATGCACGGACCACGAAACCACCAAATGCACAGACTGATATAAATTAATTTTAATAAATTTATTAATTAGTAAACTTGTGAGTCCTTTTTTTTTGCTAATTTGATCTTTATGTTTTTTTCCAAATGTTTTATTCTTTAGGTAAGGCATGAATTGATTAAGAAAGATCAAATGATCATAGACCTAACAAATTGACCTAATATATTTAAATGGGACCAAGATGAATGGGGTCCATCATCTCTATTCTAACCGTCCATAAAATCAAATGAAGCGGGCCGGGACCCATGAATTGATTGATAAAGATCAAATGATCATAGACCTCTTAAATTGACCAAACCTAACCTATTTAAGTGAGACCCCCAAGATGAATGGGGTCCACCATATATATTCTAACCGTCTATAAAACCATATGATGCGGGCTGGGACCCATGAATTGCTTGATAAAGATCAAATGATCATAGACCTCACAAATTGATCAAACCTAACCTATTTAAGTGGAACCCCCCTGATGAATAGGGTCCACCATCTCTATTCTAACCGTCCATAAAATTATATTATGCGGGATGGGACCCTTGAATTGATTAAGAAAGATCAAATGATCAAATGATTGTAGACCTAACAAATTGACCAAATATTTTTAAGTGAGACCCAGATGAATGGGGTCCACCATCTTTATTCTAACCGTCCATAAAATCAAATGAAGCGGGCCGGGACCCATGAATTGATTGATAAAGATTAAATGATCATAGACCTCTCAAATTGACCAAACCTAACCTATTTAAGTGGGACCCCCAAGATGAATGGGGTCCACCATCTATATTCTAACCGTCCATAAAACCATATGATGCGGGCTGGGACCCATGAATTGCTTGATAAAGATCAAATGATCAAATGATCATAGACCTCACAAATTGAGCAAACCTAACATATTTAAGTGGAAGCTCCCAGATGAATGGGGTCCACCATCTCTATTCTAACCGTCCATAAAATCATATTATGCGGGATGGGACGCATGAATTGATTAAGAAAGACCAAAGGATCAAATGATCGTAGACCTAACAAATTGACCAAATATTTTTAAGTGGGACCCAGATGAATGGGGTCCACCATCTTTATTCTAACCGTCCATCAAATCAAATGAAGCGACCAGGACCCATGAATTGATTGATAAAGATCAAATGATCATAGACCTCTCAAATTGACCAAACCTAACCTATTTAAGTGGGACCCCCAAGATGAATGGGGTCCACCATCTATATTCTAACCGTCCATAAAATCATATGATGTGGGCTGGGACCCATGAATTGCTTGATAAAGATCAAAGGATCAAATGATCATAGACCTCACAAATTGACCAAACCTAACATATTTAAGTGGAAGCCCCCAGATGAATGGGGTCCACCATCTCTATTCTAACCATCCATAAAACCATATTATGCGGGATGGGACCCATGAATTGATTTAAAAAGATCAAATGATCGTAGACCTAACAAATTGACCAAATATTTTTATGTGAGACCCAGATGAATGGGGTCCACCATCTCTATTCTAACCGTCCATAAACTCATATGATGCGGGCTGGGACCCATGAATTGATTGATAAAGATCAAATGATCATAGACCTCATAAATTGACCAAACCTAATTTATTTAAGTGGGACCCCAAAGATGAATGGAGTCCACCATCTATATTCTAACCGTTCATAAAACCATATGATGCGGGTTGGGACCCATGAATTGCTTGATAAAGGTCAAAGGATCAAATGATCATAGACCTCACAAATTGACCAAACCTAACCTATTTAAGTGGAAGCCCCCCAGATGTATGGGGTCCACCATCTCTATTTTAACCATCTATAAAATCATATTACGCGGGATGAGACTCATGAATTGATTAAGAAAGATCAAATGATCAAATGATCATAGACCTAATAAATTTACCAAATATTTTTAAGTGGGACTCAGATGAATGGGGTCCACCATATTTATTCTAACCGTCCATAAAATCAAATGATGAGGGCCGGGACCCATGAATTGATTGATATAAATGTAGCACATCTGGTGTGTTGGCTTATTTAGGGATCTCATGGAGAGATTTTAGGCTTTTGAGTGGAAGATGATTCTTCATGGAGAGATTTTAGGTCTTTTGAGTGTGTAATAGATATAGAGATTTTAGGGATAAGGGCAACTCAGGAAATGGCATTGCAAAAGGTTTCAGGTTGCGCCAGGTGTCTTTATGTGAGGAAGAGTACATCCCTTTAGTAATATAGATAACCTCATCAATCTAAATAAAATTAGAATTAACAATCTACTTAATGAGCAACGCTCCCCTAAGCTCGAGCTTAGGGAGAAAATTTCGTAAGCTCGTGCTTGTGGGGCCCACCTTTGGAACACATGACCCCCTTAAATTGCACATGTCCACCAACTTTCGGTAAGATCCGAATTTACTGGACCGTTGGATTGACTATATATTAATTCGAATGGATTGTTGACCATTAAACTCTTGGGCCCATATGGAAATGATAGAAATTACGGTTGGGGCTGATTTTTTACAAGGAGGAAGATCCTAGGGAGTCCTTGAAATCCTCCGCACCCCCATCCCCACTTGGGTTCCCAAGTGGGCCCACCACACACTTGAACTTATCTTATCCTAAACTTGAGCTTAATGGAGCCTTGCTCCTACTTAATATAAGGTATTTACTTCTTTTTAGGAAAATATAATCTGCGTGAAATATATCGGTAACAAATAAAGTTGTTTGAAATACACATTTTACAAATAGATTGTTTGGTCGGAGACATGTGGAAAGCATTTTATTGTTTGGGTTCATCCAATGGTTCATGGTTTATCAGGAATTTCTCAAAACACATATTGAAATCAGACCTTAAATTTGATCCTATAGTCCGTTTTAGCCTTCCAAGGAAGATGAGTAGTTCGGATCTTGATTTTGAAGACTGCATAAGCAAAAAAAAAAAAGTAGATCTAAGGATGAAGGGTTTTCGCAAATATCTCAAAATCCATGATCATCCAACAGCTGAAATATGGCCCTATTGCCATTTTGGATATTTTCAAGAGGATGGACGGTTTGGATTGTGCTTTAGAGGCTCAGAATAATAATAATAATAATAATTTAAAAAGTGGACCGCCAACAAAACATGTGACTATTGTGTTTATAACTTGAGTATATCCAATGGTTCACGGTTTTTTCACAAATCACTCAAAATCCATGTAAAATAAGACTTGAAATATTTAGCCCTATAGTCATATTTAACCTTCTAAAGATGATGAATGGCCGGGTTCATGATTTTGGGTCCCATGAAAGGCAAAAAAAATCTAAGCATCTAGAGTTTTCCTCAAATATCTCGAAGTCAAGATTATTCAATGGCTAAAATTTGACCTTATGCATTGTCATTTTCGCCTTCTAATGACATTCAACGGTTTGGATGTTGATTTAGAGTCAATGAAGAAGAAGAAGAAGAAGAAGAAGAACAGTGACAACGACTACTCCATAATGACATACAAAACACTATAGAAGTTTGCCTCGTTCTGGTTTTGTTATATGTTTTGATTCATATCTGCCCATTTTTGTTATTGTATGAAACAAAGCTAAAATAAGAAACGTGAGATGGCTCAATGCACTAGCAGAGCATGGTTGAAACATGTTGCGAAGCACTGTAATGAAAGTACCACAAGTAAAGCACCGCGTAGAAACGTAGCACCCCAGGGATGACCCCTAGGCTTATAGATTAGGCTAGTTTATGACTGTAATAAATTCTCTCATGTAATTAAAAAAAAAACACAAAGGTAAGCCTTTTGAAAGTCAATTTGAAACATGCATCCATATTTGTGTTATCAAATGGTCTAAAAGTTATTTCAAACATATTTAACCTAAATAGAGGGAAAAAAAAAAAAAAAAACTCAAAACCTCTTCACTTTTTTGCTTCATCAATAGTGCCATTATTCCAGGTTGATCGGACCAAATTGAACAAAAAAAAAACTCTATTGTCTCTTCCTATCCTAACTCACTCACATGCACATTTAATAGATTCTTATCCAACGCCTCTTCCTCACAAAACCCCTTTTACAAACAAAAGAAGATAAATCGACCATTCTCTCTCTCTCGTATATGTCCATATAGACTTATTGTAATTATATAAAAATAGCTTCCCCTTACTCCCCTCTCACACTCTCACTCTCTCTTCCCTTGAAACGAGTCTTCCCCAAAGATCTCTCTCTCTCTCTCTCTCTTAAACCCCCAATCACTCTCTCTCTCTTAAACCCCATCCCATCAACCTATGTCTTCTTCAAGGAGAAAGCTGCTCCCAAGACCTCCTGTAGTCAACCTTGGCTGCGGTTGCAGGAGGTCTAAGCTCTCCCACATCTTCTCTCCCAAACCCAAATCCAAAACCTCCAAATACCACCACCCCCAACAACCTCCACCACCACCCCTCCTCCTCCAGCTCTTGGGACAGGTCTGCCTTCTCCACCGCCTACGATGACGACTCCACCACCACCTTCTCCCCAAGCCACCCCATCTCGCCACCCCAATTCGCATCGACGCCGGTCGGAGGCTGCCGGAGAATCGGCGACAGCGTGGCGGTGGTGAAGGACTCCGACGACCCCTACCTCGACTTTCAGCACTCCATACTGCAAATGATAGTGGAGAAGGAGATATATGGGAAGGAGGGCCTCAGAGAACTCCTGCAGTGCTTCCTCTCGATCAACTCTCCCTCCCACCATCAGGTCATTGTCCGAGCGTTTTCGGAGATCTGGAATGGGGTCTTCTCACGTGAGTTTCTGGGGTTCGCTCGTGCGTATGGCACGTGAGGTAGCACGTATCCGGGGGGTCAATGGTCTGAAGGCCTGCTTTGACTGGTTTTGGTGAATGAAGAAAAAATATTTGGAAAGATGTTGGGATTTGGATACAATAATTGTGTAACGTTGTTAGAGACAATGGTTAGTGAGCTTTTTAATGACAAGTGTTGTTTTTCTACCGTTTCTTTGTGACTCTCCTTCTCTCCAAACTCTCTTGGTCTGATTCTACTGCTCCCATTCTGATGCCTGCCAGAATATGAATGGCAAGTGGGGCCCTCTTGATTTACTCCACTAATGATGCCCTAAAATTTTACTTAGAATTTTTAATATTTTAATCATGTGTCTTCTATATGCCTATTTTACTTAATTTTATTGTGGGACTAACTTTTATTATAGTAAAATTCGATTATGTTTTATATAAGAATATGATATTTATTTTGAGCGAATTTAAATAGATAAATCTGAGGCATTTATTTTGAGCAATATATAATTTCTTAGATAAATCTTGGCCATTGAATTACACTGTCTCACTCACCTCAGCTTGCAAGAATCTACACTCTTTTTGTGACTTTCCCTGTTTCCATTTATCTTATTATTTTTTTGACACCGGTGATGGATCTAGGATTTAAAAATTCAGCCATGAAGAAATAAGCATGCTTCCCCACAGAAAAAGTAACTCAGGATTGAACGGATTAATTAGGGAAATGGGTTCCCATTTCCTAACCAAGTTGGCAACCCTAGTTTAAAAATGCTAATATTGGGAAGTGGACCACATTTGTAATATTCAAACTGCAGAAAATCATGATAGGAGATTGAGCCAAATTTTGCTCTGTTCGAAAGCGTACCGACCATTAAATGGTGGGGTTATGGGGTTTGCTCTTTAAACGGTTCTGATGACCCTTGGAACCCTTGGAACCTGTCACTGAAAGACCTCCTTTATGTTGTTTTTGGGCTTGAAAAGGTGACTTTGTTAATTACCAACGACCAACTATTACATGCACTTCAAATTTAGATAAAGTATGGTAGACTACGTTCGTGATGATTTTCCTCTGGTCCTTGTTGACCTTACAAAATGTTGCCATTCTTAAGCTTCATTTAGCAAGTGAAAGATCCGTTTTATGTTGGTTAATAAAAATTATAAATTTCTGCAAAAAAGAGAAATAAAAAACATGAAATTCATTTTGCAATTTAGGGAGGCCTTTGGGGCCACTTCTGGCATAGAAATTGTAGACTTGAGGTGGGGTTGTGAACATGGATGAAATTATCGGCCGATACCACTTTGTTTTCTTAAATTTTGCACTAATAAATAGCTCATAAGCCATAATTATGATTGCATTTTATAAAACTTGTGATATTCTAACTTATTTTGGTATATACACAGGGCCGGCCCTGAGCACAGCCAAGACAGGCGGCCGGCTGGGGCCCCCAAATTTGGCATCTAATCAGGGGCCCCCAAATCAACAAAAAAAAATTACAAACCATCTCTGCATCCTGGCCCAAAATCACAGTAGAAATCCTACCAAAATCGCCCAAATGCCGTGCTATTCAGACCGGATTTTCCGGCCTGAATGACACTGGGATTAGGCAGTCAGGCCGGAAAATCCGGTCTGAATATATTATTTCCCATTCACCAACAATCCTTGCCGTGTAAGCAAAAAAATCTGGTTGCAACCCCACCCTAACATCTCATCAAAAAACCCCTTTGCCGATACTAAATCACCAATCTTACACGATCCATTCGGGAAGAAAACCACGTTCGCTCATCTGATCCCTTTGTCAAAAACCCCTTTGTCCCTTCCAGCCTCATCCAAATCACACCCAGCAGTCAGCAGCAGAAGATAAAAAATAAAAAACCAGAAAGAAGAAATAGAAGCAGGGCCGGCCAGAAGAAGGAGAAGGACCGCTGCCCGCTCCACTGCTCCAGCCCCATCTGCGATCGCCACTCGCCAGGGTAATCCAAATCCCACCCAGCGGCCAGCAGACAGCAGTGAGAAGATCAAAAAAAAAAAAACCAGAAGGAAGAAATAAAAGCAGATCTGGCGATCTCCATTCTTCTCTGACGTGATGACCTCTCCGAGTCTCCTTTTTCTGTTCTTGGGTAGCAACTTGACAAAGTCACAAAGACACTCTCTTTTTTTTAATGTTATCATAAAGACACTCTCACTACATGAGTCTACATCAGTCGACAGTCATCAGGTAATGGTATAGTATAATATTTCTTTTGGCTTGCTTTCTTCACTAGTTCACTGCACGCATCCCCATGGCTTAAAGTCCTCTCTCCCAGACTCCCACACGCTGCCTTGACTCCTTGGACAGTTGGACCCAGCCTGCGGGTCCTACCTGATTTCAGTGCGGGCCCAACTTGAACCCAGCCCACTAGAAAAAAAAAATAAAAGAAATTTTACTTACATCATGCCCCCCACTAGAAAATATCCTTCAGGCTATGAGAAAAGGAAAAAGAAACAAAGATTAGACGATGTTGCTCAATCTCAAAGAGGAGATATACTGAAGTTTTTTGGTAAAAATGAACAAGTAGAAAGATCAAATGAAACTTTGGTTGACGTTGAAGAAAGGAATGATGATGGTAATGAAGAACATGAATTGAATGAAAGTATTGAAGCTTTGGTGAATGAAAATATGGAACCTTTGGTGAATGAGAATGTTGAACCTTTGCCGATGAATGATAATGTTTTGGCTGTAGACTACTTTGATCCAGCAAATTGGGACAAGATTGGTCAAAATTATAGAGATTTACTTGTCGAAAAGGGTCCTATAAGAATTACTAATATCGATTTTCCCAGAGATCACCTTGGCAGACATTTCTCTTCGAAGCATTACACTCGCATAATGCCAAATGGATTTGAAAATGATAGAACATGGCTCATATATTCTCTTTCTTTGGACAAGGTCTTTTGTTTTTGTTGTAAGTTGTTCAAGCAACATGGGAACACTTCTCAATTGGACAGTGAAGGATATTGTGACTGGCATAACCTAAGTAGAAGGCTTTCAGAGCATCAATCATCTCCAGAGCACCTTCTTCATTGGAATAGTTGGTATGAACTAAAGAAGAGATTTGACAAGAATGAAACAATTGATAGAAAAGTGCAAGAAGAGATCAGCAGAGAGAGGGAACATTGGCGACAAGTGTTACTAAGAATACTTGCTGTAGTGAAAGCACTTGCTAAACAAAATTTGGCTTTTCGTGGAAAAAATGAGAAGATTTATCAGGAGAAGAATGAGATTTTTTTAAGTATAATCGAAATGATTGCTGAATTTGATCCAATACTGAAAGAGCACCTTCGGCGCATTCAAAGTAAGGAAATTCATTATCATTATCTTGGTCACAAGATTCAAAATGAATTGATAGAGCTGTTAGCAAGTGAGGTGAAAAAGGCTATTGTCCAGAAAATCAAAGAAGCCAAGTATTTTTCAGTAATACTTGACTGTACACCAGATATTAGTCATGAAGAGCAAATGTCGCTTGTGATTCGATTTGTGGATGTTACATCAAGTGCACCAAAGATTGAAGAGTTCTTTTTAGGATTTTTGATTGTAGATGATACATCAGGACTGGGCCTATTTGACGTACTCAAAAATGTTTTGAACACACTTGAGCTTGATATTGGTGATATAAGAGGGCAGGGGTAAGACAATGGATCTAATATGAAAGGAAAACACAAAGGAGTTCAAAGTAGACTACTTGGACTAAATCCTAGAGCCTTGTACACCCCATGTGGTTGTCATAGTTTGAATCTTGCTCTTTGTGATATGGCTAACTCTTGTTCAAGAGCTACATCCTTTTTTGGAGTGGTACAACGGATCTATTCATTATTTTCGTCTTCTACAAAGAGGTGGAAAGTGTTTAAAGATCATGTCAAAGATGTGAAACCCAAGTCAGGTCTCTCGCTAAAGTCATTGTCAGCAATACGTTGGGAGAGCCGTGTGGACAGTGTTCGTGCAGTTAGACATCAAGCTCCGAAAATAAGAGATGCTTTGGTTTACTTGGCCGAAAATAGTGATGATCCTAAAACAAAGAGTGAAGCCGAGTCACTAGCGATACATGAAATTGAAAGTTTTGAGTTTTTGCTTGCCATGGTAATTTGGCATTATTTACTTTTTGCTGTTAACTCTGTTAGCAAAAACTTTCAAACTGAAGACATGCAAATTGATATGGCCATACATGACTTGAAAAGACTTATTTCTATTTTTGAAAAGTATAGAGAATCTGGATTCGAAGAAGCCATGGCAGAAGCTAAGGACATTGCAACTACGATGAAAATTCAACCTGTTTTTCGTGAAAGACGGATCATTCGTAGAAAAAAACAGTTCGATGAGAATGTTACTGAAGAGGTGACACAATCAGCTGAAGAATCTTTTCGAGTTAACTACTTCTTATTTATAGTAGACCAAGCTCTTTCTTCGTTCAAGAGTAGGTTTGAGCAATTCGAAGTGTATGAGAAAATTTTTGGGTTCTTGTTTGATTTGGAGAAGTTAAAGTCTGCAAATTTAGATACTTTAAAGGCTTCTTGTAACAATCTTGAAGAATTTTTGAAACATGACGGTGTTTCTGATATTGATGGGACAGATTTATTTTCGAAGTTAAGAATCATGAGAGATCTTTTACCAGATAACGCAAAGAAAGCAATCGACGTACTAAATCATTTGAAGTCACGAGATAATTGTTTTCCAAATGCATGGATTGTATACAGAATTCTGCTGACTATACTAGTTACTGTTGCATCTGCAGAAAGAAGTTTTTCAAAGCTAAAGTTGATCAAATCTTACATTCGATCAACAATGTCCCAAGAAAGATTAAATGGATTGGCTATGTTATCTATTGAAAAGTCTTTGGTAGAAAAGCTTGATTATGAAGACTTAATTAGTGATTTCGCAGCTAGAAATGCAAGAAGACTAGTAGTTTTTCAGTAGTGCTTAGTTTTTGTAATTGAATTTTGGTGTTAATTGGTTAATGTAAAACACAATTCTGATTTGGTAAGAGTAGGTAAGGAGTTTAGACTTAATTTTCGTTCAAATAATAAAAAAAATTATCTTTTATTTTTTTATCATTTATCGGTGGGTATACGAATAGGGCCACACTTTAAGAACTCGCCTAGGGCCCCCAAAAACTCAGGGCCGCCCCTGTATATACATTAAATCTATGGAGTTGTAAATAGAATTTATACAATCTCGAATAAGACAGCGATACAGGAAGTCATGACTTAGGGGACCAATAATTTGATTTATAGTTGTTACTAATAAAAAAATATTATTTTTCAGCATTTTATAATATTTTGGATTTTTGGATATTTTTTTCAAATCTTTTTGGAATAAAAAAATCACACAACGACAAACACGACGGACCGATAACCGCGACCAATACAGATACCATATCAGTTTCTGGGCCCGACCGATACTGCGATTTTGAACCATGGTTGTGAAACTGTAGCTATAATATCGGCAAAATGTAATGATATTGAATGACATGTGTCAATCACACCAAAGAAATATTAAAGGAGTGTGTTTTTTTTTTTTTTGCTAAAATAGACCACGGTTTGAAGTTGGCACTTTAAACTTTTTCTTGGTAAAAGAGTGGTACTTTAAACTTGAAGACCTACGGATCCCTAGGCATGTTTGCCCACACCGCTCAACTTTTCGGCAAGGCTCTCCTAATCTAAAGCTCCGGATAAAATTCCATAAGCTCATGCTTGTGGGGCACACGCGTTGTCCATTCAAATGGACCAAACACATGACCCCCCCTAAATTACACATGTCCACCAACTTTTGGTCAGATTCGAATTCACTGGACTGTTTGATCGACTGTATACCGATCCGAATGAACTGTTGACCATTAAACTTTTGAGGCCCAGATGAAGATGATAGAAACCATGATTGGGGCTGATTTTTTGCAAAGAGGAGGGTCCCAATAGTCATTGAAACCCTCCCCATCCCCACCCCCATGTGGGTCCCCAGATGGGCCCCACCACACACTTAAGCCTACTTTAGCTTACCTTATCCTAAGATATCACTTAGGAGATCCGCCCCTATATATATAGTAGGAAGATGTTCTTGTGAGAGTTACTCTCACGGTCTTTAACATTTAGACTGTTAGATGTGGATATGGATGTGAGGGCCTCCACCCTTACTCTAATAGTACCGTGAGAGTAACTCTCATAAGAGTATCTCCTTATATAGTGTAATGAAGGAAGGCCACTTTGAGGTTACTTGTGAAATGAGGCATAGAACTAAGCCACTATGAATAAGTTTTGGGATTTATGAAGGAAGATTCAGGTTCATATTGGTTATGGGTTGAAATCAAAAGTTGAACTCTATGAGATTGAATCTCTTGTTGTTCCTTATAGCTAAATGGTAGAGTGGTTGGCAAAAGGAGGGATCTGTCCAAAGAGGCTCTCAAGTGAGCAAAAGCCAGTCGGAGGTCCAAACTGCTGACCATGCAAAGTAATTGGGTACCTAAACTGCCGACTGCCAGGTGTCCAAACCGTCGATTGACTAACTAACTCAAACTGCCAATAAGAAATTTCTAAACTTGCAATAGTTAGATGTGAATCCAAATCTTACTTGATTGATTTGGACAAGTATATTTGAATATTTATAAGATCATACAATTTGGAAGATGAGAAGATAATGAGAAATCTCAAACAGTCCGAAGGACTTGGTACAGTGGGTGTTTGTTACAAGTGAAACACACTCAGTCAATGGGCCTAAGTTAGAAGGCCTGATAAAATGTATAGAATGAGGTCGTCCTCGCTGACCGGAGCCCCACATGTGGCAAGTTGATCGGAGAGCACCTTAAGTTGATGCAAATACTCTTGCATTGTAGAAGATCCCTTCTTCAAATGCTGCAGACGTTTTTTGAGCTCAAGGTCATGTGAGCGAGAGAGAGCGAGCCATCCCTGTGTTCCAAGGACTCCCAAGCTTCCTTTGCAGTCTCCTTTCCAACAATGTAAGGGAGAGTATATTCTGAAAGTGTGGCATTAATCTAGGAAAGTAGAGTTTGGTCACGCTGAAACCACTCAGAGAAGGCGTGATTAGGAGTCAATTTTCCATCTGCAGCAGTAATATCTCGTGGTGGGACTGGTATCAGAGCATAGGTTCAAAGGGAAACTCTGTGGGGTGAGCGAGAGAGAGAGACAGAGAGAGCCATACCTATGTTCCAAGGACTCCCAAGCTTCCTTTGCAATCTCCTTTCCAACAATGTAAGGGAGAGTAGATTCTGAAAGTGTGGCATTAATCCAGGAAAGTAGCGTTTGGTCACGCTGAAACCACTCAGAGAAGGCGTGATTAGGAGTCAATTTTCCATCTGCAGCAGCAATATCCCGTGGTGGGACTGGTTGGGAGCCATCGATGAAATGCTCAAGATGGTGGCTACGCAAAATGGTTCGAAATAGGGATTTCCACAATAAGAAGTTGGTGCTATCCAACTTGATGGGAACAAGATTGGCGATGTTGGAAATCACCCGGTTGGGCATTGGAGAGACTGTAGTGGAAGATGACAATGGGGCGGAAGAAGCCATTCCGTGAGAAGGCTGGATGAAGCAGAAGTTACAGCGAAGATGTTGCAGCAGAGAAGTTACAGCAAAGATGTTGCAACAGAGGAAGATGCAGCATGGAGATGCATGGAGGAATATGAAGTTGTTTCGTCGCCCCCCCACAGAGTTTCCCTTTGAACCGACGCTCTGATACCATAAACTTGCAATAGTTAGATGTGAATCCAAATCTTACTTGATTGATTTGGACAAGTATATTTGAATATTTATATGATCATACAATTTGAAAAATGAGAAGATAATGAGAAATCTCAAACAGTCCGAAGGACTTGGTACAATGGGTGTTTGTTACAACTAAAACACACCCAATCAATGGGCCTAAGTTAGATGGGTCAGGTATTCTTGGATGGGTCATGTGTATTCTCTATCAATTTCAACACATTTTGAGCAACTTCAAGCACGTTCTATTAGGCCGACCACCGACTAGCCAATTGTCTCAATCGGAGGTTCGACGAAAAATAACTTTTTGGTGCCCATTTTGAACTCTAAATGCTGCAACCACTCCTAAAGTGTATAAATAGGGCCATTGCGTAGCATTTTGTGGGAGGATCAGCAACGGGCACATCTAGACCTCACTTGTATCTAGAAACTCTGCATAAACCTCCAATCCTGCATCTACCAAGGGAAAATTTTGCTAAAAAGCTCTCTCAATCTCTCCAAACATCAACAACAAGGTACTACTTGACCTCTAAAACTACAATTAGAGGGTCCAACTTGGTGCCTTGACCATGCCAAACTCGTAAAACCACCAAAATTATGAGTCGTTTAGGACTTTCTTTGTTTTCTTCACTTAAGAGTCTTGGATGTCCTTGACTTTGTTATGTACATGGTTTCTAGTTTGACATGCATTGGCCTTAAAATGACACACCTTGAACACTCCGTTGGCACAAAAACCAACAACTTCCTTAGGAACTCGCACTTCGCATCTCCCAAGAAAATAAGTGATAGGCTTCAAAGATCTCCTACTTGACATCAAAACCCACTCCCCGATTTTGACAAGCATACTTGGAGAGTTCCATCAGAGTTTCCTAACAAATCCAAAGGGAAAAGGAGGAAGAGATTTTGCAGTCGTTCGGCAGTGTATTTTTTCGCATTCAAATATATTCTCCATGTTTTTTTGTAATTCTAAGGTCATCTAAGGCTAAATGGGGGAGTTGTAAAACAATGTAATGTAAATAACTTGCACACACAAAGACAGAACATCCAATCCCATGTAAAAATAAACTTGAAAAATGAAAGAAAATACAATTCTTTGTACAAAATTTATTTTTTCTCATACTTTCTGCAAATTCAACCACCGTGACTCCCCTCAGAAATCTTCATAATTCTTGAAGTACAACGTTAGATTCTAGTATGACGTTGAACCCCTTTTCTTCCACATTCTTTGAGAATCTAAGTGCATGTGAAATGATCCTTGATATGATTTTAAGATCTTTTGCTACTTTCCAAATTTTAATTTTGAATGCATTTTCTATACCAACATCTCTTGCCTGATGCCTCTAATGACCACGGTTGTGGTTTATCATGGCCTTATCAGAAAATCCCCAATTTTCTTGTTTCGAATTTAACAAATACTCTGTAAATGCGGATACTCTATTTAGCTATCTAAACAGTGGAACTCAAAGTTATGTTTGTATTTGTTGTAAAATAAAGTTACCATGTACTATTTTTCTTCGAATTCACTCAATTTGCTCATACTTTTTTAAAACCAACTTTTATGGGAATGTGTTCCTTGTATGAAAAATGTTAACATGTCTAAAAAAAAATCTCTTATTTTAATTCCATGTTTATTTTCTAACAACTGCATGTGAATCGTTCCTGTGCGAACACCCAAAATTTGGTTGTCATTTGAATTATTCAACATGAGAAATGTGCATTCCGTGGATCTACTAGTATAACTCGCAACAGATGTGAACCATGTTCTCTGTCTTGTTTCATTTACAATAATGAAAGTTGTATTTGTTAGGTATTTTTGTATTGGCTAATTCATGTTGGACAAAACTTTAGGAGGCTTTTGTATTGTATGTTTTATTTAGAAAAGAACTCCGAAGATAGAAGAGGGAAGGACTCCAAGAAGAAAAGTCTGAATGGTTTAGAAGAAGAAAGCTGGAAGAAAAGAGTTCTGAATTTTTGTATCTCATCCAGCAAGGAGTCCGCTCGAGCGCTCTCACCTTCGCTCAAGCGACCGCGAGACAGAGCCTCATCCGCTCGAGCGGTTGAAGAATTCGTTCGAGCGAACAGTGAGCAGAAAAAGGGAAAGTCTCTATTCTGATACGAATCTGTTTCCTTTTGAGACTCTGTTTTCCCAGTCTGAGTCATACTTGTGTTCTAAGTATTAGGCACGAATTTGGGGCTATATATATAGGGTATTGCTCTCAACCCTATGGATGATCACCAATATCATTAATCTAAGGCAGAGAGATCATAAGAGAGAGTTTATTCTCTAGAGCCATTGAGAGATCGTTTGGAAGGCTGCTCTACAAGGTTGCTGCTGCTTCTGCTTTTCAAATGAGAAGATTGTTCATCTTGTGTTGGCAAGGTGCGAGGAGATCAAATAAGGAGAACGGGGCACGTTGGATTTCGTGTCAGTGGATTCTTTGCAAGAATAACTACAGTCTTGAGGTCGGTGTATAGACTGAGGTACAGGAGCTCGTGAGTATATCTTGTAACTGTTCGTGAACTTTTGATTTCTGGTTCGTGGTTTTTCTCCCTGGATAGGGTTTCCACGCTATATTTTGTGTCTGCCTTCTTGTGGCGATTGCTTGGTAGATAACTAGTTCTTGATTGTCTGATTAATTTATTTCCGCTGTGTTGCTTGATTAATTAGAACTAGTAGTATTCCATTCTAGTAGCCCATAAATTTGGACTTTCAATTGGTATCAGAGCGGGTTGTACTATTTTATATTGTTGATCCATATTTGCTAGAATGGATATCTACCGCGAAGGCACTTCAACCAATAAGTCTCCTTTGTTGGATGGTAGCAATTATGCTTATTGGAAAGTCAGGATGGTTGCCTTCTTGAAAGCCATAGATCTGAAAGTTTGGAAATCTATTGTTAATGGCTATTCCTTGCCCACTATTACTGCTAATGGGGTAACTGATCTCAAACCTGAAGATAAGTGGACTAAGGAAGAAGAGTTGGCTGCCATTTATAACTCTAAAGCATTGAATGCTATTTATAATGGAGTTAATATGTCTGAGTTTTGTAGAATCTCTACATGTACTACTGCGAAAGAAGCTTGGGATATTCTGCAGATTGTGCATGAAGGCACTGAAACTGTTAAACAGTCGAAACTTCAGAAATTGTATACAGCATTCGAAACCATAAAGATGGAAGAAGATGAAACTTTTGATGATTTCAATTCGAAGCTGAATGCAATTGTGAATGATACATTTACTCTGAGAGAGCCAATTCCTGAAAATAGGATTGTGAAAAAGATTCTGCGGTCTCTTCCTAAAAGGTTTGATGCAAAGGTTGTGGCTATTGAGGAGAATAAAAATTTAAACATTCTCAAAGTTGAGGAATTAGTTGGCAACCTTCAGACTTTTGAAGCAAACCTAAGGACTAATGTGAAATCAAAATCCAGTGGTATTGCTTTAAGAGCCTCAAAAGAATCATTCAAGAAAATTGCTAGTGATTCTGATTCTAATTCTGAGGAGATAGATCCCCAAGTTGCTGTTCAATTTATGAAGCAATTTCAGGCGTTTATGAAGGGGAAGAAAAGTGATTTGAAAATCCCTAAAAATTTTGTAAAGAAATCTTCTAAAGGGATTCAATGTTTTGAGTGTCATGGTTATGGACACATTGCTTGTGACTGTGCTAACAAAAAGCCAAAAAAGAAGGCTTTAAATTCGACTTGGGATGCTGATACTTCTGAAGAAGATGATAACAAATCTGAGTCTGAAAAGCCTAACGCTAGCAAAGAAAAATTAATCGCATTCATCGCAACTTCCGTTTCTGCTACTTCACCAGTGTCTGATAATGAGACTGATCATGAGATAAGTGAGTCAGAGATAGAACATGATTGGCAAGCTGAATATCAGATTTTGTTTTAAAAATTCATGAAGATGCTAAAGATGAATGAAAAAGTGGCTACAAGTTGGAAAGAATCTGAAGAGCAGAATACTTCTTTAAAAGCTGAATTGTCAGAAACTCTTACAAATGTTAGTCACTTAGAGGAAGAAAATAACAGATTGGCAGATAAATTGACTGTTGAAGCCCAAAAGTATGCTTTAATTGATCATGACATGAAGACCTTGAAAGCTAAAAATACTGACTTGCAAGGAAGGCTCAAGATAGTTCTTTCTGAGTTAGAAACATGCAAGGCTTCGCTAAACAGGATGAATGCAGGTTTCAAAAAACTTGATGCCATCCTCTGTAGTCAAAAGGCAAAGATAGACATGCATGGCATTGGCTACGCTGACGGGGCATCTACATCTAAAGCAAAAGGTACTAACTGTTTTGTTCCAAATTCAGTTGTTACTAATCATGCTGTTCATGTTGCAAATACAGCTGCCAAGAAGAAACATGTGTCACACCCTGAAAGAATTCCCACTTGTCATCATTGTGGAATTAAAGGACACATTAGACCTCATTGCAATAAGCTACAAAAGTCGTCAAATCAAATGCAATGGAAAACACAGAAGACTGAGCTGCAAAAGGAGACCAAAGTTGTTTGGGTCAAGAAAGAAGACTTAACTTCTGTGTTGGTACACATTTTGCTAAAATGTCTGAATATGCAAGTGTGTGTGCCAAAGCTTCATCATCCCTGATCTACAGGATCATGCCCCCACCCCAGTGCTGATACGAAGATCAAATTAAGGGGGAGTCAACATTGAGGGGGAGCTGCAGAATCCAAATTGACAGAAGCTGCTTAAAGATACTTGTTTGTCAATTATGGACAACAAGGGGGAGAATACTGAAGCTAGGGGGAGACAACAGGCAAAGATCTACAGGAGCTGATAAATTTTTTTTGTGCTGAAAATTCAATGTATTTTGGGTTTCTCTTTTGGGTGGATCTTTTGTAAAAATTTTGTCCATGAATTGCCAAAGGGGGAGATTGTTAGGTATTTTTATATTGGCTAATTCATGTTGGACAAAACTTTAGGAGTCTTTGTGTTGTATGTTTTATTTAGAAAAGAACTCCGAAGATAGAATAGGGAAGTACTCCAAGAAGAAAAGTCTGAATGGTTTAGAAGAAGAAAGCTGGAAGAAAAGAGTTCTGAATTTCTGTATCTCATCCAGCAAGGAGTCCGCTCGAGCGCTCTCACCTTCGCTCGAGCGACCGGGAGACAGAGCCTCATCCGCTCGAGCGGTTGAAGAGTTCGTTCGAGCGAACAGTACGTAGAAAACGGGAAAGTCTCTGTTCTGATACGAATCTGTTTCCTTTTGAGACTCTGTTTTCTCAGTCTGAGTCCTACTTGTGTTCTAAGTATTAGGCACGAATTTGGGGCTATATATATAGGGTATTGCTCTCAACCCTATGGATGATCACCACTTTCATTAATCTAAAGCAGAGAGATCATAAGAGAGAGTTTATTCTCTAGAGCCATTGAGAGATCGTTTTGAAGGCTGCTCTACAAGGTTGCTGCTGCTTCTGCTTTTCGAAGGAGAAGATTGTTCATCTTGTGCTAGCAAGGTGCGAGGAGATCAAATAAGGAGAACGGGGCACGTTGGATTTCGTGTTAGTGGATTCTTTGCAAGAATAACTATGGTCCTGAGGTCGGTGTATAGACTGAGGTACAGGAGCTCGTGGGTATATCTTGTAACTGTTCATGAACTTTTGATTTCTGGTTCGTGATTTTTCTCCCTGGATAGGGTTTCCACGCTATATTTTGTGTCTGCCTTCTTGTGGTGATTGCTTGGTAGATAACTAGTTCTTGATTGTCTGATTGATTTATTTCCACTGTGTTGCTTGATTAATTAGAACTAGTAGCATTCCATTCTAGTAACCCATAAATTTGGACTTTCAGTATTCTCTCCTTTTATTTTTCTCTGTCTAGAATCTAGATCAAGAATTCTTCTATTTTTCTCACATTCTATTCTATTATTTTTATCACTTAATGGTTGCCATGTTGGACTATTCTTTTGGGCTTTATGTGCTCAATCCTCCTTGACTTAATGTTATTTTTATTTGTTCATTCTTAGATCATTTGGTAGATTAAACCGGATATAATTTGTTCCATTCAATATAAGTAGTATGATTATACTTATTATTACCTCTGTTTTCATATGGATGAGGGTGGACTACTTCTTTACATGGCAGTTGCTGAATATAATACTTTTTAATGATGTCGAAGAGAATGAGGTAAAGGGTGTTTTGATTGCCTAATGAGCATCAGCAGCCGAATGGCAAATGAAGATATTAGCATTGGGTGAACAACTTCATAGAACTAAGCCCAAGGCAAAGAGAAGAAATAGATATGTTGAAAGAGTACAATATCTATCTTATTTAAGACAAGCCCAAGGCAAAGAGAAGAAATAGATATGTAGAAATGAATGTATTAGTTAGTTGAGGCTAAACAATTGAAAGTTTAGGGTTTGCGATCTCTAGATTGGTTTACTCAATCAATCAGGCCAAAAGTGTGCAACAATAATAATAACTATGCAGCGGAAATAAAACTCAAGCACATACCACAAGTACACCAAATTTAAGGTGGAAAACCCTAACCGGGTGAAAAACCACCGATCCGAACTGGATCAACAATCAAACACTATGAATCTCGCAATTACAAGAAACTCATATTTCCTCTCCAGATATCCCCTATCTAAAGACTGAAGTTACCTTGTGTCGCTTTACGCTTCAACGACTTCACACCATTGATTGCAGCAGCTCAATCCAGCGCTTGACTCCTCAAATCTCTACATATGAAAATGATCTTTTACAAGGGATACAGAAAAACGTGACTTTCTAGAGTACTTGGGAGCATAACTCCTTCATAAATCTCTAGAAAATGTTTTTCTCAATTAAATCTCTAACTTAGAACTTTGAGAGGTGAGGTCTATGTTTAGAATAGCCCTTGAGTCCTTTAAATAGCCCTTAGGTCGTACTTAAGGTTGTTTAACTTGATTAGGATTAAAACAAGCAGTTTGGGCACAATTAGAAAGAGGTTTCTAATTTTTTATAGGATTCTGCCACGTGTCTGCTCGAGCGGATGAGGCTTTGTCTCAGCGCAATTTACAACTTCTGTCAGGCGTCTGGCTTTCTGACTTATGTCTGCTCTAGCTAAGCTTAGACCGCTCGAGCAAACTCCATTCATGGTGATCCGGAAATCCAGCACTCTTTTCTTCCATGTTTCTTCTTCTAATTCATTTAGACTTTCTTCTTAGAGTCCTTCCCATCTTCTATCTTCAGAGTCCTTTTCTAAATAAAGAATACAACTCAATGGACCCCTAGAGTCTTGTCTAACCCATGAATTAGCCAATAAACAAAAACTTAACAAATTTTTTTTGATATTCCGTGCATTGTCTTAAGGAATAGATGATTGTTTAGAGACACAAGAAATTTGATAGCAGAAGAGGCGGTTGTAGAGTTTTTGCACACAATCACACATAATGTTTAAGGAAAAATGCATCTGAACAGTGCAAGAGTATAAAAAGGGATAACAAGTCATAATAGATTGATCTTCAGATCATAAAGCTACAAGAAATGGAAGTTGAAGATGAATGAGATAAGAAAAATGGTATTTGTTGAAAAATGAGGGAAAATAACTTTCTTAGGAGGAACAACTAGCTTTCTTGGGCCCGTTTGACAATTTACTAGGTTAGTAAAAGTAATGTAAAGCCTCTATTTTTCAGACAAGGGGTCATATCAAAAGTACTCACCTTCAAAATTTCTTTTTTCTTAAAAGAAAAAAAAAAGTAACAAAACAACCTCCTTTTTCCACTAATAGCCAAAAAAAACACTCAATTTTTACACAAAAAGTCAAAAAGATTTTCTACCAATTCACTAAAGATAAAATACCATCATAACCCACTTATATTTTATTCTTTCTTGATTTGACGCTTTACATTACTTTTACTTTAATAATAAATTGCCAAACGGGTAGGGTTAGGTCGCTACTATATGGGCAAATTGGACCACGAAATTCTGGAATTTGTATGGTAGGCTCCAATTGGGCATTATGCTTTTTTGAGGTTGACTTTGGAGACTTAAGGATTTTTTTCATAAATCTCTTTATTTTCAAGTTTTAGGTTTCTTAGAATACCATTGGGGAAATGACATAAAAGTGAATGATTTTAAAATAGTTAAAATCTAAAATAAATATAAAACATTGTTAAATTATATTTTTCAATATTACTTTTAAATGATTTTATTATTTTATAATCTTATTTTAAGATGTCATGATTATTTTTTGATGTTTTAATTTCTAACAATATTTAAGAGTATCCCAACATTAGCATAAGAATATCATTTAAATAAATATCGTGATACAAGCACATTTTTCAAAGCATAGTAGCCCTTATTTGCCACACACTTGAAATCACAAAATGCAGAAAGAGCACTGAAAACTCTGAAACATCATTGAAAAATCAAAGCATCAGTGCATCACAAGTTTTGCTAAAATTTCTTTCAACTTTGAAAAATGTCCTGATCCCATTAATTCGACTGCCCACTCATTCATTGTCTCATTGTCCACACTCTTAGTTAAATCTTTAAATGCTCAGAATTGAGAGTGAGTAGATCTTTAAATGCTCAAAATTGAGAGTGAGTAGATCTTTAAATTTTCAAAATTGAATGCTCTTTCTGTCTCTCTCTCTCTCATAGATATAATATTCAAGACAACATTGCTTTGGAATTTTGTAAACTACACTTTTTTAAGGATTCACTATCACCATCTTTAGGGTATGTTTCTTTACTAGAATTCATGTATGGAGGTTGTCTGGAAATTCCAAATGCTGAAATTCTAAAATGCCTCTGAATTCTGTCATTTCTGAATTCTACGTTTCTTTTCCATCTGAATTCTTGCCTAAGAATTTCTAAAATTTTGAATTTCATTAAACTCTTGTTTCATTGCTACATAAATTCTAGATTGGAATTGCACATTTTATGCATTGTAGTACATGGGACCCACCTTTTGTGGTTGTGAACTTGGGACCTAATTGTAAGAATTATAATGTGGACCCACCTTAGGTATATGGTACATGGACCCATCTTTTAGAAACGAAAGTATGGGACCCAATTTTAGAAATTTGAACATGGACCCATCTTGATAGGCATTGCATGGGCCCAATTTTTATAATTGTGAATATGGGGCCCACTTTATTGTTGGTAGGAGGGTTCACAGTTGGGTGTCATAGTTTCAACCAAACTTCTCGGAGGTCTAGAATTTTGAGATGCTCTTGGAGGAGCTAGCATTTTGGAATTTCATCTTTTTGGCATTTGAGAATTCTGATTGCCTTGAATATTGAGAATCCAATTAAAAGAACATTGAATTTCTCACAGGAATTCTTGAATCCAGAGACAACCTGAATTCCTGTCAGAAATGTTTGTAAAGAAACAGGCTCTAAAGGCTTGTAATCACCTGTAGTGGTAAAGTTAGTCAAATCTAGGAGACCCAAAAGGAAATTAGTCAAATCTAGAGACCCAAAAGGGAATCTTCACATTAGTGATTAGAACATGATGTGGGGCTTTGGGAAAACACCAAAGTGACCAAACTGATCAAATTATCCTTGTGATAGAGATCCATAACCACCAATCCTCCTCGCCAGTGTCTCCATTTTCTTCCCCTTTGGTCACTTCGAAGTGAAGCATATCTCTTTACTTCGATGCTACCTATTACTTTAAATGGCAATGGTTCTGTCATCTATTTCAGCAACCATCTCTCTTTTGCAAGGGCCCTTTTGCGCCTGTTGTTGCTGTCAAGTGAAGAAGATCACATGAGGACCATTGAGATGCTTGCAAAAGATATAAAGGTGGTGTTTGGGGGGCATGTTGTTCCCTTAGTTGGTTCCAAGGAAACATGACCTTACTAAGATAATGCAGATCTAGTTGGCTCTTTAAGAGTATCATTGTAAGGAAGAGCAGTATTGAAGAAAAATTGTTCAAAGACTTATCTAATACATGATTACAGAAAGTTGCTAAATTTTAGTTGAAAGGGATTAGAAAGTAAATCCATCATGATGTTGAGAAATTGATGGTAGAATCACTTGCCAAAAAAGGAAAATATTAAGGGTCTATAAATAGGCAGTCAATGGGCCTGAACCCAGCCCAGGTCTGAGTCCATTTAAAAATAATATTAATACAAAACAAACACCCTCTGGAAAAGTACATTTTGATTTTCTTATACTCTTACAAATTTATTCTGGATCTTAAAGTTCAAATCAATGCAGGTATTATTGTACCTATGGGCTTAAAGGCCAGACTCAGGCCACCCAAACGGTTGGACTTGAACTCCAGATATAGGGCCCATGTTGGAATCAGAGTCCTCAAATATAAATGGACTCCGACTTCAACACAAGTGAGTCCCTTCTGAGTCCAGTCCGAGTTCAGCCTAAATATGTCCCATTAGCAGCCTTCTCTTAATCTCAGATCTAACACCAATTTAACTCAGAAAGCACTTGGCATTTACCTGTGATGGATCTCTTCCATCTGGATGAAAAATCACCATCTGTCTACATCTGCGGCTCACCCATGATGTCGGTGCCTGGCAATTGCAGGCCCATGGGCCCAAAGACTACAGGACCTGCAATGGGCCCATGGACCAACTTTCATTTTCAGCAAAAGAGAACTAATAAATGTTCGCCTTGTGGAGAACATGGGGGTGGCAGTGGCAGCAAGAAACAAAAGCAGGGAACCAGATACAAAGCAAACGAGACAGCTCTTATCTCCACCATTTCAAGACATGCCTCATCTTTAACCCTTGAAACAGTTCAGCCTATCTTCACTTTCTGCTTTTAAGTATGTTTTGTAGATAGAGATAGATGCAATATATGTTTGAATTGCTAGAGCCATGAACAGTCTGATCAGGCTAATGATTCCATGCATGTGGGTCTTTCTTTTGGTTATCCAATTCATTCATCTGGTGATAGGAACCCCTGTGGGGGGATCTTCGGGCAGTGATATTCCTCACATAGCAACATGACAATCATAGCCAGCCAATAAATGGATAGCTAACTGAGAGATTTGATAGAAAAGAGGTGAATGGGCCAAACCCTCCTGCTCAAGGATGAGCCCACACAGCCCAAATGGTAAAATATGCTTCATTTTTTTTTTAACCTAGGGCGTTTCCAGCCCAGCCCAGCCCAGCCCAGTAGCCGTTGGCTCTGAGTCCGAGGGAGACTCGATTAGGGGTAGTCGGGAACTAATCCTTTTAGGGGCACATGCATACCCTCCTATCCACATGCACCAGGGAAAACTATAGGAGATGGCCAAACGAAAGTAGGTGTGGAACACAAGACCTCTCCGCTTCCCGAGGTGTAGAGTCCTTCTAACTAAGAAAAATGCTTCATTAATTTAAATGCGTGAAATCTGGTCCCTTCTCTAAAGGCTCCCATGAGCGGTTCTCTCATCCTCTCGCACTGTGCAAAAAATTACAGTGGTTTGTTTATCTGGTGGGCCAGAGGCCTACTTTATGATGGGCCTTTTTGGATGATATTCTGACTCATTAGATTGTTAATGACAATCTCAGACAGGATGAGGGCCCGGGGTAGATTGGGCTTATAGGGACCTCAATAAGAATGAGCAGATGACGTTTAAAAATCGAGAATTTACCTGATCCTATTAAGAATTGAAAACTTAGAGCTGGTCCGGCCCATAACAGAACTAAACACCTTTAAATTCAGGCCTTTAATGGCCCAATAGGCCTGACTGCCTGTCGAAATTTCGTCCCAGCCCTGGGCTACCCAGGCCCATTGAAGACCATACCTAGAAGAAGTATACTTAGGGCTGTCAATGAATTGTGCGAGAACTGTCTATTTGTATGGGCCTAGTTAATCCAGTTCAAGATCTGGGCTTGAAGGAACTCAGGCCTACCCATTGACAGACCCATGCAAACTCGGAATGCAGATTTAGTTCCAAATGGATGATTTTTAACTGTTAAGATAGTAGATTGCCTTGGACAATTTTAGGGGGCCTAAGCCTTATATTAACAATAGGTAAAATTGGAACTCTTTCTATCATTGAAGCTTTAATAGATCTAGTTGGGATCGACTTTGAGAGTTATATTCTCAGGCTCTTATTTATTTTAAATGTTTATTCTTTGTTATATTGAGAGGCTGACAATTTAATTTTTATTTTATTCTCCTTTTTTAAAATTATTTTTCCCCCTCCCATTCGATTCAAACTAAAGCAATGCACTCACACGCCTGTGTTTCTAAATAGCTGAGTTACAGGGGCGCAGGGAGGGACAATTCTTTCTTCTCTATCGTTTTATTTAGTCTCTTTCTTCTTTCATCATTGTCTTTTGGTTCATTTTAAGGGCGTATTTGTGCATAAGCCCAAAAACATTGTGTGCTGTTTCAGTGGTGTTTGGTGCAATTGTTTTCAACAAAAAAAAGTGTCTAAAATGACACTGAGTTTCTTCAGTCTGCTTGGATCTGATTTTCTTGCTGTGGATGTGAGAAGGGGATGATGTTGCGGAAGAGGAAACCCCAAATACTTCTTCCAGACGACTACACCAAAGTCTGCAGTATAGGGGAATCTGCAATATATGGGCTAATTATGTGTCACTTCTTCAAAAAAGTTGATACAGAGTATCAGTGACTTAGGGGCTTTTTTCTAATGTGCTCATTCCTCATTATACCATTAGTTTTGACTTTTGATTACTCTATACATTTAAACATATATGTCAAAATATATCCAATTAAAATCTAGCTCATATGCACATGCCCAAAATATATATTTCAATATGCAAACCCACAATCCTTTCCTTAGCTGGCAGCTTTTCTTTTTGCTAAATGTCTCCATCACCTTTCCAAACTTTTGTACTTGATTTTTTGCTAGTGCTTAGTACAGGTACTTTTGCGAGAATTTATCACTTTCAATGCAAAATCAATGTTACGGTAGTTTCATTAAATTGAATTTATAGAACTCGTGGATTTTGAAATTTTAACCACAAATAATGATAGCCCATAGCTGGAATTTGGATTTTTTGCTTATATTTATGTGGGATCAGTATTCAGTAGTTTTGATGTTTATCCTCCAATGAAGAGGAAACACTAGGGAATAGAGTCCTTCAATAAAGGGTCTGGATATCTATTTACCAGGAAGAAAAATCCTATATTTGTTAGAAGAAAAGCTGAAAAATGACGTTACATCTACTGCTTCAATTTATTCACTCTGACTTGAGAGTTTATAGGCCCATAGCTAGCATTTTTTCAATTTGGGTTATCCTTGTAAGAACATCATTTGGTGTCTTCATCATTTCACTACAGTGAAATGTCAATTTCATTGTTGCCAAATAGTCTATGAATGACACAAGCTGCCGGACCATGACCGGCAAAACTTTCCCCTTTTTAAGTCTCTTTCTCTCTCTTTTCTCTCTCTATCAGCTGTCTTGGGCCCGAAGAAGTCAGGCACAAATGGAGCTCATTTAAGTGGGGCTTGGACGTGCATATGAGTTTGATAGACTGCACCCGGACCCACATTTTGGATCTGTTTGTTTCACGTAACTGAGCGAATAGGAATTGTAAAATTTTATTTTTAAAAATGGTTAAAATTGAAGAAATAAAGATGGATTTTTGAAAGTCCCCATCATATCATCTACTTTTTAATGGGAAATGAATCAAAGGAAGATTAATAAATACCCGGCGAGCATCTATATCTCAAGAAATGAATATACCCAGCATCACCCTAGTAACTCAAATCCTAGTAAAGAGATAGTTGCATCTATATCTTCACCTTATGCTCTTCAACTCTCACCTCTTTAATAACTCTTCTGGGATCCCATTTGACCATGAATTCTTATGTATTCGATTTTTATGCAGACAAACAGAACCTTAATGTTTTGAGAATATGGGCCAGTCCAGCCTGAGGATAACCCAAGCTCAGCATGCATTGGACTGGATGTGGGCTCTTTTTTCAGGGACGTTCATTGTAATTAACAACGCTTAATTTTTAGCCTAATTGTTAAATGGGCCAAGAATAGACCAAGATATCCAGAAGGCCCTGTCTGGCCCAACATATTTTACACATAGCTGGATATATTTTGTAAATGGGAAGACCTGCACTTAAGTTTCAGGCATTTAGGTGTGATCCAGTCCATAACATTAGGCACATTAATTAAATGGGCTGGTCTTGGGCATGCTTTGGCCTGGGCCAACTTGCTTATGAATATCCCAATTCAGAACCCCTCAATGGGTCAGACCCAAGCGTAGATAGGGCTGCAGAATTATTCTCGACTCATTCATATGAATGTACCTCATACTTAATATAAACATATGACCAAGGGCCTATAAATTCTAAAAGGGGAACTTAGTGGTTTTTATATTTTTCATGAATTTAGGTGTGCCGTCAGATTTTACCAAACAGGCCTTAAACAACTGGATTCAAGCCGCCTCCTCTTGGGTCTTTGATTGTAGATGAAGTCCATAGGTAGTTTTACGACTTGTTAAGCCCAAAGCCATTACTTATTAAGGGGTACTTCTCACATCTTGCATGAGAGGTAAAAGCTTAAGTCCCTTGTGCAATCCACTTGGATGCATGTCAATTTCAAGATGATAGTATGATGGAAAAGTCTCGGTATGTATACGGATTTGAGTCAAAGTCATCTCAATCATATAATCACAACAATTGATTTAGGAGTGTTAAAGTTACAAAGTTTCTTAAGTTACAAGTTTTATGAAGATCAATCCAACCACTGAAAAATAATATCAGTATCAAATTAAGGTGAGTGCCAATTTATGGGGTTAGTGACTATGAGAAGGTTGGATTGAGATTCATTGGTCCCACTTGGTGCTAAACTTGACATAGATAACTCTCAGCAAAAGGAAAGCTTTATTGATCCCATGTATAACAAAAAATTCTTATGATTATTTATATAGCCCAAGTGTCCATTATTTTTACATTCCTCAACTATTTTGTTCAACCTGCATGGATGGTTATAGAAATTGGGATTTTCTTCGTGTAGAGCTTTTATCTTGCATGAAAAACTGCAACTAAACATGAAGTAAGGGTTTTTTTTTTACCGGCATACTTACATGAGCTGTGGACTATATTGTAGACTGGTTCTTCAGCCTATTATTTTGGCTCACTGTTATGTTTTCTAAGCTTAAGTGCTGGTTATAGGGCCTATATACATAGCCCAAAGGTCAATTGGTATCAAGTGGATAATCAAGATCAACAAATTGGATGAATCTGGAAGTTTTGTGAGAAACAGGGCTCTTTGGGGGCTTTACTAATGGAATTGAGTGAAGTAGAGATTATTTTGAAGAAAGAATAAAATGTAAGTGGGTTATGATGATATTTTATTTTTAATTATTTTTTATAGAATCTTTTTGGCTTTTGTATTGATTGTAGAGTTTTTTTGTCTTTTGATATTACTTTTTGACTCTTTTTTTTTTAATATGGTGGGAAATTTGAATTAAAGTGCTTTTAATGAGACCTTTTTTTTTTTTTAGAAATGGGGTTTTACCTTACTTGACTCTATTAGTAGAGTTGCCAAATAAGCCAAATTAAGGGTTACGCTCAAGTTAAAGGAGTTGATTTTGAAGAAACCTTTACTCCGATTGTCAGGTTGGAATCCATAAGAATTTTATTGGCATATACTAGTAGTATGAGAATGAAATCGTTTCAAATGGATGTGAAAAGTGCCTTTTTAAATGGAGATATTGGAGAAAATGTGTAGTGACACAACATGATGGCATTGAAGATCCTTATCATCCATATTATGTATACAAATTGAAGAAAACACTTTATTGTTTAAAACCATCTCCGAGGGTATGGTATGAAAAGCTAACAAGTCATCTACTAGATAATGAATTTACTTGTGGTCATGTGGACAAGATGTTATTTATAAAGAAGATTGATCAACACATTTTCTTTGCTCAAATACATGTTGATGACATAGTATTAATTTGGATCCACTTCGAAAAAGATAGCTCAAGGATTTTTCACATTTGATGAGCTCCACATTTGAGATGAGCCTAGTCGGTCCCTTACAATTCTTTCTTGGACTCCAGGTTAATCAAACTGAAAATGGGATCTTACTTAGCTAATCCAAGTTTGCATTAGAGATAATGAAAAAGTTTGGTTTATGTGACTCTAAGGCAAGTTGCAACCCTATGGGATCTACTACTAAACTATCTAGTGACCCTCAAGGAAAGAAAGTAATAAAAAAACTATATAGAAGCATGATAGGAAACCTCCTCTACCTCACGGTGAGTAAACCTGATATCACATTTAGTGTAGAGACTTGTGCTAGATACCAATATGAGCCCGTGAGTCTCATCTTACTATAGTAAAACGTATCATAAAATATGTTCATGGGACACTACATTATGAAATCTGGTATCCTAGAGAATCATCGTTGCAATTGATTGGATACACTGATGTAGATTTGGAAGGATCCATAGATGATAGGAAAAGCACCAGCGGCTGATATTATATCATTGGTAAAAGCTTGTTTGTAAAAGGGTGTAATTGTATCATATTCAGATTTACTTCAAGTATTAGATCAAGATTTTACAACAGTCCCTTATTAAAATGACATTAAACAATACATTCCTGAATTATAAGCAAAATCAAAGGTTCCTCTTTAGAGGGTTTACACCCTAAACTGCACTATTCGGATGATCTCAATATGCAGATTTTGGCGGTCAAGAGTTTTGAAAGAAAGTCACATAAATTTATCTTAGATTCAAAAGAAATACAGATAAATTTATCTGAGTCCTTAAAAAACTCAGATAAATGTATCTGAGTTTTGACAGAAATTTAGAAAAATTTATATATCTTTTTGAAGAAACTCAAATACATTTATCTGGCTTTTGAAAAAAAAAAGTCAGGTAAATCTGATTCAAAAATTGGAAAATACTCTGAACAAGAAATGATGATAATATAATAAAGGGGAGGAGATATAGTAGCCACGTAAAGAAGAAAAACCATAGAAGATCACAGAAACTCTCGCGCACGACTAGAACAAATACAAATGACTTATTTTAGGAAGGAGATTTTGTAGGCTGATATCTATCCATCATCATTTCCTCCCATATGAATTTCAAAACTTGATATAGAGCTAGGAAATAAAATTCGTGAGATAGCTAGAGGAGTTTATAGGGGTAAATCAATCATTAAATATCATGTAAAGGAGTTTAAAACTAGGGATAAAATGCGTGATATAATTAACTTTAAACGGTTAGAATGACAAATCAGTCATGCAAATATATGATCGGCATACTTAGGGACCTTCGCCTGAAATAAGTCCAGTCGGATGGACTAGAGGCTTTAACCGAAAATCTTATGGATTTGAGGCCTTAAACGACAATATTAAGGGACCTCTGGCTAATTTTTCCTTTTTTTAACTTCCGCACTCAGACAAGAATCTTGCCCGCATTTCTAAGTTGCCGACCAAACCAAACTCAAAATAAATGTCTGCACAAGTGGCTTTCATTTTTCCTATTGTTATGATTAAATGAGAACTAGTTTTGGGTGTTCTTTAATACTTTTATGGATAGGGTCCTATGGTAATGGTCAGGTTGAACAGGTGACCTGCCTGACTCGCTCATAATGGGGTAGGTTTGGTAGTGCTTTGTTGGGCTTGGGCGTTTATGAGTTTTCGAAGTTTCATCTTTTCAGGTTCGATTCTAGTTGAGATTTTTGGTTTTCCCTACTCATTATGTCGAAGTTAACTCACTATTATATGTTTGAGAGTAGATGAGTATTATATAATATGTCGCGAGTTAAGAGTGAGGACCGAAAAACCACTTTTATAGATAACCATAGAGAGATTTCTTCCTTTCGAAGAAATCTATTAGAAGTCGGTTTGAGTCTTGAATGAATTGGATTTTTAAAAGTGAATCTAAGACATATTTATTCAAGACAAAACTATAAGGGAAAGCATATTAAAATTAATGGACTCAACGTGGGGCCCAATCATTATTAGACATGTGGTCATAAGGACCACTCACGTCTAACATCTACGTGTGAGAATTTTAAAATTAAACTAGCATAGTTGGTACCTAAAAATTGGAAAAGTGAGGACTTCTGTAAGCTTGAGCTACTTTTTACATGATAACATATTATGTTAGAAAGTTATAAGATAATCGGTATCAACCTAATCACAGGTTAAGATGGTGAAAGGTGGATTCGGGTTTACCTCTGCCACCTACCTCCCTATTGGTGCGAGAAGCCGGTAAGGGCATGTTAAGGATTTCTAAATGGCTATAAAACACAGATTGTTCATTTAGGATTTGTGGATTTCTATAACTGAGGATTTCACATTGATATTATTGCATATCAGTGTGAATAGTTGAGGAAAATTTGTATTGGTGTGTAAATCTACAAAAATGAGAACTTTCAAACATGATCAGAAAAACTTTCCGAGTTGAGTCTTGATTGTGAGGCCCAACCCCTTGTGGGCCTTCAATTATATTTTTGCTCAATAGTATGAGATAACAAGGGTAGTTTAGTCTTTTCGTAGAATTCGAGCCTAGTTTATAGGAATTACAGTCTTTTTGAGATTTATAGAATTGTTAAGGGTCTAGTTGGACTTCTTAGAGTTAGTTGGTAAGCTGGAGGCCCCTATATGTAATTTCTAGAATTAGGAGGGTGTTCTCTTGGAGATTTGTGCAAATAAACCTAAATGCCCTAAATACCCTCTTATCCCTTCATTAATGAAGCCACTAAAAGAGGGCATTTTGGTCAATTCCCCCTAACCGAATGCCTATATAACAAACCTCTTCCCTCCCAAACGATCATCTCTCCCTCTTCTCTCATTTCCCTCTTCTTCCCTTTTTTTGCATTTCAATTTTCCTCCAATTCTCCTTCTCCCTCCATCAAAGAATCCCTAGATCTAGGGCTCCCATAGTCAAGAAGACAAGGATCTCTCCAAGCTACAACCATCTATAAGGAAGGATCACCTCCTCATCTCCTAGATCTTACTCTTCTCTACAATTCAAGGTAACTTTCATTCCCTAGCCCAATTTCCCTATAGATCTACCTCTCTCCCTCTCTTAGAATTTTCTCTTATGCATTTTCTTCATGGGAATTGGGTGTAGGAGGCTTAGATCTATAGAGATCTGGGTTTTGAGGGGCTGTAGAGAGTATTGGAGAACTTAGAGCTTGGATCTAGGAGCTTTTCGCTTGGAACTTGAAGATCAAGGTAGGAAACCTCTATTGGAGACCAAAGGCAAGTGCAATATACCCATTTAGCATAGAATGCATTTTATCGTCCTTTGTTTTCTGTAAATTCCTATTCTATTGATGATATGATGCATTGATTTATCTCTTTTAAGCCTTTTCTTTATGGATTGATGGCCATTGATGGATGGGATTTCCCATTTGGAATATCAATGGCCAATAGATAATGGAATTGCGATGGATTATGGGGTTTTTATGTGTTTTGATGATTTTGGATGGATTTAGGATGGAATTGAAGGACTTAGATGGAGAAATATTGGATGAGATGGAGAAGTTGAAGAAATTTGGGATTTTTGGGATTCGTGTGTACTCAGTCGACCACCCCTTTAGTATGTCAACCGATGACACTACAAACTTCATAATAACTGAGAACTGGCATGTCGAGCTTTCCTGATAAATTCATTGTGGTCGATCAACCGACCCTTTATAATTTCGACCGAGTACACTGCACAACTGAGAGCACCTTACATACTTGTTCCCAGGCAGCCCAATGTAGTCGATCGACCGCCCCATTAGGATGTCGACCGGCCACACTGCAGAATTTCATAATCAAAACTTGGTTGTGGAGTTTGTACCACCGAACCCCCTGTGTATCAGGTAGATTGACCATATACCTGGTCGATCGGGTGCAATGCATAATTGAGAGCAGACCTGACAGTCAGACCCTTACTTCCTAGTGTGGTCAGTCGATTGTCTTTGTAGGATGTCGACCGCATACACTATGAGCAACGCATTTCAGATTTTGACCTTTTTATGTATTGATATAATATAGACCCCATTGACCTTCCATGTGGATCCCTGTTGATGTGCTAAAATGAATCAAGGGTTGGGCTTAACCTTGACCCATGTGACCATCCAAAGTAGGTCTAGGTCTATGACTTGGAATCCAACTTAAAAATGGTCTTATATGCTTTTTAACTTTAGAGCACCAAATACACTCCTCTTCGCATCTGAGACCGCCTTTAATGATGGAATTGGGTGAAGTGGAAGCTTGGACCTAAAAGGGGGCATGGACCTAGGTTGTGCTATTTGATACTACTTTCCTTGATTGGTTATTGTTGTCACCTGTTTACATTCTCTTTCCTTCACCGCTCACTGCTGTTATATAATAGTTAATCCTGTTTAATAAATGGAAAATGAAGGACCTTGACTTTGGGTTTACTTAGAGGTGAACTTGACTATGGGTGGAGAACATTTGACCTACATTTGTGTCCAAGAAGGCTATTCTATATTCTAAGAGATGGATGGATGTGATGACCATGGAGTAGATGGACTGTATGTGTGATTAGGCACCTTACGTGAATGTATATTCGCTGTCACGTCCCCCCCCCCCCCCGATTAAAGAATAAACCGGATCCGGAGAGTAAATTTAGGACTAATTAAAATTTTGTCCTCTAGGCCCACGGAACGTAAGTCCGCAGTGAGGATATAAAATTTCAAGCCTCCTGTAACACAATAATTGTTGAGTTTATACGACTCTAGGCATCAGGAATGTCGTCAGTGAATAATATTTCCCATTAAATATTAAAGTTGCAAGAATTAATAAACAAAACTAAACAATTAAGTTAGTTTATTACAATGGCCACCCAATAACCAAGGCCATTAAAAGAAAACCAAGTCAATGGAATAAGGTTCAACGAGAGAAATAAATGAAAAAATATAATCTAGTGGAATCACATGTAATCTCTCTCGTGCCAGATGTGATGACGCTACTCTATGTCATCGGTACGCCACTCGCATTCCTCCTCTGCTGGTTGAACAGAGTCAACTACATGCTGAGCAATAGATAAGCAAAGCATAATAAATATGCATGTATCAAAATAGAGTAATGACAAGTATATAATCATGAGAATACAAGAATAGCGAGGCTAGGCATAAAGCGAGAATAATAATCAACAGAACAATAAAAGGAATCCTACTAATCATCTAGCAATAACCACTATCCATGCAATGCAAAACAAGAAACAAGAGGGAGACTCCGATGATGTCCAAGCCACCTCCCGGGATACCAGTAACAATCCAAGCAAGACTACTGATACCAAAGTCCGGCTCCAGTGGGATCCACGCTCCCGGTCCTTGGAATAGCAGCACGATCCAAAGCCCGCTCTCAGCTATTTAACGCCATGAACGCCGTCCAACGCCGACTGCCCATTCCGACTACCGAGTAATCGGCCCGTCAATAATACCCCAAACTGCAGATGGCCATGATATGCGAATAATAACGTAGTGGTGTTGACACAAGAACAGACAAGACAAACAAGTCTGGTTAGCTCAATGTACAAGACACGAGTATAAGGATTATCTTATTCAAGACAAGACAAGACAAGTATAACACACGATAATCCCTTTCCATGCTAGCCAATCATGTTTATCAAGACATAATAAATATTTCTAAGGTACATTCTAAGTCAGGTCCAAGTCTTAAATATAACAAGGATTTATGTTTCATAATTAATTAAGTATGTTATGCCAAGAGAATGTACAAGGAATATAAACGACGGATACAAGTTACAAGTCAAGGAGGAATTACAATCCAATCCTAGGCAAGTGGTGTCATCCATGTATTCCACAAGTCCTAACAAAGTATGTATGGAATTTGGACTGACGATACTCTTAGGGAAATCCCTTGGTGTACAATCATGTTAAGTATCGGACGATTCAGTTCCATACGTATTTAATTATCATATGTAATATACGAATACCTAGACAACCCATCGAATCCACACCAAGCCACGTGTTTTGATTTCAATCCCATTTATGGTCATGTGATAGTAGATTAGGGGTTTCCAACATCTAAGTCCCAAACTTAGGTTACAGTCTTAGTCCGGAATAAAACAAGGCAAAATGGCAATCTCGGTTAACCCCTCGGTTAGCCTTCGGCTAACCGAATTCATTAGTTCGGTTAACCAAACATGGGAATTCGGCCGACCGAACTCAGAAGAGCTGAAGCTCTCTAGAATTATGATCGACAATGGGTTTTCGGCTGACCGAACTCCCTGATTTCGGCTAACCGAAATCAGACCGAGGGCCTAACCAACATTCACCAGAGACTAAAAAATAGCTCTTTGGTTTTCCGACCGAATTAGGGTTTCGGTTGACCGACACAGAGTTCGGCTAACCGAACTCCTGTTTTCGGCTAACCGACAACGCGGGATCAGTGTAGTTTCAGATAATTTATGACACTCTTCTGCCCCAATTCACCCCCCTCCATTTCCAAGCCTTTCCAAAGGCTACCACCTACATAAAATAGAGCCTCCTGCTCTCTCAACAATCCATTCCATTCCATTGAATCAAATAAACAATTCTAAACAACCTAATATCATCAATTTATCCATTTCAATCCGATTTTTTCCAAAAACCTAACCTAGCATATAATTCCCAATTAAAATCAGAACATGCTTGGAATTAAGGGAAATCTATGAAGAATCATAGCCAATCAAATGAAAACAAACATACATGATTTATAAAAATACAATGCAGATCTACTTGCCTCAACCAAGAAGAAGATTGGAAATGGGTAAAACTCGAGGAGAAGCCTTTTTATCACGAAATCCCAAATCTAACCCGACAAAACGCAATATAGGAAGCCAAGAAGAAGAAGGGAAGGAAAAAGATCAAGATAAGACTATTTCTAATATGAAAAGATGAAATTTGGGGAAATCTTACCAAATTGGTACCTGAAGAAAGAGAGGATCGAGAGGACGAAGTTTAGCGGTTTGGATCGCGAAGCAGATCTCTCCGGGCTAGAGTCCTGGGCTTGAGAAGAGAAGAGGAAGAAGAAAGGAAGCTGCAGTTGCTTCTTCGTTACAGAGAACGAATGAGAATTAGGGCTAATCCCTATTTAAGAAGAAGGGAGGGAGAAAATAACTAAGTTGCCTTTTAAGTGGGTCCGATCATGGATGAAAGAAGCGGTCGCCACGCTACATCGGCCGTGGCGGGCGATACCGCCACGCCATCGGCCGTCGCATCCGTGGCGGCCATTACGTATCCTTTTTTTTTTTCGGGGGCGCTGTCCCCGATCCCTCGCCCGGGGCTTTGCGAAGCGCATGTTTTTGAGAAGTAGAAATCAAGAAGACAAAAGGATCATACTTGACCATGATAGCTAAGACTCTTTTGGTGGTTGTCTTTCCATTTTTATGCATGGATATCTATTATTATCATAACTTACTAGATAAGATATTAAACCTGTTTAATTATGTTTGAAATTGTATATTAGTAAAGATATAATTACCTATTACTACTAGATTTCAAATTGGTCTTAATTAAATTATTTTATAAAGAACTCTCATTGTGCTGGTGACTAAGGTATTCCTATTTCTTTCACTAACTCTCTACTCTATCATTTTTAAATTGGTGTTGAATGTTGATTGTTGATCACTTCATAACTTCATAGTTCATTCACTTGATTGAATTTGAACCTCGAATGTTGAAGTATTGATATTTAATTGTTCAATGTTCATTAATGAGTAATGACCTAACTCTTAAGTCTTATGCCTTTATTTCATGTTCTAGTTTATTTTTTTTTTTTTTTTTTTTTATGAGCTTTCCATTACTTTCTAAGTTAGTATGACTAAGAAACATGAATACATATGAAAAAACTAATCATTACTATTATTTTCTATTTATACAGCGGTACAGGACTTCATAATTGAGGGCACCGCTACGCCCCCTTTTCTTACTTACTTTTGCAAAAGAACCACATATTCTTTCATTTTACAATTTTCTGGATTTTCTGGAATTTTTTCAGATTTTTTGGGCAATTTTTTCAAATCGCACCACTACGCTGCTACGTATCGCCCGCTTCGTAGTGGTTTGGCGGCAGGCCGCTACGCCCGCCACTACCACTATTTTCATCCTTGGATCCGATGAAAGAATTGATCACTTGAAGGGTTTCTAATTATCGGATCGCGACGAGTCAAGAGACAAAAGTGATCATCACGACGAAACCTTTCCAACGAACCCAAAATCACTTCGTTTGGAATATTTCGAAAAAACACTCAATTTTTCCTAAATTGCAAACTATCCCTTTGATATGATCAAACGAACTCGGAATCGCACAAAATTTCGCAGACACTATTCTAGTGCTAAAAGAAACTCGCTCATGATCTAAACCCACTTAAATATCTAAAATATAATTAATTATAATAATAACAAATTAAACGGGTCAGGGCCTGATATTGGGCCCAACTGACCCAATAAAGTCACGGACCTTACATCTCTCACAACTGAAAAGAACATTTGGTCCCCTAAATGCATAAACATACCTCATCAGGAAAAGATAAGGATATGCCTTCTGAATCTGATCCTTCAGCTCCCACGTAGCTTCCTCTCGACTGTGGTTCTCCCATTGTACCTTGACCCATTGGATGGTCTTAGTACTGATGAGTCCTCAAAAGCACACATTTTCATACACATTTTGGACCAATTTAAGGGCTTATTAATATTAAAGAGCTTTATTTAGTGTCAAATCATGTTTTTATGTATTTAGGGTCCATTGTAGTGCTTTCATGCATAATTTGCTAAAAAATCACACTTTTTGCATAAATTCATGAAACCTGTCATTTTTGGAGAATTATTTTTTGGAAAGTCGGTTATTTTGGGTGCATCAAGTAGGGTCCCATGCATCGTCCATTTAAATTCCTTACATAGAATTATTCTTGAATCCATTTGTTTTAATTTGTGTAGGAGAAATCAAGAATGGGACCCACATTGGTGAAATTTGAGAGAGATCAAGGGTAGGACATCTTTCATAGTGGATGTACATATCTTGGTATTTTTGGAGAGTTTGAAAAGTCAACAATGAAAGCTAGATTTGTGATCTCAAGATCAAGAAAGGAAACTTCAGATTTGGTAAGATCTGATTCTTACTAAGTTTGAAAACTCAAAAATCAAGAAAGGAAAGTGTGCTAGAAGAGTTGACTAGTCAATCAAAGAAGCTTGGAAGCAAACTAAAGATGGAAGGAGAGTCAAGAAACAAGGAAAGAAAGATCCCAAGATCCCTTTGGACGTCCACATGGGTCCCACACACCCCATTGCACAACTAGCATTCCATATGTGCACAAGTATTCTCGGATTTTTCAGGGACAGCAAGATTAAAATGGTTATAACTCTTAATCCAACCGTTGGATTGATGCAATTCATACACCGTTGGAAAGCTCTTTTCGAGTAGATATCTTTAGAATCCAAGATTGTGTCAATCGGAGCTAAAATGAGGATGATATGGCCTCTGGAAGTTAGTGCTGTAATTTCTACTCGGGATTGTATTTTTGCACTTGGAAAGCACCAAGAATCTCTCACTCACCTTGCTATTTCTTTGAAGACTTGTTGGCCAAGGAAAGGACTTGCCATACAAACAAGATTGCATGCTACAAGCTTGGAACAAAGAAGGAAAGAAAGGGAGCAAAAATCTATAAATTGAAGGCATAAGCATCCCTCTCCTCCGATGGGAAGATAGACCAGCTCTCTCTAGAATTACTACTACACTCCATCGTCTTCCTTTCTCTTTCTCTCCATTGAAGTCCTTAAGGAGATTTGGCCCGGAAATCACACTACACCCTTGGGTTTTTCATCTAGAAGAGGCTTCTCATCTTAGTATGTAATTGTCTTGGTTTATTTTTTATCTTATGTAAGACTTTGCATATTAGTAAAAGTGTTACTTTCTCTTTTCAATTTTCTTTCTTGTCCTTGGGTGATTGGTGCTTGTTTTATGTTTCTTTTCTTGTTGGTATTTGGATTGACGACCCAAAGGCCCTAAGAGCATGATTCAAATTATGACCCCGCTTAGAAAAGAATTTTGAAAGAGAAGAATACACTTCCACACATTTAAATTTATGTTAAAACCACACATTTAATTTCTTGTTTTCACCACACATTTAAATTCATGAACTTTTATTTATTGTCTTTATTTTTATGATCAATTCAATTTTATGTCTATTTTTGCAAAGTTTATGTTTGGAACTAGATAGCATGGCATGCATTGCATTATTAACTTTCTAACTTAGGTTTCTTTTGTTTCTAGTGTAGTTTCTTATTTTTAATTTTGGTATTTTTTTATTCTTGACGTTCTAACTTGTTTGTTCTTTTGTAGCAATTTTAGTTTTTAGTTTAGGATTTTTAGATTTAGGAAGTTTTCTTTTCATTGGATTGTAATTAATGTAATTTTTGGAAAGTAAGAATGATGGTTGTAATTTTTTTAGTTTTTAGGCTAGATTTAGATTTTTAATTTAGGGTAAGTACAAGTTGAGAAGGAACCTTAATTTACATTGCTCCCTGTGGATCGACCTGGTCTCACCAGTTTTATTACTACAATCGCACCCTACACTTGGGTCCGATCAAGTTTTTGGCGCCGTTGCCGGGGAGTGCCATATAAGGTAACTCTGCTAACTTTCCTTATTTACTTTGCTTTATGGGTGTGCTATTTTTGACATCTTTGTAGATATAGGAGGTGCATGCATGGAATGTTAAACCGCCTTAAATTGGATTAGGAAAATGCATGGATTGCTAAATTAGAAAGGACACATCATTGAATTTTTTAAGAAAATTTCTAAAAATTGGCAAAGTTACTTTTTTTTTCTCAACTTATTTTAATTCTTTTTAGAAGAAAGTGAACCAAAGTGACCTAATTGCTGTCCTTGATCATCTTGGTGCTGAAACAAAGCCTTGTCCAGAGTGTGGAGATAGTCAGACTATTCGAGGCAAGGGTCCTTCAAACGGGTCCGTTCGTGATCCTACCCTTACCTGGGGGCTGAACTAGCCGAGCTGGTTTCATAGGGCCGGGTTGGCAAACTTTGGAAAACTTTTCAACTTTAGGAATTAACTTAGTAGCTGCTTGTGTAGGCTAATTTCCTTTCTTTTCTCATTAAAAAAAAGAAAAAAAAAAGAAAAAGAAAAAACAAGATGAAGTGATTCCAAAAATGGACCAATGGAAATCCACAAACATGAGGAGACCAAATTTTGGACAAACCAATGAGGTTAAAACCGATAGTGATAGCCCAAAGAAGTCCTGGCGTGAGTACCTACACCCCACGGATACGTACCTATCAACTTACATTAACTCATATACGAATGAGTGGGGATTTTATCAAAGCAACTCCGATGATGCTTCAAATAATAAAAAATCCATAAGGGAGTTGCGTGAACAAGAATGGAATGCAAATATACATCAAATAACTTGGTCGTTGGAAAGAGGTACCACATATGGACGGAAGTGGGCCAATCACTATGGTCATTATTATAATGAGGAGTGCATGGAGGGTATCAATGGAATGATAATTGAAGATGAACAACCAACATCGGCCCCACATGATTACTCATACCCCACACACTCATTCGCTCCTTCAAATATGGATGTGGGAATTCAATGGCAAGCAGAATCAAATGCAAATCAATGGCCTTGCCATGATGAAATGAGTAACATGAGTAGCCTGGGCAATAAGGCTCTTGATAATTGGCAAGATGGGTTTGATATGGAAAATTCTTATCTCCAAGAATTTACTCCGGGTGGGTCGTATGATTACCCCTCACATGATATTTCATATGCACCCCATTCTTCCCCTTGTTCATATGCACCTAATGACACCCCACCGCCTGAATGGTCATATGAACCACCACCACCACCCCCGGAGGGATCCTTGGAAGACACTTTAGCCAGATTCATCACGTTCATGCAAAACACCATGGAATCCATTCAGAACAAAGCACAATCCATGGAAAGACTAATGACTTCAATTAGTCTAACTGCACTTCAAATGAAGAAAGTAAACGACACCCTTGGCAGTGAGAAAGAATTTCAACATGATGATCCATCACTCATTGAAAATCCGACGGATATGGATTGCATAAATACGCAGCGGGTATCCAAGGGTGCACCTATGGATATGGATGATGGTGCGCTGCATGAATCAGATTATGAACCCTATGAGCCACATTCCTCTGACCCTCACTTTTCTGATCAGAAGGAGAATGTGGACCCCTTCGAAGAAGATACCGTGCCCTTCTATGTTGATCCTTACTTTGGGTCAAATTCTGCTGATGATTTTCGCATTGCGGATTTCCTAGAAATTGATTTTCCCATGATTAACGGAACCGCGAATGTGCCCAATGAGCCCCAAATGCAAAATTACTATTGGGAGGATGACCCCATTTTTCAGATTTCTGATTCGGACAATGTGGAATCCTTGGAATCATGTACTGAGTTCTTCATGAAATCTGATGATCCGACCCTTAGAGAAATTGCACTCACATTTCTTGGCCCTCAATGTAATTCAGGGAAACTTTTGGAATTAAAGGAGATTGGACCCAGTCAGACCTTCGAGTCTGACACGTTGGAATCATTTGAGCACGTGCCTAAGGACATTGTGGAAGTTAATTCAAAAGAATTTGTGGCATGGGAGGAAATGGGGCCACTTAGTTGTTCATTGCGTCCTCCTCTCCTTCCATTCAAAGACCCATTTTTAAGGGAGGAGGATTCATTTTTCATGGTGGTCCTTTTTACACACATTTACAACACACATCATGCAGTCCTTATGTTCAATGTGGTTCACGTTTCCATGGTAACATCTCTTTTTGTGCTTCATGTGAATTGTGTGGAGGAAAATTTCATCTGGGATCCGGGTGGATTCATGGTTTCGGATCAAGTAGTGTAGGATTTTTCTTTCTTTTTATTGTAGATTTTTCTTTTCTGTTAGTAGAGTAGCTTCTTTCCCTTTTGTTTTCTTTGTTTTGTCTCACCATGGACAGAGATCGAAAAAGCTGCATCTTCAGGTGACTTCTTCCCCTTTACCCTCTTGTGATTTACTTTCCTCATGTTATATTTACTTTTGCACCGCATGCATAACATCGAGGACGATGTTTATGCTAGGTTGGGGGGTGGGAACAAGCACACTTGTCCATCTTTAGACAATAGTATTACACAATTTGTTCTTGATTTTTAGGTTTTGAAAAAAAAAAAAAAATTTCGAGAGGATTTTTATGAAACAAAGATACCTTGGACTTTGGAATTTTTGGTGCTTTGGGCAAAGAAAGAGAACAAAGGTTTACTATTTTGTTTATGGAAAGGATTTTTAGAAAAGTGCTGAATTTTGATCCCTCACGTTCACACAGTCTGTATATGTTTTCAAAGTTTTTGAATGCCAAGCCATGATTTTCGTTTTTCTTTGACAATTGGATTGAAAATATGATGGAAAACTGACCCTTAGTTTCACAGTTTCCTGGTTCATCTGGTTTTGTTTGCCACAAAGCTAGTGAATTAATGCGGGCACATGAAAAGGGCTGCCTATTGTTGGAGACCGTAAAAAAAAAAAAAAAAAAAAAAAAAAAGAGAAAAAAAAGTGTTTAGTCTTGAAAAGAATAAAAAGTTGTGTGACTAGTTTGGGCTCAGAGCCTTTTTAACCCGAGCCAGTAAGTCCGTAGGGGTATTTGCATACCTAGTGTCCTAAAGACATCTGTTTTGGGAGTCATTGGCCTAAAGCTCGTTACATGGGTTAATTAGAAAGCTTAAGCGACCTAGGCATTGCACAGTCACATGTGTGTGTGTAAAATAAAAAATAAAAAAAAATAAAAAAACAGTAGTGCGAAAGCCGTCATGGTTGCCTTGAAAGGAATATTGTTTTTCTTTGCTAAGGTTAGGTGGCCCAGAATTTTGGATTGAAAATTGTTTTTACGGAAACCTGGGCAAATCATTTGAAGCTTATGTGTTTTTACATATACACACTATTTCACCGTGCACGATCAATTTATCATGAATTCGAGAATTTCGGACCAAAAGATGGGATTTGTGAACCGAGTTTCAAATTTGCCTTTGCTTTGAAAATTTCGATAATCAAGAATATCCGGTGTTTGTAAATCTTCTTTTGAAAAAGATCATTTGTTTTTGTTAGGTTTCTACTAGGATTCTTTATTGATATTAAAAAAAAAATAGAATTTTGTGGGTAAATTCACTGCAAACCCTCACGAGACACAACTCGTCCACTAGGGGGAACCTAGGGGTTTAACGGCTTACTGCATACGCTAAATGCAGTCGAGAGTGCCAGCGAAAGTGGCGTTGCATTCGTTTTTAGTTAGTTTTGTTAAATTAGTTTTAGATTAAGTAAGGATGAAAGCCTCATGTTTTTCGCAGTTTTTGCTAGGGACTAGCAAAATGCTAGTTGGGGGGTGTGATGAGTCCTCAAAAGCACACATTTTCATACACATTTTGGACCAATTTAAGGGCTTATTAATATTAAAGAGCTTTATTTAGTGTCAAATCATGTTTTTATGTATTTAGGGTCCATTGTAGTGCTTTCATGCATAATTTGCTAAAAAATCACACTTTTTGCATAAATTCATGAAACCTGTCATTTTTGGAGAATTATTTTTTGGAAAGTCGGTTATTTTGGGTGCATCAAGTAGGGTCCCATGCATCGTCCATTTAAATTCCTTACATAGAATTATTCTTGAATCCATTTGTTTTAATTTGTGTAGGAGAAATCAAGAATGGGACCCACATTGGTGAAATTTGAGAGAGATCAAGGGTAGGACATCTTTCATAGTGGATGTACATATCTTGGTATTTTTGGAGAGTTTGAAAAGTCAACAATGAAAGCTAGATTTGTGATCTCAAGATCAAGAAAGGAAACTTCAGATTTGGTAAGATCTGATTCTTACTAAGTTTGAAAACTCAAAAATCAAGAAAGGAAAGTGTGCTAGAAGAGTTGACTAGTCAATCAAAGAAGCTTGGAAGCAAACTAAAGATGGAAGGAGAGTCAAGAAACAAGGAAAGAAAGATCCCAAGATCCCTTTGGACGTCCACATGGGTCCCACACACCCCATTGCACAACTAGCATTCCATATGTGCACAAGTATTCTCGGATTTTTCAGGGACAGCAAGATTAAAATGGTTATAACTCTTAATCCAACCGTCGGATTGATGCAATTCATACACCGTTGGAAAGCTCTTTTCGAGTAGATATCTTTAGAATCCAAGATTGTGTCAATCGGAGCTAAAATGAGGATGATATGGCCTCTGGAAGTTAGTGCTGTAATTTCTACTCGGGATTGTATTTTTGCACTTGGAAAGCACCAAGAATCTCTCACTCACCTTGCTATTTCTTTGAAGACTTGTTGGCCAAGGAAAGGACTTGCCATACAAACAAGATTGCATGCTACAAGCTTGGAACAAAGAAGGAAAGAAAGGGAGCAAAAATCTATAAATTGAAGGCATAAGCATCCCTCTCCTCCGATGGGAAGATAGACCAGCTCTCTCTAGAATTACTACTACACTCCATCGTCTTCCTTTCTCTTTCTCTCCATTGAAGTCCTTAAGGAGATTTGGCCCGGAAATCACACTACACCCTTGGGTTTTTCATCTAGAAGAGGCTTCTCATCTTAGTATGTAATTGTCTTGGTTTATTTTTTATCTTATGTAAGACTTTGCATATTAGTAAAAGTGTTACTTTCTCTTTTCAATTTTCTTTCTTGTCCTTGGGTGATTGGTGCTTGTTTTATGTTTCTTTTCTTGTTGGTATTTGGATTGACGACCCAAAGGCCCTAAGAGCATGATTCAAATTATGACCCCGCTTAGAAAAGAATTTTGAAAGAGAAGAATACACTTCCACACATTTAAATTTATGTTAAAACCACACATTTAATTTCTTGTTTTCACCACACATTTAAATTCATGAACTTTTATTTATTGTCTTTATTTTTATGATCAATTCAATTTTATGTCTATTTTTGCAAAGTTTATGTTTGGAACTAGATAGCATGGCATGCATTGCATTATTAACTTTCTAACTTAGGTTTCTTTTGTTTCTAGTGTAGTTTCTTATTTTTAATTTTGGTATTTTTTTATTCTTGACGTTCTAACTTGTTTGTTCTTTTGTAGCAATTTTAGTTTTTAGTTTAGGATTTTTAGATTTAGGAAGTTTTCTTTTCATTGGATTGTAATTAATGTAATTTTTGGAAAGTAAGAATGATGGTTGTAATTTTTTTAGTTTTTAGGCTAGATTTAGATTTTTAATTTAGGGTAAGTACAAGTTGAGAAGGAACCTTAATTTACATTGCTCCCTGTGGATCGACCTGGTCTCACCAGTTTTATTACTACAATCGCACCCTACACTTGGGTCCGATCAAGTACGCAACACTATCTCCTTAGTGTCAATGATCTGTGCCGGCTGCTCTACATAGGTGACATCGGCCTGTAGCTGAAGTGGCTCATGCTGCAACACGTGAGTGAGATCTGGAATGTACTTCCGAAGCATTGAAACATGGAAAACGTCGTGCACACCGGCTAATTCTAGCGGTAGCACCAAATGATAGGCCACGTCTCCAATCTTGCACTTGATCTCAAATGGTCCCACAAACCTCTTGGCAAGCTTCCCTTTCTGCTCTCCGGTCAATGTTTGACTATGCTACCCTTGACATATCCATGTTGATACCATGAGACATTACTATTTGCTTCCACTTATATTTGACATATTGCTTCCGCTATTCTTTATTTGCTCCTGCACCTAACCGTTCTTATGGATATTATTGGAAAAGTTTTGAACTAGACCTCACTGCGGACATATGATTCTGGAAGTTCCCAGTTATTTTGAAAAGTCGCGCGGCAAATTCGAAGACCTTGACGGTAAACTCGGAATTCAGAATTGGGTCGTGACATTGACTTTCCCGAATCATCTCATTTTAATAAGTTGTTTGCATTTCGAACCATTTAATAGGCATATCTAATTTTAAATAATTAAAGTTTAATTATAAGTAATTATACACTAGGTTTAGAGTCGGTAACTTAAAAATGATTACTAGAATGCAATTTGAGACTTATATTTGATATTTTACATTCGATATTTGGACTAACAAAATATGTAATATGCAATATTTTTATTTTATTTTCAGTTTTTAGTACTTTTCTTGCATGTATACATTTATTTATTTGATTCGGTTATCATGAATGCATATAAATAAATATATTTTTATATTTTATAAGTAATAGACTTATTTTTTACTATTTTTAAAATTATCTAAAAAAACATGATCCTCTTGAGTATCCACGTTGACTCTATTGCATTGGACGAGTCGATTCTTGAGTCACGAGTTTTCCATCATTGCTTTCAAATCTTAGGAAAGAGGTGCCATTTTTAATTTTTTTCTTTGTGTGGGGGAGTTTCTTAGATAAGGATATTCTCTTACCGTGGATGTCTTGATCTGGATTTGTGGATTATATTAGGGCACATAGTTTCTACTTCTATATAGTCCCCCTAGATCAAGCTCGGACTCCCGAAATTTATTACTCATGATAACCCTGTGCCTGGGGACATATCTACACTATCAAGGTTGTAGCGAGTTACAACATTGAAAAAGGCTAAACCATTATAATATATTAAGATAGGAGGTTTTGGCTTTAGTTTTGACCGTCGGTTATAATTTTAACCAACAATTATGTAACTACTCATGCAACTATCCACTCATTTTTCCATCAAACCACTCTTGTTTCAGTTGTTCCTATGTAACTATACCCTCTTTGCTCCAATTTCTTTATTTTTATTTTATCCAACTTGTCTTATGGAAATAGGTAATTTTTTTAATATGTGATTATTTATTTTCCAGTGAAAGGAGATACCGTGCTGAGCACGGGTTACTGGGCTAGGATGAATTTAACAGAAACGTAAGACTGAATTTGACATTGAAAAGACTTCCAATCCACTCCCAAACCACTCTTGTTTCAGTTGTTCCTATGTAACTATACCCTCTTTGCTCCAATTTCTTTATTTTTATTTTATCCAACTTTTCTTATGGAAATAGGTAATTTTTTTAATATGTGATTATTTATTTTCCAGTGAAAGGAGATACCTTGCTGAGCACGGGTTACTGGGCTAGGATGAATTTAACAGAAACGGAAGACTGAATTTGACATTGAAAAGAGTTCCAATCCACTCCCAAACTAATTGGGGGAAAGGACAGAGAGAGGCTAGATGAACATTAGATTCCTTAGGAAGAGAACAGAAGGGGCAAATTGAATACTGATGGATAGTCCAAAGGTTGGCGGGAGTTTTCCAGACAAAAAGAAACGCAAAGCAAAGCAGGACAGCAAGAAATACAAGGGAGGAGAACGTTATTCCAAACAAGATCCGCCGCCCATGGACAAGGAATACTTCCAGTTGAAGCTTTGAGCCTGAGAAGTTAAAAGAGGTCAGGAGGTTCAGACTGGGTCCATTCATGAAACTTGACCTAGGAATTTATAATTGGTAGATAGAGATTAGGTCCATATTTGTTAACAATTTCATGCCTGATGCGCTCAATTGCCCAATAATTTAGACATTTCCACCCAATTGGTAAATAGGTCAAGTTCAAGTTGAGCCCTTGCCTTGTAAGGACCCAGAAATTCAGGGTCAAGTGTCACGTTTGAAGTTTAGTTGTAGGTCCAAGGCATAAAATTTTGACATGAGTAAGTCCATTAGCAAAAAAAAAAAAAAAAAAAAAAAAAAAAAAAGAAAAAGAAAAAAAAAGAGTGCTGCTATTGGCACACAAAAATTTTCTTTTCAAACACAAATTCTTTCTACACACATCACTATAATTTAAAAATTACATTAATTCTTTCCACACACATCAAAATTTCTCAAAGTACCTATCCATTCATTTCCCTCTTTCTTCCCACACACATCCTCCCTTAGATTATCTTAGATTATCTTGTTTTCATGAAAACTAGTTATGGGGATAGATTCTCATTCAATGTAAGATTTTACAAAAAATTTTATTGTTTTTTCATGCATTTGGGCTGATTTTCATCTATCATCGCAAGGGTTTATCACCCAGAAATCGTGACTGTTCGGTCTCTGAGATGCCGAACAAAATGTATCTATCCGGTACTGTAGTTCCGAACAAAAGTTGACTGTCCGGACCTGAATGTCTGAACAGTGTGTGAGATCTACTGAAAACCAAGTGTTCGGACATTATCTGCCGAACATATGCCTTTTGTTCGGATGTACAGTGCCGAACATATGCATACCGTTCGGACCTAAAAGACCGTACATATCGGGACCTGCAACTCGTTCCAAGCGAGAAAAAAGAAAAAAAAATTTAAAGAAAATGACATTTCCACTGCTGCTCTGATTGAAAGACACCATTTGATTGTTGTTTTGTTCCTTCATTGCACTATAAATCCTTTAGAAATAGAATGAAAAAAGATAAAGTGCAAGAAGAAGGAAAGATGAAGGAGATGGAGGAAGATGAGGTGCTCAAGAAAAGAAAATGGAGAAAGATGAGCTGCCCAAATGTTTTGAGTTTTTCTGGAAAGTGGAGAGTGAGATGGGTGAGAGGGAAGAAGAGATGAATGGGAGGGAAGAAGATGAGCTTGTGTGTGAAAAGAGGGGTAATGGATATTTTGGTCATTTCATAAAGGGGTAAAAACGTAATAAAAAAAAGACAAATTCCTTGTGTTGGAAAAGAAAAAACTTGTGTGCGAATAGCAGCTCTAAAAAAAAGTCCTATTTGTATTACATGACGTAAACTGGGCCTGTCTGGAAACTCTAACCAGTTTAAAATAGAACTGGTTAAAGAACTTATTTAAAATAAAGGTGTTTTAATCAGACTATTTCAGAAATAAATAATTTGGTAATGCCTAACTAGAAAGTACATAGTAAAAGATACGCAGAAAAACTTTTTCTAAAATCCAAAATTACTTTGATTTAAAGACGACGAGTGCTACCGTGCAAGACATCCGCTAGAGCCCCACAGATCATGAGACAGGTGGGGATCCAAAGATCCAATTGGGACCACTCCAGATACGAAATTCAACTCGATTTAAGGATCATAATCCCTTAATCTCAAGCCCGCAAGTTAACTACCTCAACTTTAAAAAAAGAAAAAAACACAATAGATCCCATGGTTCAGTCCATTGGGATTGCTCATATAGTGGGCAAAATATATACCTCAATTCGATTAGATGTTCATGTGAACCTTTCCAAACCAACCGTCCAAACAGGGCCTAAAGATGTTTGGGCTGGTTCGGGCCCAGTTTGTGATATAAAAAGTTCTCTAGTTCCCCCTCTGCCGAGTGCCTGCTGCACTGCACGTCTTCAAAAGCTTGCTCAGACGCAAAACGGAGGGAGAGGGAAAGGGAGAGGGAAGGAGACCAGGAAGAAAGCTAGGGTTCTAGAGGATGTTCCGAGCTACCCATCGATCTCATCTTCGAAAGGTCAGTCTCAGTCTTCTTTCTTCTTCATCCTTAGCTTCTGAAATGGATTTTCAAGACATGCTGCTGCATTTATGTTTATGCTGATTCTTATTGAAATTCATTATTTTGAGGATGCGTTTGGATGTACCCTCAAATCCCAATCCATGCCCACTTTTAATTGATTCTAAGAAGACCCAAATGGGTTTGGGGCAGGATTAAATCTAATCTTGTTTATTGAACTGCAGACACATGAGAAGTCAAGTGAATGATTCCCATATATTTATTTTCCCTTGTTCTTTGTTGATATTGAGAGTATTGAAGTGAAGATTTTTCCATATTGTGGAGGGTTATTATTTACTTCAACTAGAGGGCGGCTAGTGTAACTTTATACATTTGTTTGCCTTTATTGGTAATTACTGTTTACACTGTTAGTCAAGTTTTGTATCTAAATGCAGCTGAAGATGAACTGAGTAGTTGATAAATGTGTAGTGGAAGGGTATATAATTTGATTTAAAAAAGTTGATGATCTTGATGTTCCTTTTTTTTTCTTTCTTTTTTTCAGTTTGTTTTGTTTTTTGCTACATGGAGGACTTGAACTCTTGTGCTCATGTTACTAACCAGATGATTTGACTTTTTGTTGGTTTAGTTTTAAGAGAGGGTGTCTAATATATATATATATATATATTAATGTTTGGAAAATGGGAATTTAAAAATTGAAATGGTTGCTGAAAGCATGATGACGAAGTTCTAATTCAAGGGGAAAAAAGAAAGACAAAAAGAAAAAAACTGGAGGCGATTATTTGATCATAATCGTCATCACCACCATCATCATTGAAGCCTTATCAGTCATCCCATCTATCTATCTATTTATTTATTTATTTTTGGAAAAGGATTTCAATTGTTATTCTGAGAAATATTAGAAAAGAATTGTGAAAATAAAATTTGGGAGACTTTTCTTATATGTTATTTTGGGGGAGTTAAGAAAATGATTTAGTGTCGGTCACTCTTCTCTTAGTTTCTTCTTTTTGTATTTCCCTTTAATTTGGTTGGTAATTTTACAAGTAATTTGAAAATCTTGAATTATTCATGAAGAAATGCGAATTATAATCCAATAAAATATTTGAGAAGAACAAAAACCTCTCATGATTCACTAACTTCTTGATAAAATGAGTGTATTTATGCCACAATTGGCAGTTATCTCTAATAGAAAAACAGGACACATCATTGGCAAATCTAGTCCTAGAAGTTTTAGAAAAATCCAGCGGAAACAAGCGTCCACGCTTAGGCCCCCTCGTGATCTCCTTCCCGGACATCTGGTCCTGCACAACACAACCAGAAGAAGAAAAAGATATGTTACAATTATTTTCAACAAGTTGCCTGACTGATAATAGGTTTGAAGTTACCGACTGATAATAGGTTTGAAGTTAAATTGGGACAAAGGTAAACATTTTTCAATGGGATGGGACCAGAGATATCTCCGAGGGCAGTAATGGGAACAGTGCCTCCGTTAGCAGTTTGGATTTGAAGATTACCATTGTATCTTGTCACATTGGAGAGTGGGTTATGGGAATATGTCATGTGATTAGATGCCCCGGAATCAAGAAACCAAGTAAAAAATGGAGGTGAGGTACCTGACTGAGATACCAAAAGTAGAAAGGGCATTGACAATCATTTGTTGAACCAATTCAGGAGTCAGAGAGGAGGGCCCAGGCTATGAGGGTGCCGATGTAGGATCAGGCATAACTGATGAAGCAACATAAGCATGCGGAGGTTGAGACCATGGAGTCTGATACTACGAAGCCGGATACTGTGGAGCCTGATGTTGAGAAGTCTGGTACTGTGGAGTCTGAAACTGTGGAGATAGACGTTGTGGGCGATGACATTCAGAGATGATATGTCCCGACTTTTTACAGTAACTGCAGACTTTCTATTTGCATTGAGATGCAAGATGCCCAAATTTTTGACAACTGTAGCACTGTGTTTTGCTCAAGTCTCGTGGCGGAGGCTGAGAAGCTTTATTGGCTGAGAACGCGATTGAATAGGTCTCAGTCTTTTGTTGAGCTATATGGGCCGAGGTTGCCATGCGCTGTTCCTCGCGTAAGAGTTCATTCATGCAGACAACCAAGGAAAGTAGAGGTGTCTGATTCATCAGGGTAGATCGGACACTTTTATATTCATTCCGTAATTTCATCAAAAATTGATCCCGCTGACTGGAGGCCTGAAGATCGCGAATGACGATCAAAGCGTTGGCAGCCACACCTGCATACTTAATGCTATCGTATTCCGACCATAGGGTCCGGAATCCCGAATAGTAGTCTTGGATCGACAAGGTCCCTTGTGCATATTCAGCAATGCACATTCAAGGTGAAATTGACGAGCAGCGTTATCTTGATGGTACACTTGCTGCAAATATTCCCACATGTCTTTAGAAGTGGGGTAGGGTTTGAGGTTCATTATCAGATGGGGCTCAACGGATCCCAGAATCCAGGTTTTGATTTTGGCATCTTTAGTATGTAAAGAGGAGATCTTCTTCTCATCCTCAGTGGGTATAGGGTCAGAACCAGAAATATATCCCTATAATTCCTTAGCTTCAAGGTAGATTTGGAACTGAAAAGACCAAGCAGGGTAGTTCTTTCCCGTGAACTTGATCAAAGTAACACCAGATTTTTCCATCTCAATGTTGATATTGGTAATAAATCAATGTAATCAACGATAAAAACGAACAACAGACAAGAGAAAGTATGTAGGATGTCTGTCCAGTGGGAACAAAACTCAATCCAACCAAGCAGGAAGAAACAAAACAACACAGCACAAAAATTGTGCCAAAAATAGCCCCAGACGTCCTTGACAGTGGCTGAAAATCCACCATGTGGGCCCCACTGATGGTTCTGGTCAAAGATCAAGGGACAGATTTGAGAAAACCCTCTAATCTGGCTTTTACTGAACCAAGAATGATCTGAATCTACTGAATATCGAAAATTTTGGACAGTCTTGATGAAAACAATGTGAAATTTTGGAATATCTTGAGAATGAGAAAAAAAACCAACCTGGAGTCTCTGTAAAATTCTGAAAAAATCACCAATAGTCTTAGGAATACCAATCGACCAGTGTGGGATGGTTTCTGGAAGTTGATCTGATGATCTGTGGTGGGCCACACAGAGGATGGATCTGTTGATGTCGCTGGAATTTTCTTGAATGGAGTCGCTGGAATTTTCTTGAAATAGATCCTAGATCTATCTTCTGCACGAGAGAGACTTAGTTCTCTCTATCCCTATTGTCTTAATGCTTTGGAAGATTTCTAAGATCAGATTGCCCTAAACCTGTGCTCCGATACCATGACAGACTCACGAATGGAACTTGAAAATAGCACAAAGCTGTGAAATTGTATTATCGTTGCTTGTCTTCCTTTGGAGAACCAGCCTCAATATATAGAGTATTACATGCCTTAATCAAGGCTCTAAGTTAGGAAATCAATCTAATTACATCAATTATGTTCTAAGTTAGGAAACCAATCTAATTAAGATAATATGTACAACTGTGTAATCTTTGACCCAATCAAACACGTAAGACAATCATGCTGGACTGGATCTAATTATGGGCCTTGGGCCTAATTAACATTTTGGACCCCAAAGTAGTGCGAGCAGTTCTTTTCAAACACTTGGATTAACTTTCTTAAGTTTAATGGAGAGGATCTGGTTGGATGGATTGCTCTAGCTGAGTAATTTTTTGAGTTTAATCATAGCCCAAATCACGAACAAGTTTCATTGGCGGGGTTCCGCATAGAACAAGAGGCGCTACAATGGCTTACATGTTTGAAGAAAACCAATGGTACACCATGTTGGTATGTGTTTACCAAACTCGTGTTCTTGTACAGTCCCAACGAAATGGATTTTATGTTCTATGATGCCCAGATACGGGTATGGGTACGAGTACGGACATGGGGATCAGGGGTATGTCTTTGCACTCTTGAGAATTTAGGACACGGATATGGATATGGTTGTCCTAATTTTTTCTTTATATCACTTTTGAATTAATGAAATTATCATTGCTAATGTTCTTTTCTAACATTTTTATGTTGAGAAGTAAGAAAATAAAAAGCTGTATGAAGTAATGGACTTGGTAAGTAGGATAAGCTAAACTTGTACGATAGAAGTATCAGAGCACTATCAGGTACGTACATGTGTCGTATCGGTTCGACATAGATACTTTGGAACTGTATAGGTATCTAGGTATCATAGTTTATGATGTTTCTCATGAAGCTGACCTAGACCTTAATGGTCTATCATTATCAAGCAGAGTTTGAATGGCTATTCACATGCTATTCACATGATTGACAATCACCAATGAAGCCTCTCTAATTTTTTTTGATATCTAACAAAGCCTCTGTAATGAGTTGCTTTATTGGAGGGTTAAGGACCAATATTTGTCACATTGTCCAAATGTTCAAACCAATTACACTAGCAGCAACAATTGGGCTAGCTTGACTAAGGTACGATGAGCTTGCAGCCAATCGCCCCAACCACCGACCAATGAGCAGCCAACTGCTGCCACCACCCACAGCCCTGCACCCATTAACAATCTCAAAGACACTTACAAGAAGCATGCCAACATCTATACCCATCAAGTGGTTGACACCTGTAGAGATGAAAGTAAGGCACAATAAGGTCCTCTGCTGCAAGTGTCATGTGCAGTTCAAGCCAAGACGTTGTTGTAAGCAGCAGATGTTTTTCTTGCTTGATGTGGAAGTGCCAGGTGATGTGGAAGATGAAGCACTGATGTGAAGCAGACTTAGTTGAGATCTGGGTCCAACTCTATCTGGGCATTCATTGCTGCAGACTATCTGGGCATTTGAACAACAGTCGATTGAAATCCTCATTGATTCGGGCAGCACTCACAATTTCAATGATCCAACTACTGCCAAACAGATTGGTTGCCTTATGCATGCAAGGGGATGTCTTAACATTATGGTGGCTATTGGCAGCAAATTTCCTCGTCATGGAAAATGTCCTAACATGTGGCTGACTATGCAAGGATATCGGTTGCATACAAATATATACACCCTTCTTCTCGGTGTGTGTGACATCATGTTTGGTTCACAATGGCTCAACCTTATGCCCACTTGTATGGGATTTCAATGAGTTAAAAATGCAATTTTCTTGTTATGGGAAAGGTTTCACTTTGAAGGAAAGAAGAATGGAGCAAAATAGACCGTGGATGCTAATCAAAATGCAGCGGTTGATTCACAAAAGGACACCATGTGCAATTGCGTAAATTTTTTTGCGTCAACACCAACCCCATCGGCGTTGCTACTGTTAAAGATTATGGGTCCATCGGGGGAAAGGCCCACTTGTAAACTAAAGCCCATTTCCTTTAGTCAAATTCTAACGGATTCTGTATGATAATTTAGGATAAGGGCTGACTGTAATTTGCCTAATTTGTAGCCCAAATCAAGGATGTACAGCATAATATATAGAGATCAATCGATCCTGGGAAGATCATCCCATTCTATTCAACTTGTCTGCATCTTTGCATTCTTTGACATGGTATTAGAGCCAAGTCATGAGACACAAGTTGCATATCATATTCTGGTTGAAGACGTCTTCCATCAATCAAGAGTTGCAAGTCATCTTTCTCTCATGAAGTAGTCCCTGCCAAGATTTTTTCATCACAGATCCATCAGAACAGCTTCTGATCTGTGCTTGATCAAGCGTGGCCCACCGCCGATCAACCCTGTTTCCACCAGCGACTCCATGTTTTGGATCGACAGGCTTTGAAGAAGTTTTTGATCAATTTTAGAGATTTTTCTATCATCGTTTGAGGTAGGTTATACCTCCTTTTCTGTCTAACGTATTTGGATATATTTGTTCAAATTGTTTTCATCAAGACCGTCCAGATTTGTGGATCTGTATCCGATTTATTTCAAATTTGGATTGCTGGTAGTATCTTGGAGCCTCTCCAATCTGAACTAATCTGATCTGTGATTGAACCAATCAGTGGGGCTTACAGACAGATTTCGTCAGGAAAGTTAGGGTCGCCTGGGGTATTTTTTTTCCAGCATTTGTGTTATGTTTTGCAATACGTGCACGTTTTTGCTTCTGAAGCTCTTCTCTGCATACTTTTGCTCATCTGGATCTTCCATTGACCTTAGTACCTTTACATCTTGATCAGAGGTTCTGTTCTCTGGATTCAGTTGATTTCTGAGTGAAATTTTCTAATTGTTTGATAAATTTATGCAAATGGAAAAGTCTGATATCAAATTGATCCGGTTTAATGGCAAAAATTATCCATCTTGGGCCTTCCAATTTGAACTTTATCTTGAAGGTAAAGAATCATGGGGCCATATATCTGGTGCTGATCGAAAACCTACTGCAGATGAAAAGAAAATTGTGTCTTGGAACACAAAAGATGCAAAGATCAAAACGTGGATTCTTAGGTCCATGGAACCAATTTTTTATGAATTTGAAACCATACAAATTTGCCAAAGATATGTGGGAATATCTAAAAAGGGTGCATCACCAGGGGAATTCAGCACGACAGTATCAGTTGGAATATGAAATTGCAAATTATATACAAGGGACTTCATCCATTCAAGAATATTATTCTGGTTTCCAGAATTTATGGACAGAGCTGGATGAAATCAAATATGCAAATATCTCTGCACATGCACTTTCTGACTTACAAAAACTATTGGAGACTACTCATCGGTATCAATTTCTCATGAAGTTAAGGCCTCAGTATGAGACAGTGAGATCTAGTCTCATGAGTAGGGTACCTTCCCCATCCCTAGATGAATGCCTCAATGAATTACTTTCCCCATCCCTAGATGAATGCCTCAATGAATTACTGAGAGAAGAACAAAGGCAACTGACTCAAACTAATATACTTCAACAACCAAATCCTGGTGCTATCGAAGTTGCGTATGGAATGCCCACTTAGTCACAAGCACCAACCACTCCAGTGAATGTTGTTTATGCTACTAAGGGAAAGCAACCAATCAGAGACATTAGCAAAGTCCAATGCTTCAAGTGTCAAAACTTCGGCCATTATGCAAATCAATGCAAGCATAAAATCTGCAGCTACTGCAAAGCAACAGGACATCTAATCAATGAATGCCGTAAACGTCCTCAGAACAGAAATCCAAAGGTTTATCAGGCTATCACTGCTCCCTCTGGCAATACAGATTCTTCTTCCATATCCTCTCCCGCTATCGCTTCTGCTGCTCTAGTCACCCCTGAAATGATCCAACAAATGATCCTTCTAGCATTTTCCACCCTTGGTATATCTGGTAAAAAATACTACTCTTCTCATTGGTATTTTGATTATGGTGCTTCCAATCATATGACATCTTCATCCAAAAACTTCTCCAAACTTAAACCATATGATGAAAGCATTCAAGTTCATGCAGCTAATGGTACAACAATACCAATTACATATGTTGGTGATATTTCTCATTCTTTACCATTACATGATGTTTTCTGTTCACCAAGTCTTTCTACCAATTTGATATCTGTAGGCCAAGTGGTTGATGGCAACTTCAATGTATCTTTTTCTTCCTCTGGTTGTGTGGTGCAGGATCAAAGAGATGGGGAAGGTGATAGTGAAGGGGCTTAAATGTGGGCGATTGTTTCCTCTTCACATTTCAACACCGAGTCTAGATAGGTCTTTGTTTGCTTCCACAATTGCCTCTAAGAATAATGTGCAATTATGGCACAATAGATTAGGACATCCCAATTCCAAAGTACTGTTGTCTTTATTAAATTATGGTCACATTAATAAAATGAAGTTTTTAGCATCAGATGTTGCTCTTGATTGCACTGTTTGTAAGCTTGGAAAAAGTAAAATCTTGCCATTTCCATTACATGCTACAAAATGCTTTGACTTAATACATAGTGATGTTTGGGGTGTTGCACCAATTATCTCTCATTCACAGTATAAATATTTTGTGACTTTCATTGATGATTATAGTCGCTTTACATGGGTTTATTTCCTACATGCAAAATCTGAATTCTTTGATGTTGTTAAAAGAGTCTTGAATTGTGTTCAAAATCAATTTTCAACATGTATTAAGATTTTCCGTACAGACTCGGGAGGGGAATACGTGTTTGAGAAATTTCAAACTTTTTTACAAGAAAAAGGGATCATCTCCCAACGGACATGTCCCTACACCCCCCAACAAAATTGAATTGTTGAAAGGAAAAATCGTCATCTTTTGGATATGATCAGATGTTTGCTATTAGAATCCTCAATTCCACCTAATTTTTGGCCAGAAGCATTAACCACTGCAACTTATATCATTAATCGTCTTCCTTCTCCAAAACTATAAAACACATCTTCGTATTTTTGTCTTTTCCAAAATGAACCAAAATACACACATTTGCATTATTTTGGCTGTGTTTGCTTTGTTCATCTTCCAACACATGAACGTTCAAAATTATTTGCACAATCTGCAAAGTGTGTCTTTTTTGGTTATGCTTCTCAGCAAAAGGTTTTGTTTGTTATGATCCCAATGTTAAACGTATTTGGATTTCTAGGAATGTCGTGTTCTTTGAACACATGTATTTTTTTCCTTCCGTTCCTGAATCCCTTTCAGAAATAACATTTTCTAAAGTCCCATCCTTTGATGATGAATGTCTTCCTTCACCCATGAGATTTAATTCAGACAAGGTGTATGCTCGTCGACGAGGATCAAATGCCACAAATTTGCCTCTTTTGCCAGAACAAGCCCCGGATCCTGCTCCAGCGCCTGATCCACCTCAGTCCATCCTTCGCCGATCTTCTCGTATCACTCAACCTCCTGATAGATATGGTTTTTCCCATTCTTCATATTTGACTACTTTATCCTCTGTTTCAATTCCTAATTCTTACTCCAAGCAGCAAAGCAGTAATGTTGGCGACAGGCTATGGAAGAAGAACTCAATGCCTTACAGCAGAACCATACATGGGATGTTGTTCCATGTCCATCTTCGGTTAAGCCAATTGGAAGAAAATGGGTATTCTCTATCAAATTAAAGGCTGATGGTTCTTTGGATAGATACAAGGCAAGACTTGTGGCTCTTGGCAACAGACAGGAATATGGAATTGACTACGAGGAAACATTTGCGCCTGTATCCAAGATGACTTTAGTTCGTACCATTCTTGCAATCGCTGCATCCCAATCCTGGCCCCTATTCCTGTTTGATGTCAAAAATGCATTTCTTCATGGAGATCTGAAAGAAGAAGTTTATATGCGTCTGCCTTACGGTTTTCCAATATCATCAGCTGGACAAGTTGCTCGTTTAAAACGTTCTCTTTATGGGCTCAAACAAGCACCACGAGCATGGTTTGACAAATTTAAAGATGCACTACTCAAGCTGAAATTTCAACAGAGTCCATATTATCCATCTTTGTTCCTTCATCAACAATCATCAGGAATAACCATTCTTTTGGTCTATGTCGACGATATCATAATCACAGGGACAGATACAGTCATGATTAAAGATCTCCAGACTTCTCTTCATCGATCTTTTCAAATGAAGGACCTGGGGCCTCTGACATATTTTTTGGGATTGGAGGTTCAACACTCTGCAAAATGGTTGATTCTACACCAACATAAATATACTATGGATTTAATTGAAACGGCTGGTCTATCAAAATCCACACCCATGGATACTCCTCTTGAAGTAAATCTTAAGCTCCATAGTGAAAGTGGTGACCCCCTTCCTGATCCTACATACTACCGTCAGCTTGTCGGTAGTCTCATATACCTGACTAATACCAGGCCTGACATCAGTTATGCAGTAAACTTGATGAGTCAGTATATGACCAAGCCCCATAATCTCCACTTAGCAGCAGTTCTACGAATCATCCGTTATCTTATTGGCACTCCTCACAGAGGATTATTTTTTCCCGTTGGCTTTGCAATGACATTGACTGCCTATTCTATTGCGGATTGGGCAGGTTGCCTTGACACACGTCGTTCCACAATAGGTTTGTGCATGTATCTAGGGGACGCTCTTATTTCCTGGAAAGTAAAAAAGCAAGACAAAGTTCCCAGATCATTAACTGAGGCCGAATACCGAGCCATGTCTGAAGCCTGCTCAGAAATTCTATGGCTTCGTGGCCTTCTCACAGAACTTGGCTTCACACAAAGGTCACCCACACCTCTGCATGCGGATAACACCAGCGGAATTCGGATCACTGAAAATCTTGTATTCCATGAACGAACGAAACACATCGAGGTTGCTTGTCACTTTATCAGAGATGAATATCTCCGGAATGTTCTCTCTTCCATTCATCTCCTCCAGCCTTCAAATTGCTGATATTTTTACCAAAGCTCTTCCACGTCTGCGCCATCAGTTCTTGACAGACAAATTGATGCTTGTGGATGTTAATGAGGGTGTTCCAAGCCCAAACTCGCAGGCCCATTTAGGCCCATTCTTTATATGTATCATTAGTCAAAGCCTCGTGTGCATACTAAGTTTGGCAGCTAATTGTTAGGATCTAGATTTGATATGATTGTAATTAGAGCAGCTAATTGTTAGGATCTAGATTTGATATGATTATGTAAATTGAATGTAATTAGGGCCTTCAGCCCCTATTTATATGAAGCTTAGTCGATCCTCAAAGGGCACGACAATTCATCACATTCATATTCTGTTTTCCATCTCACAAATTGTCATGGTATCAGAGCGGAGTTTAATCATCTGTGATCATCTCCTAGTCATCTTCCAAGCGTTGGAAGCCGAGGTTAATCATCTGTGATCATCTCCTAGTCATCTTCCACGCGTTGGAAGCCATTGATCTTCTTTGATCATCCCTGATCATATCAGATCAGGAGTGGCCCACAAGTGATTATCATCAGCTGCTGCTGGTGGTCATCTTCCAGGATCTGAAAGCCTTTCAGAGCTTCTTATTTCACTCTGATCATCCAGAAGTGGCCCTGATCAACTCAGATTCAGACATGGCCCACCTGTGATCATAATCACCATATCAGCAGAATCACCCATCTTGGTCGTCTGGTGCTCCTCTGTTTTATGATCATTTTTTCAAGATTTATGGCTCATCAGAGGTAGGCCATCTATATTTTTTTGTGATATTTATGTTTTATCAAGAAGATTTCATCACGGCCGTCCAATATTGTGGATTTTGATCCAATTGGAGTGGGTCTTCTTCCACTAGTGGCGCATTTTGGTTGTCCTTTTATCCTCACTATCTGATTAGATCTCTGATCATCATCTGGGGCCCACGTGGAGTTTTTTTCACTCACGACTATGGACGTGTGGAGGTTGTTTCTGTCGGCTGTGTGACTGTTTGGCAGGCTGACTGTTGTGCTGCTGTTTGCCTATTGGCTGGCTGTGTTTTTTTTTTTTTTTTTTGTGGCTGGTTGTCAATCTCTGTGGGTCCCACGTGGTCATCCAGATCTCTTAAATCTCAGATCTTGGCTTGATCTTTTGCTGCTGGTTGTTACATATGGAGAAATCTGAAATCAACTTAATCAAGTTTAATGGCAAAAATTACCCATCTTGGTCCTTTCAATTGGAACTTTACCTAGAGGGTAAGGAATTATGGGGCCATATCTCTGGAACTGATCCACAACCAACAGAAGATGAGAAGAAAATTGTGTCATGGAACACAAAAGATGCTAAGATCAAATCTTGGATTCTTGGGTCCATGGAACCAAAATTTTTCATGAACTTAAAACCATACAAAACTGCCCAAGATATGTGGACCTATCTTCAAAAGGTGTATCATCAAGGGAATTCTGCCAGACAGTATCAGTTGGAATTTGAAATAGCAAATTATATGCAAGGGACTTCTTCCATTCAAGAATATTATTCTGGTTTTCAGAATTTGTGGACAGAATTAAAGGAAATTAAATATGCCAGTGTTTCCGCACAAGCTCTTCCCGAATTGCAAGTAATACTAGCAACTAGTCATCGGGATCAATTTCTTATGAAATTAAGGCCTCAATATGAATCGATCAGATCTAATCTCATGAGTAGGGTCCCTTCTCCTTCACTGGATGACTGTCTCAATGAATTACTGCGAGAGGAACAGAGACAATTGACGCATTCTGGTATGCTCCACCAAGCTAGTCCGGGTACTATTGATGTTGCCTATAGTGTACCCACTGCCTTTCAATCACCAACCTCCTCTGTCAGTGTTGGTTATTCTTCCAAGGGGAAACAGCCGAACAGAGATCTGAGTAAAGTACAGTGCTTCAAGTGTCAAACTTTCGGCCATTTTGCAAATCAGTGCAAACAGCGGATCTGCAATTATTGCAAGGCATCTGGACATTCGATCAATGAATGCCGCAAACATTCTCAAAACAGAAATCCGAAAGCTTGCCAGGCGTTTACTGCTACTGGCACTATTGATTCATCTTCCACATCTTCTTCAGCACCTGCTTCTGCTGCTCCAGTCTCTCCTGAAATGATCCAACAGATGATTCTCCAGGCCTTCTCCACTCTTGGTATATCTGGTAAAAATCAATCTCCCTCTCACTGGTATTTTGATTCTGGTGCCTCCAATCATATGACATCATCCTCCAAAAATTTCTCCACAATTAAACCATATGATGGCCAGATTAAAGTCCATGCTGCTAATGGAACCACTATACCAATTACATTTGTTGGTGATATCTCCCATTCTCTACCTTTACATGATGTCTTTTGTTCCAAAAATCTTTCTACCAACTTAATTTCTGTTGGTCAATTGGTTGATAATAACTGCAATGTTTGTTTTTCCTCCTCTGGTTGTGTGGTGCAGGATCAGGAGACGGGGAAGGTAATAGTGAAGGGGCCTAAGTGTGGGCGTTTGTTTCCTCTTCACATAGTAACACCGACTCCAGATATGTCCTTGTTTGCTTTATCAGTTGTTTCTAGGAATAATGTGCAGTTGTGGCACAATAGATTAGGCCATCCCAATTCAACCATTTTGTTATCTTTGTTAAATTCTGGTCATATTAATAAAATGAAGTTTTTATCATCAGATGTTGCTATTGATTGCACCACTTGTAAGCTGGGTAAAAGTAAAACTTTGCCTTTTCCTTTATATGTCTCTTCTGCTACCCAAAGTTTTGATTTAATACATAGTGATGTTTGGGGTGTTGCACCAATTATTTCTCATTCACAGTATAAGTACTTCGTAACTTTCATTGATGATTATAGCCGGTTTACATGGATTTATTTTCTACATGCCAAATCTGAAGTTTTTGATGTATTTAAAAAATTCTTGAATTATGTTCAAAATCAATTTTCAACATGTATTAAGGCTCTTCGGACCGACTCAGGAGGGGAATATGTGTCCAAACAATTTCAGGAATTTTTACAAGACAGAGGGATTATATCCCAACGGACTTGTCCCTATACTCCCCAACAAAATGGTGTGGCAGAACGGAAAAATCGTCATCTTCTAGACATGGTCAGATGTTTATTATTAGAATCTTCCGTTCCACCCAGATTTTGGTCAGAAGCTTTAACCACTGCTACTCATATCATCAACCGACTTCCTTCTCCAAAACTTCAAAACACATCTCCATATTTTCGTCTTTTCAAAACTGAACCACAATACACAAATTTCCACACTTTTGGTTGTGTTTGTTTTGTTCATCTTCCCACACACGAACGATCCAAGTTATCCGCACAATCTGTAAAATGTGCATTCCTTGGTTATGCTTCCCACCAAAAAGGTTTTGTTTGTTATGACCCCACCTCCAAGCGTATTCGCATTTCTAGAAATGTTGTTTTTTTTGAACATCAGTATTTTTTTCAGTCTTATCCTGATTCATCTTCAGAAATCTCTTTTTCTAAAGTACCATCCTTTGATGGAATGTCTTCCTTCGCCTTTGCGATTTCATCCGGACAAGGTGTATACTCGTCGACAAGGACCAGATCCCACTACTTTGCCCCATTTGCAAGAACCGGTCCCGAATCCTGCTCCAGCATCAACTTCACCTCAACTTGCTATTCGTCGTTCTGCTCGTATATCTCGTCCACCGGATCGATACGGCTTCTCTCATTCTTCATATTTTGCTACTTTATCATCTGTATCCATTCCTACTTCTTATTCACAAGCAGCAAAACAGGAGTGCTGGAGACAGGCTATGGAAGAAGAACTTAGTGCTCTACAGCAGAACCAAACCTGGGTTACTGTTCCCTGTCCAGCTTCGGTAAAACCTATTGGGAGTAAATGGGTTTACTCTATTAAATTAAAGGCAGATGGTACTTTGGCTAGATATAAGGCTAGGCTTGTGGCCCTTGGCAACCGACAGGAATATGGCATTGACTATGAAGAGACTTTTGCGCCTGTTGCAAAAATGACTACTGTTCGCACCATCCTTGCTATAGCTGCCTCTCAATCCTGGCATCTTTTTCAATTTGATGTGAAAAACGCATTCCTTCATGGTGATCTTAAGGAAGAAGTTTACATGCGTTTGCCTCAAGGTTTCACAAAACCATCAGAAAATCAAGTTGCTCTTCTGAAACGATCCTTGTATGGGCTAAAACAAGCACCACGAGCATGGTTTGACAAATTCAAAGATGCTTTACTCAAGCTACAGTTTCAGCAGAGTCCTTATGATCCATCGTTGTTTTTGCATCACGCATCAACAAGAATCACCATCCTTCTTGTCTATGTAGACGATATTATCATCACTGGGACATATACAGCCACGATTCAAGATCTCCAATTTTCTCTGCATCAATCTTTTCATATGAAGGATCTGGGCCCTCTGCAATATTTCTTGGGATTGGAAGTTCATCACTCCGAGAAAGGGTTGATTTTACATCAATATAAGTATACCATGGATTTGATTGAATCCGCAGGCCTGTCAAACTCCACCCCTGTGGATACTCCTCTGGAACTGAATCTCAAAGTCCATAGTGACAGTGGTGATCCCCTGTCTGATCCGACATATTTTCGCCAGCTTGTCGGTAGTCTTATATATTTGACTACTACTCGTCCTGACATCAGTTATGCAGTCAACTTGATGAGTCAGTATATGACCAAGCCTCATCATCTACATTTAGCAGCAGTTCGGCGCATTATTCGTTATCTTCTTGGCACTTCTCACAGAGGCTTGTTTTTTCCTGTTGGCTCTCAGATGACTTTGTCTGCCTATTCTGATGCTGATTGGGCAGGTTGTCCTGATACTCGTAGGTCCACCACAGGCTGGTGCATGTTCTTAGGTGATGCTCTTATTTCATGGAAAGTGAAGAAACAGGACAGAGTTTCCAAATCATCAATCGAGGCAGAATACCGGGCCATGTCTGCTGCATGCTTCGAAATTATATGGCTTCGTGGTCTTCTTGAGGAACTGGGGTTCTCCCAAAAATCTTCCACACCATTACATGCGGATAACACCAGTGCCATTCGGATTACTGAAAATCCAGTATTTCATGAGAGAACTAAACACATCGAGGTGGCTTGCCATTTTATCAGAGATGAATATCTACGCAATGTTATTTCCCTCCCGTTCATCTCCTCAAGCCTCCAGACTGCTGACATTTTTACTAAAGCACTTCCTCGACCACGTCATCAATTCTTGACTGCCAAATTGATGCTTGTTGACTCATCGGCATAAATTTGAGGGGGGGGGGGGGGTGTTAATGAGGGTGTTCCAAGCCCAAACTTGCAGGCCCATTTAGGCCCATTCTTTATATGTATCATTAGTCAAAGCCTCGTGTACATACTAAGTTTGGCAGCTAATTGTTAGGATCTAGATTTGATATGATTGTAATTAGAGCAGCTAATTGTTAGGATCTAGATTTGATATGATTATGTAAATTGAATGTAATTAGGGCCTTCAGCCCCTATTTATATGAAGCTTAGTCGATCCTCAAAGGGCACGACAATTCATCACATTCATATTCTGTTTTCCATCTCACAAATTGTCAGTGGACTCCCCGACATCAATTTGAGGGGGGCTGTTAAAGATTATGGGTCCATCGGGCCAAAGGCCCACTTGTAAACTAAAGCCCATTTCCTTTAGTCAAATTCTAATAGATTCTGTATGATAATTTAGGATAAGGGCTGAATGTAATTTACCTAATTTGTAGCCCAAATCAAGGATGTACAGCATTATATATAGAGATTAATCGATCCTGGGAAGATCATCCCATTCTATTCAACTTGTCTGCATCTTTGCATTTTTTTGACAGCTACCAGTCTTGTCGTAGGTCGGAATTATTTGAGGAGCCACTTGGTAGCTGTGGAGTAGTAAGCCCCATGCATAGGGCTGTCAAAGGGCCGAGCTAGGCCGAGGTAAGCCCTTATCCTACCCTCACATGTGCGGGCAAGGCCTAACCGAGCAAAAGCCCTCGACATTCATAGCGGGCTTGTAATTTTTAGGCCCTTGCCCTACACTCAAGGGTTAGGGCCGGGCCAGGGCCAAAAGGAGGAAATTTTTTTTAAAGAAAATGATTTTTTCTTACATCACCACCGACTTGCAATCTAACCCTCCTTGTCTGGGCTGGGGACCGGCAATACAATCCAAAAGGCAGCATGGTGGAGTTAAAAACTTTCTTTATTGGAAGGTTGGTAGTGGGATAAAATAATTTTTATAATGATGTAAAACAAAAAAACATATAAAAATAGTTCTATAAATGATAATACATATAAAACAAATAACAATAACTCTTTATTTAATTATTTAATCTACTTTTAGAATATCTAAAAATTCATTTGATGCATTATCATCATTGTGTTGTTGCGAACATATCCAATCTTGTGCACAAATTAAGACTGCTACAGTATCAGATTTTAAACAACTCCTATACTGGTCAAGTACTCTTTCACCGGTACTAAATGCCGATTCAGAAGCAACCGTAGAAACTGGAATTGCTAAAATGTCACAAGCCATTCTTGACATAACTGGATATTTTGCCGAATTAACTTTCCACCAATCTTGTATATTGAAACTTATAGATTTATCCCTTGGCTCCTCCAAATAACGATCTAATTCAGATTTTTCTTCTACAACTGTAGCCTGGGTCATTTGTTCCTCAAATATTAACCAATCATCCTCAAACTTAGTAGGTTTTTTTGCTAAATCAACTTTATCCACATTTGACAATGTTGTGGTAGGTGTATCATATATCACACAATACTCTTTATAAAGATTTCTAAATAGTCTAAGAATATTAGCTCGACGAATACTTATATCTTCTCTTGATCCATATAACTTTCTTAAAGCATACTCTAAATATAACAATTTGCATGTAGGATCAAGGAGTATGGCCATTTCAAATACCTTATTATACTGCTCCCAATATTTATCAAATTTTTCCTTCATTTTTCTACAAAAGATATCTTCACTATCTAACTTTTCTACCAATAAACTATTTATTTTAATCATTTATGGTAAAAATAAATGAATGGATGGGTACTTATTTCCTGAAAATTTTAAAATAGCTTCATAAAAACTCTTTAAAAATTCACATATTATACTAGCTATTTCCCACTCTTCCTTTGAAAGAATGTTCTTGTAGTTTTGAGTCTTCTAACCCTAGTGAATTGAAAACTTCTCTAAATATTAATGCACACTCCAACATTGAGTAGGTGGAGTTTCATCTAGTTGAAACATCAATAGGTATCCCCCTAGTGCTACTTAGCCCTAATTCACTAACCATTTCACGGAACTGATGTACACGAGTTGTTGAATTTTAAATGAATTTCAATGTATCCCTAATATTTCGAATTGTAGGGGTTATTTCTTTCAACCCATCTTGCACAATGAGGTTGAGAATATGTGTAGTACAACGCATGTGAAACAGGCTACCATTTAGTGGGATGCCATCCTTTTTTTTTTTGTAAGATGATTTTTAAGTGTCCTTACCATGGCATCATTTGTGGTGCAATTATCTAAAGTTAAGCAAAATATTCTATCATCAATTTTCTATTTTATTAAATTAGTTTTAATAGTTTCAGCTAAGACTACCCCAGTGTGGGGCGGATCAACATTAACAAAGTTAATTATATGTTTATGTAACTTCCCATTAGAATCAATAAAATGTGCAGTAATAGACATGTAACCTATTGTCTGATTTGACGTCCACATATCAGATGTGAGACTAATCTTTGATGACATGCCATCAATTAATTGAGAAATCTTAAGTTTCTCTTGTTCGTAAATTTCTATACAATCTGACTTAACGGTGTTACGTGACACCATTTTAAATTGAGGTTTTAGGATTTTACTGTATTCAATAAAACCTTCATGTGTCACAATATTAAATGGGTACTCATGTAAAATTACCATTCTTGCAAGTGCATCTCTACATTGTTTTGGTCAAATTTATGGATAACTGAGGCATCATTGGCTTTGGCAAAAGCCTTAGGCAATAATTGTTGGTTTGTATTAAGTCTAGGTCTCTTGGTACATGATTCATTAAAGTGTCTAGTTATGTGGGTAATTCCATTTCTTTTATCATTATTTAGTTGTTTCTTACAATACATACACTCAGCATCACGACATTCTTTTTGAGTTTCATCTTTTTGTTTTTTTTAGAACTTTCAATTGTTCAAAATGATCACAAATACTTGATCCTTTTGAGTTTTTTTTCCGTAGAACCCGAGTTTGTGTTAGATGGAGCATGAATAGAAATTGTATTAGATCAAACAGGAATAAGAGTGTGTGAGGAAGAGGAAGAGGAGGGAAGTTGAAAGGGCACATCATGGGCACTCGTAGGGTTGTAAGCGGTCGGTTTAACGACATATGACACCCGGGCCGAAACTTTAGGTTTTACAATTTTGCGATAACCGAAACCGATCAAAGTACATATACTGGACATTAGAAACCGACATTTCGGTTCGGTTGGTTTCGGTCGGTCTTCGGTTAATTGGGTGTTTTTTTTTTTTTTTTTTTTTTTTTTTTTTTTTTTTTTTTTTTTTTTTTTTTGGTTGGGGAGTGTTCAGGAATGAGAGAAAAATTTCACTCAAATTGAAGACGACAATGAGATGATTTATGAGTAGTTTACAATGAAGAGATGAGCCCTACTGATGGATACAAGGCTAGCCTCAAAGAAGATCCAAATTCCTACAGTTACAAGCAATCCACATGGACACAATAATGTCACTTTAGAAACATAAAAAAACAGTGTGCTCAATGTAATCATACAAGTATGTACACAAATCACGGTCTGTTTTTCAGTTCTACAAATTAATAACTTATGTTGTTATTTCGTCATGTGCCAGCCAACCACACTATTCAACTATCATGGCTTCAAGTGATGTTTTGATAAAAGACTTTGTTCGGTCGGTTCGGTTTTAACCGAACGGTTTCTACGTAATTATAAAAACTGATGGCGTAGCCCGAAGGCTACGATGAAGATCTACACCTCCGACGGTGAGATCGAGCCCTAAGACTCAAAAACCCTAAGATCACTTAGGGGAAATATCAAAAAGGGAATTCACGAGAACTTCTCTGAGCTTTTTATTTAGAAAATAACATGATCATGTCAATATGGAGCTTCTCTATATATAGAGTAGCATTGTTCCTAAATAAGCAATAAAGTAAATAGCTAATCCTAATCAACATATAAATTAGAAAGGAAATTTTTCTAAACAATCAAGCAACCTACTATTCAAGAAATAAGTAAATAAAGGAATATGTGGACCCCATCAGACTGGTCCATCAGGGCCTGCGTGTCCTGATCTTGGATCTCACTGCATCAACTCTCCCCGGCTTAGAAAAACTCGACTCCGGCGAGATAATAGCCTGATATCTCTCGTAAAGATCGGGATTAAGACGCTGGAAATCATTAGCTGTAATCCACGTGGCATCAGAGAGTGGACGATTCTTCCAACGAACAAGAAACTTCTGAAATCCCCCTTGGCGAGTGGAGACAATCTGATCATCAAGCACATCAACAATTTTATCTGGAGGGGTTGGTGAGGGTGGGAGTTGAATATCCTGTTCAACCGACGGACTGTCGTGGTCATGGCCTTTATATAATGTGAGATCTTCAACGTTGAAGGTAGCATGTAAACCAAGATCTGGTGGTAAATCCAACACATATGCATTAGGACTTATTTTCTTGAGAATCTTGAACGGGCCAGAATTGCGGAGATGCAGTTTTTTATTGGCACCCGGCGGAAAGCGCTCTGGACGATTACGGAGTAGAACCATATCGCCTTCGTCAAATTGAACGAAACGGCGGCGCTTATCTGCATGTTCTGTATAAGAATCATTGCTTGCGGAAATATGGCGCCGAACTTCGTCATGAATCAGCTGCATATGGCGAATAAAATTGTCGGCCTCAACACTTGGCCGTGCTTCTATAGGAAGTGGAACGAGATCAACCGGTAGACGTGGTCTAGTGCCAGTAACAGCTTCAAAAGGAGAAATCCCTGTGGACCGGTTGACTGAGTTATTATATGCGAATTCAGCCATAGGCAAAACCTGTTCCCATGTGGTAAGATGGTCTCGCACTAAACAACGTAGCAGATTTCCAAGGCTACGGTTGACGACTTCTGTTTGACCATCAGTTTGTGGATGATAGGCAGTAGAAAATTTCAGCTTTGTTTTGGACATGCCCCACAAAGTTTTCCAGAAGTAGCTAACGAATTTTGTATCTCTGTCAGACACAATGGTCTTTAGAAGTCCATGCAGACGGACAACTTCCTTAAAGAAGAGTTGTGCCACTTTGTAGGCATCTGCTGTTTTGGAACAAGGAAGAAAATGAGCCATTTTCGAGAAACGATCCACAACCACAAAGACAGAGTCCACTTTTCTGCGGGTCATAGGTAGTCCAAGTACAAAATCCATGCTGATATCCTCCCAGGGGCCCTGGGGAATTGGCAACGGCTGATATAATCCTGCATTCTTTTTGCTTCCTTTGGCCAATTGACAAGTACGACACCGCTCACAGATACGAGAAACATAGGGTGTCATGTGTGGCCAATAGTATCTATCTCCGACAAGAGCGAATGTCTTATCACGACCCAAATGGCCGCTGCATCCTCCGGAATGGAGTTCCCTGATAACATGCTCGCGAATAGATGTATTGGGCAAACAAAGGCGACTACCATAAAATAAATACCCATCATGAATGCTAAAGTAAGGATGCTTGAGATACTCACCCTGACGGATATCGTGATAGATGGCGCCGAGTTGTCCGCCTCATAGTCCACTTTGATTTGCTCGAAGCCTGGTATAGAAACAGCCATGGTGGTCAAAAGATGTTTCCGGCGACTGAGAGCATCCGCTATCACATTTTCTTTGCCAGATTTATGGCGGATGGTAAAATTAAATTCCTGAATATAAGCACTCCATTTGGCAAAGTTAGCTCCCACTTTATGTTGGGAATGAAGGTGTTTGAGAGACTCATGATCAGAGAAAAGTATAAATTCTCGACCCATTAGGTAATGCCTCCAATGGCGAAGTGACTGAACAAGAGCGTAGAACTCCAAGGCATAAGGAGAGTACTTGCGCTTTGCATCAGAGAGTTTCTCACTATGGAAAGCAATCGGATGCCCCTCTTGGCTAAGGACACTTCCAATGCCAACGGTGGACGCATCGCAAGCAACTTCGAACACTTTGTCAAAGTCTGGCAGGCGAAGGACAGGAGCTTCTGTGATTTTGTGTTTGATCTGCTCAAAAGCTCGAGTTGCGGCATTGGTCCATTTGAATTCGCCCTTCTTTAAACATTCTGTAATTGGGGCAGTGATGCCGCTGAAATTCCTGATGAATCTCCTATAGAAGGTAGCCAGTCCATGAAAACTCCGTACTTCAGTTACTGTGGTGGGGAGTGGCCAATCCAGAATTGCTTTGACTTTCTCTGGATCCATTTTGATGCCTTCCGTTGATATGATGAATCCCAAGAATACTACTGAACTGCTCATGAAGGTGCACTTCTTGAGATTGATGTAGAAACGTTCGCGACGAAGGAGATGGCAAATAGTGTGGAGATGAGTGAGATGCTCCTCTCTTGTTTTGCTGTAAATAAGGATGTCGTCGAAATAAACAACGACGAATTTCCCAAGATAAGGCTGCAGCAGATGGGTCATAACCCGCATGAAGGTACTAGGGGCATTTGTTAACCCAAATGGCATGACCATCCATTCATAAAGACCATTTCGTGTTTTGAACGTGGTCTTCCACTCATCACCTTGTCGAATGCGAATCTGATGGTAAGCACTTCTCAGATCAATCTTGGAGAAAATGGCTGAACCTGTCATCATGTCAAGCATATCATCTAATCTGGGAATAGGAAATCTGTATTTTACCGTGATCTTGTTGATAGCTCGACTATCTATACACATGCGCCAACTTCCATCCTTCTTAGGGGTAAGAAGGGCGGGTACACCGCAGGGACTAAGACTTTCTCGAATGTACCCCTTGTGTAACAGATCATCCACCTGCCGCGTGAGTTCGGCGTGCTCTGCTGGACTCATTCGATATGCAGGGAGATTCGGTAGTGTAGAGCCTGGGACTAGATCAATGGCATGCTGTATGTCCCGTATAGGAGGAAGATTAGTGGGCAGGTCATCCGGAATAAGATCGGAGAAATGTTGCATAAGTGGCTTGACTGCTTCTGGAACAGACTCGTGAGAAGAGTCACCTGTAACCTGCCTGATCACCAAGGCATACATCAGATCCTGATCTCTGCATTCCTGTTCAAATTTGCTCATGGTTAATATCGGAGGATTGGCGGCCTCTTTAGGGACCTTAGCAGAAGGCTGAGGTGGCAGTGGCCATAACCGGGTTTTGTGCCCTTTCCACATGAAAGTATGAGTGTTTTTGTCATTATCAGTGACAACCTTCAGCTTCTTTAGCCAAGGGCGACCAAAGAGTATGTGTGTGACTTTCATAGGTATAACATCACATTTGATTTTATCTGCATAAGAACCCAGTGTGAAAGGAACGATGCATTGCTTGTCAACCGGAATAGTTGAATCATTGACCCAGGCAATTTTATAGGGCTTCGGATGCTTTGTTGTAGGTAGTTTTAGCTTTTGCATAGCCTCCTTAGAAATAACGTTCATAGCACTGCCTCCATCAACAATCATATTACAAGTCCTGCCCATGCAGTGAACTCGAGAGCGAAAAATAGGTGCATGATTAGAATCCTGCTCATCTTGTTGATCTGCTGTGATTAGAAGATGACGTTCAAGATATACAAGTGGAAGATCATCAGTGGATGCTGGAGGTTCTTCATTGCAAAGGCTTTGAGTGTCGAGAGGCTTTTCCATCTCAATGTGATCATCATACTCTTCGCTGTCGTCAGCTGCATCGTCTGCATAAAGATTCCTATGAGGACATTCCCTAGCAAGATGCCCTTTCTGCTGGCAGGAATGACAGATCACGTCCTTTCTGTCAATACGTCCTCGCGCACGAGAATCAATTTGTGGTGCCTGTTGCCGTTGATTTTGGGAAGGAAGAGGTCGGTGTGGTACCCCTTGGGTTTGATTTTGCTGTGCCGGTGATGGTTGTGGCCGAAATAAACGACTGTTGAAAGCTATTGGGGGTTGTATATTGGACCCCTCGATTAGAAAACTCCCCGGCTTGGTACCTTTCTCGCCGCCGCAACTGAATTTCATGCTGTGCTTTGCGGGCTTTACAATAGGCTTCGTTGATATCATTGAAATCAAACATAGAAATTCGTTGTCGAATATCAGGACGCAAGCCTTCTGTGTATTTGTTGATGATGAGTCCATCATTAGCCCGCAGATTGCAACGCACTATATATTCTCGAAACTGATTGGTATACTCATCCAAAGAAGAGGCACCTTGTTGCAGACTAAGGTATCCTTTATGCAGAGAATCAATATAGTCAGAAGGAAGGAAATTTTGCTTGAGTCGCTGCTTCATGTCTTCCCACTGCAAGATGGGATGCCCAAAGACAAGTTCACTGTTTTCAATACTTTGCCACCAAATGCGTGCAGAACCTTTGAGCTTAACTTTTGTGAAGGCTATCTTCTGGGCATCAATCATTTTGTACCACGCAAAATAGTCGTCGAGGGAATTAAGCCAGTCGACGAAGGCCTTGGGGTGGAGATCCCCTGAAAAGTCACTGATCTCTAGTCGCACCTTTCGAGTGATGTCATCTGTATGTGGTGCACCGCGTGGCTCATCAGCACCACGTTCAAGTAAATGGCGCTGTACCATGTCGAACATGGTTTCACGAGGCTGATATTGAGGACCATGTGTGACTAGATCTACTAGGGTTCTTGGACCGGATGCCTGGGGAGCTGGTGTTACCTGCCTGATCTGAGATCCAGTGCCAGATGTTTGCGGATCCAACTCTGTGATGGCAGGTTCTGTTCTTCCTGTAGCCTGAGTGTCTTGAAGTTCAATAAGAGCAGCTTCAACAAAATTAAGTCGCTCAATCACAGCGTCCATGTCATGTCCCAATTTAGTCAATTGCTCATCCCGCTGGTAATTGGTGAGATACCCGTGGTATTGACCTCCTCGGGTGGCCATGATTTTTTTTTTTTTTTGCTGTGAGTGGTGTTCTGGGCCAGGTTGGGCCTGAACTCAGTTAAGGCCCAAAATGCAGGTGAGGCCCAAACTGTTTCGAGAAGCTGCTGGATGCCGACGATGCTGGAGAGGATGGGTGATGGCTAGCGATGATGCTGGTGGCTGGAGGCGATGGGGAAGCAGCGTGATTGCTGGGTTGCTGCTGTGCGCTAGTCGCCACCGGCTGTTCCGGTTGCTGTGGAGGCGACGATCGATGGTGCCAGGTATGCCCTTTGGAACTCGGTGCTCCTCCTCCCTCACCTTCTTCTATTTCTTCTTTCTTTTGTTCTGTGCTCTCTCTCTCTGATTCTACTCTGTTTTCTTTTTTTTTTTTTTTTGTGACTTCGCTGGGATTGAGGGGTCTCGATGAGATGGGGAAGGGGGGGGGGGTGGGGAGGGGTGTGATTGGTGTCGGTGATGGTAGGTGGGGTCGGCGATGGGGCTGGTGGGGTTTAGGTCGGTGGATTTTCGGCGGGGTTGGGGTTGGGGTTTGTGGATTTTTGGGTTTCGGTGAGATGTTCTGTTTTGGGGGCAAATTGGTTTAGGGTTTCGGAAATTAGGTACGGAGGATTTTGGGGGTTTGCTGAAGTTGGGTGGTGAGAGGGTTTCGGTGGGTGGAGACTGGCTCTGTTTGGGTTCGATTGTGATGGTGGAGGTGGTTGGGTTCGGTTGTGATGGTGGAGGTGGGTTGACTGTGTGCGATGGAGCAGGGGTTTTTGGGTTTTGGGCTCGGACGTGGATGGGAGGTTTTCGGTAGGATGGGTGATGATTGTGGTATACTGGTGGATGGATGGATGGAGTTAGGTGCTGGGTTGGACGTGAGATGGGAGGGATTTGCGAATTGGGAGTGGATGCTGTGAGGCAGGGTGATGATGATGCTCGGTGGGGTAATAATGGATGGACAAAAATTAGGGAGATGGGATACGGAATTACCTCGAATCGGCGATCTCAACCGGCGATCAGAGATTGATCGTCGGCTCTGATACCAATTGATGGCGTAGCCCGAAGGCTACGATGAAGATCTACACCTCCGACGGTGAGATCGAGCCCTAAGACTCAAAAACCCTAAGATCACTTAGGGGAAATATCAAAAAGGGAATTCACGAGAACTTCTCTGAGCTTTTTATTTAGAAAATAACATGATCATGTCAATATGGAGCTTCTCTATATATAGAGTAGCATTGTTCCTAAATAAGCAATAAAGGAAATAGCTAATCCTAATCAACATATAAATTAGAAAGGAAATCTTTCTAAACAATCAAGCAACCTACTATTCTAGAAATAAGTAAATAAAGGAATATGTGGACCCCATCAGACTGGTCCATCAGGGCCTGCGTGTCCTGATCTTGGATCTCACTGCATCAAAAACCGACCGTTGAAAAAAAAAAAAAAAACCTTATAAAAACCGTTCGGTCGGTTTTGTTTTAAAAAAAATCTATAAACCAACCAAACGGTCGGTTCGGCCGGGCGGTTCGGTTTTCACGGTTAATTTTGACAGCCCTAGGTACTCACATCCACCTCAATGGGGATGGGCTCATGAGAGCTATCATTAGCAACATTATGAGCAGACTTAGTTGATAAATTAATCTAAAGATTAAGATAAAAATCTGATTGAAATTTATAAATAATAATAAACTAAAAAGGAGAGGTAAAAATACTAAGTTGGAAGGCAATGCCTGATTGGTGGCACTTGATATCTTGATTTTGTTGCCTATATATCTGCAAGAGAAAATAAAATTAGAGACGTCTATAAGGGGCTAAACGAGGGCGAGCCTTGGCGCAACGGTAGAGTTGCTCCTTTGGTGACCTCGAGGTCACGGGTTCGAGGCGTGGAAACAGCCTCTTTGCAAAAATGCAAGGGTAAGGCTGCGTACACATGCGCCCACCCTCCCCCTACCCCCGCTTAGCCGGGGAGCACTTTGTGCACCGGGTGAGCCCTTATAAGGGGCTAAACAAATAAATTAATATTTGTATATTCATGCAGCAGAGAGGACATTGTCAACTAGGCCAATGGGCCTAGGTTAGTGGGTCTCAGCCCATGACAAATTGAGCCCAACTTGTGGGTCAAAACAAATATCGTTTGTACAAAGATGTAATTGATTATGTGCCTTATTAGGGGATTTGATTAGATGTTAATTAGATTAGGATTGCTTTAATTTAGTTAATTATCTCAATCACTGTAAACATATTTATAAACTTTATCTCTATATATTGAAAGATCGTGACCCTCAAAGGGATCATCGAATTCACAAACAGTTCTGTGTCTTCTTCCTTCTCTTGCTTTGATATGGTATCAGAGCCTGAGGTATCGAGTTCGAAACCACGTAGGGCAGAAATGCCCCATGCCGCGTTGTGTGTTTGTGCGGGTGCAAAATGCGCTGGGCAAAAAGGCCCCATGCCGCATTATAGTCTTGTGCGGGCGTGTGCTTCGGATCCGGGCGGTGTCCCGCCGAGGGGGGGTGTTAAGTAGTTGTTTGTGCAGTTTCCTATAACCAATTGGTTTTGGGATTAAGTGTCGGGGACGGTGATCGCGAAGGGGCCTAAGTGTGGACGCCTGTTTCCTCTTGTTATGCCTTTCTATCAGAATAAACAGATTTCTGCTTTTTCTTGTTTTTCTCCTCAAGATGTTTGGAGGCTCTGGCATAATAGATTAGGCCATCCTCATTCAAAATTGTTATCTTTGATGTTGAACACTGGTGGTATTATTAAAAATAAAACATCTTTTAGTCACATTTATGATGAGTGTTCTGTTTCCAAACTTGGAAAAAGCAAAGTTCTTCCCTTTTCATCCAAATCTACTATGGCTTCCAATTGCTTTGACATTATTCATAGTGACGTATGGGGGATGGCTCCTGTAATCTCTCATACACATTTCAAATATTTTGTCACATTTATTGATGATCATAGTCGATTCACATGGGTTTATTTTTTGCACTCTAAATCTGAAGTCTTTGATGCTTTTCAAAAATTTATGGCATACGTTGAAAATCAGTTTTCTACTAGCATAAAAATTCTTCGATCTGATTCCGGAGGCGAATATATGTCCCATCAGTTTCAAACTTATCTGCAAAAACACGGAATTTTATCGCAGCAATCGTGCCCTTACACTCCTCTACAGAACGGAGTGGCAAAAAGAAAAAACAGACATCTCCTCGATACTGTTCGTTCTCTTCTCTTAGAATCATCAGTTCCCGCGAGATTTTGGCCCGAAGCTTTAGCCACTACGGTTCACTTAATCAATCGCTTACCATGCCATCACCTCAACAATCAAACACCATTCCTTCGTCTCTTTCATAAAGATCCTACTTATACCCACATGCGCATTTTTGGATGTGTTTGTTTTGTTCATCTTCCTCTTCCTGAACGTACCAAATTAACTGCTCAATCTGCCCAATGTGCATTCCTTGGCTACGCATCTCACCAAAAGGGGTATATATGCTATGATCCTGTGGTCAACCGCCTTCGCATTTCTCGAAATGTCACGTTTTTTGAAAATCAACGTTTTTTCTCTACTCGTTCCTCGGATTTACCTTCTTTCTCTCATCTACCAGATTTTTCTGACACAATCTCTTCTCCACTCATTGTTTATGAACGTCGTCGTCATAAGGATGTTCCACTACTGCCTCCCCCTCCGGATCCCTCACTGGCACCTGATCTTGACCACGCTTCATCACCTGATGGTTCATCTCCACTTCAATTTCGGCGATTTACTTGTCTCTCTAATCCTCCAGACAAATATGGGTTCACTCAAACATCGTTGCTTGCTACTCTCTCCTCTATTGGTATTCCCCCTTCTTACTCACAGGCGGTGAAGCATGACTGTTGGCAAAAGGCTATGCACGAAGAATTAGCTGCACTGCAGGAGAATCATACTTGGGATATTGTTCCATGTCCTTTATCTGCAAAACCTATTGGCTGCAAATGGGTTTTTTCAGTCAAACTTAAGTCTAATGGCTCGTTGGATCGTTATAAAGCACGGTCAGTCGCACTGGGCAACCAACAGGAATATGGCATCGACTATGAAGAAACATTTGCTCCAGTTGCAAAAATGACAACAATCCGTACTGTTCTTGCCATTGCTGCTTCTCACTCATGGCCTCTTTACCAATTTGATGTCAATAATGCCTTCCTTCATGGTGATCTCAAGGAAGAAGTCTATATGCGACTTCCCCAAGGCATTACGGGTGTCTCGGCAGGAGACTGTGCGCGCTTAAGACGCTCTCTATATGGTCTTAAGCAAGCTCCGCGCGCTTGGTTTGAGAAGTTTAGGGATGCCCTCCTACATCTACGGTTCTCTCAAAGTGCCTCTGATCCTTTTATGTTCCTTCATTGCTCCTCAAATGGGATTACTGTCCTCTTGGTGTACGTGGATGATATCATCATATCTGGGACAGATTATGACATGATCACCCATCTACAGGCATCCTTACATGAATCTTTTCATATGAAAGACTTAGGGCCACTCACATATTTTTTAGGCCTTGAGGTTCATCAGTCAGAGAAAGGTCTCATCCTTGATCAGCACAAATATGCTATGGATCTTATTGAGACGACTGGCCTTCAAAACTCCACTCCTGTAGATACACTTGTTGAGGCCAATCTTCAACTCGCGCATGATACGGGTGGTCTTCTCCCTGATGCCACAATGTATCGCCGTTTAGTCGGTAGCTTGATCTACTTGACTATAACTCGGCCTGATATCTCATATGCGGTGAATCTGGTTAGTCAGTTCATGACACAACCACACCATCTCCACCTCGTTGCTGTTCGGCGCATTCTTCGTTATGTTCTTCATACACCATCTCGTGGCCTTTTCTTTCCTGTGGGCAATTCGACTTCTCTCTGTGAGATGATATCAAACTAAACTGGATGCATACAAGAGAAGACAACCGAAACAGTAGATGTTTGGAAGATTTTCTGTATCTTTTGTATTGACGATGATAACATTTATAATACACTGTTGTCTAGATTAGGAAAACTAATTACATAATCAAAGGAAAAGAATAAGCAACTAAATCTAATTACAGTCAATCTAATCATAAGATTACAGCAGATTAGTGTCTATCTAATCTAATACATGGGCTGACCCAGAACATGGGTCGAGCTGACCCATCAGGTCGAATGGACCTGATCTGTTTCTTTACACCCCCTCTCAAGCTTTGGATGGGAGAAGGTGACCTTCGAGAGCTTGGAAACTAGTTCTGAAAAACGAGAAGTGGCGTGGCTTTTGGTGAAAAAATCGGCTATCTGAACAGCGGATGATATTTGAAAAAGCTTTATAGTACCACTCCGAACATGTTGACGGATGAAGTGACAATCAACTTCAAGATGTTTGGATAGTTCATGAAAGACATCATTTGTGGCCAATTTCTTTGCACTTTCACTGTCAGTGAAGAGAGGGGTAGATTTAGGAACTTGAAGTCCTAAATCCTGAAGTAACCAGCGAAGCCAAATAAGTTCAGTAGTTGTGTGAGAGACAGCACGATATTCAGCTTCAGTGGAAGAACGGGAGACAACTTCCTGTTTCTTACTCTTCCAAGAGATAAGAGAGGAGCCAAGAAAAATAGAGAAACCTGTTGTAGAGCGCCGATCATTGACATCTCCTGCCCAGTCGGAATCAGAATAACCATGCAGGGTAAGATTTTGACTGGAGGAAAGGAGGAGGGCACGATTTGAACTTCCTTGTAGGTATCTGAGTATGCACAGTACAGCAGCCCAATGAAGATGAGTGGGTCGTGCGACAAATTGACTCACCACATGTACTGCGAAGGCAATGTCAGGTCTGGTAATGGTCAGATAAACCAAACTACCTACCACTTCCCGATAACGAGTAGGATCAGAAAGAAGATCTCCATCAGTAGTTCGAAGCTTCAAATTATGCTCAATTGGAGTAGAGACAGGCTTAAGATCGGTGAGACCAGCACGTTGGAGAACTTCATTGCAGTATTTTGTTTGTGACAAAAGATATCCTGTGTGGGAGTAGACAACCTCAATGCCCAGAAAGTAGCGTAGATGATCCAAATCTTTCTTCTCAAATTGTTGATGAAGAAAATGCTTCAAGGATAGAATTCCAGATGTATCACTGCTAGTGATAATCATATCATCGACATATAGTAACAGAAAAACACAGCCAGATCGCGAATAGCGAGTGAAGAGAGCGGAGCACTCTGAGAAAAACCAATGCTGATGATGCTTGTGCTAAATCGTTCAAACCAAGCTCGTGGGGCTTGTTTGAGACCATATAAAGCACGTTTGAGACGACATACATAATGAGGAGGTCTCACAACGCCTGGAGGAGGGTTCATATAGATTTCCTCCTGAAGAAAACCATTTAAGAAGGCATTCTTGACATCGAGCTGATAGAGAGGCCATTGTCTAACAGCAGCAACAGAGATAAAGGTACGAACGGTTGTCATCTTAGCAACCGGAGCAAAGGTCTCCTCATAATCGATCCCATATTCTTGATTATAGCCTTTGGCAACTAAGCGAGCTTTGTAACGATCAACAGATCCATCAGATTTGGTCTTGATCTTAAATATCCATTTGCAACCGATAGCCCGTTTTCCTGAGGGAAGTGGAACAAGATCCCATGTTTGAGTTTTCTGCAGAGCAGCAAGTTCTTCTGCAATGGCAGATCTCCAGTTTGGATGAGCAATGGCCTCCTTATAGGAATGTGGTTCTGCCAAGTTATGAATTGCTGCAAGAAAGGACTTATATGATGGAGAAAGATGATCAGTGCAAACAAAGCCAAAACGGGAGGGAGGGATTCTGGTGCGAACAGGATACCTTGGAGCTTGAGGAGGATCCGGCACATCTGGAGCAGAGGAGATAGGCCCATGATCAGGAGTAAGTGAGATTGCAGATTCCGAAGGAGCAGACGGAGGTTTGGGTCGACGATGATATACCTGTAGGGTTGGAGGAGAAGGAGTATCGGAGGGAAACAGGTCTGGAAATGGATCAAGAGGATAGACTGTAGGGTGCTCAGGTGAAGGAGATTGAGAAGGTAATGTATAGAAAGGTATATGTTCCAAGAAGGTGACATTACGAGAGACCTGTAACCTATTGGTCTTAGGATCATAACAGCGATAGCCTTTCTGTTCGATGCCATACCCTAAGAAAACACAGACAGTGGATTTAGGAGAAAGTTTGGTTCGCTCATGATCGTGCAACAGGACAAAACAGGTGCAGCCAAACACTTTGAGATAGGACAAATCAGGTTTACAAGAGAACAATTTTTCATAGGGAGATGTGCCAGATAATACAGAGGAAGGTGTTCTGTTAATCAGATATATCTGCTTCCCCCCAAAATTGTAAAGGAACATGTGAGGAATAAATCATGGATCTAGCAGTTTCAAGGATATGTCTGTGTTTTCGTTCTGCTACACCATTTTGCTGTGGTGTGGCAGGACAGGATAATTGAGCTAAAGTCCCTTGACTGGTTAGGTACGAACGGAATTTGTGAGATATGTATTCTCCCCCGGAATCGGACCTGAAGATTTTAATCTTTTTGTTAAACTGAGTAGAAACCATGTTGGAGAAAGCAGTGTAGATGGAGTATAACTCAGAACGATTTTTCATTAAATATAACCAAGTATATCTAGTGAAATCATCAATAAACAGCACATAATAAATAGAATCACCTTTCGTTGGCTGAGAGGCAGGACCCCAGACATCAGAATGCACCAAATCAAAAGGAGCAGTAGTAAAAGAAGTGCTTTTATTATAAGGGAAAGCATGTTGTTTACCCAACTGACAGCCAAAACATGAAGAAATGTCTGATATAGAAATGTTTCCAAAAACACCACTAGTAAATAAAAATTTCATTTTATTTAAAGACAAATGGCCTAAACGAGAGTGCCAAAGGGCAAATGGTGATGTAGAGGAAACGAGTGCTGCAGGGGAGATGGTGGAGGATGGAAGGTGCAGAGAGTGGAGATAGTAACGTCCTCCTGACCTAAGGCCGGTCCCAATCTGTCTCCCGGTACGCGGATCCTGCACAGAAGAGCCAGTGGAAGAAAATGAGACAAGAAAGCCAGATGAAGTCAATTGACTAACAGATATTAAGTTGATAGATAGGTGAGGAACACATAAAACATTAGTGAGAGAGATCAACTTATTTGAAATGGAGCCAATAAGGGAGACTGGGAGAGGAGTGGCATCAGCTGTATGAATTATTAGAGAGCTAGCAGGAGTATAACAATTGTGAAGCTTGGAAACATCATTTGTCATATGGTAGGATGCACCAGAATAAAAATCCATGAAGAATCAAGAGTACCTGATGGACCAGCAATGGACATGGCAGAACCAGAAGCTGAGGGTGTGGTGGTTATCTGAGAAGCAGAACCAGGAGAGGAAGCCAGAAACAATTGTTGCATACGCTCATCAACCATAGCTTGAATCTGAGATGTAAGATCCATTTGCGGAGGCACAAATCTATCATCGTCAGTAACATTGGCTGCATAGGTTCTCTGTGGATAAGAGTGCATTGGACCTCGATTGGATTGGTGACCAGTTGGTTTGTTCTTAGTATTAAGCCTTGGAGGTCTGATGGGGCAGTCCCGTTTCCAGTGTCCTTTCTTCTTACAGTAGTTGCAAAAGTCATTGGTACCAGGAGGAAAAGATCGATCACTCTGAGGGGGACCAACATTTGCGGACAAGACATGTGTGGATTCTACATGTTTCTTCCTTGTAAGAGAAAGTTGAGTTTGCTCTTCTGCCAGAAATTCCGAGATCGCCATATCAACAAAGGGCAGTGGTGACCGATGTAATAACTGACCGCGAACTTGTTCAAAATCAGGGCGGAAGGCCATAAGAAACTGAACCAGACGAGTCTGCTGCCTATAGACGTCAAAGGTGTGAGCATCATCGGTTGTTTTAAAAGTGGGCTCCATTAGAGCCAGTTGATCCCATAATGCAGTCATTTTGATGAAGAAATCATGAATGGAGTTAGTGCCTTGATCTGCATTTTTGATTTCCCATTCTAATTGATATCGACGAGCAGCATTAGACTGAGTGTATAGTTGCGCTAAATAATCCCAAGCAGCCTTAGGATAATTGAATTTAGCCAACTGATTCCCAATGGATGGAGTTACTGAATTGGCAATCCAAGAGTTAATTTTTCCGACAGAAGCTTCCCATTCTTCAAACGTATCTGCCTTACTATCTGGTTGAGGGATCTGCTGAGCAACATATTTTCAAAGTTTCTGACCTTTAAGGAAATTTTGCATTAAGTGGGACCAATAGGGATAATTAGTGCCATCAAGTTTGATGGTAATACCCGTTACAGTGCGGTCAGAAGACATATTGGACACCGAGAGAAAACCAGTTCCCAGAAATCACTTCAGATGGAATTGTCAGCCACAGCAACGAATCAGATGTCCTAAATCTAAGCACAGAGGAGTGCTGTGGGCTCCACTACATAATCAGATGGATGATCACAGCCAGAGATCCAAACAGAATGAAGCAGAATCTAAAAAAGTGCAAAAAATTGCTCAAAAATGGCCCAGGCGAGCAGAAATCTGGGCACAGATTTGATCTGTGGGCCCCACTTGTTGATCAGCTGTATGATCAGATCTTACAGGGAGTTAGGCCTCAAATTCCGAAACTCCTCGAGGTGGAATTTTGATGAAAGCTCAAGAGACCAGAAAGATGGACGGTCGAGATGAAAACAATATGCTCAAACTGGAGAATTACAAATAAGAGAAGATGGCCTACCTCAGATGATCAAAAAATCCGGAAAAAATGTGTATAATTTCCAGGAGAGATGGTCGACCAAGGTGGGAGGATTTCTCTGGGCAGTGGGTGATCAATAGGTGGGCCACCTTTGATCACAGTCGATACAGTGCTTTAGCAGATGATCAGAACAGTTGATTCAGTTGCAGATCTTCTCCTTATGCTAGAATGGATAGATGATTAGTGCTGGAGGGCTCTGATACCATGTGAGATGATATCAAACTAAACTGGATGCATACAAGAGAAGACAACCGAAACAGTAGATGTTTGGAAGATTTTCTGTATCTTTTGTATTGACGATGATAACATTTATAATACACTGTTGTCTAGATTAGGAAAACTAATTACATAATCAAAGGAAAAGAATAAGCAACTAAATCTAATTACAGTCAATCTAATTACAAGATTATAGCAGATTAGTGTCTATCTAATCTAATACATGGGCTGACCCAGAGCATGGGTCGAGCTGACCCATCAGGTCGAATGGACCTGATCTGTTTCTTTACACTCTCATCGCTTATTCAGATTCTGATTGGGCTGGTTGTCCTGATAGTCGATGGTCTACCACGGGTTGGTGCATGTTCTTAGGGGACTTGTTGATCTCCTGGAAGTGTAAGAAACAAGATGAAGTCTCCAAATCATCCACAGAAGTAGAATATCGTGCTATGTCGGCTGCTACCTCTGAAATTGTCTGGCTTCGGGGTCTTATTTTTGAGCTTGGATTTCCACAATATGGCCCTACACCTCTCTATGCGGACAATACCAGTGCCATACGGATTACTGAAAATCCTGTCTTCCATGAACGCACAAAGCATATTGAAGTGGCTTGTCATTACATACGTGATGAATTTGTGCGTGAAGCAATTACTCTTCCTCATGTTCCTACCGGACTTCAAATTGCAGATATATTTACCAAGGGACTTCCTCAGCCATGACACCAATTCTTAGTTGACAAATTGATGCTCGTGGATTCACCCGCATCAATTTGAGGGGGGGTGTCAACTAGGCCAATGGGCCTAGGTCAGTGGGTCTCAGCCCATGACAAATTGAGCCCAACTTGTCGGTCAAAACAAATATCGTTTGTACAGAGATGTAATTGATTATGTGCCTTATTAGGGGATTTGATTAGATGTTAATTAGATTAGGATTGCTTTAATTTAGTTAATTATCTCAATCACTGTAAACATATTTGTAAACTTTATCTCTATATATTGAAAGATCGTGACCCTCAAAGGGATCATCGAATTCACAAACGGTTCTGTGTCTTCTTCCCTCTCTTGCTTTGATAGACATTATTGATGAAATTGGGAGAGATATAGGCAATGAAAAATAAAAAAAATGAGAGGTTCATTGGCATCCCTATTGAGCACCCACCAAGATGTAAGTGATTTTGCTGTGTTGGTGTGATGGAAATTAACTTGTCATGGATTATGGTTGGTACAGGTGCAGCTCTTGCAGGTCATGGTGTCGTCTGGAGTCTAATCCTAATCTACCCTCCTTATTTAAGTATCATCTACTCTGTTTTTATCTCGAGGTGCTATTGGAAACAGAGACTCTAATAAAGTTATATATCCTTCCTCTCATGGAAGGACCAAATATGAACTATTTCAATGAACAAAAGTTGTGAATCGGCACTAACAGACCATTTTTTTAAAGAAAATATGCATATAAAGGGGTTTTGTAGATATATGACTACATACATTGTGAATCGGCACTGACAAAAGCTTTTATCCTCTCATGGACCTTACACAAAATACTTCTCTTTGCATGACTACATGTATTGTTCAGACTACAGAATCACTGTCGAATTTCATCGACTCCCTTTCGAGCCTATGAGGTACTCATTTGTTTGTCATTCACCGGGATGGTAAAAGGTTTCACAGTTCTTTGTACTTAACCAATGGCCATTTTCATGGTATTAAAATAGAACACTCAGACATGTGATTTAGATCCTAGATAACTGAAGAAAGGCTGGTGTAGGGCTTTCAAAAGAAAAGCACAATCACAAAAAATTCCAACTGAAATTGCAAAAAGGAGAGGGGGAAGGAAGATATAACTTATAGGAACCACCAAACAACCACTGTTGATGAGGAAGAAGGAGCTTGAATGAGTGTTACTGTTGTGACTTCAGACTGTGAGTGGGAGCGAGAAGAAGAACAAAATGCCGAGCACGGTGACTTTTGATAGCAAGATTAATAGCAACTTCAAGATCAAAGAGGGAGAGATCGAAAATGAGAAGAGGCTGCTTTGAACTTTTGTTCTGTGAGGTTTACCCAACGATGAAGAAAGCGATCTTATAGAGAGACATTTTAGGGTTTTTTAGGATCAAAAGACCATGTTACCCCTCAATATAACCGTTGTAGTTTACCCCATGTGGGGTAATTACGACTTTTTAATAAAAGTCTAAAATGCCCCAAATAAGTGACTATTTATGGGACTGAGGGCCGGGCATTTACATAATTTCTGATTGCTGTAAATAGAGAAAAGGAAAGGCTTGGTTGGGACTGGGTCTTACAAAATTTTCAAGAGGCCCAAGTTGCTTAGATATATTATAAATATATCATGTATTATATATTTTGTATTAATACTTAATAAACTGTGGGCTGGGCCGGGCCCCCTCGAGCTGGAAAAGTCAAGCCCTAGCTCGGCCCTTAATATTGCGGGCTTTTCAAAATCGGGCATTACCCTGCCCTCGGGCTTTAGGACAGAAAAGAAGCCCTCGCTTTGAGGGCTTTTGCGGGCCTGGCCGGGCCGGGCCCCCTCGTCAAAGGGCTGGATTGACAGCCCTACCCATGCATTCTTAGGTGGCATTACCATAATCATAAGAGGGCATTATTTTCAAGCCCTGGATTGCATACCATAGTAGGGTATTAATAAACCGCATGTCGTATCATCATGGATTTACATGAATGAACGATAGCTATTTTTTTTTCCTGAATGATGAATGCATATTAGCCTTATCTTGTTGGTTTCTAGCAATCAATAAATTTCTATTTGTTGGTTTCTCATTTATTTGATTCCGTGATTGCTAACATCATGGATTTGATTGAAAACTTATCCTATATAAGAGAGGGGCTTGTAAAAATGAGAAATGAATAACAATTATCTCATCTTTCATTAGCGTGAACATTTTGTGGAGTGTTTGAGTAGCCTTTTATGTAGGGGCATAGCAAACAAAAAAAGAAAAATATATATATGTCGAACATTGTTATTTTAATTTGTGGTTACCACCACATCTTGTAGTTTTCTATATATACTGCAAGATAACTGGCTTTTACATGGATGAACTTACTATTTCTTATTTTGGATAATTTTCTCTTACCAGCATTTTGATAACGGAGTGCATATTATGAGATGCATAAGTACAGGTGTCCCCAGTAATCAGAATCAGGAAGTTTTACCCCAATATTCATCCCAAGAATCGCATTCGTGGTTCAAGGGAGGTTATGCAAAGCGCTTTCCTCCCCTTTCTCATCCTCTACCTGACCTCAAGCTCCCTCCCTACCTTCCTGATCATGTGGAATGCTATCCCACTACGATCACAACCCTTCCAAATGGACTGAAGATTGCATCTGAGAATTCTCTGGTATGTAGGTGTAATTTCTTTTTCTTTTCTCATGGGCCATGGATTTTATGTTTTCAAGATATATTTTATTGCACAGCTGTTTCTTCATTAATTAATGGGTTCTCAATTGTTCAATTTTCTGTTTGAAACTCTTCTTTTTTATGTATGCTTAAATTTTACTGATGGCAGGGCCCTGCTGCTTGCATAGGACTATTTGTTGACTCGGGTTCTATATATGAGTCAGAGCAATCCAGGGGTGTAACACATCTTCTGGAAAGGATGGCTTTTAAAAGCACGAAAAATCGTAGTCATTTGCGTATTATTCATGAGATTGAGGCCACTGGAAGTAATGTGGCTGCATCTGCTTCAAGGGAACAAATGTGCTACGTATATGATACATTGAAGACCTATGTGCCGGAGGCAGTTGAATTACTTATTGATTGCATTAGGAACCCAGTGTTTCTTGAGAGTGACGTCAAGGAGCAGGTTTGAACATTTTTATATGTTGGTTGTTAATAAACCTGTTGCCTTTGATTACACTTCCGTTTCTACTATTATATAAAAATATACTTTTCTGCTACTTGTTCTGGAAAGTAAAAAAGAAAGGGTTATATCTATCATATACAATGGCTATATACATCATATTACCTCATTTTTCTTTCATAATTGTTGTATCTTGTATCTTTTTGGGTGACTAATTGTCTCTGTGTCATGTGGTATTGTTGATTCAGCTGGTTAAAATTAGAAGGGAAATTGGAGAAATTTCAAACAACCCTCAACAGTTTCTTCTGGAATCACTTAATTCTGCTGGTTATTCGGGTGCGCTAGGGAATCCACTGATGGCTCCGGCATCTGCTTTGGACAGAATTGATGGATCTGTTATCAATAAATTTTACAATGTAAGCTCTGCCATGTGTCGTATCTCTTATATATTATCATCATCACCATCAAATCCTTGTCCCACCTACGTCGGGGTCAGCTGTCAGCAGCATGAATTCTATGTTTTTTCGTACTTTATGTTTCAGTTGTGACAAAAGTTTATCTATATGCCTCTAGGTTTTTTTTGGTTTACCACCAGTAGGGCTTACCTTCACAATTTGACCCCTGCACAGGATTCTCCACTCACTAATTTTACCATCTTAGGACATATAAAGATCCCTAAACATGTTAAGATGAGATATGATGGTCCAATGTACAATTTTCTAGGGCCTGGCCAACAGTGTGATCGATTTTTCCTTTTTCATATTGTTTTTCAAAGTTTGTAGTTATCATCCCGGGGTGGTTTTTCAGCTGTTAAAGGGACATTAAAATCCTCTAAAGGGGGAGGCAAAGTAGGTAGGATTGAGCCCTGGTTGGAGTAGGGAAGTATTGGCCTGTACCGCCTTAAGAAAAATAGATTAGATAGGGTAGCTTAGGATTCTACTGAAAAAGGGGTAAAAATGTGAAGCTATCAATACCTTTCAATAATGAAAAAATATGGACAGGAAAATTATACCGCTGAACGGATGGTTTTGGCTGCATCTGGCATTGAGCATGAAGAGTTGTTAGCCATTGCAGAACCGCTTTTGTATGATTTACAATGCGGTCCTTCCAGGGAGGTGCCAAAGTCTGTTTATATTGGCGGGGATTTCAGACATAGAGCAGACTCTCAGGTAATTTGAAAAGGCTCTGGGATTCCCCTGTTTTCATATTTCTTACGTCCTGCCACCAATGTCGTTAATATATATATATATATATTTACTGTCCAAATCTGTCTGCTTTTGACCACAACTAATCTGCCAATCTCTTGACTACAGAGCACTCATGTGGCATTGGCTTTTGAAGTTCCTGGAGGTTGGCATCAAGAGAAGGAAGCAACAGCTTTGACTGTTTTGCAGGTATCTCTTCTTAGTCATTAACATGTTTTTTATTATCTCATTTATTATACAGGCCTTGTGGTATTCTTGCGATTGTAAGGGACCTCATCTTGTCTTGATAACTTCATTCTCGCTTTGTAATGCTTAAAACTTTCTTGTACATTCTTCGTTGTTGCTTTCTTCTTTGATAACTCCTTTCTGCTCTCATCTGGGTTTTTTTTTCTTTTTTCTTTTTTTGGTGTTTGTGTTGTGGGGTTTTGGGTTTAGATGGAGTTCGGCGAAGTGATCTAGGGCAGATGCTGGTTTGGCTAGGCCTAGGAAGATCTGAATGTGATTTAGCTTGATGGATTGGGGCCTGGAAGTGGTGCGGCTGGGTGGGATCTGGCCTAGGAAGGTTCTGCTAGTGCTGGTTGGTGTTGTGGAGGGTGCAAAGGAGTTGATAGGTTTGACTGAAGATGATTCTTGGGAAGATTGGGGGAAATTTTGGGAATTCAGAATTAGGGATTCGGTGATGGGGATTTCGGGTTTAGGGGGTTTTGATTGGTGGCTGGGATTTTGGATGTGATGGATTAGGGGTTTGAAAGAGGTCTGGTTGAAGTAGGTTTAGGGTTTTGGAGGTTGGTAAGGGTTAGGGTTTTGGTGATTGGTGGGATTGCCGAATATGGTGATGGTGCAAAAGGGATGATGGGGTGCTGATTATCGAATCTGGGTTGGAACGATCTTCAGCTTTGATACCAATTAATGCGGAACAAAAAAGAGATTGCGGGGCGGGCAGGATAAGGATGGAAGAGATAAAGGAATAGGTTAGGGTTTGATGCAGGACAAGATGCAATCTAGCCTAACATGGAATCTGAAAATTAATAATTAATGCAGAATTATAATTCATGACAACCACACAATCTAACATTGAAAATTAAATGGGTAATTTGATAATGTTCCAAGGCAATGTTGCAAGTCTTGCAATATAGGCCCCTCTAGTAATGAGGGAGGGATCCTTGTGGAAGTTAGAACTCCCACCTGCTTAGGGGCAGTCTAAATGGGTTTGGATGGTGGGGATCTTGGATTGGATGGTGGGATTTGGTAGGATGTAGTGGATCGGCAAGATATGGGCGGATAGATTAGATCTGATGGATCCGATCAAAGGAATGGTTGGCGGCTAAGGTTGATGATGGCTATGATGGTCGGGTGGTGGGATCTAAGGGTTGGATGGGTAGAAGATGAAATCAGGGCCTGGTTGTGTAGATCTAGTAGTTTAGAGGCTTTTTAGTGGTGAGGATGGTGTGATCTACAATTGTTGGTGGCTGGTTTTTGGCTGACGGGAATGGACGGGTATTCAGCCACTTGGGTATTGGCTATGATGATGGTCGGCAGAGGTTGGAATGTAGCAAAGCTATGGTGTTTTGACGAAGGAATGGGTTCTGCGACTGTAGGTTTTTTAGGGATAATGGATTTTGGGACCACTGAAGGAAGGATGGCGGATTACCGAATCTTGAATCCGAGATGGATCGATCTTCGGCTTTGATACCACATCAGAATCTTTGACACTCACTTGCTTTGAAAGCATATACAACACTCCTCCTTCATGATTTCTAAGAACAACACCAACACCAGCCGTGCAGTTTTTTACGAGCTGCTCCATCCATGTTGAACTTTAAAAAACGCATCGGAGGACAACTCCAATACACTTTTTCCTCTTTTTTAAGCTTCCCATCAACGAACAAGCTCCCCAATTTTGCAATCCTCAAAATAATGGAGGACAAAAGGCCTTCCCAAGGTGATTCCTTAACATTGAAAATTCTCGCATTCCTCTCTGATGCAGTCGTAGCCTCGTAGGGTTACGATTGCAAGTGCCAGGGCACAATTAGGGTTATGAAGGAACAATCACACGATGAAGACACTCTCCAACGATCAAACCCACAAAGGGAAAATTTTATTAACTCAAATCTCTCATCTGAGGTCATTGATCTCTACAATGCTCTATTTATAATAAAAGATACTTCCCTAAGAAACAGCCCTAATCAAACTAGGAAACAAAATCATATCCAAATTAGAAACTAATTCTAAATATAACTTTGCTATAATTAAAACTAATAACAGTTAAGAAAAATTCTTAAGTATCAATGGGTCCCACATGTGGCCCATGAGTGTTTCACGGTTGCTATTGTTGCTGCTGCATCATTCCCCCCAGGTTGGAAAAGAGTTCGACCTCGAACTTGGCTTTTCTTTTTTATGTTGGTTTTGTATACATTGTGTACTAGAAGTGCGTCCTTGGTGAATCGAGAACTTGATCCTTTCTTTGGTGGTGCCGGCTTCATTAGATGGAGTGTGACTTGCTTGTTATCATGCATGAATGTATAGGCATTGTCGTGCATGCCATTAGTTTCATTCTTGTCATACATCCACGGGCAACAACCCAACAAGATATCATAACTATCCATGGGTATCACATTACACCAAACTGTATCTTCATAATCTTCACCAATAGAAAAGGTAACTGGACATGCATACTGTACTTGCACTTCATCACCTGACATTAACCATCTAGCAAAATAGAGGATGATGTTTCCGAACTTTCAGCTGCAATCGATCCACAAGACCTTGAGATATTATGTTCTGAGAACTTCCTCCATCAATGACTACCGTGCATTCTTGACCATTGAATGTTCCTTTTGAGCGAAAAATATTATCTTGCAGCCATTTCTTCACAGTAATCGATGTAGTTTCTTGGATGACCATGAGAGATTCAAGACCCTCCTTGGGTATAATGTCCTCCACCTTCTCTGCTTCATTCTCTTTAGGATCATCTGGAGTATCTTTCACATCACTTTCATTCTCAATGAGGTGGATGTGTTTGGGACATTTCATTGCACGGTGCCCTTGTTGTTTACAATTATAGCATGTGATCCTATTTTGACCTTCGGGTTTAGTGAAAACTTTCTCCGATGAATCACTCGGTTTAGAACCTGCAATTGAGGAATTCTTCAGCATAACCCATTTAGATGCATTAAGTTTTCTGGCTTGATGATTTGCAATCCCCTCAGCTTTGATAGCCTGAACAATCTCATCAACATTATCAAAATGCTTGAATTTGAAGATATCCTGTATGTCAAGTGTAAGCCCATTAAAGTATTTGTCAACTAATACATCCTCATCTTCATTCAAACAACAACAAGCTTGCATGGTCATAAACTCCTCAGAATACTCAACAACTGTCTTAGATCCTTGTTTCAAATATTGAAAACTTGAATGCAGATCTCTGGAGTAATTGACAGGAAGGAATTTTTGCTTCTACATATTTTTCATCTTAGTCCACGTGTCAACGGGGTCAATTTGTTGGTTTCTTCTCTTCTTTTGCAACTCGGCCCACCATATCGCAGCATAATTGAGAAATCGAGTTGCCACCAGTGTAATCTTATGACCATTCGTCATTGTCTTGTGTGCAAAAATATTTTCAACAAACACTAACCAATTCATGAATTCATCCGGCTTCAATTTTCCATCATATTCGGGAATCACGAGTTTAATACCCAAATCACGATCAACATTGAAAGCATGTGGATCTCGTTGATTCCGATTATGTCCTCCATTATCTCGATGATTATCCTCACGCCGATTATTTTCGAAATTGGATAATCGTGTTTCAATCATTACAAGAGTCTCTTGCATTTGAACCATCTTGCGGATAGTTGATTAACAGTTACCGATAATTCCGCAAGGGTTCCCCTCAAATCATCATCAGTATTGGAGGAAGGCTCCACTTCTACATGCTTCTTGGGAGGCATTTTTTTTTAATGCAAATTCAAAATTTTTGATTGACCTGAGGTCAAGGATAAAAATATCGGTAGCGGCGGGCGTATCGGCCCGCCGCCAAACCGATACGAAGCGGGCGATACGTAGTGTATTGGGGATACGTATCGGCGTAGCGATGCGATTTGAAAAAATCGTCCAAAAAATCTAAAAAAATTCCAGAAAATCCAGAAAATTGTAAAATGAAAGAATATGTGGTTCTTTTGCAAAAGTAAGTAAGAAAAGGGGGCGTATCGGTGCCCTCAATATATGAAGTCCTGTATCGCTGTATAAATAAAAAATAATAGTAATGATTAGTTTTTTCACATGTATTCATGTTTCTTAGTCATAGTAATTTAGAAAGTAATGGAAAACTCATAAAAAAAAAATAGAACAAGAAATAAAGGCATAAGACTTTAGGTCATTACTCATTAGTCATTAGTCATTAGTCATTATTGAACAATTGAACATTGAAAATCAAATATCAATACTTCAACATTCAAGGTTCAAATTCAATCAAGTGAATGAACTATGAAGTGATCAACAATCAACATTCAACACCAATTTAGAAATGAGTCAAATGACAGAGTAGAGAGTTAGTGAAGGAAATAGGATTAGGAATACCTTAATCACCACCAAAAGGAATGTCTACCAAGATTCAAGGCGCCATGGTTATCCTCATCCTCATCAGTGTTTTCATTTCTATTGGCACCATATTGAATTTGATATTGATGAGCATTGGCATCCACAAATCCAAAGAAGGCAACCGGATCATCATAGGAAATTGGAGGAGGTGGAGGTGGATATCTGCCATGTTACGTTTCACCGTAGTCACCATATGAGTAGGACCCTGAAGCTGAAGACTGTTCTTGTTCTTGTACTTGACCATGTGGAAAATAATGTGAGGGTCCTTGTCCACTGTAACTAGGGTTCCACGAATCAATCCATGATGCCGCTTGTTGTCCTCCAACATCTCCACCCATATTTCCTTGCCCATTACCATCACCAACCCCAGGTGGTGAGTCTCTTCGGCGCCGTTGATAACCACGGCTTGGATCAAATCTTCCAGATGGTAACTCCTGTACTTCCTCTACAGGAACGACATCATCTTCATCATGTTGGTAGTATTCACTAGTACCACCTGTCCCATGTCTCCTCCTACATCTCCTCCACCATGGCTACTCGAAGAGACGGTGGTGGAACTAGTTTTCTCAATATGAGCAGGTTCTTTTCCACTCCTATACCTACTGGACCTGGTACTAGTACCTTCTCCTTGAGGTGGCTGGCCTTCTGCAGGTGCCTCACCCATATCCTCATCTATCAATTCTTGAATCGTTCCTTGAAACCCCGGATCTGAATCTAGCAGTGGATCCTCTATCTCGGCTAGCCATGGGAGTAAGGGATCGTCATCTCTGAATATGTTATCCAAATTAATAGGACAATAATCAGGATCATCCCTTGCTTCTCTCCCTAGTTCTGTTTCTCAACTTCGAATTGTAATGACAGTATACAAGCTTGTTGAGTTTTTGCATGGTAAGCCGATTCCTGGCCTTCGTGTGGATCAAAGAGAAAGTGCTCCAATTTCTTTCACAGTTGGAAGATGTTGTAGTTTGACTAAGGATGCGAACAACCACTCTCCTTAGATGTGGAGCACTCTCTCCATAATTCATCCACCAATCAGCTGAAATGCAAAAAATAAATAAAAAATTAGATATTCGTAACCCTCAAGTCCTTCTAATCAATTAAGATAAATAGATCAAGACTATTGGGTGGGGTCTTTTGTTCATAGTCATACCAGGTGGCATCCTTCCAATCGATCGTATCACAAGAGGGTCAGCAAAGGTTCCTCTCCTTTGTGTATACATAGATATCTACAATGTGAAAATTGGAAATAAGTCAGTAAACCCATACGGCATGTATGGCAATTGGCACTTGGCAGTTGGCAGCATAATTAAATTCTCTTAAGTAACCACTAACCACCCACTCACCTCTTGTACGGCATCAACTTGATCATTTGGGCCTAACAATCTCTTCAATACCTCCCGTAATCCTACCCGCAAGTCCGTATCTATTGCTTCGGTGTGTAGTTCGGCATTTTGGTAATAGAATTCGGGATTCAAAAAATAACCTACATTAAAAATATGTAGAATGTACTGTGAGCAAACAATGTAATAAATACATTATACTTAGGAAAACAAAAGAGTATCAAAGATATATTAATTACCTGCAGCATGCAATGGATGGTGCAACTGATCGTTCTAACGGGCATCAATAATGTCTATATATTTCTGGTGATATCTAACATTTTCCATAATGGCTCGCTTTGCCCGATCCATTGCTTCATATACAAAGCCATTGTCGGCTTGTCATCACCATCTACAAGACGCAACACTTTAACTAAAGGCTCAAAAACCTTTAATACTTTCTTCACTTTCTTCCAAAATTTATTGTCCCTCATCAGGTTTGGGACTTCAAACTCCGGACCATGAGTTGCATTGCCCCATTTCGAACGAAGCAATTCTTCCGATGCAAACATCTGAATCAGCTCTGTTCTAAACCTCACAAGGCTTTCCATAGCCAGAAAATGGGTTGCAAACCTAGTTAATCCTGGACGCAGCAAGGCATGGTTATTTGTGTATGTTTTCATCAAGTTTAACACCCATGAATGTGTCAAATACAAGATGGCTCAGGCCCACTTGGGCCCAATATAATGTTATTCAATCTCGTTGGATTTGGTCAAAACTTTGCACAGCTCCTTCCTTCTTTAATTAGATTGTAAATAGATACTCTTTCATTAATAGTAGATTGTAATTAGATTAGCTGATTTGTAGAGCTGATTTGTAGCCTTTGATAAGGCATCTGTATTCTTTATAATGGGAGAAAATCTCCAATGAAAGTCGGACGAAAATTATTCAATTCTAAATCTTCTCTGGATGCTACGATTGATATGGTATCAGAGCCTTCTTCCTGGTGTCTTCTATCTTTTGTCTTCTAGCTATCAATTTCTTCTTGAATCTCAGTGATAACAGTCATTCCTTGTGGCTGTTCGTGCATGTTTCACATAGAATCTTCGTCAACATCTTGACATCTGATCACTGTGGCCCACCTGTGATCACTGTGATCAGCCCTGCTGCTCTTGGAAAACACAAATCTTGTGTCTCAAAAACAAACAGATCAAAGATCTGTAATCTTGACAACAACCGGATCAGGGATCTGTGTTCTTTGACAACAGAACAGTCTTCTGTAGTGATATGATCAATAGTGGCCCACCTGCGATCATCATGGGATCTTCAGCAATCTATACAGCAATGGTCGACCAACCCTCCTGGTAATTTTGGAGATTTTTTCAGCATTTTTTCAAGATCAGAGGTAGGCCATTTGAACCAACTTGTGATATTCTGGTTTTCTAAGATTGTTTTGATCTCAGCCGCTCAAAATCTTGGATTATGATTGGATTTCAATAAATCTTGTACCTCTGGAGAGATAAATTGATTCTGCCTGCATCTTGTGGATCTGATTCTCACTCAGATCAAGCAGTGGGCCCCACGCAGGGAACCAACAGTCCAAATCAAGGTCTCCTGGGCTCTTTTTTTTTTTGTGAATCTGGTCACAGACATATTTTCTGTCATCCTACAATATTTGGCATCTACACACAACCTGTTTTTGATCTTCTGCAGTACAATTTCTGTCTAGTGCTACACTGTTTGGGCTTTGCACAGTCTGATTTGCTGCAATTTGGTTCTATTGCTGTTTAAATGGAAAAGTCAGACGTTAAATTGATTCAATTTAATGGTAAAAACTATCCAGCATGGGCTTTTCAATTTCAATTATATCTTGAAGCCAAGGAACTATGGGGCTTTGTTTCTGGTTCTGATCCGAAGCCTACAGACGACGATAAAAAGATCTCTACTTGGAATACAAAAGATGTGAAAATAAAAACATGGATTCTCGGGGCTGTGGAACCTCATCTGATTCTGAACCTCAAACCCTACACGACCTCCAAGGAGATGTGGGGTTACTTGCAGACAGTATATCATCAAGATAATTCTGCACGTCAGTTTCAACTTGAGTGTGAAATCGCAAAATATAATCAAGGCACCTTGTCCATTCAGGACTATTATTCTGGTTTCCGCAATTTGTGGAGTGAATACGATGGGATTAAATATGCTTCTATTCCAAACAATGTTCTTAAAACTATACAAGACCTTCAAGCCTCAAGTCATAGGGACCAGTTTTTGATGAAATTGCGCCCTGAATATGAGACTGTTACATCATCTCTGCTGAGCCGGAACCGATTACCATCTTTGGATGTTTGTTTGAATGAGCTTCTGCGAGAAGAACAGCGTATTCACACAAAGGCCCATCTGGAACAACAGCACACTGCAACTTATCCTGTTGCATACTCTGCTAAAGGGAACACTTAGTCTCTTCCGACCTCTCAGTCTTCTCAGACTCCTCAGACTCGGGATATGAGCAACGTCCAATGCTACTCTTGCAAAAAGTATGGACATCTTGCAACACAATGCAACCAGAAATTCTGTAATTACTGCAAGAAGAAGGGACACATCATTACTGAATGTCGCCGCCGTCCACAAACCCGGACTCCCAATGCCTATGCTGCCAAGATAGACTATTCTACTGCTGATGCTGCATCCAACTCGGTGCCTTCACAGCCTAGTTCTTCTTCCTCTGCTCTCACTCCCGAATTGGTTCAACAAATGATCGTCAATGCTTTTTCTGCACTTGGCATGATAGGTAAAACTAAATCCCCTTCTTCCATTTGGTATCTTGATTCTGGAGCATCAAATCACCTGACTCATTCCAGTGCACAACTCTCTAGCTTGACAAAATATACTGGCAATACTCATGTTCAAACCGCCGATGGCGGCCATCTTCCTATCACTGCATTTGGAGATATTTCCAGTATCTTGCCCTTAAAGAATGTTTATCACTGTCCCCATTTAGTTTCAAACCTTCTTTCAGTTGGACAACTCGTTGAAAACAACTGTAATGTTTCGTTTTCTTCCTCTGGTTGTGTTGTGTAGGACCAGATGTCAGGGAGGGAGATCGCGAGGGGGCCTAAAATTGGACGCTTGTTTCCTCTTGATCTATCTACTCCAATTAGGAATAATTCAGCAAATGATTTTTGTTTTTCTGCTAAAAATAATTGTCAATTGTGGCATAGTAGGCTTGGACATCCTAATTTTAAAACCATGTCTCACATGGTTAATTCTGGATTGTTAAACTCAATAGGTCTTTTTAAGTTTGTTTCTTTTGATTGTGCTACATGTAAGTTGGGCAAAAGCAAGACTCTTCCTTTTTCTGTCTCTACTTCTAATAGCACTCAGTGTTTTGATTTAGTTCATAGTGATGTCTGGGGTATTGCTCCTCATTTGTCTCATGCTCACTATAAATATTTTGTGACATTTATTGATGATTATAGTAGATTTACATGGGTCTATTTTTTGCATTCTAAAGCTGATGTCTTTAATGTTTTCAAGATGTTTTTAGCATATGTTGAGAATCAATTTTCCACTTGCATTAAAATTTTATGTTCTGATTCGGGAGGTGAATATCTGTCTACAGAGTTTCAACATTTTTTACAACAAAAGGAATAATTTCTCAAAAATCTTGTCCTTATACCCCTCAGCAGAATGGGGTTGCTCAAAGGAAAAACAGACATCTTCTTGATATTACTCGATCTCTTCTCATTGAATCTTCTGTTCCGACACGTTTTTGGACGGAAGCTCTTAGCACTGCTGCTCACCTTATAAATCGATTAACCTATTTTTCTTTGGAAAATGAGAGTCTTTTTTATCGATTATACAAATCTACACCATTTTATGATGATCTACATGTTTTTAGATCGGTGTGTTTTGTACATTTACCTCCTTCTGAGCGTAACAAACTTACTGCCCAATCTGTAAAATGTGCATTTCTAGGATATGCTAGTCATCAAAAGGGGTTTCTTTGTTATGATCCTCACACACGGCGCATTCGTACCTCCCGTAATGTCGTCTTTTTTGAAAATCAATATTTTTTCCAAGAACATCTTGATTCTGTAGAGTCTTCATCTGTAGTTTCCTTCCCTGGTTTTTCGGATAAAACACCAAACCAAACCAAACCAAACCAAGCCTTTTCCCACTAGGTGGGGTCGGCTATATGGATTTGACGACGCCAATCAAATCTGTTTAGGGCCATGTCCTCCGTTAGATCCATGTAGGCAAGATCATGTTTAATAGTTTCTTTCCAACTTCTCTTGGGTCTCCCTCTCCCTCTCCTACTCTTGGCAAACTCCATGCTTTCACACCTTTTAACAGGTGCCTCTGTTGGACGCCTTCTAACATGGCCGAACCATCTCAGTCGATTTTCTCTCATTTTATCTCCAATCGGTGCTATTCCTACTATGCCCCTAATCTCCTCATTCCTAATCCTATCTCTCCTTGTGATCCCGCACATCCATCTTAGCATTCTCATCTCCGCAACTTCCGTCTTCTTGACATGATTATGCTTTACTGCCCAACACTCTGATCCATATAACAACGCTGGCCGTACCGCCACCTTATAATACTTTCCTTTAACCTTGAGGGGGACTTTCCGATCACACAAGACCCCCGAAGCACTCCTCCATTTGGTCCACCCGGCTTGAATCCTGTGACTTACATCAGTATCAATCCCTCCATCCTGTTGCACCATAGATCCAAGGTACCTAAAGTTTTCTTTCTCTACTATCTTTTGTGTGCCCAAACTTACTTCTATGTTATCAGGTGTCCTACTTTGACTAAACTTGCATTCCATATATTCCGTTTTGCATCGACTTAGCCTAAACCCTTTTGTCTCTAATGTTTTCCGCCACAAATCAAGTTTAGCATTCACTCCTTCTCTCGTCTCATCCACTAAAACAATGTCATCTGCAAATAGCATACACCACGGCACCTCATCCTGGATATGTCTTGTAATCTCATCCATAACTAGGGCAAACAAGTACGGGCTTAACGCTGAGCCTTGGTGTAGACCAATCGTGATAGGAAACTCCTTAGTTTCGCCGTCAGTCGTCCTTATAGATGTCACGACTCTATCATACATATCCTTTATCGCCTCAATATAAGCGACACAAACTCTTTTCTTTTCCAGAACTTTCCAAAGAATCTCCCTAGGAACCCGGTCATAGGCCTTCTCCAAGTCAATGAACACCATATGTAAATCTCTCTTACCTTCTCTATACTGTTCCATTAACCTCCTCAGGAGAAAGATAGCCTCCATGGTTGATCTCCCAGGCATGAAACCAAATTGATTCTCTGAAATATTTGTTGTTCTTTATAGTCTTCTCTCAGTAACTCTCTCCCATAATTTCATCGTATGGCTCATCAATTTAATCCCGCGGTAGTTCGCACAGTTCTGAATATCTCCTTTGTTCTTGTATATGGGTATAAGAATACTTTTCCTCCATGCATTAGGCATCTTCTTGCTCTTTAGCACTACATTAAAAAGCTTTGTCAACCAACTAATACCATCCTCCCCCAAGCACCTCCAGACCTCAATAGGGATACCATCTGGCCCAACCGCTTTCCCATTCTTCATTCTTTTCAATACTTCTTTAACTTCTTCCCTACTGATTCTCCTATAGAACATATGATTCGCTTCTTCTCTAGAAATGGTAAGCTGCCCCAATTGTATGTCACTACTACTGCTTTCGTTAAATAACTTGTAGAAGTAGCTCTTCCAACGCTCCTTTATCTCCTCTTCCTTTACTAATACATTTTCATCCTCATCCTTAATGCATTTAACTTGGTTTAAGTCCTTGGTCCGCCGATCTCTAGTTTTAGCAAGCTTGAATATCTCTCTTTCGCCTTCCTTAGTGTCAAGTCGCCTATATAGCTCCTCAAATGCCTTTGCCTTGGCCTCACTAACTGCCTTTTTGGTTTCTCTTTTTGCTTCTTTATACCTCTCCAAGTTCGCTTCAATTCGATCCTTTTGCCAAGTTTTAAAGCACTCTCTTTTAACTCTTATCTTGTCTTGGACGGCTTCGCTCCACCACCATGCCTCTTTCTGTACCGGAGCACCCCCTTTAGATTCTGCTAAGACTTCTTTCCCTACCCTCCTAATACACTCTGCTACCTTATCCCACATATTATTTGCACTCTCTTTTGTCGCCCAAACGTCTTCCTCTAGTACTCTTTCCCTTAAAGCTAGTTGCTTATCACCTTTCAGGTTCCACCATTTAGTCCTTGAGCATCTATACAACTTCTTTTTTCTAGTCCACCTTTGTAACTGCACATCTATGATCAACAACCTATGTTGGGAAGTCAAGCTCTCCCCCGGTATAACCTTACAATCTTTACAAGCTAAACGGTCTTTTTTTTCGGATAAAAAACCATTTGTGAAATTTGTTCCTAGTTTCGTTTATCAGAGGCGGAGTAAAACTGCGACTACACATAGTCCCCCTATCGATCCCCCAACTGCATCTGGTCCAACTGGCGATCCTCCCTTACGCCATTCATCTCGGATTTCAGTGCCTCCAAATCGTTATGGATTTACCCACACTTCCTTAATGGCCACCATGTCTTCTACTTCTATCCCAAACTCATATTCCCAGGCTGTGCAGCATGAGTGTTGGAATATAGCTATGCAGGATGAATTGGATGCTCTTGCGCAAAATCATACATGGGATGTGGTTCCGTGTCCTTCTTCTGTTAAGCCAATAGGTTGCAAGTGGATCTATTCTATCAAGCTTAACTCTGATGGGACTCTGGCTCGGTATAAGGCGCGTCTTGTTGCTCTCGGTAATCGGCAGGAATATGGTATTGATTATGACGAGACGTTTGCCCCGGTAGCCAAAATGACAACTGTTAGGACTCTTCTTGCCATTGCAGCATCCCAATCATGGCCTCTCTACCAGATGGACGTCAAGAATGCATTTCTTCATGGTGATCTCAAAGAAGATGTATATATGCGCCTTCCTTAGGGGGTTTCCTCTATCATTACGGGTGCTGTTGCCAAACTACGGCGTTCTCTCTATGGCCTCAAACAAGCCCCCCGGGCATGGTTTGAAAAATTCCAACATGCTCTTAGCCACTTGGGGTTCCATCCTAGTCCATATGATCCATCCATGTTCCTTCATCATGCTTCTACGGGGATTACTATTCTTCTTGTTTATGTAGATGACATCATCATTACAGGCACCGATGCAGATATGATTCACCAACTTCAGGCCTCTCTTCATGAATCTTTCCACATGAAAGACCTTGGGCCTCTAAACTATTTTTTAGGTCTTGAGGTTCATCAATCTGCAAAAGGCTTCGTTCTCCATCAACATAAATATGCTCTTGACTTAATTGAAATGGCTGGACTTCAAGGTTCTGCTCCCGTCGATACTCCAGTTGAAGTCAATGTTAAACTTCAGCAAGACAGTGGGGATCCTCTCTCTGATCCTACTCTCTATCGTCGCCTCGTTGGCAGCCTGATCTACTTGACGATAACTCGTCCTGATATTTCTTATGCAGTCAATTTAGGCAGTCAATTCATGACTGATCCTAGACATCTTCATTTGGCTGCGGTTCGACGTATCATTAAATATCTCATTCGGACACCAACCCGTGGATTATTTTATCTTGCCAACAACTCCCTGATACTCAAAGCCTACTCAGATGTTGATTGGGCTGGTTGTCCAGATACTCGTCGCTCTACCACAGGATGGTGTATGTATCTGGGAGATAGCTTGATTTCATGGAAATGCAAGAAACAAGATAAGGTCTCCAGATCTTCCACCGAAGCTGAGTATCGTGCTATGTCTGCTGCTTGTTCAGAAATTCTCTGGCTTCGCGGGTTGCTTTCTGATCTCGGCTTTCCTGCTGATAGTGCCACACCACTCTATGCAGACAATACTAGTGCAATTCGTATTACTGCCAATCCAGTTTTCCACGAACGCACTAAACACATAGAGATTGATTGCCATTTTATACGCGACGAATACAAGCGTGATGTGATTAGCCTTCCTCACATATCTTCTGATCTTCAAAATGCCGATATCCTCACAAAGGGACTTCCGCGACCTCGCCATCAGTTCTTGGTTACCAAATTGATGCTTGTGGATTCCCCAGCATCAATTTGAGGGGGGGGGGGGGGGGGTGTCAAATACAAGATGGCTCAGGCCCACTTGGGCCCAATATAATGTTATTTAATCTCGTTGGATTTGGTCAAAACTTTGCACAGCTCCTTCCTTCTTTAATTAGATTGTAAATAGATACTCTTTCATTAATAGTAGATTGTAATTATATTAGCTGATTTGTAGAGCTGATTTGTAGCCTTTGATAAGGCATCTGTATTCTTTATAATGGGAGAAAATCTCCAATGAAAGACAGACGAAAATTATTCAATTCTAAATCTTCTCTGGATGCTACGATTGATAGAATGATCATATATATAAGTCTTGTAATTCCTCTACATGCCTTGATGAATGAAGCCACTGTTGTCTTTCTTCCAATCTCTTCCAAGATGAGATCTATGCAGTGTGCTGCACATGGGGTCTAGAATAAATGTTCACTATTGTCCATCAACATCTTACCAGCTGCCTTGAAATTGGCGCCATTATCTGTAACAATTTGTACAACATGCTCCTCTCCCACACTCTCTACAATTTTATCCATAAGAGTATATATATACGGCTGTCCGTCTATGTTCAGTTGCATCAACGGATTTTACAAAGACGGTCCCAGCGACTGAATACACCAAAAAGTTTATTAATTGTGTTTAAGTGCCGCTGGTCCACCTGTCACACATGATAGTAACACCATTCTGTTGCCACATGGGTCTAAACTTTTTTTTTTTTTTTTGATCGGTAACAATAACTTATATTAAAAGATAATAGAGTACAAACAAAGAGTACAAGAAGAAAAGAAAAAAAGGGGGAAAGAAATACATAGGTACAAGAGTAATGTACCCCTTCGCACCACAACTACGTAACAAAACCCTCCCAAGGGAAAACTCTCTCAACACCTTGCTTGGCTAAAGCATCCGCCATACTATTTGATGACCTACTCTTATGTCCCAAGCGGGGTCTAAACTTTTTCACCCATGCTTTTATTTCTCTATATTCTTCTTCAAGGTATTTAGTGCCCACATCATATACGGAGGGCGCTTGTGTACCCCGCTTAGCTTCTGCGGCAACATCAAGAATAGTTTGAAAATATGGGGAATCTACTGCTGTAGGTGGTATGTTCTTGTGAATTAGCCATTTTGCGGTAGCTTTGGCTAACCTATCTCTTGCAGCCTTCATTACCCCCTTCACAACACTCGATATTTTTGGTTGTTTTTTCTATGTGCTAGAGGATCAAGAGGGGGAGGAACTGCTCTTCTAGTAGAGATAACTTCTACATCAACATCCCGTTTTCGGATGCTAAATGCCCTACGCATAGCGCCCCCCCCCCCAATGCCCTTGCCCCTGCTTGGCACAGCAGATGATGAGCCCCCTGCATCATAAAATTTGCTTCTAGCAAATGCACGACGTTTGTAAGAGTCTGTGATGAGATGAAGAAGACAATAATGGAGAGAAACTCAATGATTCTGGGATCATCGATTGTTGTGTATTAATAATGAATAGAATCCTTAATCAAGTGCTAATTACAATAATCAAGGCACTAGTTACAAATTAGAATCAATGAAAGAATGGAAAGAAATAATCTCCTAGTCTATACAAGGAAAACAAAAGAGAGAAATCAGCTAACATGGATTTGACTAAATCCTATGTGAGTTGGGCTATAATGGGCCTCTGATAGGCTGGGCCTAGGGCCTGATAGCATGGGCCTTAGTTATCTTCTACAACGTTCATGTTCTTCTTGTTGACTCATGATGGACTCTCGGCGTGCAGCCTCCATCTGTGCATCTTCCTCCTCATCAAAGTATTCATCCCCAAATACTTCATAACGGGCAGCATCAACTTCTTGCCGCCTCTTTTCTTTTATCTCTACTTTTCTAGCTTTGTTTTGGCTAAGCAAAGCTTTCATTTGTTCCCTGACTTTCCTTGGTACTTCGGTACAGCCAGCAACATTACCAGAAATGTGGCCTAAGTGGTGCTTGAATCTTGTAATGCCCCCATGGATCACTTTCCCACAAAACTTGCATTTGATTTTCAACCTGTTATTATCAACTGCCTCACCAAAGCTCCATGCGGGATTAATATCACGAGGCATTTTAACTTATCAATAGAAGACCGAATACCTGGCTATCAATAATTAAATATGAACAAGTAGTATGTTAAAAATTAAAAAAACAAAGAATTTAAAAATAAAAAAAGTAAAAACACAAGCAATATATGTTGGAATGATCTATGGAAAACATAAATATCAAATCTAGGATCCATTTTCAAGACATTTGATTGGTATTCAGATTTAAAACTATTTTTTTTTCAAAAAATAAAGAAATCCGAAAATAAAAAATAGAGAAAAATAAAAAAACATTCAAAATGTGATGGATTGAACTATGGGAAACATAGATCTATCATTTAGAATGCATTTCCAAGTGGTTTCATGGGTTGTCCATGAGTATTTACATTTTTTTTTTCAAAAAATAAATAAATCCGAAAATAAAAAATAGAGAAAAATAAAAAAAAATTCAAAATGTGATGGATTGATCTATGGGAAACATAGATCTATCATTTAGAATGCATCTCCAAGTGGTTTCATGGGTTGTCCATGAGTATTTACATTTTTTTTTTCAAAAAATAAATAAATCCGAAAATAAAAAATAGAGAAAAATAAAAAAAATTCAAAATGTGATGGATTGATCTATGGGAAACATAGATCTATCATTTAGAATGCATCTCCAAGTGGTTTCATGGGTTGTCCATGAGTATTCACATTTTTTTTTTCAAAAAATAAATAAATCCGAAAATAAAAAATAGAGAAAAATAAAAAAACATTCAAAATGTGATGGATTGATCTATGGGAAACATAGACCTATCATTTAGAATGCATTTCCAAGTGGTTTCATGGGTTGTCCATGAGTATTCACATTTTTGTTTTCAAAAAATAAATAAATCCGAAAATAAAAAATAGAGAAAAATAAAAAAACATTCAAAATGTGATGGATTGATCTATGGGAAAGATAGACCTATCATTTAGAATGCATCTCCAAGTGGTTTCATGGGTTGTCCATGAGTATTCACATTTTTTTTTCAAAAAATAAATAAATCCGAAAATAAAAAATAGAGAAAAATAAAAAAAATTCAAAATGTGATGGATTGATCTATGGGAAACATAGACCTACCATTTAGAATGCATTTCCAAGTGGTTTCATGGGTTGTCCATGAGTATTCACATTTTTTTTTTCAAAAAATAAATAAATCCGAAAATAAAAAAGAGAAAAATAAAAAAAAATGTGTAAATCATCAAAGGAAAAGATAGATCTAACAATATTACAAGGTTTCACAAGCATTTATAGTAGTTAGAGAGAGATTCAATTGATGATCTCAAAAGTCAACTACAAAATATCTAAAAGAAAAAAACCTACTTTACCATGAACCTTGGAAGCTTGAATCTTGTAGTTATTTGTCCCTTGCTTTGATGTTTGTTGCAGTGGATCTTGTTGACTTCTTGTGGTAAAATGACTAAAATCTTGATTTAAACTTTAGAGCACTTTAATTGTTTTTCACAAGCTCACAATCACAATAGAAAGATGAGTGAAAGAGAGAGGGGAGTGAAAAGTAGTAGGAATGGAGCAAATGGGTCGGCTGGGGGGTTTTTAAAACCCCCGATACGTATCTGCCGATACGATATCGTATTGGTCGATATGGTGCGATGCACGATAAATTGAATTTATCGTGTCGGTGTCGGCCGATACGATTTTTTATCCTTGCCTGAGGTGTAGTTCTGCTCTCCACGATCACGTTGGTGAAAACGGATCGGAAGTGTGATGGTAAATGAGCCCGATATCGTGAAGAAAAGTTGTAACCATCGATCAAGCTAAATCTGCCTTTGAGTGGACTCTGTTGATGTCACCACTTGAACAATGGAGCTTGGACAATCGGGTCGGAACTGATCAGGCCTAAAATCTACTTGACCCGAATTGGAAATCAGGCCCAGAACTGGAAATTAGGTCCAACTTAGAGATACACTTGTCTCAAAACGGGGACACGTGCTGAAGCTTCAACTTCTGTGTCTAGAAAGTGGGTAAAGGACTGAGATCCCTTTCTGCTGTATTTCTTCAATGAAGTGAAGGGAGATGGGGAGAGGTGGGCGAGGGAAGGAGGGTGATGACCAGCAGCGAGTAGGTGCTTGTTGCAGGACGATTGTGGCGCACGGTACTCAGCGGTGATGACTCGGTGCGTGGCGGACGGTAGCGGTTCCGTGGTGCACGGGACGCGTCTCTTTTCTCTTCTTCTTCTCTGCCTTTCCGTTCTCTCTTTTTTCTTTTTTTTTTCTTTTTTTGGGCTTGGGATCTGGGGAAGGAGGAGGGGTCTGGGGTCTGGTTATGGGATGTCTTGGGAGTTTCTAGAAAAGGATGATTGGTTTCGGGGGTTTGTAGAACAATGGAGCAATGGGGATGGGTTGGGCTGGTTTTTTTTTTTTTTAATATTCTTTGGCGACTATGGATTGCGACTATGGATTGATCGGTTTTGGATTGTGGGTTGAGATGGATTGGTGAAGAGGGGTAGTAGGGATCTTGATCGGCTAGGTGTGATCGACTGGGTTTTGGGAATGTTTCTAGATTTCAGGGCTTAGGGATTGAGATGGGGATTGGGGATGGCTCTCTGCTAGGGTGACGGGTAATGGGTTCTGTGGTTTTTATTTGGTTGGTGATTGGATTCGGGGGATGGGTGGAAGTTTGGAAGTGGATGGACGATGGGGCAGGGTGTCGGGAAGTGCGGATCGATGGGTGGCAGGGAAGACAGTGGGTGGATCGGTGGGGATGGATGGACTACAGATAGGGGTAATCACACCGATGATCGAGGGATCGTTCGGCTCTGATACCAATTGATGTAGTCGTAGTGTTACGATCGCAAGTGCCGGGGCACAATTAGGGTTCCGAAGGAACAATCACACGATGAAGACACTCTACAACAATCAAACCAGAGGGAAAATTTTATTAACTCAAATCTCTCATTTGAGATCATTGATCTCTACAATGCTCTATTTATAATAAAAGATACTTCCCTAAGAAACAACCCCAATCAAACTAGGAAACAAAATCATATCCAAATTAGAAACTAATTCTAAATATAACTTCGCTATAATTAAAACTCATAACAATTAAGAAAAACTCTTAAGTATCAATGGGTCCCATGTGTGGCCCATGAGTGTTTCACGGTTGCTATTGTTGCTGCTGCATCACTCTCCTTCCATATAGACCATAAAATAGAAAAATGAATGATCCTCCACATAATCAAACCATGTCCTAACAAAGGGTTTCCTCTCCATGCCTCCAACAATTGATCTATCGATCTTTCTTTTTTTTTTTTTGTTCAAATTGATCTACCGATCTTGGAATACACCATGCCACCCCACATTCTATGAAAAAAATGCCCCCAAAGGGGCGAAGAAAAACTACACTGAAGGAATAAGTGATCTATTGACTCCCTCCCCCTCCCACAAAGACAGCATATATCGGAAATTTGATTATGACATGAATCCCCTCCTCAAATTGTCCACTATCGATATCTTTCCTATAACAACCAACCGGCAAAATGCCTCCACTCTAGGAGGAGCAAGACCCTTCCAAACCAAAGCACAAGAAGACTGTAACCCATCACACTAGTCCAACTCCTTGTAGAAGGACTTTGAGGATAAAGAACTAGAAGTATTTGGTTTTTAGATGCAATAATCAGCAACGTCCCTGCATAAGAATGCGTTAGGAATAAGATTCAACAAGGACTCAAACTCTCCAAACTTTGACTAGCGAAGGGCCCTCCTTAGACTCACTTCCCACGACACCTCATCCCCATGCCACACACAATGATCTCTTATTGACGACTCTTTATTGGAAGTAATCCTAAACACTCTAGGAAACAAAATAGATAAAGCCACCCCCATCCAATCGTCAAACCGAAAACGAACTGTCCCCCATCCCCACTTTAAAACCCACACCCTTTTCAAAGACTTTACCCCTCGGTTTGGACACATCTCCAAAACTAGAAATGATAGCCTACAACCTAGACAATCTGTAGCTAGGGACTCTTTTAGGGATCCACCCCCACTCATCTTCCCCATATTTAGACATTATAACCCTATAGCGATTCGGTATTTGACATAAAACCCATTTTCTAGTTAGAATCAACAAAGATAACACAAAATACCAACACATAATGAATCTAAAGTAGTTAATTGGGATGACATTGAGGAAGAGATTAACCCATTTACCTAGATTTGAGCCCTAGCTCGTTGTAGACAATGGAGTGGAGGATGATTTTTGGGGAAACCTGAGTCGGAGACCATATCTGGGCCACCCACCACCTTCTTCCTTCTTCCTCGCTCTCTTTTTCCTTTTCTCTCCTTTTCTTTCTTTCCTTCCTCTCTTCCCTTTTCTTTCTTTCATTTCTTCTTTACTCTCTCTCCCCACTCCCCCCTTTCTCTCTCTGTTTGTCAAATGGAAAAGGGGAAAGGGTGTTGAGTCCCCTCTTTTGCCTTGGCCAACAATCCTCTTAAGAGGATTGGGCCCCACGAATTTACTTTTTTTTTTTTTTTTGGTTTTCTTTCTTTTTTCTTTTTACAATTTCTTAATGCAAATTGGACCTCAAAATTAGACATGAAATCCAACTTTGGGCCATGACCAAGGGGTAATTTCATTACATCAGCGAAAACTAGAATTAATTTAAGGAACCTTAAATTTTATTTCTCTAATAGGACCTGGTCAGGGTATTAAATTCAAAGTGGAAATCCCATGTGGGTCCCACCTCGGCGACTTGACCCTCTAATTGTTTTATTAAAATATATTATGAACTAGACTTAAGGTCTTAGAAGTTTAAATTTGTTTTATCTAGTTTAATTGACTAATTGGGTCCCGATGCTTTGAATGTGCCAGCCATTTTATTCAATTTGTAGTTTATTTTAATTTTCTCAATTAACTTGAGTTAATATTTATTATTTAAATGATGATCACCTATGCAGTACTCGTCACAAATATCATATGAATTAACTTAATTAGGGGTTGGGTCCTAATAATTTCTTTATTTAACCTGCCCCTTTGATGACAATCTGATAAAAATCAACTGAATCATCTTTTAGCATCTCCCAATCTTCTTAACAGAGGTAAAACTGAAGCCATCTGGAATCTGGACCTGGCACTTTGTTACTCTCACATTTCGTCAAAGCAACACCCATTTCCTCTTCCTCAAACCCACGTTCGGGGCAGGTTATGGCCTATTTAATGACCTGCAACTTGCTGGAATTTAAAAAGCTCCTGTAACTGTCTGTTTTGCCAAACCAGCCCCTAAAAATAAAATTTTATAAATATTTTGACCATTTGCTCCTGCATCAGTCAAGATGTAGCCGCCCCCACCCCCCAAACACACACACACACGATGGGGTTTTCATGAATGTTCTTCTTTGTTAGGAGGAACTATATGATCCTGGACATAGAATAAGTATAGAGTATAAAAGGTTTCTTCTCAGTTTAAGTGGGACCTCCCGCTTCTGTAATCCATAAATGTTGTTATGATGGGTCACACTGTAGGTGGACCATACCTCAAAACTCATCCAGATAAGACAATTGTGACCCTACAAGTTGTGTTAAAATGGAGCAATTATTCAATAAAAATATATAATGAGATTATATTTTCAGACATGATCTGTTTACTGTGGCCTGTGGGACATATCTAGTTAACTCATGCGCCTGTTCTCAAGTTGAGGATTATGCAAATTCATTTTTTTTTTCTGGTAAATATGCAATTTCATCATTAAGAACAATTATATCCATTCTATTTCTGTTATCTGAGCCCTGAATGTAACAGACTCTGATGGGTGGCGGCGGTTCATTCTCTGCTGGTGGTCCAGGGAAAGGGATGCATTCTCGACTATGTGAGTTGGCTGTGCAGTGAGAACTCAATTTATCACCAATCAAATGACTAGGAATTAATGTCTTGATCCATCTTAGATATCTGCTCAATTTATTTGCTTTCATTGCTTTTTGCTTTTGCAAAGCGGAGCTCACAAAACTGAACCTAGGTAGATGGGATAAGGCTTGACTGGTGATGATGAATTGGAGATGGTGATGGTGATTCTATTGACTTTTGCACTCAATTTTTTTAAAAATTTATTTCAATATGATTGTTTCAATTAGTTTGTTTGGTGTATATTTCAATGATTTGCAAGGAGAAAGGAGGCATCTTTAATTTGTTATGTATATATTGTAACAAATTTCCTATCTGAATCGTTGTAACAAAAAATATGGTACGAATTTCGTTTTTTCTTTTTAGTAGTAATCTCTCTCTCTCTCTCTCTCTCTCTCTCTCTCTCTCTCTTATTTTATGATACAGTTCAGGAGGTACTCTCTTGGCTGTAATAATTTTCCATTGCTTAAATATTCGTTGATATAGGAATATATATGTAATATGATTTATAGAATGAAAATATGGCTGGTTAGGGTTAGCTTGAGCTCAACCCATGCCCATGGGGAGTTGGATTCTTTGATGCCATGAGGTCTCTGGTTTTTTCCAAGGATGTCAAAATTACCCTAGAGTAGAAGAGGAGAAATAAAGAGAGAGAAGAGGAATTAGTAGGGAGAATGAGATGGTCGCTCCTTTTAGGATTGGATGGCCTCTCTTATCTATCATTTTTTTTAAAAATTATGAAAAAACTCTCAATATATTTCATGAATAAATCCCACTCTTAACTCATAACACTCCCTATCAAGCTGGTGGAATACTCTCTTAGGATTGGATGGCCTCTCTTATCTATCATTTTTTCATGAAACAAGGTTTTCACCAACCATGGTACAATACCCTGTAGTAGATCTTGTGTCTGTTTTAGATCTTGTCCAATTAACAGTGGTATACGCTTTTGCTCTAATGTGCCCGTGACATTTATATAACATACCTTGCCCGATGTTCCTTTCTATATATTTGAGAATTCTGTGAACAGTGGCCACATGATCAGTCCTGGGAGCATGTATGAATCGACTGACAAAGCTAAAAGTATAGGAGATAGCAGGCCTTGTGATGGTTAGATAAATCAGCTTTCACATTGGTCTTTTATATGAATTTTTATTATGAAGTAATTCACCACTCTCAGAGTGCAATCCATGGTTTTACTCAATTGGAGTGTCAACTGGTTTGGCCCCTAGTTTTGCTATTTTTTCGAGAAGATCCATAGTATACTTACAATGTGAGATGGCAGTCACCTTTCTTGCATTTAGCAACCTCAATTCCAAGAAAGTACTTTAGCGTTCCAAGGTCTTTGTTTTCAACCTCAGTTCCTAGATAGGCCTATAGTTTCTTTATCTTTTCATTATCATTGCTGCTATCTACAATATGACCAGCATGCGCGATTAGCATTACCACTCCCATTTTTCTTCTTCACAAAACATAGTATGATCTGCAGAGCATCTCTTGTATCCGTATTTGATGAAATAATCTATGATAAGATTATATGAAGAAGATCAATACAATATTGGGAGAAAACTTGATCCCACAAAGAGAGGATCGATTGTGTATTTATAATTACATTATACCCTAATCAAGGGCAATCAGAATAATCAATAAACAATCTCCTAATCTATACAAGTAAAGAGAATAAATCTTATAATCTATACAAGGAAGAAAATATGAGAAAAATCAGCAGGATTTTATATACAACACCCTTGATGGGTTGGGCTGGGCCTAGTGGGCCTAAGCCACATTATCTTCTACACTCCCCCTCAAATTGATGTGGTAAGGCTGAAAACATCAATTTGCTAGTTAGATCATGATGACGCGGTTTGGGAAGAGCTTTGGTGAAGATATCCGCCAACTGGTTATAAGAAGAGACATGAGGCAGAGTTATCTTCTCAGTAACAACATGTTGACGGATGAAGTGACAGTCAATCTCAATGTGCTTTGTTCTTTCATGGAAAACCGGATTGTTGGCAATTCTGGTAGCACTGGTATTGTCCCCATAGAGAGGGGTGGAACGACTAACAAGAACACCGAATTCACACAGAAGGCGGCAAAGCCAGATAATTTCAGCACTGGCGGATGACATCGCTCGATATTCTGCCTCAGCCGAAGACTTTGATACCGTGGTTTGTTTCTTGCACTTCCATGAAATCAGAGATTTTCCAAGAAACATACACCAGCCAGTGGTAGACCTCCGAGAGTCCGGACAGCCAGCCCAGTCAGCATCCGCATAAGCTGTTAATTGCAGAGAAGTATCAGAAGGGAAGAAGAGTCCATGATGAAGAGTTCCTTTAACATAGCGGAGGATGCGTAATGCAGCAGCAAGGTGCGGTTTGTGGGGATTGCTAACAAACTGGCTAACCGTATGAACTGCATGAGAGATATCCGGCCTAGTCATAGTTAGATAGAGCAAGCTACCAACTATCCTCCGAAAAACAGATGGATCATCCAGGGGAGTGCCATCATCGGAACTGATTTTGCTGTTTAATTCCAGAGGCATATCAAAAGGGACAGCATCATCAAGCCTGGCCGATGTGATCAAATCTGTCGCATATTTGCGCTGAATGACCCTAATGCCTGATTTGTTACGCACAAACTCAAGTCCCAGAAAGTATGTGAGAGGACCAAGATCCTTCATTCTGAAGTGGCGAGTAAGGTGGTGTTTGAGATCTGTAATGCTTGCATTATCATTACCACTGATAATCATATCATCAACATAGACTAAGAGGAATGTGTAGCCCTTCGATGTCCATCGCAAAAAGAGGGAACTATCAGAGTGACTTTGACGAAATCCAGCTTGAAGAATTGCTGTCCGGAACTTATTGAACCAAGCCCTAGGAGCTTGTTTAAGTCCATAAAGAGCTTTCCTCAATTTGCACACATGCTTCGGAGGACAAGCATAGCCAGGAGGAGGTTTTAAATAAACAGTCTCTCTCAAGTCCCCATGTAGAAAAGCATTCTTGACGTCCATTTGCCAAAGAGGCCAATTTCGGGCAGCCGCGACACAAAGAAGAGTACGAACGGTGGTCATTTTTTCCACCGCTGCAAAAGTTTCTTCATAATCAATTCCGTATTCCTGCTTATAACCCTGTGCAACCAATCTGGCTTTGTAGCGATCAAGAGTCCCATCAGCATGTAATTTGATGGAGTATATCCATTTGCTGCCAATCACAGAGGCTCTATCCGGGGCCGGTACCAATTCCCATGTTTGGTTTGCTTCAAGAGCGACCAATTCCTCAGTCATAGCATCCTGCCAGTAAGAAATCTTTGAGGCCTGTGAATATGAGGTGGGTATAGGAGTACTATCCAAGGAAGTAAGAAGAGCAGGAAATCCATAGCGGTTAGGGACAACAGAAAGACGACTAGAGCGTCGCAGAGAAATGGTGTTAGAAGAAGTATCATTACCTGAAGACTCAGTAGGCGGCGCTGGGAGAGGATCAGGAGAGGAAGTCGCCAGAGGAGAGACCTTGTTCCGCCGGACATAGACTTTAAGAGGAGGTGATGGAGAAGTAGACTCTGAGAATTGTGGCAGATAGGAGACAGCAATAGGATGACTATCCAAATGTAAAGAAAAGAAGGGAATATGTTCCAAGAAAATAACATTACGAGAGATACGCATGCGTTTGTCCAAGTGATCATAACACAAAAAACCTTTGTGTTCATTACTGTAACCCAAAAAAATGCATTTAGCAGCTTGTGGAGATAACTTTGTGCGCTCAGTAGGAGGAAGATGAACAAAACACAGGCAACCAAAAACACGTAAGTGAGAGTATGAGGGGGTTTGACCAAAGAGAACTCCGTAAGGAGTAGTCTTTCCTAGAACAGTACTAGGAAGACGGTTGATAAGAGACACAGAGGTATGTGTAGCATCACACCAAAATTTGGGAGGGACTAAGGATGCAATCAACAGAGTACGAACAGTTTCAAGAATATGTCTGTTCTTTCTTTCCGCAATCCCATTTTGCTGAGGAGTATGTGGACAAGATTTTTGGTGAAGAATTCCTTTATCAGAAAGGAAGGCAGAGAAATCATGAGACATGTATTCTCCACCAGAATCTGATCGAAGAATTTTGATAGCTTTTTGAAATTGAGTTTGAACCATGTTATAAAATCTTTGAAAAATGGAGAATACTTCAGATTTCATACGCATAAAGTAAATCCAAGTATAACGAGAATGGTCATCAATAAAGGTCACATAGTATTTAAATCCCGTCCTACTCAAGGTAGGAGCAATTCCCCAAACGTCTGAATGAATGATGTCAAATGATGCCAAAGCACGAGCATTATGAACAGGAAAAGGCAAAATATGACTTTTACTAAGGCAACAAGTTTCACACTTTGATTGAGATAAAGAAGACATCATTTTATTATCAATAGTAGAATCCAAATAACCAAATTTAAACAAGGAAATTAAATTTGCATTGTTCACATGACCAAGACGTTTATGCCAAACAGTCCACAATTTATTGAAGTTAGAAGAATAAGCAAAAAAAGAATGATGTCCAATGTCCAGCAAGAACAGGCGCCCGTGTTTACTCCCCGTCGCGATCACCTTCCCAGTTTGTCGCCCCTGTATAACACAACCAGAGGAAGAAAAGTGAACAAGATAGCCATCATCAATAAGTTGTCCTACAGAAAGAAGATTGGCTGATAATTCGGGAACAAAGTAAACATTGGGAAGAGTGATGGGCTGGCCAGAATTACTAGATAAAGTAATGGTACCAATTCCCGAAATGAGAAGTTGATCACCATTAGCAGTGGTTATTTTCTCTTTTCCAAGGTAAGGGTGGGAATCTGTAAATCCATGTTCCACAGATGTCATGTGATTGGATGCTCCTGAATCTAAAAACCAAGTGGAAGAGGTAATAGGTGAAGAAAGAGAGGCAGAGGAATGAAAAGCAGGATATGCAATATGAGAATGAGTTTGATACCAACCACCAGATATGCCCATAGACGCATATGCAGAAGTAACCGTGCTCTGGATCAGTTCTTGAATCTGAGCAGGAGTCATGGATACAGCCCCCGAGGAAGTGCTTCCTGCATCAGATGATGGTGCTTGAGCCTGGAAGGCGGAAGGATTAGTCTGTCGTGGCAGATTGGAGGGAGGCTTCTTGGGCAGCACCTCATTCTTATGCTGGAGGCTGCGGCAGTCATCTATAAGATGACCAGACCTCTTGCAGTAGCGACAAACCAACTTCTTGCGGCAATTCTTGGCAATATGACCAAAGTTTTTGCATTCATAGCATTGAGTGGGCTTCGGATTTGGGGTTGCTAGAAGAGCAGAGTCAGCCGGAAGGGGTGCAAGGAATGCCTTGGGTTCGTCATGAATAGCCCGCTGGGAGGTGAGACGAAGTTCTTCGCGAAGTACTTCTTGAACGCAGGTATCAAGATTAGCTGACTGTTCTCGGTTCATTAGGGCAGACCGAACCGATTCAAAATCTGGCCGTAGATTCATAAGGAACTGGCTAATGTGAGTTTCTTCTTGGAGTTTAAGAGCCTCGGAGATAAAGCCAGGAGAGACTGTCTGAATCAACATAGAATCCCGTTCAGTCCATAAAGTGAGGAAGCCATTATAGTATTCCTGTTCAGATCTATCCCCTTGAGTAAATTTAGCAATTTCACTATCCAAGTGAAATTTACGGGCTTTGTTGGTTTGATGGTAGATTTTCTTAAGATGAGCCCACATAGCTGCTGCTGTAGTATAAGCTTGAAGAGCCACTGCAAGGGAAGAATCAATGGAGTTCAGAATCCAAGTAATCACTTTGGCATTTTCCTTGGACCAGGTGGCTATGGCTTTGGAGTTTGTGGTACTTGTACTAGAAGGTTTTGTAACTGTTCCATCCAGATAACCAAATAACCCCTGTCCTTCTACGAAATTCTTCAGATGGAAGGACCAGGCTATATAATTCTGCCCATTAAACTTAATGGGGATAACATCATATTTTTCCATGTTCTTAAAAATCAAGAGGAGAAGGTGTCACAGAGAGATAACAACAAACAGCAATGCACAGTAGCAAAGGGAGGCCTGTCGTCCCTGTCGGCAGAGGGGTGAATTCACACGTGGGCCCCACAGGTTGATCTGAACACAGATCAGAGTGAAGAGATGAAAGGAGAGAAGTTTTACCCAAAAACTGGAAGTGGTCGCAGGAAGATCAACCCTAGATCAAGGTTTTTGGACGGCCGAGATGAAAACAGTGTGAGAAAATGGACTGAACACAAATGGTGATGGAAAACCGTCCTCTGATGGGAGAAAAATTCCGAAAAAATCTTCACAAATATCAATAATGTTGGTCGACCAAGATGGGTATGTCTGTGAAACAGATTGTGATCATCTCAGGTGGGCCGCAGTGAAACAGAGACGATCTAGCACAGAAATCGTCAAAATCGTCAACTCCCAGTAGATGATCGATATCTACGTGTGCCCCAGTGGATTATCTGCGAGCAGATCAGAGGTGGGGGATGGAAGGAGAAACTATTTTCGCAACTCCAGGCCAAAGTCTCACTCAAAATGGATCAAAATCCACAAAATTGAACGGCTGAGATGAAAACTGTTGCACAAAACTGAAATAGCACAAAACAAGGTGGATCTCCTACCTCTGATGGCCCATAAATCTTGAAAAAATGTTCATAAATAAGAGGAGAAATAGACGAACAATATGGGCTTCTTCCGCTCCGATGATGATGATGATCACAGGTGGGCCACGTTGGATCAGAGATGATCAGAGAGGATCTGGCTGAAGAAAATGATCACCGATGACTACCAAGGAGATGATCAGAGATTGATATAGCTCTGATGCCATGAAATAATCTATGATAAGATTATATGAAGAAGATCAATACAATATTGGGAGAAAACTTGATCCCACAAAGAGAGGATCGATTGTGTATTTATAGTTACATTATACCCTAATCAAGGGCAATCAGAATAATCAATAAACAATCTCCTAATCTATACAAGTAAAGAGAATAAATCTTATAATCTATACAAGGAAGAAAATATGAGAAAAATCAGCAGGATTTTATATACAACACCCTTGATGGGTTGGGCTGGGCCTAGTGGGCCTAAGCCACATTATCTTCTACATTTGATCACTGCCTTATTGAACCTGTCAAACCAAGCCTGAAGCGTCTATTTTAGTCCATACAAAGACATTTTGAGTCAACATACTTTACCTTCTTGTCCTTTTACCACGAAGCCCGAGGGATTCATATAGACTGGCTCTTGTAAGTCTCTGTGAAGAAATGCATTTTTCATAGCCATCTATTACAATGGCCAGGAAATTTCACTACTAATGATAATATTACTCTAACAAAATTTAGCTTAGGAACTAGAGAAAAAGTCTCGATGTCCCATATGCGTGGCTAAATCCTTTGGCAACAAGCCTTGCATTGTATCTTTGAATTGTCCCATCTGGATTATGGTTCAGTGTGGACACCCACTTACATACCATAGTATGTTTCCCTTTGGGTGATGTTGTCAATTTCCATGTGCCATTTTTCTCAAAACCCTGCATTTATACAATCATGGCATTCGTCCACTTAGGATGAGAAAATGCCTTAAATACACGCGTAAGTATACGTTTGATAAAAAACTTAGTGACAGGCATGAAAGTAGTTGACAGACAAATGATAAGTAACAAAACTTTGAATTGGATGAGGAGTAACACATGATTATATACCTTTACAAAGTAAAACTGGATGATCAAGATCATTGGATTATCTGACTGGGGAAGATCTGATTTTGGTGAGATGGAGTGTCTGTGTCCCAGTTCAGGGCTTCAGTTGATGTTGGCTCGGTTGTAAATAGTGGTCTTGGCTCTAGTCTTTTCTTTTCTTCTAGAGAACACTTGTATTGGTTTCTCCGATGCTTCTGATTCTTGTTCTTCCCAGGAGGCTGAGATTCTTGGTTGTTTCCATCATTTTCAAGGCCTTGCCACAGATGAGGCATAGGTTGAATAAGAGGCAAAGGCTTCTCCTTACTCTCTTCATGTTTTAGATCTATACTTTCTTATGAGTAATATGGAATATCTTCATGAAATGTAACATCCATCGTGACAAATACTCTACGAATTTTTCCCAGGAAGATATCATTACCCTTTTATCCTTTCTGATAGCTTGCATAATCCTACAAATATATACTTTGTTGCCTTTTTGTTGTTGTTTAGAGATATGTATGAAACATGTAGACCCAAACAGCTTAAGTGGAACTGGAAACAGCAGAGCACTTGGACACGTGACTTTCACTGGATCTTTTCCTCCTAATACTTCTGATGGAATTCGATTTATCCAGAAAGTTATTGTCATTACCCCATCTGACCAATATGATTTGATTATGACGAGAAAAGTTTGTGGCTTATAGAAAAAAAGCCTATTCTTATGTTTAACAACTCCATACTGCTCTGGTGTATACGCAAACAATGTCTATAAATTGATTCCATTGTCTGATAGATAAGACTGGAATTTCTTTGATATGTATTCTCCACCATTATTAGACCTCAATGCCTTGATCTTCCTGTCAAATTTGGTTTCGACCATTTTATGGAAAAACACATGTATCACCTTATCTGTTGATTTCATGAGATACACCCCAGTACATCCAGTAGCACCATTAGTAAAATTTACAAAATTCTGAAGTCCATACACAGAAGTAAAAGAGGAGCATACCAAACATTATTATGAATTAAACCAAAAGGACAACTACTCATCTTATCAATATTAACTTGCAGGGGCGGCTCTAAGGTAATTGGGGCCTTAGGCGAAACTCCAAAATGAGGCCTTAAAAAATAATATATTTAAAAAATAAATTATTAATAGAAAATTCAGTTAAAACATATTCTTCTAGCTTTTTGAGATGCAAAATTACTTATCAAAGTTTTATATTCTAAATTTGTTAATATATCATTTTCAATTGATAGTATGGCCAATCCACTTAATCTTTCTTGCGTCATAGTTGATCTTAAGTAGGATTTTATTAGTTTTAGTTTTGAAAAACTTCTTTCTGCAGAAGCAACAGTTACAGGTATTGTCAGTAATATTCTATAAGCAATACTTGCATTTGGAAAAGAGTCTAATCTTTTTAAATAGTTTAATATTTCAATTGGAGTATTAGTTTCTAATTTTAAAATCTCTTTTAACACTTTCAATTCTGAAAATAAATCTAAACCATCAATATCAGCATGATCTTCATGTTTTAAAACATTTTCAAGTATAAGGCAATGTTTTTTCAAATCATCATTATCCAAAGATTTCAACTTTTTCAAATTAAATAAAAAACCAAAAATATTTTCATAGATTGTAAATTGTTCAAACCTATTTTCAATTGAAGAAACAGCATGATCTACTATATAAATAAAATAATCAACTCTAAAAGATTCTTCTACTGATCGTATTATTTCATTATCAGGATTTTCATCAAACTGTTTTTTTCTGTGGATTACTCGCCTTTTAGGAAATATAGGTTCTATTCCCATTTCAACTGCAATTTCTTTAGTTGAATTCAAAGCAGAAGTGAATCCATTTTCTCTATAATTTTTTAAATAAGAAAGAAGACCTTTCAATTGATCAATAGCAACATCTATATGCATGTCTTTAGATTGTAAGTTCTTACTAACGGAATTAACAGCAAACAATATATCATACCAAATATTTATGCCTAACAAAAACTCAAAATTTTCAAACTCATATGTAGCTAAACAGGTGGCTTCACTCTTTATTTTAGGATCGTCATTTTGTTCAGCTAAATGAACTAAAGCATCTCGTATTTTTGAAGCTTGAAATTTTATTGCTTTCACGCTTTCAATACGACTTTCCCAACGTGTTTGTGATAGTGGTTTAAGAGTTAATATAGGTACATTATCTTGCAGAATTTTCCAGCGTTTTGTAGAGGAAGAAAATAATGTATATATACGTTGTACCACTCCAAAGAAAGATATAGCTTTAGGGCATGAATTAGCCATGTCACAAAGTACTAAGTTTAAATTATGACAACCACAAGGTGTGTAAAATGCTCTAGGATTTATATCTAATAGTCTTTTTTGTACACCTTGTTTTTTTCCTTTCATATTAGACCTATTGTCATATCTTTGTCCTCTTATATCGTTAATATCAAGTTCATATTTTTTTACTATATCTATTAGTTCATTAAAAAGGCCTTTCCCTGTGGTGTTATCTACTTCTAAAAATTCTAGAAAATATTCTTCAACTTGTATTGGACTTTTTGAAGTATTTACACATCGTAATATAAGAGTCATTTGTTCATGATGGCTTGCATCGGGAGTGCAATCAAGTATAACCGAGAAATATTTCATTTCTTTGATTTTTTTAATAATTGTAGTTCTAATTTCACTTGCTAAAATTTGAATCAATTCATTTTGTATATTATGTCCAAGATAATGGTTGTGAATTTCACTATGTTTAATACGTCGAACATGTTCTTGCATTATAGGATCAAATTCTGCAATCATTTCAACTAAGCTTAAAAAGTTTCCATTATTTCTTTGGTAAATTTTTTCATTCTTACCGCGAAATGCTAAGTTGTTTTTAGCAAGATTTTTTATAATAGCAATAATTCTTAATAATACTTTTTTCCAATGATCTTTTTCTTTGTTGATTTGTTCTTGAATGTCTTTATCTATTATAGAATTTTTTGATATTCTCATTTCTAAATCAATCCATGTATTCATGTTATTAATATGTTCATTGGTGGTTTCATGACTTTTAAGCCTAAAACTAAGATTTTTCCAATCCCTAGTTCCTTCGTTGGCTAATTGATTAATGTTAGATTTTGAACTAAATAATTTACAACAAAAACAATACACTTTATCAGAATCTTTTGAATATATTAACCATCTTCTATCGTGTTTTTCTCCATTTTGTAATTTTCGGATATAATATGTTATTGAGAAATGTCTATTATTTTCATCTTTAGGAAAATTTTAATCATTATCTCTAATTGGACCTTTTTCTATTAGTAAATCTCTTCGGTTTATGTCAATATTTTTCCAATTACATGGATCATAAATATTAACCATATTTTTTGATATTTGATCATTGTTTACAGTTTTTTCACTTATCTCATCTTTTTCTAATTCTTTATTTGTTTCTTCCAAGGTTTCGATATTGTAGTCATCGTTAGTGTTATTTTTATTTGATATTTCAAAGTTGTCTTCCAATTCTAAAGGGGGGGAGTTTTCATTTGTTAATATTTGATTACAACTTGAAGTATTATTTGGTTGATTAATTATAAATTTATCAAGTGCTCCTTTTTGAGATTGAATCAATTTTTCAACTTTTCGTTTCTTTTTTAACTTTTCATAACCAGATTCATATTTTCTATTAGACATAGTATTTCAAAATAATATTAAAATAGATAATGAAACCTAAACAAATCACAAACACAAACTTAATATAAAAATACAAATAATTATAACTACAACAAATAAAACTACTTAATAAAAAGTTTAGAATAATAGCACCTGGACTTTAGTGACCACGAGTGATCTTGATGCCAAAGATTAGAGTTAGGAAGCACCAATAATTGAGGAGATAAAATAGGATGGTTGAACTTGAGAGGATGCAAAAGATTAGAGTTGGAAAGGACCAATGAAGGAGGAGACAAAATAGGATGGTTGAACTTGAGAAGATTTTTAAGTAGTTTTTGTACTTAACCAGCAATTGAAATATTGTTGCACGTAATTGTGAAATGGTTTATAGATCAAGTCCTTTTAAAGATAGATTTTTAGTTGTTAATTAATGTATACAACGGTAAAAATATTAATGGTTACTTCAATCAAGGAGAGTTAATAGGCCTCTTATCTTTGAAGAGTTAATGGTTCCTTTTATCAAGGAGATTTAATATGCAAGAGGTTTTATAAAAGGGTGAAGAGTTAATGGTTACTTCAATCAAGGAGATTTAATAGGCCTCTTATCTTTGAAGAGTTAATGGTTGAGATTTAATAGGCAACTACCTAACTTGATTGAAGTAATTTTTAATTGGGGGCCTCCCTATTTTGGGGGCCTTAGGCAACTGCCTATCCTGCCTATAGCTGGAGCCGCCCCTGTTAACTTGGTCAGCATTCTACGGTTCTCAACAAATTGATTAATTTTACAATCAAAACTCTTAACATTATTTCTAATATTTTGACATAGCGGGGAAGGGAAGAATAGCTTGCGGGCTAATCTTCAAGTCAAAGGCTTAGGGATAGGGATCCATAAAATCGAAAATGTCTTGGTCTCACACCACAGACACAACCGAGAGAAAAACTCAAAGGAGAAATTTTATTAATCAATCAGCTTATGAATAAGAGGGATTGCAATCCTTTATATAGACTTTAAGCCCTAATCTATTCTTGGAAATAATTCTAATTAAAATGAAAGTCTAAATCAATTAAGATTCTCTACAATGAAACTTCCTAAATATTCTCATGGCTATCTCTAAGATTCAGGTACTAGTTGAAAATAGAAATAAGGCCGCACGTTGTATGATTTGGATGTCTCCTTCAGCTTTAATGGGCCGAGTGTAACACCCCAAAATCCGGGTGCCTCGAATCTCGGAACGCTACGGGAAAGTATCCAATAGAAGCGGAAAATCCAATAAGATAGGCAAGTATGAATCTCATAAGAGCAAGTAAATGAGCAATGTCCTACAGTTTTATTTCACTTTAAGGGATTACAAGGTACTTTCCGTAATTAAACTAAGTACAATCCTAGGTCAACACTGCCAGATACAAATAAAGGGAAGAATAATAAATCTATGCGATTGATATCTCTCGATGCACCAGCCGCATCACTCTCCGAACCTTGCGGCAACGAATCAACCGCCAATCAAAGGAAGAGGGAGAGATACCTGAAAACACCAAGGATTGGGTCAGGCTCGATGAGCCAGGCAAATAGGTATGTTTAGATGGCAATACATTATATTAACAGATAAGGAAGAAGGTCATACCTGATCCTAGCTGTACCAGCATGATTAGTATCTCGATAACAAATATATAATATCAAGAGTACAACAGAAATGGTGTGGAGTGTAGTGTATGAACAATAATAGAGATAGGAATATAACAGATGTTTGATACAGCATATCAGGTAAATAAGAGAAGCCATCATCATCAATATATCATCTAAATCAAAAGAGCACATAAGTGTCACCAGCAGTATAGATAACCAGAGGTGGAAATTCTGAACACACCACTGAAATTGATGAGCACACCCACACTTAATTTTTTCTTAATTACCAAAATGCCTCCAGGTGAAAGGACGAAATTGCACTTCACCATCAACCTCCTCCTAGCTTCCATTCTTCCATTCGTTCTTCTGCAGTGCAGCCCTCAACGAAATCTGTGAAGACCATCGAGCATTCCGGACACTCTACTCTCATCTCCCTTTCATCCATTGTTTCGTAACTTATCCTCTGCACTCGTTCATGCTCATTGATGTTCATCTCCTTCCTCATCATCATCTTCTTCAACCCTTGGAGTATCGTCAAGTCTCATCCATTTGAAAGTACTTATCTCCTAGCACCACATTATCTATTGAAAGTAGGCATTTTCAACATGGACAAGCAACTGACAATCTACTAAGAGGAGGTATACTTTATCACTTCGTTTCCAGCTCATCTTTTTTTATTTCTCGCGGCCTGCTCGGTATTCCGGAACCATGCACGATAGATATGTACGATATTTGATAACCGTGCTAAAATGTATTGCACGACATTATATTGCACGGCAACATAAAACCGAGCATAATGGTTAAGACCGGACAAGAAGGCATTATATTTTCTCTATCAAGCTGTGGATGAGATTGTGTTCGAAAAGATCTCAGGTGCAACATCGGCTAAGGCAGTGTGGGAGCTGTTGTAGAAATCCTACAAAGGCGATGAGAAGGTGAAAAGTGTAAGGTTGCAAACTTTACGAGGTGAATTCGAATCTCTCTCTATGAATGAATCTGAATCTATATTTGATTATTTTGCTCGAATCCAATCTGTTGTGAACCAATTGCGAGTTAATGGGGAAAAATTAGATGATTTACGGATTATTCAAAAGATTATGAGATCATTGGCAGGTCGTTTTGACTATGTTGTTGCTGCAATTGAAGAAGGTAGAGATCTTTCCAACGTGACCGTTGAAGGGTTGATGGGTTCATTATGTTCTCACGAGCATAGAATGAACCAAAGGACTGTGGTGTCTGTAGAGCAAGCTTTTCAAAGCAAGGTAACGCTGACTGGAAAAGGTAGTTCCGGTGGTGGCAAAGCATCGGGTCAAGGCAAAGGCGATAAGACTAATGAGTCTAAAACTGATGCCTCCACGAAGGGAAGAAACTCTGATAAGCAATCTTCCGATGTTCGAAGGTATGACAAATCCAAAATTCAGTGTTTCCGTTGTAAGAAGTATGGTCATTATCGGTCCTACTGTCATGTTAAATTGCCTAAGAAAACTTTTGAACATGCTAATTATGCTCAAGATGAGGTACACGAGAAAGAAACCTTGCTTTTTGCTTGCAGTGCTTTGGACGAAGAACATCACGACAAGTGGTATTTAGATATTGGGTGCGGTAACCATATTTGTGGGAAGGAGCTATTTGCTCACTTGGATGAAACTGTACGTGGTGAAGTGAATTCTGGAAACAAATCTAAAGTTTCTATCATGGGCGAAGGTAAAGTTCTCATTCAATTGAAAGATGGTTCTCATAAACATATCTATGATGTTTTTTATGTTCCTAGTTTACACTGGAATTTACTGAGTATGGGTCAACTCTCTGAAAAGGGACATAAAATCATCATCGACAACGGCGTTTGCACAATTGAGGACCAACAACATGAGCTTTTTGATTGATATGTCTAAGAGTTTGGTGAAGCCAAGGAACATCCTTCGAACATTACAGGAAAGGGATGTGCATAACACCACTACAATGAAGAGTATCTACAATGCTCGCCAGAAGTTTAGAGTGACAGAGATGGCCGGTTGATCACAGATGCAGCAACTCATGATGCATTTGGAGGAGAACAAGTACATTGAGTATCACACTAGCAATGATACTACAGATGCTATCTTGGACCTATTCTGGGCATATCCATCATCTATTCAGTTATTACGTGCATTTCCGGAAGTTTTGATAATGGATTCCACGTACAAGACTAGTAGATTTCGACTTCCATTGCTTGAGATTGTTGGTGTCACATCTACTCAACTGCCGTTCTCCGTTGCTTTTGTGTACCTTGAATCAGAGAGGGAGGCAAATTATAGATGGGCTTTGGAGAGGCTTATGGAATTAATGGATGGATGCATTCTGCCCCGTATGATTGTCACTGACAGAGAGTTAGCGCTCATGAATCCAATAAAAGTTGTTTTTCCGAATGCAGCAAACTTATTATGCAGGTGGCATATTTCAAGGAACATCTTGGCAAATTGTAAGAAGTGTTTTGAGACCAACGACAGATGGGATGCATTTATCTCTTGTTGGAACATGTTGGTATTATCTCCAACTGAAAGTGATTACATGTAACTTGTAAGTGCTTTGGAATGGAATTTCTGCGGGTATCCACATGCAGTTGATTATGTGAAGAACTCGTGGTTGAATAAGCACAAGGAGCAATTTGTGTCTGCTTGGACGGATCAAAATATGTACTTTGGGAACGTCACTACTAACAGGGCTGGGAGTGCACATGCAAAATTAAAGAGACACCTAGGTACATCGAGTTGTAGCTTTGATTCGTCCTGGCAGGTTATCCATGCCCTGCTTGAGTTGCTCTTTATGGAGATAAATGCTTCATTTGAAAAGAGTTTGAACATCGTGCAACATAAGTTCAAACTGGCACTGTTTCGTGAGTTGAGAGGATTTCTATCAAGGAATGCTTTGGATATAGTGTTAAATGAGTCGATAAGAGCTGGTGATACTGGTCCAGATTCGGGTGCATCGGGTGCGCCTTGCGACGAACCCATGATTTACCATGTGCATACGAAATTGCCGAGTACATGAGGGAAGGCTCTCATATACCGTTGACTTGTGTATACCACTATTGGCGAAAGCTCAATTTAGAGGCCACTGTGATTAACCAAGCCCCTAAGTTGACTACAACTTCCGAGTTAGAGTTGATCGCTAAGAAATTCCAGAGTAGTGATCAGGCGGGTAAAATACAAATTTTGAAAAAACTTAGAGGTTTGGGGAGTCCTTCATCTACTTCTCTTATTGAACCGGACGTTAAATTAAATACGCGCGGTCTGTCATCATCAAAAAAGAAGAAGTTTGATCGGTCTACGAGTCGGGAGCCATCTGCTTTCGAATATGCACTAGGGATGAAAGATAGCGTTCCTGCTATAATAAGTAGTACAGCTGTCACGAAGAAGGAGAAAATTAGTGTCCGCTGGACTCGGTCTTGTACGTTTCTGCACTTGCTTCCTCAGTTTCTGGGACCCTAAATTCTCACTGTTAAGGATGTTGCAGCTGATGGTAACTGTGGATTCAGAGCTATAGCTGGTCTTCTAGGCATGGGCGATGATAGTTGGAGGTAGGTTAGATTGGATTTGAGCAGTGAATTGCAGAGGTATCAAAATTATTATGCATTGGTCTATGGAGGAGAGGACCGGGTTGGAGAGTTGTATTATGCATTGTCTTACTTTGAAAGCAATCCTTCATTTGATCGGTGGATGACAATGCCGGATATGGGTCACTTGATATCTTCGTATTATAACATTGTATTGGTCCTTCTTTTATTCCAGCAGTGCTTGACTTTCCTGCTTTAGATATCATCCCCTATTCCACCAAGTGATCACAAAATGATCGTGGTTGGTTTCGTCAATGGAAACCATTTTGTTCAGGTCTTCATGAAACCCGAAGCACCCATGCCTCCCATTGCAACAAATTGGCATAGACACCACCATCCTGATGCAGACGGATGGCAGCTCCCATATAGGAATAGCATCGAGAAATTCAGAGAAATATTTGGAAACAGTGTAGCAACACAGGAGTCAGTGAATCTTGACAGTGATTGATTATTTAAACTGAGAGAAATTTGATGTAACCAAACATATTATATACATTTTTAAATGGAATGTTGTTGAATTCGATGCTTAATTTATTTGTTCATGTTATGTGTTAACCGATGGCTATTGAAATGTATATGCTCGGGTTACAAGGATAGTGCAAATCATATTCTGCACGGTCTAGAGTCACCGTGCACATGGATATTGCACGGCCAACAATTCCCGAGCATATACAGTCTGCACAGTAGATATGTGCCGTGCAGACCATGTTTTGCTCATCAATTGATGGCCGTGCAGATAATGGCCTGTCCCCCTTTCATTCCATTTTGCTCAACTTCTAAGTCTGATAAAGCACACACTTTATTATATACAAAATCTTAAAATTCATCCATTATATCACTTATATCAAAAAGTAGCATCAAATTCATTCCAAGTTCTTCAAGTTCCAACATTTACATTAAAATGGACATTACCACAGACGGCAAAATATGTCAACAAGTGATCATTTACATCACGGCTATCAAAAAGTAGCCTAAAATTCATCAAGTTCCAATAAAAAATTACAAACTCCCATTCTACAATCATAAAATTGAACAACATCAAGTAATATCACGGCTGCGCACGTCGTCGGTACGTCACCGGCAAGCCATCCAGGATCTTGAGCGTTGTCTGAAATGCCCGGTAATAAAAATCAGCAGGCTGACCAGGTTGTGCAATCGTAGCACGGAGATTATCCCTCGCTTGACGGATCTGTAAGAAACAATTAAATGTGTCAATACTTAAGAGAATCATAACTTTTAAAATGGATGCATAATGTTACTTTGAAAATTCAAACCCGCACCACTCTTGGGGTCGGGTCATCTTGATCCTCATTAGGATGGTAATAGGAGTGACGATCGGGGTTCTGTACCCGGGGATGTGAAATCCTAACAAACCACTCCATGTAGTCGGGTGAGCACTCCCATGCATGTTGCACTCGATGGCCACGGTGCGCTAGGGATAATACATGATCCTCCCAAGACTTCCAGTACTGGTCAAGGAATCTGTAGGAGACCTTGTATTGTCAAGCAGTAGATCCTCGAGACGCACGAAGGGGCGCGAGTGGTGCTGGTGGGATGGTCTGAATATACCCAAATTGACGGAGAACCCTCTGTGGGTGGTAGGGTTCAATGACATCTAATGCTCTCAAGCAACCACAGACTCAAACAACCACAGAAGAAAGAACTTTGATGGAATGGATGCTGAGCCCTGGCACCGGTATACGGATCCCAAGCCACCTATGCCAAGTAAATGAAATAACTCATTAATATTCCAAAAAAACATAGAGATTCTCGAGAAAACTTAAAATAGATACCAACATATCTATTGATTGCTCACCTCACTCGGATGTAAGTCATCCAGTCTCTCCCGTAACAGCTTGACGTTGTCCCTTGCAATCCCGAAATCCTGACTAGGATTCCAGCGAGCCGCATGAGCATTGCAGCCGTAAATCCCCATGATGCAGGAGGACGGGCAAATGGGAAGTGCTCGTACACCCAATACTGGAAAATATAGAGATTATTAATTATACAAATTTAAATAATATCTTATGAGTATTTCAGAGAAAAGCAAATGGAAATAAGAGAGGTATTTCAAAGGGGTGTACACATTTACCGTAAGCAGTGTCAGACATCCAGCAATCTGTCTCACATTTGCCCTCGTAGTGGTCCCCAATTGGCGATAGAGATACGCAAGCGCGGCAGCCCCCCATGCATAATGACGGACCTGTCCCAAGTCCATCAGTAAAGATAGGTAGGCAATGGGGACTCGGGTGGACGACTTATCGGCGAAGAGCGTGCAGCCTAACAAATACAGAAGATAGCCTCTAGCTGCACAATCTACCTGCTCAACAGACGACCTGGGACCCACATCACCGCACACCCGTTTGATCCAGGCCATCCTCACTACCCCATCACGCACCACTTGTAGTTTAGCAAACGCAGTCGCCCTATCCACGCCCAGTCCACGCTCAAGTAAATCTACCTGATCGGTAAATCCCATACTGGTCGATGCGTGGACAGGCAGTCCCGTTACTGGTGCCGAGGAGGGTACCCACATCGTCTAAGGTGACCGTCATCTCACTAAATGGCATGTGGAAAGTATTTATCTCGGGCTGCCACCTTTCTACGAAGTTGGATATTAGAGGGACGGAGGTATATCGGTACGACAATGACTTTAGCCCTGCCAATCCAGACTCTTCTATAATCGCACGAAACTGAGGAACTTCGGTATCGGCCCCATCCCCGGGCAGAGGTATGTACCAATCCTTCAGCCCTCGCCAGTGATTGATACACTTAAGCAGCTCACGTTCCTGCACATTACGAGTATTAATCTTCATTAATATATGTTATTATAGACTTCAACACATATTACTTGAAAAACAATTAATTCAAACATTAACAAAATGCAAGTATACCTCCCCGTCCCATATGGGTATGGCCACGTGCGTCCTAACACTCAGGAGGACCGATAAATCGGCCGGACTGCCGGGGATAGGACTCTCCCCTGCCGCCGCTGTGGGAGGACTGGATGGCTATGCCCCCTGGTCTGATGAATGGTCCTCCCTTGCTGCCGCTGCAGGAGGAGTGGACGGCTGTGCCTCCTCTCAGGAATCCTCCTCTGACGAATCCTCCTCTGACGACTCCGGGAGTGGATCCTATCGCAATTTACGTCTTCGTTCAAACGCCGTTGGCCGTTGACGGCCGGCAGTCGAAGTACTGGCATGCACACCTCGGTGACGCGGCGGTCTTGCGACACCTCTTTTTGTCCTTACTCCAGACGGCTCGCTAGAAGAACTAGCCCGTCCACCTATCGAAAGTGAGCTGCCACCGCGACGAGCCGGTCTTCTAGGCATTTATTCCAATCTGTTAAAAATGAAAATCAATAAGAGGAAACAACGTAATTGAAAATATTAGATACGTACTGCTCGGTTAAAATAAACAGTGCAAACTTATTCTGCACGGCGCACTTTCGACGTGCACTTTATGTTTGCACGGTATAGTTGTAATTTGCACGCCAAATACATGCCGTGCAAATAAAATATGCACGGCTAACATTGGCTGTGCATATAGTAAATGCACGGCATCGATATGCCGTGCACAATGTACCTGCATAGTTCTGGTTTGCCTAGCAGATCACAAATGACTGGAATAAGAATAAGAAAAAAAATAGGAAAAAAGAAATTTGGAGTTCGAAATTCCCATCCATATCATGCATTAGGGAATTCCCATACAAGTGCAAACGTCTATACTCTCTAATGCATAAATTACAATCTAATGCATACATTACAACCTAAAACGTAGGTGAACATGATACAACTGTAACGAAGAAGAAGAAGAAGACGACGACCTGACCTTGTTTCAACAAGAAGAAGAAGAAGAAGAAGAAGGTGATGAGAGCAGTGTAGAAGAGGTTGATGGAGAAGAAGAGCAGTGGAGAAGAGCTCGATGGTCACTCCTTGCGGTGGATGCCAGATTTTCAAAAACGTCGACGAGGGAATGGAGAAGGAAATGGTAGGCCTGGGCAATTTGGGTATTATGGTGGGTGGGCTCAGCAAAATGTTTTTAAACATAAAATGGGTGTGGTGAGTTCAGAATGTGGGCGTGTTCGACAATTTTTGTGGTGCATATAAAATTTCTCAACCAGAGGAAGTAGCCTTACCATGTCTGTGACCATCGTATCTAAATCCAACTATATCAATGTTGGCAGGTAGAGGCACTAAGCAACATCATCCATAATACATAATAATTATACATCCAATATGTATCCATAGGAACACATAAAGGTACGTCCACAGTTGAAGTACAAGGGACGTGGGGGGTCAGAGCCAGCCCATTGTCGTCGTCCCAACAACTGTCGATGGACATCAACCATGGGGGTCATGGCCACCCATCGCTGTCGTCTCATCGAATAGGAGCTTACACGAGTCCATCTCATCCATCAATATCCATAGCCACGGCCAAGTCCCAGCCATTGGTCTTACGTGCTATCTCAACCATTAACATCCATAGCCATGGCCAAGTCCCAGCCATTGGTCTTACATGCTATCTCAACATCAATATCCATCCACACGTACCTGGTCCGAGTGCTGGTGGTCTCGGTTCCCCGAAGGTACCTTCTGTACTCAACCACATCTCAATATCAATATACATGCTGGTACCAGAATCCCTCGGTAGTCCAACTGGACATCCACAATCCTACAGACCACTAAGTGGGGGTACTTCGAACCGGATCACCTTATTATCCTTGATATGAGACGATATTAGTCAAGGGTATGAGTCACCGAGTTCGGGTATAGCTAATCCATCGTGATTCCCAATAGTTAATAATGCATATCCTTGTGTACTCCGCTTCTCTATACACTTAATTAATATTATCCCCTTATACGGTCCGTTCATCAATGTCTACCGTTAAGTTCCCAATATTGTAGGTTAGGACTTCAGGTGCAATGCCCTGACTTCTCATCCAATACGGACCGTGATAATGGATCAGAGCCTAAGTGCGATGCCTTGATTTGTAATACCTCCCAAGGCCTACATCCAAGGTTCGGACCTACCAGCCAGCCATAGTGTTCGTTCTCAACAATACAAGTACCATATGTCTCAATACATCACAATCGCTGCCTCTCTCTTCAGGTCCAGGGTCCCACTTCACCTAAAACAGTGATCACGAGGTCCTAGATGCTTATTAAGTATCCTTGGTGCTCCTGTAGGTGTATAGCATCATAGGACGTTCATAACCATTGAATCGGGTTCCGTTTTATAACCCAATACCCTACTTAGGTGGGTATACGGGTCAAGATTAAGCCCGGCCCTTGACTCGTGTCTAGCATACCCAAACAGTCCAAATGGAAGGTCAACGGGGCCCATACATGATCAAATCATAAAAGGAACCATATCTGAGAAATGGCTGTCTACAGTGCACCGAGTCGACATCATGGGTCATCGGGTCCACCTAATACACTACGAAAGGGGACAGACTATGATGCCCGGATACGGACATGGGTATGGATACGGGACACGGGAACAAGCGTCCGATACGTCAACTTCAAAATATTAGGATACGAATACGGGTACGACATTTTTAAAAATATATAAATATACAGATTTAATTGGGAGTTTATTTTAAATGAAATTTGCTAGAGCTGTCAATCTAGATTCTTGAGTAAAGAGATTTTTATTTTGTTGCTGTTTTTTTTATTATAGCTGGGCTGAGCTTGACTCGAACTAAAGCCCACAAGATGGGCATTGCCTCACTTGAAATTGGAGTGGGGAATACATGGGCCTTGCCTCACTTTTAAATAAGAGTGGGAGACAGGGTTTGAAATAGTAGTGGGAGGAGACACTTGAAATAAGAGTGGATTGGGGAACAGACCCATGTGACAAACCCATGTGACAGAGGAAAAAAAATAAAAACTGCACTTTGTCTATTTTCTCTTTGCCCTAACGATAAGGGAGATGAGAGGAGAGAGAAGACAGCAGGCAGCAGGCGACGATGATGGTGGAGGCGGCGACGATGGTGGTGGAGGTGACGATGATGCGGTGGCGACATCGGTGCAGGTACGCCCCCTCTTTTTTTTTCCCCCTGTTCCTCTTCTCTTCTCTCTCTCTCTTTTTTCTCTTCTTCTTTGGGTCTGTGTTATGGAGGCGAAGGGGAAGGGGTTCGACAGAGAAGGGGTGGGGTTGTGGGTGGTTGGGAAGACAAATTTTCGCTATTTTCAAAATTTTTTATGTTAAATACAGGACAGTTGTATCCCGATTTTTTTGCACCGTATCCCTACCGTATCTTGCGGGATCTCGTATCCGTATCCGTATTGTATCGTGTCTGCACGGGTACCATGGGTGAGTTGCCGTATTTGGGTATCATAGGGGATAGAACCTGGTAGTGTTCCTGGTCGACCTAGAGGGTCTTCCGGTCAACCTGATAGACTGGGGCATTTTCCCAAAAACCTAGTAGGTGGGGGAATCCACAATGTGACCGGTCGACTGGGTACATTGGGTTCTGAACCCTGAGTACATTTTCTGCTCTCAGTTGTGGTGAAGTCTGTAGTATGCCCAGTCGACATCCTGAGTGACCAAGTCGACCGGGTATGCAAGAAATCCTGATTTTCAAGATTCCGTCCTCTTTCATTTTACATCAAAACTCTATCAAATGGATCCCAGATCTACACCAATCATCTCCAAATACCAAGTACACCTCTCACATCATGATTCCATCATAAATGGGCCATTGATCTTCCAAATGAGGGATTCCCATCCATCAATGGCCAAATATCACATAAGAAGGGCTTAGAATAACAGTCCCACACATCATATCATCCAATCAACCATCCAAATACGGAAATCATGCCAAACATCCATAAAAGACAGTAATTAATAATCTAAGAATATTAATCAATTTAATTAAGGAATCTAAGCATGTCTACTTGCCTAATTGGGAAGAAACTCCACAAATAGCTTGGCTTCACTCCAATTGCTCTAAGATCACTCCAATAGTTGGATCTACAATCTCTACACCCATTCCCAAAGAGAGAAGTGCATAAGAAAGGAGATTCTAAGAGAGAACTATTCTACAAGGAAATTGGAAAGAGGGAATGAGGATTACCTTCAATTGGAGAGGGGAGAGAGATCTTGAAGATGGGATGAATTCCCTAGCTTGAAGATAGCTGAACCTTGATGAGAGTCTCCTCTTTTAGCAAATGGAAGCCCTAGATCTAGAGAGAGAAAGAAGAGAGAGAGGGAGAGTGTTGTGAAATGAGAGGGAGAGGTGAAATGTTTGGGGAGATGGGAGGGAGTCTCTCTTATAGCATTTGGTTGGGTTAGTTTGTCTAAAATACCCTCTCTTGCTAATGTTGCTTTAGGATAAGGATGGGGGTATTTAGGGAAGGTTTAAATGGAATGACGGGTCATTGGTTGCTAATAGAAATAAAGGATAGGGACTAGGGTAGTTTAGGTATCCATATTTAATGACTAAGGTACCCTCAAATGAGTGGTTGTAAATGAAGGAGCCTAAGGGCAATAAAGGTAGGCTATTTATAATGACTAGAGTGCCCATGGTTACTTGGTTGATTATGAAGGAGGCCAAGGTTACTTAGGGTATTTGGTTCTCGAATTTGGAGGGAAATAGTTTAGGTAGGAAGACTAGAGTACCCTCATATAATTAATGTGCTAATGAGTTAGGACATGGGTAATTGGGTCATTCTAAGTTAGTTGCACAACTCTCTTAAGGAAAAACCCTCTTATAATTAGGATTATAACTAAGGCCTCTAATTATCTAATTAATTCTAGGGAGACCAATCAAACTCCTAATGAAACTATTAATCTCACAAGGGTCCTAATCCTATAAACTAGGCTTAATTAGTGGGGAACTACAACTACTAACTACTGCAGCTATTCAACTATTAAATATGATAGCCTAGGGTTGACTTGGTCAAACTGGGTCCCACTAGGTTTTTGTAGTGATGGGTCCTTACACCTAGGCCCTTGGATGAAACTTTTGGGCCTATGTTCTGGACCCAATAGGATGGCCGACCTCGGGTCTGGCCTGCCTCATATTTAAAAAAAGAATAACAACTAAGGCCTTGGAGAGGTGCATGTCCAAGGTGTTGATTCCATAGCAAAACTTCATCCACTTCCGTTGCAGACTGTAAAGTTCTTGGCTGGTTCCTTCTAGGCTCTAGAATATAAAGACCATTGTTCTCATGGCCATCATCAATCATCTACCCCGTCCTTAGATCCTATAATACACTGAAAGAGAAAAAGATGTTACACAACAATTATTGGTTTTGGTCATAGAACTCAGACACACAAAATTAAATGAAAATTGAGGAACATTTAATATTGATGATAAAGCTAAGTCAGGTAGGACATTGATGGATCCTTCCCCAGCTACTTGTGTAACTTCTACCATTAGAAATTTTTACACTGCCATGAGTGGATGGGTTATAGGACTAAAACTGGGAGCACACACTTGTGACGTGATTTGTGCCACCAGAATCAATGACCCATGTGGAAGTAGGCGAGGAAGAGGCCAATGCAGCTGAGTAAACAGAAGAAGAAACCATACCAACTATAAATGTTTGTTTTTCCCCTTCCAAAGCATCAAGTGTTTAATTAAGAACTGCAAGTTCATCTTTCCGGTTTTGGAGCTCGTCTTTGTCAATGTTTTTCTCTCAATCACTTGAAGTACTTGGTTTTCTGATTCAGTCGGTTTTGCACATGCAGTATGATTTTTGCCAGCTAGATACCAACAAGTCGCACTGGTGTGTTTGTACCTTCCATAATGTGTATAGTGAAGTTTATCACAATCAACACCAGAATGTGCGCTGCAATCATGTTCACAACTAATGCGTCCACCGTGATTACCTTCGCAGCCATGACCTCTACCATCATCTTTACCTGTATTCATACCAGGGTTGGGTGTATTGCTACTTTCTAGAGCAGATCAAGCAGAAGTTACATCATTCTTGACAACATGACTTTTCTTTGGCTTTCTCCTTGAAGAAGCCCAATGGACAAACATTGTTCCAATTGTAGATAGGGGATCCTGACTGATTACTTCAGCATAAATAGTTTTATTTTCTAGGTTTACACTACCCAGATGTTCAAATATATGTCGATCTTCTTGCAACTTAACTTGTTTCCTTGCAAAAAAGGGTTCAGGACTTAGAATGTTTGTTTTGGCTTCCTATAGATAGATCTCCTTGTGTAAATCCCGCAATTTCCTTTTCTAATTCATATTCTAGCTTTATTTCTCATTTGGGCATATGTTCCCTCAATGGAGTCGCAAAGCTCCTTAGCTATGTTAGAATATTCGAACTATCTGCAATACTCTCTACCAATGAATTCAGGACCCAATTCATAATTAACATGTTTTTCAGAAACCCAATCTGAATGTTTTGGGTCCTTTGGTGGCTTTTCAATTCTTCCATCAATATATCTAAGTATTTTTGCCCTTACAATGGCCATCCTTGCAGAATATGCCCAATCCTTAAAATTGTTACCGTTTAGTCGATTAGGCGTGATCCTTGGCACTTCTCCACTACAGGCCCCATTTTTTAATCAACAGTTGTAACTTTCCAGAAATCAAGGACTGTCGAACAACCCACTGCCAGTCAACTTTCTTCACCAGGTTCAGCTGGCTCAAAACTCTTCAAAAACTTACATAGATGATCAATCCATGCCATTAGACTGATTTTTAGATCAGTATAGTAATCCCTTGGGTGCTCTGATACCAAGTTGGATTGTTTGATGCTAATCCCCATTACTACTTCATAGCAAAAATATAAGCCCCATTAGATCATCCCAATCCCTGGATCTACTTCCCTCTAGTTTAATGGTTTTAAAAAGCGCCTTTTTTTTTTTTGTCAAATCCGATGGTGAGTAACTTTTGTCAAATTTGAGCTTGGGGGGGGGGGGGGGGGGGGGGGCTCAAAAATAAGTCAGGCCACATAGTTTTTATTTTGTAGATCTGCAATTTTGGGGAAGGAGAACCCTATTAGGGGGTTCCTATGGGCGGAAAGATCTTAGCTTCCTTGTGTGGCCATTTGGACGTAGTCATGGGGGAATAGGGTCATGGAAAGGTCATTGGTTTAGATTTTGGGCAAAACACCATCACAATCAGATTATCCTAATCCTTAATTTAAGGGCCTCAAGTTTTGACGGTGTATGGTTTTTTTTATCCTTTCGCATTTCAGTCTGACAGGTCCAATGAGTGCTACATTTGGGTGGGTGCTAGTGAGGGTGTTAGATTGATATAGGTAGGTTCCATAAGGGGATGAAATAGTTTCCTTGTATGAAAGCAATGAGAGTTACTTCTTGGCAGAAATAACCAATATAAATGAAAATATTATTATGAGAACTATCTATACATGAGATGGTGAGAACCATCTTTTTTTGGGCTGCTTAGTGCACCTATGGTCAAGTTACGTTCTTCATGCTCACCCCAAGACCTCAACGATTTGTCACTCCCCCATTCTGATGGTCAGCTAATTCTTCCCATTGGATTGAAAAAAATAAGCCTTACACAGCCATTAAACTTGAGGGCCATTGATCTAAGGGTTAGCATAATGTTATGGAGTTGATATTTTACGTAACCTTAGGTCTCATTTAGACCGTCCCCACTCTCCCCATGATTGGCATGCATCTAGGTAAAGGTTTTTAAAACCGGACTCACGACCTAACTCAGCTAGGGCCGAGTCCGAGTGTCGGGTTGAGTCCCAAGAAAATGGAAAAAAATCAATAAAAATATGTAAAAATAAGGAAAAAAAAATAGAAAAATAAAATGGGATGGCCTAGTAGTCCCTCCATCCATGTAGATAGATTGAATCTTTTTATTCTTTTATATTATCGATAGATTTTGGTGAAATTATATAGTATAGAGAGTAGAATCCTTTATCTTCCCTATTACTGAGGTATTTATATATATTTTTAACAATATATCAAAGACTCCCACTTTTGGAAAATTCAGCAAAACTCATTCAAATTTCTTTAGATTCGATTTGTTTTTTTATTTAAAAATTGTGTTGGAAAACTTCTCATGAGAGTAGGCATCACGAATGGTAGGGTTTCTAAGGTTTTTGGAGGGTTTTGTGATGATTTGAGTGCTATATAAGCACAACAGTGGTTGACTGTTCTTGTTCAACAGTTTCTAACAGTGAGTAGAATGATATTATCCTCCTTTTTATCCATAGCTGGTTCTCCTCTTGCATTCCTCTTCAATCTAGGTGTTGTGCTTGAGTACTAGTCTTCCAGGATGACTTTGATCCTACCCTTTTCTTGCTTATTTTCAAGTAGAAGGTGCTGCAGTCACCATGCAGTATTTTGACACTTTAATTGCTGTCTTTGGGTTCTGCTTGGATCCATGACTACGCCACATACCATTAGCCTTTGGGCACCGATGGTAAAGTGGGATTCATAAGATATTGGATTTTCACATAAACATTTTCTCGGCATCTCATACTTTCGCTTGTGTAGGAATGGATAGTCAAGGGATTGTTTGTTTGCACTCATTTACATGCATTTAATATTTTCTCTCATCTCATACTTCCGCTTGTGTAGGAATGGATAGTCAAGGGATTGTTTGTTTGCACTCATTTACATGCATAAACAATGCACATACGTAATACTTATGCATGACCACGTTTGTTTGCGCTCGTTTACGCGTCACTTGAGTAAATGAGGTGTGGAAATGGTGTGTAAATGTGGCCCTTTTCAGTGAATCGCCTACATCCCTGAGGAGGCAGTAAACGGAGTACACATTAAGATGGAGCATTTGCCCAATACAGGGTTGCAAGTTTAAACACCTTCAATGTGACTTTTTTTGTCAATTGAGGCGGCACTTTTGTGGGGTCCAAATTTGTAGTCCTAGCCCTTCATCTTCTTTACAGGTCTAAGAAACCGTAAGACATGTAATTTCTCATCTTAAAATCTTTGTAGATTGAGAAATTTGGGGGCAAACATCCGAAAAACCCAACCTATTGTGGGCCCCAATTCATGATTTGAGCCATTCAATATTCTTATGTTAATGATAAGCACCAAGACGTTTAGTTTCATCTCATATATCTTCATAGATTTTGAGATACATGTGAAAAACACATACACATCTAAAACCTTTGGACGTACTTAGGCAAAATTGGTGATTTAGACAAAAATGATAATGCATTTCACGTGTAACATTTGCAGATGAAAAAGTTAATACAAACCCTCTACATATGTAAAACCCATTTTCGTATAATGTGTATGAAAGGCAAACGAGAAACGACCCCCAAGGGTTTCTTTCATATGGAAAATTGTGTAATTGATATTTGACCCTATGCAGAGATAGCCTCACAGCATTTACTTGTGTTGTTCTGGTGTATGCAGATCTTCGTGTGTTAAATCAATACCAACAAGTCCAGTCCATTTCAGCTTTCTGCAGCATTTATAATGACACTGGCCTTTTTGGGATTCATTCAACTACTGTAAGTCTGTTGAAAATTGTTGATCTTGTCACACAAATTGATACTTAGCTCATTTATCTCTAGAACTCAAGTGAGAAAATTTTGATGAGACTCATGTTTTAAGTGGATTTGGTTAAGCTCTTTTTTATCCTTTTAATTTCTTTGGATAAAAGGCCTGATGGACATGGACTCTTTTGCTATAACCTCTGAAACCAAGAGCACTCCAATCCAAAGATCTGTAATAGCGAAGTGCTTGCCGCCACAGACTAACAAAATGCGTCACTTGCTCCATCCAAACAAATCCATTTGAAAAATCTGCAGCTCTCCCTCCAACTTCCCTTCTCTGTTTCTCCTTCCCCAGCAACTAGGTCATCATTCAAGAGCTGAGCTTAGTTTTCCTGAAGAAGGAAATGTGGTCCTTCCCCAGCAACTAGGTCATCATTCAAGAGCTGAGCTTAGTTTTCCTGAAGAAGGAAATGTGGTAGATGACTTATAAATTCTATTTATATTGATTTTATTACTAAAATGAAATAAATTCTATCTTGTATTACAATCAAATTAGGAACTAGTATCCCAGTCATCCCATAATTCTTCATAATTTATTACAATGATGTTGCAGAAGTATGATACACCTCATGAAAATGGAATTAGTATGGTATTCCTTAAAGTAGAGTACTCCTTCAGTCTACCAATGAGAAGTTCATTTTCTACAATGTTAGAGGCAGATTGATGAGAACTCTCTCTCTCTCTCTCCCCCGCCTGAGGAGCCCATGAGGATGCATAAAGGCCCAGGGATAGGGATATAATAAACATGAGGGCCATCTGATCATTCTAACCTTTGGTTTATTGGTCAAAAAATTAGACAGGTCTATGCCCTTAGATGAAGTGTTTTTTTTTTCTTTATTTATTTATTTTTATTTTGGACAACATTCAGATGAGGGTCAATAGATTGATGTCGACTTCACAGTGGGTAGTGAGCATCAGGGTTTCGATCAATCGTAGGTGGGTCATAGAGGCAGTTAGCTTAACAAGGTCCCATTTCTCCGGATAACGCGTGTCTCATCATCATCATCATCATCATCATCAAAGCCTTGTACAACTATGTTGGGGTCAGCTACATGAATTTTGTTTCTCTATTATGATCTATCCTGAGCCAAATCCTCAAATAAACTGCACTTTTGCAAATCTGTTTGCATTACTTCCATCCACGTCTTTTTCGCTCTACCCCTCCCCTTGATGAGCCATCAACCTGCGTAGTGAAACTTTTCTTTATTGGTGCTGTTGTAAGCTTGCGTTGGACATGCCCAAACCATCTCAACAGGTTCTTCTAATTTTATCCCTTATTGATGCTTAAGGCTTACTCCTAAATGCTTTCAAAAGTACTCATTTCTAATTTTATCCTTCCAAGTTTTATCACACACCCACCTCAACATTCTCATCTCTGCTATATGTATTTTGTGTATATGTTGCTTCTTGATCGGCCAACATTCTACATCATATGTCATTGTTAGTCTAATTGCTGCCTTGTAAAAAATATTCTTCAATCTCGTTGGCATTCGTCGGTCACAAAGCACTCCAGAAGCTAGTTTGGATATTAGTAAAGCTTAATGCTATAATTTGTTCACATAACCAATTAGTGCAAGAAGAAAATTTAAAATTATTGCAAAGGTATGAGGCATCTTATTATGGAATGTTGGAGCGACCTCAAAATTACAACAATCGTGCATATCATGCAGATAATTCTTTTATGTCTGCTGCATCTAGGACTGCCTTGTCATCCACTATCCATCTAAAATGGTTCAGTGAATGATACAATTTATTTTTTCAACTCCTGGTTTCACAAGTAAAACACATCCTATATTCTCTGGTTGGTTGATTAGGAGCATCAAACCAACTTCTTTATCTGCAAATCTTAATAATGTTCACGTGTATATTGGTGATTTGTAAATTCATAGTTTATAATGGAGAAGCGTCTTCCTATTGTTGCCATTGGTGATTTTTCTCATTCCTCTCACAACAAGTGTTTTTTCTTCACATTTGCTTACTAATCTTCTCTCCATTGGCCAAGTTGAAAAATAACTGCACGGTCTCATTTTCTAGCTCTGGTTGTCTTTTGCATGATTAAGAGTTAGGAAAAGTGATTAATAAGGGGAGTCGACTCTTTCTACTCCGTATAACAACTCTGTCTAAGAATTAAGACTTTATTTTCATTGTTTTGTGTTTTTTCTTTAAATTATAAGAGTCAATTGTAGCATAAAAGACTTGGTCATCCAAATTTTCAAAGTTATTGTTTATTTTAAGTTATGGATTCCTATGAGTAAATCTCATTTTTTTCAGATGATATTTCATTTGATTGTTCTAGTTGCAAAATGGGAAAAACTAAATTTTTTTACGTTTCCCACTCACGATGATAATACCACTATCTGTTTTGATGGGCAAAGGTAAAATTTTGACATTTTCCACTCAATGACATTTTTCTTTTTTTTTTTTGAAAAAGGTGACTTTTCATTGCACAAAGACTGTACTGTATAAGAGGGCTAAAATGACCAAACAATGCCCTACAAAAACACGGGGAAGGCTGTACACCAACAAAAAGAAAAGGAACTTAAGTAGGGCCAAAAATGAGCAAAAAAGGTTTAAGAACTCCCACTCCCTCTTTTGCGAGTTTATCCGCCTCTTCAATTGCTGATCTCATAATGTGAGTGAACGAAACGTTCAAATCACCTGACCATTTTCCACCCAATGACATTACCTCCATTTGTTTTGCTTTAATTCACACTAACGTGTGGGGGGCATCTAATTCACTCATCTTCTTGCTTTTCTTTCTTTTCCTTTGATAAACAAGAGGTGTGGCTCAATAGAAGGTGTTAATATCTATATATCAAGGATATCCTTGATATCTCGCTTTCATCATATATATATAAAATTTGTATATGCTTGATGAAAAGTTAAAGCTTTACTCTCTCTTTTTGTTTGTTCTTGTTTTTTTTTGGTTGATAAGATGAACACATAACCTAAAAGCTGCAATGGCGAGCCACGCCTCTTGTCTATCAAACTAAGGAAAAGAAAGAATAGCAAGAAGATGAGTGAATTCGATGCTCCCCCATACGTTAGTGTGAATTAAATCAAAACAGATGGGGTAATGTCATTGAGTGAAAATTGTCAAGATTTTACTTTTGCCCAGCAAAACAGATAGTGGGAATATCATCATGAGTGGGAAACGTCAAACATTTTATTTTTTCCCATTTTGCAACTGGAACAATCAAATGAAACATCCTCTAAAAAAGCGAGATTTATTCAGAAGCAATCTGGAATTTAATATAAACAATAACTTTATACATTTGGATGACCAAGTCTTTTATGATACAATTGACTATTGTAATTGAAAGAAGTAGCACGAAACAATGAAAAAAAAGTCTTAATTCTTATACAGAGCTGTTATGAGGAGTGGAAAGAGTCGACTGCGTCTAGCCCCTTACTGATCACTTTTCCCAGACCTTGCACAAAACAACCAAAGATAGAAAATGAGAACTTGGCCAATGGAGAGAAGATTTGTAGGCAAATGTGAAGAAAAAAACACTTGTTGTGAGAAAAAAAAATGAGAAATATCACCAATGACAACAATAGGAAGACGCTCTCCATTATGGATTTTGAATTTGCAAATCACCAATATACTCATGAACATTAGTAAGATTTGCAGATGAAGAAGTCATATGGTTTGATGCTCCTCAATCAATGTTCTAACAAGAGGATGTGGGGTGTGTTTTACTTGTGAGACCGAGAGTTGAAAAAATAGATTGTATCATCCACTGAACCATTTTAGATGGATAGTGGATGACCGGGCATGGAAGAATTATCTGCATGATATGCATGATTGCTGTGATTTTGAGGTCGCTTCGACATTCTATAATAAGATGCCTCATACCTTTACAATAATTTCAAAATTTCTTCTTGCATTGATTGGTTGTGTGAACAAATTATAATATTGTGCTTTGCTCATATCCATACCTATAGTCTGCAAAAGTTTCCGAAGTAACATTCTGTTGCTCCGTAGTAATCAGAGTTATGCAGCGTAACTCTTCATGCAAAATTTCATTAAAATGTGCCCAGTGAGTGTAAGTGGTCACGGTTCATAAAATTGGACCAGACAGATTCAAATTCATGGCAATGCTTCATTAAAAACTGGTTCTTGGAGTAGTAGAAAGAGCATCATCCAGTATCATACACTAATTTGGTAAATTCTGTCCAAAGATTCGTAACCAGAATAGTAGTCTTGAATTGATTTTGCCCCCCATAGTATACTTGGCAATTTCAAATTCCAACTGAAATCTTCAAGCAAAGTTTCTTGATAGATAAATCTGCTTCTGATAGGCCCACCCACATATCTCTAATGTTTTTATAAGGTTGCACAACCAAATTATTCCATATTAATTATCAACAAATAGTTTTCTGCTTAAAGTATTCTGGAATGTGTAGAGATTGTAGGAGTTTTTTCAAACTAATAGAAACTATAGAGCAAAATTTTCGGAGATATTTTGCAAAACTTCCTATCGTCACCAATAAAACCAAAGATCAGACCCTCAGATGACATGTCTGAATTCCATCACATCTAAAATTGTCTAACAATCAGTCACAGAAGCTGTCAAGGATGCTATGCAAAGAAAATCTGATGGGATTAGAGAGGAACGATGCCCTCTCTTATCCTTAAGACAGAGAAAGATGTGTTTTTGCAGAAAGTTTTTCCAGCCATCGTCAGAGAAGATGGCTCTTCTTGAGAACCCAAGGAAATCCATGTTGAGAGAATCCACGATCTACGCTGTGAGGCAGAAGTGGGCTCTGATGCCATGGCAAACTAAGGAAAAGAGAGAAAAACAAGAAGATGAATGAATTGGGTATCGATCAAATCAGTCCTCCCTTATATTATTCTTGTATCTCATTTATGGTAAGTATACATCAGCAGCATCCCCTTAATTAGGGTGATTTCCCTTAATTGGTGTCATCCTAATCTCTAATGATCTAGCATTTATCTTGCATCATATGGTGTTCCACAACACCATTTTAATATTGTATATAAGTGCTATTTTAGTGTTACAACTTTTCATGCAACTTCTCTTATCAGAACTTTGGATCATCTTTCTCTTTTTCTATCCAATACAGGGATCAGATTTTGTGGCAAAAGCTGTTGAAATTGCAGCAGGGGAATTACTGGCTGTGGCTACTCCTGGGCAGGGTAGGTTTTAATTCCATGTTTGACAGACACTAGTATAACTTTGCCATGCTTGGTTGAATTCATTTTCTCCTGGGATGTTCTATATCTATTCCCTCTGTTCCTTTCACAAACAAACTTCTATATTTCCAGTAAAGGCTTTCCTGATTATGGTGCTTATGTCCATCTACTCAATCACACAGTCTGAGTTATTTTTCATAATAATATTTTCAGTTACTGCCTTGGAACTTCATCGAGCCAAAAATGCTACTAAATCAGCTGTTCTAATGAATCTGGAGTCGAGGGTAAGTTAAATATCATGAATTCCTACATTCTGCATAATTTCCTTTGGATTGGTTTTATAGAATTTTGTTTTTTGGTTTCTTCAGATGATTGTTACAGAGGATATTGGGAGGCAGATATTGACCTATGGGTGCCGGTAAGTTACTGGGTTCCAGGATTGTTGTTCAGTCACCTTCTCTAAATATCTTATTATGTTGATCTAGTGTATCCTTGTTTAGAGCTTATTCATTGGCACCTAAATGGCACCATATACCTTTATAGCTTAGTTACAGGAATCTCGTTTTTCTATTATAGAAACTGCACTAGAATGGTAGTAATTACAGGGTCGTGATGCATGGGGACATGTACAATGTTTCAATGTGTCCATTCCATTCTGGTTATGTCTCAGTCTAGACAACTAATATGATTGGATCTTCCATTGATGAAGATTCAAAAAAGTCATCCTAATTAAAAGATCACAGTAACCCAACCTTTGACCCTTTTTTTTTTAATGATTCTTTCTTTATTTTCCCAGTGCTTGATGTGCTAGGCCATTGACAAGAGGTTAGGTTTTCATCATCATCATCAAAGCCTTCTCCTAACTGCGTTGGGGTTTGCTACACGAATTATGTTTCTCCATTCCGACCTATCTTGAGCCAAATCCTCAGATAAGTTGCACTTCTTTAGATCTATTTTTACTACCTACATCCACGTCCTCTTTGGTTTGGTCTACCCTGTCATTCTCACAATTTTGAACCACAAGAATGAAAACGAGAGAAACAAAAAGTTTACTATATTCTTTTTGTGTGTCTTCTCTTAGAGAATCACCACCATTATATAGGAATTACATGCCTTAATCAAGGCTTTTACAAAGGAAACTAGCTAAATTACATCAATCACTAATCTAAGAAAGGAAGGCAATCAATCACTAAATTATATACACTATTGACCAAATCAAATCCCAAATCCACGTGAGATGTATCTTGCTAGACTGGATTGACTGATGGGCCTTGGATCCCTTAATGGGTCGTGGGCCAAACTTAACACCACCCCCTCAAATTGATGCGGGAGAATCAACGAGCATTAATTTGCCAACCAAGAATTGATGGCGTGGTCTGGGAAGACCCTTAGTAAGAATGTCAGCAAGTTGAAACTCAGTGGAGACATGGGGAAGGCTGATGACATTACGCTTAAACTCATCACGGATGAAGTGACAATCAACCTCGATGTGTTTAGTACGTTCATGAAAAATCGGATTTTCAGTAATCCGAATTGCACTTGTATTATCTGCATAGAGGGGGGTAGCTCCTTCTGCAGGAAATCCAATGTCAGAGAGCAGACCTCGGAGCCAAAGTATTTCGGAGCATGCAGCAGACATAGCTCGGTACTCAGCCTCGGTAGAAGATTTGGAAACTTTGTTATGTTTCTTGCATTTCCAGGAAATCAAACTATCACCCAAGAACATGCACCATCCTGTAGTTGATCTGCGAGTATCCGGACAACCAGCCCAATCAGCATCTGAATAAGCTCTGAGAGAAAGAGGATTGTCTGAGGGAAAAAACAACCCGCGAGTTGGTGTGCGAATAAGCAACCGAATGATGCGACGAACAGCAGTCAGATGAAGATGACGAGGAGTAGTCATGAACTGACTCATGAGATTGACCGCAAATGAGATATTAGGACGCGTGATCGTGAGGTAGATCAAGCTACCCACCAACTGGCGATATGCGGTGGGATCCGGAAGAAGGTCACCCTCTTCTTTACTGAGTTTAACATTTAGCTCGATCGGTGTATCAACTGGAGCTGATGAAGTAAGCCCAGCCAAGTCAATAAGATCAACCGTATATTTGTGCTGATTGAGAACTACACCTTTAGGCGATTGATGAACTTCAAGGCCAAGGAAATAGTGTAAGGGGCCCAGATCCTTCATTTGAAAAGTCTGATGAAGAGAAGCTTGAAGTGCTTGAATCATTTGTGCATTAGGACCAGTAATGACAATGTCATCAACGTAGACCAGAAAGACAGTAATCCCGGACGGAGCATGATGTAAGAACATGGAAGGATCATATTGGCTGGGATGAAAATCCAAGCGTAGAAGAGCATCCTGAAATTTCTCAAACCATGCGCGAGGAGCTTGCTTCAGACCATAGAGGGAGCGACGGAGCTTAGCAACCATACCCTTGCCAGATGAGGACCCCTAAGGCAGACGCATATAAACATCTTCTTTGAGATCACCATGAAGGAACGCATTTTTTACATCCATTTGATAGAGAGGCCAAGACTGAGATGCAGCAACAGCAAGAATTATGCGTGCGGTGGTCATCTTAGCGACGGGAGCAAAGGTTTCATCATAATCAATGCCATATTCCTGCCGATTTCTGAGAGCAACAAGGCGCGCCTTGTATCGATCTAGAGTGCCATTTGATTTCAACTTGAGAGAAAAAATCCACTTGCAGCCAATTGGTTTTACACCCACAGGAGAGGAGACAATATCCCAACTATGATTTTTTTCCAAAGCATCCAATTTATCTTGCATAGCCTGGTTCCAACATTTGTCCTGCACAGCCTGAGAATAGGATTGGGGAATGGAAGAAGAGGACAAAGTGGCCATTAAGGAAGTGTGGGAGAACCCATAGCGGTCAGGTGGTACTGAAATGCGCGAGGAGCGACGCAAGGAATGATGTCCAGATGGATCAAAAGCCGGGGGTGAACCGGATGCTGGAGGAAGATCAGGAGGGGGGTCCCTGGGAGGCGCGTCTTTGTTCCGTCTGTGATACACAAAATTAGGATTAAAGCGAACAACTGAAGTGTTGTCCGAAAAACCAGGTAAAGACACCAAGGGTGAGGAGTGAGGAGATTCAATGCGTTTTTGAAAAAAATACTGATGTTAAAAAAAAACGACATTTCTAGAGGTCCGCAAGCGACGAATGTGAGGATCGTAACAGAGGAACCCTTTCTGGAAGGGCGCATAGCCTAAAAACACACATTGAGCAGATTGTGCGGTTAGTTTGGTTCTCTCAGAAGGAGGCAAGTGCACAAAGCAAACAGATCTGAAAACATGAAGATCATCATAAGATGGAGAGGTCTGGTACAATCGGTAATATGGGCTCTGATTTTGAAGAGAGGTTGAAGGCAGACGATTGATAAGATGAGTTGCCGTAGCTAGTGCCTCAACCCAAAAACGGGTAGGAACTGATGATTCAAGAAGAAGAGAACGAGTGACATCAAGCAAATGCCTATTTTTCCTTTTAGCAACTCCATTCTGTTGTGGAGTATAAGGACAAGTTCTTTGAGAAATAATGCCTTTGTTTTGCAAAAAAATTTGAAAATCAGAAGACACATATTCCCCACCCGAATCAGATCGCAGGATTTTGATGCAGGTGGAAAATTGATTCTCAACATAAGTTAAAAAAAATTTAAAAACTGTAAAAACATCAGATTTGGAATGCAGAAAATAAACCCATGTGAACCGACTGAAATCATCAATAAAAGTCACAAAATATTTGTAGTGAGCATGAGAAAGAGCTGGAGCAATTTCCCATACATCGCTATGAACCAAATCAAAACATCGAGTGCTGTGTGAAGTGGAAATAGGAAAAGGAAGAATTTTTCTTTTTCCCATTTTACAAGTAGCACAATTAAAAGGTACACAAGAAGATAAGCCAATAGATTTATTTAATAAACCAGAATTTAACATAAGGGACAAAGCCTTGGAATTAGGGTGTCCAAGTTTTTTATGCCACAATTGGCAATTATCTCTAATAGAAAGACAAAACACATCATTGGCAACTCTAGTTCTAGAAAGATTAGAAAAATCCAGCAGAAACAAGCGTCCACACTTAGGTCCCCTCGCGATCTCCTTCCCTGACATCTGGTCCTGTACAACACAACCGGAAGAAGAAAAAGAGATGTTACAATTATTTTCAACAAGTTGCCCAACTGACAATAGGTTTGAAGTTAAATTGGGACAAAGGAAAACATTTTTCAATGGGATTGGACCAGGGATGTCCCCGAGGGCAGTAATGGGAACAGTGCCTCCATTAGCAGTTTGGATTTGAAGATTACCATTGTAGTTTGTCACATTTGAGAGAGGGTTACTGGAATATGTCATATGATTAGATGCCTCAGAATCAAGAAACCAAGTAGAATAGGGTGGCGAGGTACCTGAGAGACCGAAAGCAGAAAGGGCATTGACAATCATTTGCTGTACCAATTCAGGAGTAAGAGAAGAGGAGGACCCAGACTGTGAGGGTGCAGATGTAGAAGCAGGCATATATGAAGAAGCAACATAAGCATGCGGAGTCTGAGACTGCGGAGGCTGATACTGCGGAGCCTGATACTGTGGAGCTGGATGCTGGGAAATCTGATGCTGGGGAGTCTGCTGCGGTGGAGTCTGACGTTGTGGCCGGCGGCGACATTTAGAAATGATATGTCCCGACCTTTTACAATAACTACAGACTTTCTGTTTGCATTGAGATGCAAGATGTCCAAATTTTTGACAACTGTAGCATTGTGTTTTGCTCAAGTCGCGAGGAGGCTGAGAAGCCTTAGTGGCTGAAAACGCGACGGAATAGGTCTCAGCCTTTTGTTGAGCTATATGGGCTGAGGTTGAAATGCGCTGTTCCTCGCGTAAGAGTTCATTCAGGCAGACATTCAAGGAAGGTAAAGGCGTCCGATTCATCAAGGCTGATCGGACACTTTCATACTCAGGGTGTAATTTCATTAAAAATTGATCCCGCTGACTAGAGCCCTGAAGATCGCGAATCACTATCAGAACATCGGCAGCTACATCTGCATACTTAATACTATCATATTCTGACCATAGGGTTCGGAATCCTGAATAGTAGTCTTGGATTGACAAGGTCCCTTGTGCATATTCAGCAATCGCACATTCAAGGTGAAATTGACGTGCTGTGTTATCTTGATGGTACACCTGCTTCAGATATCCCCACGTCTTTAGAGGTGGGGTAAGGTTTGAGGTTCATTATCAGATGTTGTTCGACGGAACCCAGTATCCATGTTTTAATTTTTGCATCTTTAGTAAGCCAGGCGGATATCTTATTCTCATCTTCCGTGGGTTTAGGGTTAGATCCAGAAATATAGCCCCACAATTCCTTAGCCTCGAGATAAATTTGGAACTGAAATGACCAGGCGGGGTAATTTTTTCCCGTGAACCGGATTAAGGTAATCTCAGACTTTTCCATCGTCAATTGAGATTGGCCAAGACTGAGAGATACAGTGAAACAGGCAGCAAAAAGAAATCTAGTAACAGTAACAGAGAAGAGAAGAAGCCTTAAAGAAGATAACACACTATGCTGTATGCAGGGGCAAAGATCCGAACAATCAGTAAGAGAAATCAACTCAGAACAGGAAAAAAATCCCAAAAAATGCCCCAGACGACCAGAATTTTTGCTGCTGATCTGCTACGTGGGCCCCACTGATGGATCTGAACAAGGATCAGATCACTGATCTGAAGAAGCACTGTAATTTGGCTTCTACTGAAAAAAGAATGAACTGATTCCCCTGCAGATCCAAGATTTTGGACGGTCTAGATGGAAACAGTTTAATAAAACTGGAAAATCTCGAGAATGAGCAAATCACCAACCTGAAGGTGTTGAAAAATTCTGAAAAAATCTCCAATATACTTAGGAAAACCAGGCGACCATGTCTGTAAATATTGCTGAGGAAGATGTGATGATCAGAGGTGGGCCACCATGAACAGGTCACTGCCGCAGTGTCTGGATTCTGTGAAACAGATCTCTGATCTGTTGTTCTTCAATAGAGATGGATTTCTCTATATCCTGATTGCCTTGATGATATGCAAGATCAAAAAAATAAGGTTTTCTTGAACAAAGCTCTGATACCATGTCATTCTCACAATTCTGAACCACAAGAATGAAAACGAGAGAAACAGAAAGTTTACTGTATTCTTTTTGTGTGTCTTCTCTTAGAGAATCACCACCATTTTATAGGAATTACATACCTTAATCAAGGCTTTTACAAAGGAAACTAGCTAAATTACATCAATCACTAATCTAAGAAAGGAAGGCAATCAATCACTAAATTATATACATTATTGACCAAATCAAATCCCAAATCCACGTAAGATGTATCTTGCTGGACTGGATTGATTGATGGGGCTTGGATCCCTTAATGGGTCGTGGGCCAAACTTAACATACCCTTCCCCCTTGGTGGGCCATCAACCTTCATAGCATGCTTTTCCTTACCGGAACCTTTGTCGGCCTGCGTTGGACATGCCCAAACCATCTCAAACGAATTTCTCTAATTTTATCCCCTATTGGTGCTACTCCTAAATGCTCTCGAAAGACCTCATTTCTAATTTTACCCTTTCTAGTTTTACTACATATCCACCTCAACATTCTCATCTCTGTTATTTCCATTTTGTGGATATGTTGCTTCTTGATTGGCCAACATTATGCTCCATAGGTCATAGTTGGTCTATTCATTGTCTTATAAATTTTTTCCTTAAATCTTGCTGGTATTTGTTGTCATAAAGCACTCTTGAATCAAGTCTCTACTTCAACAATCCCGCTTTTATCCTATATTTGACATCTTCGTCAATCTCTCCATCCTCTCTAATTTTAGAGCCAAGGTAATGGAAAGAATCTTTATGTCTCATAGTAGTTTCAACTCTTTCTATATGCCCATTGAAGTTGCAATCCATATATTCCGTCTTCGAATGGCTTATTTAAATACATCTGGATTCTATAGCCTCCCGCAATCTCTCGAGTTTTGCATTCACACCATCTCTTGATTCATCAACCAACACTGTATCATCAAAAATAACATACACCATGGTGTTCACTCATCCATAATTAGTGCTAATCCCTTATGCAAACCTATGGTCACGGGGAACTAACCTGTCTCAACACAAGTAGTTCTCATACTCGTTACCGCTCTTTCATACATGTGTTTAATAATATCAATATAACCTCTTGGAAAATTTGTTTTATTTTAAACCCACAAAATTAAATCTCTAGGTACCATGTTGTAGGCCTTTTGTAGATCGATGAAGACCATATGCAGATTTTTCCTCTCCGTTCGATATTTTTCATTAATTGCTTAAGTGAGAAGATAGCTTCCATAGTTGACCTCCCTAGCATAAAACTAAATTGATTTTAAGATATCTTAGTCTTTTATGTGCCTTCTATTTAAGTCTTTGCTCCGTTACTTTCTCCCATAATTTCATAGTATGACTCACAAGTATAATCCAATGATAGTTGATACAGTTTTGCTTATCTCTGTTGTTCTTATGTATAGGTACTACAACACTTCTTCTTCATTCATTCCGCATTTTCTTTGTCATTAGTATCTTATTGAAGAGTCTAGTTATTCAAATCTCCTTAACTTCTCCTAAGCGTTTCCAAACGTCAATCAGAATATCATCAGGACCCATAGCATTAAGAGTCTTCATTTGTTTCAATATTTTCCTCGCTTCCACCACCCTAATTCTACAAAAAAAAGTATGCTTTGCTAACGAAATATCCTCTTTTGTTCTTATGTCTCCTATATAACTTCATTTAAACATATGCTTAAATATTCCCTCCACCTTTCTTTGATATCATTGTCCTTCACTAGAACCTTTTGATTATTGCTATTAATACATTTGACATGATCTAAGTCTCTACTTTTCCTTTCTCTTATTTTTGCAAGCTTTAAAATATCATTCTTTGCTTCCCAACCTATTATATAGGTCGTCATAAGCTTTGAACTTTGCATCACTTACTACTTTCTTAGCTTCTTTCTTTGCCTTCTTATACATCTCATAGTTTTCCATATTCCTAATTCCCTATAACAACGTCCCTTATGTCGAACAACTTCTTAAACCTCTACACTCCACCACCAGATTTTTCCATTATAGTCTTCATTCCCTTTCGACTCTTTAAGCACCTCTTTTGCAGCCTTCCTAATACAGTTAGCCATTTGTTTCCACATTGCTATTGTTTATCAATCAAAATTCCAATCTCCCTCCTCAATTACTTTACTCTAATATTGTTGCTCTTTCTCTTTTCAAATCCCTCCACCTTGTTTTAGGGTACGTTTTATTCACTACTACTTTTTTTCTACTTCTAATGCAAGTATCTAAAACTATTAACTTATGTTGTGTGCTCAAACTCTCTTATGGAATAACCTTACAGCCTTAACAAGTCAATCGGTCATGTTTCTAACATGACAAAAGTCTATTTGACTTCTGCTAATTCCACTAAGTAATTAAATGTTCAAACAGGTGTTTGCTATTACAAAGCCAAATGCTAATGCGAAGTCCAAGATAGTGTCTCCTAATTCATTCTTATCTCCAAATCCTTGTCCTCCATGCACTCTCTCATATCCTCTATTATCCTCTCTTACATGCCCATTTAATTCCCCTCCTAGGAAAAAAATTTCACCAGTTGGAACTTCTCGTAGTAAACCATCCATCTCCTCCCAAACTTGGCTCTTAACACTTTCATCTAATTCTGCTTGGGGAGCATATGCACTAATGATATGAATTACGTCTTCCTCTAATACTAGTTTAATTTCTATAATTCTATCACCTAATCTCTTTACCCCCCACAATTTTCTCTTTCAAATCCTTATCTACAACTAAACCCGCTCCATTTCTAGTATTGCTCTTTCCTGCATAAAAAGTTTATAACCATCAATGGGCTCCTTAGCTTTGAAACCATTTCCACTTTGTCTCCAGTAGACAAGCTACTCAAACTCTTCCTATTTTCATCACTTCAACTAACTCCATGCTCTTGCCTATCAAGGTTCCTATATTTCAAGTAGCAAGTCAAATCTTCCTCTTCTTTTGCTCCCAGACTAACTTTTTTTGCCGCACTCGTTCACAATGGTGCAATAGTCCTTGCCCACTTTACATTGCAACTAGGGGTGTACACCGGGTTCCTAAACCCGGTCCGACCCGGCAACCTGGCCCGGCTCGGCCCGGAGATAATCGGGCGGGTGACACTTGTCATTTACCCGACCCAGTATTTATTTTACCGGTCCGGGTTCCGGGTTACAACTTTTGGGCTATTCGGGTTATCGGGTGACCTGATAACCCGGTAACAAATAAAATAAATAAAAAACATTAAAACTAATAAAATATCTAAATTTTATAAAATATATGAATTTGGATATGATATTGATATATAATATATATAATTATATATGTATAAATATATTTATACTAGGGGAAGTTCGTTTTTAGTATGACCCATAGAGACCCAGACTTGGGCAACCATTAATTAGTAGCAAGATGGTCCATGGATTTCCAGGGTAAGGCTAACTGGGTAATCAGGATTCTGTTAACTTAAAAGGTTGGACACAAACCTACAGATGAAACCTCTGCGGCTGAGAATTCAGGTAACCTGTTATAAACCTGAATGGGTCCAGATGGACTATGGACCTGAATCTGAATGTCTTCAAAATGGGGCACATAACCTACTTTTTCAAGTCAGGTCATTGGGTAGTTGGGGGAAAGGTGATCAATCCATTGCGCTCCCTACCACTGTCTTGATGGCCACACGAAACATGAAATGAAAGCATATATGGTGATGACCCTAGTTTTCCAATCTATACAACTGGTGCATCATAACCCATCAATGGTGGGATCCACCAGCTGATCACTTCTCACATCATAGAGGCTGTTACTGTGTATACTCACAAGAAACTCAAATGCAACATATAACATGGCAAATGAATCTATACTTGAATTCAGCTGATTATGAGCTGAAGTGTATGCTGTAGCAGAAAGCAGTACATGGGATCATGGATTACATTGTTCAAGTGAGGCCATGGGTTTCAATTCAAGGGTTGAAATTGGAATGGGCCACAAATATTTGCAAGGAAAGGATCCATTTAAAGCCCTCCAGGATTCAAAACAAATTTGACATTTGTCTAGTCAACTAAAAATAAAATAAATAAATAAAAACATGGGTAACCGGGTCACCCGGGAACCCGACCCGGTAAACCTGAATATGGATTACTGGGCATTCGAGCGGGTCTCTGAAGTCTATAAAATTACCGGGCCGGGTCAAACCCGGCCCGATAACCCGGGAACCGGCCCAGTGTACACCCCGGATTGCAACTGGGCGGCACTACAATACCTCTCTTAAAACGGGGATCGCCCTAGCATGATCTTGGAATGTTCTTATCTCAGAATTCATGTTTGGATTGTGACAAAATTTTACGCTGGCTGTTAGCTTACCTAACGCAATCCTCCTAACGTGAAGTTAAGAGGTTAGGTTTTCATATGTAGAAGCTTTCTGCAGTATACCATCCCACTGTGTGATCCAATCAGATCAACAGTTTGTGAACTGTGGAGCGCACAAGCATGTCAGTACGTCATAGTGGTCTAGATGCATTAAAACTACTTAATTCATCAAAAGGTTTTGCTAAACTGATTGCACCCTTATATGCAAATGCATTTGCTGACGTCTCCCACACTTCAGATCTAATCTCCTTGGCTCATCATGTATGCTACCTTGAAAAAGTATAGTTACTTTTTTGTTGACCATATGTATGAAAGCTATTTTCATTTATCTGTTCCAGGCATGAGAATCTTTGTTAGGAAGAAAAGAAAGCAATGGTCCGCTATTCCACCTCATGAATGGATTGGAACATTTTGCACATATTTGCAAATTGTAAGCTCACACTCGGCGCATATTTGCACATGTGCACCTATGCAGATGTGCAAGAAGGTAGCCTTTAACTTAAAAATTAGATGAATCTCATGGTCTAATATTTTAACACCCTTTACATGTCAGTGGGACTTGCTTTCAATGTAGAAGGGCATTTGGATGGAATTTCCTAGGCCCCACTTTATCACCTTCTTTGATGATGAGTCTTTCTAGACCACACATTAGTGTGCATCTTGCAGATCCCTGATGGATGATTGTCATAATCCATTCATGCTGACTGTCACGACCCAAATTTTGGGGCCCTGTCAGATATCTGGATCGTGATAATTTGGCAATATTTACCATATATTCATCAAATAATTCTCATAAGCATTTGGCATTTAAATCAAATAATAATTTCAATTAATCAATGAGTTATAAATACTCATACTTTAATATGTTCTGTCTGCATCAATAATGTACTAAAACCTTAAATAACTTTTCTAAGCAAGGGCTAATCCCCTTATCCACTAAATTATCTTTTCTCGTTCTCTCTTGTCAGCCACGCATGTTGAAATCTACGTGCTGCACATCGTTCTGCTCTGTCCCACCCGCAGCATGATTACCTGAAGGGGGTAACACAACATCAGTACTACTGGTGAATGAATATTCCTAATTACACAAGTCGCATATATTATAACATCACATAATTCAGCAAGTCGAAACCAATAATCAAATATTATTCTTTCACATACAAATCCGTGCCCATGCACATTACCACGCCTCAAAGGCCTTATCGTATACATGTATACCGGTCACAATGACCCTGTCTCATCAGACACGTCCACAAAGGACCAGCCATCATAATGGCCACTCACGTCCACTAAGGACAACGGCCCCCATGGCCCACATGGTCCAAACACCATGCCTAACACAATAAATCTGTATACCAATCATCTTTTCACGTGTACCAATAATTCTATGTACACCATAAATCATTACATATATGACAATATAAATCACAATATTAACATTTAGTAGTGTGGAACCAGTCCCATACAAATCATTATTTAGATTAGTACCCCACTCTTGATCATAATGGTTTAAAGGATGATATAGGAACGGCCCACCTTCATATCATAACACACAAATAACATGAAAGTACTTAACATAGTCAATCAGTACATAAAATCCATCGTAACATACATAAAACTCTTAATTAAATCAGATGATCATAAAATCCAGTGGGTCCCACTATATCTAATCCATGATCATACTTGAAATCCTTGGTCGACCACTACTAACTTTCATATTTATAAATCTGATGCATCACAGATGAGTTTCCAAGAGTCCACAGCATCAAACATATTCAGCAGACATGCAATAATAGGACTCACGCCTGAGATTTTGTGGCTGATGGATGGTGGGGCATATGGGGTCCATTCCACATGGAACCATCACCATGCAGGTCACCCCTGGGCCCACTTCAATATGTATGATATTGATCAATGATCATGTGGACCCAGTGGTCCTACAACTCATATCGACCACAGTTATTAATTAACGCCTGAAGTTTTGATAGCCAACGGATATATCATGGATGGGGCCCACTGTGCAAGATGTCCACCATCACAAGGGTCGACCATGTGTCCCCTTTAGGATGTGTGGTCTTGATTCCAAATCAGACCATGTAGTGGGTCCCACAACTACAAACGACCAGAACAAAACTTTCTGCAATTTTCACGCCTAGGATTCTTTGAACCTGTTGGACAGTGGGTCCCACTGGTTCAAATTGCAGATGTCCAACTCCTCCAAGGTCGCCCAGGGTTCTTCTAAGAGATGTGTGGTCCTGATCTCAGATCAGGTCCACTGATGGGTCCCACTGTCCCTCACGTGATCAATTCTGCTCCTTTGACAGAGACATAGTAATGCATAATTTGCACAGATTCACTATTTGATCTTCTTCTTTCAAACTGAATCATAATCAAAGGACAGATTATTACTGGAAATCCAAACCATCCTATTCCTCTATGAAATCCATTACATCCTAAGTCTGAGCATGTCGACCAATTCACAGATAACAATCTCATAAAAACTGGGTTCCTCAAACATCTACCCTTCAACTATAACATGAATTAGAAATGATCGAGGAAGATTCACTCACCTTTGATAAACAATCGTCGTCTTTGAATGCGAATTTGACATCAGCAGCCTTCCTCTCCTTCTCCTAAATTGCAATCCAGAATACTTTGCTCTCAGACTTTTCTCCAAGGAAGATAATTGAATATGGTAGAGGTCGTTGGTTCTCATATATATAAAAAGGAAGATGAATTCTAGTTACCTCTAACTTCCTATTTAGAGTTGTTTTACAACTCCATTCCTTTCCAAACTCTCTCACGTGGGATGTCTTCCCAAGTTACAAAAAGCATGTACTTCTACTTCCATTATAACTTGGGCCAAACTATAACTAAGATACTACTTGGGCCAGACTAATCCTAGGCCCAAGTAACTCAGGATATTACATACTCCCCTCCTTGGGAAATTTGGTCCTCCAAATTAAAAACATACCTGTGACAAAAAGATGTGGATACTTGCTCCGAACGTCGTCCTCGATCTCCCATGTAGCCTCCTTTGGAGCATGATGTGTCCATAACACCTTAACTATTCTGACTGTTCTTCGCCGTAACACCATGTCCTTGGTGTCTTAGATTGCAACAGGTCTCTCCTCATATGATAAATTGGGTTGTAGATCAATTGACACAAGATCTAGTACATGAGATGGGTCTTGTTCATATTTCTTCAGCATTGACACATGAAACACTTTGTGAACACCAGCTAGCTGTGATGGTAGGTCCAATTCGTAAGCATTCCCATCGCTCACACGTCCTGTAATCTTGAATGGTCCAATGTACCTCGGGCTGAGCTTTCCCTTGCCAAATCGCATCAATCCTTTCGTTGGAGAGACTTTTAAAAATTCTGAGTCACCCACTATAAATTCCAATTCTCTTCGGCGTTTGTCAGCATAACTCTTCTGGCGACTCTGAGCAGTCTTTAATCTGTCCCGGATTTTCTTAATATTCTCTGTAGAAGTTTGCACCCATTCAGGGCCTAAAATTCGTCGATCGCCTACTTCCTCCCAACAAATTAGAGAACGACAACTCCTGCCATACATAGCCTCAAAAGGAGCCATCTGGATACTCGAATGATAGCTATTGTTATAAGCAAACTCTGCCAGTGGTAACTGCTCATCCCAACTGTCTTTGAAATCTATGGCACAAGCTCTAAGCATGTCCTCCAGTGTTTGATTTGTTCTTTCAGTCTGCCCGTCTGTCTGGGGGTGATATGCAGTGCTAAAATGCAGTTTAGTACCCATAGCCTTTTGCAAGCTTTTCCAAAATTGTGAAACAAACCTAGTATCTCTGTCTGATACGATTGATGCTGGAACGCCATGTAATCGCACAATTTCCCGAACGTATGTTTTGGCCAGTTGTTCCATCGTAGTTTTTCCTTTCAGTGGTAAAAAGTGCGCTGATTTGGTCAACCAATCCACGGTTACCCAAATTATTTCATTATGCTTTGAGGTTCTAGGAAATCCTGAAATAAAATCCATAGTGATATGCTCCCAATTCCATTCGGGTATTGGTAACGGTTGCAGTAATCCCCTCGGCTTCCTATGATCCGCCTTCACCTGTTGACAAATAAAACAACGGCCGACAAATTCAGTGACATCATTTTTCATGCTGACCCACCAAAATTTGATTTTTAAATTCTGATACATCTTAGTACTCCCTGGATGGATAGTATATCTTGTATGATGTGCTTCTTTCAAAATTTCATCTTTGATTTCTCGAACATTTGGTACACAGAGTCTGCCTCGGAAATATAATACACCACTAACAATAGAGAAATCTGGTTTATTGTCCATTTTGCCGAAGATTTCTGCCAATGCTTTATCGTCCCGCTGGTGGTCCTTTATTCTTTGTATTAAGTCGGGTTGAACCTTGAAGCTTCCCGATAATACCTTTTTGTTAATAGACCATAAGTTAACATCCAAATCTTTGATTTCTTCAAGCAGTCTCCACTCAGAGGTCAGACAAGCCATCTGTGCTGATTTTCTGCTTAAGGCATCGGCTACAACATTCGCCTTTCCTAGATGATAAAATATAGAGAAGTCATAGTCCTTTAAGAATTCCATCCATCTTCGTTGTCTTAAGTTTAACTCCTTCTGTGAAAACATGTACTTGAGGCTCTTATGATCGGTATATACTTCAAATTCTTCACCATAAAGATAGTGCCTCCAAATTTTTAATGCAAATACCACAGCTGCTAACTCAAGGTCGTGCGTAGCATAATTTTGTTCATGGACCTTTAGCTGTCTGGAAGCATACGCAATCACTTTTCCGTGCTGCATGAGAACACACCCTAACCCTTGCAACGACGCATCACAGTATATTACAAATCCTCCACTCCCAGCGGGGAGGGTAAGTATTGGTGCCGACGTTAGTTTACCTTTCAATGTTCGGAAGCCATCTTCACAGTGCTCATTCCAAGTAAACGGGACATCCTTCCTTGTGAGTCTGGTAAGTGGCCCAGCAATTGTAGAAAATCCTTGCACAAACCTTCGATAATAGCCTGCCAAGCCTAAGAAACTTCGAACTTCGGACACATTTGCAGGTCGTTTCCAATTCATAACTGCTTCGATTTTTGTAGGATCTACTGATAATCCTTCTCCTAAAATAATGTGGCCCAAAAAGGTGACTTGTTTTAGCCAAAAATCACACTTGCTTAGCTTGGCATAAAGCTGGTTGTCCCGTAACAGCTGTAAGGAGATACGCAGATGTTCTCCATGTTCTTGCCATTCCTTAGAGTAAATCAAGATATCATCTACCACCACAAATTTATCCAAATAGGGTTGGAAAACTTGGTTCATCAGTGCCATAAATGCGGCTGGGGCATTGGTAAAACCGAAAGGCATGACTAAAAACTCGTACTGACCATACCGCGTCCGAAATGCCGTCTTGGAAATGTCTTCCTCCCTCACTCTTAGTTGATGGTAGCCGGATATGAGATCAATTTTGGAAAAGTATTTCGCACCTTGTAGTTGGTCAAACAATTCATCAATGCGGGGTAGAGGGTACTTGTTCTTGATAGTCACCTGATTTAACTGCCTATAATCAATGCACATTCTCAGGGTTCCATCCTTCTTCTTCACAAACAACACCGGTGCTCCCCATGGAGACGCGCTAGGTCGGATGAATCCCTTGTCTAATAACTCCTCCAATTGATCCTTGAGTTCCTTCAGTTCCGCAGGAGCCATTCGATAAGGTGCCTTAGAAATCGGGGCTGTTCCCGGCATTAACTCAATAGTAAAATCGACCTCTCGAATTGGGGGTAACCCAGGCAAATCATCCAAAAATACATCGGGAAATTCCCTAACAACAGGGATATCTTCTAATCTTGGTTTCCGTTTATCTTCTGTGATGAAAGCTATAAAGCCTTTGCACCCACTCCTCAGTAGTTCAACGACTTTGATGGCTGAGATGAGTATTGACCTAACAGGTCTCCTTTTTCCCACTAAACTAACATGAGTAAATCCCTCCAGGTTAAACCGAACTACTTTGTTAAAGCAATCTAAAATAGCCCGATACCTAGCAAGCCAATCCATTCCCAATATAACATCAAAATCGTCCATATGTAACACTACCAGGTCCGCCGGCATCTGAACTTGTTCAATTTCTAGCATACAATTATAAAATATGGTGCTAGTACAAATGTGTTCACCCGTGGGTGTCGACACTACCAATGCATGAGTCAAAGTTGAGGGGGAGTTCCCTATCTTAGCAACAAAAGTATGAGAAACAAAAGAGTGCGTTGAACCATAATCGAATAAAGTACTAGCTTCATGATTGGAAATTAAAATCATACCCTCAACCACATTATTGGCCGCTTCTGGATCCTGATGATTCAGAGCAAAGACTCTCCCATTCTGTTGTTGCCCAGCTTGGTTCCCCCCTTGATTGTTCCTGCCTTGATTGTAATATTGTCCCTGAGGTGGGTTCTGCTGATTTCCCCTGTGCTGGTATGTCTGATTCTGTTGATAGTGACGCTGGGTCTGTGGACGCTCCTGTTGACTGTAAAGAAACAGATCACCAGGTCAATACGACCTAATGGGTCATCTCTGTTAGATTTACATGAACCAAGCCAGAAGCATTCAAAAGAGATCTTAGATGCAAGAGAATTTTCTGTATCTTTGTATTGACGATGATAACTATTTATAATACACTGTTGCCTAGATTAGGGAGACTGATTACATAATTACAGGGAATAATAAAGGAACTAAATCTAATCACATGATTACAGCAGTAACATAAGATTTGTATCTATCTAATGACAGCTCATTAGTATCTATCTAGAACATGGGTCGAGCTGACGACCTGATGACTTATTTCTTTACACCCCCTCTCAAGCTCTGGATGGGAGAAGGTGACCATTGAGAGCTTGGAAACTAACTCCGAAAAACGAGAAGTGGAGTGGCTCTTGGTGAAAAAATCTGCTATTTGAGCAGCTGATGAGATGTGAAAGAGCTTAATAGTACCACTCCGAACATGTTGACGGATGAAATGACAGTCAACTTCAAGATGTTTTGAGCGTTCATGGAAGACATCATTTGTTGCCAGTTTCCGTGCACTTTCATTGTCCGTGAAGAGAGAGGTAGATGTAGGAACAAAAACTCCTAAATCCCGAAGTAACCAGCGAAGCCAAATAATTTCAGCAGTAGTGTGAGATACAGCACGATATTCAGCTTCAGTTGATGATCGCGAGGCGACTTCCTGTTTCTTGCTTTTCCAAGAGATGAGAGAAGAGCCAAGAAAAATAGAGAAACCGGTAGTAGAGCGACGATCATTGACATCTCCTGCCCAGTCGGAATCAGAATAGCCATGCAGAGTACTGGAGGAAAGAAGGAGGGCGCGATTGGAACTTCCTTGTAAGTATCTCAGTATGCGCAGGACAGCAGCCCAGTGAATATGAGTGGGTTGCGCAACAAATTGGCTCACCACATGTACCGCATAGGCAATATCTGGTCTGGTGATGGTCAGATAAACCAAGCTGCCTACCACTTCACGATAACGAGTTGGATCAGGAAGTAGATCGCCATCAGTGGTTCGAAGCTTCAGATTATGTTCAATCGGAGTAGAGACAGGCTTCAAATCTGTGAGCCCGGCGCGTTGGAGAATGTCATTGCAGTATTTTGTTTGCGACAAAAGATATCCTGTGGGAGAGTAGGCAACCTCAATGCCCAGAAAGTACCGCAGATGACCCAAATCTTTCATCTCAAACTGTTGATGAAGAAAACGCTTCAAGGAAAGAATACCAGAAGCATCACTGCCGGTGATAATCATATCATCGACATAGAGTAACAGAAAAACACAGCCAGATCGCGAATAGCGAGTGAAGAGAGCGGAGTCATGAGCACTCTGAGAAAAACCAATGCTGATGATGCTTGTGCTAAACCGTTCAAACCAAGCACGAGGGGCTTGTTTGAGTCCATATAAAGCTCGTTTGAGACGACACACATAATGAGGAGTTCTCACAACGCCTGGAGGAGGATGCATATAGATTTCTTCCTGAAGGAATCCGTTCAAGAAAGCATTCTTGACATCGAGCTGATAGAGAGGCCAGTGTCTAACAGCAACGACAGAGATAAAAGTACGAACAGTTGTCATTTTAGCAACCGGAGCAAAGGTCTCCTCATAATCGACTCCATATTCTTGAGTGTATCCTTTTGCAACCAAGCGAGCCTTGTAACGATCAACAGATCCATCAGATTTGGTCTTGATCTTAAATATCCATTTGCAACCGATAGCCCGTTTCCCATAGGGAAGTGGAACAAGATCCCATGTTTGAGTTTTCTGCAGAGCTGCAAGTTCTTCTGTGATAGCAGACCTCCAGTGCGGATGAGCAATGGCCTCCTTATAGGATTGTGGTTCTGCCAAGGTATGAATTGCTGCAAGGAAGGACTTATATGATGGAGAAAAATGATCAGTACAAACAAAGCCAAATCTAGAGGGAGGGATTCTGGTGCGCAATGGGTACCTTCGATCTTGAGGAGGATCCGGCACATCTGGAGCAGAGGAGATGGCCCATGGTCAGAAGTAGGAGGAGGAGCAACATCAAGAGCAGACGGAGGTTTGGGCCGCCGATGATATACCTGCAGGGGTGCAGGGGTGAGTGATATATCTGCAGGGGTATCAGAGGGAAACAAGTCTGGAAAGGGATCAAGAGGATGAACCATTGATTGCTCAGGAGAAGGGGATTGAGTAGGTAAAGTGTAAAAAGGAATTTGTTCCAGGAAGGTGACATTACGAGAGACCCGTAACCGATTGGTTTTAGGATCATAGCATCGATAGCCTTTTTGTTCAATACCATACCCTAAAAATACACAGACAGTGGATTTTGGTGAAAGTTTGGTTCTCTCATTATCATGCAACAGAACAAAACAGGTGCAGCCAAAAACTTTGAGATAGGACAAGTCAGGTTTACAGGAAAATAACTTTTCATAAGGAGATGTGCCAGATAAAACAGAGGATGGTGTTCTGTTAATCAGATAGATTGCAGTCAGGACTGCTTCTCCCCAGAATTGCAGAGGAACATATGAGGAATAAATCAAGGATCTAGCAGTCTCTAGGATATGTCTGTGTTTTCGTTCTGCGACACCATTCTGCTGTGGTGTGGCAGGACATGATAATTGAGGTAGAGTCCCTTGACTGGTCAGATAAGAACGAAATTTGTGGGACATGTATTCTCCCCCGGAGTCAGACCTGAATACTTTAATTCTTTTGTCAAATTGAGTGGAAATCATGGTGGAGAAAGCTGAATAAATAGTGTAGAGCTCATAACGGTTTTTCATTAAATACAACCATGTATACCTAGTGAAATCATCAATAAACAACACATAATAAACGGAGCCACCTTTTGTTGGCTGAGAGGCAGGTCCCCAAACATCAGAATGCACCAAATCAAAAGGAGCATTAGAAGAAGAAGAGCTTTTATTATAAGGGAAGGCATGTTGTTTACCAAATTGGCAACCAAAACAAGTAGAAATGTCTGAAACAGAAATATTTCCAAATACACCACTAGTAAATAAAAACTTCATTTTATTTAAAGATAAATGTCCTAAACGAGAGTGCCAAAGGGCAAAGGAAGATGTAGAAGCAACAAGTGCAGCAGGGGAGATGCTGGAAGATGGAAGATGCAGCGATTGGAGATAGTAGAGTCCTCCTGACCTAAGGCCGGTCCCAATCTGTCTCCCGGTGCGCGGATCCTGCACAGAACAGCCAGTCGAAGAAAATGAGACACGAAATCCAGAAGAAGTCAATTGGCTAACAGAAATTAAGTTGATAGACAGATGAGGAACACACAAAACATTAGTGAGAGAGAGCAACTTAGTCGAAACGGAGCCAATAAGGGAGACAGGTAGAGGAGTGGCATCAGCAGTGTGAATGGTGAGAGAGCTAGCAGGATTATAACAATGATGAAGTTTGGAAACATCATTTGTCATATGATAGGATGCACCAGAATCAAAAATCCATGTAGTATCAAGAGTACCTGACGGACCAGAAATGGTCATAGCAGAACCAGAGGCTGAGGGTGTAGTGACCATCTGAGAGGCAGAACCAGTGGAGGAAGCCAGAAACAACTGTTGCATGCGCTCATCAATCATAGCCTGAATCTGAGAGTTAAGGTCCATTTGCGAAGGCACAAAGCTATCATCTTCAGCAACATTGGCTGCATAGGGTCGTTGTTGGTAAGATTGCAAGGGACCACGATTGGGCTGCTGACCAGAGTGTTTGTTCTTATTGTTTGGCCTTTGAGGTCTGGTGGGGCAGTCCCGTTTCCAGTGTCCTTTCTTCTTACAATAATTGCAAAAATCATTTGTACCAGGGGAAAATGAGCGATCATTCTGTGGGGTACTAACATTTGCTGACAGTACATGTGTGGGTTCCACATGTTTCTTCCTTGTAAGAGAAAGCTGAGTTTGTTCTTCTGCCAGAAGTTCCGAGAGAGCCGTATCCACAAAAGGCAATGGTGACCTATGTAATAACTGACCACGAACATGTTCAAAATCAGGGCGGAGGGCCATAAGAAATTGAACCAGGCGAGTCTGCTGTCGATAGACTTCAAAAGTATGAGCATCATCAGTTGATTTAAAATTGGGTTCCATTAAAGCCAGTTGATCCCGTAAGGCAGTCATTTTGATGAAGAAATCATGAATGGAGTCATTTCCTTGGTCTGCATTTTTAATGTCCCATTCTAACTGATATCTTCGAGCAGCATTAGACTGAGTATATAATCGTGCTAAATGATCCCAAGCATCTTTAGGATAATGGAATTTAGCCAATTGATTTCCAATAGATGGATTGACAGAATTAGCAATCCAAGAATTTATTTTCCCGATGGAAGATTCCCATTCCTCAAATTTCGCATCCTTACTATCTGGTGGAGGTATCTGCTGATCAATATATTTCCATAATTTTTGACCTTTGAGAAAATTTTGCATGAGATGAGACCAATATGGATAATTGGAGCCATCAAGAATGACAGTAATACCCGTTACTGGTCGATCAGAAGACATAGGAACAAAAATAAGTGACTAACAGATTTAATTTGAAGAATTCCAGCCCAGATGCTAAGTCAGATTGGAAATCCAGCCACAACAACTTATCCAGATCTGAAAAATCTCAATACAGAAAGTCCAGCAGACTGGGATAGGACTCACTGAGTGATCAGATGATAGATCACAGCTACAGGGAGCATTCCAGTTGCAAAAACCCAAAAAAGGACCCAAAATGTGCTCCAGGCGACCATGAATTGAACAACAGATGAGATCCGTGGGCCCCACTAAATGATCAATTGAAAGATCAGATCACACTGTGATCTCAGCCTCAAAAATCCGAAACACCTCAAGGTGGAAAATTGATAAAAGCTTGAGACAGTAGAAATCTAGACGGTCTTGATGAAAACAGTATGCTCAAAAGAGAGAAACACAAATCAGACAGATTGGCCTACCTCAGATGAAACAAAAATCTGGAAAAAATGTGTATAATTCCCATAATAAATGGACGACCAGTATGGGAAGGATTTCTGATGCAGATTGATCAACAGGTGGGCCACCTTTGATCACAGTAGATTGTAGCTTAATCCCAGACGACAGAACTGAATTTTTTCTTGAATAGAGACGATCAGGGGCTCTGATACCATGTTAGATTTACATGAACCAAGCCAGAAGCATTCAAAAGAGATCTTAGATGCAAGAGAATTTTCTGTATCTTTGTATTGACGATGATAACTATTTATAATACACTGTTGCCTAGATTAGGGAGACTGATTACATAATTACAGGGAATAATAAAGGAACTAAATCTAATCACATGATTACAGCAGTAACATAAGATTTGTATCTATCTAATGACAGCTCATTAGTATCTATCTAGAACATGGGTCGAGCTGACCCATTAGGTCGGTTTGACCTGATGACTTATTTCTTTACAATCTCGACCCATGTTATGGGTCAGCCCATGTATGAGTTGTCATTAGATTAGATAGAAACAAATCTTTTGTTAAGGCTGTAATCATGTAATTAGATTTAGTTCCTTAAATCATTTCCTGTAATTATGTAATTAGTTTCCCTAATCTAGGCAACAGTGTATTATAAATTCATATCATTGTCAATACAAAGGATCAGAAAATCTTCTTGCAAAGTTCTCTCTCGTCTGCATATCTCTATGCTTCTAGGTTGTTTCAATATAATCTTATATGGTATCAGAGCTAAAGGTCACGAGTTCGAAACCCCTGGGAGGCATGTTACCTCCATCTGTCTATCGGGTCTGTCTGTTCTGTCTGTTTGTTGGGTTTCGAATTCGAACGGCTTCCCGTTCGAGAGGGGGTGTTGATATAATTGTTATGCCGTTCACTAACAGCTCGAGCTTTTGGTGTTACTGGTTATTAACATGCATATGGTATCAGAGCCTGATCAGCTGTCCATTCTGCATAAGAAAAGCATTTCGACAGTTCAGTCATCTAAGAGAAGCATTGCATCTGCTGTGATCAAGGGTGGCCCACTTGCTGATCATTTTTTTTTTTGTCATCAAAATCTCCCTATCTTGGTCGCCAATCACTCCTGGGAATTCTATAAAATTTTCCAAGATTTTATGCTCATCTGAGGTAGGCCATTTGATCTGATTTGTCTGTGACAACTTTGTGCAATTTGTTTTCATCAAATCCGTTCAGAATTTTTGTTTCTCAAGCAATCACCTTCATTCCAGTTTGAGGTGTTTCGGATTTTTGAAACAAAGATCACTGTGTGATCTGATCTTCAAATTGATCATCCAGTGGGGCCCACAGATCAGATCTGTGCCTGAATTCAAGGTCGCCTGGACCTATTTATTGAATTTTTTTTCAAAATCTGCTTCAGTTTTGTGGGTTTGTGGCTGGATTTCCATTCTGACTTGGATTAGTGACTGGATTTCACATATATTCCATCTGTGAGAACTTTGTTGTTCCAATGTCTTCTGATCGAACTGTTTTGGGTATCACTGTCAAACTTGATGGCACCAATTATCCCTATTGGTCCCATCTCATGCAAAATTTCCTCAAAGGTCAAAAACTGTGGAAATATGTTGCACAACAGATCCCTACACCAGATAGTAAGGCTGATACATTTGAGGAATGGGAAGCTTCTGTCGGGAAAATAAACTCTTGGATTGCCAATTCAGTCACTCCATCTATTGGGAATCAATTGGCTAAATTCAATTATCCTAAGGCTGCTTGGGATTATTTAGCACGCTTATATACTCAGTCTAATGCAGCTCGACGGTATCAATTAGAATGTGAAATCAAAAATGCAGACCAAGGCACCGACTCCATTCATGATTTCTTTATCAAAATGACTGCATTATGGGATCAACTGGCTCTGATGGAACCCACTTTTAAAACTACTGATGATGCTCACACCTTTGAAGTCTATAGGCAGCAGACTCGCCTAGTTCAGTTTCTTATGGCCCTCCGCCCAGATTTTGAACATGTTCGTGGTCAGTTATTACATCGGACACCACTGCCTTTCGTTGATACGGCACTCTCAGAACTTCTGGCAGAAGAACAAACTCAGCTTTCTCTTACAAGGAAGAAACATGTGGAACCCACCCATGTTCTGTCTGCAAATGTTAGTACCCAACAGAACGATCGTTCTTTTACTTCTGGTACCAATGACTTTTGCAACTATTGTAAGAAGAAAGGACACTAGAAACGGGACTGCCCCACCAGACCTCAAAGGCCAAACAATAAGAACAAACACTCTGGTCAGCAGCCCAATCGTGGTCCCTTGCAATCTTATCAACAACGACCCTATGCGGCCAATGTTGCTGAAGATGATAGCTTTGTGCCTCCGCAAATGGATCTTACCTCTCAGATTCAGGCTATGGTTGATGAGCGCATGCAACAGTTGTTTCTGGCTTCCTCCACTGGTTCTGCCTCTCAGATGGTCACTACACCCTCAGCCTCTGGTTCTGCCATGACCATTTCTGGTCCGTCAGGTACTCTTGATTCTACATGGATTTTTGATTCTGGTGCATCCTATCATATGACAAATGATGTTTCCAAACTTCATAATTGTTATACCCCTGCTAGTTCTCTCACCATCCATACAGCTGATGCCACTCCTCTCCTAGTCTCCCTTATTGGCTCCATTTCAAATAAGTTGATCTCTCTTCCTAATGTTTTATGTGTTCCTCATCTTTCTATCAACTTAATCTCTGTTAGCCAATTGACTTCATCTGGATTTCTTGTCTCATTTTCTTCTACTGGTTGTTCTGTACAGGATCCGCGCACCGGGACACAGATTGGGACCGGCCTTAGATCAGGAGGACTTTACTATCTCCACTCACTGCATCTTCCATCTGCCAGCATATCTCCTGCCGCACTTGTTTCATCTACATCATCTTTTGCCCTTTGGCACTCTCGTTTAGGCCATTTATCTTTAAATAAAATGAAGTTTTTATTTACTAGTGGTGTATTTGGCAACATTTCTGTATCAGACATTTCTACATGTTTTGGTTGTCAATTTGGTAAACAACATGCATTCCCTTATAATAAAAGCACTTCTTTTACTACTGCTCCCTTCGCTTTGGTGCATTCTGATGTCTGGGGACCTGCCTCTCAGCCCACAAAAGGTGGTTCCATTTATTATGTGTTGTTTATTGATGATTTCACTAGATATACTTGGTTGTATTTAATGAAAAACCGTTCTGAGTTATACACTATCTACACTGCTTTCTCCACCATGGTTTCCACTCAATTTAATACAAGGATTAAGATATTCAGGTCTGACTCCGGGGGAGAATACATGTCCCAGAAATTCCGTTCTTACCTGACCAGCCAAGGAACTCTAGCTCAATTATCCTGTCCTGCCACACCACAGCAAAATGGTGTAGCAGAACGGAAACACAGACATATCCTAGAAACTGCTAGATCCTTGATTTATTCCTCACATGTTCCTCTGCAATTTTGGGGGGAAGCAATCCTGACTGCCATCTATCTAATTAACAGAACACCATCCTCTGTATTATCTGGTACATCTCCCTATGAAAAATTGTTCTCCTGTAAACCTGACTTGTCCTATCTCAAAGTTTTTGGCTGCACGTGTTTTGTTCTGTTACATGCTAATGAGAGAACCAAACTTTCCCCAAAATCCACTGTCTGTGTTTTCTTAGTGTATGGCATCGAACAGAAAGGCTATCGATGCTATGATCCTAAAACCAATAGGTTACGGGTCTTTCGTAATGTCACCTTCTTGGAACATATCCCCTTCTATACATTACCTACTCAATCCCCTTCTCCTGAGCAACCTACAGTCTATCCTCTTGATCCCTTTCCAGACCTGTTTCCCTCAGATACCCCTTCTCCTCCACCTCTGCAAGTATATCATCGTCGGCCCAAACCTCCATCTGCTTCGTTGGAATCTACAGCCCCACCTCCTCCTTCTGATCATGGGCCTATCTCCTCTGCTCCAGATGTGCAGGATCCTCCTCCAACTCAAAGGTATCCAGTGCGCACCAGAATCCCTCCCTCTCGTTTTGGCTTTGTTTGTACTGATCATTTTTCTCCATCATATAAGTCCTTCCTTGCAGCAATTCATACCTTGGCAGAACCACAATCCTATAAGGAGGCCGTTGCTCATCCAAACTGGAGGTCTGCCATTGCAGAAGAACTTGCAGCTCTGCAGAAAACTCAAACATGGGATCTTGTTCCTCTTCCTTCAGGAAAACGGGCTATCGGCTGCAAATGGATATTTAAGATCAAGACCAAATCTGATGGATCTGTTGATCGTTACAAGGCTCGATTGGTTGCCAAAGGCTACAATCAAGAATATGGGGTCGATTATGAGGAGACTTTTGCTCCGGTTGCTAAGATGACAACTGTTCGCACTTTTATCTCTGTTGCCGCTGTTAGACACTGGCCTCTCTATCAGCTCGACGTCAAGAATGCTTTCTTGAATGGCTTTCTTCAGGAGGAAATCTATATGCACCCTCCTCCAGGCGTCGTGAGACCTCCTCATTATGTATGTCGTCTCAAACGTGCTTTATATGGTCTTAAACAAGCCCCTCGTGCTTGGTTTGAACGATTTAGCGCAAGCATCATCAACATTGGTTTTTCTCAGAGTGCTCATGACTCTGCTCTCTTCACTCGCTATTCGCGATCTGGCTGTGTTTTTCTGTTACTATATGTCGATGATATGATTATCACTGGCAGTGATGCTTCTGGTATTCTATCCTTGAAACGTTTTCTTAATCGCCAATTTGAGATGAAAGATTTGGGTCATCTACGGTACTTTCTGGGTATTGAGGTTGCCTACTCTCCCACAGGATATCTTTTGTCGCAAACAAAATACTGCAATGAAGTTCTCCAACGTGCTGGCCTCACTGACCTTAAGCCTGTCTCTACTCCGATCGAGCATAATCTGAAGCTTCGAGCTACTGATGGAGATCTTCTTTCTGATCCTACTCGTTATCGGGAAGTGGTCGGCAGTTTGGTTTATCTGACCATTACCAGACCTGACATTGCCTTCGCAGTACATGTGGTGAGCCAATTTGTCGCACGACCCACTCATCTTCATTGGGCTGCTGTACTGCGCATACTAAGATACTTACAAGGAAGTTCCAACCGTGCTCTCCTCCTTTCCTCCAGTCAAAATCTTAACTTGCATGGTTATTCTGATTCCGACTGGGCAGGAGATGTCAATGATCGGCGCTCTACAACAGGTTTCTCTATTTTTCTTGGCTCCTCTCTTATCTCTTGGAAGAGCAAGAAATAGGAAGTTGTCTCCCGTTCTTCCACTGAAGCTGAATATCGTGCTATCTCTCACACCACTACTGAACTTATTTGGCTTCGCTGGTTACTTCGGGATTTAGGAGTTCAAGTTCCTAACTCTACCCCTCTCTTTACAGACAATGAAAGTGCACGGAAATTGGCAACAAATGACGTATTCTATGAACGATCCAAACATCTTGAAGTTGATTGTCATTTCATCCGTCAACATGTTCGGAGTGGTACTATAAAGCTCTTTCACATCTCATCCGTTGCTCAGATAGCAGATTTTTTCACCAAGAGCCACTCCACTTCTCGTTTTTCAGAACTAGTTTCCAAGCTCTCGATGGTCACTTTCTCCCATCCAAAGCTTGAGAGGGGGTGTAAAGAAACAGATCACCAGGTCAATACGACCTAATGGGTCATCTCGACCCATGTTATGGGTCAGCCCATGTATGAGTTGTCATTAGATTAGATAGATACAAATCTTTTGTTAAGGCTGTAATCATGTAATTAGATTTAGTTCCTTAAATCATTTCCTGTAATTATGTAATTAGTTTCCCTAATCTAGGCAACAGTGTATTATAAATTCATATCATTGTCAATACAAAGGATCAGAAAATCTTCTTGCAAAGTTCTCTCTCGTCTGCATATCTCTATGCTTCTAGGTTGTTTCAATATAATCTTATATTGACGATCCTGTTGATTTTGCCTAAATGGTTGTCCTTGTATCTGGTTCTGATTCCTTGCTTCCTAGGACAGTCCTACCTGGTGTCCTTCCTGCCCACAATCGTAACATCCGCCCTTTCGTTTGGTCTGATTTCTCTCCCTAGCCTCCGGACAATCCTTTACTTTATGACCTCCTTTTCCACAACCGAAGCATACTCCAGATTTCTTTCAACATTGATTTGTTTCATGGGATCCCTCACAGTGGTTGCAGACTGGTTTAGCTCCAGTTTTCTGTTTCTTGTTGGGAAACTGGTGTTTATAATTATCTGATTTGCCTTCTGTTGTCACTAGTTGGGTTTCTCTCTTTATATCTTCAATTGCTTCTTCGGAAACGAAAGCTTTCTTTAGAGCCTCTACATAAGTCTTCGGCTTGTGCAGCTTCATGTCTTTCTTAATGTCTGGTCTAAGGCCATTAACAAATCGTTCCATCTTTTCTTCTTCTGTAGCCACTAATGTTTCTGTAAAGTGTGACAGTTCAGTGAACTTGATAGCATACTTGGCTACAGTAAGGTTGCCTTGAACTAAGGTTTCAAACTCTCTCTTCTTCTGCGCCCGAATATGATCCGGTATAAACTTCTTTATGAATTCACGCTTGAAGAAGGTCCAGGTGATCTTTGCTTCTTGCCCATTAGAGGACCTCTTAGCTGCTTTCCACCACTCCTTCGCATCGCCTTCTAATTTGAACGCTGCTAATATAGCTTTCTGATGTTTAGTACATCCCATGACCTCGAAGATGCCTTCCATATGTTCTGCCCACTTGTTCGCATCCCATGGGTTAGTAGTTTCTTCAAAACATTTTGGGCGAAATTCGTTGAATCTCTTGTATAGAGTATCCCTCTCACGATTTCTGCCTCCATTATTGCTGCCTTCGCCCGATCCACCTTTGATATTGCTGTTTCCCTCGCCATTCTCACTTTGGAGGTGATGAATAGCGAAAATCTGTTCTTGGACCTCCGCATACGCTTTCATAAAACTTTCAAACATTTGCCGGGCGTACTCCGGCATTTCCATACTCCCACTGTTCTGCTGAATATTGTTGTTCTCATTCTCGTTTCCAACAGTGTTAGTCATTGTCTTAGTTCCTCTGCAAAAAGAAAAATTGTGAGCCAAAAGATCAATAACGGCATATCTTACTTTAGTCTCTGCCGCTGACACCCCAACGTCCTCACCACGTGGCCTATGGGTTGCTAATTCTTTTAATTGCCCAAAACCTTATGCTCTGATACCACTTTGTCACGACCCAAATTCTGGGGCCCTGTCAGATATCTGGATCGTGATAACTTGGCAATATTTACCATATATTCATCAAATAATTCTCATAAGCATTTGGCATTTAAATCAAATAATAATTTCAATTAATCAATGAGTTATAAATACTCATACTTTAATATGTTCTGTCTGCATCAATAATGTACTAAAACCTTAAATAACTTTCCTAAGCAAGGGCTAATCCCCTTATCCACTAAATTATCTTTTCTCGTTCTCTCTTGTCAGCCACGCATGTTGAAATCTACGTGCTGCACATCGTTCTGCTCTGTCCCACCCGCAGCATGATTACCTGAAGGGGGTAACACAACATCAGTACTACTGGTGAATGAATATTCCTAATTACACAAGTCGCATATATTATAACATCACATAATTCAGCAAGTCTAAATCAATAATCAAATATTATTCTTTCACATACAAATCCGTGCCCATGCACATTACCACGCCTCAAAGGCCCTTATCGTATACATGTATACCGGTTACAATGGCCCTGTCTCATCAGACACGTCCACAAAGGACCAGCCATCATAATGGCCACTCACGTCCACTAAGGACAACGGCCCCCATGGCCCACATGGTCCAAACACCATGCCTAACACAATAAATCTGTATACCAATCATCTTTTCACGTGAACCAATAATTCTAAGTACACCATATATCATTACATATATGACAATATAAATCACAATATTAACATTTAGTAGTGTGGAACCAGTCCCATACAAATCCTTATTTAGATTAGTTCCCCACTCCTGATCATAATGGTTTAAAGGATGATATAGGAACGGCCCACCTTCATATCATAACACACAAATAACATGAAAGTACTTAACATAGTCAATCAGTACATAAAATCCATCATAACATACATAAAACTCTTAATTAAATCAGATGATCATAAAATCCAGTGGGTCCCACTATATCTAATCCATGATCATACTTGAAATCCTTGGTCGACCACTACTAACTTTATATTTATAAATCTGATGCATCACAGATGATTTTCCAAGAGTCCACAGTAGGACTCACGCCTGAGATTTTGTGGCTGATGGATGGTGGGGCATATGGGGTCCATTCCACATGGAACCATCACCATGCAGGTCGCCCCTGGGCCCACTTCACTATGTATGATATTGATCAATGATCATGTGGACCCAGTGGTCCTACAACTCATATCGACCACAGCTATTAATTAACGCCTGAAGTTTTGATAGCCAACAGATATATCATGGATGGGGCCCACTGTGCAAGATGTCCACCATCACAAGGGTCGACCATGTGTCCCCTTTAGGATGTGTGGTCTTGATTCCAAATCAGACCATGTAGTGGGTCCCACAACTACAAACGACCAGAACAGAACTTTCTGCAATTTTCACGCCTGGGATTCTTTAAACCTGTTGGACAGTGGGTCCCACTGGTTCAAATTGCAGATGTCCAACTCCTCCTAGGTCGCCCAGGGTTCTTCTAAGAGATGTGTGGTCCTGATCTCAGATCAGGTCCACTGATGGGTCCCACTGCCCCTCACGTGATCAATTCTGCTCCTTTGACAGAGACATAGTAATGCATAATTTGCACAGATTCACTATTTGATCTTCTTCTTTCAAACTGAATCATAATCAAAGGCCAGACTATTACTGGAAATCCAAACCATCCTATTCCACTATGAAATCCATTACATCCTAAGTCTAAGCATGTTGACCAATTCACAGATAACAATCTCACAAAAATTGGGTTCCTCAAACATCTACCCATCAAATACAACATGAATTAGAAATGATCGAGGAAGATTCACTCACCTTTGATAAACAATCGTCGTCTTTGAATGCGAATTTGACATCAGCAGCCTTCCTCTCCTTCTCCTAAATTGCAATCCACAATACTTTGCTCTCAGACTTTTCTCTAAGGAAGATAATTGAATATGGTAGAGGTCGTTGGTTCTCATATATATAAAAGGGAAGATGAATTCTAGTTACCTCTAACTTCCTATTTAGAGTTGTTTTTTACAACTCCATTCCTTTCCAAACTCTCTCACGTGGGATGTCTTCCCAAGTTACAAAAAGCATGGACTTCTACTTCCATTATAACTTGGGCCAAACTATAACTAAGATACTACCTGGGCCAGACTAATCCTAGGCCCAAGTAACTCGGGATATTACACTGACCTTGCCTATCATGGCCTCATTTTCCACAATATGGCGCGATAGTTTGGATGGGATTATTCCTTTCCAGTTATGAGTTAGATTCAGGGAGCATCTGAAGGGTTCTTCTAAGAATGCAAATGATGTTAAATTCGAACTATAATGCCACATTGCCTCTGCCACTACAAAAGAATGAAAATAATGAGTGGCATTTGCTGAACCTATGTTGTATATCTGCATTATGAATGATCCAAAGGGCTTGACTATACAGTTCATATTTTGTTTCTGTAAATGGAATTTGACATTTATTAATTCTAACTCCACCGTCCAACTGTACATTGGATGGACGACAGCCTAAAAGTCACAGGTTTGACAATCATTAGGTGTGTAACTTGGGACTGGCCAAGTCCACATTTCCCAGTCTACATGAAAATGCAATTAGGACTGGGAATGTTTTGGTCCATTTGTGGGCTTGGGCCTGGATTTTGAAGTCCAAATAAATTGCAGGCCAGTGACTCGGGTTTCAGGTATTCAAATTGGTCTCAAGTTTCGGAAAAATATATTTTATGCTAATATATAAATGTATATTAGTATGCAATAAAAAAAAAGGATTTCTGCCAAGTGTTACTGCTCATGGCTTGTGAGAGAAAACTATTTCGGCCACCTATCATCAGTCCAACCCCTTCTCAATCACTTACAAACACCCCCACCTTCTGGGCGAATTGACTCTTGCCCCAGTTTGTCACTTACCATACCTACACTTACTGATGGACTGAACTTTAAAAAAGAATGTAACTTAATAAACATTAAAATTTGATCCCCTTAATCAAGAGTCGAGATGATCGATTCTAGCCAGTTTTTTCCCAGAACCTAATCCACAACAAGACCTTTGTATTACCCTATTCCCACATCAGAAGGGTTACCTAGATCGCTTTACCACCCCGCAATCTACTATTTGGGTCACAACAAACTAGATCATGGGTCAGTTCGTCGCAGGTCACAAGATATAACCATGTACATCTTTTTTTTATTCATGTCTCAGGCAGTCAAAAGGTTGAAAACTTCATTCTCATATAATTTGACCAAGTTTTTCTTAATTTAATATTCAGATTGCAGGTCGATTTGGATATGGACATGGGCCCACCATATCAATAGCTTCAAATGTTAGACCTACAACTTGATGTAACTTGTAAAATTTAAAATCATATTTCATTCATAGAATTGATCTTTAAATATGAATTATCTCATCCTTGATTGTCATGACCCTAACTTTGATTAAGGGATCACGATGCGCGTGGAAGTGGATTAGTGAAAAGTTAAGAATTTTTTGCGTGATTTTACCCACAGGATTCCGCTATGTGAGGATTACTATGCCCTTAAATCCACAAGGGATGCATGGCAGAAGCTTGTGCAACCCATTTTGAACATGAAAGCATATACATTAAAATTATTCATGGCATCATATGTAGACTGATAGCAGAAAGAAACGCATTTCTATATATTAACATTCAAGTTTGACAAATAAACAAGAGTTTGTTATTTACAATCCCCAAAATAAGGCCTGTAAAAACATCGGCCAATATACAAAACCCAAAAAGAGATAAACTCCCAAAAATAACCCAAAAGATGTTGTCGCGAACTCCGAAGCTTCTGATGCTCTAGATTACATCATCAACTGTCCATTTTCATATAACTGGCGGATCCTATTAGACCGCCTCAAAGATCGGCTCATTGGCAAAAACTTAGTTACCTGCAGCACCAAGTGTAGGGTTTGACACGAATATCTGGCAAGTATCCAAAATAAAGAGCATAGCATGTATATCAAAAGACAAGATCATAAGATGTTAAGTGAATAGCATAACTAGGCATGATCTTGTAAAGCGAGTAAAATAGCATGAGATTGAAACTACACATAAACATGGCATAAATGGCATTCACACGGCTTAATTCCACCTGGTAATAACACGAGCATACGGCTCATATCTCAGAGCACACAACGCAATATCAAGGGCATACTACTCTTAACCAAGAGCAGCAGTGTGTGCCAAGGGCATACTATTCATGTCCGTGAATAGCAGCGCATGTCAAGGGCATACTTCTCTACCCTGAGAAGTAGTGAATGCAAATGTCACGGGCATACTACTCATAACTGAGAGTAGCATCGAATGCAAATATCATAGGCATACTACTCATCACCGAGAGTAGCAGCGCAATAACCGGGTGGGATTGAGCTAGGTGATGCCAACTTGAGATTTCCACATAAAAAGGCCTAACCAGGCTTTAGATCGAGGGATAACTTCAAGAATAAAGGGACTAATCCGAGTATCGAGGAAAAACAGGTAAAACCGGTAATTCGGATTTTAACATTACAAGTCTAAATTGGTGAAATACACAAGTTTTGAGCAAGATCGGACGTCGAGTATGCAGAGCGGTCAAAACTAGTAAATCATGCATGCTAAAATGAAGACCATAACGCTATAAAATTCTAATGAAAATTGGGCAGCATTTCGACTAGAAATGGTGGCCCCAAATGGGTAAGAAAAAGGCAAGGTGATCCGGGTAACTCGGGAGGAAGCAGGGCATCGAGTGCTCACTAATCAACCCAAAAACCTTCTAAGGATCCGGGTACATCCAAAGTCAAAGCAGGGCAAGTTTTGTTTATATGAAAACATGAATTTAGAGTTTGCTGTCAAATGGGTTAGTACTAAATGGATCAGTGGGTCACAACCCATGACAAATAAAGCCCATCTTGTGGAACAAATCATCTCACGTGTGTACAGCTATGTAACTTTTATCTTTGCCTTATTAGGAGATATGATTAGATTATAATTAGAATGGTTGTAATCTAGTTGATTGCTACAATCACTGTATCATGTATAGCAACTATATTTCTATAAAGGGTCATCGTGACCCTCAAAGGGATCATCGAATTCACAAAGTCATTTCTCTTTTCTTCCCTTGCTTGCTTTGACATGGTATCAGAGCACTGAAGGAAACTAAACTCTATACAGAGTTTCTGAGTGGATATTCTTCATCTTCCAAGTATTGGAAGACACATAGTGTCTGCATGAATCTCCTTCATCTTCCAAGCGTTGGAAGTCGTCAGATCAAGGTGTGATCATACGTGGCCCACCCCAGATTTGCATAACAAACCTGGAAATTGCAACCATCCTGGTCGCCTGAATATTCTGGTGTTTATGGACTATTTTTTAGGATTTTTTACATCTCAAAGATCAGTTTTCTGTTCCTGTACTCCATTCTGGCTGAAAATTTATGGTCGCCTAGCACTATTTTTTTGGGACAATTTGTTTGCTGCACTGTTTTCAATTCTGATTGCTCAGTTGGAACATTTAGAAGTCTTCTCCTCGCTGTCTTGCATCCTTTCTCAGTTTCATTTAGCATAGTGAGAGTTTTTTATACATTGTGATCGTTTGATAGATCTTCTGATTACTGAAATGGATAAGAATGAAATTAAATTGATCAGATTTAATGGAAATAATTATACTTCCCGGTCCTATCAATTTCAAGTCTAGCTTGAAGGAAAGGAAATGTGGGAATTGTTTCAGGATGGGATCCACGCCCTAAGGAAGATGAGAAAAAAATACTCTCTTGGAATACAAAGGATGCCAAGATAAAAACCTGGATTCTTAGTTCTGTTGAACCACAATATATCCTGAACCTCAAACCTTACAAGACCTCCAAGGAGATGTGGGAATATCTGAAACAAGTGTATTACCAAGGGAATTCTGCCCGTCAATACCAACTTGAACTGGAGATTGCTCAGTATTCCCAAGGCACTTCTTCCATCCAGGACTATTATACAGGTTTTCTCAATTTATGGGCAGAATATGATGAAATCAAATACCTCAATGTATCTGCGGCAGCTCTTTTTGTGATTCAAACATTACAGGCAACTTCTCACAGAGACCAGTTCCTCATGAAATTGAGATCTGAATATGAGATCATTCGTTCTAATCTGATGAGCAGGGTTCCATCCCCATCCCTGAATGAGTGTCTTAATGAACTCTTGCGAGAGGAACAAAGTCAGCTCACTCAGCATGTTCTGAAGCAATAGTCCTCAGGAAACTCTCCTGATGTTGCATATGCTGCCATTGCCAGTTACACCCATGGTGTCTCTCATGGTCAGGGAGGGAACGTTCATTATACTACTTCTGCTGCTAAAGGACAACTCCCTGCACGAGATCTCAGCAAAATCCAATGTTTTGGGTGTAAAAGTTATGGACACTATGCCTCACAGTGTAAGACCAAGTTTTGTAATTACTGCAAATCAAATGGTCATGTTATTAATGACTACAAAAGGCGGCCACTAAATCGCACTCCACGAGCATATCATGTCAACGCTGCAGATGCTACTACTTCCAGTGATAGTCCTTCCGCACCGATCATGCCTTCGCCACCTCCTGCCTCCACTACTGCTCCTCAGATCACCCCTGAGCTTATTCAACAAATGATCATAAATGCCTTCTTTGCACTTGGCATGTCAGGTAACCACCAATCCTCTTCTTCCATATGGTTTATTGATTCTGGAGCTTCCAATCATATGACCTCCTCCACCACTCATCTCTCTAACCTGCAACCATACAATGGAAATTTGTAAGTCCATACTGCTGATGGTCAAAAGATTCCTATTACAGCTACTGGTGATATCATTCATTCTTTAGCTCTCACAAATGTCTTTTTATCTCCCCATCTTACTACAAATCTTCTGTCCGTTGGACAACTGATTGATGACAATTGTAATGTTTTCTTTTCTCGCTCTGGTTGTGTTATGCAGGATCAAGCGTCGGGGACGGTGATCGCGAAGGGGCCTAAGTGTGGACGCCTGTTTCCTCTTATTATGCCTTCCTCCCAGAATAAACAGATCTCTGCTTTTTCTTATTTTTCTCCTTAAGATGTTTGGAGGCTCTGGCATAATAGATTAGGCCATCCTCATTCAAAATTGTTATCTTTGATGTTGAACACTAGTAGTATTAATGAAAATAAAACATCTTTTAGTCACATTTCTGATGAGTGTTATGTTTGCAAACTTGGAAAAAGCAAAGTTCTTCCCTTTTCTTTCAAATCTACTATGGCTTCAAATTGCTTTGACATTATTCATAGTGACGTATGGGGGATTACTCCTGTAATCTCTCATACACATTTCAAATATTTTGTCACATTTATTGATGATCATAGTAGATTAACATGGGTTTATTTCTTGCACTCTAAATCTGAAGTCTTTGATACTTTCCAAAAATTTATGGCGTATGTTGAAAATCAATTTTCTACTCGTATAAAAGTTCTCCGATCTGATTCCGGAGGGGAATATGTGTCCCATCAATTTCGAACTTATTTGCAAAAACATGGGATTTTATCGCATCGATCGTGCCCTTACACTCCTCAACAGAACGGAGTTACATAACGAAAAAACAGACATCTCCTCGATACTGTTCGTTCTCTTCTCTTAGAATCATTAGTTCCCGCGAGATTTTGGCCCGAAGCTTTAGCCACTGCGGTTCACTTAATCAATCGCTTACCATCCCATCGCCTCACCAATCAAACACCATACTTTCGTCACTTTCATAAAGATCCTACTTATACCCACCTGTGCATTTTTGGATGTGTGTTTTGTTCATCTTCCTCCGACTGAACGTACCAAATTAACTACTCAGTCCGCCCAATGTGCGTTCCTTGGCTACGCATCTCACCAAAAGGGGTATATCTGCTATGATCCTGTGGTCAACCGCCTGCGCATCTCTCGAAATGTCACATTTTTCGAAAATCAACGTTTTTTTTCTAACCATTCCTCGGCTTTACCTTCTTTTTCTCATCTACCAGATTTTTCTGACCCAATCTCTTCTCCACTCATTGTTTATGAGCGACGTCGTCATAAGGATGTTCCTCTACTGCCTCCCCCCCAGGATCCTCGCTGGCACCTGATCTTGCCCCAGCTTCATCACATGATGCTTCATCTCCACTTCAGCTCCGACGCTCTACTCGTCTCTCTAAGCCTCCAGAAAAATATGGGTTCACTCACACATCCTTGCTTGCTACCCTCTCCTCCATTGCTATTCCTACTTCTTACTTACAGGCGGTGAAGCATGACTATTGGCAAAAGGCTATGCACGAAGAATTAGCTGCACTGCAGGAGAATCATACCTGAGATATTGTCCCATGTCCCTCATCTGCAAAACCTATTAGCTGCAAATGGGTTTTTTCAGTCAAACTTAAGGCTGATGGCTTGTTGGATCGTTAAAAAGCACGGTTAGTTGCACTGGGCAACCGACAGGAATATGGCTTCGACTATGAAGAAACATTCGCTCCAGTTCCAAAAATGACAACAATCCGTACTGTTCTTGGCATTGCTGCTTCTCACTCCTGGCCTCTTTACCAATTTGATGTCAAGAATGCCTTCCTTCATGGTGATCTCAAGGAAGAAGTCTACATGTGCCTTCCACAAGGAATTACGGGTGCCTCGGCAGGAGACTGTGCGCGCTTACGACGCTCTCTATATGGTCTTAAGCAAGCTCCACGCGCTTGGTTTGAAAAATTTAGGGATGCTCTCCTTCATCTATAGTTCATTCAGAGTTCCTCCGATCCTTCGATGTTCCTTCATCACTCCTCAAATGGGATTACTGTCCTCTTGGTGTACGTAGTTGATATCATCATATCAGGGACAGATTCTGGCATGATCACCCATCTACAAGCATCCTTACATGAATCTTTTCATATGAAAGATCTAGGGCCACTCACATACTTTTTAGGCCTTGGGGTTCATCAGTCAGAGAAAGGCCTCATCCTTGATCAACACAAATATGCTATGGATCTCATTGAGACGGCTGGTCTTCAAAACTCAACTCCCGTGGATACACCTGTTGAGGCCAATCTTCAGCTCGCGCACGATACGGGTGATCTTCTTCCTGATGCCACAATGTATCTTCGCTTAGTAGGCAGCCTGATCTACTTGACTATCACTCAGCCCGATATCTCATATGCGGTAAATTTGGTTAGTCAGTTCATGACACAACCACGCCATCTCCACCTCGTTGCTGTTCGGCGCATTCTTCGATATGTTCTTCATACACCATCTCGTGGTTGTTTCTTTCCTGTGGGCAACTCGACTTCTCTCATTGCTTACTCAGATTCTGACTGGGCTGGTTGCCCTGATAGTCAACGGTCTACCACGGGTTGGTGCATGTTCCTAGGGGACTCGTTGATCTCCTGGAAGTGTAAGAAACAAGATAAAGTCTCCAAATCATCCACAGAAGCATAATATCGTGCTATGTCGGTTGCCACCTCTGAAATTGTCTGGCTTCGGGGTCTCCTTTCTGAGCTTGGATTTCCATAATCTGGCCCTACACCTCTCTATGCCGACAATACCAGTGCCATACGGATTACTGAAAATCCTGTCTTTCATGAACGCACAAAGCATATTGAAGTGGCTTGTCATTACATACGTGATGAATTTGTGCGTGAATCAATTACTCTTCCTCATGTTCCAACCGGACTTCAAATTGCAGATATATTTACCAAGGGACTTCCTGAAAATCCTGTCTTTCATGAACGCACAAAGCATATTGAAGTGGCTTGTCATTACATACGTGATGAATTTGTGCGTGAATCAATTACTCTTCCTCATGTTCCAACCGGACTTCAAATTGCATATATATTTACCAAGGGACTTCCTCGGCCATGACACCAATTCTTAGTTGGCAAATTGATGCTCGTGGATTCACCCGCATCAATTTGAGGGGGGTGTCAAATGGGTTAGTACTAAATGGGTCAGTGGGTCCCAGCCCATGACAAATAAAGCCCATCTTATGGGACAAATCATCTCACGTGTGTACAGCTATGTTACTTTTATCTTTGCCTTATTAGGAGATATGATTAGATTATAATTAGATTAGAATGGCTGTAATCTAGTTGATTGCTACAATCACTGTATCATGTATAGCAACTATATTTCTATAAAGGATCATCGTGACCCTCAAAGGGATCATCGAATTCACAGTCATTTCTCTCTTGTTCCCTTGCTTGCGTTGACATTTGCTGCAGTCATTCCAATATGATCATTACCAAAGGTCAAGTTGTCGTTGACATGCACCAAGGACTTGTTTATGCAACACAATTGCCGCAGAAGCAGAAAGGAAAACCTTCTAATTTTCTGTGCTATGGATTCTCTCCATTTTTTGTGTAAAACATTTTCATCGACCAAAAGTTCCATAAAGCAACTAAATTCCCTAAAAAATTAAGGATATATTTCCTAATGGAGAGGTGTTGCACAAACAGGTCCTATGGCTAAAAGAATAGCAATGCTTGTAAATTTCTTGCGAAGAAGAGAGATTTGTCAATCCAAGCCCAGGCCCATGTTGGGCCCAGTCTTCATCAATTACTTAGTCAACTACACCTGTACATACTTAGTTTGTATATCAGAATAATTAGGCTTTAGATCAGAAGGGATAATTGGTATTCAGCATGTAATCAGGGCATTCAGCCCCTATATAATGAAATGAACAGTCGACCCTAAGGGCACTGTGTTTTCAAACATTATTTCTATATTCTTCTTTCATCTCTCTAAAATGTCATGGTATCAGAGCCTGCTTAACAAGGATCTGTAGATTCTCCAAGTCATCTTCCAAGTGTGGAAGCTCTCCGATCATCCCCGATCATCCCAGATCATCACAGATCATCTCAGATCAAGTGTGGCCCACCTGAGATCTTCTTCCACATCTCTGCAGAACCAGACCATGTTGGTCGACTGGAATTATAGGTGTTTATGGTGATTTTTCAGGAATTTTTTTCCCATCCAGCGTAGGTTTTCCAGCACCATTTGTGGTATTTCAGTTTTCTCCATCTGATTTCATCTTGGCCGTCCAGAATCAAGGATCTTGGTTATTTTTGGCTGAATCTTCTTCCCTCACTTGCGTAAATATGCTGTGCCTTCATCTCCGACTTCTGATCTGTCCGATGATGAACTGGTGGGGCCCATGTTCCTGGAATCAGGCTGCCGAGATGGTCGTCAGTCCTTTTTAATGCAGTTCTGTGCACAGTTTTGATTGCACAGTCCCTATTTGTGGATCTTCTTCATTATCAGGCACATCTTCTTCTCTGGAAGCCATTTCTATGATCTGATCGTCTGTGATCATCCCTGATCATTTCTGATCAGTCGTGGCCCACCTGCGATCGTCATCACCATATCAGCGGAAGCAGCACATATTGGTCGCCTGGCTCTCCTCTTATTTTTGAAGATTTTTTCAGCATTTATGGATCATCAGAGGTTGGTTTTTTACTGACTTTTGTGGAAATTCTGTTTTATCACCTTATTTTCATCTCAGCGGTCCAGTTTTGTGGATTTTAATTGGATCTGCCTGAAACCACTTCCACAAGGTGCGAAATTAGTCCATTTTTCCATCCCCACCCTTTGATCTGGTATTTGATCATCTTATGGGGCCCACGTCTGGATCCAGCCACTAACGACAAAGTCGTTCTGTGAACTGTTTTTTTTTTTCTTCCCGTCTGGATCACTTACTGAGCTTTCTGCACTGCGGTTCATTACTGTTGTCTGCTGGTCACTGTTCTTCATCATCTCTAGTTACTGTCATGGAAAAATCTGACATTAAATTGGTTCAATTTGATGGGAAAAATTACACCTCCTGGGCCTTCCAATTTCAAATTTATTTAGAAGGAAAGGAGCTCTGGGCTCACATTGATGGATCTGACCCAAAACCGGTAGAAGATGACAAGAAGATTTTAGCCTGGAAGACTAAGGATGCTAAAATCAAAACCTGGTTGCTGGGCTCGGTTGACCCACATTTTATTCTTAACCTCCGACCTTGCAAATCTGCCCGGGAAATGTGGGACTATCTTAAAAAGATCTATCACCAAGGCAATGCTGCTCGCCAATTTCAATTGGAACTCGACATTTCTCAATTTAATCAAGGCACCCAGTCTATTCAAGAGTATTACAATGGCTTTCGCATTCTCTGGTCTGAATATGATGAGCTTAAGTTTGCCACGGTGTCTGAAGCCCTACTACCTGAACTACTTCCGTTACAGCAGAGTAGCCATCGGGATCAGTTTCTCATGAAACTTCGTCTGGAGTTTGAGACCGTTCGATCTAACTTGATGAGCAGGGCTTCTCCTCCCAGCTTAGATGACTGTCTTCAGGAGCTCCTACGGGAAGAACAACGTCTGGTAACTAAAACTACTCTGGCACAACAGGGATCTTCTGAGACTCCGCTTGCCTATGTTGCCGCCACCAGATCTCCTTCTCGGGATATCAGTAAAGTTCAGTGTCACAACTGCAAGAAATATGGGCATTACGCAAATCAGTGCAAGGCGAAGATATGCAGATATTGTAAGGCCACTGGACATGTTATTGATGAATGCCGGAAGAGGGGTCGCAATTCTACCTCTCGTCACTCTGTAACGTCATCCTCTGGTCCTTATCCAGTGCCGTCTGCTCCAAGTGCTTACTCAGTAACCACTCCACGCTATGCATCCTCTGACTTCAGTGGTTCTATGCAATCTGATTTTTCCTCACAACCTGGTTCTTCCACCCAAGCTGCATCCTCCGCTCCTCTCACTCCTGAGATGGTCAACCAAATGATCATCAATGCCTTGGCATCCATGAACATCGCAGGTAATGCTTCCTCTCTATCCCATACATGGTACTTGGATTCTGGTGCAAGTAATCATATGACATCTTCTCCCCTCAACTTACATAATGTCGTCTCTTACACTGGTCATCAATCTGTTCAAGCTGCCAACGGCGATCATCTCCCCATCACCTCTGTTGGTGATATCCCTGGCCCCTTACCCTTAACCAATGTTTTAGTTTCTCCTAATCTTGCTACCAATTTGGTTTCTGTGGGTCAACTTGTTGAAAATAATAACACTGTTTCCTTTTCTTCTTCTGGATGTGTTGTGCAGGACCAGGAGTCGGGGGAAGTGATCGCGAGGGGGCCTAAGCGTGGCAGGCTTTTTTCTTTACCAATGTCTTCCGTTATTCAGAATAAATCCTTCCCTCAGTTATTTTGTTTTTTTGTTCAGAATAATTCTAGATTGTGGCATAATAGACTTGGTCATCCCAATGCCTCTACTTTGTCTGCTTTATTTCAATCTGGATTATTAAATACACCCATTGCCACTGCTTCTTTTGAATGTGATGCTTGTAAGTTAGGAAAGAGTAAAACTTTACCTTTTCCACACTCCATAACACGGAGCACTGCATGTTTTGACTTGATTCACAGTGATGTTTGGGGCATTGCTCCGACTCTTTCCCATAGTCATTTCAAGTATTTTGTAACCTTCATTGATGACTATAGCAGATTCACTTGGATTTATTTATTACATTCGAAGTCTGATGTTCTTAATGCATTTAAAATTTTTGTTACCTATGTTGAAAACCAATTCTCTCAATGCATTAAAACTTTACGCTCAGACTCAGGGGGGGAGTATGTTTCCAAGGATTTTCAATCTTTTTTAAACAATAAAGGAATCATTTCTCAACGTACCTGTCCGTATACTCCTCAACAAAATGGAGTCGCGGAACGGAAAAACAGGCATCTTCTTGATGTAACTCGAACTCTTCTGATTGAATCATCAGTTCCCCCTCGTTTTTGGACTGAAGCTCTCACCACGGCTGTCCATCTCATAAACCGCCTTCCATCACTTACCATTGATCATTTAACGCCTCATTTTAAATTGTTTGGTCATCATCCTGTGTTTGATCACCTCCATACCTTTGGTTGTGTTTGCTTCGTTCATCTACCTCCAACAGAAAGAACGAAACTAACCGCACAATCTCGCAGGTGTGCTTTTTTAGGTTATGCCACTAATCAAAAGGGTTTTGTGTGTTATGATCCCATTGGTTGTCGTATCAGGGTTTCTCGGAATGTTATTTTCTTTGAAAATCAATATTTTTTCCAAACTCACATGGACTGTCCTCATCCCTCTTCCCCAGTTTTCTTACCCGGTTTTTCGGATCCAACCTCTGTTACTCGGTTCAATCCTGCTTTTGTATACCACCGACGGGAGAAAGCTCCCACTGCAGTTGGTCCTCCTCCTGATCCTCCACCGACAACTGGTTCAACACCTACTCATGCCTTACGTCGCTCCTCCAGAAATTCTAGACCGCCTGAGCGGTATGGCTTTACCCATACTTCTTTGATGACCACACTATCTTCTCTCTCTATCCCAAGTTCTTATTTACAGGCTGTCCAACAAGATTGCTGGAACCAAGCCATGAAGGAGGAATTAGATGCACTGGATCTGAATCACACGTGGGATATTGTGGAGTGTCCTTCCGCAGTTAAGCCCATTGGTTGCAAATGGATCTACTCGATCAAACTTAAATCTGATGGGTCCTTGGATCGACACAAAGCCAGACTTGTGGCACTGGGAAACAGACAGGAGTATGGCATCGACTACGAGGAAACATTTGCACCTGTGGCAAAGATGACATCTGTTAGGTTGCTTCTCGCCATTGCTGCATCTCACTCTTGGCCATTATACCAGATGGATGTCAAAAATGCATTTCTCCATGGGGATTTGCAGGAAGAAGTCTATATGCGTATCCCACAGGGCATCCCCTCTCCCTCCAAGAGGTCCGTCTGTCGGCTGCGGAAATCGCTTTATGGTCTCAAGCAAGCTCCTCGGGCATGGTTCGAAACCTTTCGGGGTCGCTTATGCGAAAGTGGCTTTACTCAGAGCTCTTATGATCCATCTCTCTTTCTATGCCACACATCTACCGGGGTTACTGTACTTCTGGTGTATGTTGACGATATTATTATCACTGGCACAGATGATGGTATGATCAAATCTGTCCAATCTTCCCTCCGGACTTACTTTCATATGAAGGATTTGGGTCCTTTGCATTATTTCTTGGGCTTAGAGGTGCATCAATCTCCAAAAGGTCTCTTTTTAAATCAACACAAATACACATCAGACCTTATTGAGTTGGCTGACCTACAAGATTCTTCACCTGTTGATACACCTGTCGAAGTCAATCTAAAGCTGAGTAAAGATGATGGAGAGCTTCTTCCTGATCCTCATACATATCGGCGCCTGGTGGGAAGTCTTGTCTATCTCACTATCACTAGACCTGACATATCCTATGCTGTTAATCTTGTAAGCCAGTTCATGACTGCTCATCGACATCTTCATTTGACAGCTGTGAAGCGCATTATCCGTTATTTGCTGAAAACTGTCTCTCGTGGTTTATATTATCCAAAGGATAATCCTCTTTTTCTGACTGCTTATGCGGATGCTGACTGGGCTGGCTGTCAAGACACGCGTCGTTCTACTACTGGTTGGTGCATGTACCTTGGAAATTCACTCATTTCTTGGAAGTGCAAGAAACAAGAACGTGTGTCCCGATCTTCCACGGAAGCTGAATATAGGGCGATGTCTTCTGCTTGTTCTGAAGTCTTATGGCTACGGGGGCTTCTTTCGGAACTTGGGTTCACTCAAACCTCTTCTACTCCATTGCATGCCGACAATACTGGGGCTATCCGTATTACTGAAAATCCTGTCTTCCATGAACGTACTAAACACATTGAAGTTGACTGTCACTTTATTAGGGATGAATATAAGCGGGATGTCATTAGTCTACCTCATGTCTCTACAGAGTTTCAATTTGCGGATATCTTCACAAAAGGACTACCTCGGCCTCGACATCAATTTCTTGTTTCCAAATTGCTGCTTTATGACTCTCCAGCATCAATTTGAGGGGGGGTGTCAATCCAAGCCCAGGCCCATGTTGGGCCCAGTCTTCATCAATTACTTAGTCAACTACACCTGTACATACTTAGTTTGTATATCAGAATAATTAGGCTTTAGATCAGAAGGGATAATTGGTATTCAGCATGTAATCAGGGCATTCAGCCCCTATATAATGAAATGAACAGTCGACCCTAAGGGCACTGTGTTTTCAAACATTGTTTCTATATTCTTCTTTCATCTCTCTAAAATGTCAAGATTGACCTGATTAACTCTGTTTAAACTGAGAGTTGATGAGAGTAGTACAAAATTTCTCGAACCAGGCACTAGGTGCCTGTATGAGTCAATGAAGAAAACGGTGAAGTTAACAGACAGGATTTGGAGACATTAAGGCCTTCAGGTGGACTCAATTAGACAAGTCTCCTTAAGATCACCATGTAATAAGGTCTTTTGACATCCATTTGAATAATAGGTCATGTCTGAGTAGTTGCAACAACATTAAGAGTGTGTACAATAATCTTTTCGGTGCAAAAGTTTCCTCATAATCTAGTCAATATTCTCGTCTATTGCCTAAAGCAGCAAGTTGAGCCTTATATTGACCAAGTGAGCCATGATGACATAGCTGACAAGAGGGGAGAAGGGAGAAGAGCTGGTCATGAGAAGTAAAGGCATGGCTTCCAAGGAAATATTCTCTTGTTGTGTAGCTTCTTATAGCCCTGGCAACAATCACATTAAAGAAGAGAATTTGGGGGAAATGGATTGATCCTCTACAATCACTGGATTCCCCTTTTATAGTTCTTCTTCAACTGTATTTGATAATTACAATCCTGAAATCAAGGAATTGCAATCAATCAATATTCCTAACAAATCTCTAGGATAATTATTGTCATGGCAGTCCTTGGGCGTATTTAAAATAGTACACATTTTACAATATGGTGTTCCATAACATACTCGAAGCTATACTGCTATTGTTCTTCGCAGTGAACATGTCATGAGCATTGTTTTCTGTGTTTCCAAACTGTGTAATTTGGTCCAAAGTTCATTGTTAGTTTAGTTCATATTCAAATGATGGCAGCTGGATGTCTTACTAGTAAATGCCGTTCTTGTTACAGGAAACCAGTCGAGTATTTTTTAAGAGTTTTAAATGAACTCACTCTTGAAGATCTTGTCACATTAGCACAGAAGATCATATCTTCACCTTTGACAATGGCCTCTTGTGGTGATGGTAGTCTCTTAATCTATCAATTAAATCGTCTGAAACATTATGAAAAATGACCATGAGCCTGATTTAACTGAAATATATAATTTCATGTGCTTCTGCAGTTGACTATGTCCCAACCCATGCATCGGTTAGTCGGCTTTTTCAGGCAACAAATTGAGTCACAACATCCTGCATTGTGACTCCTCACTATCAGATATTGTAGATTAACGACTTGGAGCGACTCAGTTGATCAATCATCATTCAACCTAGCATGAATACAGGGGATTGCACCTAAGTAGCCAGTTGGGCCCCATCGATACGGTAAGTCAATTCTGGACAGCTGAAAATTTGAAGGAAGCCTTTCATTTTGAGCAAGCAAATTTGGACCATCTGTTGATATCCACTTATGGTTCCGAGGTATCTAAATTGCATTCTCTGTCATGCAATCATAATTAAAGCCTGAGTTTTGGCAGGTGCATGAAGTAGTTGCTAGGTCAATATTTGACAGCTCGCTCTCAACGTGTGTCTGACTACCATCTGAAGTAACTGATTATTGGAAACCGGAGTTAAATCAATTTCTGAAGGCATTGCATTGAGAGTGTTATACATTCGGTACAGAGGATACAGACTTGTGTAGCAAGTGTTGTATGTATGATCATTTGTATTGTTGTTACATTCCGTGGCAAATGGCATTATTATTTTTATGCTGATATATTATGTTTTGCTATTAAAATTAGAAATTTCAATTCAAATGAGTATCGATGTCTCATGAACCGTATCATTGTGGATATGTTAGAAAGGTTTCAGATAATGGAAGTGAAGGGCTTTTATTAATACGACAGGAAAATCTCTTGAAATTAACTGTACTGTTATAATGAGAGGCCATACGATAAAATAACAGATGGTGCTTTGGTATTATAAAATAATGGTCCTCATTTGTAGCTAATGATAATTTTAAGAGTATAAGTTCTCAGGACTACATATCATGTAACTTCATTCTCTACACTCTTCAAGCCGGAGCGTAAATGTTGCACATAACCAACGTGTTCAATGTATGAATGAGTTGATGTGACTGGATGCTTTTTTTTTTTTTTTTTTGCCCTCAAAGATCTGACTGGATGCTTTAGTGAGAATATTTGCTAGCTGGTTGAAGGGGCAGGTGGATGTCTTGGGGTCACTGTTTCACATACAAAAATGGCAATCAACCAGGATATGCTTTGTTATCTCATGGAAGGCTGAATTACAGGCTAAATAAATGATTTTATGGTCATTGAATGCATGACCATGGGAGTGGGAACAAAGAAATCCATTTCTTGAAGAGATTGTAATCACATCTTGCAAGCGACAACATTTTCCCTATGCACCAACTCAGGTTACTTCCACCACGTTGTTGCTGGCCTGCATTTTGCACCATCTAAAGGGAGTGTCTATTAATTTATCATCTATTAGTGCTACTCCTAAATGCTTTTAAATGTGCTTATTTTTCATTCTATTCTTTTCTACCTTTACCATATATTCATCCTAACATTCTCATCTGTGCAGAATTTTCTCTTTTATCTTGTTGCTATGTGAATCATTTCTCTGAAATCCCTTTTATTTATTTATTTATTTATTGACGGCGTGTTTGATTCATGTGTCAACCCCTTGACTTAGAACTCATACATCACAAGAATTTGGTGTGTTGGTTTTTTATTTGGACATGGCCTGTCCCCTGCATTTGAAATACAATGCTTCTTTTACTAGGATTCTAAGTCTTGGCCACTTAAAAAGTCTCAAATGATCTTTTGAAAAATTCCTAGAATTTCAATCTCTTTTGATTTTGCTGGAATTTTAAATGACCACCCAAGAGGAGGATTTACGAACTCCACCTCAAGGGACAATTTTTGGAGAATTTGAAACTCTCCATACAAGAATTAAATGAATTCTTGTAAAGAAAAATGCTCTAAAATTCCTCCATTTACCTTTTTCACATGTGATAGGAAAATGAGTTTTACATATGTAACATTTGCACATGCAAATGTGACATATGCAAGTGTTACACATGTGAAACACATTAAATGTTTGTCAAAATCATCATTTTCACATGAGTAAATGAGTATATCCAAAGGTTTTAGTGTTATTTGGATTATTTGGACTTTTCCACAAATTTTCCAAAATCCATGAAGAACCAATATATGAAACTTTAATGTCTTAATAAAACCATTGATACAAAAATATTGAACAGTTCGGATAATGAATTGGAGGCCCATCGAAGTATAGAAAATTAGATCTATAACTTGGTGTTTTTTTTTTTTTTTTACAAATTTCTCAGAATATATGGTGATTTAGGGTAATTAGCTTCGAGATCTTAAGGTTTATTGATTACCAAAAAAAAGATCTTATGGTTTATTATTATATTTGAATAAAAAAAATTGAATAGTTTGAATTACAGATATAAAGCCCATAGAAATTAAAAAAATAAAATAAAATAAAGGTTTTTGATGGGTCCGATAAATGAAAAAAGGAATGTGTTTCCATTATAATACTACCTTTAGAGGTGTGAATCACTTTCACCCCTCTCCAGGTTTCATTTATACACCACATGCGTAAATCAATGCTCACTAGAGAACTCTTAGGGCACGTTTGGCAACGGTCCATGCTAGGGGGAGGAATCCTCAGTTTAGAGGATTCTCTTCACCTCCAAAGAAAGCCACAATCCTCAAGTAGGATTCCCAATGAAAGTTCCATGTTTGGATGGAGGGAGGATTCCTACAATTTATAGAATATATGATCCAGTTGATGTTTTTACAAATATCTCAAGATACAGTAAGGATCAATGGTTGAAATTTAATCACCTTACCGTGTTTGACCGTCCCAAACTAATGACTGGTTTCGATCATGATTTTGGACCCCACATGAACAAGAAGATTTGGAAAAAGGGACTTTTTTAATCATTTTTTTAAACTTTTAAGTGTAAATAATAAGATGTTTTGGCACATATCTCGATATATAGGAGGAATCAATGGATGAAATTTGGTTATCTTGCTGTGTTCGACCTTCCAGAACTAATGACCGGTTTGGATCTTGATCGTGGACCCCACATAAACACAAAAATGAATGAAAAGGTTCTGTTTAATTACGTCTTAATACGGTAACAGTCAATACCGTCTTAATGTAACAGTCAACGCATTTGGCACATATCTCGAGGTATGAGAGGAATTAACGGCTGATATTTGGTGAGGTGACCGTTTAGGAGTTTCTAAAGGTGACTAACGGTTTGGATCTTGATTAGGAAATCTAAAAGGTACATTCCCAAAGCAAAAACTTATTAGGGCCACGTTACACAGTAACTGTACATTACCGTCACAGTGTCTTATCGTGACTGTCCAGACGCTTTTGCAAATATCTCAAGATCTAGGATGAATCAACGGCTGAAATTTTGGGACATAGCCTTTATGGACCTTATTAACACAATCATCGGTTCAGATCTTGATTGTGGGGCCCATAAAAATAAAAAAAAATACAAAAACAGGTTTGCCGTAAATTACCGTCTCGGAATACTGTAGCTCCGCAAATCTTACGAAACGAGGATTCCATGGATCCGATGGGGGAGGGTCGGACGCTACAAATAATCTACAAATAATCAATAGTTCAGAAGTCTTCAGTCCATGATGAAAAAATCCATGATGAACCAAACGTTTGAAATCTGTGATATAATGGATTTTGGGCGAGGAATCCTACCCTAAGACGGTTGCCAGACGTGCCCTTATAAGATTTAAGGGAACCATTTAATATGTAAATGAGTACAAACAAATAACCTCTTATAGGATTTAGGTTTTTTAAATGTTCCTAATTTTAAATGTTAAATCATGTCAAAACCCATTTAACCAATGAAACAAATGGCCCTATGCAAAATCCTTTTCACTTTCTAACCATGATATTTAAGAGTGGGAAATCCGGGCCGGACTAGAGAACTCAACTTGACCATTCAGAGTTGAAGTTGACCCTTTCTCCTGGGATTTCAGCCCTATTAATAAATAGGTTGGACTCACGTTGAACCCATTGTTAGTATAGGACCTAACAATCGAACATGACCCAAGCTAACAATTTTTTTTAAGGGTTGTAAACGACCCAAACGGGTTGTAAATGACCCAAACGGACTTGATTATATAATTATGCACCAATCCTGAGTGAACCTGACATGTTAATTTTAGGTTTCACGTTGACCCTTTATAACTCTTGGATTGGCTTAGGTTGAAACTTTCAAGCCAATAATCAGGCTTAAAATGTCAAGTAAGACCTAAGCTGAATGTAAGACGGTCAACCTGAACCCTTATTAATGGGTCATGGTTGGGTCCAATAGGTGTATCACAGTACAATTAGTCAAGTAAGGTTAGGTAAGAGGGCAAAGCTCACTCGAGAACGGCTCTTTACCCTATTGGTAAGGAGCGACAATTCTCACCTTGCTGCATAGGGTCACCTTGGCTCGCAAGAGGGCTCTTCACCCGCCCAAGGTTTCTTTCCTCACTCAAGTGCTCCTTTACATTCATTTGGGTCTACTTTCCTTACCTGAGGGTTCAAAGGGTGCAGTCCCCATTAGCTGGGGTAAAAAAAATAAAAAACCCCAAGCTGACTCACCAACTTGGTAATATGGCAAAGAATGCTAACTTGAACTCAACTCGTAAAAAGTCAAAATCACAAAAACCAAAATTGTCTGCTATAAAAAATTCAAATCTTTTTACCATTTGAAAATTTTACATTGCTATACTTTTACGTATCTCGACTGTTATGTAGCATTTTAGACTTTCCTATGTACCTGCAGTAAAAAATAAATAAATAAATAAATAAATTTATCTTACCATTCAAAATGTCCAATAATATAGAGATTTTTTTTATTTATTTTGGTAAGTAAAGATAGAGACTTATTTACTAAAAAAAGATACTATATAAGACTTTTGGATAATTAGGTCAAAGAAGGGCAAGGCAAATTTCTTTTTTATTCTTTTACACATTGCTATAGAGTGTCTCCGTTGGATGAAAAAAGTCCCATACTAATGAGGATGGGCTCTGGAGCATCTGTTGTCGTCGGTATGCTTCAATCCACTTCTATTAATTTGTTCCTTTTCAAGAATTGTCTTTTACTTTCTGTTTTACACGCATCTGGCGTGGAAATTGTTTTACACGCATTCCGTTTCGTTTCCGTCGTTTTTGATGATTCTGGATTCTGGGTTTTTGCATTCCTTCCGTTTCTGTTTGATGTCATACAATAGTCATCATGGGCGATATTAGATGAGTCTTGGGATTCATGGTATGTGTTTTTTTTTCCTCGCTATTGAGAAATTCTACATTTGGGCTTTGTGGTTTCATTGAAAGGCTTTCAAATGACTCCTCCAGTTAGTGCCGAAGCATGTGTCCACAAACACTATCACATGTCTATGCGGAGACTACTAATGAGGATGCACCTTAGCGTGATCAAACAAAATATCATTAATCAACATTGAATTCCAACTTGTATGTTAGGGTTCTAAATAGTTATTAGATTTAATTTCACGGGTTCCATTAGTCCGTGGGCTTTTGGCATATTGTTTAAGTCCATAACATTTTGGTATCAGAGTCAACCTCCTGGTCTCATGTTCGTGGGGCTACCTGGAGGAGAGTGAGAGCCGTCTAAAAAAATTAGAGAAAAGGGTAAAAGGGTACCTACAGCCGGAGTGAGAGCTGCAGAGAGGGCTGGGCGTCGTGGGGCTTTTTGCGTATTTGTTAAGTCCATAACATTCTACAATGCTATATAAATAAGAAAAGAAACCCTAACGGCCAAGACTCAGAATCAAATTAGGAAAACAAATAAAATCTGAAACTATCCTAATTACAACTCATAAAATTAAAAACTGATAACAATTAATAAAATAAAATAAGCAAATCGCTAAACTTCCTTGCGTCCCATATGTGGACCGTGAGACTCCTTCCAACGTCCCATTGGTGTCTCATTGGTGTTGCATCGTAGGCTCCAAATTCACTATGTTTGAAGGGCTTAACATATAAAGATTTCATTCTAGATGCCATAGCTCCGTGCAAAGACTCCTTCCAACATCTCCTTGGTGTTGCTGCATCATAGGCCCCAAATTACTATGTCTGAAGGGCTTAACAATTAAAGACTTCATTCTAGATACCATAGCTTCCTGCAAAAATCCTCTTCCATTAATAATTCTTTTATTCTGCTCTTTACTAATAGACCATGCTATGGCTAATGGAACTGTTACCTAAATGATTCTCCCCCGGCCTTGAAAGGACCAGATCCATATTTCTAAGAAAGACAAAAGTGAAATCAGTGGTCTAGCAGTGATCCTTAAGATCTACAAAAGAAGGCCCAAGAATAGGCGCATGGCTAGCCGGCCCATATGGCCTAACCGGTAGTGTCCCAGTCAAGCCCATAGATGACTAGTCCATTGGGGTTAGCCCATGGTTAGCAATCCCATTGGCCCAATTATATCTATATTCTTAGTATTTCAATTTCCAAGAAGCTTTCCTAGAGTTATATTATCAGTTTAGTAAATTTTCAGGAAACTTTCTAGATATATGTATTCTTAGTTTAGAAAATCTTAATTTTCTAGATCTAACAAGATAGTTGATTTGCATGTAATTGATTAGAGAGGAAATAATATCCTATTTAGGAAAAAAAAGATATTGGCATGTAATCACCTCGCAGAGAGGAAAGGAGATCATATATAGGAAGCCTAATAGTTAGGATTGTTTTTCCATCCTCTATAAATTGCACTTGTATTTTCCCATTATGCATTGAGTGAAAACTTACTCTTTTCCCTCTTACTATTGTGATTTCATTGAACGCATCCCTTTGTGGGGAGACTTCTTGGATTGTAGAGGTGATGGCTCCGAAGGTTGGGAATCCATGGTTAATGTGTGAAGGGCCTGAAGGCTTCATTCATCAATGGGATCCACCAATTGCAAGAACCCAAGATGGCGAAAATAGCTTCAAGAGATAGAACATATATGGGAGGCAGATGGGTAAGGCAAAAACAAATGGTCAATGGATTCTTCATTGACCTAATATATAAAGCAAGGAAAACAATCTCATGTAAACGGTTGGTGGAAGAGGTGGGACCCACCTCCGAAATTCATCCATGTCGAATGTGATTTGCTGCTGCCATGCGCACAGTTCCCAAAAGATTATTTTCCTATAAAGCAATTATTTCTTAATGCAAAATTGTGGGATTTGAGGTCAATGGTAAAAGTCTTGTCTAACGCTTTTGTCCAACAAAATGCCTTTACTAGCAAGCGCTTGGGATTTCCATTTTCACCTATACCGAAATGCAGTATTCGGCTTGGGCCTTTTAGCCTTAGACAATACTTTGGAAGAAAGAACACCCAAAGGGTCACCTATCCAGACTCTGACATCATTCAAAATCAATAAAATGGAAAAATCATTGATTGTTTTTGGAAGCGATTCCAACATTGAAATCTCATGGTCTCATGTTTACATGATGGTTACAATTGAAGAAACACTTGAGATCAAGGTGTTCCCTTGATGAGATAGTTGATCCTGGTGCCAGGTGCATGGCCATTGTTTCATTGGCTTTCTTTGAAGTACCAATATATTCTTCAAAATGTGTTTGCCCTTTTCTGTGCCTTCTTCTTGAGCTGTCAATAACAGCTCCATTATCCCTCATTTGAAAATTTTCTAGAGGCTCCTAGGGCTCCTAGCAATTTAATGAAAAACCATATCTTTTTCATGACACTCTGAAAACATTTGGTGGTTCATCTTTGAAAAGTGGGATTTGACAAAGATTGCTTATGAAGTGAACCTGCATGTAAATTAAGCCTGAAAAGTCTCCCGCTGACATTTGATACATCAATAAGCTCATTCAGAACCTTCACTGAGAGACTTGGTCGAGTGCTGGGTCTCTTTAAGTGCATGTTTCTTTACTAGAATTCTTTACATGAATTTTTCATGTTGGGGTTTTTTTGGACATGATGTGACATCATGTCTTTTGGCATTTGGAAATGTCATGTTTCTTTACAAGCATGCCGAAATTCCAGCCACCTGAAAGGTCTCAAATGACATTTGAGAATTCAGGAATTCCAGCTCCTTTACTTTTGGATGGAATTTTTGGATGCTCAAGTACTGAAAGCTTCTAGGAATTCCACTCTGTCTGGGAATTCAGAAATTCCCCAGCTAGAAATTCCTTGAATTCTAGCAAAGAAACATGCCCAAAGTGTTTAATGTATATAGCCAAGTTGGCCAATATTTCCTAATTTGATAATATCTTTTTGATGTTCATTTATACCATTATTCTTTAGAATTTCAATAAATACCAATCCTTACTACAAGTCACTAGGTTTTTTTTATCCCCTCCTGCGATTAAGATTATACGTAGAGCTTGTCAATATTCAACGTGAGTTGGAATGGTGTAACGGATTATGAGTCTACGAGCAGTAGAAGTTCTTATTATTTGTTTATGACAGCTGAGCTTTGATGCAATCTTAAGCTTCTGTCTTGTTCAGGTAGGAGCAAAGAAATTTGGCACACTAGCAAATTGGCAACGGGAATACACCATGGAGGACATACTGACGCAGCTGAAAAAGGAAATGGCTGCACCGCACAACCGTAAGCTGGTCCAACCACCCGAAGGTACCTACTTTTAGTGGACAAGATCTACTTGCATATATAGCACGTAGTTTGTCTTCAATGATTTGACCCCTATTCGAATTTTCAAACTGCTGCATTGTAGCCTTGTCACTGATGTTTGATGCGATGGAACTGACTTGTTTGTGTATAATACTTAAAAGAGACCTTACCTATAAGAAGCTCTGTTCCATGCCTCCATCCATAAGTACTTACCTCTAAGCATGGTATCTTTCTATTCAATAAGCACGGTGGGTTTTAAATCCATGATCATTTACCTCTCATCATCCTAGCCCCTGAGGAACTTGATCACTGCTGCCTTCTTGCTGTCTTGAACCACTGGAGGGTAGGGGCAATACCCACCTGACCACCATCATACTATCCATACATTATGAGCAGTAGTCACAGCTCGTTTGGACTTGCACCTGCATGTTTAATAGATGCTTATCCCATCTATCCAGGTGACAATTGCAAGGTGGGCTCTAACAGAAGTTTGCATTGGTGAAATGGATTATGTTTCAGTGGCAGTAGGTTGGGTTGACCACTGTGGGTAGTGTGTATGTTCAATTCGACCTAACCCATTTTTTGATTCAGTTGGAAATTTCATAAAAAGAAACGGCATGGAAGTTAGTAGGGGTCGACCTGAAGTCTGAATTGGCAGGACAGGTTTGGGTTGCTTGTGGGACCCATGTGCAATGAAACAGGTAGGATCAGATTAGGTTAATGTTGGCAGGTTGAACAGCATCAACAGAATCTGAACCCAATCCATTTTGTTTATCTGTTTGAAAATGTCAAGCAGAACCTCCATTGAGTATTTTGGTAGGCACCCAACAATCTTTTGAAGCACCTTTATTGATGACTGATCTATAATAGGACTCACCAAATGGTGTGGACCATGGTCCCTTGATATATTTTCCCGGACTATTAGAACGTGTTATTTTGGATAATGCCCATCCCATGACTGGCCAAGTGCACTCTAGGACTGAAGATACAACCGTACAAGGGATTGGTGATTTTCTCTTATTTGGAGCTTAATTTTTAATTTATCACGGTCAGCTTTGTGAATTTTCCTTTTTTCACTCAACCCTAGTACATGGCATGCTCTCTTTTTTCACCGCATCATTCTAGATCTTAATTGGTATTCCTCTTCTAGTCTTCTCCTAGTCTCTTTTGTTCATGTAACATTAAGGTAATGTTTAGATCGTCTTAAGTTTGGGTCTTAATGTCTTGTGTCTTAAGCGCTAAGACAAAAAACTACATAAGATTGTTTGGTACGCTATAACAACATGTCTTAAGCGCTAAGACGACTTGTTATTTAAGACGAGATTTATCTTAATTCTAGGAGCTCGAAATCCAGCTCCTGAAATTAAGACCTCAACATCTTAAGCGGTAAGATAGTTCAGGACTTTAAAATAATTTTAAAATTTCCGTAATAACCCTCACCAATATCAACGATTGCAGCCCTAATCTCTCTTATCTCTTTGGTTGCTCCTGCGCCTAAAACGAAGCTCTTCCCTGTGCGACAAGCAACATCGATCTCCTTCTTCTCGTCTTGGATCCAAACAATGTCACAGCTCGTTTCTACAACTATGGCCTCTTCCTTTTTTCGACTTCTCCACTTCGTCCGGATCTGCGCATGATGGCCCACCTTGACTATAAACCAGGATCCTCTGTTTTGCAACAGGTCTCCACTTTTTCAAGGTTATGGCACACCATAAGATCAGGTCCCCTGTCTCCTCTGGATCTAATTTCTGCAAGGTGCAGACCCTTTGCAAAAACAGCCTGAAATCTGCGACGGTGACCAGGTCCTCTGCTCCTCCAACGACTGCAACAATTTGAAGGTATGGATCTCTTCTTCGGCCAGAGAGATTTCGGATCCTCTGCGATTTCAACGCAGAGCCCCTGCTTCTTTTTTCAACGTCTGCAAGAGCACGCGCAGATCGACTCCGATCGTCAACAAAAACACACAGTCTGGGGATCGACTATGTCGCTTTCTCCTTCTTCCGGGAACAGCTCTGCAACAGAGGGTCTGTGTGGCCCACCGAGATCAACTGCGATTGATCTCTTCTTCAACTAGATCCGATTTCTGGATCCATATATCACACGATCTGAGCGATCTCTGCATCGCACAGCAACACTTGATCCTTGATCAAGAAAGTGGCCCACCTTCGATCTGAGCTCTGATACCAGTTCTTGTGGTGGGCTCTACAGCGGAAATTCCAGTGATCGATGGTCTAGATGTAACTATGCATGAACACATGCAATCAATCCACACGGGATTTGCGTGGTTCGCCCATTGAGAGCTGCGTACATGGGAAGATGGCAACATCGATCTCCTTCTTCTTGGTCTTGGATCCAAAAATTTGGAGTGTCACAGATGTTTTTTAGGCTTAAAACCATTTTTTTTTAAATGACAGAAATTACCCTTAACTTAAGACATGGATAAGATGCATTACCAAACAGTCTTATTCAATTCAGATCTCATAGTGTTCGGGTGTTGCCAAACAATCTTATTATAGAAAAGTTAATCAGATCTTAAACTCGCAGCTCTAATAAGATCTTAAAGTCAAATCTTTTTCAGACAGCTAAGACGTTAAAAAAATAAGACGATCCAAACAAGCCCTAAGTGTGTTGGCAATAATTGGTGCCTTGGATCTACATCAAAAGTAGCAGTCTATTGTCTTATTTAGCTGCTCAACTAGAACATCATTTAATGTGTGCGATGCTATATTCTTTAGCATGCTTAATAACAGTATACCTTGCTAGAAGTTTAGGGCGTGTTTGGTTTTCACTTCCTAAATGTATTGTTTTTTTTTGGTTGAGCTTTTGGCTTTTAAAAAGCTCGAAAGCTTTTAAAAGTTTGTTTGGTTATTAGATTTTTAAAAGGGTTTTTGAAGAAGTAAAAGTCAAATTTAGCTTTTTGGAAAAGCAAACCTTGACTAACTTCTCAGTCAAAAAGCAATTTTTCACTTTTTCAGAAGTGAGCAGAGGTATGGTATAGGGAGTGTATTATTTTTTCCCTCCATTTTTTCCCTCATCTGTGGGGTCTACCTATGAAATATAAACTCCTAAGATTAAGATCATCCTATATATTGGTGTCGAGTCGGATTTCATACCAGTGCAAGTTGGTCCAATCATCAGATTGATTAATTGTTAAAAGCATTTAAAATATATAAATCAATTTTACATGTGAGAAATCTAATGGTAGGCCAAACTTCTGTTGGAGTGAAATTTCTTCAAGGATTAGTATATGAGTTATTAATTTCAAGTGATTTACATTTTGTAAATGGGCCCTACTGATTAATTTATACGCTTAGACATGGCAGACCAAATGTTGGAAGTCATGACCTATGCATCTTTTTTTTTGTTCTTCTGAAAGGTACCTATAGATAATTTTTTTTGAGATAATGACAATGGTTGCATAACATGTATCGTGCAAATCAAAATTTTATGTGAGGCCATTTACTACCTATGGGTTCTATTATATGTAATTATTTTTTATTGTAAAAACTTTTAGAGGGTTTTGGAAAAATTCCAAGTAAATGGCCGTTGCACGAAAAAGCCCTCCTTAACTCGGGTAGCACAAATGGGATCTGTCAGACCGTGTTTCGTGTTTTTTTTTTTTTTATAAATGAGGGGAGCAATGCTAGCGTCACTCCATTCTGACAAAGAGGGACGCTAGCGTCGCTCTTCGAAAAGCAAATGAGGGGGTCTTAGTCTCACTACTTTGGAGTTGGTTGCCAAATGTATGATCTCTATCAACTGTAGCATTGGAGCCGTGTGTACATTGGTGCAGCAGTAGAGTAGCAGCAGTGAGACGACTCTACTTCTCTCTACAAATAATGATGCATTGGGAGACTAGGGGTTGGGGTATTTGACCACAAGCTGCAGCTGGACCATCCATTTCCAAACCCCTCCTCACAATTACAAGTAGAAAAAGTATATTGGAGATGAAAAAGACATTATCCCCTCCCATCGTCCAAAATGCTTGGACGAGGAGCTTTGAGCCCGCCCAATCTTCGTCGTAACGATTCTCCATCTTACACACGTACCACGCGATGCCAACAGGATTGTTTATCTGGGGTGGGCCATCCTTGTACATGAGTCATTACTTTGATTGGAAATGCAATCTGCATGCAATCTGCATGAATCCATTCAATTGGAAGGCTGTCGTTGCTTGATTGAGAGAAGAGGGGCACCCATTTGTCCATCAGTCCAAGCCAATTGTGGCCTAATGGCATGCAATGAATGTTGCAGAAACTCGGATTTGGGGAGGTGAAAAGAAAAGAAAAAGGGCCAGTTGTAACTCTTTATTCTTTTATTCTTCCTAGTTGTAACGCGGATTTGGATGTTGTAGAAAAAGGGCCAGGTGAAAAGAAAAGAAAATGAGGGTTTTGAAGCGTCGCTCTTGTTAGATTGGAGTGATGCTGGCATTGCTCCCCTCATTTTTCAAAAATAAAAATCAACAGGGGCAGGCGGACCCTTTTCTCTGTTGTCCGAGGTAGGAGGAACTTTTTCGTGCAATGGCCACCTACCAGGAATTTTTCTGTAAAATCCTCTGAGGGTTTTATGGGAAAAATTCCCGGCCACCTACCAAGAATTTTTCCGTAAAATCCTCTGGGGTTTTACGGGAAAATTCTCAGTAGGTGGCTGTTGCACGAAAAAGTCCCTCCTAGCTCGGGCAGTACAAAAAAAGGCTCCGTAGTTCGTTTTTAGAATATTGAGAGGAGCGACGCTAGCGTCCCTCGTCTCTAATGGGGGCAATGCTAGTGTCGCTCTCCATTGCTTCCTCGTCCAAATCTTCCATTACCATTTTCTCCGTTCACGACCATTGGGTGTTTTGGATCAGAATTTGTGTGAAAAAACAAAGAGCAATCAATATGCATCAACCAAAGCACATGTCTAAATAAAATCGCATCTACACCTACGACCACCCTCACCCAATTCTCTGCAATGTTGCAGTTGTCGTCTTCATAATCTGACAAAGGAATCCATTTGTGTGTTGATCACAAACACCCTCTTTGACAAAGACAATTTCCAGCGCCATTCCCATCCCACAAATACACAGTAATCCATATGCTGGTCTTCTCCAGTTTGGAATTAGACACGGAAAATCACTAAGTGAAGAGCTTTCAGAAACTTGGGTGATGGGGTTGATATGGAACTGGAAAAAGAGAGCTTTTTGAGATGTTATTCCTTGCAGTAGATGGATGGATAGATGGATGGATGGTTTGCTTGCCTGGTAGTCAGCGGGAAGAAAATAAATGGAGTTCCGTTGCGCTTGAATCAGTGATTTTGTTCTTGTTCTTGTTGGATGATGGCTCTGTTTTATAAATAGAGACAAGTAAACGTATCGAAGTTTGACGGAGAAGGGCAGAGGCAAGGAGGCATTGGGAGTTTTGGATCGGACGAGGGAGGAGGCACTCTGACCCAGAGAAGATGGTAATGGAGGATTTGGACGAAGAAGAGATGGGGAGCGATACTAGCGTCACCTCATAAGAGATGAGTGATGCTAGCGTCGCTCCTCTCAAGTTTAAAAAAACAAAAACCAAACAGGGCTTGACGTACCCCGTTTGTGTTTTTCGAACTAGGATGGACTTTTTCGTGCAGCGGCCACTTACCGGGAATTTTTCCGTAAAATCCTCAAACTTTTAATATATTATTTAGTTATAATATGCTCAAAGTCGCTCGCTTTCTCTCTCTATATATATATATATTGTAACCAATGACCTTGGTGCTTTTGATGTTAAGATGCATGCACAAAATTTGTGCTTAGGGAACCACCTTTTCTTTTATAAAGTTGCTTTAACGAAGTAACTTTTGAAAAGCTATTTTTAGGAATGGTACATTTAACTTTAAGAAGTCCAACCAAACACACCCTAAAAGTGTGTTTGGTTGGGCTCCTTAAAGTCGATTGTACTTTCTTAAACGTATCTTCCAAAAATATTTTATTTTAAAAAACTTTTTATAAGGAGTTGTTTGGTTAGCGCAAAAATTATTTATATTTTTTAACTGAAATAGTCACCCAAATTGTTTGGCGGGGGCATTTAAAAAGGCATATTTAGTGTATTATAACAAAAATATATATATATATATATCAGATTTTTATGACAATAAATAGCTACAATATATACAAGAGTCTTATAGGTAAATAAAATGTCCTCGCATAAAATCCTCTATGTCACAAGGCTCAAGTTATGTAGTATTACTGTTGTCATTATCTCATAGAATAAAAGGGAATTCATCATTTAGTATATTAAAGCATATAAATCTATTAGTATGACCTATCTACTAAATCAAGTTTCCCAAACAAAAGCTCTTATACCCGTTCTTGGTGAAATTTGACTATATTAGTGTTTGGCTTGCCATTAGGTTTATCACGTCATTTTATCCCCTTTGATTTTATACAATTTATCAATGTTTTTGGGGACAAGTGCTTTGAGATTTAGATTTCATGGTAGAATAAGAGAAAGGGGAAAAACTACTTCCTTTTCACTTCCTGCCACAATTTTGCCTACTCATCGCAAAAGTAAAATGTGCTTTTGGGAAGCGAAGTTGGTTAAACTCCACTTCTTCAAAAAGTTAATTTTGACTTTTACTTCTTGAAAAATCTTTATAAAAAGTTAATAATCAAACGGGCTTTTAAGGGTTTCTTAACAATATTTTTTTTTGGAAATGGTGTTTCCGATCTTTTCAAAAGCCAAAAGCTGAAAAAGCACTTTCATCAGTTCTTGCCAACATCTTTTGGAATATAAGATAAAATCTTGTCTCAACATGCTCGCCAACAAAATGGTACTTCCAATAACTTGGGATCTTTCCCTAAACATATATTTGTTGTATTGTCATTTTTCAATGATATCAGATTCTTGGCATGCACTTGGAACTGTGCCTCATTAGAACAGAAAATGATGAATTAAAATCATTCTAAGCTGTTAACATATGTACATGCAATATGCATTACATACTCCCATGGATGAAAGAGCAAACATGCTCCATTTCTTCGCAGTCCATGAAACTGCTCCTCACCCAGTAATAGAACGAAAGTCGAAGTTGATTTCTCATTGTCAGGATCATTGATAAAAGCTGTATGAATATATGCCTGAGGAGAGAGATCACTACTTTGATAGCATAATATGACCTTTTCTAAGCCCTCCATATGACAGAATTTGCTTGACCAGCTTCAAAGTGATTTTTGAGAGTTGCGTGAGACCAAACGCGAGCTGATATCAACTACAATTGCAATTAACATGGTGCTAAGGAAAGAGAAGGAAGGAATTGTAGAGGATAACAATGTATAAATTTTGGATTTTTTATGAAAAAACTTCTAAATTTGAAATCTAGGTTATTGTGTTGCTAGTTTTGCAAATGATCAACCATGGGATACATGTTTAGCATATCTTGTAGTGTTGAAAATCTATTTAGTATCTCTAAGTGTGCAGGAACTTTGAAGTGACTTGATATGAATTGGAAGGTCTCTCCAAGTCATGGCTCTATCATGTATAAAGGAATCATAGCTTTAAAACTTGGCTGAAATCAAGCCTCAATGAAGCACCAGCACTAGAGGGGGAAACTCAAGCATGGTGGATCGGCCCGGTAGTGGCGAACGAGGGAACGGCGAATATTGTTAGGACTAGCCACTAGCCGCGGGTAGACTGGAAAAGCTGGAAAGCAAGGGATGGAGAAAGAATCTGCATGATGAGTGGTCTCACTCATGGGGGGAGGAAAAACCAACATGAGAATGTGAAGGCCGGCCGATGCACCGATTTAGTTAAGGGGGAATAGAGATATGACAAATCTTCGAGTTGCTTGTATGTGGCTCTTCTTCAATTGGGAATAGAAGGACGAGCTTGAAGAGGGAAGAAGAAGTGGAGCAATGGGAGTTCTGTTGAAATAAAAACCTCTCGATCTGATCTTGAAAGAGGGGATGGGAGATCGACGGAGAAGAAGTCCCTATTCAAGACAGATCAAGAGGTTTTATTCCAACAAAACTCCCATCGCTATACTTCTTCCCTCTTCAAGGCCGCCCAAACCCCCCCCCCCCCCCCCCCCCCCCCCCCCCCCCCCCACCACCACAAAAAAAAAAAAAAAAAAAATAATAATAATAATAATAATAATGAAGAAGAGCCTGGGGGCAGGAGCCACCCCCACCAAAAAAAAAAAAATTTTTGAAGAAGAGCCTGGGGCAGGAGCGCCCCCCCCCCTTGTGAAATTTTAATTGTATGAATTATAAGGAAATTAAAGGAGAAAGAATCTGCTAATGTTATTGAGTAATTTATTACATAAATAGGAATTCATCGTAGGCCATTTATTCAATAAATCATAAATGGGAATCTAATGATTTCTATTGTATTAGATTAGCCAAGAGTTGCCTAAACGCCGTCTTCGAGTTGCAGATATGGGATACCCTAATCTTGGGTTTTGCAGAAACATGAAAGTTAGAGGCTAAGTGGTAACATGTTTGTTGAAGAAAAACAGAACAATCTTACAATTTTCTTAACCCCAAGGGGTAGCTCAGTTGGCCTTGGACCACGGTTTGCACCTGAAGGTTGTGGGTTCGAAATTGTACTACCACACTGGGCTACATGGGAGTTTACCCGGCTTCCCTTTGGACCCAGAGGGAGTAGTCCAGCCCAAAAGGTTGGGAACCCTCCTATAGCAATAAAAAAAAAAAAGAAAGAAAAAAGAAATCTTACAGTTTTCTTACTTTAGTTATTTACACTTGTAAATATAATCATGCACAGTACAATATTAATATTTCCGGTCATTGAAGCTCACATATAAAATCTAAACCACTCAAAATTATTTTCATCTCGTGTTCTTTTATTACATAAATTTCTAATCCAAATTGAGTGATATCCACTGTAAGTTAAAAAAATCAGTTACTTTCTTATGTTTTAGTTATAATTATTCCTATATCAGAATAAATATGATTGGAACAAAACTTTTTTAGATGCTAAAAACTAGTGGGGCCATGTTTATGAACAATTTAAAATTTAAATGAGTTTTTTTTCTTTGATATTTATCAATGAGCATACTTAGGTGTAGGACTGTCAATGAGACGCGTTGAAATGGGTATTCGACCTGGCCCGGTTGCTTCAAGCCCGAAAATACAAGGCTTTTAAAAAAATTTGAACTCAGTGTGCTGGGCTTGGATAATATTTTTAAAGCCCGGCCAAAATGGGACTGAGATTGGATAGAAACAGCCTAGCCCGTTCAGGCCCGGCCCGGCCCGGCCCGCTTCAAGATCATTATACTAATTATTTTATAGATTACTGAAACTGCTCCTCACTAACAACAAAAAAACAGCTAATTAGGAGGGGCAGTTTTGTAACTTCGCTCTCCCCTCTTATAAAACACATACCCCTAAGTCCTAGGTTCCCACGAAAAAGTTTTTAACTCCGCCATGTCGCTTGTTGCATTGTATTGCTGGTCCCAAGCCCGGGAAAGGGATGAGGGTTTAAAGTCCAGTTCACATTGGGTGTCTTGTGACAGTAGGAATAATTAGAGAATGTTTTGTTTATGTCAAAGATTGGGCTCAGCACAGGCCCGACCCTGTCCTAGCCCGGGCTCGTACGAGATGGGATTTGATATATGCCCGTTTAATTTAGGGCCAGGACTGGACAACCTCTGGCAGGCCCGTCCAATTTTCGGGACGGGATTGGACAACCCAAGCCCAGGCCTAGCCCGTCCCATCGACAGGCCTACTTAGGTGTCCCAAAAGAATTTCAATTATCATTGTGAGATTTCGGTGCAAACTATGATTCGTTACGGCAGAATCCACAAAATTTGAGGGAAAGGATACTACATTTGAAGATGGTCCCATGGAGCCTATAGTAAAGATTTTGTTACTTTGACCCCCCAAACAAAAGATTTTTGGTTCCGCCTTGAGAAGAGCATCCACCCCGTGCACCTCCCATTCTCGATCTGATTATTATGTTTCCCATTACTCAGCCATGTCTCCCGACTGAGCCTACCTTAATGCTCTCATTATCCGTAGAAGGGCCAACACCGATAAAATTGTTAGAACTCCATTCTTATCACATTTTTAATCTACTTTCATTTTTTTTTCCACCTAAAAACCTTAAAAAGCTCTTAAGAGGTAAGAATTTTTAGTTTGTTTGAACATATTATCAAAACCTTTCCTTTTAATAAATAAATAATACCTTTCCTTCTAATAAATAAATAATAAATAGCCAAAACAAATTGGATACCAGTTTAGGATTTGATATATTATGTGATAGTGAGAGGTTTAGCTTTAGGGATTGCTTTGGTACAATGGCAAAAGTCTCAGATGCCATGCGTGATAACAAAGGTTCCAGACTTGTGAGTATGTCTCGAGTTTGGGCGGCGGGACATGGGTGATGACCTTTTTAGTAAATGGTTTGGCTTTGGCAATGGAGATTTTGGAATGTGTTTTACAACCATGGTTTAAGATAAACAGCTCACATTTTCTTCTTAGATAAAACTTCATTGATAAATCCTTTATTGCTATAGAAAATCTTCGTTTTCTGTACTATGGGGCCAAATTATGATCATAAGGAACTCTCATGTCAGTCGTGTATCTGGAATTTTCAAGCTGACTCCCTAAAATTAAAGATTATGAGCTTATTTGGGATTTATTTCCTCACGTGTAAGAATTTTTTTTTTTTTTTTTTATCCGGGATCTTCCATGATCTATTCAACCCCTTACACTCATTTACTCCCAAGAATTGACTTTCACTCTAATTCGACGCTAATTCAAATCATATTCGCCATTGGATTAAATCAAAAGGGCTGCACTAAATTAGAGGTGAGTACAATTGTGCCCACAGATCTCGATTGCACATGCTGTCTGCTTGTAGGAGAACCCTTCGAGATAGGGAAGGTTGTGGATGATAATGGTATGGAAATATCCTGACATTAAACCCTGGGGTATGGTTCAGTTGGCCTAGGACTATGGTTTGTTTTCGGAGGTTGAGGGTTGGCCTAGGACCATGGTTTATTTCCGGAGGTTGAGGGTTCGAAACTGCATTGCCACACACTGGGGCCACTTGGGATTTACCCGGCTCCCCCTGGACCTGAAGGGATTAGTCTGGTCCAAATGGTTTGGGGCACCCTCCGATATATATAAAAAAAAAAAAATTGGAAAAATCCATACATGAACTAAATCTCTACTAGTGGAGAAATCGTTTGTTTTCCCCACCTTTCCCTAAAAGATCTTACGGTTGGGTTTGTTGCACCAGAACCATTCAAGCACTTCAACGCTCCTCGGCAGTACATTTAAACATCTGATACAGCCATATAGGTTTGGACTGCCATATTGGTGGGTGCACCCGTCAATGGGCCATAGCTCAAACTAACACATATTATGCGTGGTTTCAATTTCCAGTAAATGGGTTCTTTTGGTGCTCCTTTGGTGGTCGAAATGGGTTTTTGGCTGCACCCCATCTAAGAAGGGGCCCTTAAAAATAACAGACAGGATGGATGGGATCCATGTGTATGTGACCTTTTTAAGAGCAGATGTAGAGATGGTGCATGCCATTGTTGAAACCACCATTATAAGGGTTATTTACTCTGTTTTTTTTTTTTTTTTTTACATAGGGTGTCCCAGCCCTTTGGGCCAGAATAATCTCTACTGGCCTAGGAGATAAAGCTGTGTAAATTTCTCCCGTGGCCCCAGTGTAGTAGTTCAGTTTCAAACCTACAACCTTCGGGTGCAAATCGTGTTCCTAGGCTAACTGAGCTACCACTCGGGGTTATAAAAGTTATTTACTTGAAATAGTGGTTTCCAAAATATTAGAAAAAAAATGCGAATAAGTTTTAATTATATTGGTATAAAATTGAGAAAAATGAAGAGAATCTAACGAAATGATTTTCATTTGAAACTTGGATACACTTTTGAAATACTTTTTTCCTATAATATATCGAGAAAAAACTCAAAATTGAAAATATACCCAACATTTTCCCAATATGATAAATTCCAAAAAGAAAATGTATGACAAAGATGCACACATATGGTATTAATTTATCTAACAAAAACAAAATTTAAGAAAAAGAAAAAAAAAAGATGAAACGAGTGTTTTATTCATCTTCTAGCATGAAATTGCAGATGGCCTTAATTTGAGAAAAAAGAAAATGTGAAGAGCAATGGAGGGGCAAAGAAGGAAGAGGGTTTGCCAAAAAAGAGGATGAGATGGCATTTAATTGTGACTTGTGTGAATAGAGAAAGCAAGTGGTGGAGAGATATAAATTTGTATTTATCATCTGACGTAATACTTTCATTATTCTCAACTGTCTCAATTACTCTTGCATTTAATTGTTTTTATGGGATTTCAATCCAAAATACCACTCTCTTTTCAATGCTCCAACAACTACCAAAACCACCCCTCTTTCTCTCTCTCTCTCAACTAATCTCCTCCGAATCAGGTGTATCAGTATGCCCAGAAATACTAACATTTTGTCACGAGACTGGAACTTTTTGACTACTTGTAGGAAACCTCTGTGTCAACTGTATCATTTTTAAGCTGACGATGGAGGTTGAGTTTTTGACTACTTGTAAGGAAAACCACCAAACCCCGACCCCCCTAAAGTGCCTGTTTATTTGTATTAAAATTGATAGGAATTGAATATTCTCTCTCTCTTAAAAGGGCCTGTTTATTTGCATTAGAATTGATAGGAATTGAATACAAAGATCTCATGCCAGAAGTGATTAAAATGAAGATTAAAAGTGAAATTTTAAAAATAAACATTAAATAATCTTTCCTTCAAGAATCTAAAAAAGTTGGGAAATGAATATCAAGGCATCATCGTAGTAATTCAATACACCAGAAAGGGAGTCCTTTATCCTGACCTCATCATATTCTTTACTCCTCACTTTATATCATATCATTCACCTCTTATCTCTTTAATAATTCTTTTGCAAAACTCATTTACCACTAAGAAAATTAGAAAGACGAATGAAATTGATGCTCAAAACTAATAACACCCGAATAGAAAAAACCCACTCCATTTTTTATAATTTTCTTCCCAACCCTTTCCATGATCAAGACTGCCCATTAAATGGGCAACCTAATTTCTTCTGTGCATTCTTTTTCAAGAGATGGTTCAATGCATAGATATACATCACAAACTGCATTGCATCCTCCAAAAAATCTCCATCATGGGACCCATATCCTCTGCCTCTAAATTCTGATTAATACATCTACCTGTGAGATGAGAGATAAGCTCAAATAACACTTTGATCAAAGTGACATCTAATGCAAAGGGGTTATATTGCGAATGAGGAGATCTCTTGGGAATGCACTGCACCTTGTATATATTCCAAATCATTTTTATGTGATAAGCAGTTGTGATCCTATGCAAGCGGTGCACATGAAATGTGGGCCCCACCTGCGAGCTCACTTTTTGAGGTGTGTGTGAAGATATCTAGGGGGCCCGCCCATGTACAAAAAATCAGCTCCATCTTATCATCCTAATTCTATAATCCACGGCCAACAAATCCAATCCATTTGCATGAGTACAAAATTATGCGCACGTAATCCATTAGGGGAGGTGGTGGGTTTTGTGTGGTTCACTCGATGGACCATCAGGTGGGTCCCACTGTAGGCACCCACAATGTTTTTCATGTAATACGTACGTATGAGCATGACCCGTTCCTAGAGACATGGGGATGACCCATCAAACGTGCCAATATGGAACAGTGTGAGGCTAACGTACGTCCTCTGTTACAGATTCATGGGACACACTTTTGCCCTTGTCCTGTCCTGAAAACAGGTTTTTCATGCCGTGAATGGTGGTCAAAAGAGGTTGAATGAGGACCACTTTTCTATCCGGATCCATTTGATGGATTCTCAACACCATACACGTCATAGCTGACGTGACATGATGTCATAGTCAAAGAGACGGTATGGTAAAAGGGGATGCTGTGAAAACTGTCTGAGGAGAAAGCATGGGACACGTCAGTTAATTAATGAGCAGAATCACATAAAATTTGGTGATGCTCTTCAGTGGGCCCACTTATATTTTACTTTGATGACATTACTTTTAATTTCTATTGGGAAACTGGGTTTGAGGATTTTGACATGTTAATTTTTCTTAAATCCGATTTTTTGAATTGCATGTCAAAAAATTCAAATAATGTGCACTTGACTTTAGTCAACATCTATTTAAAACTATTTTTAACCCCTACTCCCATGATTTCATGTGATCCTCATACAAAAAGTACAAAATCCTACTCGATTTTTTCATTCACTTTTGTTTTTCACTTCTTTTTCTATGCAAAAATAAGAGAGAGACATGTGAAAGTTTTTTCTCCCTTACATCAAGGCGTCTACTCTCCCACACCTTCTTATGAAACCTGATAAATCTCGTGATATCATGAGAATAGTGTATGTCATAGAAAAATTGATAAAAGCCTTGATAACATGGACTCTCCCATGATATCACGACTTTTGTGCGACATCTTAGAGTGAGGTTTTTCCAAATTATAAAACTTGAAAAATGGTCAGATGTGTATTTACTTTTCATAAATTGTCATTATTCATGTTCTATATAAAATGAATTTGCTTACCGGTTGTAGAAAGTGTATGTTACACAAACTGATAAATCCCATGATATCATGGCTTTTTATTTAGCATCTTACAATTAATGAAATTTTCTAGAATAATAGATACTGGGAACTGATAGTCAAATGTGTATTTTTCTCACAACATATAATTTTTCATACTCTTTAAAAATTGGTTTTGTTTAGTGGTTATAAAAGTTGGATGTTACTAAAACTGAAACATTACAGTATCATTGTTTATCTTAGTGCTATATATGTTACAAGGAGACGCCTCAATGAAAGGAAGATAAGACTTTCAGGTCATCTCTCTCTTAGTTTTGTAGAGGAAAAATAGAAGGAAGAGTGAATGAAAAGAACCAGAGAGGTTTTTGACCTTTTTACATTGGAATCCCATAATATCATGGGATTTGGGGCAAAATAAAGTTTAAAAAAAAAATATGTTGATTAGAGTCAAATGATTTTGGTGACATTATTTAAATTCATGTCATGAAATTGGAGAAACTCGATCGGTTTGAGGATTAATGTCAAAATGCATATATATTATATGTTATCAATCTAACTCTTAGCATCGAGTCATGAAGTGAAATTTGGTTTGAGAGCCCATACAACGAAAAATTTATTTTGAGTGAAGATTTTACTATATAAGTTCGCTCCACTGAAGAGAGTCTCCAAACCTCTGAGAATCAGAGGATCTAGTAAACTCTTGACAATCTACACCTATATTGCTGATAAGAAAGATATACAAAAAACTAAACCCCAGGAAACAAGGAAGAGAAAATCCAAGAAAAGGAGATTAAGAAAATAAAAACCTATAAAGGAGATCAAACTAAGCTATCATAGCTTGGCTTTTCCTTTTCTTCTTGGTGGTGGTGTTGGTGGTGGTTGTGCTATTGTGATGACTCTGAAAATCGAGGAGAACGCTGCTTTTGCATTTAGGGCACTTGGGTTCTTGCTCATCCGACAGCATCACATACATGAGGCAGCGCGGGCATCCCACAAGGACCATAGACATCGCATCTGGGCTATTGGAGGCCTGAAGGGCCTGACCCGCATCGCCGTCGACCATCATGTTCACCTCCGATGACACGCATGAGGTCGGTGTCGACGTCGGTGACATAGGAGATGCCGACCTGTTGGGTGACTCCACCCTTTGCCGGTTGGCCGGCGGTGACAGGTTCAGCTTGAGGTCCAGCCCAGGATTCCTCCCGTTCCTACTCATTGTGTCAGCAGCTCCCACAGCAGAAAAGGCTTCCTTTCCGTAGTTGATCTCTCCAGTCTTGTCAAAAGACGATCACACAACGTTAGTCACACCCATGAAATGGTTAATAATATTTTCTTGGGTCACGTCCTTTACAGTGAATCCATGACAAGGATAAAATGTTTAAAAATATCTACTTGGACCATGTCATCCACAACAACAATAATAATAATAAATGATATGACTGGCATGATATTAAGGAGATTTTTGTTACCTTAAAATTGAGGAACTTGTGCCAACCTAAGGGAAGAGGTGATTTAAGTCTGTTGTTTCACCTACAAAGCCATATATATAAGAAGTGGATGAGAGAACGTTGGGATTGTTATAAATTTTAATTTTAATTTTTTGGGTGTGCCGAGAGAGGGACAGATAGAGAGAGACTGAGGGAATTGAATGGAATTGATGGATAGGTAGAAGAAGTGCTTAAATTGCAGTTAAGATTGCAATTACAAGTGCTGCGTAGGTGCTTTCATTCATTACACAGATAGTGAAGAGAAACCAAAGGGAAAACAGAACAAACAGCTTTTTAACCAAAGCATAAATTACAGCATAAAAACAATGGGTCAAAAGAACAGAAGAGGTATAGAGAGGAAACAGGTTTGTTAATTCAAAATCTGTGTGCATATATATCTCATTTTTATAAGCCGTTCTTGTTAGTTTGGTTAGGTTTTGTTTTCTATTTGACATTTTGAATGGATACGGACAATATGTAGACAGCTTTGGTTCTTTAAAATTGGTTTGGAGTGGGGCACATAGGCGTCAATGGAATATATTACCAAAAACTTCAATATCTCTTGATATTTCAAAATCACATAGGCACATTTAGGTTTTATTACTAGAAGTTTGGCGAGTTAAGAAAGGAAAGAGATACGACATGATCATGTTGTAAAAATCAGCAGTTGTAATAATCCTTGTATTTTACTCACTCTCATTAATTTAAATTAAAATTTGATTTAAGTGATATTAAAGAGTTTAGGTCCAATTAAATCCTATCTAAAATTGAAAACTATGATTGGATTGCACGAGATAAGGGATGAAGGGTTCAGATGACACACTCTTTAATTTGACATAAGATAAGAGTACTTGTTTACCTATGACTTTAGATAAGCAAACCTAAATATGCATTAATTGATCATAGAACGTGGTAGATTGGACTCTTTAAAAGGAAACTTCTTTTAGATTAGCCTTTTTATTTAGATGGCTAAAATCGAGAATTTCTCTCCAATTCGTAAAATCTCTCCTTCATAATTAAAATTGAAATTAAGCTCCAATTTCTCAATCAATTGCCGAATTGGAGCTCAATCAAAATTGAATCATATCCCTTTTATTTATAATAATTGTTGGGCCACATCTAATCAGTAATATCATCACCAGTCATAATGATAAAGAAATATTGTTAACCAATTTCCTTGATCACTAATTTTCAAAAAGCGAATGGGTTACACTTTATATAGTAACCGAGCCATCATGATGCGATCATATGAATTAGAAGGAGAGATGTACGAACAAATTAGCATAAAAAGCCCTACTACACCCTGAAATAGTATGTTGACTTTCAGGGACCAAACGATTTTAGATCAAAGTAAAAAAGTTATAGAACTGTAAGAAAAAGTGCCAGTACTGTTCTATTATAAGGCCTTCTATAACGAAAAAGAATGTCCAAAAAGAGACCTAGGAGACACCCTAGTTGAAGGAGGTGTCTCATCTCACACAGCTGCCCAAAATTAATCCCTTGCATGTACGTACATTATCCAAGAAGAATCTCAGCACTCACCCAATCTAGTGCTAAAAAAAAAGAAGAAAAGGACAAAGGGAAAAAAAAAAAAAAACGAATGCTTAGAAAGGCTTGCCTACTCTATGTAATTCTCTAAGTTTAGGGTACCATATTGTTGGATAATCGTAGCATAATTGAGTGGTGAGGCCCTCGAAGTTCAAAAATCAACAAATAGGTTATAAAGAGAATTAAACCAGAACATGACACTTTTGAGTCCAGAACACCTGGCCTCCACAATCTAGGAGTGTAACAATTAGGTTAACCGTGTCTTTTGGAAAAATTGTTAATCGAATTGTGTTTTACGGTTTTCAGTTTTAAAAAATAGTAACCATAGCCGTACAAAAAAAAAACCGTTAAAAAAATGAATAGCGGTTAATCGTATTAGACGATTCGATTAGGGTTAATTGTCACTTAAAATACATATTATTTTTATCAAAATGAAAAATACATGTTCAAAAGTCAAAACCAAATATCCTAGGCAATAAATTACATAATTCCAAAATACTAAAGTAGCATTAAAATGCTCACATAGACAAATGAAATAATAAAGTGAGCATTTTAATGTGTAATTAGGGGGTATTGTGTAATTTCTCTAGCAAACACATCCTTGATCTTTTAAAAGTTAAAAGGTAATATTTAAGTTATAAAATTACACAATACCCCCTTTATTCTTTTTTCTTCTTTTAAATTGGGCTGTAACGGTTTGGTTAATCGTGTTTTGTGAAAATAGTTAACCAAATCGTATTTCATTGTTCGGTTCGGTTAATAATCGTGAGTCGAGACTAAAAACCGAAATCGAACCTTGAAACACTGTTTTACGATTTTAATAACGTAACCGTAACTGAAACTGTGAAGCACGGCCATTACCTGTCAGTTCCGTTATGTTCAGTCGGTTAGACGGTTTTTCGATTTTTTTTTACACTCTTACTTCACATGCCTCAGCGTATTTCATGAGATTGTTAGGATTGTTTGTTTCATAGATACATAAGAGTTCATGCTTAAGATTCAAGGTAAATATACAAAAATGACTATCAAATAACCTCCCCTTTAATGGAAAGTGAATCAGGTGAAGATGGAAAAATGAATACGTAGCCATCAGTACCCTGTAATTGAATTACCAGGAAAGTCAAGGTCCCATCCTACTACAAGACCAATCTATCTTATTACTTTATATCCTTCAGCTCTCGCCTCATATCTTCATGATTCACCCCTTTAATAATTTTTCTTATGTATTCAATCCCCATGTATTAATGCAAACAAACAAGCCCTTAAGCAGTCAAGATTATGCCTTGGTATTGCCATAAAATAAAAAATGTGTTCAAACAACCTCATGTCTCTCACAAATAATAAGATGAAATAGGGACAATTTCAGAAAAGTATAAGACTTTTGGCTCATTTTAAAAAAAGTACATGGGTACTTGAATATTTCAAAAAATTATAAAAGTTTTTCCATATTTCTTTCAATTGAGTCCTCTCGATAATTTTTCCCAAGAAAAATGATAAAAATACCCTTATGACATTTTTTTAATCTTTTCTTAACCTTCTTTCATCCTTGAAACCAACCCAAAAATCACTTTATAGGCATCATTGATCAAATGTTGATGGTGGGGCATCTTCTTTTCATAGTTCAATTACCTTGGAGAATGCCAAAATAGGCCTTGAGGTTCTTTTCTCTAGATTCTCATATGACTTAAGTTTTAACTTGACTTTGATGATAATATATAACCATTTAATGATGCTAGTTTTTCAATGATTTGGGATCAACACAAACCCTTCTTTTTTAATCATCCAGGCATAAAGGTAGCTGAAGTGCCCCGCATTAGGTCGTATGGGTTGGACTTGATCATTTCTCTTACATGATTCATTATAGGTAAAAATTGAAAAATGAAGTAAGGGTATTTTGTTCTTTTATTAAAAAAAATTATGTGAGAGGACTTGATTGTAAGAAATACGAAAAACTATTAACTTCTTCTGAATTATTCAAATATTCTTCAAGTACTTTCTTGAAAATGAGCTAAAAGTTTTATACTATTTTTAAATTCTCCCAGTTAAATAAATGAAATGAGGCAAAAAAAAAAAAAAGTCATGTATTTGCCAAACTAGGTTAGACCTCGCCATAGACAACCCAACAGTAGCCTTTAAAAATGTATCCCTTTTACATGGGAACAACAGTCCCCTCCATACCTCGTGCATAGCACATATCGTGCTCACTCTAGCCTAAGAAGTTCTCAAGAACAGGTTTGTGTAAGACACCATATACCGTGATGTCAGACTTTCCCAACACTCCGCCTCACGTGTAGGCCCAATAGAATTCATGGACGGACCTGCCACGTGGGCTACACAAGAACGACAGGATTGAAATCCGCTCTAATACCATGTAAGACGTACACCATATAACAACCAAAAAGCTTAAGCTAATAGGTGGAAGGCCCAAACAGTTATATAAATCCCTATCAAACCCATTACTTGGGTGATATGGGATGTGGGGCTTTCCCAACAGTTTCAATATTTTTTTGTACAACTAGCAGATCCCAAGACTCAAAAATGTTATAAAGAGTGGATCCCAGTCATAAGAACAGTTTAGATCACGTAGTGGATGTGACATTCTGATTTTTAATTAAGACTGTTAGTGCTAATTATTTTATTTAGCCTAATTAACCTTGATTAGTCTTTTGATTAGAGATTTTCATTCATAGGGATCCATTTGTAATTATGGACTTGTAAGTATTTTGAATTAGATATGGGGGCTATTTGTTGGATGAGTTATCTTTTAAAAAAATCCAGCTCCTGCTTCCCTCCTCTTTATCTCTTCGTTTCAGTTCTTTTTCTCTGTTCTCAAATCTTTCTTTCTCTCTTTCTTTTCAGCTCAATTCTCTCCCTCTCCAGCTCTCTTCTTCCTCATTTCAGCTCAGCTGCCATAACCATCATCTTCTTCCTTGTTTCTTCTTCTTGTTTGTCTTGGTTCAAGTTAGAGGAGAAAGCTCAATCAAGTGGGTTCTTAAGGGAAATCAATTAGGAGCCATTTAGCTCAGTTAATCTCAGTCTCAAGGCAAGTTTCTGATGTGATAAACATGTTTTAAGCTTTTGATTTCAAGAACTCAGTGATTTTCCATTAATTTCTAAGTTTTAGCTCTAATGATGATTTAGATGTTTAAGTTAGAAATCATGTGTTTTAAATATGTTAAATGATGTCTTAGAACATGTTTTGATCATTAGATATGTTTGTAAGAAGTTCTCAAGAGAAAGGCACTGAAAAGAGGATGGTTTGAATTGAAATAGAATGGAACCAGAAATAGGATTTCCGTTTCTGCCTGTATTCGGTCGATCGACTGCACAGGGCGGAGCTCAGTTAGTTACCTGTTAGCTGGGACTTGTTAAATTAGTTTCTGGGAGTGCTCGGTTGACCGAGCACTGTTGGTCAGTCGACCGACCACACTGAGAAGAGTTCGGGTTGCTACAGAAAATTATGTTACATGAGACTTGATGATTTTAGGATTTCTATGAAGGATGTTGACCTAGGTCTCACCTGATTGACCTATTAGATGGGAAATTCTGTAAATTTTATAAAAATCTGATTTTTAATATAAATAAGATTATTTGTGTAATTAATGATTTTTAAAACATGATTTAGGCATGTTTTTAGTCATTAATTATAATTAAAGTATATTTTGGATTTTTATCAACATTATGGTTTATTTGAAGGATTCTTTGATGAATGTTAACCTAACACATTGTGGGTGGACCATGATGTTGACTTGATACACTACTGGTGGACAATGATGCCGACCTGCCACACTTGATTTTATGACAGTTACATTGTTTGTAATTATGATCCTTTCATATCAAGGTCCCTTTGTACCATTTCGACCAAATGAGAAGAATGTTGATTGGATACACTGCGGGTTGACTATGATATTGACCGGCCACACTGTATTTAGTAATTAGTGTCCAAACTTAGCTTCTATAGTCTGGAAATTTACCCTATAATAGTTCAATTATAACTTTGAAACTTTGGAAGACCATTGTAGATGATGTTTATGACTGACATTGACCTATAATTCTTTTAGATTGTTATTTATTCGGAAATACCACCATTGAACATCACTGTGATACCAAAGAGGTGTTGTTTACTGAATTTAACTTCGAACGCCAAGTTATGGTATATATTAGTGTCTAATGATGATATTCAATATCTTTAGATTGATTGATAAACTATTTCAATAAGTTATTAGATATATTCAATTTTATATGTTCAGGACTACCGACCAGGAATCTTAGGGCCCGTTTGGATGTCTACAGAATAAAATATTAACATATTTAAATATTACAAGAATAAGATAGTATAGAATAGAATAATGTAATATTATAATATTACAATATTTTTGTTGTTTGGTGATTTTTGAAGAATCTTACAGGTTTGAAATTGAGTTGTTTGGAAGGTGCTATGATTAAGAAAATTACATTATTAGAATAAATTTTTATTAAATATTTTAATTTATATTTAATTTACTGGATCTCGATAAAAAAAGTAGTGTGGTAAAGTAAAGTTCAACTGCCATGCTTCTACCTTAAGTTACTTTTCTGTTATCATATAAAACCATGGAAAGTACAGTAAAATCAAGTCAATACAGAAAATAACTACTTTACAACTCCCTCTCCCACTTTGCTTTACCACATACATCATCTCACCTTACTTTACCTCACCTTTACTATGATATGACATCAATCTTTATTTTACTTTACTATACCTGTAAATAAGTTACTTTTTATTTACCCTATAAAACTATGATAAAATGTGATAAAATAAAGTTAAATAAAAAGAAACTACTTTACCATTCCCTCCCACTTTACTTTACCAAATATTTTATCCCACCTTTACTTTACCCCAACTTTATCATGCCGTGACATTTACTTTTAGTTTACTTTACCATACATGTAAACAAGCACATCATGATGGATTTGGTGAACTCAAGTCTTTACTTTACTCTACCACTTTCTAATTGTCATTTTGAAAGATTCTTATCTTGTAGAATATTTTCTATAGGGAGGAGCTGTAGGAGAAAATATTGAGCTTTTTGAAAGAAAATAATCTTTTCTTTAAATTTTTCTTGGGTTACCAAACGCACAAGATTCTCTTCTTTAGAAAATGAAAGATTATATTCTGTAAAATATTATTTTCTTGCGTTTTCTTGTGCATCCAAACAGGCCCTTAAGCCTGGAGTACCGGCAGGGGATATGGATTAATGTTTTGATCATATTTTGAATATAAGTATGATTTCAAGTATTTTTGTAAGTATATGTTTTCATTTTGCAAGACAAGTCTGTATTTTGTTAGACAAGGATATATGTACATGAGTACACATTGATCAGTATCACTTAGCCCAGTCCTTCTGAACTAGACGTAGTAAAGTTGGGTTGTTCCGTTCCAATACTAGATGCAGTTTAGTCATGTTCTCCGTGGAGTAACTTTACTCCAGGTACCTCTGTGATATCTATATTTAGTAAATCTGTGGCCACTTCCTGATATTTATGGTACCCACTGTTTATATAATATATTCAGTTTATTAGCCATGGTATTACTTTTCTATTTCAAATAAATGGTTATCGGTATCAGTATCAGTATCAGAACTAGTTTTAATATTTTGATCCGTATTATGTTTTACTCAGTGTTTGGTATTTTGATATTTCGATCTCAGACACATGTTTATTAGAAATTTATTATGTTTTATTGATATTCCAATATTTTATTTATTATCAGGTTTAATTTCTATTTTATCAATATCAGTTATTATTTCGTATTTAATTTGTTTTACTCAGATTTTAAGATTAATTCATCTTTGTTTGGTACACCAGTTCTTGCCAGTTTATCTAATCCATCCTTTGGCATTTCAGGTGTTTAACCGGAAACCATAGGACTTCTATTCTGATCGCAGATATCATATAGACATCGGGTTCCGTGAGCCGCGTAAAACATGGGATGGTTTTATTTTTATTTTATGTACTGACCTTTATTGGTCGTTATGTCTGGGTTGTCTATTAAAATACATTTGTTTTTCGTTATAAATTTTAATATTGTAAATAGATATTTTATTTATGCTCTATTTATGCTCTTTATCTGGAATTTTAATATTTTAAATAGTCATTTTATTTATGCTCTATTTCTGCTATTTATCTAGGAATTTTATTCTTGTGGGAATGTCACACCTCTAATTTTGGATTAAGAGGCTTAATATGAAATTCAGGACGTGACAGAATGGTATCAAAATAATGGAGTAAGAAAATGAGCATTAGCAGTTCTGAAAGGCTAAAAGATATTAGACTTGTAGGATTTGTGTTGAGAATTTCGGATTCGTTGGATTTTCAAAAGGGAATGTTGATTCTTCCCGATAGATGTTTGGACCTCTAAAGTTAATTATGTGCAGGAAGTTGGAAACAAGTAGACAAATTGGAGGAATTAATGTGGTTTCTGACAATAAAGACAGTGAAAGTAAATTCCAGTCATGACTACAAGCTATGATGGAACAACAGGAAAATCAAACTCAACTGTTTGAAAGTCAAATACAGATTCTTGAAGGTCTTCAACAACAAAGACAAGCTACTTTTGCAATTCCAATGGAATTGGAATAGTTGAAGCAAGGAGATATGTCAGTGGCAGAATATTCTTGAAAGTTTACAAAGCTGTTTTATTCAATTAATTCAGAAGCTAATAAGATTAGATGGTTTGTGAAGGGACTCAAATCAACAGTACAACAAGATGTTGCATCAGTGAAACCTCAGACATTTGATAATGCAGTTAGAAGAGCATTCTGGTTTGAAGAGGAAAATGAGAATCGTGCTAAGTTAAGTAAACAAGAAATTGTTCAACCATCAACGTCCACATTAAGTGATCAGAGTAAGAAGCAAAGTGTAAAGCTTAAGAAGAGTATTCAACATAAGAAAGTTTTGACTTGTGATTCTTGTGGAAAGAAGCATAGAACTCAGATGTGTTATTCTCGTAGAGGAGCTTGTTTTCGATGTGGATCTTTGGAACATTTGATTAAAGATTGTCCAAGGAGTAAAAATGTGAGTACTAGTACTACTTCATCAGTAGTGGAAACAATACCAACTACAACAACTTTCTTACAGATTCCAAGTACCAAGTGAAATCTCAAGGTATGTTCTTTGCTAGTAAGATAATCTAAACGATGTTTATTCTCATATCATTATATTGATATGAGTAGACTTGGAGATTTTATATTCATTAGAATATTAGTGGAAGTTCTATGTTATATGCATCATTAAAGTGATAATTTGACACTGTGGATACAATGTTAACAAGTATGCATATAATTGATATACTGAATGAATATGAAGTTAATTTGACAGTAGAATCTTTTAGATGTATTTGTTAAGTGTTTCTACTTATACTTAAGATCTGTGCATATTCATAAGTAAAGTAAGACTCATGAGGAGAGAATGGTATTTTTCAATTTTTTCGAGATTTCTGGTGTTGCATTGGATCTTCTTAGCTAGTGTATTGTTGGAAATTTGGAAAAAAAAAAGATTCATAATTAAATTTGTATCAAGGATATATGGAATCGATGTTAGAGGATTGTTAAGATTCAGTAGATTTGATACGACTAAAAGTACAGTTAAAGGTATTATTGGATAAGGCATTGTTGGATAAAGATTATACCGAGTCTCACAGTATGTTGAATGCATCGGAAGTGTGATGGGCTAATGAGATAGTATATTAACTATAGTATATTGGATTGGGATGAATGAATTATCTAATTAATTTTAGGGTCTGAGCTAATCTATGGTAGATGCTGAATGGATTGTACACACTGAGAACATAATTGAAGTTTTACAATGTTTTAGAAGACTAAGGGTTGCTTTGGCAGGATGTATGTTTCGAGAAGTGACTGATATTTGGTGGAAAAATATTAGGGAACCTTATCATTCCATGGATGATGAAATAGCCTAGCAGATTTTTAGAGAACAGTTTCGAAGAAAATTTATACCAGAATGTGTTGTTTTATGAAATTGAACCAAAGCAAGATATGAGTATTATGAAATTTTGGTAATATACTTTGGATGGCGATTTATTGATCTAAGTTAAAGGAGCAACATGATCAACATTTGAGAATTAAGTTTGACAGATCATTGGTTACAGTGAATGTAATATCTGGTTAGAATAGGAGACAAAGATGGACTAGCGGGGACGTCAGGATTGGAACAAGTGGTAAAAGGGGAAAGTTCAGAATAAGTGTGCTTGAGTTGTGGAGTTTTCAAAAAGAAGGATATAGAGATTTTTTTATCAGTCTTGTTGATTTTATGGATCAGGAAAGTTGTATCTTTGTTTTCTAAAAAGGTCAGTTTGATCTTGAAGATTTCGGGTTCGAGATCTCTAAGATTGGTACGCTCAATAAATCAACCCACAAGTGTACAAAAAATAATAATCTACGCAGCGAAAATAAAATCACAAGCACACACCACAAGGACACCAAATTTAAGGTGGAAACCCTAACCGGGTGAAAAACCACCGATCCGAACTGGATCTAATCAAACACTATGAATCTTGTAATTACAAAAAACTCAAATTTCCTCCCCGGATATCCCCTATCTAAAGGTTGAAGTTACCTTGTATCGCTTCACGCTTTAACGACTTCACACTGTTGATTGCAACAAACTCAATCCAGCGGTTGACTCTTCAAATTTTCTACACAAGAAGATGATATTCTATAAGGAATGCAGAAGAACCTGACTCTCTAGAGTATTGGAAGCACAACTCTTCAAAAAACTCTCTAGAGAATATTTCTCTCAATTAGATCACAAATTCAGAACTTGAGAGATGATCTTTCTATCTTTGGGTTGTGAAAAACACCCAATATATAGCCCCTAATTCGTGCTTAAGACTCCTTATAATTATCCACTTAGAAAAGAGAGTTTTCTCAAACTTTCTCTCAGAGTCCGGATCCAACTGGGCAAACATCATCGTTCTCGCTATAGCGAGAAGTAGTCTCACAATAGCAAGACCACTTACCGCCTGACATAATTTTTGTGTCCCGATGAGCTTGGCCTGACACTGTTTTTGTGTCCTGACGATTTCTCTGAGGCCTGAATTTGTCCATAATTAACAAACAAAAATCATTAGGAGCTTCTGTCAATCTGGATGCAGTAGCTCCCCCTCAATTTTGACTCCCCCTCACTATGATCTTCGTATCAGCACTGTGGGTGGGAGCTTGACCTCCTTAATCAAGGCTTTTTATAATTAACTATCCACACTTGTGTAGTTTGAGCTTTCAGCACAGTGTGAGCAAACTCCTTAGGTAAATCAAATTTTCTAACCCAAATTGGTGCCGTCTTGGGTGGAGAAAAATTCTTCCGCCATTGCTTGGTCTTAAGTAGATTTTGTAGCTTCCTGTAATGGGGATGAACATGTCCTTTCTTTTCACAATGGTGACAAGTGGATGTGCATGCAGTGCACGACACATTCATTTTCTTAAAACTACTCGACACATTATTTGAAAGTGCAGTATGTGGAGTAGCATGTGCAACACTTGAAATAAAAATTGTTTTACCTTTAGCATTTGAAGTGGATGCACCATGCATGATCATAACCGAGACCGCTTCTGTCAAAAAGAGACTTCTGACTACACAAGATATTTGTAAGAGTCTTCGAACCAGTGTTCATCTTGTTTAGTGAAGCTTATTTCACTTCTAGCTCAGACAGAGTGATCTTCAATCTTCCTTGCAAATCTTCTTTTTCAGCTTTCATAATCACTATCTCTTTCTTCAGATTCATTATTTTTTGTTCAGCCTTCTTAAATTTTTGACCCTCAGTAGTCAAAGTTTCAGCCATGCAGATCTTCTGACTTTCTAAGAGATTAACCTTTTCAAGTGCTTGCTCTAATTCAATTTTCAATGCAGAATTTTATTCTTGAGCAGCTTGAAGCTTGATAATAATCTTGTTGCCATACTTTGTCATCTTGACACAATCAACATATGTAGCATGATCAACTCTTTATAATCTTTCTCTTGATCTAACATCTCATTATCATGATCTTCATTATTATCATCGATCGTCAGACAGAGACTTAGCCATGAAAGCAACAAACTTGCCATTCACAGATTCAGAAGCATTAATTGAAGGATTTATTTCTTCTTCTGATGACTCTTCTTCCTAAGTTGTGTTGAGAGCTTTTTTCTGTATACCCTTTTTCTTATTGGCACACTCATTTGCATAGTGTCTATAGCCTTGGCACTCAAAACACTTAGTTCCTTTCGCAGAATCTTTATTCTCAAATTTAAAACTTTTCCATTTGACTTGTTTTGACTTCATGTACTTCTTGAAGTAATTAAACATTTCAGCCATAAGATCTTTAGCCTTAGATTCAGATTCAGAATCAGACTCAGTTTTCTTTTCAGGTTTCTTTCTTGATTCTGAGTTGGTTTTCAAAGAAATATCTTTCTCTTTTGATTTTCCTTTATCCAAATGGTTTGCTTCAAAGGTTTGAAGATTTCCAATCAGCTGGTTTATCTTGAGGGTATCCAGATTCTTGTTTTCTTCAATAGCAACAACTTTAGAATCGAACCTCGAAGGTAGAGACCTCAAAATTTTCTTAACAATCTTGTTTTCTTGAACTTCCTTACCCAGATTGAAAACACAATATCATTTAGTTTTGCATAAAATTAATCAAAGTTCTCATCTTCTTCCATCACGATGGTTTCAAATTCTTTAGTCAGCCTTTGCAATTTAGATCGCTTCACCGTGTCTGTACCTTCATACACTATCTGTAAGACTTCCCACGCTTCTTTTGCAGTTTTGCAAGTGGAAATCCTACGGAACTCTTCAGCAGACACTCCATTGTATATACTATTCACTGTCTTGTTATTACAATTGGAGGCATGCTTCTCATCCTTAGTCCATTCAACTTTAAGTTTAGGAACAGTTTGTCCACTAACCACAATTGTTGGTCTAGAGTAGCCATCCTTAACAATATCCCACACATCATCATCAATGGACTTAAGGAATCCAATCATTATTTGATTCCAATATGCATAGTTAGAACCATCCAGCAAAGAGGGCTTAGAAGTTGATGTCCCTTCTCGATTGAATACCATTCTAGAAATCTCCTTAGATCAAACTCAGCAAATTAGTGTAACCTGCTTTGATACCAGTTAAAGATTTAGGGTTCGAGATCTCTAGATTGGTCTACCCAATAAATCAACCCACTAGTGTGAAAAAAATAATAATAATCGAAGCAGCGAAAATAAAATCACAAGCACACACCACAAGGACACCAAATTTAAGGTGGAAAACCCTAACCGGGTGAAAAACCACCGATCTGAACTGGATCTAATCAAACACTATGAATCTCGCAATCACAAAAAGACTTAGATTTCCTCCCCAGCTATCCCCTGTTTAAAGACTGAAGTTACATTGTCTCACTTCACACTTCAACGACTTCACACCGTTGATTGCAACAGACTCAATCCAGCGCTTGACTCTTCAAATCTTCTACGTAAGAAGATGATCTTCTACAAGGAATGCAGAAGAACCTGGCTCTCTAGAGTACTTGGCAGTACAACTCTTCAAAAAAATATCTAGAGAAAATTTCTCTCAATTAGATCACAAATTCAGAACTTGAGAGATGATGTTTTTATCTTTGGATTGTGAGAAACACCCAATATATAGCCCCTAATTTCTGCTTAAGACTCCTTGTAATTATCCACTTAGAAAAGAGAGTTTTCTCAAACTTTCTCTCAGAGTCCGGATCCAATTGGGCAAACATCGTCGTTCTCGCTATAGTGAGACCACTTACCGCCTGACACAATTTTTGTGCCCCGACGAGCTTGGCCTGACACGTTTTTTATGTTCTGACGATTTCTCTGAGGCTTGTCATGCTTTTGACCTAACAGATCTTAATAGAGGAAAGTTAAGAATGTGAATTTGACTTGAGACTGCAGATAAACAAGAGAAGGATTCTACAAGCATTGAAGCAGTTCTATATTTGTTCATTTCTTATATCAAGTTCAAACAGTAAAATTTCCAAGAATAGTGATTTCATGTAAGTGACCAACAAAGTTTGTTTCACAAAGAACAAGACGAAAAGGTAAGAGATTCATTGATACATAAGCAAATGGAAAAATTGAAAGATGCTGAATTGATAAAGGAATTCTACAGAGATGTGATTTTCAGAAGGACACATGATAAAGACATGCAGTCAGATATATCAAGAGTAATTTTCAGTCACCACTATTTGAAGGGATTAATTTGGATTCTTAGAATCAAGACAATGAGAGTCAAGGCTTGGTTAGTGTTCAACCTCAGTAAGTTTGATAGCATCATGGAAACAAGTGAGTACTGAAGATAGAATGTGATATCAAGTTTTTGTGGTACAATTGTTCTACTATAATGAGGTTCACCATTTAGACTGAAGTATGCTGATATGAAAGTGGCAATATTGAGAACAATTCTTGTTTGTAAGATTGCGACGTGAGACAGATTTCAATAGCACAGTTGGTTTCAAGCCTAAACAAACTATTGAATCATGAAAGCAATGACTATGAGAAGATCAGAGTCTAGAAAATTTTTGCAGTTGAGAGTATAAATCAGAACCATCTACAACTTGAGATAAGATAAGTTTACATTTGGATGACCAAATGTCTTAAGGTGGGGAGTGTCACGCCCCGAGCCCGAGATTTCACACATCCCAAGGCGCGACACACGCCCGCGTGGAAATTCGAGTCAACTCATTGACTCTAGGTCCCCACGTACGGAATTTACCCACAGGATATCACGTGTGAGGTTTATATTTTTCGATATGCCTGTATAATTTGTTAAATAGATATCCAATTAACATAACACAATCATCAAGATATAGAGCATAAGGGTCCATGAGCATAGATTTAAAAGTTCAAGTTCAAGAGATAGAAAGAGAAGGAATAAGTTAGTTAAGTTACAATCCCAAAAGCTAAACAAGTTTATAAGTTTCTACAAAATATGTGGCAATCCTAGCCACGGTCAGTGGGTCATTTAACGTCCATTTCTCATCGTACGGATGTCTAAAAGACATCATCAGGAGTCCACTTTGCTATGTTAAGTGGAGGTTCCTCGTCCTCAAGGATCTCCGGGGCAGTGGCGTCGATATATTCACCTGTAACGCCAAGTGTAGCACCATTAGACTAAGCTAAGCAAGACAAACATATACAGTCCATATAACATGTATCAAATGAATAGTCAGACAGGTATAAATCATAAGAGATCAAGGAATGATCACTAGGCATATCAGTGCATGAATTAGCATGAGACATACGAGTCATAGATAACAGATAAATATATTAACAGTACTAGTTGGCACATCCACATAAGCTATGTTCTCTCAAGTTAGTCATATAACATGAAAATAAAATGAGAGCAGAATATCAGGACAGGACAGGGCGGTGCTACTAGGAGACAGAGGAACCCAGAATTCTCCATCGTAGACATAGGGTGCCGGTAAACCCTTAGAATATATTTCCATCTGCAGAGGGCCAGAAGTTTACTAAACCCACACTTAGCCGAGTCCGACTTAGATAGGGTCGAAGCTAAGTGGTGCTGACTCATAGAGTGCAATATACAAACAACAGAACAGGTGCAGGACAGTGTAAATCAGATACAGGACATATACAGGACAAGACATATAAATAACAAATCGGGACTTACTGAAATATGCTGAACAAATACAGAAATAAATATAACATAACAGATGTGTAACAGAAAATACATAACTGAACAGAAGTATGATCAAGTCATACTAGAATACTGGAAACGAAATGCAATGCATGTACATACAGATCATATACGGAGTCAAGATGTAATTCAAGCCAAGCCTACGGTCTTGGGAACACATGTGGTCTTCACCGTCCAACTCAGGGTAGTATTAAGAGTTCGACATTATCGGGCTACGAGGACCCCTTGGCGTTACATAATTTGGATGTCGAATCCTTTAATAGAACACATTTGGCACGGTTACAATCCGAAGAACACAATGCCCCTTTTGTGGGTACGGGTGCTCAATCCATATCCACAATTAAACAAACCATCGGTCATGATAAAAGTCCAGGGTGCACATCCTACAGGTCCATCTATTAGGCCAATCAACTAGAACAAGCTACGGTTCAATGTCCGGCTCATGGAAACGTCCATTTGTCACAATTATGTAGAATCCAACATATAATCTTTTTCAAGGCTCAAATCCAAAAAAAAAATCACTTTTTGTTGGGTTCTACACATCATGAGCTTTCCAACGGTATGTAGATCTCCAAAAACGGACTTACGGTTAAAAAGTTATGGTCATTGGAAAATCTGCATACTACAGGTAACAGGTTCGCTTGAGCGTCCAAATGGTCGCTCGAGCGGACCCCAGACAGAGAGCCGTTCGCTCGACCGGACCCAAAATTTCGCTCGAGCGAACTCTCCCAGAGAGCCCTTCGCTCGAGCGTTCACTCACGCTCGCTCGAGCGAACTGTCAAATCTCTGTGTCCGAAAATCTGAAACTTCTTGATTTCTCTCAAGCCATTCAAGGCATTCCATCAGGTTTTAAAACACTACCAATAGGTATCTTTGAGCTTCCAAAATGCTCATAAAAACATCAATAAACTCATATTACATTAGCAAAAGAAATCATCCACAAAAAATCCATTTTTGAGCAAGAGATGGGTATCTAAGCAAGATTGCATATATTCATGAATCAAGTAATGAAGCATGCATATAAACATGTAAGTTTAACTTGCCTTGGTGCTTGGAAGCTAACTCTCACACTTAAAACCTCTTAAGCTCAAAATCCCCAAATATACAAGCTCAAATGCCCTAAAAATGGTGAAAACGAAAATGAATGAAATGAATGGGGGAGAAGATGATGCATACACGAATCTGAGACATAATCTCAAGATTGAAATGAATACAAAGGGAAAAGGAAAATGTAGCTCATCAAAATAGAGAAGATTACAAAGAAAAAGGCTTACCCAAAGAGCAAGGAGAAGAAAATGAAGGAACGCTTGAGCTTGGAAGATGAAGTCTTGTTGGAGAAGATGATAGGGTTGGAATGGTGGTTGGCTTCTACACTTGCAAGATTTCTTAATGGTTGCTGGGAGTGAAGAAGAAGAAAAGAAATGAAGTAGAAGAGAAGTGAAAGAAGAAGAAAGGAGTAGCTGAAATGGGGTTTTATCCCAATTTTATCCTGCACTTGCATGCAAGTCCACAAAATGGACTGAAATCTCAAATAAGGGCCTGGGTTAAATGAATGGGCTGGAAATGGGCCTAAATGGATCCGAATTCGATGGGTCAAGACATGAAAGTTAAGGCCCATGAAATGCTATATGCAATGCATTAAAACCCAAAAATTTCTAAGTACACACAAAGACCCAAAACACTCCAAAAGTCATAATCTACCTAGTAAATGGTCAAACCCCACTAATTCTACCTAATCAAGTCCAATCACAACCAAAACATCCATTAAGCAATAACCTAAATTAATTAACTCTAAAATAAGATTAAGGTGGGTCGGGGTGTTACAGGGAGAATGTGATATTCTGATTTTTAATTAAGATTATTAGTGCTAAATATTTTATTTACCCTAATTAACCTTGATCAGCCTTTTGATTAGAGATTTTTATTCATAGGGATCCATTTGTATTTTTTTTAAAAGAGGACTTGAAAGTATTTTGAATTAGATATGGGGGGCTATTTGTAAAAAGTGGACGAGTTATCTTTCAAAAAAAACCAGCTCCTTCCCTCATCTTTATCTCTTCGTTTCAGTTCTTTTTCCTTGTTCTTAGCTCTTTCTTTCTCACTTTCTTTTCAGCTCAGTTCACTCCCTCTCTCTAGCTCTTTTCTTCCACATTTCAGCTCAGCTGCCATCACCATCATTTTCTTCCTTGTTTCTTCTTCATGTTTGTCTTGGTTCAAGTTAGAGGAGAAAGCTCGATCAAGTGGGTTCTTACGGGAAATCAGTTAGAAATCATTTAGCTTAGTTAATCTCAGTCTCAAGGCAAGTCTCTAATGTGGTAAACATGTTTTAAGCTTTTGATTTCAAGAACTCAGTGATTTTCCATTAATTTTTAAGTTTTCGCTCTAATGATAATTTAGATGTTTAAGTTAGAAATCATGTGTTTTAAATATGTTAAATGATGTTTTAGAACATGTTTTGATCATTTGATATGTTTGTAAGAAGTTTTGAAGTGAAAGGAAATGAAAAGAGGAAGGTTTGAATTGAAATAGAATGGAACCCAGAAATGGGATTTCCATTTTCGCCTGTGTTCGGTCGACCGAACACTAACAGTCGGTCGACCAACTGCATAGGGCAGAGCCCAGTTCGTTACCTGTTAGCTAGGACTTGTTAAATTCATTTCTGGGAGTGTTCGATTGATCGAACACTGTTGGTTAGTCGACCGACCACACTATGAAGAGTTCAGGCTGCTGCAAAAAATTATGTTAAATGAGACTTGATGATTTCAGGGATTCTATGAAGGATGTTGACCTGGGTCTCACCTCATTGACCTATTACATGGGAAATTCTGTAAATTTTATAAAAATGAGATTATTTGTGTAATTAATTATTTTTAAAACATGATTGAGGCCTGCTTTTAGTCATTGATTATAATTAAAGTATATTTTGGATTTTTATCAGCATTATGGTTTATTTATAGGATTCTTTGATGAATGTTAACCTAATACATAGTGAGTGGACCATGATGTTGACTTGATACACTACTGGTGGGCAATGATGTCGACCTGCCACACTTGATTTTATGATAGTTACATTGTTTGTAACTTTGATCCTTTCGAGTTAAGGTCCCTTTGTACCATTTCGACCAAATATATATGTTGACTGGATACACTGCGGATTGACTATGATATTAACCGGACACACTATATTTACTAATTAGTTTCCAAACTTAGAATCTATAGTCTGGAAATGTACCATATAATAATAGTTCAATGACTTTGAAACTTTAGAAGACCGTTGTAGGTGATGTCTATGACTGACATTGACCTATAATTCTTTTACATTGTTATTTATTCGGAAATACCATCATTAAACATCAATGTGATACCAAAGAGTTGTTGTTTACCGAATTAACCTCCGAACGCCGAGTTATGGTATACATTAGTGTCTAATGATGATAATCAATATCTTTAGATTGATTGATAAACTATTTCGATAAGTTATTAGATATATTCAATCTTATATGTTCAGAACTATTGACCAGGAATCTTAAGCCGGGAGTACCGCCAGGGGATATGGATTGATGTTCTGATGTTTCGAATATAAGTATGATTTCTCGTATTTTTGTAAGTATATGATTTCATTTTGCTAGACAAGTCTGTATTTTGTTAAATAAGGATATATGTACATGAGTCCACATTTATTAGTATCACTTAGCCCGGTCATTTTGAACTAGACGTAGTAAAGTTGGGCTGTTCTGCTCCGATACTAGCTGCAGTCTAGTCATGTTCTCCGTGGGGTAACTTTACTCCAAGTTCCTCTATGATCTATATTCTGTGAATCTGTAGCCACTCCCTGATATCTACGGTACCCACTATTCAGATAATATATTCAGTTTATTGGCTAAGATGATATTACTTTTCTATTTCAAACAAATATTTATCGGTATTAGTATCAGTATCAGAATTAGTTTTAATGTTTTGATCAGTATTATGTTTTACTCAGTATTTGATATTTTGATATTTCGATCTCAGACACATGTTTATTAGATTTTTATTCTGTTTATCGATATTTCGATATTTCATTTATTATTAGGTTTAATTTTTACTTTATCAGTATCAGTTATTATTTCATATTTAATCTGTTTTACTCAAATTTTAAGATTAATTCATTTTTGTTTGGTACACCAGCTTCTTGCCAGTCTATCTAATCAATCCTTTCGCGTGTCGGGTGTTTGACCGAAAACCATAGGATTTCTATTCTGATTTGCATATGTCATATAGACATCGGATTCCGTGAGCTGCGTAAAAACATGGGATGGTTTTATTTCTATTTTATGTATTGACCTTTTTTAGTCTTTATATCTAGGTTGTATATTAAAATACATCTGTTTTCCGTTAGAAACTTTAATATTGTAAATAATAGTTCTGTTTATGCTGTGTTTCAGCTCTTGATATGGGGATTTTATTCATGTGGTAATGTCACACCTCTAATTTCAAATTAAGAGGCTTAATATGAAATTCGGGACGTGACAATGGAGGCACGCAAGAGTGCATAAAAAATAACAAAGTAAATCGGCATTTTCTTGCATCTTCCATAATTTTCTTGAATTCGATGGGGATCTGCGATTTGAAACATCACACCCTATGGCTTTTTGGATGCTCTAAGGATGATGAAAGGTTTAGATCATTCCTTACATACACCAAAATACAAAATAGGGGTCCACAAATTGATTAAAAGTGTAGGTGCAGAAAATAATGACCCACAATAAGGAGGAGCCTTAGAGGACTTATCCGATGATGATGATGACTGGGAATGACTGGATACCGTCCGAAAGCCTGAAAGAGAAGAGAAAACGATCAAAGGACCCTGGCCTGGGCGGCGCAAGGCTCTCCGATGCCAAAGTCAGTGTGGGAACTGGAACAATGGAAGGAGAAGGAGAAGAGACAGAGTAACGGCTCTGTGTATGAAATTGTGCGTACCTTTAATGGTGGTTTGAGTCTCTATTTATAGAGTTTGGGACGTATCTTTGGGAGATATCGTGGTGGGGTCTCATGAATCGACAAGGAAGCCATGATCAGCCCACGTTGTCATAAATGCGCGTCGGGTTAGCCCACGTCGCATTTAATACACAGTCAGCCCACGTCGCATTTAATACGCGTCGGTTCAGCCCACGTCACATTTAATGTGCCAGATCGTGTTAGATGCCTTTGGCGATAGGTGATCGTGGGATATGCCCTCGGGCCTTGCCCTGATGTGGCCTCAGCCGCTGGATAGTCGTGTCTGTCCCACTAGCTCGTGCCTTTATCCCTCCACGTGCCTGGTGACGTGGAGGATGAGGGGCGTGAGTGGAGACTCTTTCTGGTTTCGGCTTCCATCCCGGCTTCTTCAGCCGAGGTGGAGCTTTCTGCCGAGATGGCATCCGGGGTGGCCCAGCTGAGGTGGAGCTCCCTGCCGAGATGACGCCCGAGGCGGGCCAGTTCGGCGCTAAAGGCCCGGAGCTGCATGACTTCGGCCGGACCTCCTGTCCTGGTAGCCGGGGTGAACCTGGTGCCATGCAGATGGCATGCGGATGGCACGTGAGAGTGCTTACTCTCATCTGATGGCTGTGATTAGCGTAATCCTGTGGTTCTGGAAATCTCCCCACACAATTGCCCCCTAGCCTTTGACCTCTTAAGCGCCCTAGCTTTTAGGGGTTGAAGGCTAGAAAAACTATCTGGGGATACAGCGATCATCGCTTGGTGTCGCTTCGACTCTTTGAAGCAATAAATGCTCTGCCATGTTCGTCTTGGGAACCGAGTTGACGGCTACACGCGTAGCTTCTGCGCTGATTGCGTTGTCTCATTGATGGGACGGGCACGGGCTTTGAAGTGTCTCTTCGAATTCGGAGGCGGTACCCAAATGAGGGTTCCCCTTCTACAAATAGGGCCGTCCCCTTCCTTTTCTCGCTTCTGATTCCTTTCGCTTTCACCTTTACTTTCGATTTCTGCTCTGGTGCCTGAGATCTGTTTGAGGAGGACGACCGTAGAACGCGCCCGGATCTGCTCTTGATCTACCTCTGTCCCTGTAAGTCGCTTTGTCCTTCTGTCTGGTTCTTCTTGGGGTTTTTCGATTTCTAGGGTTTTTCTTCGTCGTCACCCCTTTTAGACATGGGCACCCCTAGATTCTGGGTAGATTCCGATGAGGGCTTAGCCGAGTTTAGGGCTGCCTTCAACATTCCGGAAGGGGTCCTCCTAAAACCGGCGGACCTCGCCGACCGTGCCTTGTACCGCTGCTATGGCGGCTGGATGCCGTTCCCTCTAATTTCCGTGATCGAGGGTGGGGTCAGGTTTCCACTGCACCCCCTGCTTAGGGCCTGCCTTAGCCTTTGGTCCCTTGCCCCGGGCCAGTTGATGCCCAATGGCTACAAGGTCATCATGGGCACAGCGAAGCTGAACGAGATCTTGGGGACCAACCTAGGCCGTCACGACATCGAGGATACATATGATATCTGCAAGGCTGGGGAGGGAAGATATTATCTCCGTGTGAAGCCGCAGCGAAGGGGCTTCGCCTTGGAGGATTCAAGTAAGAATGCCGAAGAAGATTTCTTCTGTGTCTCGGGGGACTGGGAGTTCGGCCCAGGTGAAAGCAGGAGGCTATCGGTCCCACGTCGCCCTGGGGAAGTCCCAAGTAATCATCACTGCTTTTCTCCTTTTTGCTTTGCTTACCTCATTTATGCCGAACTGATACTCTTTTTTGCCTGTTGAGCAGAGGCGGGTGCAAGGCGACGCCGAGCTGTTAGCGAAGGTTGGAGGAGGAATACCGACGACATCAACAAGGTTGAACGGTACAAGGGGCACGAAACCAGGTCAGCTTGGAAGCTGCTCGGGTATACGCCGAGGTATCGCGGCCACTACCAGAGGACCGGAGTACCTGAGGTGGACGAGACACACCCTGACCGTCCGACCGTATCAGTTGCGGTGTTTAGCGGGGTCCCCTTGACCGATCCCGTTGCCGACCGAACTGCGTCTGGTGCCGAGGCGTCTACTTCTGATCCGGAGCTGCCGGACCTGACGCAGATAGTGGACGCTTACTTCTCCGATCGAGGAGAGGACATGGAGGGAAGTTCGAGGGAGCCCGCTGTCAAGGACCTGGCTGCTAAGTTTAGGCAGAGGTCAGCGTCTTCTGGGGCCCCGTCGCCTGCCGTTACTCGTGCTGCTTCGGGTCCGGTGGGCGCTGGTGCTCCCTCTGCTCCTGACCCCGCTCCGAGCGGAGGAGCCCGGCGACGTTCGCCGGACCGCTCGAAGGAGGGGTCCCCGCCCAGGAAGAAGTCCAAGGCGGGGGAGAAGAGTTCGAAGGCTGATCTGCAGTCGAAGGGTAAGATTCTTGCACACGCCCCTGGAACTAAAGCTCCAGCCGAAAAGGGGGGCGAGAAGAGCGCGCCGAAAGAAAAGAGTGCGCCGGCCGAAAAGAGTGCGCCAGTCAGCAGGCCGACTGTCGGGCCAACGCGCGAGCCTCTCATCTCGGCGGGGCAAGGGTCCGGATCGGCCTCCGGGCCCCGAACTGCCCCAGCACCGTGGAAGCCGAGAATGGAAACACAACCCGGCAAACCCCTGAACGTTGAAGACCGACTGCTGGGAAATGCCGAGGTGATCGGGGCCCTTGCCAGGGCCTGTGCTCTGCCACGGGATATGGAGGAGCACGAGAAGTTTGATGACGAGAGCCTGATGTTGTCGGCGATCCAGGCCAACATCCTGGTAAGTGTTTTTTGTGTATTCTTTCGAGTGGCCTAGCTCGGCTGTTCCTGTTTTGACCCTCCTCTTTTCCTTTGCAGAATGTGCAGAGGCTCCTAGCCATCCTAGGAAGGAGGGATAGGAACGCGTCGAGGGTGACCCGGCTGGAGTCCGAGCGGGAGAAGCTGAAGAAGGAGCGGGACGAACAGCGGAAGGGAATGGAAGAGCTCAAGCTGCCCAGTGCTGGAGAGTCCGCTCGGTTGGCATCGGCTCTGACTGAGGTCGCCGAACTCTCGTCCCGGGCCAACCATATGAAAGGCGAGCTTTGGACAAAGAACAAAAAGGTCTCCGAGTTGGAGTCGGAGCTGGCCAGGTCGAAGTTTGAGTCGATGGCCGAGGCGACGAGGTTGCGAGGGGAGGTCCTGGCCGGTTGCGCTGAGAGAGAGAAGCTGGCGGCGGCGAACGCCGAACTGGAAAAGGAGAAGGCCTCTCTTCTGTCCGAGGCCCAATCCGCTTTCCAGAACGGGGTGGACCGCGCCACTGAGCTGTACGAGAAACGGGTGGAGGAGATCACCTCCATTCTGTTCGAGGAAGGATGCCTGGCTGCACTGAGACGTGCGGGGGTCCCTGAAGACCACCCTGTCTATCAGGACCTGCCGAAGTATGCGGACCTGGATCCTGAGCCGAGCTCCTCACCTGCAACTGAAAGCGCCCCGGTCGAAGCTCCTGCAGCTGAAAGCGCCCCGGTCGAAGCTCCTGCTGCTGACGACGCTCCAGCTGCCCTGGTCTTGGGCGATGCCCGGTCGCCAGCGATGCTTCGGCCGTGCCTCAAGGTGATGCCTCTTCTGCCCCTGCTTCGGCTGAGGTATCAGTTGAAGCCCCTTCTGGTTCGGCCGAAGCTGCTGGTTCGGCAGATACGGTGATCGACCTGGTCGAGTCGCCGAAACCACAGTAGCCGGGCTCCTCTATATTTCTGTCTTTAGAGGACTGTGGTCCTCTTTTCTGTACTTTGCTTTCTGTTTTGTAATTCTTGTAATAAAACAGTTTACAATGAATAAAATGCCAAACTGTGTACAATGCTCTTGCATCGTCTTCTGTTTTTCTTGCACTGCTCTGGAACAGTGTTTCTGTGCTGTTTGTGTTTGAGTGCCGGCTCTGACCTCGGCCGAGGTGGATCCATACCTTGACCGAATTGACTTACGCCGGGGTGGATCCATGCCGTGGCCCAATTGACTTGCGCCGTGGTGGCACCATCGTTCCGCTGGCCTCGGCTAGGCGAGAGTGAGTTCGGCAATGGCCTTCCGAGGGGTGTATGAACCCGGACTTCAGGAAACTGACCTTGGCCGAACTTCCTTGCGCCGAGGTGTGAGGGGTTTTATGAACCGGGACTTTAGGAAACGGCTGAGTGTAGGAACTCCAGGCCATTTCCAGGGCGTATGTACCCGAAGTGTGTCCAAGCCACGGGGGCTTTAGGAAAGGCTGAGTGTAGGAACTCCAGACCATTTCCAAGGCGTAGAGCCTCGATTGTGTCCAAGACACGGGGCTTTAGGAAAGGCTGAGTGTAAGGAACTCCAGGCCATTTCCAGGGCGTAGAGCCTTGATTGTGTCCAAGACACAGGGCTTTAGGAAAGGCTGAGTGTAAGAAACTCCAGGCCATTTCCAGGGCGTAGAGCCTTGATTGTGTCCAAGACACGGGGCTTTAGGAAAGGCTGAGTGTAAGAACTCCAGGCCATTTCCAGGGCGTAGAGCCTTGATTGTGTCCAAGACACGGGGCTTTAGGAAAGGCTGAGTGTAAGAACTCCAGGCCATTTCCAGGGCGTAGAGCCTATCTGCCGGAGTCGACCAGAGAGAGACGACAGATTGATGACAAGGCAAAAGCTGCTTTTATTGATTGAGATTCATTACATCTTTTAGAAATAAAATTTCTTCAAGTGGGATGCATTCCATGGTCTCGGCAGTGGCTTGCCTTCTAAGTCTTCGAGCTTGTAGGCTGATTTTCCTGCCAGTGAGACTATTCTGAACGGGCCATGCCAGTTCGGGGCTAGTTTCCCTTCGTTTGGCTCTCTGTCGGCCGGCAGGGTTTTCTTTAGCACCAGCTCTCCCGCGGAGAACTTTCTCTCTCTGACATTTTGATTGTATGCCCTGGCTAACCGTTGCTGATAGTCGGTCAGTCGCAGGGCTGCTGCTTCTCGTCGCTCGTCTGCCAGCTCCAGCTCCATCGCCAGGTTCGTCTCATTTCGGCCTTGATCGACCAGCTCTGTCCTCAGGGTAGGAAGGCCGATTTCCAAGGGAATGACCGCCTCCATCCCGTAGGCCAGAGAGAAAGGTGTTGCCGAGGTGGACCTCCTTGGAGTTGTTCTGTATGCCCACAGCACGCTCGGAAGCTCCTCTGTCCATCTGCCCTTTGCCTTGTCCAGTCGCTTCTTCAGGCCGTCCAGGATCACTTTGTTAGAGATTTCTGCCTGGCCATTACTCTGTGGATATGCCGGGGTGGAGTAATGGTTTCTGATGCCGTGCTCTTGGCAGAATCCTTTGAAGGACTTGGAGTCGAATTGAGTCCCGTTATCCGAAATCAGAGTTCGGGGGATGCCGAACCTCGTAAGGATGTTTTTCCAAACGAAGTTCCTGGAGTCCCTGTCCATGATTGAAGACAACGGTTCAGCCTCTATCCATTTTGTGAAGTAGTCCGTAGCCACTATCAGCCATCTCTTGTTTCCTGGAGCTCGGTGAAGAGGCCCCACAATGTCCAGGCCCCATTGAGCGAAGGGCCATGGGCTAGAGAGGGGACTCAGATCTTGTGCTGGCTGATGGAGGGAGTGGGAGAACTTCTGGCACTTCTCGCATTTCCTGGCGTAGACCTGCGCGTCTTTCTGCATGTAGGGCCACCAGTAGCCCTGGCTTATTGCTCTGTAAGCCAGGGATCGACCTCCTATGTGACTGCCGCAGATTCCTTCGTGGATCTCATACAGGAAGTCGTCCACCTTGCTTGGATGGACGCATTGGAGGTATGGACCTGTGAAGGACTTCCTGTAGAGTTTGCCTTCGGGAGAGAGCCAGAATCACGCTGCCTTGAGTCTGATCCTGTGGGCTTCAGCCTTGTCCTCGGGGAGCTGGTCGTCCTTTAAGTAGGCGACAATTGGATCCATCCAGCTCGGGCCGAGGTCAGCACAGAGGACAAGCCGAGATGAATGGAGTTCTAAGCTTGACCTTGATACTGACCCAACCTCGATGGTCCTTTTCTTGCCTGCTTCGACAGCGGAGGCCAGGTTTGCAAGCGCATCTGCGTGCGTGTTAGTATCTCGGGATATTTGCATGACCTCGGCTTTCTGGAAATGAGAGAGTAGTTTTTTCGCAAGGGCCAAGTAGGCCGCCATCCTGTCGTCCCTGGCCTGGTAGTCTCCAGCGAGCTGGCTAGTCACCAGTTGAGAGTCGCTGAAGATCTCCAGGTGCTGGGCTCCGAGGATTTGGGCGCTGTTCAACCCTGCAATCAGTGCTTCGTACTCTGCCTCATTGTTTGTTGCATTGAAGTCGAGGGTGAAAGCCTGCTCTATGACCAGTCCCTCTGGCGATTGGAGAACTATGCCGGCGCCAGCTCTCTTGGAGGTGGACGACCCGTCGACAAAGATCTTCCATGCCGAGGTGGGAGCCTGTTCGACTTCATTCTCTATTGGCTCGTGCCCTGTGCCCCCCAGTGCCGTGCCGAGCTGGGTCGGAGCCGGGTTGGGGGAGACGAATTCGACAATGAAGTCTGCCAGGATCTGGGCTTTGATCGCAGTTCGGGGACGGTACTGTATGTCATACTGCCCCAGTTCAACTGCCCACTTTGATATTCGCCCTGAAAAATCAGCTTTCTTGAACACTGAACGGAGTGGATGCTCCGTGATTACCACAATGTTGTGGGATTGGAAATAATGGGAGAGCTTGCGGGAGGCACTGACGAGAGCCAACGCAAGCTTCTCCAATAGAAGGTACCTGGTCTCGGCATCGAGCAGAGTCTTGCTCGTGTAATAGATTGGCTTTTGAACTCCCTCGTCCTCCCTGATGAGAACGGAGCTCACTGCGTTATCCGAGACCGCAAGGTACAAATACAGAATCTCCCCCAAAGTTGGGGTGGAGAGTAATGGTGGTGACATTAAATAGGTTTTGAGTGCGGCCAATGCCTGGTCGCACTCAGGGGTCCACTGGAACTTCAGATTTTTCTTTAAAAGCTGAAAGAAAGGCCTGCACTTATCTGATGACCGGCTGATGAAGCGGTTGAGTGCTGCAGCCATTCCTGTGAGCTTCTGAACTTCTTTCGTGGTAGAGGGGCTCTGGATGCTCTGGATCGCGGTGATCTGGTCCGGATTAGCCTCTATCCCTCTCCGCGTTACCAAGCTGCCGAGGAACTTGCCAGAGGCTACGCCGAAGGCGCACTTGGAAGCGTTTAGCTTAAGCTTGTATACGCGAAGGATGTCGAATACTTTGCCGAGATCAACCAGATGATCGCCGGAGTGCACTGATTTGACGACCATGTCGTCGATGTAAACCTCCACCGTCCGGCCGAGCTGAGCATGGAACATTTTTGTGACGAGGCGCTGATAGGTTGCCCCCGCGTTCTTTAGCCCGAAGGGCATCACCTTGTAGCAGTAAGTGCCGCGGGGGGTTATGAATGATGTTTTCTCCTCGTCTGGCTCGTAGAGCGGGATCTGGTGGTAGCCTCTGTAGGCGTCGAGGAAGCTCATTCGGTCGTGACCAGCGGTGGCGTCGATCAGTTGGTCAATCTTTGGGAGGGGGAAACTATCTTTAGGGCAGGCCTTGTTCAGGTCTGTGAAGTCCACGCACACCCTCCACTTTCCAGTTTTTTTCTTGACCACCACCGTGTTGGCCAGCCATACCGGGTACTGGACTTCCCGGATGGCTCCTGCCTTCAGCAGGCTGTCGATCTCTTCGACGACCGCATCTGTCTGCTGCAGCCCTGTCCTGCGGGCCCTCTGCACTACCGGCTTGTGGTCGGGGTCCACATTTAGCTTGTGGCATATGACCTCAGGGTCGACCCCAGGCATCTCGCTTGGGCTCCAAGCGAAGACGTCGACGTTCTGCATCAGGAACCGAGAGAGTTCGGCCCTTTCCTCGTCTGGCAGCTGGGTGCCAATTAGGAAGAACCTGTCTGGATCTGCCAGGGTTTAGCCTGACCTCGGCCAGGTCCTCGATGCTTTTCTTCTCAGGATCTCGGCCGATTTCGTCGAGGCCTTTCTCGAACTCCGCGAGGTTGACGCGCTCTGGCTCCTTTGCTGCTGGGACTGCGGCCAGCATGCACTGCCTGGCTTGCTGCTGATCCCCCTCCACTGTGACTACTTCCATCTTGCCCTCCTTGTTCTCATGGACGAACTTCAGCTTCTGGTGGAGGGAAGAAGGGACTGCTTCTAACTTGTGGAGCCACGCTCTGCCCAAAATGACGTTGTAGGGAGAAGGGGCATCCACGACCAGGAAGTCGGCCGATACGGAGGCTCCGCCAACTCGGGTCTCCAAGGTGATCCTGCCCTTGGGGTAGACTGGCGTGGCGGACAACCCTAGCAGGGGTGCACGGACCTCCGTGAGGTCTGCTTCGGAGAGTTTCATCCTTTTGAAGCAGTCGTAGTAGAGGACCTCGGAGGAGCTGCCGGAGTCGACGAGGATCCTCTTCACTGTGAAGTCTCTCAGCTTCATGGTGAGGAGTAGAGGGTCGTTGTGAGGGAGCTGGATTCCCTCTATGTCTCTGTCCGAGAACGAGATGGCGGGTCGGTCGCGGCGGGCTTTCTTGGATGCCGGGGCGAGCTCGGCTTTCAATACTTCTTTCCCGTGCGAAGCCCGCCTGGCGTCGGCACGGGCCTGGGAGCTGTCCCGGGACGAGGAAGCGGGAACTGAGGATGCCAGATGGATCACATTAATGATCTTCTCTGAATCCTCGCTGTCTGGAGCCTGGGCTGTGCTCTGGTGAATCCGGCCCTCGCTACCGCCGGCATCACCTGCCTTGACGAATTCTGGAATGTGGCCTTCTTCGGCCAGCTTCTCCAGGTACCGCTGCAAAGTATGGCAGTCCTCGGTCTTGTGCCCGTTACCCTTATGGAAGGAGCAGTAGAGCTGGCTTCGGCCACCGGAGGTGGGCTCATTCAGCATGGGCGGAGGGTACTTGAAGAACGGCTTGGTCCTGATCTTGGGCAGGATGCGGTAGATCGGCTCCTTGAAGACGACGTTGACGCCCTGGCTGGCGCTGGAGGGAGGTCTGGGCTTCCAGGTGCCCCCAGACCTGGACGACGAAGGCTTCGCCGAACTGGAGACCCAGGCCTGCTTGGGCTCCTGCTTCTGGGAGGGCCTCCCGCCTCTCTGCCGAGGCTGGCTACTCTTCTGCTCGGGCTCCCGGTGCCTGTCTTGATCCCGGGCTCGGATCTCGTCTTCTTCCTGGGCAATGAAGCGCTTGACCCGGGACATCAACTCCGGCATAGATTCTGGAGGATTCCCGGCCAAGTCTTTTCGCAAGTCGTTGCCGGGGATCAGGGCATGCTGGAAGGCGTAGATTGCCATCTCCTCCCTGGTGCCCTCGATCTGGCTGTAGACCGCCCAGAATCGTTGGGCGAACTTGGCGAGGGTCTCACCCTCCCTCATTCTCAGGGCGAGGAGGTCCCCTTCCTTCTTGGGGACGGCGCTGTAGGCTTGGAACTTTTTCAGGAAGGAGAGCTGGAGCTCCTTCCAACTCGAAATGGACCTCTCTGGGAGAGAACAGAACCATTTCAGGGGGAGGTCACCCAAACTGGAGGAGAAGATTTTGCAGTTTAGGTGACCCCCATTCCCCCAGATGGACATCTTCTGGGAGAAGTGTCGGAGGTGAGCGGATGGGTCGGACAGTCCGTCGTAGGGGACGAACCGCGGGACGGAGAACTTTCTGGGCAAGGGGGTGCGCTCGATCTCTTTTGTGAAGGGTGAGCCCCCAAGATCAGTTTGGCCACAGATCTGCTTCTGGTCCCGCACGTCCAGGTTGCGCTGAAGAGCCAACCTGACGCGCCTGTCAAACTGTTCCTGCTCGTCGTCCTCTTCTGGAGTCCAGGCTCTCGATTTTCGCTTGGAATGGTTTGGGCTGCGATGGCTATGAGCTCGGCCATCGCGGCTATGATGACTTCGGCTGTTGCTCGAGCCTTCGTCATTGACCTGGCTCCGCTTACGGTCCAGATGATTTCTGAGGTCCTCGCGGGGAGGCTGGGCTGCCCTGCTGGGGGCGTCCTTCTTCTTCCCTTGAGGCTCAGAGACCTGCCTCAAGGAGGCGGTTTGCGCTGCCCTCAGCTGCTGTTGGAGCTGCTGGAGCTCTCGGACTAACCGCTCCTGCTTCTGGAGAAGAGCGTCTTGGGCTGCAACATCTCCTCCAGCGGCTGGAGGTTGATCGTGGCGCGTCTCCTCTACGGCAACAGCTTTATCTTTGCGGGGCCGGTGCTCGTCGCGTCGGGGTGGCACGGTTTCGTCCGCTGAGAGCGAGGCCTCGACTCCCTCTTGGAAGGGGATCTCGACAAAGAGTTGGGAGCCCAGGCGACCCTCGGCTGCAGATGTGCCTTGGACCGTTCGGGACCGTCCCTGAGGAGGGACGTCCGTCGACGGCGCTAGCCGCTCGAGGATTGCCCTCGAGGACTCTCCGCCCTTCTTAGCTTTCGGTGGCATGGCTTCTGAGAGATTGAGGTTTAGAAGGTTGGGAAGGTTGGGATATTACTTTCCCACAGACGGCGCCAATTGTAGGTGCAGAAAATAATGACCCACAATAAGGAGGAGCCTTAGAGGACTTATCCGATGATGATGACTGGGAATGACTGGATACCGTCCGAAAGCCTGAAAGAGAAGAGAAAACGATCAAAGGACCCTGGCCTGGGCGGCGCAAGGCTCTCCGATGCCAAAGTCAGTGTGGGAACTGGAACAATGGAAGGAGAAGGAGAAGAGACAGAGTAACGGCTCTGTGTATGAAATTGTGCGTACCTTTAATGGTGGTTTGAGTCTCTATTTATAGAGTTTGGGACGTATCTTTGGGAGATATCGTGGTGGGGTCTCATGAATCGACTGGGAAGCCATGATCAGCCCACGTTGTCATAAATGCGCGTCGGGTTAGCCCACGTCGCATTTAATACACAGTCAGCCCACGTCGCATTTAATACGCGTCGGTTCAGCCCACGTCACATTTAATGTGCCAGATCGTGTTGGATGCCTTTGGCGATAGGGGATCGTGGGATCTGCCCTCGGGCCTTGCCCTGATGTGGCCTCAGCCGCTGGATGTCGTGTCTGTCCCACTAGCTCGTGCCTTTATCCCTCCACGTGCCTGGTGACGTGGAGGATGAGGGGCGTGAGTGGAGACTCTTTCTGGTTTCGGCTTCCATCCCGGCTTCTTCAGCCGAGGTGGAGCTTTCTGCCGAGATGGCATCCGGGGTGGCCCAGCTGAGGTGGAGCTCCCTGCCGAGATGACGCCCGAGGCGGGCCAGTTCGGCGCTAAAGGCCCGGAGCTGCATGACTTCGGCCGGACCTCCTGTCCTGGTAGCCGGGGTGAACCTGGTGCCATGTAGATGGCATGCGGATGGCACGTGAGAGTGCTTAGTCTCATCTGATGACTGTGATTAGCGTAATCCTGTGGTTCTGGAAATCTCCCCATACAAAAAGTATAGGTCTAGTTACCTTTAAATTTCAGAACTTTACAGGGGTGAACCATCAAATATTCAAATGCCACCTTAGTTTGAAAGGGATCGCAGAGGCATCAGATTGCTAGTTGTATGTCTAATACAATGATCAAGGAGCAATTAGCACATGGGTTGAGATCCACATTGTCAAGGGGTCCATTTACAGGCGAGTCATAGCCAAAACACAATGAAGTCCAACAAAAGAAATTTCATTAAAGGAAAAGAAAAGAAGCAAACTAGCAAATTAAAAGAGAACACAAAACACAAAAACAACTTAACCCCAGGCTTGAGGATGACAAAAGCCATTTCCCAACTTGTATCCAGTCTAGCAGAGTAACAAAACTTAACACGCTCATGCACCTGCCCATGTGGAGTCATGAGAATATAATGAAAGTCCACAAAACGAAAGCAAGAAGCCAAGACTTTAATGTCTAAAATAATAGAATCAAGAGACCAATCTTAATCTTCATTCAGGTCTTGCACCGCTTCTTTAGCATCCATTAGAACAATAATCCTGTCAAGATCACCTTTCCTTACTTTTTCCAAAGCGTCTAAGTAAGCTAAGACCACCCTCGCTTCGGCCTTTTTTGACAAGTTGAAATCGGGTCTGAGGATAACACCTGCATCCACCAACACCATTTAAAATCATAACGAATCCAAATTAGGCGTTCCCATCCTTAAGACTTATAGGCTGCATCAAAGAAGATCTTTCTTTAGTCACTCTAGGGACCTCACTACAAGTTTCCCCTTTTGAGATGACTGAATCCCATTGTGGCTTGTGGGGTCTTGGGTCATCTTATGAACTAATCCAATGATCTTTGATAGACCTAACGATTGACCTCCATATAGGAAGTCATTTTTAACTTTCCTAATGGACCACCACATGTAGCGCACCCACATTTTTTAGTGACTGTCCACAAGAGGAGGGGTTGGGTGGCATTGCTTGCATGTGTTGATCCACCATCCCATTAGTCCAGTAGGCACAGCACATCGGAATGAAGGCCCACTCCGAGCCAAACTAGGTTGCCCTAGCATAATCGTAAGACATAAGAGTATGCCCAATTGAGTCGCAGTCTTTTTCACATATAGGACACTTATCGTTTAATCTTAGATTTAACAGTTGTTTTTATCGGGATAACATTTTTGAGATGTTTCCAACTAAACATTAAAACTCTTTGAGGAAGAGAAATTCTCCAAAGGTCTTTCCAAGTGACAAGCGGATTAGGGCCGGCTTCATTTCTATTGACTATTAATATATAAGCTGGTTTTAGAGTAAGCTGGCCATTCTTCAAAGAGCGGTAAACCCTTTCATCCCTACTAATGAATTTGGGGATATAAATTTTCCCAATATCCTCAATATCAATAGGGTTGTCAAAAAGGTCTTTGAGAACATTCACATCCCATTTATTATCCACATTCCGTAAGTCTTTAGCCCACAATGAGCCAAAATCCTCAATAGATAAGAAGGGCTTTCTCAAGCCACTTTTATAGGGCATCCAATTACATTTCAAAACAAAGATATTTTCTACCGATAATCCATCCTGCCTTTTCATTAATAAAATTAACTCCATCCATGAATTCCTTCCAAAACCATGAGCTAGCTCTTCTATATTTGGCCTCCCAAATATTACTTTTGGGATAATATTTAACCTTCATAATTTTTGAGCATAGGATTTCTGTCACGACCCCAAACCGGATTAGCCTAAGTAGTCCGCAATTTGGGGCGCGACAGGGGGTTTTGTAGATAATGGTAGTTCTCCCCAAGTTCCGCTAATATGAGGCGATGCAAGATTCCTTAAATTTTTAAAAATTTTCATCTGAAGTTCACCATATTCCACGATTCGAAGTCCGGAACTAATCGGATTCCGCATCATGGCACAAAGCAATACATAATGTCACATAAGACTTGCTTGAAAACATTACAATAGGCAGGATAACAGCGCATGACATATTTTAAAACTCATTCCCATGATATATTAAAATATTAATTATGAAAGTTCATTAATTATATCCTCAAGGCCTACCAACCAAGGCCAATAAACCAAAAAGGTGAAAAAAAATACTAAACCAAAAGACTGTCTCCCAAAGATAAGACAGATCTCTCGTGTAAGCCCGATGCTCTAAAATACATCGTCTACATTTCACTTTACCTAGCTTTACGGTTCTCTTGGATTATCTCACTCCCTTACTCAAGGGTAGAGTTAGCCCAAAGATTGACTAAGCAACATGATCAAAACAAATAATATCAGCAATTGCATCAAAATAGAATAATAATGATAGCAGATCATAGTGAAAGCAAATAAAGACTGAACTAAGCAGATTATGCATGAATAACTATAATAGAACATATTCATAATAGACAAAACTGTAAAGAATCATACTAATATGCTCCCGACATCGTAGTGACTTCAAGACTATGGCAGAAGGCTTCTCACACATATCCATGTCGCTATATTCTCCTGATGTGACTCCAACATGACTGTGGATGCGAACAGGAGGTGCACTAGTACCAAGGTGAGCTCTGGGACACCTCAAGATTTAATACTACACTATAGTGAGTTCACTAAATCCACGCTCAGCTTGTGTTAGAAAAAAAGTTGCCAAAAGGCTGTCAGAGCCAGAAATCGCTTCGAGGCAGAATCATGCCTCGCTATAGCGAGGATGAAGCTCGCTATAGTGAGGGTGGCGCATGAAGTTTGGACTGATCCGAACTCTTCTTAAAAGTGTGAGATCAACTCTCTATCCTGATTGGATTATTTTTAGGAGTCTTAAGCACGAATTAAGGGCTATATATTGGGTGTTTCTCACAACTCGAAAAAAAGACAGATCATCTCTCAAGTTCCGAATTAGTGATCTAATTGAGAAAAATATTCTTTAGAGATTTTTGAAGAGTTGTGCTGCCAAGTACTCTAGAGAGCCAAGTTCTTCTATATCTCTTGTAGAAGATCATCTTCTTGCATATAAGATTTGAGGAGTCAAGCGCTAGATTGAGTCTGTTGCAATCAATGGTGTGATGTCGTTGAAGCGTGATGCGACATAAGGTAACTTCAGTCTTTATATAGGGGATATCTAGGGAAGAAATCTAAGTTTCTTGTAATTGTGAGATTCATAGTGTTTGATTAGATCCAGTTCGGATCGGTGATTTTTCACCCAGTTAGGGTTTTCCACCTTAAATTTGGTGTCCTTGTGGTGTGTGCTTGTGATTTTATTTCCGCTGCGTAGATTTTTTTTTTGCACACTAGTTGGTTGATTTATTGAGTCGACCAATCTAGAGATCTGGAACCCTAAACCCTTAATTGATATCAGAGCGGGTTACACTAATTTGCTGTGTTTGATCTAAAGAGATTTCTAAAATGGTATTCAATCCAGAAGGGACATCAACTTCTAAGCCCCCTTTGCTAGATGGTTCTAATTATGCATATTGGAAGCAAAGGATGATTGGGTTCCTTAAGTCCATTGATGATGATGTGTGGGATATTATTAAGGAGGGCTATTCTAGACCAATAATTGTGGTTAGTGGACAAACTGTTCCTAAATCTAAAGTTGAATGGACTAAGGATGAGAAGCATGCCTCCAATTATAATAACAAGACAGTGAATAGTATATACAATTGAGTGTCTGCTGAAGAGTTTTGTAGGATTTCCATTTTCAAAACTGCAAAAGAAGCATGAGAAGTCTTACAGACAGTTTATGAAGGTACAGACACGGTGAAATAATCTAAATTGCAAAGGCTGACTAAAGAATTTGAAACCATCGTGATTGAAGAAGATGAGACATTTGGTCAATTTAATGCAAAACTGAATGATATTGTCAATTTTATTTTCAATCTGGGTGAGGAAATTCAAGAAAACAAGATTGTCAAGAAAATTCTGAGGTCTTTACCTTCGAAGTTCGATTCTAAAGTTGTTGTTAGTGATGAAAACAAGAATCTCAATACCCTCAAGGTAAACCAGCTGGTTGGAAATCTTCAAACCTTTGAAGCAAACCGTTTGAATAAAGAAAAATCAAAAGTGAAAGGTATTGCTTTGAAAGCCAACTCAGAATCAAGAAAGAAACCTGAAAAGAATACTGAGTCTGCTTTTGATTCTGAATCTGAGGCTAAAGACGTTATGGCTGAAATGTTTAATTGCTTGAAGAAGTACATGAAGTCAAAACAAGTCAAGTGGAAGAGTTCTAAGACGTTATGGCTGAAATGTTTAATTGCTTGAAGAAGTACATGAAGTCAAAACAAGTCAAGTGGAAGAGTTCTAAATTTGAGAAGAAGGATTCTGCAAAAGGAACTAAGTGTTTTGAGTGTCATGGCTATGGTCACTATGCTAATGAGTGTGCCAACAAGAAAAAGGGTATATTGAAAAAGGCTTTCAACATAACTTGGGAGGAAGAGTCATCAGAAAAAGAACAAGATCCTTCAATTGAAACTTTTGAAACTGTGAATGGCAAGTTTGTGGCTTTCATGACTAAGTCTATATCGTCTATATCTGGCAATGATACTGATGAATATCATGATGATGAGATGTCAGATCAAGAGAAAGATTTTGAAGAATTGTATCATGCTACATATGCTGATTGTGTCAAGATGACAAAGTATGGCAAGAAGATTATTATCAAGCATCAGGCTACCCAAGAAGAAAATTATGCTTTGATAATTGAATTAGAGTAAGCACTTGAAAATGTTCATCTCTTAGAAAGTCAGAAGATCTGCATGGCTGAAACTTTGACTACTGAAGGCCAAAAATTTAAGAAGGCTGAATAAGAAATAGTGAATCTGAAGAAAGAGATAGTAATTGTGAAAGCTGAAAAAGAAGATTTGCAAGGAAGATTGAAGATCACTCTGTCTGAGAAACAAGCTTCACTAAACAAGATGAACACTGGTTCGAAGACTCTTACAAATATCTTGTGTAGTCAGAAGTCTCATTTTGACAGAAGCGGTCTCGGTTATAATCATGGTGCATCCACTTCAAATGCTAAAGGTAAAATAACTCTTGTTTCAAGTGTTGCACATGCTACTCCACATACTGCACTTTCAAATAATGTGCCGAGTAGGTTCAAGAAAAAGAATGTGTCACGCGCTGCACGCACATCCACTTATCACCATTGTGGAAAGAAAGGACACATTCATCTCCATTGCCAGAAGCTGCAAAGTCTACCCAAGACCACGCAATGGAGGAAGAATTTTTCTCCACCCAAGACAACTCCAATTTGGGTTAGAGAATCTGATTTGCCTAATGAGTTTGCTCACACTATGCTGAATGCTCAAACTACACAAGTGTGGGTGGGTGGCTAATTATAAAAAGCCCTGATCAAGGAGGTCAAGCTCCCACCCCCGTGATGATACGAAGATCGTAGTGAGGGGGAGTCAAAATTGAGGGGCAGCTACTACATCCAGGTTGACAGAAGTTGCATGATTTTTTGTTTGTCAATTATGGACAAATTCGGGGGGAGAAGAATGAAGCCAGGGAGAGTTCTACAAGGTAAGGCAATTCAAGATCTATAGTATTGATTTTTTTTTTCAATTCAATGTATTTTGGGTTTTTCTTTTGGGTAGATCATATTGTATTAGGGAGATTTGCCCAAGAATTGCCAAAAGGGGGAGATTGTTAGAAAAAAAGTTCTCAAAAGGCTGTGAGAGCCAGAAATCACTTCGAGGCAAAATCATGCCTCGCTATAGCGAGGATGAAGCTCGCTCTAGCGAGGGTGGTGCAGGAAGTTTGGTCTGATCCGAACTCTGCTTAAAAGTTTGAGATGGACTCTCTATCCTGATTGAATTATTTTTAGGAGTCTTAAGCATGAATTAAGAGCTATATATTGGGTGTTTCTCATAACTTGAAAAAAAGATAGATAATCTCTCAAGTTCCGAATTAGTGATCTAATTGAGTGAAATATTCTCTAAAGATTTTTGAAGAGTTGTACTGCCAAGTACTTTAGAGAGCCAAGTTCTTCTGCATCCCTTGTAGAAGATCATCTTCTTGCATAGAAGATTTGAGGAGTCAAGCGCTGGATTGAGTCTGTTGCAATCAACGGTGTGATATCGTTGAAGCGTGATGCGACACAAAGTAACTTCAGTCTTTAGATAGGGGATATCTAGGAAAGAAATATGAGTATCTTGTAATTGCGAGTTTTATAGTGTTTGATTAGATCCAGTTCGGATCGGTGGTTTTTCACCCGGTTAGGGTTTTCCACCTTAAATTTGGTGTCCTTATGGTGTGTACTTGTAATTTTATTTCCGCTGCGTAGATTATTATTATTATTTTTTTGCACACTAGTGGGTTGATTTATTGAGTAGACCAATCTAGAGATATCGAACCCTAAACCCACAGCTTGGCCTAGTCTTAAGGGACCGAAGTTAAATGGTGCCGACTCTGATAACGATGACGACATGGTATGACAAAAAAGGAATTGTTCAAAGTACAGATCAAATATTAGAAGTAAAGCTCTTCAATAAGATATAAAAGAAGCTCTCCTATGAACTATCCAATGAAAGGCATCCAACTCACTCAGACTGACTAAGTACGGAATGAATGGAATACCGAAATGGATAATTGGTGACCCAGCGTCACAACGGTAATCACGGACTAATCAATGCTAACAGAAGAAAACCAACTCTTTAAGGGTATTAGTTTACCAATACCGAAGTCTAACTCAATTTGGGCGGTATTTCGATACAAGACGAAAAGCCCCAAATGGGTGAAAAAAGTAAATTTGGATCCAAATAACTTGAAAGGCAGCCGTACAATGAATGCGCGCTAGCCGAACGAAGAAACTCATCAAAGGATCCGGTCTATCCTGGGAAGAAGTGGGTAGTACACTGCGTGCTAAGTCCCATGGTGACCCACGTAGATCAAGTTAGATAACATTAAAAACCATTACAATCACCATCCTAAGTTATGGATTTCCTTCAACATGCAAGCACGATAACATTTAACTCTATTCGCCCTTAGGATCCAGAAGTCGGGTTTCAATACCCCTGTTGCTTTGGAAGGTGATAGACATCCAAAAATCCTAAGTTCGAACATCCTTGACTCGTTACCTTGCTCCGCATGTCCTTGGGCAATTGGGGGAGTGAGTGTTAACTCAATACATCTCTTTCCCCAAGTCTCAAATATAAAAAGTGTTAGGCAATGTATAAGGCCCAGGGATCCATTTAATTCTAAGTTTAGATTCTCTCAAACCAAAGGAGATCAAACAAATGTGTTGCCTTCCATTCAGTGGCCTAAGAGGCCTTAAAATAAGTCCATAGAATATCCACTACTTGGCCATATGGTCACAAGTTGGGTGGATAAAGGGATTTGTAGCCCAATGGTTGATCGGTCATTGGAGGTTTGAAATAGCCAAGAGCTTGGCTTGAGTCAAAAGAGTGAAGCTTGTCTATATTTGGGCTCCACCTAACATGTTTTTAAGGTCCGCAAGTCATTTGAGAAAGTTAGGAATCAAATCCCAAGAAAGTAGGGTCAAGACAATCTTCAAATAGAGGACCGCCAAGTGAAATAGGTGAACCGCCGAGCGGGCACAAGGTAGATTCCCGAATACAAACAGGGTAAACTGCCAATTGCTCTATGGTTATCCTCTCTGCCGTGAAGCTTCAAAAAAGTGATCGGTGGTTAACTACTAGGCAAAGTCTCAAGTATTCTTTTCCCTCTTTTCCTGAGCCCATAATTGGGGAATCTTTGGGGGCACTTCTAAGGATATTTTATTCATCGAATTAAGCACTTAATTACTACCAAAACACAATTACAATTGCTAGATACACAATGAGCTAGAAACCAAATTTTCTAAACTTAACACATTGAATTGAAAATGTGAATCAATAAACTTGCCTCAACGATAATAGAGTATTATTAATATTCTTTTCATTCACCTTGTAAGTGCAAAAATTATAACTCATAAGATTATGGGGTGCCTGGTAGGACTTATCCAAACATATGATGAATGTCAGCCGCCTTTAAGCCTGAAAGGGGAGGACCAAACGGTCAGAGGACCCTGGCCTGGGTGGCGCAAGGCTCTCCGATGCCTAAGTTAGTGTATGAACTAAACAGAGGAGGAAGAGGGAGAAGAGAGGCAGAGTAACGGCTCAAGAGGGGGTGTCTGTGCATACCTTTGATATGGAATGTCATCTTATTTATAGACGATTCTACTTGATATCTTGGAGTGGGCTCCTAGATTTGATAGGAATGATCTCATTAGCCCACAAAGTAATAAATACGGGTCCATCATAGCCTACAAAGCATTTATTACCAGTCCGATCAGCCCACATCGCATTAAATGCATGTCATGTTGGGCCTGATCGTGTCTCAAGTCTTTGGCGGTTGAGGTCCCATCGGATCCATCGTCGGGCTCTGCCCTGATTTGGCTACAGCCGCTGGATGCCGCCTTGTCAGCGATCTGGTGAAGATTGTGGACGGCTGGGATGGTCCATCTGTCCCATTGGCATATGCCCATACTCAGCCACGTGTCCGATGATGTGGCGGACGTAGGGGCGAGACCATGGCATTTATCTTGACTGGCGACCCGACTCCCTCAGCCGAGGTCAGCCTGTATAGCCAAGGTCAGCCTGTACAGCTGAAGTCAGGCTGGTTTTGGCCAAGGCTCCGACCCTGTTGCCGAGGTGTGTTTGGATGGCACGTGGGTGCGCTTAAACGGCAGTTTATTGTCAGATGTTGATGTAATCCTGATACCTTAAGAATCTCCCACACAATTGCCCCCTAGCTTGTGACTTCTGAGGGGCCCTAGGCTTTAGAGGTCGGAAGCTAGAGAGTCTGATGGGAGACGTTCGGTCATTACTCAGCGCCGTTCCGACTCTTCGAGGAAACTAATATCGTGCCTTGCTTACCACGGGAAACGAGCCGGGAGTAACACATGTCGTCACATTAGTGATTGTGCCGTCAGATTGATGAGACAGGCGCGAATCGCGACGCTGCCTTTTCGAATTCCTAAATGGCGCCCAAGGAGGGCTTCCTTTCTCTTATAAATAGGGGCGTCTTCTTCTGCTCTACCTCCTTTATTTTCACTCCTGATTTTCTTTATCTTCACTTCTGATTTTCGTTCTGTTCTTCATCTTCACTCTCAAGATCTTTCCAGAGGTTTTCAGATGAGGACGACTGCGAAACATCGGGGATATCGCACTCCCAGACTGATTCTCATCCCTGACTCGCCCTTCTTCACCTGTAAGTCATCTCGAGTCTCTATCTTTTTAGGGTTTTTCCCCTCTAGGTTTTCTTCTTGCCTCCTTCGATCCTAGGTTGTAGAAATGGCTAGTCCTAGGTTCCAGTTAGAGACACCTAAGGGTATGGCTAGGTTTAAGGGGACGTATAATATCCCGAAGGGGGTCCGCCTCAGGCCGGCGACTCCTTCCGACCATGCCCTGCGCTGTTGGTCCGACGACTGGATGTCGTTTCCCTTAATTCCTGTAATCGAGGGTGGGGTTAGGTTTCCCTTACACCCCCTGCTTAGGGCTTGCCTCAGTGCTTGGTCTCTTAACTCAGTGCTTGGTCTCTTGCCCCCTGTCAGTTGATGCCCAACGGCTACAAGGTTATCTTGGGCACGGCCAAGCTAAACGAGGTTTTAGGGATCGACCTCAGTGTGCATGACATCGAGGACGCATATGACATCTGCAAGGTAGGGGGAGGCAACTACTATCTCCAGGTAAAACAACTCCGGAAGGGCTTCGTTTCGGCCTTGGAAGATTCGAATAAGAACGCCGAGGACTACCTCTTCTGCGTCTCGGGGGATTGGGAGTTCAGCGCCGGTGAGGACAGAACGCACATGGTCCCGCGCCACCTCGGGGTCGTCCCAAGTAAATATTGCCCCTTCATTTTGAGCTCATTTTACTCATCCTTCAAATTGCCGAACTAATTTCTAGTTTTGTCGTGCAGAACTTCGAGAGAGGCAGCGTCGCGTGACGCGCGACGGTTGGAAGAAAAACGTGGCTGACCATAAAAAGGTTGAAAAGTACACCGGGTACGAGAACAGGGCGGCTTGGAAGCTTTTGGGCTACACGCTGAGGTACTGCGGCCACTACAAAAGGGTCGAGGCAGCACAGGGGGGCGAGCCGCAGATCGGCGTTCCTCCCATCACATTAGCCGTGCCCGGTGGTATTCCGCTGACTGATCCAATTGCTAGCCGAATTGCATCCGGTGCCGAGGCGTCCACTTCTGCCAGTTCGGGGTCGGTAAGCCTAACGGCGTCCGTAGAGGCTTATTCCTCTGATTAGGGAAAGAAGATGGAAGGGGATCTGCCTCTTTCGAAGACCAAAGACCTGACTGCCAGGTTCAAGAGCCGGTCTTCTTCTTCTTCGGCAGCGCCTCCTCCTGCCAGTACTCGCGCAGCCTCAGGCCCGGGCGGAGCCGCAGTTTCTTCCGCCCTTATCATCGCCCCGGGTGCGGGAACCCGATGACACTCTCCCGACAGTCGGAGGGATGGATCTCTGTAGAGTAAGAGGTCCATGGCAGGGGAGAAAGACCCCGTGGCTCAGAAGGCCCAGAAGGACAAAGGGCTGTGCGCGTCCCTGGGGGAAAGGCTCCTCCCGAAAAGAGCGTGCCAGTGGGAAGGGCTCCTCCCGAGACGAGATGCGAAATCAGCGAACCTTAGGGACAAGGCTCCGGATCGGCCTCGGGGTCTCACCCCGTGATGCCGGTACCGTGGAGGCCGAAGCTGGAGACTCAGCCCGGGAGGCCCCTGAACGTGATGGACCGGGTAGTTGGAAACCCTTCTGTCATCGGGGTGCTCGCCAAGGCTTGCGCCCTCCCACGCGATATGGAGCAGCACGTGAAGTATGACAATGAGTGTCTGTTGGCTTCGGCAATTCAGGCCGCTCTCATAGTAAGTAACTCTTCAGTCAATCTTCGATAAAAATTCTGTTTCGGCTACTTGTATCTGATGGCTCCTTTTTGCAGAATGTATAGAGGCTCCAACTGGTTATGGAAAGGAGTGATAAGAACGTCTCCAGAGTTGCTCAACTGGAATCCGAAAGGGAGAGGCTCAAGAAGGAGTTGGCGGACTCGACGAAAAGCAACGTCGAGCTGAATGCACAGATGGATGTGGCTCTGGCCAGCATCACTGATCTTACGGTGAAGACCCACGAGCTGAGGGCGGAGATTCGGTTGAAGACGAAAAGGTCGCTCGAATTGGAGACCGAGCTGGAAAAATAAAAGGCAGAGTTGGCGGCCGAATCGGCGAGGCAGCATGCCAAACTGGAGGGTCAACGTGCTGAACTGGAGCGGCTGCTGAAGGAGAGTGCCGACCTCAAGTCTTCGCTGCGGGCCGAAGTCCATGCCGCCTTCCAGAAGGGAGTGGACTGGGCCACGAAGGAATATGAAAGACAGGTGGGGGAGATAAGCTCCATTCTGTTCGAGGAGGGATGCCGGGCCGCATTGAAAGAGGCGGGGGTTCCTGAAGATCATCCGGTCTATCAGAACCTATCGAAGTATTCTGGCCCGGAATCATAATCGAGTCTGCCCCACTGCCTGAGAGTCCCCAGGTCGAAGCGCCTAATCGCCTCTTGGTTTTGGACGGTGCTCCATCTCTCCCTCCTGCAGACGCCCCAGAAACAGTTGCGGCCGTTGCTGAGACAGCCGGCCTTTTGGAGAAACAGTGAGGATGCTGCTCTAGTCACCGAGGATGGCGCCCGCCGAAGTCTTTCCTTCAGTTTTTTAAATACTTTCTGATTGTATTTTCTACTTTCGAATTGCAACCTCCGACCTTGTACGCCAAAAACAAGTTAATAAGACAGATCTTTATTCCATCCACACTTGTTCTTCTCTCTGCTGTTTTTTGTTCTTGTCTGTTTTTGCTGTGTCTGAGCTCGGCTAAATTGGTGGCTTGCGGTAGGAGGATTGTCTGAGTTGGAAAGAGGATACCTAGTGGTTTCCATAGTTATCTGCCTTGGTATCCTGCAATCCGAGGCTCATAAATAGCAATAAGTACAGCAGTACGGTCGATGCGAAAAATGAGCGGATGACTGCACTTGTCACCATCAGATCGGCCAGTCAACTCATAGGAAACGTGCGCCCCACGCGAGGCATGGGAGGCCACGTTTCATTAATGAGGTCTTGGAATCCGAACCTCCTCTCCCACTATAAATAGAACCTCTCCTCTGATGTGTATCCATCGTTATCTTGAGTGGGGGAGATGCGCCGGCGAAGGATGAGAGGTTCACAGCAGCAGCCTCTCATGCCTCGTAAGGGCATGGAGATCTACATGTTCTCGCCAAACGCCTCGCCAGATGCTCCGGTGATTTCATCTCTCAGGAATGCCTCAAAACTCCTCGCTCCATGTGGATCCTTTGCGGCTGAGAACTTCCTCCGGGAGAGGCTGTACCCGGTGGTCGTGGTCCGCGCGCTCTCTGAATCTGGTCGCCATGGACCGCGTGTTCTCTGAACATGGGTCCTCGATCAACTCCCGCCTATGCGGCTGCGTGGAGGTCAACTCCTGTTGATGCGGCTGGGAGTTGGTTGCAGACTTGGTTCTGTGGCGATCCAAGCACCTGCAGCGGACCAGGAGCTTGTTTGTAAATTTTGGTCTAACCAACCATAGGGTATTGTAAAGCTCCTGGTGCCGTGGACTCGAAGAGTGGTGCTTCCGAGACGTTTTTCTCTCCCCTCCTCTTTTTTGTTTTTTGAGGACAGCGAGCCTCCTTATTGTATTTTTCTTTGCTTTTCTACAACTCATGTAATGAGGATATTAAAATTAATACAAACGAAGTTTGATCCAATTCAATGGACTCTCTATGTTTCTGCATCTCTGTGCTGCATTTTTCTGCATTTCCACTGCTTTTCTTTTAAAGACTGCTATTGGCTGAGGTGAACCCAGAATTTTGAGAAACTCGGGTGTGCGAGCCCGGCCCCTAGATCAGTCTTGGGGGTATATGAACCCAAAGTTTTGGGAGCGACTGGGTGTACGTATGAACCCGAAGTCGGTCTTAGGGTGTATGAACCAAGAGTTTTAGGAGCGACTGGGCGTGTGAACCCGAAGTCAGTCCCTGGGTGCGTGAACCCAAAATTTTGAGAAGCCTAGGTGTATGGACCCGAGGTCAGTCTCAGGGTGTATGAACCCGAGTTTTGAGAGCGACTGGGTGTATGAACCCTAAGTCAGTCCCTGGGTGCGTGAACCCAAAATTTTGAGAAGCCTGGGTGTATGGACCCGAGGTCAGTCTCAGGGTCTATGAACCCGAGCTTTGAGAATGAGTGGGTGTATGAACCCTAAGTCAGTCCCTGGGTGCGTGAACCCAAAATTCTGAGAAGCCTGGGTGTATGGACCCGAGGTCAGTCTCATGGTGTATGAACCCGAGTTTTGAGAGCAACTGGGTGTATGAACCCTAAGTCAGTTCCTGGGTGCGTGAACCCAAAATTTTGAGAAGCCTGGGTGTATGGACCCGAGGTCAGTCTCACGGTGTATGAACCCGAGTTTTGAGAGCGACTGGGTGTATGAACCCTAAGTCAGTCCCTTGGTGTGTGAACCCAAAATTTTGAGAAGCCTGGGTGTATGGACACGAGGTCAGTCTCAGGTATCTGCTGCTGCCGAACTCCGAAGCTTGATGGCACAAAATCGTTGACAGGGTGAAGGCTGCTTTTATTGATTATGAAAATTTTATTACATCACTAGAAAAAGAACTTCTTGAAGTGGGTTGCATTCCACGGTCTCGGCAACCGCCTACTACCGAGCTTGTACGAAGATCGCCCTGCTACCGAAACCACCATGAACGGGCCATGCCAGTTCGGAGCTAGTTTGCCTTCGTTTGGGTCCCTATCAGCCGGGAAGGTCTTCTTCAGGACCAGTTCTCCTACCGAGAAACTCCTCTCCTTGACCCTTTCGTTGTATCCTTTGGCTAGCCGTTAATGGTAGTCAGCCAATTGTATGGCCGCTGCTTCTCTGCGTTCGTCGGCCAAATCCAGTTCCATTGCTAGGTTCATCTCGTTTCGGCCTTGATCAACAAGTTCTGATCTCAGGGTAGGGAGGCCAATTTCTAGGGGAATGACCGCTTCCATCCCATAGGCCAAAGACAAAGGTGTTGCCGAAGTGGAACGCCTCGGGGTTGTCCTGTACACCCATAGAACGCTAGGGAGCTCCTCTACCCATCTTCCTTTTGCCCGGTCCAGTCGCTTTTTCAGGCCGTCAAGTAATACTTTGTTAGAAATCTCGGCCTGACCATTGCTCTGCAGTTACGCCGGGGTGGACTAGTGGTTTCTGATGCCATGCTTTTGATAGAAGCTTCTGAAAAAATTGGAGTCGAACTGAGTCCCGTTGTCCGAGATCAAAGTTCTAGGGATGCCGAACCTTGTAATGATATTCTTCCACACGAAATTCTTGGAATCCCTCTCGGTGATGGAGGACAGCGGTTTAGCTTCTACCCACTTTTTGAAATAATCCGTGGCAGCTATTAGGGCTGTCAAAATTAACCGTGAAAACCGAACCGCCCGACCGAACCGACCGTTTGACCGGTTTATAGATTTTTTTTAAAACAAAACCGACCGAACGGTTTTTGTAAATTTTTCTTTTTTTCAAACGGTCGGTTTTTATAATTATGTGGAAACTGTTCGGTTAAAACCGAACCGACCGAACAAATTACTACTTGATGGCCCGCCCACTTTTTTTTCTAGAAAATAGCTTTTGGCTATTTGTCTTGGTATGTAATGGCGGTTTTTTATTGTTATTTTTAATGGTGAGGGCTTGAGTGTTCTCTCTTTTATTTTACTTCTTTGGAAGATTTTTGTATTTTCTATATAATAGTATCTCTTGTAATTAGTAAGAGGCTTTCTATGGAGAATACCATGTAGTCAGTTTCATTCTTTTTCTCATTTTTCTTTTAGCTGTACTGTAAATTGACAGTTAAGCATTTTCAATTACTCAGCGGATTAATACATCATTGAGACTGATCAGACCATTTTAAACGATCATATCTCATCACTTTTGATGTTCCCCTGATATGCATGGCACGGCAGTTACAGTATTTTATGTCCATGCTTCATTAGTCAAGCACTAGTATTTGGTAACATTGTGGTCTCTTATGCCTTTGAGACATAGCTATGAGATTTTTGAAAATTTTATTATTGAAGCCCAACAAAATTAGGCGCAGCCCATTAACCGAAAACTGACCGAATCCGACCGAACCGAAATGTCGGTTTACAATGTCCAGTATATATACTTTGGTCGGTTTTGGTTATTATAAAATTGTAAAACCGAAAGTTTCGGCCCGGGTGTCATATGTCGTAAAACCGACCGAAAGCCGACCACTTACAGCCCTAGCAACTATCAACCATCTCTTGTTTCCTGGAGCCCGGTGGAGAGGTCCCACAATGTCCAGCCCCCATTGGGCGAAGGGCCACGAGCTGGAGAGGGGGCTCAAGTCCTACGCTGGCTGATGAAGGTAATGAGAGAACTTCTGGCATTTTTCACACTTCCTGGCATATATATGCGTGTCCTTCTGCATATATGGCCACCAGTAACCTTGGCTGATAACTCGGTATGCCAGCGACTGTCCTCCGATGTGGCTTCCGCAGATCCCTTCGTGAATTTCGTACAAAAAGTCGTCAACCTTGCTCGGATGAACGCATTGGAGGTAGGGACCGGTGAAGGATTTTCTGTAGAGCTTGCCTTCGGGAGACAGCCAGAATCGAGCTGCCTTGAGTCTGATCCGGTGAGCTTCATTTTTATCTTCGGGGAGCTGATCATCTTTGAGGTAGGAAGTGATCGGGTCCATCCAGCTCAGACCAAGATCAAGGCACAGAACCTGCCGAGATGGATGGAGCTCTAAGCTTGATCTCGGTATCGACCCAACCTCAACAGTTCTTTTCTTTCCTACTTCGACAGCGGAGGCCAGGTTTGCGAGGGCATCAGCATGCGTGTTAGTATCCCTGGAGATCTGCCTGACTTCGGTTGTCTGGAAATGAGTGAGAAGTTTCTTTACGAGGGCTAGATAGGCCGCCATCCTGTCGTCTCGGGCTTGGTAGTGCACAGTTAGCTGGCTTGTCACCAATTGTGAATCGCTGAAGACCACCAATTGCCGGGCTCCGAGGATTCGGGCGCTGTTTAGTCCCGCAATCAGAGCCTCGTACTCAGCTTCGTTGTTTGTTGCTTTGAAGTCAAGGGTCAGAGCTTGTTTTATGACCAATCCTTTTGGTGATTGGAGGACTACGCCCGCGCCAGCTCTCTTGGAAGTAGATGAGCCGTTGACAAAGACTTTCCATGCCGAGTTAAGGGCTTGGCTCTGAGATAGTTCATCGACCTCGGTGACTTTGCTTTCATGCCTTATGCCCCCCAGTTCGGTGCCGGGCTGGGTTGAAGCCGAGCTAGGAGAAACGAACTCAACAATGAAATCTGCCAAAATCTGGGCTTTGATCGCAGTCTTGGGTTGATATTGGATGTCATACTGTCCCAGTTCGACCGCTCACTTTGAGATTCTTCCTGAAAAGTCAGCTTTTTTTAAGATGGACCGGAGTGGGTGCTCCATAACAACCACAATGGTGTGGGACTGAAAATAATGAGAGAGCTTGCGGGAGGCACTGACGAGTGCCAGCGCGAGCTTTTCAAGTAAATGGTATCTGGTCTCGGCGTCAAGAAGGATCTTGCTCGTGTAATAGATTGGCTTTTGCAACTTATCATCCTCTCTGATGAGGACGGAGCTCACCGTGTGATCCGAGACCGCTGGATACAAATACAACGTCTCCCCCTGAGTTGGGGTAGAGAGCAAGGGTCGTGAAGAAAGATAGGTTTTGAGTGCTTGTAGTGCTTGGTCGCACTCAGGGGTCCATTGAAATTTTAAGTCTTTGCTTAAAAGTTGAAAGAAAGGCCTGCACTTATCCGACGATCTGCTGATGAATCGGTTGAGCGCGGGGCCATACCAGTTAGTTTTTGAACCTCCTTTGTAGTCGTCGGACTCTGGACGCCCAAGATCGTCGTGATTTGGTCCGAATTGGCTTATATCCCTCTCCGTGTCACTAGACTTCCGAGGAATTTGCCGGAAGCGATGCCAAAAGCGCATTTGGAGGCGTTCAACTTGAGCTTGAACTCTCTGAGTATGCTGAAGACTTGACCCAAGTCTGCCAGATGGTCGTGAGACTACTTGGATTTGACGACCATGTCCTCAATATATACTTCGACAGTTTTGCCGAGCTGAGCCTGAAACATCTTCGTGACGAGTCGCTGGTAGATTGCTCCCGCGTTTTTCAATCCAAAGGGCATCACCTTGTAACAATAAGTGCCGCGGGGGGTTATGAACGCAGTCTTTTCCTCGTCCGGCTCAAACATCGGGATCTGGTGGTATCCTCGATAAGCATCGAGGAAGCTCATCCTATTGTGGCCAGCAGTGGCGTCGATCATTTGATCAATTTTCGGAAGCGGGAAGCTGTCCTTTGGGCAAGCTTTGTTGAACTCGGTGAAATCGACGCACACCTTCCACTTGCCGGTTTTCTTCTTGACGACCACCGTATTGGCTAACCAGACCGGGTACTGGACCTCTCTGATCGCTTCGGCCTCCAGGAACCTGTCGACCTCCTCGACCACGGCTTTTGTCTGCGGCAAACCATACCTGCGGGCTTTTTGCATCACGGGCTTGTGGTTGGGATCCATGTTCAGCTTGTGACACATAACTTCGGGGTCGATCCCAGGCATTTTGCTCGGAGTCTAGGAGAAGACATCTCTGTTCTGCATCAAGAATTTTGAGAGCTCAGCCTTCTCGGGGTCGGCAACCTGGCTACCGAGCAGAAAGAATCTGTCCGGGTCGAGTGGATCGATCCTGATCTCGGCTAGATCTTCGATGCTCTTCTTCTCAGGGTCTCAGCCGATCTTGTCCAGCTCCCTTTCGAGTTCTGCCATATGTACCTGCTCCGGCTCCTTTTCTCCAGGAACTACGGCCATCATGCGTTGTTTGGCCATCTGCTGGTCCCCTTCCACGGTGATCACGTCCACACTGCAATCTTTGTTTTCCAGCAGGAATTTAAGCTTTTGGTGAAGAGTGGAGGGAATGGCCTGCATATTGTGGAGCCAGGTCCTGCCCATAATAACGTTATAGGGGGATGGAGCGTCTACCATAAGGAAGTCGGTCATCACGGTGGCCCCGCCTACCCGGGCCTCCAGAGTTACCTTCCCTTTGGGGTAGACTGGCTTCGCACTGAACCCAATCAAAGGGGTACGGGCCTCTTGCAAGTCCGCTTCCGAGAGACCCATCTTTTTAAAGGAGCTGAAATAAAGGATTTCAGATGAACTGCCGGGATCGATGAGGATCCTCTTGACTGTGAAGTCCCGCAGCTTCAATGTGAGGAGAAGTGGATCGTTATGGGGGAGCTGGACTCCTTCGAAGTCCTTATCCGAAAAATAGATCGCTGAGGGCTCACGCCGTGCTCTCTTTGATGCTGGTCCAAGTTCGGCCCTCATCACTTCTTTTCCATGAGAGGCCTGCCTGGCCTCGGCACGAGCATTGGCGTTGCCCCTTGGGGAAGCGGAAGGCACTGAGTGTGCCCGGTGGATAACGTTGATGATCTTTTCTGGTCCATCGCTGTCCGGGTCCTTGTCACCGTTCAGATGATTTCGGCCGCTGCTAGCATCTCCCGTTTTGATCTGATCCTTCAGGTGGCCTTCCTTGGCGAACTACTCCAGGTGTGACTTCAGGATCCTACACTCTTCGGTTTTGTGCCCATTTTGCTTGTGGTAGGCGCAAAACCTGTTCTGGTCTCGGGAGGAGGGATCACTTTGCATAGGCTAAGGCCAGCTGAAGTATGGTCGCTACTTGATTTTATTCATGATCTTATGGATCGGTTCCTTGAAGATGGTATTCACAGCTTGGTAGGAATTGGAGGGAGTCCTGGGCTTCCTGCTGCCCCCAGATTTGGATGCTGGGGCTTTTGCCGAGGTGGTCGAAACCTAAGCTTAGTTTGACTCCTCTCTTCGGAAGGGCTTCTTATCCTTCTTATGAAGCTGGTCGCCCTTGTCCTTGTGCCCTGTGCCGTGGCTTTCCCGGGCCCGAATATCATCTTCTTCTCGGGCAATATAGCACTTCACCCTGGACATCAATGCTGGCACGGAGGTTACAGGGTCTCTGGCCAGGCCTTTCCTAAGCTCGTTTCCTGGTAACAGAGCATTATGGAAAGCGAAAACTGCCACTTCGTCCTTGGAGACTTCGATTTGGCTGTACGTCGCCCAGAATCGCTTAGCGAACTGGGTAATGTTCTCGCCCTGCTTCATCTTCAGGGCCAGTATATCAGCATCGTCTTGGGAACGACATTGTAGGCTTGAAATTTCTTCAAGAAAGAGAGCTGGAGCTGCCTCCAACTTGAGATAGATCTCTCTGGGAGGGCGCAGAACCATTTCAGGGGGAGGTCACCCAGACTGGAAGAGAAGATTTTACAGTTAAGGTACCCCTCGTCCCCCCAAATAGACATCCTCTGGGAGAAGTGTCGGAGGTGAGCGGCGGGATCTGAGACTCCATCGTAGAGCACAAATCGCGGGACGGAGAACTTCTTGGGCAGGGGAGTCTCTTTGATCTCCCGAGTGAAGGGGGAAACCCCCAGATCGGCAGGGCCACAAATATCCTGCTGATCTCGAGCGAGTCCGGCCATCTCTAAGTTGCGCTGAACCGCTAGCTTCATGCGCCTGTCGAGCCATTCTTGCTTATCTTTCCTCTCTGGTGACAATGTCTCTGACTTCCTCTTCGAGTGGCCTCGACTGTGATGGGTGCGAGCTCGGCTGTCTCGGCCGTGATGGCTTCGACTATTACTCGAGCCTTCGTCGTGGGCCCGACCGTGCTTTTCATCCAGATAAGTTCTCAAATCCTCGTGGGAGGAAGGGATCGCCCTACTCTGAATGGCCCTCCTCTCGCCTTGGCATCCAGAAGGTTGCCTTAACGAGGTCGTTCCTCCGGCTCTTAGCTGCTGTTCGAACTGGCGGATCAACTTCTCTTGCTCCTGGATGAGGATGTTCTGAGCCGCGACATCCCCGTCGCTAGCGAAGTGATGTGAATGGTGGGACTTGCTAACTGCTACCGAATTGTCCCTCTGTGGACGCTCATGTCGCCGTTCATCCCGCTGGGGAGGCATAACTTCCTCACCCGAGGATGAATCCTCGACTCGCTCTAGGAATGAAATTTGGACGAAGAGGCGTGCGTCCGGGTGCTCTTCGACTGCAGCTGCACCAGGCCTTGCCCCAGATTGCCTCTGAGGAGGAGCGTCCGGCGACGGGCCTGGAAGTGGCGGCAGTTGGAGCATCGCTCTCGAAGATTCTCCGCCTTTCTTAGCTTTTGGAGGCATGATACTTGGGAAGATTGGGTTAGTACTTTCCCACAGACGGCGCCAATTGTAAGTGCAAAAATTATAACTCACAAGATTATGGGGTGCCTGGTAGGACTTATCCAAACATATGATGAAGGTCAGCCGCCTTTAAGCCTGAAAGGGGAGGAACAAACGGTCAGAGGACCCTGGCCTGGGTGGTGCAAGGCTCTCCGATGCCTAAGTTAGTGTATGAACTAAACAGAGGAGGAAGAGGGAGAAGAGAGGCAGAGTAACGGCTCAAGAGGGGGTGTCTGTGCATACATTTGATATGGAATGTCATCTTATTTATAGAGGATTCTACCTGATATCTTGGAGTGGGCCCCTAGATTTGATAGGAATGATCTCATTAGCCCACAAAGTAATAAATGCGGGTCCATCGTAGCCCACAAAGCATTTATTGCCAGTCTTATCAGCCCATATCGCATTAAATGCATGTCATGTTGGGCCTGATCGTGTCTCAAGTCTTTGGCGGTTGAGGTCCCATCAAATCCATCCTCGGGCTCTGCCTTGATTTGGCTACAGCCGCTGCTGATTTGGCTACAGCCGCTGGATGCCGCCTTGTCAGCGATCTGGCGAAGATTGTGGACGGCTGGGATGGTCCATCTGTCCCATTGACATGTGCCCGTACTCGGCCACGTGTCCGATGATGTGGCGGACATAGGGGCGAGACCATGGCATTTATTTTGACTGGCGACCCGACTCCCTCAGCCGAGGTCAGCCTATACTATACAGCCGAGGTCAGCCTGTACAGCCGAAGTCAGGATGGTTTCGGCCAAGGCTCTGACCCTGTTGCCGAGGTGTGTTTTGACGGCACGTGAGTGCCCTTTGCCACTTGCTTTTGATCAAAATTTTCACAGTCCTCGATCCTCTTTTAGCTACAAATTATGAAACATGAATGGTCACAGAATTTAAAACTTCTAGGGTGACTGGACAAAATAATTGAAGTGGTGAGAGCCACCAACTGTTAAATTTGTTATTGCAGCCTCGGAAAATATTTTTTGCCACTCAATATTGACAACTGCTTTAAATTGCTTATGCGATTTCAGAGTTTTTTTCTTATCTGCGTGGGCGTTGGATTACTGTGAATCGACAACTGTATGCATTGGTTCATTAATAATACAGTGGAAAAAGTACTTTTCCTTCGTGTCGATGTAAAGAGCGAGATCATTACTCCAAAAAAATCACCAGTCCGCCAGCATTTCCATTGACTGGAACAATATCCAAGTTATTGAATTTTAGTTTCCTCGCCATTTTTTTTCATTTGATTTTCTTCAAACTTTGTTTATGAGAGAAATTAAAAAAAAAAAAGCACCCTAATAGTTCTCCACAAAACAAATCTTGATTTATATGTCTATATGAAACATATATAAAAATTTGACTATCATTTTGTGTGTGTAACATATTTTCACGAAAGTAACTTAAACTATAATTAACTTATTGGAATGAAACTGATTAGTGATTTGCTTGTTAAAGGTCTTCCCATCAATTTGTTTCTTTCTCTAGGGTACGTCCAAGATAAATTTTAACGATCACATAGTCAACTTGGGGACATATTGGCAGATAAAAGATATGGCTCGTCGGTGGAATTGATCGAATTCTTTTTAAATATTTGTCATTATTTCAGCATAAATTCTGCTGGAATGAGCCTTAAATATGACCATTAGAACTTAACTCTAAATCTCCATGTTGTACTTTTTATAAATGTGCACCTTACTTTTTGAAAAATGATGAGTAGTTAATAGTTACATGGGACTATATTTACTAGACTCAATAAATAAAAATGGCAGGCATATTTACTAGTACAGTACATGCTGGTGAGTCTGGGGTACTTTGTGATTTATTGGAATAGAAACGTAAATGGCAAGTAGGTACATTGAAGTGTTTTACTATCAACCTAACAGGTGCAGGGAAGGGCGGGCAGTCTATTAAGTGCCAGACCTTTTTATCTTTATGGTTTCAAAAACCTTTGACCAACTTTTAAAATGAAAAAGAAAAATCCGTTGCGGACTGGAGTAATGTGATGGTGCCACGGGCGGAACTAGGGGTATAATAAAAAATTGAAAAACCGTCTAATCGACAACCGAACCGACCCTACAGTTAATAACCGTGTTTCACGGTTCGGTTACGGTTATTAAAATTGAAAAACCATGCTTCACGGTTCAGTTATGGTTTTCAGTCTCGACTCACAGTTATTAACGGAACCTATCGTAAAATATGGTTCTATTAACCTTTTTTTTCAAAGCAAACGGTCCGAATCGTTACACCCCTAGGCAGAACCAAGGGGGGCCAGGCAAGGGCCATACGCCCCCCGCCCCCCCACACCACACACACCTCGCCCCACCCCAAATTATTAAAAACCCTTTTTATGTTTTAAAAAACTTAATAAGCATTTTTGTATGTGTGGCCCGCCCAAGATTTTTTTTTATACATAGTGCGACCACCCCCCCCCCCCCCCCCAAAGGAAGAATTCTGGGATCTGCCCCTGTACACTGCAGCTTAATATAGTGTGGCGCCGTAATATCTTTTCAAAAGCCATGTGGCACTTGCAACACATGAGATTCAAAATTGTTTTAAAGTTTCTTTAGAGAGCAGCAAAATTCACACACAAAATTGCTCTCTACACACTACAAATCTTTTTTTTAATCAAAATGCCCATGTAGAAAATTACTTAAAAGAACATCTATCAAACTCTTTACATCTCCAACTTCTTTCTACACACCACCCCAGCCACGCTCCCCCTCCCTCCGGCAGCACCTCCGGAGGGGGAGAGGGAGTTAGAGAAAGAGGGTGAGAGGCATGGAGAGGGAAAGAGAGAGCGAGGGAGAGGAAGGCTGCGGGCGGAGGCAGGCAGGGAGGGACAAGGGGCAGAGGGAGAGAAAGAGGGAGAGGGGGAGTGAGAAAGAGGGAGAGGGAGAGGTAGATGGAGAGCGGGAGGTGGCGGGCGAAGGCGGGCAGGGAGAGGGAGAGAGATGGGAAGAAGGGGAGATAAAGAGAGAGAACGAGATAGACAGGGAGAACGAGATGGAGAGAGGGACAGAGATCGGGAGAGGGAGAGTGGGCAGAGGTGAACAGAGAGAGGGAGAGATGGAATGTAGAGAGAAGTTGAGAGAGAAGAGGTTAGGTTAGTTTAAGAAATATGGGGTGTGTAGAGAGAAACAATGGTGCGTGTAGAGCATAAAAGTGTGTAGAGAGCAATTTTGTGTGTGCAGTTAGTAGCTCTCGTAGTTTCGTAACTCTACTAATAGAGTCAAGTGAAGTAAATATGATTTTGAAGAAAGAATAAAATATAAGTGGGTTATTATGGTATTTTTTTAGTTGTTTGTTATG